>JARCFY010000006.1:107400000-108650000 GCA_029233225.1 Lepidodactylus listeri | reverse complement strand
ATGATTTTTGTTGATGATCTGTGTTTTGTATTTAAGGAGGATGAACAGTCGCAGTGGTTCATAAATAACACAAGTAATTTATTTAAGAGGAAGCATTTGGGTGAGATCAGGCATTACTTGGGAATAGACATTGCAAAGGATGAGAATGGTTTTTTCATAATGTCCCAAGAAAATAAAATTGCAAACCTTTTGGAAAAATATAACATGCAAACAGCTAAGACGACTGACTTCTAGTAGCAGACTCCCGAGAAGCTCTGCTCAGAAACATCGACCTTACATGTGCCCTTCTGGAGGACCTAGGCCTCAAGATCAACAGAGACAAGTTACACCTCTCTCTGGCTCAACATGTCCAATATATAGGAGCTGAACTGGACTCCATAACTCTTCGGGCCTATCTTCCAGGTGACAGGGTGCTGCCACTCATTGCACTTGCCCAGCAAATCTGCTCCCAACCCCTTTCCACCTCCCTCACCATACAACACCTACTAGGCTTCATGGCGGTCATGACAGCGGTTCTGACTTTTGCGAAGCTCAAGATACAGTTGTGCTCAAGAAGCTCAAGAACTTCTGTTCTTTCATCTGTTCTTTCCATCCACAGTCTCAACCACAATCCCTCCACCTCTTGCCACTCATGGAGGTCAGAAACTTGCTAGTGTGATAGACCCAGAGGTCGAACCTCATTCAGGGGGCCCTGTTTCATCTCCCTGCACCATGGCTGACCCTGACCACTGACGCATCTTGGTGGGGTTGGGGAGCACACCTCAACAGCTACAACACAGGCGGAAGATGGGACCCCCACCTCTTGTCCCATCACATCAACTATTTGGAACTACTGGCAGTCTTTTTTGCCCTCCACACCTTCCTACTACTACTCAAAGGCCAATGCGTTGCCATTTTGACCAACAATACCACTGCAGTCAGTTACATAAATTGACAAGGTGCTATGGTATCCCGCCACCTCTGTCATCTGGCCATCCAGCTCTGGGACTGGTGCACCACCAACAACATCTTCCTCCGAGACATGCATATCCCGGGCTCCCTCAACATATGAGCAGATCTCCTCAGCAGGGGCCAAACACAATTTCATGACTGGGAACTTTCCTGGACATACCTGCGCCCAGTTTTCCTATGCTGGGGTTTCCCAGAAATCAACATTTTTGCCACCTGCAGCAACAAGAGGTGTCTCATTTTCTGCAGCCAAGGGGGAATTGATCCCCCCTCCCACGGGGAAGGACTCCGTTACCCCTGGTCATGCCACTACCTCTACATGTTTCCACTTCTCCCCTTACTGACTCGGGTGGTCCACAGAATCATCCAGGATGGGGCAAACTGTATCCTAATAGCCCCATGGTGGCCAAGGCAACTCTGGTTCCCAATTCTCCTCTCCCTAGCCCCCCACTTTCCACCACAGCCAGACCACCTCGGGATCTCTGACACCCCTCTGCTACACCACGACATCCCATGCCTCACACTCACAGCTTGGCAGCTCATTCCTTCGTCTTCTCCAACTGTGTAGCCAATGTTATCCTAAACTCCCGCAAAGCCTCCACATGTAAGTCCTACACTTACAAGTGGACATGCTTCTGCTCTTTCCTCTTGCATGACGCTGTCTCGCCACCTTCTGCTGGCCTGCCTCGGATCTTCAAATTTCTGCTATCTCTGGCCAACGCTGGACTTTCACACTCATCGCTAAGAGTGTATTTGTCAGCCATTTCTGCGTTCCACACCAGGGTTGACAACTTCTCCATCTTTGCCCACCCGCTCTCTAAATGCTTTCTAAAGGGCCTGTTTCACCTTTTACCCTCCTGTCAAGGCACCACCCCAACTGTGGGACCTCCCTCTGGTATTATGAGCACTCACCAGGAGACCCTTCGAGCCCTTGGCAATTTGTGACCTTAAACTTCTGGCATGGAAAACAGCCTACTTAATCGCCATCACCTCAGCAAGAAGGGTTGGTGAGCTTCTCACCTTCAGGCACTATCCACCATTCCTCTTCTTCCTGCCTGATGCAGTTGGACTGGTACCTGATATCTCTTTTCTCCCAAAGATTGTCTCTGATTTCCTTCTCCACACAGAAGTTATTCTTCCGGACTTCTATCCCACATACACATCAGAACCGAAGCATCTTATCCATACGCTAGATGTCAAAAGAGCTCTGTTGTTCTATCTTGCCCACACCAAGCCGGCCAGACAACGTCCCCCCCCCCCCAGCTATTTGTCTCCTATGCACTTAACAGACTGGGCACTCCTCTCATGGCCTGATGGCTCTCGGGGTGGATCGTTGAACTCATACATCTATCCTACCTCCTGGCACGTGTTCTATCTCCGGGACCACTATGAGCCCATTCAACCAGGGCCATAGTGACACCCATAGTATTCCTGAAGGGAGCCTCCCTTCTGGACATTTGCAAAGCGGCTACCTGGGCAACACCAAACACGCTTATTAAGCACTACATGCTTGACGTTTGGGCTGCAAGACATACGGCTATGGGTCACCTTATCCTATCTACCACTTCTCAGTGACAGCCTGCCAGCACCCTCCTTTAGGTGGGCCACTGCTCGCTACTCTCCCATAGGTTTGAAGCACAGAGACCACATCGAAGATAAACAGGTTGCCTATCTGTAACTGATGATCTTTGAGTGGTTATCTGTGCATTCACACCACCCGCCCATCCTTCCCCTCCGCTGCCAGGCTCTGTCTACCTTTCTTTAGTCTGGTTGCAGTGGTCAGAAGGAACTGGCGGGATGTCCATGCCCTGCTCCTCTGGGCATGTGCGATTGGGCCTCCACGCATGCCTGGAGGCGCTGGGCACGAAAATCCATTAAATCTTTCTACAATACCGATGGATTTTCGTGCAGGCACAGTAAACCCATAGGTGTGAATGCACAGATGACCACTCGAAGATCATCAGTTACAGGTAGGCAGCCTGGTTTTTTTTTGTTAAGTAGGTCTCCTTGTTCCATGTTATTTAGGTCCATGGCAGTCCTCGTTATAGAAGTTCAAACACTCACTAGCATCCCATGTCTTGGGTATATTAAAGGACTTCTAGGACCAGCATGTGTCTTATTTTGAAGAGAATCATGAGCCATCTTTCTTAGTCTTTCCTTAGTTACATTTTTTAAATTTTCATTTAGACCTGATTAAGGATGATGTCGCTTAACAGGGTTTGAAAACCTGTATTCTGGCTTCTCTTCTACTAAGTCAGTTCAGTTAAGTGTGTCTAGTCATGATTGGACTAGATACATGAAATATTCAATAACAAAACAAGCCTGTGAACTCTCATGTGTTAAAGATTGTGATGACACCTTGGGCTAAGTAGCCCTGAGCATGAAATGTACCCTTCATCTGTGCAGAGACTGTGAAGGTTTGCTGTGTATCCTTTGCACTGCCTGTTTGCCTAAGCTGTGGGCAGTCTCACAGGTTGATTGCTCAAGAGGGGAGGCAGACCAATGCACAAGTGCAGCCACTACTGTCCGCTCTGCATGCCTTCGTATTCGCAGCGCACACAGTTCATGCATGACCAGTGCAGCCACCATCACAAACTCTTCAGAATACTTGGGTGTACACCAATGGTCCCTCTGAGCTGTGGAGTCTGGTGATCAAAAGTTCTACTTTGTGAGCTACTGACATTAAAGTTGTGAGTAAGCGATTTGGCTACTGCATAAATTAGTTTGCTCTGGAGCCATCCTTCCTGAGCTAAGACAAAAATCTGTGAGCTGGAGGCTAAAAGACTGTGAGCTAGCTCACACTAACTAAGCTGAGAGGGAACACTGGTGTGCACATGCACATTTACAATAATGAAGTTTTCTTTTCCCCATTTTGCTTCCTCTTCTCCAGATCTGGCAAATAACCAAAGAGTAAAATTTGGGGCCATCTAGAATTCTGTTCACTAGAAACTCTACAGTGTGAAATCATAATTAAGTAATCTGAAGCAGTAATTAATCTGAAACCTAAAAGGGGATTAGACAGATTAATGGAGGATGGGTCTGTCAAAGGCTATCAGTGCCTACTAGTCATGGTGACTAAAGGGAACATCAATATTCGGAGGCAGTCAACCTCTGAATCCCAGAGCAAGGAGGCAACATCAGGGGAAGGCCTCGGTGTGAGAGCCCACAGAGTCAATCAACAACAAGTGTCCTTAAACAGGAAATCTTTATTGAAGAAAGGTACAGGTCATCTGCACTTTTTGTGTTAGTAAGGGCGAATAGGTGTGGGGCCAGGGAAATTATACAGGATTCGAAAGGGTTCACTATGACAACACATCCAATCAAGGAAAGGAATAAAAGGCACTAAAAATACTGGCTTTTTGTTCCCAAAGTATAAGCGGGAAAGATATACGGCCAGACCTAAAAAGAAACAGCAGCTGGCATTACAGTCTCCCAAGGTCAGAGAAGCAGGCTAGGCGATAAGCGCACCATGAGAATGGGCCGGGTAAGCCATTCCACGGAAATGAGGCCCACCATGATCAGGAACCACCTCCCACCCGGGGGATGGCAGCATTAGCTGACACTCAGCCTCCATGCCCTGCGGTTGGTACTCCAGAGGATCTGGTTGGCCACTGTGTGAGACAGGATGCTGGACTAGATGGACCACTGGTCTCATCCAGCAGGGCTCTTCTTATGGCCATACCATGTGTGCCAAATCTCTGTAACCTTTCGGATTGTAACCACAAGTCTTTTTTTTTTTTTCCTGAACGTGGAATGCACTGTTGTCGATTGTGCTAGAGGGTTTTATTTAGAGACAAGTCTATTTCTTTTTCTTGAATTGCTGAAAAGCAGTTATGTTGCCTTTCAAGGTTCCTTTGAATGTGCCTTCATTGTCAAATAAAGAAAAAGTTTCTTTCTCTTTGATTTAATGCGGAGTGAAAAAAGGTCCCTTTCCTTGACATCCTAACATTTTACCATTTGTTTTTATTATTCTTGACCAAAATGGTTAGGAGCAATGACTATATTTATGACATGGTGACAGAGCGGAGTGTGACGTCTGGTTCCTGGCATTTGCTGTGACCGCTCAGCCATACAGACATTCACATCTCGTTCCAGGCCTTCTATACTTAGCTCCATGAGGCTTATTCCCCCAGTAGCTCACTATTAAAAAAGATCTCTGCGGCATGTCTGATTGGTTACTGTTCTCTCTCTTCCTGTTGGCCTCTTGCTGCCTCCTGTCTAAGGCCTCAGTGGGTGCCAGATGGTGCTTGCCATATGTGGTCCAGCTTGGTAGGTGGGCTTTACACCACCTGACCTGGCGTTGACTATCCTGGCTACAACCCAGTTATACCAGCTTCTCTTTCTTATACTGAAACCTACTATCTACTGGTCTCCTGACCTGAATCCAGTGTTGGGACTCTGGCAGTCTGACCTTACTTTGTCTTTCCTGATTTTGTCTGTTACGCACTGGGTTCGTAACACATTTTGCCATGTGTCACACAATGACTCAAGCTGTTGCAACACATGCCGGACAGCATGGGAAGAAGAGCAACACAGCTGAATTGGCAATGTCCACATAATGAGGTCAGAGAAGTGCAAACGCAGACTCTCAAATAATGACACTCTCTGCTGACCTGACTGTTAAGAATATTCTAACTCATTTTCAACGGAAACAGTATAAAAGCCTAGTCTACTTATGGGGGGAGGGTGGAGAACACGGTCAACACTAATAATAAAAAGGAGATGGGAAAACATATGTTAAATGGAATCTGTCTCTTTTATTTTCATTCATATGATTGTAGTAAATGTGTGCTTTATAGGATTGCCAACCTCCTGGAGACCTGGAATTATAACTGATCTCCAGTCTATAGAGATCTGTTCCCCTGGAGAAAATGGCTGCTTTGGAGGGTGTACTTTATGGCATTTTACTCTGCTAAGGTCCCTCCCCAAATGCCACCCTTCCCAGGTTCCAGCCCCAAATCTCCATGAATTTCCCAACCCCGATTTGGCAGTCCTAGTTGTTTTAGCTACAAGATGACACATTTCAGAGAAAGGAAAGCAAGGTGATACTGTTAAGCATACCGATTGGCAGTAATTTCCCTGTAGAAAGCACTGTGAGCATGTGCAAGCATAAGGTTGGGTGTTTGCTTTGGAGGATGAATGCACCTTTTCTGTTGCTTCATCTGTACACTGGTAACAAACAGATTAGTACAAGGAGACACCGCAGCTTTGCAATACTCTCTCCTCACACAGAAGGCGCCTTAGAGCCTCGTACTGCTTGGGAAAGGGGTAGGATTGCCAGCCCCAGATTGGGAAATACCTGGAGGTTTTGAGGGTGGAGTTCTGGAATTCTGGCCCTGCTGGTGGACCTCCTGATGGCACCTAGTATTTTTGGCCACTGTGTGATGCAGAGTGTTGGATTGGATGGGCCATTGGCCTGATCCAACATTGGCTTCTCTGATGTTCTTATGTTTTGGGGGTGAAGTCTGAGGAGGGAGGGGTTTGGGGAGGGGAGGGGAGGGACTTCAGTGGGGTATAATGCCGCAGAGTCAGAACTTCTAAAGGGGCCATTTTCTCCAGGTGAACTGATCTCTGTCACCTGGAGATCAGTTGTAATAGCAAGAGATCTCCAGCCCCCACCTGGAAGCTGGCAACCCTAGAAGGGGGAAGTATAGCAAACAGTGATCAGTTCCTCTTCTTTTTGTAGAATCTGCTTTTGATTTTAACCATCCTAAAAATTGACATTGGGCTTATGTGTTGAATGGTTTTTGCAATGGATATTTTTTGTGTGTGAAAGATCATCATCCTGCACATTGAGAGGGACCATTCACAGTGCTTAAATACAGCACACATCTTGACAAACCATAGTGGGAGTTAAGAGTTGAAGGGAATAACTGGATAAACTCTGCAGCTGTTGTCTCTGGTTGTGGCGGCAAATTGTCATTTCATTGTAAGAAGATGTTAATTTCAGTTGGAGCTGGTGTCTGTGTGGAGGGAAGCATGAAAGGGATCCTTCATTATCTATATCAGTCCTGCTTTCCCCAGGGACAAGCTCTGAATCTTCAGATCACATATGGCAAGAGTGTTGTGATAAAATATGCATCAATTGGGGGGGGGGGTATCTGATTTACAATAAAAACAGAGAGGACAGGGTTTTTACAAAAAGAGGCTGCAGTAATTATCTCAGGCTTGACTTTTCTACTCCCTGCAATTTTTTTGCTTTAAAAAAACCTGTTAATTTTTATTCCCCACCTCCCTTTCATTTAAAGGGTGCAGGGTTTGCAAGAGATGTTAGGAGGGACATTGCTATGTTGGTTAGAAGAAAGTTGAGAATGTCCTATGTCTTTTTATCTTGGATTTCTCTTCCTTCCAGGCTGCACCTTGCTTTGTTTATTTAAAATATCTAATATCACTACTTATCTCCATATTTAAACCAGATGAGAAGGTTCTTAATGCCACTAAATGATATGGGGTATTCCAAGGATCCTGGTTTGTGGTGTGGGGGTAGGGATGCCAGCCTCCAGGTGGGACCCGGTGTGAGAATGTCCCAAGAGATATAATCCACAACAGGTCTCATGAAGTAGTAAGTCAAATACTTTCTCTGTTAGTAATACTGGAGTTAGGAATGACAGGTATTGATATACTGGATATGAAATATAGCTTAAGGGCATACTACCAATCACTCTACAGTATTTTAGGCGTACAAATATACGGAGTCATAATTCCCATAGAAAACACGGGGAAAAGGGTTCCCAGGAAATAATGGATGTTGATCATCTCTAAAGTTCAGTTCTCAAGCATGGATAAGAGAGAAATACAAAACAGTGGAGTGCTTGGCTCACACATACCGTATTTTTCGCTCCATAAGATGCACCTGACCATAAGACGCACCTAGCTCTGCTCGGTGCCGTGGCTCGGGAAAGGTGAGGGGGGTTTAAGATGCACACACTTATGGAGCAAAAAATACGGTAATTGCTGGCGGTTCTGTTCAAGGACAGAGCACTGAGATAACAGGGAAGAGTAACGCAGCTGAAACGGACATGCGCAAACCAAAGCAAGCAAGCAAAGCAGAGCACACATTCCCGAGGTGGGAGTCATGGGCTTGTTGAGAACTCCCGGGCGGGAGCTATCACCTCCTAGGAGGAAAAGACAAAGGACAGCCAATAACCTTTTTAGGGGTCATGTAGATACACCCAGTAGCAGTAACACATTCATTGAACAGGATTTATGACAGTTAACTGACATTCTGCCCTCCCGATAACAAATTACCCCCCCCCAGGTTTTAAAGGGTATAATTTATGAAAGGCACAGATTTTATCTGGGGCATGCACATGCGATTCTTCCACCCACTCATTTTCCTCAGGACCAAAATGCAACCATTTTATTAGATAGAACAAACGACCCCGTTTCATTTTAGAGTCTAAGATGGAATCAATTTCATAGTGAGGCTGATCATCCTTCATCAGAGGAGGAGGAGAGGAAGAGGAGGGTCTCCATTCATTCGGTACAGGATCTTTCAACAGGCTACAGTGGAAAACAGGATGCACAAATTTCAATGACTTAGGCAATTTCAGTTCAAAAGTCACTTTTGTTAAGACACCACACTACTGGGAAAGGTCCCACGGATTTCCAGCCCAGTTTTCTACTGGGTTGCAGACCCTTGATTTTTTTTGTGGACACATAGACAGAATCACCAGGGGAGAGGTCCCAACCAGGATCCCTCTTTTTGTCAGCATATTTCTTATAGTCAGCTTTGGCTTCTTCCAAAGTTTTGGCAATTAATGGCCAAGAGTCCCTTAAAGAGTTCCACCATTGAGCAAACTCGGTGGTCCCTTCTGCTTCCTGCGTGAGATCAGAGAGAGGCACCCCTTCAAACCCCCCCCACCGCCGTGAAGGGAGAAACTCCAGTGGATGAATGCACTGCATTATTATAACTGTATTCTGCAAATGGTAAGAGATCAATCCAATTATCTTGCTGATAGTTAGTGCAACATCTCAAATATTGTTCCAAAATTTGATTAATTCTTTCGGTCTGTCCATCTGTTTCCGGATGGTAGCCACTGCTGAGAGCTGACTCTATTCCTAACAAGTGCCAAAGCTCCCGCCAGAAGTTGGCAACAAATTGCGATCCGCGATCTGGAATTATCTTCTTAGGTAAACAATGGAGCCTGACGACGTGGTTTACAAACGCTTTTGCCAGACTCTTTGCAGTGGGCAAATTTTTAAATGGGACAAAATGAGCTTGCTTTGAAAAAGTATCCACAACCACCCAAATCACAGTTTCCTCTTTGCTGGGTGGGAGATCACTGATGAAGTCCATGGAAATGACTTCCCAGGGACGTTTGGGAGTCTCTAGTGGTTGTAAAAGTCCCGGGGGTTTCCCACTATGTGATTTACTCAGTAAACAGGTTTGGCAAGATGAAACATAAGTGGAAACATCCCCCCGCATTCTTGGCCACCAAAACTGTCTCTGCAACAAATTCAATGTCTTTAAAAACCCAAAATGTCCAGATAGCTTAGACTCATGAGCTGCATACATAATGTCTTTATAGAGGCCCGTGGGAACCACCGACTTTTGATCTTTAAACCAGCAGTCTTCAGGGCTTTGTGTTAAGGAAGGCAATGCTTTGAATTCACAAACATCCTCCTCCGAATACGCATTTACAAACTTAAGAATCCATTCTGACACAGCAGGGTTAACTTGCAATTTAGTCTGGCTTCTGGTTTGCACCGCACCTCCTAACTGTTCCGGAGTGAACGTGGTCTCTATTACCTCGGGTTTCAGAGAATCATGTTGGAGGAGGCGGGAGAGGGCGTCAGCGAGGGAGTTGCCAGTTCACACAGTAAAATCCAGTTGGAAAGTGCACTGAAATTGGATTGAAAGTGGATTGTTTGTGTGACTGCAGCCAAGATCTCAAGTCACTGCCTGGAGGTTGGCAACTCTATTCAAGCATCTGTTTTACAAAAGCGTGACTTACCTGCTTAGTAAAAAAGATAGGCTAGGCCAAGAGACAAGGTGAGTGTCCTTCCATCAGCATGCAAGGCTGTTTAAAATGGGGTGAAGCCATTGCTCAGTGGTAGATTGTCTTCTGTTCATGCAGAAGGTCTCAAGACCAATTCCCTGCAACTCCTGTTATAAGGATCAAGTAGCAGATGGTGTGGATGCCCCTACCAGATGCCCTGGAGATTCTCTGCCTCCAGCCAGAGCAAACGGTACTACTGGCCCTGCACTTTCAGGTTTGTCTTTATGATGAGTTCAAACCAAACAACCCGTATCGCTGTAAATACTCATCATAATCAGCTACTCTCTTTCTGCCCTTCATTCTTTTTGTAAAATTATTAATTACCAATATCACTTAGTGCTCTTAAGATTTTTGATTCTGCCGCTGCGGTTTACTGTTCTTGCTTGATTTTTCCTGTTATGCTGGGATGTCTTGTGAAACAAGCATTCCTTGGAGAGTTTCAAACTGAAACTTGCATATGGCTCCCAAAATCCAGGTCACATTGGGACTGGATTTCTTACCAGTTGGTGGTTGTTGTTTTTGAGCACAAAGGAGCAAATTCTGCCTTGAATTACAGCAATGAGATCCAGTTGATGGTTGCAGTTAGGGTTGCCATCCTCCAGGTGGGGCCTGGGGATCTCCCGCTTTTACAACTGATTTCCAGCTGACAGAGATCAGCTCCTCTGGAGAAAATGGCTGCTTTGGAGGGTGGACTCTATGGCCTTGTACCATGCTGAGGCCCCTCCCCTCCCCAAACCCCACCTTCTCCTGGCTCCACCCCCAAAGTCCCCGGGTATTTTCCAACCTGGTCTTGGCAACCCTAGTTGCACTGGATGCTTCTTGTCAGGTGTAATTTCCATATTCTGGCTTATAAAAATTGCATTTTAGTCGAAAAATACTTACTTTATAGTTTCAAGTCATCTTTGTACAATATACACCGCTTGCCTCCATATCTTAGGTCTTAACATCACTTAAACATAAAATTGCAGCACTAACCGTTTAGGTTGTCAGATATGATATGCAGAAACGTCAGCAGATCTTTAAAACCCCAACAACAGACAGTGACCTTAGTTTGTCTTCCCTTGTTTCATCTATTGCTTGCATTCAGAGTAATATATTTTATAACGTGTCGCAGAGACTCAAGTTCTTTTCTCCACAGAGACCGAAATGGATTATTCCTGAATTATGTAATGGCTGGGAGGCTTTGTGGGCATTTATGCAGCAACATGGCTACAAAGAACAGAAGGCTACTCAAAGGATATAAATGCGTGATATTTGGATCTTTGCCTTGAATAACTGTAGTTTCAAGGTGATCCTCTGGCAGGACTGCAAAGAGTTTTCAAGCAGTGTATTTTTTAATAAGGGAGGTAGTTGAAATTATCCCTCGGGCCACAAATTTCAAGACTCTTACAGAGGAACTATACATTACAAGGAATGCAACACTACTGCTGAAAATGAAAGACCCGTGTTGATTTCCTCCTGCAAATTATAAACATGTAGTACATTTTATAATTATGCAGTGTGTTTGCCTGCCTTATCCCCATCTTTGGGTTCTGCTGACAGGGTGGGGAAATACAAGGGTTGCCAGCTATGGGTTGGGAAATACCTGGAGATTTTGGGGGTGGCACCCGAGGAGGGCGGAGTTGGGGGAAGGGGAGGGACTTCAGTGAGGTACAATGCCATAGAGTCCACCTTCCAAAGTGGCCATTTTCTCCAGGTGATCTCTGTTGCCTGGAGATCAGTTGTAGTCAGTGTTCCCTCTTGTCAGCTACGCTGCCATCTCCCGCCCGGGGGTTGGGACTCGACCAGTGACCCCACCCGTTGGAATGTGCTCATGTGCTGTTTAGTTGTCTGGCTTCCTTACCATGCTCCGCTTTAGTCTGCTACGTTCCCAGCTTGCCTGCTTCGCTTCCAGCTTGCTCAAGGTCTGGGACAAATCCTCCCCAACCATGTTATTCTTTCTGCAGCTGCTCTTGAAAACAATTAGTAGGAGTTCGTTGGGAACAAAAAACACAATAACCTGTTTGCCGCCATTTCTGTGTGAAACTTATTCAGGGGGCTGGAACAACCTTTTTACGTTTTATGACTGGTATAGTTGCAGGGAGGGGGATTTTGATTGCTTAGTATAATACTGTTTGTTTACAATAAAGTCATTACTAACAGGAAAAGTGTAACCATTCCAATAAGAACCTCTTTGCAAATAAAGGGCTTTCTGGTTCAGGAGACCTGTTCCATACGTTTATCAGGAGACCTGTTGCAGACTGCATCTTTTGGGACAATCTCACACCTCCGAGCTGAGTTAGTGTGAGCTAGCTTGCAGTTTTTTAGCCCCCGGCTCACACATTTTTGTCTCAGCTCAGGAAGGATGGCTCCAGAGCAAACTAATTTACGCAGTAGCCAAATTGTTCATTCACAACTTTAATGCCAGTAGCTCACAAAGTAGAATTTTTGTAGTCTCAGGAGATCTCTAGCCACCACCTGAAGGTTTGCAAACTATCACAAAAAGCACCAGGACAACAAGTTGTGTCCTTGAAGTGAATTAGTATTTTCTTTTACAGTCCTTGTTCACAGATGTTATAAACTATTTCCTTTTAAACTCTAAACACAGTCACAAAAGAAGCAGCAATGGATTGCCCAGGTTACTGTCCGTTTCTTCTAACTTCTTCAGGCCACTGTCTCAGTGCTGGAGCTGTGAATACATATTCATGCTTACAAACAAATTCCATACTATATATTGTATATTCAAAATAGAGTCATGGAGACCACAGACTCTTACCCCCAAAAGCTCTAGAGTGACCTGCTTAACGTAAGAGCCACACAGAATAAACATCAGATGTCTGAGAGCCACAAGACAGGAACAAATACTACACACATATTTCTATTGAAAAATATGCAGATTTGCTTTTTATTAACATTAAATGAGACTGCCAAAAATAAAAACAAAAGAGGGAACAACAGATATTGATAATTACTTTTATTTGTCCAATGGTACCTATTTGTTTGCTAGTGATATTTATGTGTCTAAGAGAGAGAGGTGGAAAGAAAGAATGAAAGAGGTGGAAAGAAAGTGAGAAAGTGAGAGACAAAGAAAGAAAGCAAATAGATGGGGGAGGGAGGGGGAGGGATGAAGGAAGAGAGACAGAAAGAGAGAGAGCAAATAGATGAGGAGCCTCCTGGGAGCTGCACAATATATATGAAAGAGCCATAGTTTGGCCATCCCTGGTTTAGGACAACAGTCCCCCACACACACACATACATGCACCCAGGACTCAGTCATATAGGCCAGGTCTACATTCACTCTGCAAGATAGCCTCGCAGGACAGAGGTCTTATTGTTAAGAGACCTGGTGTTAAACAACACCAGTGCTGGAAACAAGTTCATTCTTAGACCCAGAACCAATATTTTTTGGGATGGGACATAGGTGGGAAGAGGTCTGAGCATTACCATATCTTCTACCTCTTCCATTCCATTTAGTGGAGTACTAATACTAATATAATCTTATATATAAAAAAGCCTTCCGTATTGGCCATTTCCAGCTGTCCCACTGGCTGTGCAGTGCACTCCATCAGCCATTGGCCCATCAACTGCCACTCAAGAGTACTCGCGTGCCATTGGCTGGGTGCTGGGTCCACTCCTCTTCCCCACCTACTCCCACTTCAGCCACTGTTCCCTGTCAGAATAACTGCCAAATGGCTGCTTCTCCTGATGAAGACAGTTCTCCTGCTTGGCTCCTGTGGGACTATTCCCTCAGTGGCTGTGGCTAGGCAAACAAGCTTGGTTCTTTCAGTAAAAAGACGAAGGAAACCCTTTCCAGGCTTTTGTGAGGAACCCATTGGGGCCAGGCCTGACTACGGTTGCCAGCTCCAGGTTGGAAAATTCCTAGATATTCTGTGTCTAAGGAAGCCAGAATTTAGGAAGAGGAGAGACTTCAGCTGAATAGAATGCCCTAAAGGCCAGTGTCCAACGCAGTTATTTTCTCCAGGGGGAGAGAGAGATCTGTTGTCTGGAGTTCAGCTGTGATACCCGGCAATCTTCCGGCTCCATCTGGAGGTTGGCTACCCTAGGCATAGCAATTAGTGCTTCAAAGCAGGGTCTGCCAGACCCAGGTTCTTGCTGTGGAAGCTGAATGGGTGATTTTGGGCCAGTCACAGACTTTCAGTGTAACCCTCTCCCCTGCCCACTGCCTGCTTGGCCACTTTCCTATCAGAATAAACTGTGAAAACAGCTGTCTCTCCTGCTTGGCTTCGCCATGTCTGGCTGGCTAATGAGGTGGGCCATAAAACCATTTCCTTCAACCCCCTGCTGTGTGACTGACTTTCCCCTAGGGTTGCCAATCTCCAGGTTGGATCTGGAGATCTGCTGCTTTTACAATTGATCTCCAGATGACAGAGGTCAGTTCCCCTGGAGAAAATGACTGCTTTGGAGGGTAGATCCTGTGGCATTATACCCTGCTGAGCCCTTCCGCCCCCCCCCCCCCAATGCTGCCCTCCACAGATCCACCCCCAAATCTCCAGGTATTTCCCTAATCAGAGCTGGCAACCCTAGTTTCCTCTCAGTGCCTGTTGCTAGGCAAACAAGCTTGGTTCTGTCAGTAAAAGGCCCTTTCCAAACCTATTTTGGCCTTTGGGAGAAAACTCATTGGGGCCAGTCCTGACTAGGGTTGACTAGAGGAGAATGATGTAAGCTGCTTTGGTCCCCATTGCAGAGAAAGACTACTTTTCTCCTTGGGAACAATTGTTGCCAATCTCCAGGTGAGGGCTGGAGATCACTCAGAATTTTAACTGCACTCCAGATGGCAGAGATAAGAACATAAGAACATAAGAGAAGCCAATGTTGGATCAGGCCAGTGGCCCATCCAGTCCAACACTCTGTCACACAGTGGCCAAAAACACCAGGTGCCCTCAGGAGGTCCAGCAGTGGGGCCAGGACACTAGAAGCCCTCCCACTGTTGCCCCCTCTCTCAAGCACCAAGAAGACAGAGCATCACTTGCCCCAGACTGAGAGTTCTTATCTATACTTTGTGGCTAATAGCCACTGATGGACCTCTGCTCCATATGTTTATCTAATTTCCTCTTGAAGCTGTCCATGCTTGTAGCCACCACTACCTCCTGTGGCAGTGAATTCCACATGTTAATCACTCTTTGGGTGAAGAAGTACTTCCTTTTATCTCTTCTAACCAGACTGCTCAGCAATTTCATGGAATGCCCACAAGTTCTTGTATTGTGAGAAAGGGAGAAAAGTACTTCTTTCTCTACCTGCTCTATCCCATTCATAATCTTATAAACCTTGATCATGTCACCCCTCAGCCACCATTTCTCCAAACTAAAGAGCCCCAAACGCTTCAACTTTTCTTCATAGGGAAAGTGTTCCAA
This sequence comes from Lepidodactylus listeri, assembly GCA_029233225.1. Taxonomy (NCBI): domain Eukaryota; kingdom Metazoa; phylum Chordata; class Lepidosauria; order Squamata; family Gekkonidae; genus Lepidodactylus; species Lepidodactylus listeri. The sequence continues at coordinate 108,634,699 of JARCFY010000006.1, read as the reverse complement.
CTTTTTTATCATTCTAGATGCCCTTTTCTGCACTTTTCCCAATGCTGTAATATTCTTTTTGAGGTGTGGCGACCAGAACTGTACACAGTACTCCAAATGAGATCGCACCATCGATTTATTCAGGGGCGTTATGATACTGGCAGATTTGTTTTCAATTCCCTTACTAATAACCTCCAGCATAGTATTGGCCTTTTTCATTGCAGTTGCACACTGTCTCGACATTTTCATTGAGTTATCTACTACGACTCCAAGATCTTTCTCTTGGTCAGTTTCTGCCAGTTCGGACCCCATCAACAGGTATTTATAGTTAGGATTTTTGGCTCCAGTGTGCATCACTTTGCACTTGGCCACATTGGACCCCATTTGTCATGTTGATGCCCACTTGCCCATCCTTGACAGATCCCTTTGGAGTGCCTCACAATCTTCCCTGGTTCTCACCACCCTGAACAACTTCATGTCATCTGCAAATTTAGCCACTTCACTGCTTACTCCCAACTCCAAATCATTAATAAACAAGTTAAAAGGCATTGGACTGAGTACAGATCCCTGTGGTGCCCCACTGCTTACCTCCCTCCACTGAGAAAATTGCCCATTTATACTCACTCTCTGTTTCCTTTTAATGAACCAGTTTTTGATCCACAAAAGAACTTGTCCTTTTACCCCATGACAATTGAGCTTACTTTTGAGCCTTTGATGAGGAACTTTATCAAAAGCTTTCTGGAAGTCAAGGTAAATACCATCTATTGAGTCCCCCTTGTCCACATGTTAGTTTACTTCCTCAAAGAGCACTAACAGGTTAGTGAGACAAGATCTTCCCTTACAGAACCCATGCTGAGTCTTCCTCAATAGATTTTGTTCATCAATGTGCCTACTAAATTTTGAACTCATAAACATTATGGTCACTGTTCCCATGTGGTGCAGTCACTTTTACATCTCTCACCAGGTCTTGGGCGTTACTTAGGGCCAAATCCAGGATCGCCTCTCCTCTGGTAGGTTCTGTGACCATCTGCTCCATAGCATAGCCATTGAGAGTGTCTAGAAACTCAGTCTCTTTTTCCTGACTTGAACACATATTGACCCAATCAATGTGTGGGTAGTTAAAGTCACCTATTACAATACAGTTATTTCATCTAGCAGCTATCTTTAATTCATTCATCGTTTTATAATCCACCTCTATCTTTTGATCTGATGGGCAATAACAAACTCCCCATGGTAAGCTTCCTTTTGGGCCCACTAATTCAACCCACAGCATTTCCAGAAGTGAATCCAATTCTCCTACCCTCTCAATCTTACTGGACTGTATACCCTCTCTGACATACAGAGCCACCCCACCCCATCCTTCCGATATAATTTATAACTGTATCCCACTGTAATTTATAACTGTATCCCACTGTATCCCACTGATTTTCCTCATCTCACCAAGTTTCTGAAATACCCACAATGTCTATGTTTTCCCCCAACACCAAGCATTCCAACTCCCCAATTTTACCTCAAACACTTCTAGCATTAGTATATAAACGTCTATAGTTTCCCATACATGTTAAGCCCAAAACCTTCTTCTTGCTGCCTCGAGACCTTGCCAGGCAGTCCCTACCATTAGCCACAGTCTCAGTGGACAATTCTAATCCATTTCCTTGTAGGAAAGTAACAGCTACCCCTTCTTCTCTTTGAGATGAACCATCCCGAACCAGAGACATTTCTTCTCCTGTCGGCTTTCCCCCAATATTCAGTTTAAAAACTGCTCTGCCACCTTAAGTTTAGTGTGGTGGTGTGGTGTGAATTGTTGATTTCATTTATAAGAAAGGGCTATAAAATTTTATTCCAGCTTGCTTGAGGCATGCCGGGAGTATTTTCACCTCAAGCCACAGAGAACATCCCAGTGGAAGCTAATAAAGATATTTTATTGAGTAAGAAGAGGCTGATAGTTTACACGGAATAGAGTATGCCTTTCCACCGTGTTATATCTTGCATAAAATGATCTGTTTTGGACACTCACCAACCTTCCAGTAGATTAGGTGGAATGGTCCGTTTTGTAAAAATTGTGGACCCTGATTGGGTGGAAAGGTGGCATAAAAAGGGTTTAAATGAATAAATATGTGAAAGACAGACTGAATTTTAAATATTGAAGGTCAGTTCCTTTTCTTGGAGTAGGAAGGGTCAGATTGGTTAGGGGAAAATTTTTTATGGGAAAGGGCATATGTAGACAAGGAAATAATTTAAAGCCATATATTATTGGTGTTAAGGAACTTGCACATCTTCAAACACTTATGTTGTTTGCACCCAACTTTATTGTGAGGGTCTTAATCAGTGATGAAGGTTTTCCAGATAATTTTGAATTGAATTTCCAAAGCGAATTGATTGGAATTAGGCATGCTTATTTAACTTATATTTGAGAAGGTAATTTTTGAAATAACTACAATGTGTTCATTTATGTGCTGTATAAATATGATTTTTTTCCTGGCACCCAGAAGGGGTGGAATTTGGGCTGTCAGTTCCAGGTTTGAAAATTCCTGGAGATTTGGGGGTAGAGCCTGGGTTTGTGGAGGGGAGGGACCTCAGCAAGGTATAATGTCATAGAGTGTCCACCTTCCAAAGTTGTGTTCTCTAGGGGGACTGATCTCTGTAGTCTAGATACCAGTTGTAATTCCTGGAGATCTTCAGGCTCTACCTGAAGATTGACAGCCCTAGGTGGAATTGAAATGTTCAGCGCGGGGGGGGGGGGGGGCGGGGTCAAGAAACATACATGATGGGTTGAATCCACCCACTTTTCTGCTGGTGAAATGGCAGGGGATGTCCTCTTCGCCCACCAAAAAGACCTGCATGGACAAAAGCCATTTGGGACAGCAGCTGCAGTAAGGAGGAAAATCAGGCAAGATTGGATTTTTAAAAGCTGATCAGATCCAATTCAATGTGGTGTAAATAAGGTCGTGTGTGCATGCAGGTGTAGATAAATAAAAAGTTCCTAAGAAAATCATCTGGGAAAAGTTAATTATAACATTAATTACAACTTTGAAATTGTTCACGTTTGACTGGCATTTCATCTATTCGATGTGTTCACAAATAAATTTTATGAAACGTTTTGTACCCAAAATAGATAATATTGAAAAAGTTTCTCTCTTATTCACTGCTTTATTGACTGCATTCATTTTACTTATGATTCTTAAACTACTGAATACACTGTAACCCTTTATGATAGAAACCTGTCTCTTTCCCAACACCCAGGCAGAATTTTCCTACTAAAAATATTTTAGTTCCCCTCAGTAACTGAGTCCCCTCCAGTAACATGTATTTCTTCTTTGTTTGATAAGCTTAAATTGTCCCACCCTGTCACAGATATTTGTTTAGGCTTTAGAGCCGGTACAGGAACTAGAGGGAATATAGGAGCTGTCCTGTATTAAAATTCCTTCATGAAATGGCACATGAGGCAAAATTAATGTTCAGAACAGAATAAAGATTTTATTAAACAGGTAGGGAATATAGAAATATGAGGATTTCAGGTATACAGGTTGCTGAAATAAAACTTTCTAATATATACATAATTAAGGCTTTTGAACATACAAGAGAGTGTAGTTGAAGCTTAATTTCTGAGTTTCAAGTTCTTTTCAGTGAGAGGTTTTTGCTTATTATATATTTCAGCTGTTAAACAGAATCTTGAATACAGCATCTTAGAGAATAGCTTTGCCTTAGTGCTTCTAGGTTTCTCCCTTCAGGGATCTTGATTTTCTCTTTCGATATTACAGTTTTTCACTAACTCCTGAGGTGTCTAAGCTTCTCTCCTTGATCACAGAACAGGGTTCTTTTCCCAACCCCCTTCACTGGCAGGAGTTATTCTCCTGATCCCTAAGAAGCAATAACTCCTTTTACTATTGGGTTTATATGGGAGTTCTCTCTAACTAGCCAGACCTCCTGTCAAATCCATCTCCAGTATCTGTTGTCTGTCTAAGGCTATTCTATAGCTTTCTTGACTGAGAATCTAAATTCTCCCTCAGACTTGTTCTACTATTTTTAAGACAATGGGGTCCATATTCTTCTCCCTATAGAAGTACTTTTTTGACAATTCCCTGACAGAAATCACTGACTCCCAAAATCTTTTTCCAGATCTAGACATTACACTGCAGACAAAGACCAAAAGGCTAAAGAATCTTTTCCCTCCAGATCAGCTATTTTATTTCCTCTCTCAGCTGATGCTGGCCAATCAGAAAGCGAGTAGAGCAACCAATCCCACAAGCTCTTTTCTCCAGGGAAGATTAACTCTTGAACTCCCTGACTCTCTGACACAAGCAGCATTTTAAAAAGCCTGCTTTTCTTTGCAGTCCATCACACCCTGTTAATATAAACTAGCATGATAAGAATTCAAAAGTCTCTGAGATAAACTGCTGCTTTCCTGTGATTACTTACTTTTGCGAAGCCCTGTCCTCATAGATGCTCTGTCCTGGGTTCTGATATCTTGTGCACCCAGAAACTGTCTTTCCTTGTTAGTTCACAAGATGGTATACTAAGAACAAATTAACTGTGATAAGAGCTTAATGCAGACTATCATTAGACCAGCTGTTATTTAGTCAAACAATCATGTGAATTGGTCCTAGTTTGGCCTGGTGGCCGTCACCAGAGCACAGCTTTTCTTGGAATTACATTACAGTTTTCTACGTTGGATATTCCTTTCTGTTACCTAATCCTAAAACATTTATTTCAGTGTGGCTCTATACTCAACTATGCAGACTTCAGGGATTTAGAAGAAAGTTTTCAAAGTTGACAGCAAAATTAGAAGCTTGTCTAGTGGTAAAAACCCACATGTTTCCCAGGAATCCTTGGAATTATTTGGTTTAGCTTCATGAAAGGTTTGGCAGAACCAGAACTTGTAGCTGAATATCTCTCAAATTTAGGCCCCCTTTTAGGATTGCCAGCTCTGGGTTGGGAAATACCTAGAGATTTTGGGGGTGGAGCCTCAGGAGGGCAGGGTTTGGGGGTGGGGAAACCTCAGCATGGTACAATGACATTGAGCCTACCCACCAAAGCAGCCATTTTCTCCAGGAAAAGTGATCTCTGAAGTTTTGGAGAGCACTTGTAATAATAGGAAATCTCCAGGCCCCGCCTGGGGATTGGCAACCCTACTCCACTAGCAGATTCTGAAGGCACATATTATGGGACAAACTTAGCAAATCTTATACGTACAACAGCCACTGTAGCAGGCCTAGTGAAGCATGCATGGAGGCATACTGTACAGTGATGCTTATGCATGATGAAGCACTAGCAATGCTCCACAATCTTATGATGTTACTTCCATGGTTTGGTCTGGTGGATGTCCACTATGAACAGAACTGCAAATACCCAGTAGAGCTGCCGTAAATTTCATGGTGAGCATGTTCAGCAGGTGAACATACTGTGTTTAACAGCTGCGATCACTCGTGAGCTGAGCCTCAGATGTTCTCATTGCTGTATTCTTGGGCAGCTCTCAGACATTTTGCAGTTGTGTGGTAGCTGGGATGTTTGTTTTCTTTCCTTTTGCTTTCCCTGCTGCTTTTCAATCTGTGTGGTAGGTGAAACTGATTCTCCCACAGGTCATGGATGGTCGGGTAAAGTAAATAAATAATGTGTGTGGAGGATAATTATACTTCCATAAGGTTGTGCAAAAAATGCATGTGAAAGGAACCTTAACAACAACAACATACACCAAACAGATTTAGAAAAACAGTTTTTATTTATAATCACAGGCTGATTAATTTGCTCACTGTTGATACAACTGGCTATCCAGTGTCAAGCAGTAATAACAGGTTTGTGGGAAAGGGAAAAGTTAGAATTTCCATTGGACTGTATAAGAACACACAGATACGAAGTATTGTTTATTGCAGTGGACAAACTGTTTGAATATCCAGAAAGGAGCCCAATGAAAAGGCTCAATTTGCTCAAAATCTGCCTGTCAAAAAACTGTCTTTCTGCTTGTGACCGGTGAGCAGAATGCGAGCCAAACTAGTGAGCAGGACGGCCCTCTCTGGGTTGGGAAATTCCTGGAGAGTGGAGGTGAAGCCTGGGGAAGGTGGAGTTTGGGAAGGGGAGGAAGCTCAGCAGGGATGTGATGCCACACAGTCTGCCCTCCAAAGCTGCCATTTCCCCTAGGGGAGGTGATCTCTGTAGTCTGGATATCAGTTGTAATCCTGGGCGAATTCCAGCTTCCACCTGGGTGGCTGGCAACCCTACCAGTAAGTGTTTAAGCATCACTGATTTGCAACCAACTTCAATATGGTGTTCTCCTTTAGGACAGTTCCTTGATTCCACATCTTCTTGTGGAGTCTGTGTGTAGGCATGGGATGCACCTCTGAGCCCAAGCGAGGAGGGGGAGCATGGGAGGGGCATAGCAGGCTGGGAAGGGGGTGGATCTTACTGCCCCTGAAGCCAGACACAGGACTCCAGACATACTTTTCACCAGTTTTAATGACCATCCTGGGTACCAGTGGCCGTCTTCCTCACAGGGGAGTTGTGTCATTTTGTGCTCTGGCCACCTCATCCCTGCACTGTTCCACACTGTGCTGTTCCTTTGTGCTGTCCATTTTCCTCCTGACTCCTCTGCATGACTACCTTCAAATCCTGCCCTAGCAGTTGCACGAATCCAGGGGAGTGGCCCTTCTCCCCTCCTCCAGGGCCACCCCCACCATCCTAAGGGCATGCCATCTCCTGTCAGAGATGCAACTGCCTCTAGCCGCCAGCTGTGCCTGAGGTTGTAGCTCTTGGGTTGCACCCATCTCACCAGCTTAACTCCTGCGGTACCATGCTCTCAGTGGGTCTGCTGGCCTTGTAGATGCCCTCGCCTGCCACGCAGTGACACAGCAAGCAAAAGAGTTGGACAGACTTTTGCTATGTCTATGAAAATTAAAATGTAAAATCATCTTGAATACCTCGAAAACTAGGCTCAAAAATACTGTCGAGATAAGGCTCTGTATGTGGTCTTCCTTTCAGACTGCCAGAAGGCAAGGTTGAATAATTAATATGGACAGTTTGATTTCTAGCACTGAAAGATAAAGATATCAGGGATATTTATCTGGTTGATAAGACAATCAAAGTTTGCATTGCTATGAGATTATGCTTAAAGTGAATTTGGAGGTGAAATTTCCTGCTCAGTTTAACCATCTAAGGAAATTCAAAGGTACCAACAGTGTTTCAGCAAGTCTATTAAAGTGTGTGTGTATATGTCTTCTACACATCCATATCTGTAGTAAGCATTTTGCTTTATAATGCTTAATCGTTACAGTAGTGGTTATGATATTACTCAAAATGCTGAATAAATGTATCAGGTTCAATTATAAGTACAATTGATTCTGGATTTCAGTGCTATGACATGAAAGGTTTGTTTGGGATTTATGTCAAATAATTTCCGAGTGCAAGACAAGAGAGTTTTGTGTGATACGGTTTGGGGGAAGCGGATCCTGTCTTTTAAACAGAGACGCGTACCTTGGAGATTTATCCTGCTTTATTTGGTTGGGGATATTCACCTTCGAAGATAAAGCGATTTGCAAAAATTAGTTCAGGTCTAGCAAAAACACTGCCTAAAGTGCAGTTGAACTTTTTGCATGAATTCTCTTTCAAAAAGTGAGCAAATTCAGCATACTTCAGTCAAAATTGACCCAAGGCAACTCCTAATATATGCAGGAAAACTTCTGAGACAAACTTCAGGAACGAATCTACCCCTCCAGGATCACTTGTGCCAAAGAGTTGCTACATATTTTAAATTTGCTCACTACAGACAACTTGTCACTTTTTTGAAATTGTTCCTCTTCCTCTGTTGTAGAAATTCCCTGGTCACTCCTCCTAAACAGAAAAACCTCTTCAAAAGATTTTGCATACGAAGACTAAGGGTGCATTCAGAATGCATAGTTCCCATGATAAATAAGTTACCTTCACAAGCTGGTATAATACAATTTGGGAAATCATGATAATCGGAAAGATTTCAATGCAATTGAAATGTATGGAAAATCCCAATTATAGCCTAAACTTTTAAGAAAAATTGTTCCCCCATATTTCATATGCAGGATCAGTGAAAGTATATAAGACCACCTAAATTGAAGGCAACACACACATCCTGATAATTTTATTGTATGATCATGTTAAAAAATTATCATAATATGTGACAATACATTACAAAAATAGCTTGAATAGGCCAGAGTAAGCCTAAATTTGTTAGCATACAGAAGGTAATCTGGGTGAGCCATTAATACTTGGATGGGAGACCATTAAGAAAGAACTGGGTTGCTATGCAAGTGAAAGCAATGTGGGGTTACAAGCTCCAGGTTGGGAAATGCCTGGAGATTTTGGGGGTGGAGCCTGAGGAGGGTGGGGTTTGGGGAGGGGAGGGATTTCAGTAGGGTATAATGCCATAGAGTCCACCTTCCAAAGTAGCCATTTTCTCTAGGCGATCTGGTCCCTGTCACCTGGAGATTAGTTGTAATAGCAGGAGATCTCCAGCCACCACCAGGAGCCTGGCAACCCTCAGTTAATGGGGAAACCCCTCTGCTGACTTCTTGTCTTGAAACCCCACAAGGGGTCACCAAGAATCAGTTATTAGTTGATGGTGTTTAATTATTATAATATTACAGTATATGGCTGAAAAAATACTTGTATTTATTTGTCCTATCTTTGTAATAATGCAAAAGAGACATATCTTTGTATAATAGGTCATCTTCCTTTGTTTCAGGACCCTCTGTTGTTGTAAATGTGTTCCAATTTCATATTAAAAATAATTTTAAAAATTCTTTAAAAAAATGTGTTAGCTTTGCTCAGGGCTCTTTTTCAGCTGGAATGCACCGGGACAGCGTTCCGGCTGGCATCCGAGCCCACCCCTTCCCGCTGGTGGGAAAGGGCCCCGCACTCTGGATCTCCGCATAGAGATCAAGCATGGGGCCTGGGCTCTTTGCACTCAAAGGGAGCTTTCCCTTTGAGTGCAGAGAGCCAGTGAGAAAAAACCCCACGCTCCAGATCTCTGCATGGAGATCGAGCATGGGTCCTGGGCTCTCTGCACCTAGCTTGCCGCTGTTGCGTCACCGCGCCTACATGTGAGAGTCTAAGAGATTTCAAACTGCAACCAGAAGTTCTTAACTAGAAAAGTCTTTTATTGCCAGTGGATCTTATAGTTGTCTACATGTCTTGAGTCAGTAATGGAGGGGGGAGGGGGGAGGAGGGGTACAGTTATAGTGTATTCAAACAGTGTAATGCAAAGTGAAACCTCCAATCACCATACAGATAAAAAGGCGCCCAAATATACTGGACGTTTCATTCCCAGGCTCAAAAGCGGGAAAAAGTTACAGTTGGCACCTGCAAAAGAGAAGCAGCTGAGATGCTGTGAAAAGCAACACAGTCAAGGTTAGGGAGGCACAGTGAGATAAGCTATTGCTAATGAGAACAGAGCAACATTCCAAAGGTGGGGGTGAGAGGCACAAACAGAGGGAGAGGATGTGCCACATCCCACCCAGGAATGGCAGCCATAGCTGACACTACACTCTCCCTGCTCCCAGTAAGTGCCTCCCCCATCTCTTCCCTCTGTCTCTTTCTTTCTCCCCCTTTCTTTCTCTCTCTCTCCCCCACCTTTCTTTCTCTCTCTCTCTCTCTCTCTTTCTCCTCACCTACCTTCCTTCCTTCCTTCCTTCCTTCCTTTCCCTCTCTCTCGTGCCCCACCTTTCTTTCTTTCTTTCTTTCTTTCTTTCTTTCTTTCTTTCTTTCTTTCTTTCTTTCTTTCTCTTTCTTTCTTTCTTTCTTTCTTTCTTTCTTTCTTTCTTTCTTTCTTTCTTTCTCCCCACCTACCTTCCTTCCTTTCTCTCTCTCTCTCTCCCCCACCTTTCTCTCTCTCTACCCCACCTTTCTCTCTCTCTCTCCCCCACCTACCTACTTACCTCCCTCCCTTCCTTCCTTCCGTTCTCTCTCTCTCCCCCCCCCACCTTTCTCTCTCTCTCTCTCTCTACCTCCCTCCCCACCTCCCTCCCTCCCTTCCCTTCCTCCCTCCCTTCCCTTAATTACACAGCAGGGCTCCTCAGGTGTAAGGTATGGACTGGGGCTCTTCTTGTGCTGGGTAATTAGCTGTCCTTTAAAAAAAAAAAAGAAATGCTAAATAGTTGGGTGGTTACAGATAGGTTTCTTTGGATTTTTTTTCTTTTAATAAGACCATTAACCCCCCCCCCCCCCCCCAATCTCTACATATTAGTTTTAAATGTCAGACTTGCGTACAAAATCTTACATGTTTAGGTGCTGGAATATCCTCTCTCCTTCCCTCCCCATTTCTTAAGCATCATGTTGAGGACTCTGATGCATCTTTAGTCTTTTTGGGTTGTCCATTGCTTGTCAATGTCACTGCTGGGAGACTACAGGATCTCTTGAATATTTATGAAGGAAATACTTTTGAAAACAGTGTATCTTTTTTTCTGCTTAGTTCATGTAATTAGGCTTTTATTTATTTATTTATTTTTAAGATTTATATCCCGCCCTCCCTGCCTTACGGCCTGCTCAGGGCAGCTGCCAACAGGTTCGATACAAAATTAAGATCATAAAAACAATATACATAAAACTTACACTGCACGGCAGTTACACACCATGCTGTGCCCCCAACACAAGATGGCACCACTTTGTCGTCTATGTCTGAGCAGCATCACAGATGGTGCCGCCCCCTGGGTTGACTTGGCAGCCCTACCTGCAAGACAGAGCTCTTCCACCAGGCTTTTGAGTAGGGGCCGCCCCGACATCCTTAACCTGGCCCTTCCACTGGAACTTGTTTGGCGGCACCTTCAGAAGGCTTTGCTCAGGTGAGTATAAAGCTGTCACAGTGGAGCATAGCAGGAGAGGTGGTCCTGCAGATATATGGGCCCAAGGCCATTCAGGGTTTTGAAGGTGGTAATCAGTACCTTGAACTGAACCTGATAGACTGAGATTGAGTAAAAAAGATGGCTGGATCCAGCCCAATACGTATGCCAGATGCAGGTGGACTTCATGCAGCAAATTCCATGATTGTCCAAGTTTCAACAACCGTCTTCCAGTTCACAGAAAAAGCTGTTGATGAGGCTAGAATGAGTGGCAGCTTTTGTTACATTGCAGGTTATTTCACTTTTTCTTTCAATATTTCCAAAAAGATATCTATAATGGAGCATAAGTAATGTGCAAATTTTGTTTTGAATACCGTGTTAAAGGCAGGCAATGAATCCGTGATCACTCAAAATGCTTCAGTGGATTGACCGCCATACCTTAGAGTGAAGGAAGTATTCAAAACTAATGTCTGAGCTGGTCCTAGAGGTGGACTTGCTGCTCTGAGCCAAAGCCACAAGTAGAATGATGTTACAATAGAACATCTGTTTCCCATTGGAGAAAGTGAGGTTAGGAGATGATGGTTTCCTCATATTGGATGCATGTTTAACTATCAGTGAGAGAACTGTGCCAAAAGAGAGGACATTTGTTATTATTGCTGCAGGAGTGAAATCATTTAGTACTTTCTCCCCTGAGAAGAATTCAAAAAATTACACAATTTCCTGTCATAAAAACAGATAGCAAAGTTATTAGACAAGATGCTATGACAGGAGGTGGAGAGAGATACCTGGAGATTTGCTGTAGAATGCTTATATCGTTGCCACTAACATTGCGTAAAAAATTGGGTATTCTTCAATGCCATACAAAAATAGATCTTTATTAGCAAGAAAACAAATGTGATCCTAAATTACCAGCCCTGACTTGTTAGTTTTGTTGGGAAAGTGACAGCCTGCTAAGAGTCCAGTCACCGTAAATACTGCAGCATAAGTTGAAGCTACACAAGCATGCCAAGAGGCTATCTGGATTCGCCAGTTAATTTTAGACTTAGGACTAGATGGACCTGAACCAAAACCAATCTTTGAGGACAATCAAGGGTATATAAAACTGTCACAGACTGAAAAGGCCAACACATGGTCTAAACACATTGATGTTAAGTATCATCTTCTAAAAGAAGAAGAAGAAGAGAAGAGATTGGATTTATACCCCGCCCTTCACTTGTAGTCTCAGAGTGGCTTACAAACTCCTTTCCCCTCCCCTCCCCACAACAGACACCCTGTGAGGTAGGTGGGGCTGAGAGAGCTCTGAGACAACTGTCCTTGAGAGAACAGCTGGTACAGAGCTATGGCTTGCCCAAGGTCATCCAGCAGGTGCAAGTGGAGGAGTGGGGAATGAAACCCGGTTCTCCCAGATTAGAGTCCGCACACTTAGCCACTACACCAAACTGGCTCCCACTGGCTAAAAGATATGCAGAATCAAGGACTCATTAACATGTAGTATTTGCCAACGAAAGAAATGACTGCTTATGCGGTCATGAAACCATTGCCTGGAGATCACTGTTGGACCCTTCGAGCTAAATTGAACATGGTGGAATAGTACACATGCTGTCGGGAAGGGATGTTGAAAAAGTGACAGCCTGCTAAGAGTCTATGTAAAGGTAAAGGTTTCCCTTGTTTGAAAGCCAGTCAAATCTGACTCTAGGGGACGGTGCTCATGTTTCTAAGCTGAAGAGCCAGCGCTGTCTGAAGAGTTTTTCTGTGGTCATGTGGCCGGCATGACTAAACGCTAAGGTGCACGAAACGCTGTTACCTTCCCACCGAATAGGGATGTGCATTTAGTTCGTTCAAACCGAATGCACCCACGAAAATGGCCCGTTCAGCCCCCTTTTGGGCAGTCATGGGCCAAATCAGATTCTCTGATCTGATTTGGCCCACTGCCAGATTGCCACCGAAATTCGGTGGCAGCTTAAAAATGGCTGGAAGGGAGGGGCTTTGAGGGAGAAGCTCCAAAACCGAAGAGTAGCCGCTGGAGTCTCTCCACCAAATACTCACCAAGTTTCAAGAAGATTGGACCAGGGGGTCCGATTCTACGGGCCCCCAAACAGGTTGCCCCCATTCCCTAGTGCACTGCAGCAGTGAAAAGGGCAAACTCTGTGGTAGGGATTATTAGGAAAGAGATTGAAAATAAAATGGCCAATATTATAAAGTCCCTGTATAGATCTATATGAGTTCTGATTTAGAATACTATGTACAGTCCTGGTCACCATATCTCAAAAAGGACCTGGAAAAAGTACCAAAGAGGGCAACCAAGATGACGAGAGGGTTGGCGTACCTTCCCTGTGAGGAAAGGCTCAAGTTTAGAAAAGAGATGACTAAGAGGGGATATAATATAGGTTTATAACATTCACGGATGGAGAGAGTTAACAAGCAGAACTTTTTTTCCTTCTCCCCAAATACTAGAACTTGCGGGCATTCAGTGAAGCTGATGGGCAGTAGATTCAGGGTGGGCAAAAGAAAATACTTCTTTACACAGAGAGTAATTAAATTGTGGAATTCACTGTCAGAGGATGTAGTGACAGCCACAGGCATAGGCAGCTCTAGGGATGGGCACAGATCAGGAAAATGCGGTTTGGTTTGTGGTTCATGGCATGCCCGGTTCATGGACCATGAACTAGCATGAACTTTTAGGGCTCAAATGAACCAGTTCAGTTTGTGAGGTTTGTGGTTCACTAGAACGGCCCCCCTGAGTGCTTGAGACACCAACCTCACGGGATTCTCCGGCTGACTGTTCTCTACCTCCCCTCCAAGTTCAGTGAGGACTGTATTTATGAGTTCTGAGTTATGACCTCGTAATTTCCCCAGAGAGCACTTTCCTGGAGAGACCTTCTTTGGGGGCTGTAACTTGAACCCCATAAATCCAGTCCTTTCCGAACTTAAAGGGTAGGTAGAGGAGAGTCAATTGGAGATCCCCTCTGAGTTTGGTGTCTCTAGCTTGCACAGGGTTTGTTCTGTATGCTTCTGAACATACTGAACCTGCGCCTGTCAAAATGACAGCTGGCCGGTGGTCATTTTGATGGGCGCAGGTTCAGGAGGTTCAGTAGTGTGTAGAACAGATCCTGTGCAAACTAGAGACATCAAAGTCGGAGGGGACCTCCCCCAGATGCTCCTCTGCATGCCCTCCAAGTTGTTGCTGTGAAGTTATGTAAGCATTTAGACTGAGCGGAGACAGTCTAGGGATGGGCATGAACCTGCTCAAAAACTAAAGTTCATGACAAATTTGGCTGGTTCATGGTTCACGAAGTCAAGTTCATGGCAGGTCAAGCTGTTTGTGGAGATTTGTGGTGATTCATGAACCAGCCAAATTTGTCATGAACTTTAGTTTTTGAGCAGGTTCATGCCCATCCCTAGACAGCTCTAAAAAGGGGATTGGACAGATTCATGTTGGACAGTTCTATCAGGGGCTACTAGCCATAGTGGCTAAAGAGAACCTCCACAATCAGTTGCAGAAAACCTCTGAATACTACAGTCAGGAGGCAATATCAAGGGAAGACCGCGGCTTCTGTGCCCTGTTGTTGGCCCTCCAGAGGAACTGGTTGGCCACCGTGTGAGAGAGGTTGTGGAACTAGATGGATCCTCACTGGTCTGATCCAGCAGCGCTCTAATTATGTTCGTATAACTGGAGTTGGGATCTGCCACCATTGGGATATTTCCTGCTCAGGATTATTCCTGTTTTGTGAGTTGGTTAGTGTCCCTGCTTTCTTTCCCCTCTTGGATTATATGCTATCCAGATGGCTGGACAACTGCCCTGAGACAACGACATCCATTCAGAACTGTAGTAATAGCTGTCTCTGCTTTCAGTCTTGAGTGCTACCTCTTCAGCCTCTGGTCTTCTGTCTTGAGAGGAGTAATATTTGGATACCTGAACTGGCTTATTCCTAAAGGTGGCTTTCTAATATTGGGTAGTGTGACTGAATTCTTGGTGTTATTTCAGTCCTTAAGACTGCTAGTTCCTTAGCCTAGGTAAATGTATTCTTCACCTCAATGAAATGTGTTTCTGTTTTCGCTCTATCCAGATCCCAGTGTTCCTTCTACGCTTGTACGGATGTCTTGCCACTTAGGCTGCGGCCACACGGGACTTAAATGCGGGAGGAAGGGCAATTTCCTCCCGCATTTAAAGGGGCCGACCAGACGGCCGGCCCCTAGTCCCGTGCCGAAGCGGGCTCCAATGCGGGTTCCTCCCGCATTTTCAGACCCCGGGAAAATCAAGTATTTTCTCGGGTGTTGCGGGAGGAACCCGCATTGGAGGTATCTGGACAGCCCTCTCTCGCATGCATTGCGAGAGCAGGGCTGTCCAGATAGCCCCACCGGCCATTCCCCCCCCCCTTTTACACTTGGGCGCATGGCTATCCATGCGCCCAAGTGTAAAAGGGTGAGAAAAAAAAACCGACTTACCCAGGCGGATGGTGGGTCGGAGGCCGCCACCGCCGCTTCTACTACTGCTGGGGCCGCCTCCGCCGCCTCCGCTGCCGTCTCTTCAGCGGCGGCCGCCACCGTGGCCACCACTACCATTTCTGCCGCCGCCGCAGCTTCCACCGCTGCAGCTGCCCCCACTTCCGCCGCCGCTGCTGTTCCTGCCGCCACCTCTTCAGCGGCCGCGGCAGCAGATCCTGCTGACGCAGGGGTTGGGATGTATAAACATCCCAACCCGCTGTTGAAAAATGTGGCCCCTTTAAATCCGGGAGCCTCCCGGATTTAAAGGGGCCGTGTGACCGCGGCCTTAGTCAAAGATCCCTTATTGCAATTGTGCAGGTCATTTCCTAGATCTGATAGTGTCTTTGAGTCCCATGAAGAAACCTAGACCAACAGCTCCTTTAATTTTGGAAAAAGTTGTAGCTGATGGAAGAGTCTCTACCCCCCCCTCCCCCCCAATTCTCAGGCTGTTTCAGGGTAGATTTGTGTTTGATTTGGAAAGCAGGCCACAATCACAACAGGGAAGGTACACATTTCTGTACACCATAATCTGTCACTATTGGATGCAGAATGATCAGATCAGAAGCACAGACATGGTCTAACCTTGGGCTTTGGTTGGTAGCAAAGTAGGATGTCCAGACCTTTAGCGTTTATGAAAAGACTGTTCGATGTCATATTCAGGCTGATGTCTTTGATGTGCTATGCTTGGTTCTAGGTCTTGAGGCGCCCCCTTTATTAATCATTAGCTTCAGGATTTAGCTTTCAGCATGGCTCCTTCCCCTTCTTCCTTGTAGCTGTAGGCATGTGCTATTATTACCATTCACTTCCAGGCTTGGCCTTCTTTTCGGTCGCTGTTGGATTGGGCATTTTCTTCCTTCATCTTTTTTTAGACTTTAGACTTCACCCCTCTCTTCGCCTTTAGGGGCTGACTTATTCCCACACGGAAGGCTTTTATCTTCACGGACTGCCCACATTTTACATAGTAGAAGTTTCTAGTTCTTCTGTTAGAAATGAGCAACTTTTCACTTCCTTTTGGAGCTCTGTCATCAGGTCCTCTTGTCATTGAACTCTACAATGAATGTTCCCCTTTTCACTACCTCATGTGTTAATTAGTCTTGTTTCCATACAAAGGACATTTTTAGTGTTTTCTTTACTGCTTGGTAGGTATTACCCTAATATTATAGAGTGCTTTATTATGTCACCTGCCCTGTGATAAGTGCTAGAATAACGTATAGGAATCACTGCCCTTTGATGTCTTTATTAGAAGGTTGGTGAAAACATTTTTTTCTTTTTCCAGGACAAGTTTAGCGGTTGGAAGCTGGCTTTTAACTGTTTTTTGAGTTATGGATGCTTCCAAAATTCTCCTCACCTGAATTTCATTTTGGTCTTTTGAGTTCCAAATTACCTGGGCTTCTTTCCAAAGTAAAACTGATGCATTAGGAATAATTCATTTTTTCTTTATCTTTTTAAATTAATTTTTTATAATGTGTTGTGCTGTTGCAATATGTTACAATTTTAAGTTGGTATCTTTTTTCTGCTCTCTGATGTGTACGTGTTGGTATATAAGCATGTACAGAATCTTCTTCGTGGTCTCTGCGCATGACACCACTGGGATATAGTGCGCCTGCACCGACCCCGATCGGAATCTTCTAAAGTGGAAAGGATTTTCGCGCCCTCTCCCCGGTCATATGCTGGGCTCCAGTGCACATGACCAAGAGAGGGGCATGACAATCTTGCCAGTTCTTTTCTGACCGCCGCGCTGGTAGGACCTTCCGCACTTCAGTCGGTATTTTCTTTTTCTTCTTCTCTTATCTCCTCTTCCTACGGATTGCCTAAAAAGACTTTCTTATTGGGACAGAACTGATTTAGAGTACTCTGCTTTGGCAGTTTACTCCCCTCCACTTCCACCCCCTGGCCTATGGCCAAATATTGGGGCTTCTTTAAAGGGCGCCTAAAGTGCAGCAGCAAAATCACCCCCCCCCCCGACAGACACTCACTTTGCCTTTTGTGCCTTGGGGAAGCGCACCGGGTGGACTCCTGTGCTCACTGTGCCATGTTCTCAAAGCAGATGAGGAATAACCAAGCCGCGAGACTCCGCATTGCATTATTGGAGCAGGCTCTTTCTCCGACGATGTCTTCGCAAATGACGTCCAGACATGCTTCGCTGTCAACCCCAGCTTCGGGATCGGCAACTGCACTATCCCCAACACGAGCGTCACTGATGTCGAAAGGATGGTGCTGAAACGACCGATGTCAAGTGTCCAGTCCGAAGCCTCTACTCCTGCCAAGAAGCGCAAGGGGGGCAAGGACGACAGGCAGAGCAGGTGCAAGAAGCACAAGAAGGGTACCTTCTCTAAAAGTGCTTTGTCCACGCACGTCGCATTGGACACAGCCCTGGCAGGGTTGTGGTGCTTGACTCTGCGGGCCTTGGGCAGCTACAAGGTGATTCCACCTCTCCTTTGCTGCGTCCTAGCCACCTCACGGACTCTGATCTGGATCTGGATCTAACCCAAGTGCCCCGGCCGCCTGGTGTCGAAAGTCAACATCTACACAGGGACACTGGTGCCTCAGCCGTCTCTCTGCATCAATCAGAGGATCGGGACTGATCAGCTGGGTGTTGCCCTCCAGCTCCCTGGGACAGCCGTCAGTGGCAGTACCTCTGTGGAACTTATCCCATGCCTGCTGTGCCCTGGTTCCCTCTGTGCGCCCCGGCAGATTGGGATTGCCAGTCAACATCCTCTTACCTGTCTTGATACCGACAGCCGTCATAGTTTTTGCCAGACCGCACATGAGACCGCAACAACTCTGGTTTCTCCATCGTTTTCATCCTGAGTTTCATTCCCAGTCCAGGACATTTCACCTTACGGCACCAGTATTGGACTCCCTCAGTTGGTGGATGAATCCACAGAATCTACTGATGGGAGCCCCTTTCCACCCACCCACCCCATCTGTGACTCTGACCGCAGAAGGCTTCCTTCTGGGGGTGGGTTGCTCACCTCATGGGACCTGTGTTAGCTAGCCGTGGAGTCTTGGGATGAGTGTCATTCCTGGGGCATGTTCCTGGTTGCAGCACACCTCCCTGGCTCCCTGAATGTGCAGGCAGACTTCCTGAGTGCGGGGGGGAGGTGTCACTGCATGAATGGGAACTCAACTGGACCTATCTCCGACCAGTATTTGATTGCTGCGGTTACCTGGAGATAGACGTGTTTGCGTCCCGGCACAACGCGAAATGCTGCCCGTTTTGCTCCAGGGCGGGGAGGGATCCTGCCTCCCTGGGAGACAGACTCCTTTACCCAAGGGCAAGCAGACACGTGTATCTGCTCCCACCAATTCCTCTGCTTACCAAGGTGATCAACAAGATGATGAGGGACCGTCCTCGTTGCATTCTGGTAACCCCATGGTGGCCCAGACAGCACTGGTTCCCCACTCTCCGACACCTGTCCAGGGGCTCCCTTGTCCACTTCCCGGTGGTGCCCGATCTCCTCCTGGCACAAGGGGGACGAGTGCTGCAGCACAGTGTGCCTCTCTCAGGATGACAGCGTGGCAGATCCTGTTTTGAAAATAAGTGACAGAATAGCACACGTTCTTCTTAATTGCTGAAAACCTTCTATGCATCGGTCCTACGACGGGAAATGGAGGAAGTTTGTGGCTTACCTTAGTTCAGAAAGGTTGCCCCCACCTCCTACGGATCTGAATGCTGTTTTCAGCTTTCTCCTCTCCCGTATCGACATGGGCCTCAGTTGTGCCTCTCTACGGGTATATTTGGCTGCTATTTCTGCAAATCATCCTGAAGTAGAAGGTCATTCAGTGTTCTCCCACCCAAGGACAAAACAATTCATGAAGGGCCTCAATCGCCTGTTTCCCCCGACCCGAGGCCCAGCGCCAGCTTGGGACTTGCCTCTGGTTCTGGCGAGACTGACAGGCAAGCCCTTTGAGCTGATGGCCACCCGTAGTCTGCAACTCCTCTCATGGAAAACCGCTTTTTTGGTGGCCATCATGTCTGCTAGACGGGTGAGTGAACTCTCGGTGCTCTGTTGTGACCCGCCTTACCTCATCTTCCATCATGATGGTGTTACTCTGGCTCCGGACATCTTCTTACCCAAGATAGTCTCGGAGTTTCACATGAGGGCGGATATCACCCTTCCAGTGCTCTTCCCAACTCCTCAAAATGAGGAAGAGCATCGTCTTCATGCACTGGATGTGAATAGGATTCGGTCTTTTCGAAGATCCCCAGCCCTCTTTGTCTCCCATGCCGGGCCGGGCCATGGTCAGAAGCTATCATCTCAGCATCTGTCCGAATGGATTGTGGAGACAATCAAACTGTGCTACTTACTGGCAAAGAAGCCGTTACCTGGTCCACTTCGTATGCATTCCACCAGGGCAATAGCTACTTCCACAGCCTTCCTCAGAGGGACGCCTTTGGGAGACATCTGTAATGCGGCTACTTGGGCCTCTCCTCACACGTTTGTGAGGCACTACACCCTTGATGTCCATCTTCACTAACGTTCTTTGGTGGGGTGAGCTGTGTTGCAGGCGGTGTGAGTTTAAGACCTCCAGTTCCCTCCTCCAGGTATGTGTGTGGGTTTTTTTTCTCACTTGTTAATTTCCCAGAGGTGTGATGCACAGAGACCACGAAGAAGATATGCAGGTTGTTTACCTGTAACTGAGGATCTTCAAGTGGTCATCTGTGCATTCACACCACCCGCCCTCCTTCCCCTCTGCTGTCGGTCTTTCCTACCTTGCTCGGAGACTGATGGCAGCGGTCAGAAGGAACTGGCGGGATTGTCGTGCCCCTCCCTTGGTCATGTGCACTGGAGCCCTGCACATGACCAGGGAGAGGGTGCGAAAATCCCTTTCGCTTTCGAAGATACTGATCAGGGTCAGTGCAGACGCACTATATCCCAGAGGTGTGAATGCATAGATGACCACTCGAAGATCCCCAGTTACAGGCAAGCAACCTGTATGTGCTTTTTTGTAGTGTTTTATCAATGCCCATGTGCACAGTAGAGATGTAAAGAGAGAAAAATGCAAATTGACTATGGGAATTGAAAGCCACAGCAAACTGAACATGCTTATTTCTGGAATTAACTTTAGAAATTATCCTGGTTAGTCCAAGATTTGTGAGAGGGCAGAATGCAGGTCAAAGCCATACCTATAGATCAGTGAAAGAGCAGAACAGGGCAAATCCATTGTTTTGAGTTGCTTCAACAAGTTCTTGTTATTTTATTTAATTTGCTGGAAGATGCCATGAGAGTCCATTTATGGCTCAGATATTTCCAGTTTCCTTCACCTTTTCACTGATAGTATAATCCTGATGTCTAAAATGAATATTTCTTTGTCAAGAGCATACTCCCTAAAAATAGTTTTTCCTAGTAGCTGATACTTCTCACTGTTGTAATATTTTGTTGTTTATACCATATAGGTAGGAGCCATCATACTCATGCTACATATTTCCAGTAGGGCTGCCAGGTCCCCCCTGCCCACTGGCGGGGGATGGGGGGTAGGGTTGCCATCTCCAGGTTGGGAAACTCCTGGAGATTTGGGGGGGGGTGCCTGGGGAGGACAGGGACCTCAGTGGGACACAGGGCCACACTGTCCCCCTCTAAAGCAGCTTGTGTTTGATGGTTCTTCAACCTGGATTTATGGTGTCATCCCTTGGGCCCAAATAGCATGGAAATGGCAAACAGCGTAGATTGATGAGCAGACTGTGTGTGTGGGGGGGGGGGGGGAAGCTTAACTGTGCCTGTGTGACTTGCAAGGTAGCTTATTATAATGTGAAAAAATAACCAAGTTAGGGTTACCAAACTCCAGGTGGCACCTGGAGGTCTCCCACTATTACAGTTGATCTCCAGATGACCAAGATCAGTTCCCCTGGAGAAAATGGCTGCTTGGGAGGATGGAGTCTATGGCATTATATCCTGCTGAGATCCCTTCCCAAACCCCACCTTCCCCTGGCTCAACTCTCAAAATCTCCAGGTAGTTCCCAACCCAGAGCTGGCAACCCTATCATCCTGTGTCTTTCTACAACACAGCTCAAAAATGTGGGTCTGTTTTTATTATTTAAATCACAAGACTTTTAAGTAAAAGTAAGCCAAGATTAACAAAACTTTTCTTAACCATTGGTGTTGTCTTCGTCTTCTTTTAAGTTTAAAAGGGGTAACTTCTCTGATATGAGGGGACATGTGAGGAGAAAACTGAAAGGAAAAGTAGAAAGGGTCAAAACCATTGGGGAAGCTTGGATACTATTTAAAATTACAATCCTAGAGGCTCAGAAAAAATATATACTGTGGGTTTAGAAAGGCACAGATAGGTATAGAAAAAAGCCTGCATGGTTAACAAACCAAGTAATGGAAGCTGTAAAAGGTAAGAAGGATTCCTTTGAGCAGTGGAAAGACTGTGGCAAATAAAATGCAAGTCTGTTATCAGGCGGGCAAAAAGGGAATAGGAGGAGCATATCACAAAAAATACAAAGACCAACAATAAAACTTTCTTCAAATACATTAGAAGTAGGAAACCAGCCAGGGAAGCAGTGGGGCCCTTGGATGACCAAGGGGTAAAAGGTGTACTGAAGGATGATAGGGAAATGGCTGAGAAGCTGAATGCATTTTTTGCCTCTGTCTTCACTGTGAAAGATGAGAAGTGCTTGCCCACTCCAGAACCCCTGATTTTGGGAGGGGTGTTGAAAGACCTGAGTCAGATTGAGGTGACAAGAGAGGAGGTCCTACAACTGATAGACAACTTAAAAACAAATAAATCACTGGGCCCAGATGGCATACATCCAAGAGTTCTGAAAGAACTCAAATGTGAATTTGTGGGTCTCCTGACAAAAATATGTAATCTTTCCTTAAAATCTGCCTCCGTTCCTGAGGACTGGAAGGTAGTGAATGTCACTCCCATCTTTAAAAAAGGTTCCAGAGGAGATCCGGGAAATTACAGGCCACTCAGTCTGATGTCAGTACCGGGTAAGTCGGTGGAAACTGTTATTAAGGAAAAAATTAGTAGGCCCATTGCTGAACAAAATCTATTGAGGAAGACTCAGCATGGGTTCTGTAAGGGAAGATCTTGTCTCACTAACCTGTTAAGTGGTCTTTGAGGGAGTGAAGAAACATGTGGACAAGGGGAACCCAATAGATGTTGTTTACCTTGACTTCCAGAAAGCCTTTGATAAAGTTCCTCATCAAAAACTCCTAAGTAAGCTCAGTAGTCATGGGATAAAAGGACAAGTCCTTTTGTGGATCAAAAACTGGTTAATTAAAAGGAAACAGAGAGTGAGTACAAATGGGGAGTTTTCTCAGTGGAGGGAGGTAAGCAGTGAGGTACTGCAGGGATCAATACTCGGTCCGATGCTGTTTAACTTGTTTATTAATGATTTGAGTTGGGAGTAAGCAGTGAAGTGACTAAATTTGCAGGTGACACGAAGTTGTTCAGGGTGGTCAGAACCAGGGAGGATTGTGAGGCACTCAAAAGGGATCTGTCGAGGATGGGCGAGTGGGCATCAACATGGCAAATGGGGTCCAGTGCGGCCAAGTGCAAAGTGATGCACACTGGAGCCAAAAATCCTAACTATAAATATGCGTTGATGGGGTCCGAACTGGCGGAAACTGACCAAGAGAGAGATCTTGAAGTTCTAGTGGATAACTCAATGAAAATGTCGAGACACTGTGCGACTGCAATGAAAAAAAGGCCAACACTATGCTAGGGGTTATTAGGAAGGGAATTGAAAACAAATCAGCCAGTATCATAATGCCCCTGTATAAATGGATGGTGCGACCTCATTTGGAGTACTGTGTGCAGTTCTGGTCACCACACCTCAAAAAACATATTACAACATTGGAAAAAATGCAGAAAAGGGCATCTAGAATGATGAAGGGTTGGAACACTTTCCCTGTGAAGAAAGGTTGAAGTGCTTGGGGCTCTTTAGCTTGGAGAAATGACGGCTGAGGGGTGACATGATCTAGGTTTATAAGATTATGCATGGGATAGAGCAGGTAGAGAAAGAAGTATTTTTCTCCCTTTCTCACAATACAAGAATTCGTAGGCACTCCATGAAATTGCTGAGCAGTTGGGTTAGAACAGATAAAAGGAAGTACTTCTTCACCCAAAGAGTGATTAACATGTGGAATTCACTGCCACAGGAGGTGGTGGCAGCTACAAGCATGGACAGCTTCAAGAGGGAATTGGATAAACATATGGAGCAGAGGTCCATCAGTGGCTATTAGCCACAAGGTATAGATAGGATCTCTCGGTCTGGGGCAAGTGGTGCTCTGTCTTCTTGGTGCTTGGGGGGGGCAAAAAAGGGAGGGCTTCTAGTGTCCTTCTCCCACTGCTGGACCTCCTGAGGGCACCTGGTGTTTTTGGCCACTGTGTGATGGACTGGATGGGCCACTGGCCTGATCCAACATTGGCTTCTCTTATGTTATGTGTGCCCTCTAAAGCACAACTTCCTTGCCTCATTCAACTACTGGGGCCACCCCCATCTCCAGATGCACCCACTCAGGTGCATGCCTAAATAAAAAACCTTCAATACATTACTGAGTCAAGCCACTCTGTTCTACACCCCCTATCTCCAGCATAGGGATAATTGTACTGTATAAGATTTCAAGATTCAGCACTCGCTTTGTCAGATACCAGTGAGCTTGACTCATGAAAGGTTATAACCTAGAAAATTATGTTGATCTTTAAGGTGCTACAGGACTCAAATTTTGTTCCACTACTATTGACCAATGCTGTTGTCCACCTCCTGAAACTTTTTAAATGATGATTAGCTTGATTTGTTTTTGCAATAAGGCAGTGATTTTTCTAGATTTTAAGACTGCATCAAGAAAACAAATCCACCCGTTTCAACACTTATCAGCACACAGTATTAATTTTATGTTGCCCTTTGCAGTTGTAATTCTGTTTGTGTCGACAGTGCCAAAGCTTTAGCAGCGTGGCACAGATGTAAACTGTAGTAGTTATTGACCAGCAAATGGTTATTTTGAATTGTTAAACAGAGGTGATTTGTGACGCTGAAAATTCAGGCTTTCCTTTCTAAGACTTGCCATCTCTTGGATTATCCATGCTCCGTCATGGCAAGGTGCATTTCAAAGGTGTCGGGTAGAAGGTGTTGGAAACTGATAATGATCGTTCCTCCAAGTGGATTGTATAAATGAGATATCACCGGCAAGAATAAAGCAAACAATGGGGTCGGGGAGAAACCAGCCATCTGAGAGGCTTTGGAGAAATCACTTAAGAGTCTTGCACATCGGTAGCCATTGTGCTTGAAATCGGACTCCCCACTTTATCTCTGCTCTCTCTCAGCTGTTAGACCTTGGCGATGAGCAAATGGCTTCTGAAGGATTGTCGGTTTGCGGCCAGAGCAGGCATAGCATGGTCAGGAATGGTAATATGTGTTGACAAGCAGGCATTCGTTTTACATTACTCCTTCTGACAAGGCTGTTGGTTTGCTTGTTTGCCGCAATTGTTGGTTTAGGCCGTCAAAGGAGGAGGCTAGAGGCATGGGCGAAGCTCGGAGGGGGCTTTTTTTTATTTTTTTAGTGGGGTGGGAGATGTATTCATATCCTGATGAAAAGTCTTCGTAAATTTGTCTGGGGCTCCACTTTTCTGCAAGGAAAACCAAAGTGCGATAGGGATGCATTTTAAGGTGTAGCAACAGGGAAGCTGTAACCATGGCTATTTATACTATTCTAAGTGAAAAAAGAGAATGGTGGTGTAGAGTGTCCTCCCGCCCCGCCCCGCCCCACCCACCTTTTGGTGTAGTGGTTAGGAGCACAGACTCTAATCTGGGAGAACTGGGTTTGATTCCCCACTCCTCCACTTGCACCTGGCTGGATGACCTTGGGCAAGCCATAGCTCTGTACCAGCTGTTTTCTCAAGGACAGTTGTCTCAGAGCTCTCTCAGCCCTACCTACCCCACAGGGTGTCTGTTGAGGGGAGGGGAAGGGACAGGAGTTTGTAAGCCGCTCTGAGACTCCGAGTGAAGGGTGGGGTATAATTCCAATCTCTTCTTCTTCTCTTTGAATGTTTGAACACAAGTAGAACCATTCTACTTTCTGGCCTGCCTCTTTTATAGGGCTGAAGGGACTCCGTCAGGCACCCAAAATACCTTTCAGGGCTTGTTGCTCAGTTGAGAGGCTAGAATTTGGATCCTGATGCTACGCAGAACTTTACCGAGCTTAGCAGCTGATGATTAACCTCCAGGCAAGCTGGTGGGGAGCACTTGCTCCATTTTAGTATCCGAGATCTCAGTGGTCAGCTGCTAATGTGCCACAACCATGGACCTGTGGCTGAGTTGTTGTTTTTTCCCCTAAGGTCAAATTTACATGACTTTCCCGCTAGAATCATTCTATTTTCAAAAAAAACCTCTATACCTGTTTCTAGTTTCAAACCATACTTGTTCTAGTTTGTAAATTAATGTTTACATTCGTTAATTGCCCTCCTGTGGTCAAGCTAGCATTATACTGCTTCAAACAAATGCAGTTGCTTAGTACTCTTCAGACCCCCTGGAGTGAAATTTGAAACCAGCATGAAATGAGCTTCGGAAAAGACAGCAGTCAAACTACTTCAGAGGGGAGGTGTAAATTGGGCCTAAGTCTTGCTGTACGTGGGCAGAAGCAGACAAGTGCGCACACACTCCTGGCTGTGTTTGACATGGTCCCTGAAGCACTCGTTGGAGTGGGGGGGGGGGGGGGAAAGGATGCACCGGAGTGGAACGATCACACTGTTCATGCATTTCCATGGTGCGCCCGGGTGATCAGACACCCAGGTGGAAGCACCTCACCAAGGTAACCACCAGAATTTGCCGGTGGCTATTTAACCCATGTGGGAATCATTTTAGCTTGAGGTAGGGACGAGTGGGGCACGGGAGCCAGATGTGCGCACTGGATCATGCCCATTTGATCTGGAGGGGAGGGGTGACTATATCGGGCCGAACTGCGTGTGTGAACACACCCTTAGAATGGTAGACCCAGGTTCAAATCCCTGCTCTGACATGAAGTTTGCAGGGCAAGTCACCTTCTCTCTCAGGCGAACCTCCCTCACAGGGCTTTTGTGAGGATAAGACTGAGAAGGAGAGGATGATGTGCAGCACTCTGCAATTGTTAAAGGAAGAGTAGAGTGAAAACGTTCCAAATAAATTCCATGGCACCTAGCTCCCGTGTTTGCCTCTGCTCATGCTGAGACTTCCTTAGTTTCTTTATATTCATTTGCTTCAACTGCCTGGCAAAGATTAAATAACAGAGGCTGGGCTTCTCTGGCATTGAGATATTAAGTAATTTTTCTGGGCCGCCTTTAATCCTTTTCTTCCCCCCAGTGCAGCCCTTTCTTCATCAGCTCAATATTTGAACTTGCATTCATTTTAATGCTTTAATATGCAAACACATTTGTGACAAAATTGACTCAATATTTAAACTTGTTAAATTCAAACACATTTTATGCTTCAGCTGTTTCAACTTGTAGATTATTTGAAATGCGGGGACGATTCCAAAATTAAACAGGTTTAAGCGTTCAGCTAATTTACCTAAATACTGTGTGGCATTTGTTTTTCAAAAGTTTGATCAGCATCCTTTGTCCTTGCTTCTGTATTACTGTTCTTGTAAGGATGACACTGCTGGCTGTTAAAGTCAGTACTGAAAACTCTAGGGCCCTGCTTCCAGTTGAGTGCAGAGCAGAGCTTCGCCTTTCTAAACCCACTGCCTTCAATAGAAGGCTGTATCTCTGTTTAGGATTGCACTGCTGGTTTCCTGGGTTCCTCCAGGGATCACCCTAGTTGCTGAACTTTGCCAAATCTCACTCCCTGTACTGTCACTGCCAGACACACACAGCTCAGTTTTCCTTGAGAGCTCACCCTTATTTAGGGCTGCCAAGTCAGCCTGGGGGGCGGGGGATCCCCCGCTACAAGGGTTCCCGAGCCGTCGGCCAGCATTCAGCCGGCGGGGTAAACCCCGCCCCCGAAGTCGTCCAGCCTGGACGACTTTCTCACACGTAATGACATCACTCGGAAGTGACGTCAGCACGTTGGGGGCGTTGCCAGGGTGACACTCTGGCAACGCCCCCAATGTGCTGACATCACTTCCGGTGAAGCTCCCGGCCGACAGAGGACTCCCCCCCCCCACTGGTAAGTTTACCGGACTTGGCAACCCTACCCTCATTGTTTTGATGTGAGCTCCACATTTGGAAAACCTTCATCCATGGAGAGTTGAGAAGACGTTAAGAGACAGGACCATGTGGAAATTCCCCGAGATCTTTGAGACATTGCAAGAAGGGTGCCTCCAAACAGGGAGATATTTCAGTTGTATAGCTGAAGTGTAAATGGCTTCCATCATTATGTTTTCTGTCTCTGAAGTGGGCATACTAATGACCACAGTGTTGAGAATTGCTTTCAGAATGTGCAAATATTTGTTTTCCTCTAAAGTAGCAGTTACTGCCACACGTATACTTTTTTAAAGCAGTTCTACCTGGTTGTGCATCAGTTCAACAGTAAAGGAATAACTTTTTAATGGTATTAAAACAAAGTAGCATAACAGCAGAGGGTGAGATGGAAAAATAACATAATTCAGCTCTCAGTGGGGGTTCAGGACGATAACATTAGTCTTCGCCTGGCACTAAAGTCTGAAATAATCAGGAGTCCAATGGAGCGGGAGCGCACAGGAGCGCAGCTCCGGGAGTGAGGAGCCCAGGGGGCGGGCACATGACCAAGCCCCGCCCCCTCCTCGGCTTCCCCGAGCAGTGCAGAGGCGCAGTGCCCTGGGGAAAGCCCTGCTAGGGTCTTTATTGTTTTTAATGTTTTGTTTTAATATTGATAATTTTATCATTGTTCCTTTTATGACTGTGTGCTGCTTTTCCAGAGACTTGCTCAAGGTGGCATATAAATTTTCTAAGTATACCATTGTTTATCTGGGCACATGGCACATAAGAGCCAGTTTGTGTAGTGGTTAAGTGCGCGGACTCTAATCTAGGAGAACCGGGTTTGATTCCCCACTCCTCCACTTGCACCTGGCTGGATGACCTTGGGCAAGCCATAGCTCTGTACCAGCTTGTTCTCTCAAGGACAGCTTGGGAAAGAGCTCTCTCAGCCCCACCTACCTCACAAGGTGTCTGTTGTGGGGAGGGGAAGGGAAAGGAGTTTGTAAGCCGCTCTGAGACTCTTAAGTGAGTGAAGGGCGGGGTATATATCCAATCTCTTCTTCTTCTTCTTCATAAGTACTGGAGAAATTTCACCAACCCTTCAGCAGCTTCCACCCCATCAGTTTGGTGTAGTGGTCAGGAGTTGGACTCTAATCTGGGAGAATCGGGTTTGATTCCCCACTCCTCCACATGCAGCTGCTGGTATGACCTTGGGCCAGTCACAAGTTCTCTCATGAGCAGTTCTCAAAAGACCTCTCTCAGCCCCACCTACCTCACAGGGTGTCTTGTTGTGGGGAGGGGAAGGGAAAGGGATGGGTGGTGCACATGTCCTGGGTATCTCAACTCTACTTGAAACTCTACCTGATGGTTTCAAGGGAGCAGGAAGAGAATGAGGGTGTGTTCTTTATGCTTATTTTTATTGCACAAAGTATTGGATGGGGAAGGGAACGGAGGAAGAGCAGGTCAGTTTCACTCACCTGTGGAGTGGAGCCTGAGGGGTGGGTGTTGCCTTCTGACACACTTCTGGTATGTTAGGGGGTGTGGCATATGCAAATGAGTTATGCAAATGAGTAATGAGCTCCTGCACCTCTTTTTCTACAAAATGACCCCTGGAAATAATAGGTGCAAGGCAAATAGATACAGAGGTAAACATTCATAAACTAGGTATGGTTTCCAGGTCTCTCCTGGCAACTGGTGAGGAACGTGGTGAGGGGCTTCCCAGCAGCAGGGAAGGGACTAAACTGGTGCCACACCAGTGTGGGGCCTTTCATCATAACTACATGCTTTAATTTAGATGAGCGTACAGAGTAGGACCTCTACTGACGATAACAGCCAGGCAGATTCATATGGGAGTTGGTGGTATTTTAGGTAACGTGGTTCCAAACTATTTAAGTAGCTGAATTCTGTCTGGAACTGAACTGGAAGCTGGTGAAGTACTTCCAGAACTGGCAGTGTATGTTTCCAGTAAGTAGGGTTGACAACTGTGGGTTGAGAAATTCTTGGAGATTTGGGGGTGGACTCTGGGGAAGGAAGGCTTTAGTGAGGGTAGGGACTTAAGCAGGATATAATGCCATAGGTTCCACCCTCCAAAGCAGCTAATTGCTCTCTATAGTCCGGAGATCAGTTATAATTCTGAGACATCTCAGAATGACATGGCAGCCACACTGATCACATGAAGCTACCTTACTCAGAGTCCAGCTGTTGATCTGTCACGGTTAGTATTGTCTGTTCGTTGGTTGGTAGCATGGCCCAGCCACAGAGAAGACAGCAGCCCTGGAGAAGGAGTGGGTGGGCTTCTTATCTCGCCTCATGGAACACCCCGTTTCCTGGGACTCTAAAAGCAGAGCTTTGCAAAAGAAGCCAATGGCAACTGCTGGCCAGGCTGAAGGGGGATGATACCACATACTGGCTAGAGAAAGCTTGCACGCTTACCAGTCCTCCTGATCCTCCAGTGGTTGTCACAGCCAAATAAAATGTGAAGAAGAAGAAGAATTGGATTTATACCTCACCCTTCATTTTTCTCAGAGCAGCCTACAGTCACCTTCTCTTCCCCTCCCCACAACAGACACCTGTGAGGTAGGTGGGGCTGAGAGAGCTCTCCTGAGAACTGCCCTTGAGAGAACAGCTGTGACAGAACTTATGACTGACCCAAGGTCGCACCAGCAGCTGCATGTGGAGGGCATGACTCGGGGAGGGGACTGAGCCAGCCACAGCTCCGAGTCCCCAGGGGGAGGGAGAGGTTGTGTGTGTGTGGGGGGGGGGAGAATCCCTTTCATTGGTCAGCAGAGATGCTACTGAATAGGTGCAAGGGGGCCCCTGCGAACAGTTCATTTTAGTTTTACTCATAGACTTCATTTATTACTATGAATGATCACAGTCAAAGATTTGACAGATAGATGGTTGTTTCTGCAAGGTATGTTGAGGGCTATTAGCCCCCAAACAAAGTTTGAGTCCAGTGGGCACCTTAAACACCAACAAAGTTTAATTCTGGGTAGAAATGCATGCCCAGAATTAAACTTTGTTGGTCTGAAAAGTGCCAATGGACTCAGACTTCGTTCTGTTGCTTCAGACCAACAGGGCTACCCTGCCTGGGTCTAGTTGTGCTTCCAAACCATGTTTTGGCTTAATGGTGCTGCCACAAAGCCATGGATCCAAGACTTTTGTGATGCAAGCTGTGCCCATGGACACATGGTGACCCAACATAAAAAAAGTGATGATCCATGAGGATCCGTGCTCCAGAACCATGTTTTTGCAGAATGGTTTCGCCACAAAGATGTAGATCCGTGATGTTGTGGTGCAAGCTGTGGCCATGGACATGTTATGTGATTTGATGGTGTGTTTGGGGTGATCCGTTGCAAAAAACCCCAAGGATCCATGAGGATCCGTGCTTCAGAACCATGTTTTGACGTCATGGTGTTGCCACGAACCTGTGGATCTGTGATTTCTGTGCTGCAAGCTGTGCCCATGGACATGATATGTGATCTGATGGTGAGTTTATGGTGACCGAAAGCAAAAACGCTGTGGATCCTTGAGGATCCATGGTTTTGAACCATGTTTTTGCAGCATGGTGTGGCCACGAAGCTGTGGATCCATGAATTCTGTGGTTCAGGCTGTGGGCATGGACATGATATGGGATTTAATGGTAAGTTTGGGTGTCCCAACACAGAAACCCCAAGCATCCACAAAGATCCATGCTCCAGAACCATGTTTTTGCAGAATGGTGTTGCCATGATTTCTGTGGTGCATGGTGTGCCCACGGACATGATATGTGATCTGATGGTGAGTTCATGGTGACGCTGAAGCAAAAACGCTGAGGATCCAACGTTTGGCACCACGTTTTTGCAGAATGGTGTTGCCACGAAGCTGTGGATCTATGATTTTTGTTGTGCAAGCTGTGGCCATTGTCATGATATGTGATTAGATTGTGTATTTAGGGTGACCCATTGCAGAAGCCCCAAGGATCCATGAGGATCCATGCTTCAGAACTGTGTTTTGGCTGCATGGTGTTGCCACAAAACTGTGGATCCATGATTTCTGTGGTTCAAGCTGTGCCCAATGACATGATATGTGATTTGATGGTGATGTTGGGGTGACCCAATTGAAAAACCCTGAGGATCCATGCTTTGGAATCATGTTTTTGCGCTGTTGTGGTGCCACGAATCTGTGGATACGTGATTTTTTTTGTGCTCCCTATAGACTAACACATGGTCTACAGTATGATGGTGGTTTTATTTCATTTCAGTGTAAAAATCATATGAATTCATGAGGATCCATGTACATCTGACTGTTACCCACACCTGCTGAGGAGGACAACATGCCCCTGGTGGGCGCCCAGAGGCGTTCTTCATGGCAACCTAGGCCCTGGTGCTGGAGATACCGCCCAGGGGTTGAAGGAGGGGAAGGGCTGCGGCATCAGCATTAGAACGCGCCTTTTCTCCTCCCCCTCCCTTGCCCTTTCCATTCACCAAGCAGCCCTCTCAAGACCCGGCCCAGCTAGTGCACAGAGGACTCCGTGCTTGCTGAGAGAGTGTGTTTGGCCCAAGGTCAGCCAGAAACCTTCCATAGCAGAGTGGGGGTTTGAACCTGTGTCTCTCAGCTGGTAAGTCTGACGCTTTAGCTGCTAGCCCACACTAGAAGCCAACTCCTTTGATACTCCTAAAGATATTTGCTAAAAGTGCCATTCGTGTCAATGAAACTCACTTCCAAGTGTCAAGTTTGTGCACACTTTACTTGGAAGGAAACTCCAGGGTTTCAGTGGAGCTTAATTTCTGGATGGGTGTATAGGGGTTGCAGTCTCTTTGGACTTCCTCATGAGCAAGTCTTCCTTGTGCTCAGTAGGACTTCCTCCATGCATGTGTGCAGAAAGAATGGAGACTTGGAAAATCCTGGTATTTAATATGGAAACCCAGTAGCTCTATCCAGACAATAAGCCAGGTTTGCTACTTTTTAAATGTGGTGGGGCGTTCCTTTTCTTTGCTTTAGCAGGGCTTTGTTCCAAGTCAATTGCCTTAGCTGGTTTCTGGATCAAATTTTGATTATGGCCTACAAACTCCTTAGGCTTGTGAGCAGTGGCTTTCAAGTCCCCCCTTAGGTCATCTACAAAGTAGTAAAGTCCAAGTAATTTAGAGAGTGTCATCTCTCCAAGGGCTGTGATCCACAAACCGTAACATCTTCAACCTATTCTTGGGAGCCACAACCATTAGGAAAGAGCCGTGTGATAGAACTGTAATAATAATTTACTCATAGTTGCAAGAGCCAATAAGATTTAAGTTTGATGGGGGACTGGGCAAATTGATCTAAGGAACTATAAGAAGAGAAAGTATTAGCAAGCTCAGTAGTTAAGGATTTGAATAGAGCTCTTTATAGTCCAGTCCTGAGGACACTTCTCTGGGAGTAAGCCCCCTTGGATAGACCTCAGTAGGATGTCTCTGTTAGACTGATGAGGAATTGTTATAGGAAGGGGATAAACAATTAAAGTATATGAGAGAGAGAGAAAATGTCTGAAAATGTAATGCAGGTTTCTGTGGCCTCCCCTATTATATCACACAGATCTTGCAGTAGCATTGTAGCTAACCCCACCTAAGAAAGTTCTATACTGTTTCTATCATTTCTAAAATGTACTTTACACCAACTGTGTGTCTCCATTGTTTTCTAATTTCTCTCAACTATGTACAGCTTTCTATGCCGTGCTTCATTTGGACTGCTTTGCTTTCTCAGGTCCTAGTTTCCTTCTTTTCTAAAGCCATGGATCTACATCCCCTTCCTCAAGCCTTGCTTCTTGTCCCAACTCTCTAAAGTCAGACCCGTTTGGTCAGTGGCAACCCAAAATACATCTGCCTGTCCAGGGAGTTCAACTAAATACCACTAGAGGTTTTGTCACCACTGCTGCATCACTTAATGCATTACAATATAGGTCTATATTCAGGCTATAATTTATGATGTTTTAGTTTGGAAAGATCTGTT
Source organism: Lepidodactylus listeri (assembly GCA_029233225.1). Lineage (NCBI taxonomy): Eukaryota > Metazoa > Chordata > Lepidosauria > Squamata > Gekkonidae > Lepidodactylus > Lepidodactylus listeri. Next base: position 108,601,373 of record JARCFY010000006.1, on the reverse strand, counting down.
TTCTTGGTCACATCAGTTGGTGCTATTTTTTTTCCTGTAAACTCCTCTTCCATCACAATGGACTCTGCTTACATGTTATCTGTCAATCCCCTCTTTATCCCACCCTTCCTCCAGTCTCCCTTTCCTTGTACTGACCTCACAACAATAGCAATATCACACAGTCTGATGAAGGGAGCTTTGATTTTTGGAAGCTTATTCCCTGAAACCAGGGGCGTAGAATTTTTGACTTCCTGGGGGGGGGGGAGGCTCTTGTGCGTGCGCACACGCTGGGATGATATCCCCACTGCTGCCACTGCAAGAACCTCCCCCCACCCTGGCCTGCCCGCCCGCCCGCCCGCCCGGCCAGCCAGCTCCTCTGAACCCACTTGCTCCCTCCCTCCCGGGGCCATCTGGGGATTGCCCAGCGTGATGATGTCACTTCTGGCAGGCGGCTCTGGTGGCGGCAGTGGGCAGGCGGGCCTAGCAAGGGAGGCATGGCGGGCGGGTGCCCCATTTTGCCGGGGGGCTCAGTCCCCCCTGGAAAACTTCAAATGTGGCCTGAGCCCCCGAGCCCCCCCATAGTTTACGTCTATGCCTGAAACTCTAGTTGGTCTCTAATCTGCTACTGGACTCAAATCTAACTGTCCCAGTATCACCGAGAAAGCATAATGCAAAATGTAGATCTGAACATGGGTCTCCTCAATCCACACTGGTCTTCATGCCAGTGGTCCATCTACTTCAGCAGGGTCTGCTCTGATGCAGGTGAGCTCAGAGACTCAAACAGAGAAAGATCCTTTCCAACACCTGTTCTCTTAGACCTCCTAGGTTTAAACCTTTATCCTTTGGCACGCAAAGCATGGTCTCTCTGCCATCAGTCCATCAGTGTCATCATTGTCTACTCAGACTGACAGTGGTTCTCCAGGGTTTTATGTAGAGGATCTTGCCCATCCCATGCTTTGTTTTTGAGCCATTGGGGCCTGGCTAGGGGGGTTCCCAAGGGTTCCCAGGCCCCCCTAAATTTCTGGAGAGCCACTTCCTAAATCCTACATGGCTCCTTCTCCATAAATAGTGACAATGGCCTCTGATGTCACTGGCTCCTCCCTGTGATGTCACTGGGTCTCAATTCTTTTAAGGACCTAGCACAGCAATGCCTCCCTTGGAGAAAATGGCTGTTGTTGGGGGGGGGGACTCTGTGCCATTATTCCTCACTAAGTTTCCTCCCTTCCCCAAACCCCAGTCTCTCCATGCTTCACCCCCAGGAATTTTCAAACCTGAAGTTAGCAACCCTGTAAAGTCAGCCCACCCCTGTGGAATATGATATACTACTGTGCAAACATGAGAATAGAAATAATATGATGGTTCTTCTGCCTATCTGTGTGCAAAAAAAAGAAAAGCTTTTTGCAAGCTCATGAATTTCTTGAACGAACAAGTTAAATTTTTATTCTTTAATGCAATGGATCACCTAATATGCTTTGCTCATTTATTTGATAAGTGCTGTGTCGTGTTAAGTATCAGTATGAATAATTTATTGCATATTAAATTGTGTGTGATGAAGAAGCCTGACATAGTGTGTGATATGTTATAGTTATGCGGTATCCAACTTCGTAACATAGACTGAATTAGAATAATCACACTTTTTAATATTTTCTCCCAAATAAGCAATGTTCCTCTGGGATCCACTGTTTGCCTATGTGATCTGACTGATGAGAAGGAAGTTAAACTTGATGATTATTGCTCTCAGGGGAGGTACAAGTATAGAAATATACCGACTCATTAAGTGCTTACATGTACCCAGTCACGAGAGAGAAGAAGAAGAAGAGATTGGATTTATACCCCACCCTTCGCTACCCAAAGGAGTCTCAGAGCAGTTTACAATCTCCTTTCCCCTCCCCTCCCCACAACAGACACCCTGTGAGGTAAGTGGGGCTGAGAGAGCTCTGACAGAAACTGCTCTTTTCAAGAACAGCTGTGTCAGAACTATGGCTTGCCCAAGGTCATCCAGCAGGCGCAAGTGGAGGAGTGGGGAATCAAACCCGGTCCTCCCAGATTAGACTCTGCACACTTAACCACTACACCAAACTGGCTCTCAGAGCTTTTCACCGAAACGTGCTGGTACTGAGGGACGGTTAACTGATGAAATCCTCTTGCATAAGGGGGTGAGGGAGAGTTGTTTATCGTTCCCACTCTTGTTTAATATGTCCCTAAACCATTTCAACCTTCATCTGTCCTGTTACATAACCCATGTGCCAGCACTGGTGAGACAAAAAAAAAATGCCACTTTTGCTATATGTGGACAATACACTTCGATTACCACACTCTCCACTTGGTTTAAGTAAACTGTTAAAAGTATTTCTGGAATACTATTTAAAAGAAGGACTAGTCATACATATGCAAAAAAAAAATTAATCATGCTGTTTGCTAAATCCTATACCCCCCAATATATTTCATAAATGGATAACCAATGAAACAGGTAGAGCAATTTAGGTGTCTGGAGGTCATCTTTCGATCAAATGTGAGCTGGAAGGCCCACCTGACTAGTGCTATGGAAAAAGCTAGATTCTCCAGTAAGGCAATTTCTTGATTCTTCTTCACCCAGGCCGATTTTGCACTAGCGTTTGCCTCACGTTTGCCCTCATGCTTGCACCGGAGCTTCTGGTCAATTTCACACCAGTTGCTCCGGGGCTCACGTTTTGCTCTGGAGTATTGCCCTGCTGCACTGGAGGTTCCCTGGAGCAAACAAATCCTGGCCGATTTCGCACTAGCGTTTGCCCCAGGTTTGCCCTCATGCTTGCACTGGAGCTTCTGGTCGATTTCACACCAGTTGCTCCGGGCTCACGTTTTGCTCTGGAGTATCGCCCTGCTGCACCGGAGTTTCCCTGGAGCAAACAAATCCTGTTTTTAGAGGATTTTCCTGTTTGCTCCGGGGGAGAACCCAAAATGAAAACACGCCCACTCGCCGGCCTTTCATCAGGGCCGCCCCATTGTGGGAGTTTCTAATTTTTTTTGGAGAAAACCCTTTGTTATGCTATATTGAAAGGGCTGAAGTTCCAAGTGGAAAAATGAAGAAAATACTCTGGAGGAAAATGGGAGGGGAAATTCCGGAGAGAACGAGAGGCTACTGGCCAGTGCGAAATTGGCCCCAGTGTGGCAGTTACATACCAGGTGCTGTTCGTGTGTTCAGTGCTAAGGTAGTATCCCAATTATTGTATGGAATTGATAGAGACAGCGGATGAATCATTCAATCAACCTCTGTTACAGCTCTCCCGCACAGTTTACTGTGTACCAAGCAGTGTTTCAGCTGTTGCTCAGAATTCTTTGGAAGTTTATGTGTGAATCTTGGCATTTAAAGCAAAAAATCTCCAGTGCAAGGAAAGAGATTTTGAATCTTATTGAGGAAGACCCTTCTATGGGGCCATGGAAGGTGATAGTTAAGAATAAACTCCCAAGGTTAGGATTTGATGATAAAGATGTGGACATAAAACAAATAAAGACCTCAGTACTGAATTTGGATAGAACAAGTACTTTACTGAGGGCATGGCACATATACTCACCAGTTTTCTTCGGAGTTCCCTTCTCTTGTGCTGTTCCGAGCTCCTCCAAAGGCCTAATGACCCCCTCATTACAGAAGAGAATTTATGCGTGCTCAGTTAAATTCTCTTTCCTCATTACAGAAGAGAATTTATGCATGCTCAGTTAAATTCTCTTTCCTTTCGGCCATACTGGAAAGCTGATCCGCAGGCATAGCGTATTCAGACAGAGTTTGTAAATGTGGATCTGGTCAACATACTTTATTAGAGTGTGCAATCTGGTCTGAAAGGTATTTCTCCTCCCTCTTAACAGGTTATGAAAAATTAGCCTCTCAAAAAATCATCTGTTTTTTCCTTGTAGATAAGGATCAGAAAACTACCTTAGCAGTTAAGTTGCTAAATATTTAGCTGCGGTGATTGCCTGTAAGAGGGTTGGATCTCAATCTGTTCAAGTCCTTTGAGTCAAAAGGGGAGTAAGATAAGAAGCTTTTGAGACTGAGGAAACAATTATAATGAAAAGCAAGTAACAGCGTATGAAACAATAAATTAAAATTCTCATTTATATTTTGAGAGGGAATGTGATTGGGTAGTTTAAAAATCTATATAAAGTTTATTAGAATAATTGTAGACTTATATATCAGCACTAGCCCTATCTTCTTTCAAACTTTATGTGTCATTCACTCTGGTCTTTCTTCTGAGTAGTAAACCTGCTTTTGTCTTCTTTCATGCTTGGCATAGTTGTGTATATATGTATATATATGTGTGTGTGTGTGTACACACACACACATTCAAACTCAACCATATCTGAAGAGCTAAGGATTTAGACAAAATTGACTCTGGGTACCTCTTTTCACAGTGCATCTGTGAGTTGATTACTGCTAGACTGGGCATGTCAGGTACATAACTATTCTGTCTGAGTTTTCCTCAATGTTTACTTAATGTCTGTCCCCCTACACCACCATGCGCTAGGAGGGTTGCCAGCTGTAGGTTGGAAAAGACCTGTAGATTTTTGGAGGTGGAACCCGGGGAAAGCAGGCTTTGGGGAGGGGAGGGGCCTCAGCCATAGTGTCCACCCTCCAAAGCAGCCATTTTCTCCAGGGGAGCTGAGCTCGATCATCTGGTGGAGATCTGTTGTAATACTGGAAGATCTCCAGGCTCTGCCTGGAGATTGGCAACCCCACAAACCTGGGAGCTGCAGTTGGCTTTGGCTCCCTGGCACACATCCTCTTTGTGTGTGGAGAAATGGGCTTTTTTGCTTTCCTTTTTGGAATACACTCAATGCCAGGTCTGTGATTGTTTGTCTTTCTGATTATAAAGATTTTGTCACTGCCATTACACTTGTCTGATGTCTAATATTTGTATTCCGTTTCCTTATTCTGCAAGATTAATTCCTGTCATCCAGGCCCTTGTTGCCTGCACTGATACCGTGTTCAAACTGCTGCATCCAGCCACTTCCCACTGCTTAGTTCTTGTGCTTGCAGGTCAGGAAAGAAGAGATGAGAATATGGTGTGGGGGGGGATTAGCGTTTCAGATTTACGCAAAGGATGCTGAAACTCTTTGCTTTCCAGGTATGACTATAGAATTTGTGACTCACACTGATTGACACTGATAGTTTTGAGATCTACATTATTTATTTATTTCAAAATTCAAGATTTTGTATAGCTCACCTTTGATGCCTGTAGACGTGGTGTGGTCTCTGTATTTTGTCCAGTTGATACCATGGTTCCTTTAACACAGTTTATCCGTCTCCAGAATACAGGGATCAGTTCCCCTGGAGAAAATGGCCGCTTTGGAGAGTGAACTCTATGGCACTGTACCTGGCTGAGGTCCCTCCCTTCTCCAAACCCCACCCTCCCCGGGCTCCATCCCTCAAATCTCCAGGCATTTCCCAACCCAGAGCTGGCAACCCTGCTGTGAACACAATCCTCTTGATGCTTACGGTTGCTGTTTTGTTCTGAAAGAGGCAATGTGTAGACATTTCACCTCAGAACATGCACATCAGACCTCAGATTAATCCGGGGTCTGTTATATGTGCTCAGAAGCTTTCAGAAGGAACAGCAATTGCATGTATCAGCAGAATAGTTTGTAACACATCTGCGAATCCACAAATATAACATCTGAAGAGGGCTATAGCTAGAGAAAGTTATAACTTGCACTGAATGAAGTGGAAGTGGAGATTATCATTAGCCAACAAATAAAACTATTGATTCCTTTATCTTCTCAAGTTCTAATTAAATTCTTTCCCCCCCATCTCACTTAAAAAAACCCCCAGCTCATATTGGATCCTTATTTTCATGTAAAGAATGGGATAATTCTCTGCCTCTTTGCCTATAGAGCCTTAAACTCAAAGTGATCTGAAGTGAGACGTGTCTTTATTGAACTTAATTAAAGCAAAGCGCAACCAAAACCCTTGCTAAAACTAGGTGTTTTGATACTGACCGGGCCACGTGACGAGAGAGTAGACCTGCTTCCTGTAAGGTGTGTGTTTTTCTAACCTACGATCAGGCATTCTTTATTCATTTCTGTCTGAATGGATACGGTTTAGAATCCAGCGAGGAAGGAAGATGAACTAATGAGCATCCTATTAAATAGCAACAAAAAAGAGATAGCTTAAAAAAAAAAACCTTATGATCAGGGGTCCTTTCATAAAAAAAGAGGTGCAGGAGCTCATTAGCATAACTCATTTGCATATGCCACACCCCCTGATGTCACCGGAAGTGTCAGAAGGCCACACACCCCTGACATCACTGGAAGTGTGTTAGAAGGAAGAAAGGAAGGGAGGGAGGAAGGGAGGAAGGGGGGAAGGAACGAAAGGAACAGGAAGGAAGGTAGGTAGGTGGGGGAGAGAGAGAAGAAAGGAAGGAAGGAAGGAAGGAAGGAAGGAAGGAAGGAAGGAAGGAAGGAAGGAAGGAAGGAAGGTGAGTAGGTGGGGGACAGAGAGAGAGAAGAAAAGGAAGGAATGAAGGAGGGAAGGAACAGGAAGGTAGGTAGGTAGGTAGGTGGGGGAGAGAGAGAAGAAAGAAAGAAAGAAAGAAAGAAAGAGAAAGAAAGAAAGAGAGAAAGAAAGAAAGAAGAAGGAAGGAAGAGGAAGGTAGGTGAGTAGGTGGGGGACAGAGAGAGAGAAGAAAAGGAAGGAATGAAGGAGGGAAGGAACTGGAAGGTAGGTAGGTAGCTGGGGGAGAGAGAGAGAGACATTGAGTGGGGTGAGTGGGAGGGAGGGAGTTTCTTTGCATGGGGGGGGTGGGAAAGGATTTGAGTGGGTTGGAGTGGGTTGGGGTGGGAGTTTCTTTGCGTGGGGGGGGGTGGGAAAGGATTTTTTCCCCGGCCGGCGGCTTGCCGCCGGCGCGGGGACATGGAGTGGGGTGGGTGGGATGGAGTTTCTATGCGCAGGGGGTGGGGGTGGGAAAAGATCCTTTCCCCGGCCGGCAGCTTGCCGCCGGCGCGGGGACATGGAGTGGGGTGGCTGGGTGGGAGGGACAGAGTTTTTTTATGCGGGGGGTGGGAAAGGATCCTTTCCCCGGCCGGCGGCTTGCCACCGGCGCGGGGACATGGAGTGGGATGGCTGGGTGGGAGGGAGTTTTTTTACGCGGGGGGTGGGAAAGGATCCTTTCCCCGGCCGGCGGCTTGCCGGCGGCGCGGGGACATGGAGTGGGGTGGCTGGGTGAGAGGGAGGGAGTTTTTTTACACGGGGGGTGGGAAAGGATCCTTTCCCCGGCCGGCGGCTTGCCGCCGGCGCGGGGACATGGAGTGGGGTGGCTGGGTGGGAGGGAGGGAGTTTTTTTACGCGGGGGGTGGGAAAGGATCCTTTCCCCGGCCGGCGGCTTGCCGCCGGCGCAGGGACATGGAGTGGGGTGGCTGGGTGGGAGGGAGGGAGTTTTTTTATGCGGGGGGTGGGAAAGGATTTTTTCCCCGGCCGGCGGCCTGCCGCCGGCTCAGGGACATTGAGTGGGGGTGGGTTGGAGGTTTTTTCTTTCCCTGGCCGGCGGCCTTCCGCCGGCTTGGGGACACTGAGCGGGGTGGGTGGGTGGGAGGGAGGGAGTCTCTTTGCGCGGGGGTGTGGAGTGGGAGAGGGTTTTTTCCCCGGCCGGCGGCCTGCCGCCGGCTCGGGTACATTGAGCGGGGGGGTGGGAGGGGGTCCGACCCAGCGGCGGCCCTGCTGGGGGCGGGGCTTTGTAATGTGCCCGCCCCCCAGCGTCTTCACTGGCGGAGCAGCGCTCCGCCTCGCTCCGGCCCCAACGGAGCCCTGCTTATGATGATACAAAATTAAGGCCAAGACACCTAGCTGCTTGTTACTGAAAGAGAGGTGGAAGACAAGAAATGGGGAGTTAGAGAGAGATGCCGTGTCTATAAGTGAACCCTCTCATTATTAGAAGATATTATGCAGATTTTTAGACCTTTTGGCCCTTTTTGGAAAGTAATTTGTTCCCACACTGCACTGGGATTCTGCTGGGGTTTTTTTTGTTTATAATTGCAGAGATTGTGTCTTATGTATTCAGTGAAGATGCTAAAATTGCGAAGTCATTACAAAAAAGATTCAAAGGGGGGTAGCCGAGTTGGTCTGAAGCAGCAGAACAAAGATTAAGTCCACTGGCACCTTTAAGGGCAACTAAGTTTTATTCAAGGTATAAGTTTTCGTGTGCATGCATGTATCTGAAGAAGTGTGCATGCACACAAAAACTTATACCTTGAATAAAACTTAGTTGGTCTTAAAGGTGCCACTGGACTTAAACTTTGTCCATTACAAAAAAAACTTATTGAATTATTAGATAGGGAAGAACTAAGAAAAACTGGCTTTTCTTCTTTATAGTTTTGGTTTTATGTATACCTCAGCAACCTTGTACCTCTAGGGTTGCCAACTCTGGGCTGGGAAATACCTGGAGATTTTGGAGTTTGCGGAGAGGAAGGACAATAATGGGGTAGAATGCCAGAGAATCCATCTTCCAAAGCAGCCATTTTCTCTCTCTTGCCTGAAGATCAGTTGTAATCCCAGAAGTTCTTCAGCCACCACCTGGAGGTTGGTGACTTTATATATCTCACTAAGACAGTACACTATTGAAAATCATACTGTTCATATGGAAGACGGTATGATTTCTTGACTAGAATGCGGGACTTGGAAAGAGCTGGGTAGAAATCTCCATTCAGCTAGGAAGCAGTATTGACCTTGGTTCAGCCAAACATGCCCTCACACAGAGTTTCTCAGCCAAACCTTTCTCAGAGGGGTAAAATGGGATAACCCTGCATTCAGGAGATATTTGATGCAAATGTGACCCTCTGTGCCCTGCTTAAAGCAGCCAACAAAGGATGTCCTTGCACAGCTGAACAGAGAGCTTCCGAGAATACACACATCAGCCCAAATCAATCTGCTTGAGGCCTTCAGTATTGTTAATACTCTTTATGTGCATAACTGTTCTCAATATATTTTCATTTGAGTTTGACAGTTCTTCCTTATGCAAAGGTACTTGCCCTGTTGCAAGTTCCAGTTTGCCCCACTGGACAAACATACAGGTCTTGTATGTTGTCCCAAAGTGGTCGTTTTGAGTCAACAAAAATAGTGTGAGGGCCCATCTTGTTGGCTGTTTTTTTTGGGGGGGGGGGGGGGGAGCCCTGGTTGTTTTATACATAGGACTCCCATTGGTTTGACTCGGTGAGACACCTACAGTACAGTCCTAAGCAGAGTTGTATCCTTCTAAGTCCATTGACTTCAGTGCATTTAGAAGCACTCTGCTTAGAATTGCAGTGATGGCCTTATGCATCTTTCCCTTGACTTCACAAAACAAAAGCAGAGGAATGAGGCAGAAGGGAGAGAGCGAACACAACTTAATCTTATCCTGTCCAGTTGTCCTCACCCTACCCAGAGTTCCTCTGAACAGCTTGCATGTTCTGTTTTTGAAAAATGCCAGAGGAAAAAGACATGTTTCTAAACATCACATCCAGTTTGGATGTCAGACACCTGACTGGCTGTTTCCAAACTCCTCTCCAATATTCATATTTACAAAAGTAGTAACACTTCTGAAGAGATTTTCAACAAAGATCCATAAACCAACAAGTGACTCCTAATTTCTGAGGCTGTCCCTCTGCTTCTCAGTATGGCTGAGTATAGATAAAGTGATGACCCTGGCAAATTAATCTCCCTGGCCTGCCTGCAATATGGTTAGAGTTTAGGGATGTAAGAAAAAGCTCTTTACTTTTAAAAGATGCAGCGGTGCGATGGGTGGCCATGGTAGCGCTGGACCTGTCTTTCTGGGAAATCTCATAAGCACATGCTGTTTGTAAAACCTTGGTCAGGGTGGCATCGCCAATGGCCACGAGTTTTCTGGGCTCTCTGCTTTTTTACATCCCCCCTTTCCAATATTTTTTTTTATAAAAACACAAAGAAAAGAAAGAAAGAATGAATGAATGAATGAAAGAAAGAAAGAAAGAACAAAAGAAAGAAGGAAGGGAGGAAAAAAGGAAGGCAGAAGGAAGGAAGGTAGACAGACAGAGAAAGGAAGGCAGGAAGTTAGGTGGAGGAGAGAGAGAGAGAGAGAGAAAGGAAGGGGGAGGGAGAGAAAGAAAGAAAGAAAGGAAGAAAGAAAAGTGGGGACAGAGAGAGACAGAGAGACAGGAAGGAAGGAAGGAAGGAAGGAAGGAAGGAAGGAAGGAAGGAAGGAAGGAAGGAAGGTAGGTAGGAAGGTAGGAAGGTAGGTAGGTAGGTAGGTAGGTGGGAGAGAGAGAAGGAAAAGAGATGGGGGAGGCACTTGCTGGAGCAGGGAAAGCCACGCGACCTCGGCAAGCCAAATGCAGAGAGCCTAGCCCCTGTGCTTAATCTCTGGGTGGGGCTTTCTCCTGCTGGCTGTCTGCACTTAAAGGGAAAGCACCGGGTGGAGCTTTTTCCTGCCAGCTCTCTGCAGGAACTTTCCCTTTAAGTGTAAATAGCTCAGGCCCGGCAGGAAGGGGGCAGGGCAGGCTCAGACACCAGCCGGAATGGCGTTCCGGTGCATTCCTGCTGAAAAAGAGCCCTGATTATAAGTTACTAGAAGAAATTAGAAGCGATTTGGAGAGATGGAAGGACTTACAACTATCTTTGATGGGCAGGATAGCCTCAGTAAAAAATGAATATTCTACCTAGATTCCTATTTCTAGTCCAAAATATACCAATTATAAAAAGGAAAAATTTCTTTCTAGAGCTAGATAAAATAATTAGAAAATTTATATGGTATCCCAAAAGACCTAGGATAAAATGAAAATGGTTACAAGATAGAAAAGAAAGAGAAGGTTTTGCAGCACCTAACTGGGACTTATATTATCAAGCCGCTTCTCTGGTATGGATTAAGGATTGGATAACCTTGGACAACTCAAGAATGTTGACATTAGAGGGCCATGACTTGTATATGGGGTGGCATGCTTACATCTGGCATGGGAAAGAGAAAATTCATTCCAATTTCCACTGCCATATCCTGAGAGGTGCCTTAATGAAAGTCTGGTCAGATATAAAACTTAAATATTATATAAAAATACCAAAATGATTTTCACCCCTGGAGGCATTTATAAAACCTTTGTTAATTAATGATTATAATATAGCAAGCTAAGACGTTGTTAGATAAAAATAACAATTTAAAATAAGAAGCGAATCTTCTAGCAAACTACAATGTAAAGTTATCATGGTGGGAAAAAATTCAACTTCAAGCTAGATATGAGACAGATAAAAAAGGAGAGTTTTTATGACACCAAGAAAAATTTGGATAAGGCATAGCTAAACACAAGTGAAAAAAATGTTTAAAAAATATGTAGTTTTATTGGAACAACAAATGCAAGATGAAACAATTAAAAACCCTATGATTTTTGGATGCAAGACATAGGACATACCATACCAACTGATGAATGGTGTAAAATATGGAAATTGATAAAATATGTAAGAGCGATAACACTCAAAGAAAACATATATAAGATGTTCTATAGATGGTACTGGTCACCAGACAAGGTTGCTAGATGTTATCCAAATGCTTCTAATCTTTGTTGGAAATGTCAAACAAGTGTTGGTACCTTCTATCACATGTGGTGGCGATGCAGGAAAATATGAACTTTTTGGCACATGATCCAGAAGATCATACTAGAAATAACAAATATTAATCTATCTTTAAATCCCGAGGTTTACCTGTTAAACATAATTCTAGAAGGTCTTAACCATAAGGATGCAATCTTTCTGATTTACACGATAACTGCAGCTCAATTAGTTTGGGCAAGATATTGGAAGTCTGATATTGTTCCCTCCAAAGAGGAGATAAAATATAAGCTAATGAGTTTAGCTGAAATGGATAGATTGAGCATGATATTACAGGGAAAGGATAAGGCTTCTTTTATGGATATATGGTCGAGATTCTATGACTGGTGTGATATTGTGTGAGAAATTAGACTCAAACGTATGCAAGGAGTAATTATTTACTTGTTGTAATGTTTTAAAAACTCTGTAAATAAAAAAATAAAATAAAAGAACATGGGTGAATAAAGTGGCTAGATTCTGATCACTAGGCAGGGACAGAAATGACATTGTCATTTCTGTTTCCTTCACGTTGTGGACTAGAGTGCTAATCACTGTGAATAAAGGTGTCTGTTTTATTTTTAGAAAATTTTATTAACTTTCTAAAGCATGGTTTGCTTAAGCAATATGTTTTCAGCAGTGTCCCACTGGCCTTCAGTATCATCATGAAGCAAGCCAGGGAATTCCAGTCATGGGCGGATTTAGGAAATAATTTTTCCACTTCTAAGTATGAGGAATCGTAAAACAAGAAGATTAAATAAATCCCTTTGGTGTAAATTCAAGCAAAGTATACCTGTCAATGCCTTAATTAAAAAGAACATGGGAGCTTATAAAGTCTAATCAGTTGTGGCTGAAGCATTAGCTGGAAGTGAGAGCAAATAGATTAAACCAGCATTCCGGAGCTGCATGTGTGATTTCCAACACAACTGGAGCTTCGCTGCAAATAAACGTTCCTATTCACTTTGCTGGTGGGACCAAGGGAGGTATGTACCTGTTCAATCACTGACCCAAATTCCGATATATCTGCATGCAGAAAAATTGGTGTGTGTGTGCAAAATTTAAAAAAAAAATTGGGTGAGGAATGTTGCATGTTGTAACTCTGCATGCAAGAGGATCCAGGAGGGAAAGAGTAAAGAGAATTCTCTCTCTCCCTCCCTCCCTCCCTCCCTCTCTCTCTCTCTCTCTCTCTCTCTCTCTCCCTCCCTCCCTCTCTCTCTCTCTCTCTCTCTGGTACACTTGGTAGTTGGCCCCACCCTCTCTTCGGTTAGATGTTGAGCCTCTTTGGCCCTTGCTTTTGCCTTCTGTTTTATCTTATATAGGACCTCTTTTCTTCTCTCTCTGTTACCTGGGCCTGGAGCTTTGGCAAAGTAACCTTTTTGAAGTTAAATATTCATAATAAGCAGGGGTCCGTTGGAGCAGGAGTGCACAGGAGCGCAGCTCCGGGAGTGAGGAGCCCAGGGGGCGGGCACATGACCAAGCCCCGCCCCCTCCTCGGCTTCCCCAAGCAGTGCAGAGGTGCAGCGCCCCGGGGAAAGCCCTGCTAGGGTCTTTATTGTTTTTAATGTTTTGTTTTGATATTGATAATTTTATCATTGCTCCTTTTATGACTGTGTTGCCTTCTGACACACTTCTGGTATGTTAGGGGGTGTGGCATATGCAAATGAGTTATGCTAATGAGTTATGCTAATGAGCTCCTGCACCTCTTTTTCTATGAAATGACCCCTGATAATAAGTTAAATGTACCTTCATGAATATGTCATGTAAGATTTGCTTCTATTTTTGTAGGTGAAATTTCTTTCTCCTGTTACCATTGGAGTCAGATTATCTTTGTAATTTGTTTGAACAACATTTTCTCTTAACCGGGAAACGTGGACGATCGGGAATACTGTGAAAAGCTTCTGTGCCTCCAATCAAATGATATATTTTTTTGTTACATTTAACCCATTTTGTATGTATTTGGTATACTACTATACGCAGTGAACTTCAACCCATGGGTCTGGATCCTCTGGTGGGTTACAGAGCCCCTCTTGTTCTGCCCTGAATGCCTGTCGGTTTTTGCTACCTTTTGGAAGGGCTTGCATGTAGAGAACAGGGGTGGCGTGCTTTCAGCCTCTCTTTGCCTGCTTACTGGGAAGGACAGCAGGACAGCAAAGAGACGTCTTTCAGCACAGGAGAGGGTTTCTCCATAGCCCTGAACCTTGGCTTGTTCCTCACTGAAGGACAGTTCCTGATACTTGGCTTGTGTTTCCTGGTCCAGAACTTTCAGTCTGCTGTCCATGGTCCTGGCCTTTACACTGATAAGATCATAACACCAGCGTGGTATAGTGGTTAAGAGCAGCAGGGCTCTAATCTGGAGAACCAGGTTTGATTCCGCGCTCCTCCTCCACATGAAGCCTGCTGGGTGACCTTGGGCCAGTCACAGTTCTCTCAGAGCTCTTTCAGTCCCAACTACCTCACAAGATGCCTGCTGTGGGGAGAGGAAGGGAAGGTGATTGTGAGCCACTTTGAGACTCCTTAGGATAGAGAAAGTCAAGGTGTAAAAACCTCTTCCCCTTCCTTCTCCTCCTTCCTGTCACATGGTTATTGTGGAGGCACAAGAAATAAGGTTAGAGAAATGGCTTCCTTAAGTTCACAGAGTGTTCATAGCTGAGATTTGAACTAGAGACATCACAGCTCCTGTTTATAATCCCTTTCATACACCATTCTAGCTTTCATTATACCTCTGTTTTTAAATAATCTGATAATTTACTAAAGGAATTAATAAATTTGATAGTTCTTTTTTAATACTTGTGTGCATTGGGTCTGACATGTCTGCAGTCTTCCAGGTATAGTGTTTGATTTGTTTCACAGAGTTCAGTTTCAAAGGCAATTCAAGCAATCATTCCGTGGAAGTATGAGTCTTGGCCTTAGAATTATTACGATAGATTCAATCATGATGGTTCTTTTTTTCTTTTTCTCTTTGGTAAGAAATTGGGTCCAGTACAGAACTGCTTCATGCATATTCCTTTTCATTCTGTCTCTCCCTCCCCCCCCCCCCCCCGCAATATATATGTCTTAGTTGTTAATGGGTATTACAGAAATATTCATTTTTCTCTGTCCTTTACTCGGTTGATCATGCTGAAAGCACAGGAAAATGAAGAAGGCATATTGATTTGGGATTTCTCTTGTGGATTAGCAGGGTTTACATCCAACCAGGCTTGACCTTAATCCAGAAAGGCAATAATGCCAAAGAACTCATGAAATGAATTGTGAGTAGTCCATCCCTCCAGTGGCTTCTCACAGAAGCGTAACTAAACATGTATGCTATTTCTGTTTGCGAGTGAGGTAGGAATGTATGTGAGTCTTTTCTGTATTTGTCAGCCAGCCAGCTGGGGAATATACAGTCACCCTTATTACTGGAGAATCCTCGATGGCTGCCTAGGACAGCATTTTATGGTGGGAAGGAGCAGTACTCCTCCTGAAATACTGGGTGAACAGGTTTTCATCCTTCTAAGTTTCCTTTGAGTGCATGCTTTTCAAAAAGAGTGAGGGTGGAGGAGATTTTCGCTACAGGGAAATTGCAGGCAGAGAGTCCGTTGTTGCCCATGGCATAAGAAGGAGACCAATATGTCTTTCACTTCACTTTAAGCCCTAGAGTGATTGGCCCAAGATCACCCCACGAGCTTCCTAACTGCTAAAATCACATTGGTTTTCATAAATGACATATCATAAGAGCTACAGTTAAAACACCCACAATAAAGATACATCCAGGATAGACTGCAATTACAACAGCAACAAGATAAAATCGGTAAAATAAGTGCAAGGCACATTAATAGCAGCATGAATAAAATCAATATAAAAACCTATTAAAACTTATCATAAAAAGACACCATCAGAGGCAAGATATTAAACAATTATACAACCAGGAAGGCCAACATTACTAAAAAGATTATAGTGGGGTAGGGGCTCAGTAAAGTGTGTCTGTGTTCAAGAGAGTAGAGAAAGTGAGATGGCTGCGATCAGACGAGCTGTTTGATCCGATGTCATCACTATTGTCCTTCAAATTTAAAATGCAGGTTGAGACAGCAACATCTGTCTCCCGTTCCCCAGTCATCAGCCCCCTGTTCTCACCCATCTTTGAGTTGGAGTTATTTGGAGGAGGAGGAGGAAGAGGAGATTGGATTTATACCCCACCCTTCAGTACCTAAAGGAGTCTCAGAACAGTTTACAATCTCCTTTCCCTTCCCCTCCCCACAACAGAAACCCTGTGTGGTAGGTGGGGCTGAGAGAGCTCTTTCGAGAACTGCTCATGAGAGAACAGCTCTGAGAGAATTTGTAACTAACCCAAGGTCACAGCAGCAGCTGCATGTGGAGGAGTGGGGAATCAAATCCAGTTCTCTCAGATTAGAGTCCATGCTCCTAACCACTACACCTAACAGGTCCCGGGGAAAGTCTGGTCTTTAGAGATGTCAATTGTTTCACCCCGCATTTCTGGATGTCTGATCAATCCACTGCACTCTCAAGCCATTTGGGAAGTCTGATCACACACTTCCAGCTTCACGCCATATTTTTATTCAGTTAGCAATGTGCGCATAAGCAAATTTTCACCCCAGGGTTGTGAATCACCACTTGCATGTTTCTGCATCCAAACATTCTGTCAGGATCAGGAGCCCACAGGGGAGTTGTTTTTGAGTGACAAATCCCCCCCCCCAAAAAAAAACTCCTGTATCTTGCGGTTGGGAAGCTGTGGAAATAGTCCTTAATTAGGCTCCCATATTGGCAGGGAACCTGGGGAGGCTGGCATCTCTAATTCAGGGAGACTGTAAAGCTGGAAAAAATCTAAAACTCCAGGCAGCCTTGCTTGTGAGCAAACTTGGGCAGAGTATCTGCCCCCAAATTGTGAGCAGGGCTTTCTGGGCATGGACCTATAGAGATCAGTTCCCCTGGATAAAATGAATGCATTGGAAGGTGGACTCTGTCATTATACCCCACTGAGGTCCCTGCCCTCCCCAGGCTCCATCCCCAAATCTCCAGGAGTTTCCCTGGCAACCCTGCTCCCCACCCCACTTTCCCCCATGCAAACTGTTTTCTGCTTCAGAGTTGCTGTTTGAGAGCATCTCATTATCGACACAAGAGTAAATGAACTGAAGTCACTGGGGCTACTGTGATGTAAATCTGCATTCCAAGGAAGAGAGGCAAAGCGGAGGAGGCTGAGATGGGCCACAGTACTTGGCCGAAGGATTGTGGAGCTGTCAAAATGGAGTGATGCTTCAAATGAGCAGTTCTGCACATGCGCAAAAGAATTTTTTTTCAAAGGATGCTGACCAACCGCTCTGTGTTTACCATGCAGCAATAATCTGAACGGTCAACCATAGAGTGAGCACGCAGTGGGGCGGATTAAGAGTGGCTCGTTTGAACAATCTTCTCCAGAACAAATAACTTTGGATAAAATAGAGGCACGGACAGACCGCACCAAACCTGTCATCTGACCGCAGCCTATGCATCCATTCTGGATCCATTTTGATATATTCACCATCTATTAAACTTGACTCCAAGCTGTCTGGGAGCAGGACAACATGATCATTCACATTCCGGAAAATGGCAAAAAAAAATCTCAGGAATTCTCTTTCCCATCCCTTGGCCCGTTAATTCCCTCCCCAGAGAGACAGATAAACTTAGTGCTTAGGCCAGAGGTGTCCAACTCAGTATAAAGGCCAGATCTGTCATAAACGTTACTTTGTCGGTCCAGGCCGCGTCTGCCATAAAATGTAATGCTAGGTACTGGACATATAAACTTTATAGATGACACAGGCAAACCCAATTAACAATATTATTATTTACTCAAAAGAATTACTCAAAACAAAGGCAATTGATTCCTAGGGGTTAAAGCAATTGTTTGATTGGGGAATCCACAAAAGCCCCAATAAACGAATTTATTAATATGGAATAGTAGCTTTCCCCCCTTAAGGATACCATACTGTCCCCCTAGCCATTTCCTTTCATTTCTTGACAGCTTCAACCACACACGGCTCATTGTGTGCCCCTGTGCGCCCCCCCCCCCCACTGCAGCCGCCTGCCTTCCCTCTCTCGCACCAGTTGCTCGCAACCCAGGTAAGATGGGCTGGCTCCAGCCCCTGGACGAGCTGGCTCCAGTCCCTGGGCTATGTGTTTGATGCCCCCAGCTTAGGCAGTGGCCATGATCTAGCTCCTTCTCCTGTTGCCTGGATAGGTGCTGGTCTCCTTTTCTTATCTCCCTACGCAATTAACGCATTCCTTTGGAAGGCCCACCTAAATCCATTTTCTCATCGACAAATGATGCTAAGCCACATTCTCAGCCATGATTGACTCAGTACCCCACAGGAATCTCAACACCTATCAATGGTGGCCTCTGGGAAAACAATGGCATTTTGTAGCACCTTAAGGACTGGTTAAGTTTTCGACTCTGGCATAGGATTTCACCTGTAAAAGTGCATAACAGAATAAAAACTGGTTATTTGTTAAGGTTCCCTGTGTTTAATTTTGCTTTAATGGACTCACACTGCTAGTCCTATGGGATTTTTTTTGAAAAATACAGGGTTTTGCCAATGGAGTTTGGCTGTACACTCCCTGGAGGTAGAATATTGCCCATTATGTTCATTAAGTGAGTATCTGAACTTGGTCTACCAACAGTGTCATTATAATCTGAACTCCACCCAATCCAAACCCTTTGGCTTCAGTGGACTTAGAACAGTGTAACTCTGCTTAAGACTGGGTTTTAAGTCTCTCAAGCTGCCGTCTCTGCAAAACCTGCCTAAAAGGCACAAACAGAACAATTAAAAATGCCCGTTTTCCTCTTTCTGTCTTGCCCCCCTCAATAAATTGCCACTGAATAATAACTCCGTCCTTTTGCCATAGACACTTTGAAGCAATACTGATCTAAGCAAGAGTGCGGATAGGAAGGACTATGGGGGGGAAGTGTCCACAGATAGGCGTCGAGCACCATGGGCCCCCAGACAAAGAGTCCACCCCCCCATGACCCTGATCCAAACCAGGTGTCTAGTTTTGTAATTTTATATTTGTACACACATCCAGGGTGATACCCATGGAGAAAAGAGGGGAAAGTGACCCAGGAATAAGTGAGGTACAGATTCTTTCTTTTCACCCATCTGCTTGACGACGAATCATCTAGCTGGCCGCCGCAGTCAGTTTCAGCACCCACCGGTGTACTACTTCAAGGGAGAATGGATGGGAGCTCTTCCAGGTCCTGGGTAAATAATCTAAGCCAGAGGAGGACTGGGTGAGGGCTGGAATACTCATCTTTGTACTGTAGTTGAATATCGAATCTCAGTATTTATAAATTCAGGGAACATGACGTTTCAGTGACATCTCTACTTAAAAAAGAGGCTTTGCTCACTCAGACTGTGTAACGTGACGTTTTCTGTAAGGCATTGGACAATGATAATTCCTGTGCAGGCTGTAAACCTATACGTACAGTAGCTTTAAGTCTTATGTTTGAACATGACTGGTTTTGTCTATGATTAGTCTATGATGATAATAAACTGTGTGTGGAGTCCAGTGTTTCAGCTTCAACAAGTTTCATTCTCGGGGCAGCCTAGTGATTCTGGGATGGGGCCCCAGAATCACTGCCACCCCCACATGTTGCTGGCCCAGCCAGGGCCAAGCAAGGGGTAGCCCTCACCCCATGCAGGATGGTCAGGAGCCACCAGGAGACTGCTGCCTGAGCCCCAGACAGGGCAGATAGCAAGGGCAGGAGCCTGTTCTTCTTCTCCCCCCCCCTTTCAGGGGGCAGGGAAGTGGGTGGTTGCCCCTCCCAAATACAGGGCGTAGGGGAGCTGCCCCTGTTGTCCATTGGCTGGGACCTTCCCTGTTAGCTCGATAGCCAAATACGCTGCTAGGCCTGTTGGGACTGTGTGAGACTGTTCCTGCACAAATCAGGTGCTTCCTCTCCTTTGGGAGCACATTTCCCCACGATTTCTGCATTTTTCAGGGGAAAAGACAGGTTTTTTTCACTCTCTGTCTTTGAAATTTCTGGTAATTTGACATCTGCAAGATAATTGATCACCTGAGATGATCACATAATGCTCTAGCCGGTGAGCACAACTGCATTGTGATCATTTTCAGTGTTTGATATTCATAGGATAAAAGTTCAGAGTTGCTTTCAACTAGTCACATAAGACCATTTTAATAAGAAGTCTTTAATTGGCTTGTTTTTTTAGCTCACTGAAGCTGACCTTTACAGCATCTGTGGAAAAAGTTGACTTGTTTTTGCTCTCATCCTGTAAAGATCCTGAGCACCCTCAATGCAGATTAATTTACTGTTGGGAAAGGACTCCAGCACCTCCATGGAATGGACGTGCATGATACATTTAGAGCTGTACCTTTTTTCCCCTTTTCCATCCCAATTGTAGAGAATCATTAATGTACTTTATAATAGGAAAGAGGATGTCGTGAAAGATCACCTCACTCTAGGATGCCTGTAAAATGATATAAAAAGATCTTTTTCTCATAGGTAATTATTCAAAATGTCTTTTAGAGCTGTCACCACTAAAAGGTCAAAACCAGAAACCACACAGGGATATCTGGCTTGCTGCAGTTATAAATAAAGGGAAACAGCGACATCGCTCATGTATGGGAAATGCTGGTTATAGTATGTACTATTTACATGGGCATAATACAGCAGCACAATGAAGCCCCTTCGGGCTCAACAACCGCACTTTGATACGAAAGCTACAAATTATGTAGTGGATTAGGTGAGCGGGACAAAATTCAGCTCACAGAAATAAAGCAATTCTCTTTTGAGTGAAATTGGAGTTTAACAGGAGTTCTTGTAGCCCAAAAGCTAAACAGGTACAGGGCCAGTGCAGTTTTTTTTTTTGCACACTAGGCGAGGCTACCTTGTGGTGCCCCACACACACACACACACCCGGGGCACCCACCAATTTTCAAACACAGATGCATTTTAGAAAGAATGAAAAACACAATGTTTTAGGATACTGTATTTGTTGTTGTGTATTTTGTTGTTAGCTACCCTGAGCCGCCGGTGGGGAGGGCAGGATATCAATCTCATTAAACAAACAAACAAACAAACAAACAAATCTATGGCGGGGAGGGCAGGATATCAATCTCATTAAACAAACAAACAAACAAACAAATAAATAAATAAGTCATGTATCATGTCCATGGGCACCTTACAGCACAGAAACCACAAATCCACAGCTTCGTGGCCACACCATGATGCCAAAACATGGTTCTGAAGCATGGATCCTCATGGATCCTTGGGGTTTTTGCAATGGATCACCCGAAACACATCATCAAATCACATAACACGTCCATGGCAACAACCTGCACCACAAAATCACAGATCCACAGCTTCGTGGTAAAACCATTCCGCAAAAATATGGTTCTGGAGCACGGATCCTCATGGATCCTCAGTGTTTTTGTGTTGGGTCACCCTGAACTCACCATCAAATCACATATCATGCCCATGGGCACAGGTTGCATCACAAAAGTCATGGAGCCGTGGCTTTGGGGCAACACCATTAAGCCAACACATGGTTTGGAAGCACAACTAGACCCAGGTGGGGGTAGCCCTGTTTTATTTTGGTCACAGTGATGATGTTCCCGAATGTTCTGCCAGGCCAGGAGGCCTCCACTCCGACGGCCTCCCTCCTTATTAACAAGGCAGCTGCGCTGGGACCAGAATGGAGCTCCTTCCAGCCTCTCTCGTGCGTGCGCTCCTGCGCTCTTCTCCTCCCCCCCCCCCGGCAAAATAAATAAAGTGGAGTATCCTCCGTGCCCTAAAGCCTCGAGCAATCGCGCAAGCACTTTTTTTCTCCCCCGGTAGACTGGTGAGAGAGTTTGCAATCTATCCACACACCTCCCCACCACCGCCTGCTCCGGAGAGGGATTTTGCTGCGTGGATCTCATGCGCTTTGGCTTTTTTCAGGAAAGCAGGAGGGAAGCTGGAGGGTTTTTTACTTCTCCAGGGGAGAGGGGGCGGCAGGCAGGTCAGCCCGGCACCCCCCCCCCCCGACAGAGGAGGAGGCAGGAGGAGCACAGCCCTGACCGCTCGCCTCGCCACTCCAGTGGCAGACAGCGTCCTACTCCTCAGCCCCCCAGTCCCCAGCCAGGCCTCCGCCGCTCTGCCCACCACCAGCAGCCAGCCTCTGCCGCCTCCCCCCCGCCCTCAACTTGATTTGCCGCCCGACCCTGTTGCTCTCTGTCCCACCCGACCACCCCCCACTCGCCTGTTGCAGCAGCTGAGCTCAAGTTTGCCGGCAAACTGCACTGAGGAGAGGGCCGTGTGGAGTCCTTTGGGCGGCAACGGCAGGAGACTGTGCACTACACGTGTTCCCTCGGATGCCGCTGCTTCTTCACCAACGGGGTGGTCGGGAACAGGGCTTTTGGTGGGGAAGGGAGGGGCAGCAGGCTGGTGGGGCATCCTCATAGGACATAGGACGGCGCCCCAGGTGATCGCCTAACCCCGCCTAGTTAAAGAATTGGCCCTGAACAGGTAACAGGCAAAAGACATGAGCCCTGCTAGAGCTCCCATACAAAATTTTATGTTGTGATTTATTTGTGCTGTTCAAGACCCACACGTATATGGGTGGACGTTAGAATGAGTAAATGAGTACTAAACTGCAGGGATCATGCCAGAGACTATATACCCATTTGGAATTCTCTTTGCCCTTCCAGTTTTCCCCGGATGACAAAGTAAAAGGCAAGCCTATCTTCACCAACCTGTGTGTTGATACTTGTCTCCTTCCGTCTCCTGTGCTAGTAAACTGCAGCTCTGGAACTTGCTAGTCATGCCTAGATACTGATACCACAGCCAAAGCTCAGCAAAGGCACTGTATGTGAAATAAGAAAGCAGAATTTCCATCTCCGGGTATGGCTCTAATAGCTCTCAGAAACTGCAAACCCGCTTTGAAACATTTTTAAAATAATTTTGTCAAAGAGGTTCTGGGTCTCCATTCTGGCGCATTCCCCCAGACAAAAATGACGATGACGAATGAGACTCTGCCATGCTAGCTTGTTATGCAGCCCCCCTGAGCAATTGGTGCCCAGTTCCTTAATCCTCACGGGAGTATGACAGACCAACAGCACCTCATCTTTTCTGGATTGAGCTTCAGTATATTGGCTCTTGTCCAGGTCGTGACATTTATACCCAAACTCAAAAATAAGGGTTTTTATGTATTTCCAGATAACTTCAGACTTTCCACCCAGTGCACAAAGAGAGACAGAGAATTAAGAAAATGCCAGTGATATCAACTGGAAGTATAAGTCTCAAGTATAGCGTCTGCAAGATTGGGAGAACAATACCTTCACAAGATTCTGAAAAGTTCACTGAGATATATATTAATATTTATGTTCAAAAATGCCTTTCCTTTGAACATGCTAATTTGTATTTGCTTTAAAAAGTAAAGTGTGTGGTTCTGAGACTACTGACTGCCTCGTCTAAGTATTTATAGACAGGAAGCCAAGCCGTTCAGTGGTTTCATAGTAGGATGTGTGGGGGGGGGGGGCTGGGGCTGGGCCAGAGACATCACAGGCCATTGGCACTGTCTATGGAAGTGGAGCCGTGTGGGATTTAGGGCTTCCCCAGACCTTCTAAATTTGCAGAGTGGAATGACTCTCTAGCACGTCAAACTCATTTCTTATGAGGGCTGGATCTGACAGAAATGTCACTTTGTCGGGCCGGGCCACGTGTGCCATAAAATGTAACACAAGGTACCCAAGATATAAACTTGATAAAGATGATTTCAGATGGTGAATGGCAATAGCCAGCTTGATCGGATTGATATGCAGAGGCAGGGGTCATTTCATAGAAAAAGAGGTGCAGGAGCTCATTAGCATAACTCATTAGCATAACTTATTTGCATATGCCACACTCCCTGACATCACTGGAAGTATGTCAGAAGGCAAGAAAGAAAGGAGAGAAAGAAAGAGAGAAAGAGGGAAGGAAGGAAGGAAGGAAGGAAGGAAGGAAGGAAGGAAGGAAGGAAGGAAGGAAGGAAGGAAGGAAGGAAGGAAGGAAGGAAGGAGTAAATAGATGGGGAAGGAAGGAAGGCAGGCAGGCTTTGTGGCACCAGATTAGTTTTTAAAAAATCACAGAATTACACTCAAAACAAACTCAAGTGGTTTTTCTCTCTCTTGGACTCACCAGCAACCAGGCAGGCAGAAGCCTCCTTGTGAAAGCCAGCTCCTTCCCTCCCCCACTCCCCAAAAAACTCAAAATGAACTCAAGGGCTTTTTTCTGCACCGGGAAAGGCAACCAGCCAAGCCGGTTCCAGGCTCCATATGCATGCTGGCTCCCCCCCCGCAATCCTCCAGCATAGCTGCCCAACCCGCCCCCACCCCTGAAAACATCCCCCCACCTCGCTGCCCCAGCCAGCTCCAGTCCTCCTCCTTACCTTGGCTTTCTCTGCAGTCTGTGTGCACGGGAAAGCAGGGAAGCCACATGCAACCTCCAGGCTCCAGCTGAACTGAAAGCTGCTGGGAGCCTGGGGGTGGAGCTTAGCTTCCAGTAAGCAAGCCCCTGCCCTGCCTGACTTCCCTCCCAGTACCAACCCATCCGACAGAAAGTGGAGGGAAAAAAACCCTCCGCTTTTAACATGGGGAGGCACATGTCGTGTGCGGGATGTGAAAGGCTCTGGTTACCTCTGGAGGAGGCTCAGCACCTCCTGGAAAAGTTTTGGGGGGGCTCCAGCTCCCCAGCCCCCCTGAAGTTGATGCGTATGGTAGGTTGTTCTACTTGTGAAAGAAAACCAAATTACCATGTTAACATATTTGCTGACTGCCTCCATTCTGCAATATATTTATTTTTAAAACTGCCGGAGTGACTGGTTCCTATGAAAGGTGAGGGTGGTCTACAATTTTTTGGGGGGGAAATATCAGCACTACCATTCTTCATAAAAAGAACTGTCACCAGCTCTTGACCAGATAGCTATATGCAATCACGTGTGCCAAGCATGCAGATGATTTTCCTGGAAACATGTTGCTTTAGGCATGAAGTGCCAGAAATGAAGCACTTTTAAGTCCTGTTGATTTTGGTGTAAGCATGTTCTTTGCTTACTCCGGCTGAAATCAATAGGACTTAGAAGCCGTGATGATTGCAAAATCCTATTAGGGCAGATTTCAAAATCAGATCTTGGACCCTCCCCCACTGAACTATTCCTTGCATCAAAATGCTGCCTGCGGTAGGTGCAGTGATCCCTCCAAGAGGGTGTTGTACTTCTGGTATTTTACCCCGAACCTGCAGGGAAAGAGGGGGATTCTTCGAAATCCTGTAGGTGTTTGCATTTTCTGTGCAGGGACTCTATGAGAAGCACAATGACATGTTGCACCATAAAAACAAGAAAAGGTAGTAGGATGAAATCCCTTCAAAGCTATCTATTTGTAAGTGTAACATACTTTATTTTTATTGCTTTAATTTTTCCAGTGTTGTTAAATTTTATAGTTCATATATCTGGCAGAAAGGGGGCTAGTTCTGAAGAAGCTTGTTTGTCTTCTTTTTCACATTACAACCCTGGTTGCGTTTTTACCAGGATCCCCAATTGCCCCAGGCACACCCATCCGCCCCATGAAGACATGAGACAACAGCATTGGGTTTAACTCATTTATTTATATGATTGACATATTCAAATGAGTGGGCACTGCTCGGCAGCCTGGTAATGGCTGCCTTTGTTGGGCAGACCGACCCTGACTCTATATTTGGCCTGCGTCTTTCACTGTCCTCGTTTCTCTGCCGCATGGCCAGTGATGCACTGTTCCAGACACACCCTCCATCACCATTGATGTCTCAGGGTACTTGCTGATCATCCCCACCTAACCTATCATAAGAACAAAAGAAGAGCCCTGCTGGATCAGACCAATAGTCCATCTAGTCCAGCATCCTGTCTCACACGGTGGCCAACCAGTTCCTCTGGATGGCCAACAACAGAGCATAGAGGCTGAGGCCTTCCCCTGATGTTGCCTCCTGGCTCTGGAGTTTAGACGATTAACGCCTCTGGGTGTGGAGGTTCCCCATGGCTAGCAGCCATCGATAGGTTCAGCACCATGGCTAGCAGCCATCGATAGATTCAGACTTCTCCTCCATGAATCTATCTAATCTGGATGTGGAGGTTCCCCATGGCTAGCAGCCATCGATAGATTCAGCACCATGGCTAGCAGCCATCGATAGATTCAGACTTCTCCATGAATCTATCTAAATCTGGATGTGGAGGTTCCCCATGGCTAGCAGCCATCGATAGATTCAGCACCATGGCTAGCAGCCATCGATAGATTCAGACTTCTCCTCCATGAATCTATCTAATTCCCCCTTTAAAGCTGTTGATTCCTGTGGCCATCCCTACATCCTCTGGTGGCAAATTCCACATTTTAATCTCTCTCTGTGTAAAGAAGTATTTCCTTTTTGTCTATACTGAACCTACTGCCCATCCGTTTTATTGGATGCCCTCGAGTTCTAGTCTTTTGGAAGAGGGAGAAAAAGTTCTCTTTGTCAGCTCTTTCCACCCCATGCATAATTTTACAAACCATCATGGCCCTTTTTAGGTCTCTACATATCTTCCATATTAGGGCCATTCCTGTCACCTGCACCAAGTGATTTTTGCCCAGATGCAGGACAAGAATACAGGGACGTATGCTCTCCCTCAAGACCTGTTGGAGGGAGGGTAGAAGCTGGCTCCATAACATACCCTGAAGGCCCTTCCAGGGGATGCTGTCCCAGCAGTGATCCCATCTCACAGAGAGCTGCTGTTCCCCAAAAGGCAATGGGATGGACCACCACCAGCACCCTGATTGGGCTTCAGAAACCATTAACTTCTCTGATATAAGCTGTAAAAGCCACTCTCTGATAATCCATTGAATCGCTGGCCTTGGCATTCCCAGTCTAGCAGCAGTGGATGCAGCTCCTATGCTAAGTGAATGGGACCCAAACCCCCATGCAAGAAGCCCATCAGCCTCCAATATCTGCCAGACAACAGTGCAAAGCTGGCATTGCATTAAAGGTGACCTGCGTCTATGTTGAAATAGGCAAACTGGGCTTAGGGTTCCCAGACCCCTTGTCAGGGGAGGGGGATCCCAGTGTCTGAGGACCCTCCCCCAGCACCAGTCAACTGGTTGGCAGGGAGACTTACTAGCAGCAAACTGAGGACTAGGCCTCTGTTGCCAGTGACACGGCGACATCACTTTTGGCACGCACCAGAAGTGATGTCGTCACATCACTGGCAACTTGGGGGTGCCCTAGTATTTGGGCAAAAACTCTGTGGTAACAACAGCCCCAAATGCCCTCTGAAATCCTGTTTCCTCTCCAAGAGAGTCCCCTCTCCCCCAGGAACAGGATTAGTGTCAGCTGCCAAGGGAAAGGGAAGTGAGAAAATCATGGTGCATGTGTAGAAATTCTTGCATCCATGGAAACACTAGTCTAGATCCGAGCCCAAGACTGGGAAACACATTTTAAAACTCTACCTGCAACTGCCTTCCCCTACCTCCATCCTTCTTGCATCCACCCCAAAGGTGAGAACACATTCTGGATTTAAGTTGCAAGGCACGGCTCTCTACACTCAGTCCAACAATGTCATCAGTTCCTGGCTGGGTCCTCCTGGTCTTTGATTTGTCAGGTTCAGGTAGATCCTTACAGAGCAGTGAAAAATTTCGTACTCATAGATTGTTTCTTAGTCTTGACTACTAGACAAAAAGTGCATTCTTTGCAATTATAAATGAAAATGGAAAAAATGTTAATGAGGTTGTATGTTAGTAAGATTTCTTACAGCCCAAGTAAATATCTTATTCTTACAGTTACTATGCTGATTCATGGTGAATCATCTTCTGGGATCCCAAGAGTACATATAGGAAGACCGCCTCATTCCACATTTAATACCAATCACATTTGGAATAAGAGAATTATTGCCTAACTCTCCATGGAAACGAACAAGCATAATTTAGAGCATGAAATACCGTTAGAAAGACGTGTCACTGGAAAGCTCATGAGAATTTAGTTAAGCTGTAATTTTTAAAGCTGTGTGTGTGTGTGTTGCAAAATCCACAAAGCACATTTTTCTATTACTTGAATGGTAACAAGTATGTTGGCGGGGGAGAAGAGCTAGGGTGGCCATTTGTCTTCCAGCATCATCTGGTAGTCATCTTAAACTTCTGTTCAGTGGACTCTAATACAATTTCAGGTTGTCCTCAAGACAACAGAGAAATGCTGAAGAACTAGAGATTTCTTCAAAGTCTTCAGCATATGTAGAAGAAGTGATTCAGCAGTTTGGCTGCTCAGTTGGCTGTATAGCCCTTCCACATGTAAGCTACACACCCATCCAAGGATGTGCGTAGTTCTCATCTACGTATACAAATAACTACATTGGCCGCAGAGGACAAACACAACAGTTGATCAGAAGTATTTCCACCACCATGGCATGTGGTGGTTTGTCACTGGTAATACCTTTGGGAGGAAGGAAGGAAGGAAGGAAGGAAGGAAGGAAGGAAGGAAGGAAGGAAGGAAGGAAGGAAGGACGGAAGGAAGGAAGGAAGGAAGGGAAAAAGAGAGAGAGAGAGAGAGAAAAGAAAGATGGAGGGAGGGAGAGAAGAGGGGAAAGAAAGGAAGGAAGGAAGGAAAAAGAGAGAGAGGAAGGAAGGAAGGAAGGAAGGAAGGAAGGAAGGAAGGAAGGAAGGAAGGAAGGAAGGAAGGTGGGGACAGAGAGAGCAAGAGAAAGGAAGGAAGGAAGGAAGGAAGGAAGGAAGGAAGGAAGGAAGGAAGGAAGGAAGGAAGGAAGGTGGGGGAGAGAGAGAGAGAAGGAAAAGAGATGGGGGAGGCACTTACCAGAGCAGGGAGAGCGTAGGTGCAGTGACGCAACATTGGCAAGCCAAATGCAAAGAGCCCAGGACTGGTGCTCAATCTCTGGGTGGGGCTTTTTCCTGCCAGCTCTCTGCACTTAAAGGGAAAGCTCCCTTTCAATGCAAAGAGCCCAGACCCAGTGCTCAATCTCTGGGCGGGGCTTTTTCCTGTCAGCTCTCTGCACTTAAAGGGAAAGGTCCCTTTGAGTGCAAAGAGCCCAGGCCTGGCGGGGAGGGCTCAGACGCCAGCCAGAATGCTGTTCTGGTGCGTTCCGGCCGAAAAAGATTCCTGCCTTCAGGCACTGAACTAAGAAGGTGTTTTGTTTTAATTTTAGGTGTTTTAGCTCTTGCAGTATGGAGGTCATGAGTCAACTCCACACTTTCTAAGAAGCAGCTAAGTGTTGTAAACATAAATAATAAAAAAGAAAGTTCTTGGGGGGGTCTTTAGTTTGAGCTCCTTTTTAGCTAAATCACCTACTAAATATAATAGCAAAGCTGTACAATGCGATGACCGTTGTGGCTGGTGGGAGGTTTGACTTCCTGCTCTGCATGTGGCTTGGCTCATTTGCTTGAGATGTTTGGATTATTTCTAGTCTCCTCCTCCTCCTCTTCTTCTCGAAGTTCCCTGCCTACCAATGACCCTGTATTACATAACTATTCCTTCTTGTAAGAGGTGCATGTTGTACTCTTTATGAAGTAGATTACTAATCAAATGGTGTTCAGCACTGTGGTATGGGTATTAGGCATTGTTGCGGGCAGCGGCTAGGATGGTTCACTAATGGCTGCCACCACTGTCGTATGGGTCTCCTTGGGAGGGCCCAGAGCACCCACCCTACCCCTTTTTACAGGACTTTTACAATAAGTTTTCCCTTGTACGTGATCAAATGAGGCTTGAGGACTAGGCAGAGTAGCAAATAGTTTTATTTAACAACAACTTTAGATTAATAACAAGTAGGGAAAATGAGCAAATCAGGAAAATAATAAATCCTAATGTTATGTTCTATTATGTTATGTTGCATCGCATGATCAGGGCTCTGGTATCCTAACTCCCTCATTCTTATTGGCTGCCGAATAAAGACTCCTTATTGTTCCTGAAGCCAATCCAAGGAACCAATCGCAGAGCCCTGCTTAGGTCCAATGAGACTGCGTGTTTCCAGTTACAGTGTATATAAGTTGAGTGCCACTCTTGCTAGAGCTGTCCCTGAGCTGAACAATGTTTTGAATAAAAGCCTGTATTTGATTTATCATCTCCCGGCTCAATACTTAACACCTAATGCGTTTGCCTACACAGTCTTAGCCTTCCCTAGGTGCCTGTTCACAATCTAACTCAGCCCCTCTTTGTCTGCAGCAACTTCCACCAGCCCTGCTCCCTGAGAGAGGGAACACCCCCCCCCCGGTTAAGGCCTTTTATCTCTTCCTCACAGGCACCGCCCTCTGTTCCCCTGCTGGGGCACCTTTCCCTCCAAAATCTCCTTTACCCAACCACAGGGTCCAAAGGGAACCTGGAAAATGTAGGCCCTGATGACTACTCCCACGCAGGCTTCCCTGGAGCCTAAGGTTGCCAGCCTCCAGGTGGGGCCTGGGGATCTCCTGCTTTTTCAACTGATCTCCAGCTGACAGAAATCAGCTCCCCTGGAGAAAATGGCTGCTTTGAAGGCTGAACTCTATGGCATTGCACCATGCTGAGTCTCCTCCCCTCCCCAAACTCCACCCTCTCCTGGATCTACCCCCAAAGTCTCCAGGTATTTTCCAACACACACCTGGCAACCCTGCTGGAGCCACCAGGCCTCCCTAGGCCTGTAGGCCGCACCAGTAGGCCCATGGTCATGACAGGCATGGTGGATCCTGCTTAATAATGTGGCATATTGAGTAACTCCTAGCTCATGTGTCTGTGATTCGAACCCCTTCTGAAATAACTTGGACATGGCCATGACACAAGCCTTAAGAGGGGAGCTGTATAAATATGTATGGGAGTCCCTTTTGGTGCAAACCTAAACAGAGGTACATGCTTCAAACTGGTTTGACTTTGGTGGACTTCGAGGGTACAAGTAGAACCCACAAGGACTTAAGTGAGGCATCTCATTTCCCCCTACCCCACAATTTCCTCTTTCCCTTCCCTTTCCCACCTCCTCCCCTTCACACCCACCAGCCAACCTGCCATTTAGTGTCCCAATACCTTCAGTTTTTCTGCCTTCCCTACACCTGGCAGCCTCTACCTGTGGAAACTATGGCCCACTTACACAATGCTGGTTACAGGTATTGGCCCGGTTGTACAGTGGGGAACCTGCAAGGACTTGTGTATGGCGCTTGGTTTTCCACTGTATCCCTTTCCCCACACTATTTCCTCTTTCCCTCCTCCAGACAACATAATATCCTCACACTTCTCTGCTTCTTTTTGTCCTTCCCACTCACCAACTCCTCTACTTTACCTGTTCCCTCCATCTTCAGCTACATTTATTATTTATTTACTCTCCTTCTCTTATGCTCACAACAACTCTGTGAGGTAGGTTAGGCTGAGTGTGTAACTCCCTTAAAGTCAGGCAGTGAGCTACCACAGCAGAGTGGGGATTCAAACCTGGCTTTCCCAGATCGTTGTCCGAAATCAACTATTTCACCATGCCAGCCTTTGTGGGGTGGCTACTGTTTAACAGTAGTGAGTACCTGGGCCAGGGTGAGTCATCGAACTCATCTCATATCAAGTTACCTGGTGGCTGCTAGTAGGCCTGGACCCAATCAATTCTCCCTCAAAGGCCAAAACAGCCCTGAAAAGTGCCTTGCCCCTTCCCCCTGCCTTTCACTGGTGAAAACCAAGCTTACAGGCCAAACTGTTGTGGTTGCCTAGCAAGGGCCTCTGAGGCCATTTCTTAAAGCTGCAGGCACACATTTTTTATCATTTGGGGTGGTGTTAAACCCCTGTGTTTCGTTTTTATTTTTAAAATTAGAGATTTTTCTGCAAATGTGGGCATTTTTTAGGTTTGTAGAACAATCTATCTTGCCTGTTCATAGCTCCAGTCTCCAAATTTAAGTGTTCTCAGATTCCATGCCTCTGAAATCGATTGTGGATTCCTGGGGGTAACTAGGCATGAATGTATATGATAGCATAGGCGTAGAGTACGGGGGGGCTCGAGGGCTTGAGCCACCCCCAAAATTTCCCGGGGGGGCTCAGCCACCTTTGGGAAAACAGAGCACCTGCCACCGTGCCTCCCCAGGTCCTTCCAAGGTCCAGCGGCCGCTGCTGGAGAGGGAAGGGGTGGGGGGGGAGAGAAAGGCACTGGCAGCAGCGGCTGGCGGGCCTCGGAAGGGCCCGGGGAGGCGGGCGGTTTCCCGGAGGGGGGGGAGAACATCATCCCAGAAGTGTGCGTGCTAAGGAGCCCCCGCCCCCCCCCCAGATTTCCAAAACCCTAAGCCCCTGTATGATAGCTAATGTGTCTAAATAAAATGTGTGTCGTTCTCTGCCTGCAGGCCAGGAAACTTTAAACTAGTTACTCTTGAACAGCGATTCTCAATCCCTCCCCACTTCTCACCTTGCTGTGCTGCATTTCAAACTGCCTTTGAAAGGGAATTTCAGAGACATTTTGTGAGATGTTAGGGAGGTCATACGTGTCCTGAAGGAGGCAAACATTCCAGTGGCTGCCCACACGCCCTGGGTAAACTTGAGGGATCTCATTAGATCCCAGGCTTTAACTTTTGCCTCAATACAGGCCCTGTTGATTTCAGTGCAGTAAGAAATGCCTGTGAATAAGGTAGTTTTGGACTTGAGAATTATTAATCGTGAAAGCAGCAGTTCAGCCATTGGGAAACAGCACTGCATACTGTTGTGTTCATGAAACCAAAACTGACCAAGCAGCTGGATTACGCGGTGATCGTGATTCAGTTTGGTTTGGCCTTTTTGTTAAAAAAAAAAAGTATTTGTGCTCCAAACAAAAGTGGTTTTGCAAAATGGAATGCATCTTTCTAGTTTTATCATCATTTTTTCTTTGTTGTGAATGAACGTCCCATCTGGCTTACAAATCCTGCTCTTACCTAATATTTTGAATTACTTTTTGACATTTGTTCATCTTTCATCATGGGCTAATAAATAACAATTTATCGATTTACTTATTCAGTGCATTTTTATCCTGCCCTTCCTTCAAGGAGCTAAGGATGGGATGTGTCAGTCTCCCCTGCTCAATTCTGTCCTCACCACAACCCTGTGAGGTCGGTTAGGCCAAGAGAGAAGGATGGGCCCACAGTTACTCAGCGAGTTCCTGTGACAACGGGAGATTTGAACTTGGGTCTCCTGGATCCTAGTCCAACATTCTGATCACTACTTCATGGCTGGCTAAGGTTTTGTGTTTCTCCAGGGACAGTTTTAACTCAAACTATGGTTTTATTTCAGTAATTAGCTCGTTTGCAGGCTGCTTCAGAAACGGATTTTTTCCCCTGTGCTATTCACAAGTCACAACAGGTTTTTCAAGGTCTTTTTGTGAAGTGGTGACAAACTTGAGATGTGATCACACGCCTCCTGTATTCCGTATGCCTATGTGTGAGAGAGATCCTTCCCAAGGGGACCCTTCTTCTTTCTCTTTCTTGATGAAATCCGAATGTGTGTGGCCGGAGAAAAGAAAAATAACGATGTACGAAAGCATTGTTTGTCTGAGTAACAGGGCTGGGTGCATTTTGTGAACAACCCTCCTTTAGACTCACTTTTCCTTTCCACATATTCTGTATGTTTGCTTCTTACACAAAATTTTGTACTTTGTCATCAGCATTCATGTGCAAAATAGCTGAAAAATACACACAGCATAGGCTTACCGAGTGCCCACCCATGATGGCTGAACTCCTGCCTCTACCCTTGACTGCCTGCACTAGATCAGCTGAGCAGTGAAAGAAAAATGAGGGGGGGGGATGTGGCAATACTGTAGGAATTTCCCCTAATCTCTGGTCTTTACCATAGAGATTGGGGGAATTCCAAGAATGCTGTGGGGCTGTGATGTCACTTCCAGAAATGACATCCCGATCTCTGCGACTCTCCTCCCCCGGTTACTATTGGGGTATTTGCTTAATTTAGCAGAATTTGCCCAGGATATTGTGTGCAGTAAATAAATCTCCCGAGAAGTATATTGCAAAAGTAGATCCAGTCCACATTCAGGCTGCAGTCAAAAGGAGAGAGAGAAGCTAATCTAAAGAGTGTTTTCCCTACCACAAGTGGCTGGATAATCTGGCATCATGTGTACAGAGGTATGAGGGCATGGTTTCTACAGGACTGGCCTGCAGATGTGTGACTCCATGCAGAGCCATGTGGATAGTGGGGGAGAACAAAGTGCACAGAGCGAGAGGAGGGGTCAGAGGGCAAAGACAAAGAGAGAGCAGGGTTGCCAGCCCCCAGGTCTGAGCGGGGGATCCCCCGCTTTTGGGGACTTCTCCCTGCCCCTGGACCGCAAAAGTGACATCATCTTATCAGGGATGTGGTCGCAGGACACTCTGGTTTGAGGGCAAAAGAGGGCAAAACACTATGATAAAACCATAGAGTTTTGCCCTTAAACCAGAGTGTTGTTGTGCGATGTCCCCTATGACGTTGCTGTTCGGGGGCAGAACCCCACCCCCTCCAGGAAGGCTCTCTCACTCACTTCGCTGGTGAGAGGTTTGGACCTGGCAACACTAAGAGAGCGAGATATCCTATTGAAGGAGAAAACACCTGTATACACTTAGAGCAATGTAGTGCCCCCCAGTATCTAGGCATGCTGAGTCACTCCAACAGTTATACCCCCAAAAGGACCTTGGATTTGGGGGCACAGAGCTGCCAACCCTAACGCGGCATCGAATAGGAATGGGGCCCATATTTATAAACTGGCTTTCCCCATTTTAAAATACATGCATAATATATATTCCTGTTAGGTGCCATCTAGTGGCCAAGGACAGATTCTTTTGTTCAGCAGCCAGGCTAGGTATGCTCCTGGGGAAGATGGTTTCCCCCCAAGATGTGCTGTGGCTCAAGTTAACCAGAGATATACCTTTGCTTTGCTGGTTTGAGTTCCAGACTGTACAAAGGAGACCCTCCCTTTTTTTTTTTTAACACTACCGACAGTGCGTTTTGTAGGGAAAACATAACATGATTTTTGACACTTCCTGGGATTTTGTACTCCGTATCAATAACTGAATAGGACACCCAAGAAGCAGACCTTAGGTTCTCTTTACGATCTGTATAAACTCTCTTGAATGGGTATGAATGGCCTTTCCTTGACTTGACTTGGTTGACTTGACTTGGTTGACTTGACTTCCTTGAGCCCCTTGACTTGGTTGTACTTCCCGAGGTCTAGATCTGTACTGTGCACACACTGCTTCAGGTATGTGGGTTCATCATGAAAAGGAATTTATCAAAAGCCTTCTCCCTAGCAAGCTAGATTTTTTTAATATGAAGGAATGCTTTTTTCCATGATCATGATGCAGTCTTATGGAGACAGCGAATTAGCAGGTTGTAAGGGGGAGGGGCGATACTTCAGGGTCCTGATGGGTGTTGGTATTGAGATCAAAAGTTGGTGGTGCCTAAGTCTTTACAACGGGAGGTGATGCACGCAGCCCATGAATCTAAACTCTCGGGGCATTTTGGTTATCTTAAGACTCTGAACTTATTGCAAAGGCAGTTTTGGTGGCCCCGTATGAGACGGAATGTATCCGACTATGTATCATCTTGTCAAACGTGTTTAATGTGCAAAAAACCGGGGGGGGGGGGGGGTAAAACACCTGGATTGCCCCAACCCCTTGAAACCCTCCACCGACCATGGGAGACTATTTCAATAGACTTTATAATGGACTTGCCACCCAGTAAGGGGAAAACGGTCATATGGGTAGTAGCGGACATGTTGTCTTAACAAGCTCACTTTATTCCTTTCATACACCTCCCCACGGCTAAAGCACTCGCAAAAGCGTTTCTAGCCAACGTGATTAAATTGCATTCCATCCCATGGAAGATAATTTCCAACTGCGGCCCGCAATTCGTTACCAACTTCTGGCGGGAGCTTTTGCAGGTCCTGGGGGTAGAACCGGCCTTGAGTAGTGCTTATCATCCAGAGACCGATGGCCAAACGGAATGTGTGAATCAAATTATTGAATGATTTTTGCGCTGCTATACTAACTACCAACAAGATGACTGGGTAGACCTACTCTCTTTTGCGAAATATAGCTATAATAATTCAGTGCATTCCTCCACGGGGGTCTCCCCGCTTATGGCAATGGGGGGTTACGAAGGCACTCCTCTCCTGTCCTTGGCACCAGCCACGGGGGTCTCGTGGACTGGTGGAATTCATTGCGAGACTCCTGGCCGCTTATTGCTAAGACTTTGGAAACTGCCAAGGCTAATTACAAAAAATACGCAGAGAAGGGGAGGGGCCCCAGCTGGGATCTACTCCCTGGGGACTCGGTGTATCTGTCTACAAAAAATATCAAAGGACTGCAACCCAGTCGGAAATTGGGTTGGAAATATGTAGGCCCATTCAAAGTTGTAAGAAAAATCAATGAGGTGACTTTTGAACTTGATTTGCCCAAGTCACTTAAATTTGTTCATCCGGTTTTCAATTTCAGTCTCCTGAAAAAAGACCCTGGGCTGAACGAGTGGAGGCCCCAACATCCAGCTCCTCCTCCTCTGATGGGGGGGGGGGGTGAACCTCACTTCAACGTGGACCAAATCCTTGATTCCAAACTAAAACGGGGCCGGCTGCTGTACCTTATTCGCTGGCGTGATTTTGGTCCTGAACATGATGAATGGGTTGATTCTGTGCATGTAAACACTCCTGAAAAGCTTCGTGCCTTCCATTAATTGTATCCATTGAAACCTGGGGGTCGAGTGGGTTTTGGGGAGGGCAGACTGTCAGCTATGGCTGTCATTCCCGGCCGGGAAGTGGCACTTCCCATTCGTCCACGTCATTCCCTCATCCCCCACCTATGGAATGTGGAAGGTAGCTCAACTCTCACCAGCAGTGGCTTATCTAGCTGCGCCTCCCTAACCTTGAAAATGTTGCCTTTCACAGCATCCTAGCTGCTTCTCTTTTGCAGGTGCTAACTGTAACTCTTTTCCCGCTTTAAGCCAGGGAATGAACTGTCCAGCAGATCTAGGCACCTTTTTCTCTATGTAGTGATTGGAGGTTCCACTTTGCATTACACTGTTTGACTACACTATATCTGTACCCCTCTCACCCCTTCCCAGTATTACTGACTCAAGACATGTAGACAACTATCAGATCCACTGACAATAAAAGACTTTCTGGTTAAGAACTTCTGGTTGCAGTTTGAAATCTCTTAGACTCTCGCAGTGTGGTGTGAGCCATTGTGGTGTAGTTCCCAAGGGGAGGGACCTCAGCAGGGTATAATGCCATAGAGTCTGCCCTTCAAAGCTGCCATTTTCTCCGTGGGAGCTGATCTTGGTCATCTGGAGATGAGTTGTAAAAGCAGGAGATCTCCAGGTACCACCTGGAGGGTGGCAAACCTAGCTGTTTATGAGAACTGAGCCTTCAGTTGCTGAAGGTGCAGTCCAAGAAACAGGATATAAAGTCATTTTGTTTAGCTTAAGCAATAACTGAAACATAATTTCACGCCCACGGTTAAGTATGAAAAACCAATGTTAATTTTTGTTTATATAATTATATAATTGAGCAATGCTTAGCTAATAATGCCTCATTAAACGAACAAGCCACTCACTCAGATGTTACCAAACCAACAGTGTACAGGTTCAGCTGAGGGTCTCTTTATTTTGTTTAAAATGAACATATTACTCCAAGACTGCTGCCAAATTTAAAAACAAGATTTGACCATTTGCGTTAGTGTTACTGTTGACTCAACTCCAGGTTTTCCTGGATGAACCTGATTATCAGAATTCATTTCAATATGATTTTACTTTGGGAGCAGAAACTACCTTGTGAGACCTGTACAGGGAACTGGATGGGGGCGGGGGTGCAGTCCTGTTGATTCTTCTGGAACTCTTTCTAGTTTTTAATACCATAAATCATAGATTTTTCTGGAGTGACTCATGGAGCAGGGTGCCACCAAATTCTGATGGCTTGGCTCATTCCTTAACTGTTGGCTGCAGATGGCGCTGCTGAAAATTAATCCCAATAAGATGGAGGTATGGTTAGCTGGTGCTTTGACTGATCTGGTGGAAGTGCTACAACAGGGCTCTCATGGCAGCTCTCTTCCCCCACTTCCACTCAGTGGGCTGGCAGGGGACAAATGGATGGAGCAAATCACCAATGATGGCAATACCAATGATGCAGTGGTGTTATGTCTGGCATGACCTGGAAGTGACATCATCATAGATGGGCAATGCTCTAACATTCACCCCAAAACCTATGATTTAACCACAGGGTGGCAGTAGGGTTGCTAGGCACAATAGTTGTGCCAGTGGGGGGATTTGGGGGGCAATCCGGGAGTGGGCGGCAAAGCACAGAAGTGACGTCATTGTGTCGGCAATGTTTCACAGTGATGCTCTGCTTTTGGGGCAAACTCTATGGTTAAAATTGGCTCAAACCATAGAGGTTTACCCAAAAAGCAGAGTGTTGCCACGCAATGTCACCAACATGATGATGTCACTTTCGTGTGATGTCATCACATCTGGGACATCACCATGCAATGTTGCTGTTTGGGGTCGGGGCTTTCCCCGTCGGCTAGCTGGCCAGCAGCAGGCAGGAGCTCCGAAAATCGGGGGATCCCCCACCTGGACCAGGGGCCTGGGAACCCCAGGTGGCACCCTTGGTTACAACCGACTTTGAAAAGAGTTACACTCTCTCTTAAAACTTAGGTAGATAAATTGAGAATAATTTTGTATCCTCCACTGCTTCTAGATGTTCAAATAGTGTCTGTGGCTAGGAGTGCTTTTTACTAGCATAGGTTGATATGCCAACTGCTGTCTTTTCTAGAAACAAACAACTTTGCCACAGTTATAGATGCTGTAGTAACATCCAGATTCGGTTATTGTAATGCAGTATAATTGGTGCTGCCTGTTGTGTATCAAGATTGCGGTCGCCATGTGCTCACGTAATGGCGACCGCCATGTGGACATTCGCACATGGCCTGAATCTACCTGAGCTTCGGCCAGGTAGAACAATAGCCGGTCGGATTCTAAATGACCACCAATCATGAGCCTAGGTTTCCCCCAGGGGACCTATGAACTGTAACTACTATCTTAAGGTCCTATCAGGACATTTGGGCAAGGTCGGGGGATTATCTCCGACCGGCATAAAAGAGGGCTCTGAGCTCGAGGTTGCCATGTTCCATCTAGACCCGCAACAAACTACAATGCTGTTTTCACTGTTACCAGCCTCCCGACTCCAGTACTTTTCACAGCCTTTGAAGAATGTTTGAAAAATGTGTTTGGTCCAAAATGTGGCAGCTAAGTTATCAAGCTCACCAACAGAGTGTAAAAATCTAATATTGTCCCAACCTGCCTTTTTCTGGCTTCAAATGTTGGTTTTGACCTGGAAAGTCCTGAACTGTCTGCAGCCAGGTCTTCTGAAAGATTGTCTCCTGCCATGTACCTCTCAGATCAACATACAAAGCTGACTTATTCTGAGAGCCCAGTCGGAGTCTCCATTATTTTTAGGGCCTTATAGGATGAGATAATTTCATCCTTTATTTTTAAACTGACATTCTCCACAGTTGCTATGTGGCTGAGGGGAGGCAGATTTGGGTCTGGGGAAGCGGGACCCTGCTCTCTAAAGATATCACATCTAGTTTAGCCCTGAGGTACTACTTTTGAGATATGTGACAGGGCATTCTGGGTAGTAGTAGCACTTCAGTTGTCAGCTGCATTCCCTGCAGAGGTGGGGCAATTTATCTGTGTTCTCATTGGTTGGTGAGGACTCTCTAGAAAGGCTTTGATTCCTACCTGGGTTGTATTTGTTTGGCCTTGGGATCTGATATCGGGAAAATCGGTACTAGCTGCTGTGATTTTTTTATTTTTAGTTGTCGGTTTTTTAATTTATATTTTAGGCTGCGATCATACACACAATTAGACCTGACATAAGCGCGAATGCCAGGCGGATTTAAAGGGAGCGATCAGACAGCAACATCTGGGAAGCGTCCCGCAACTGTCGGCAGCCCATTCTGCTCCGCCGCAAAAGCGGAGTGAAAAGACATTGGGGGAAATCCAGTAGCAAACAGGTTGCAACGGGCCACAGACAGACCTTCTCCTGTCTGATCGCTCCAGCACTCTCTCATGTCATCAGGATGGTCTGATTAGGCCGCCCCGACTCTGTGCCATTTCCCCCCCTTTTTCTCAGTATGTGCATCATCGCAAACTTTTGGGTTTCCTGGGAGTTTGAGATCTAATATAGTGTTAAGGTATGATGCTTCCTATACCTGCTGATTTAAATTGACATTTGATTTTTATATTGTTTTAGATTTATTCTTTGCCACTTTGGGAAACATTTTTTCCAAAGCAGAGTATAAATACTGTCATAAATAAACAAATACTTATATGTAGTTTAAATATATTTGATAGATACGTATCTGGAAATGGCTGGCTATAACCAATATCATGCCCTCAGACTAGTTTGCTCTTGGGAGCAATGAAACCATGGACTCTGGTCATGCAGATAGAATTTAATATTGGTTTTACTGCTTAACAGTGAGGAATTCCATCTGTAAAGTGGTTTAGTAAACATAGTATATATCAGCAATCATATGTTCTTGTTTCTTTTTTAAAAAAATCAATGCAAATGTTATGCTGTCCCGCCTTGGGGAAGAATTCCCCTGGTAGGTTGTACGTTATACTTGTTATAAATTTCTCAGCCATAAATTAATGAAAGTGTGTACTTTAAACATGGCATATTGCTAGCTAGCTAGAGAAAAGACACTTCATAATATCATAATAGTACTTAATATCAGAGTGTCACATTAAAGTACTCTAAGTGTATGTGTAAATTTAGCAGTGTGGGGAAGGCTGTGGCTAAGATCAGAGTCTACAGCTTTAATTGGTTTGATTGGTTGCTGTCTTTAGATTGCTTTCCTCTGAAGTGTGTTTGAGTATTATTTCACTGTTTTTCATCCAGTATGCAAATGGATTTGATGGAGATGTCAAACTGAGCATCCCTTGGAACTGTAAATGCTACGGGGAGGGGGGGACCATGCCTTGTACAACTTTATACTGTGGAGGTCTTAAAGGAAGGAACAGCTGTGTCTTACAATAAATCTCATTCTTCTGCGGAGTGAGGAAAGGCAATGAATGCAAACATACAAACTCCTAAGGTTTCACAAGGGAGGCAGATTATATTCTATAATATAATTTGTCAACTGCTGTTGCCCAATGCTAGTGCCATCCTAAGCAAAGTTACACTCTTCTAAGTCCATTGAAGTCAATGGGTTTGGAAGGGTGTAACTCAAGTTTAGAATTGCACTGTGAGTCTCGTAGTGAAGACACATTGTCATAGGGGTGGGAATCCCTGAAAATTGCAGCTCATCTCCAGACTACAGAGATCAGTTCCCCCAGAGAAAATGGGTGCTTTGGAGGGTGGATTCCGTGACATTGTACCCCACTGAGGTCCCTGCCCCCCCCCCAGGCTCCATCCCCAAATCTCCAGGAGCTTCCCAACCTGGATCTGGCAACCCTACTTCCCCCATCCTCCATTGGTGGCTAGCGGGGACCTGGCAACCCTACATCAACAGAAGGCAGTCTGCCAATTCTACTTTTCTGTATCGTATCTCTGGACTACATGAGCCGCAAATGAGGTGGTAGAATAGAGGAGCATTGTGGCATAGCTTTATCATTTGTTTGGTCCACAGAGTGGGGCAGTCTGTTCTTCTCTGTTAAAAAAAACGCTGTTCGTTGTTATTAGTTAACATTACCATGCCGAGTATGGATGCTGAAAATAATAGGTACTGTGAACCTGGTGGTCCCTATCTCAAATGGCACCTTAGTAGCTTAGATGTGCCAAAGCCCATTGAAATCAGTTCGGATTTTATTGATTTATTTAAAGCATTTGCATGCTGCTTTCCCATCTAAGAAGGCAGATTCCCCATCCACGAGGCAGATTGGTTAGTCACAGCTAGGGTTGCCAACCTCCAGAGGGTAGCTGGAGATCTCCTGGGATTACAACTGATCTCCAGTCAACAGAGATCAGTTCTCCCGGGAGGAAATGGTCTGATTAGAAGGTGGACTCTATGGCATTGTACCTCACAGAAGTACCTCCCCTTCCCAGATCCTGCCCTTCTTAGGCTCCACCCGCCAAATCTTCAGGTATTTCTCAACCCAGAGATGGCAACCTGAGTCCCAGCTCATTTCAAATCCATTGGCTTCAGTGGTATTCAAGTGTGTTTATATTTCTATGTGTCCCGACGACGGGACTCCCAGGGAGCCAGGAGGACTGGCAACCCCCTCCCTCGTCACTCCCCCACCGACAAACATCCTCTCCCCGCTCACCCAGCCAGTGTGGAGTGTGGAGGGGCCGGCAGGGAAGAGCCGAGGGGGAACAGCAGAGAGGCAGCAGCAGCCGGGAGGGAGAGCCCGCAGCTTGCTCCGTGCTCCGTGGCTAGGCTGGCCAGAGGGGAAGGAAGGGGGAGGAGCACTGAGACAGGATGCTGGGGCCTCTCCAGAGGCTCGGCGTCTTGAGTTAAGAAGCGGGGAGGAGTCTAGAAGGGAGGAGGGGTCAGGAAGGGGAGGGATAAAAGAGGGCAGCCAGAAGGGGCCGAGGAGGATGCCCTGACGTGAGACTGATTGATGGTTCCAGAGAGAGAGTGAAACCCAAGTCTGCGCAGGAGGGACTAGGAGAGGGTGTGGTGACATAACCCCCCTCCCTTGTCCTTGCAACTGAGGCCCTAGCTGCCCTACGAGGTTCGAATTGACAGTGGCAGAAAGCGGCGCCACTCTGGACTCGAGCGAGAGCGAGGCGGGGTCTAGCGACTCAGTTGACACTATGGATTAGGGCTTGGTGCTTTATACTGCATACATCAAAAATATAGATAGAGGGTGCTTTGAGTGGGATGGAGAAAGCTGTATCTGCTGTGCTAACTTTGGCTGGCCAGCAGTATTATGCCTTCAAGATCTAGATTTGTCTTTTTGACAAAGGCAAATGAATGCTTACAGGAAGTCCAGTATGCACAAAAGCAGCAAATAGCGTGTTAAGACTGTTTTTTCTGTATTGCTTCTTTAATATAAGATGTGATACATTCAGCACTATGGCAATGGAACTCTCTTGTGTTTATTATAGAAGTTCCAGAAGACTGGATGCATTTCTTGGAAGCTGGATTGTTGATGCTGGCTGTGGCAGCCTCGTGGTATAGCTTTGAAGGGAAAGTGATTAATTCCAGTTACTGTAACAGTCAATGTTCTCCATCCATTTCCTGTTAATAATATTGTATACTTAATAGGCCATTCCACACCAAGTAATTCTACTCAAGTGAGCCTGTTGAACAAGCTGTGTCAAGCCTGTCCTTATCTTGATACTCTTACGGGTAGAACTACTCTTGCAAAGTGGTGTTAAAGTGTCAAGCACTTTGTCATTTCTCTGATACATCATCCTTTGAGGGAGTTTGTCCCACTCTTAACAACTCTGTTTAAGAGCAGGAGTACAGTACAGAAAGGTTCAATATTGCATTCAAGTTCAGGCAAAGGGACTGCAACTCTGTAAACTTGAGTGAAATGTTAGTAAGTGTAACCACTGAAAATGAAGAAACTTTGCTGAACCTCACCAGAGTCCATGAGGCTGCAGTGGCTCAGAGGTTATGACGCTGAGCTGCAGACCAGAAGAACGGTAGCTCAGCAGTTCAAGACTCTAGTGCTGCGTGACAGAGTGAGCTCCCGTCTCTGGCCCCAGCTCCTGCCAACCTAACAGTTCGAAAGCAAGAAACTGCAAGTAGATAAATAGGTACTGCTTCAGTGGGAAGGTAACAGCATTCCGTTCGCCTCGGCATTTAGTCATGCCGGCCACATGACCCACAGAAAAGTCTTCAGACAGCGCTGGCTCTTCGGCTTGGAAACGGAGATGAGCACCACCCCCTAGAGTTGGATTCAACTGGCTTTTGAGCAAGGGAAGACTTTTACCAGAGTCCATGGAGTCTGACACCCTGTTTTCAGCCATTCTAAACAGGACATGAAGTTAATAGCTCTTCTTTTTTGCATTTTCTCAGTACCTGGTTTTCAGAGGTGTGTGACCTCTGAGCATGGAGGTTTGTGCTGTCACAATCCTCAGCCCTTGGTTCACCCCTTCGTTTACCTATCACTGACCTGAGCCAAGCCACCATGAAGGCAGGATTTGTGGGAAACTTTAACGAGTTTGGATTCCCTCCTTCTAACGGAACAAGAAATAGAGTGGCTTCCCACCACCAGAGACTCTCCAGTTATAGATTTGCTAGTACGAAAGTGGAAGGGACTGCCTCATATCTTTACTCTATGCTCATGTGGAGGGGAATATTGGGTTCACCCTTTTTGGCTAACTTGCTCCCCATTCCTGTCCTTTGTGTACCGCCCCAACCTGGGACAGAGCCGTCATTCAGGACTTCCAGTCCCCTTGAGTAATGTATGTTGTCTTTGGGCACATGGATGGGAATCTTCTCCAAAATGGTCTTCCCTAAGGATCAGTCACTTTGGGTTCCCAAAATAACTTTCATCCACTAAATCTCTGAACCAGCAGGAAGCACAGATTGCGAGGAAGTACCTTACTAGAAAAGGCAAGTACCTTACATCAGGATTCACTAGAGAAATAAATACAAAAAACAGTGCTAGCTAGAATTTGCACTCTGTTGGACATCCCCTGGTCCGCCTTGTCTGAGGAGGGATTGGCCAGCCCCTACACTGCACTGGGTGGGCTTACTGAGGCTGCCTCTCACAAGTTTTTGAAAGCTAGACAAAGGGCATGTGGCGGTGTGTTCCGTTACTTGACTGCAGATGGTGAGTTCCCCGTTAGAACCGGTGACAACCCAGAGTCTCACTGTCCAGTTTCTGCCACAAAATCATTCACAAATGATATTCCTGGGTATGATGTCACCCTCCACCAAGT
The DNA here is from genome assembly GCA_029233225.1 of Lepidodactylus listeri. Lineage (NCBI taxonomy): Eukaryota > Metazoa > Chordata > Lepidosauria > Squamata > Gekkonidae > Lepidodactylus > Lepidodactylus listeri. Next base: position 108,557,072 of record JARCFY010000006.1, on the reverse strand, counting down.
CTGTTGTTTGGACACTTTTGGCTCTTGATGCCCGCGAGGCAAGGGGAAAGCAAAGTCTTCCATCAGAGAAAAGGTGACAGCTGGTGGATAAATTCGCTGCCTCTGCCCTTGCTTACCCAGGGCATGCAACTCACGAAACCTGCTACTCTCCTCCTATAGTGTGGCTGGGGATCTGATTACCATTCCAGCAAATGCCCTTGGTATTATTTTGGAATAAGTGATCCCGATTATAGGTTATCTCCACCCTCTGAATTTGTCTAACCTCTTTTTTTTTTAAGTCATCCAAGCTACACTTACTCCATTACATCTTATCAGAGTTGATTCCATGAATTAATAACGTGCTGTGTGGAAAAAGTTCTTTCTTCAGTTTCCCCCAACTTTTTTGCTAATGAATTTGATTTGGTGAACCCTAGTTCTGGCACTGATAAAAAAAGAGAGAGAGAGGAAAATTTCTGTCAACTCTCTCCAATCCAGTTTTGTAACCCTCTATAATGTCCCACGTTAGTGCTTCAGTTTCTAAACTTAAAACCTCCAAATACGTTCAGTCTGTTAATCATCTTTGTCGTCTCATCCTGTGTCTTTTCCAAGTATAATGTTCTTGCTGAGAACAAGACAGTACACAGTACTCCAAACGTGATTGCATTTAGATTTGCATGAAGCCATTATGATTCTTTTTGCACGAGAAACAGAAGAGTATGCTTTCCAAATCCTGAACTACTTTTTTTACGATGATTACTATTTCCTTACTATTTCTTGAAGTATTCTTATCCATCAAGTTATTACTTCCTGTGTGCTGAGAGAACCAGACAGAGGTGTAGCCCATACTGAGGGTGACATCCTAATTGGCCTTAATGCTTTGCAAAAGGAAACTTGCAGTTCTGTTAATGCTGTTAAACACAATTCAGTGGTCACATTCATGCTTCCTTTATGGCAGGAACCACCATCCATCATCTAGAAAGGATAACAAGCTGCTTCCTGGGTGGTGAGGAATTACAGATCACATGAGAATTCTGAGGGAACAAGGGATGCAAGGTGTACATTAAGAGAAGCAATGATCTCAGTAACCCCAACAAAAGTATCATGTGCCTATATGGATGCAGGCATACAGTAGAGGAGCTTTTGTCCACCACATCCAAGTGCTTAGAGGAAAGCCTAACCTTCCCCATCACCATTGGCTCCACTTGAGCATTAATATAAGGAATGGTATTTATGACGGCCCCGGCCTCTTCCCTACCTCAGAGGCAAGATTTTCCCTCCATTCTTTTCCCCTTCTGTGACTGAGCCACCCTAGTTATCCGTTTTCTTCTTTCCAGAAGAATTCTGGCTGTCCCACCCTGTCACAGTACAATATTTTGGCTGTTTGCGCAGCCCAGGAACCTGAGGGAATGAATGAGAGCCCCTTTTAACATACAACTTAAATGGCACTCAAGAAGTTTTCATATTCCAAATTAACAAAATATTTTATTCAGCACAGAGGGGAAAGATCAGATGAATTCAGGGGTAAAATTCCTGAGGTAACTCAATATAGATAACTCTGAGGTAAAATCAGTAAATGCAGACATTAGATTCAGGTGGGGTAGCTGTGTTGGTCTGAAGCAGCAGAGCAAAGTTTGAGTCCAGTGGCACCTTTAAGACAACAAAGTTTTATTCAAGGTATAAGTTTTCATGTGCATGCACACTTCCTCAGATACAGTTGCAGTGTATCTGAGGAAATGTGCTTGCATACAAAATCTTATACCATGAATAAAAATTTGTTGGTCTTAAGGTTGCCCTGGACTCAAACTTTGTTCTGCACAGACTTTAGTTCTTATATTTCAGGCTACTGAGAGATTCAGAGTTACTTACAATCTTTGTGTTGAGAGGCTTTTGTTCTAGTGTTTTCCAAACACTTCAGCACACTTTCTTTGAGTATTCTCTGACTCTTTTGGTTTCCAGAAGGCTGGTACAGTCTTTCCAGTACCCAAACTCCTTCTCTTGAATCACACCAGTACTCATCTTGAGTTTTTAACTGACTCTTAAAGTCTCTACAGACAGTTCTAACCACACCAGACAGAGATCTCTGCACTCTTCAGAGCTATCTTCTTGTTTGACTTGGTAGGAAAATTCTCCTCTTGCTATCCCCTTTCTTTGGCCTGAATTGGGGGGGGGGGTGTCTCCATCTAACTAACCACTCATCCTTGCCAGCTTTCCCCAGTTCTCCTGCCTGTGTTAAGCTGCTCTCTGTCAGGGCTGAGTTCCAAAATTGTCAGTACTCGACTCTTCCCAGCTAGGGCTGAAATCAGACTGAATTCTCCTCAGCATCCAGTTTAGAAGTCTTTCTCTGTTCAGCTGAGGCTAACCAATAAGATCTCTTTGAACAGCCTGTCACTCAAGGCTCTCTCACTCTGTGAAGGATTAACCCTTCACAGTCCTTTAGCTGTTAGTACAGCACTTCTAAGCTTTTAAAAATTGCATTCCATCACATTAAAATCACCCTGATGTGTATGGTCCAGACTAGCCCGATTGTGAGATTGTGCCAATAGATGTAGTCCACAACAGGTCTCCTTAAACAGAAAGTCCTTTATTTGCAGAAAAGATCTTGTTGGTCAAATATACTTCTTCTGTTAGTAATGCCCAAGCATAGGAATACAACTACAATTATACTTGGTATGAAATAAGCCCCCTTCAACATCCACCAATCAATTGGGAGGATTATTGGCGCCCAAATATACTGGGCCACTCTTCCCAAGGAAAGCATGGTAAATTAGGTTCCCAGGCAAAGACACTGTTAGGATTTGTGGGGTGGATGTTCCCAAGTAAAAATCAAGCAAAGGAGCACATAGCACCTGTGAATAATATAACACATAGCAGGAGGCTTTCAGCTCAAGGCCGTGAGCTAGGGAAAAGCGAAAGACAGATAAGAGTGAAGAAAAGCTAATGAGCAACAAGCATGTGCAAAGCAAGCAAGACACGCATTCCTGCGGTGGGAGTCACTCTGCCGATGCTATCTCCCGTCCGGGACCTAGAGGAGTCAGTATGGAACTCAAAACAAAGGCAAGGTTAATTGACCATCAGAACAGGCGATAGCAGGGGTCATTTCGAGCAGGAGCTCGGGGGAGCGCAGCTCCGGGAGTTGGTGCCAGCCCTGCCCCCACGTGGGAATGCCTGCTTGTGTCATGGCTGCAGCAAAATGACCCCGTCCCCTGGAAAGGTCCTTGTTCCTCCGACCAGCCTTCTGAAGGCTTCAGCCACCACTGAAGCTATCCTCCCAGAATAGTCGTATTTCCGAGGCTTCGATTAGTAGCGGTCCCCTCTGCCAGCTTCTTTCTTTCTCTCTCTCTTTCTTTCTTTCTCTCTCTATCTCTCTGGCTCTCTTCTTTCTTTCTTGCCTTCTGACATACTTCTGGTAATGTCAGGGGGTGTGGCATATGCAAATCAATTATGCTAATGATGTATGCTAATGAGCTCCTGCACCTCTTTTTCTACGAAATGACCCCTGGGCGATAGAAACCTTAGGCATTGGTACATGATAAGAAGGCAACAGAATTATTGATAATAATAGTCAACAGGAACCTATTTTCATCGGGTCTCAGAAGCTAAGCAGGGTGAGCCCTAATTAGTACTTGGAAGGGAGACCTCCAAGGAAGTCCAGGGTTGCTATGCACGCAATGGCAAACCACCTCTGAACATCTCTTGTCTTGAAAACCCCATGAGGGGTCTCCATAAGTCAGCTGTGACTTGATGGCACTTTCCACCATCACCACAGTATTAAAATCTGGCCGTAGCTATGGTACTGTTGCTGTCTCAGAGTAAAAGGTCATATGCTTGTTATCATACGCCATATGAAATAAGAGTTGCTCCTTTGTAACCGTCTTCAATGGTTCTGTATGACTAATGGTTCTGTACGACTAAGTGAATTCTTAGTTAACCTACTTTTTGACATTCTTCACCAAATTTGGGGAGACTCTTTCAAAGTGCTCATGATGCAATACCACTTCACCCATGAAAGGCAGCGTGTCCATGACATGACTGAGCACCGGCTGTATCCAATCTATTTCTACACTATATTGTCATTGCTTGTTCTTTGGTTCCCTCCATTTTCCAACTGAAAGGGGAAAGGAACAGATAAGCTCCAGTTTAATTTGTTCTGGCAATTATTGGAAAGTTCCCACTGTGAGGAGAAGCCATTGCTCATTGGTGTGGAAGGACGCTCACCCATACAGAAACCCCAAACAAAAGGGGACGCTGCTTTTCTGTGCGTGTATTCAGCCATTTATCGAACATATTGGCTAAAGAACCAGCCCCTTCGAATCCTAATGGGAAAAAGAAAGAACCTCAAAAGGGGGGGGGGGGGATAAAAGCTGTTGAGTGAGGACTACGATTGGAGCAATGAACAGAAAATGTGAACTGGTGAGAAGGCAGTAGAATCTGGGTTTTTTGTGTTTCCCCCATAGATACAATGCTTTTATATGTGTGTTCGAACTATCAGAATGATTCTGTTACCCCTGATAAAAAGGTCACTGTAAGATTAATTTGGAAGTGTGAATAGATGAAAAGTGTATTTGGAGGCTGGGTAGAAGTTAAGACTCCCCCCCCCCTCTCCTTCCCGCCCCCCAGCAAATCAGAAATTCCACATTAATTCAGCCATTTTTAAAAAGCATGGGTGGATAATATATTTCAGAGAAGCTTTCTAAAATATAATTCTGGCAAAAAAAAATTGAGTATTTTACTTTATTTAAAAGCCTGAAATTGTCAAAAGGTGAAGGAAATATATTGGATGATTATGAAGAAAAGGAACAGGTTATTTAAGAAATCGCTGAACGAGCAGTTCTTTTCAAATTGGCATGCGAGTGCTTTTTAAAAGTGTGATGACAGCGGTCGCTTTTTTCCTTTCAAGCTTTCTTCTTCCTTCGGCTTCTTCTTCTCAGCTCCTGTGCCAAAATGGGGAGAAAACTTTTGCCAGTGAAATCACTTTAAATTCTTGCCCAAGGATTCCACTTGTGGGGTTTCTGTGTGGGTTGCACCCTCTCTGCTGTCCCTCCCCTCCCCAGATAGTAGCCATGTGACATCCTGGAAGAAGCTGTTAGGAAGAGGTGTCAAAGTTAGGTCCATGGCATGCAAGTAACAAGCCCCCACTGTGCTAATAACCTGTGTTTCAAAGTGAGAGCAGTGGTGTGAACTAACAAACAGAATCCATCTTGCTAGAACGCAGGACTCTCTTGCAGAGGCAATTGAAAAGACAAGTGAAATCAGGCACCTTGTTTTACACTTTGGAGGAGAGGAGTAGGCAAAGGGAAAGCTGGCATGTCTTTGAAAACAGATGGTGTATTTTAATGTCAGTACAGTTTGCCCTCTCTTTCTTCATATGCAAAGGAGAATAACACGTTTGGGCTGGACAGAAGAGTGTAAAGAATGCTCAGGAATTGAACTTTCCCCTTCCCCAGATCACTTATTTCTTAATAGCTGGAAACCCAGAAATTGCTACACCAGTTTGGTGTAGTGGTTAAGTGCGCGGACTCTAATCTGGGAGAACCGGGTTTGATTCCCCACTCCTCCACTTGCACCTGGCTGGATGACCTTGGGCAAGCCATAGTTCTGTCACAGCTGTGCCCTCAAGGACAGCTTGGGAAAGCGCTCTCTCAGCCCCACCTACCTCACAGGGTGTCTGTTGTGGGGAGGGGAAGGGAAAAGGAGTTTGTAAGCCGCTCTGAGACTCCCTTGGGGAGTGGAGGGAGGGGTATAAATCCAATCTCTTCTTCTTCTTCTTCTTTCCTCTCTAATACCAGTTCAGTTCGCTGCTAAAACTGCAATAGCCTCGTGCTGGAAAAGTACATTAATCCCAGTGGCACCAAAAACTATGGGACCAATACATCACAGCAGAAATAACTGACAACCTATCCTACCTTGATCCTCAAATTTCCTCAGCCAACTTCATTACAACTTGGTTTCCCATTATGGAATACTTTGGCCGAGGATAGACTGGCAGTCTGGCCCGCTTTAAAAGCGGAGGCAGAGCTGCCGTTCAGACTACCACATCTGCCCGGAGGAGGCAGCCCGGACACATCGCGTCCGGTGCCGTGCTCCTCTCGCAGCAGCCGGGCACCACTTCAAAGTGGTGTCCCGGCTGCTGCAGCGTGTGTTCCACCCGCTTCCGGCAGGTGTGAACGCACGCTGGTGTCAGATTCTGACAATGCCATGCCTGTGTTTCTGTGTCTGTGATCTATATTGTAGCCATTTGTTAGTTTCTGTTTCTGTGATCTATATTGTAGCAATTGTTAGTTTACTGCTTGCCTTGAAGTAGATTACCTGCTCTGCTCAATGTAACTGTCTTGTCCCGGGAGGATGGCGAGCCACATTCCTGAACGTCACTTAAACAACGGGGACTATCACACCCGTCCACTCCCACTGGCCTTTGAGGTTCACAGAATGTTATCTTGCTGTTATAACCTTGGAGCTCTTGAATTGTTGCTAGCAAAATGTTTCGCCTATCGGTTACACATTTGGGTCACCCAGGGCAGGAAGGGAATTTTTATAGCTTTCCCACCTTCTCTGTGAGAAACAAACGGTTGCCATTCTTTCCCGCTTTTTGGTATCCCTTCTGATTGGTCCAATGCTTGTATTCAACTGGGGCTGAGGGTATATTAATCCTTGTAACCTGCTGTCATGTATCTCTAACAAACATCGAGAACCTGAACCATTATTGGAATAAAAGAACTTTGCATTCTATCAAAGGTCTGGTCTGATAGTGTACTCAGAAGCCTCACAGCCGAGCGGGGGAGCCACGCAGCATTTGGATGGCACTGCCAGAAGCCGCTCACAGTCTGGATGCTGTGGGCGGCTTCCTTGCGGCGGCGTGCGAACACCGCGCAGCGGGGGCAATTCCCCCCGCCTTGTTCTGCCGTGCCGCGGAGGCGTGGCAGAATACCAATCTGTCCACGGCCTTTAGTAAAACAAGATGGACTCCCTAATGTGATTGATGATCTATGTCTGTGGTAACTATAAAGTATTTTGGGTACTCTTTATCTTACTGAAATTGATGAATCAATATGTATTGTTTTTGATTTGTATCATATGTTCATCTCATTAATTTATGCTATACTTTTGATGTTGTGATCTTTGATTTAGTTTTCTTCATCTGTATTGCAGTTTTGAAATATACAATTAAAAAGTAAATTAAAAAAAGAATGCCATTGGCAACTTTCAAAGAATTGAAAGCAAGAAATATGTTGATACTGCATTTAGTAACTAGTTCACTTAAGCTTTCAGTGCCTGAGGGGAACTTAATAAACTGGTTCTGTACTACTGTTAATGAGGAATTTCTCACGGAGCGTCACTTAATTAACAGTACTTTGGAAGGGCAGTTCAGCCGATAGGCTACAGTTAGTGAAATAGTCCAGCTTGGACAATAATGGGATTTAAGGAAAACCGCAGCCATGGAAACAAGTTTCCATGTGTTTCTGTCTCAGCCTGCATGCAAGGTACATTTTTATGTGTGAACTTGTTGGTTAGATGTAATAAGAGTCCGGCCTCCTGCTCTGTTTTAGTTGTGGGAAAGTTGTAGTTTTTCCACATACATAGCTATTAAAGATACAGAAGCCTTGGACGCTTATTACATTTGGTAATTGTATGCATGAGCTATTTTTCTGTTTTATTCAAAACCATCCAGTAGTTATCACCTTCCACTTCAGAGTTTCTTTTCTTCACCATAATCTCTTTGTAAATGGATATAAATATTTTTTAACTGGAATGGCAGGCTTGAATAAAGAATAAAGAACCCTTGGGACATCCTATTCCCATCTTTTTCCCCCCAAGTCAAAACAGGGTAGCCGTTATCCTCTTACATGCATTATTCATCCCCAAACATCTCAGCGGAAAAACGGCACCCTATTGTTCTTACTGTCCACCCAAGTGACGTGTGTTCTATATCAGCATCTTCATGAATGACTTCTGTGTATTTTTTTCTGCATCTAGAGCTTCTACTGAAAAAGAAGCCAACTTTAAAAAAAAAAAACTTTCAGATTAAGAGCTCTCTTGCAGTTTTAAGATGACACTTCCTGCCCGAAAGTTGATGGACTCTTAAATTACAAATGAAACTTCTTTTTCTGTTAAAGCAACACCATGACGATTAAAAGAGAGAATCGCTGAGGTTCCTGCCGGAGAAGCTGTCGAATAAAGGATCTACCTATAACCCCCGATGCAACTTTAAGTGACAGGAGCACAGAGAAAAGGCCGAGATAGTGACATCTGTAAAAGAAAGAGAAAGGTATGGCATTATGTGATCCAAATGTCTCCTATTCTAGAAGACAGTTTGCTAAAATTATTATGGTGGTTCAGAAATAGATGTATTTACTGATTTTTTTGTGTTTTAAGTTTTTGACTCCAGTCCTATGCATTTTTTCAAAATAAGTCTCACTGGGTTTTATGGAGTGTTCCACTAAATGTCAATTATACCCTTTGTTGCAGAGGTTTTAGAATAAACTATTTTTTAAAAAAAATCCTAATGAGGGGGATTGAGAATTTGCGGGAATGGAATATTTTCAGTACTTGACTGTCAGTTTTCATTGGATATTGTTTTTCTGGGCTCAAAAGTAATATGCTAAATCCCAAAATAATATGCCAAATCCAAAAGAATTTTGGATATTAATGTATCCAGCTGCATATCTAAAATTTAGTTCAAATCACATTTGAACACATATATTAAGGGATCTGTAGCAATATTAAATAAATCTATGCTTTACTTCCTCCATGCGAGCATTTCAGATTTGTCTTTACCAAGTAGGGAAATGGCTGACAGATTTTTTTTTCCCCCTTGAATTTTTTGGGGTAAATTCTTGAGCATGTGCACATATAACAACTAAAACATAAGTGTTTTAATAATTAACAGTACCATCCGAGGCATAGTTACATCCTTTTAAACCCATTTACTCAGGGGTCCTTTCGTAAAAAAACAGGTGCAGGAGCTCATTAGCATAACTCATTTGCATATGCCACACCCCCTGACGTCACCGGAAGTGTCAAAAGGCCACACCTCCCTGATGTCATGGGCAGTGTGTCAGAAGGCAAGGAGGGAGGGAGGGAGGGAGGGAGGGGGAAGGAGGGAAAGGAACAGGAAGGAAGGTAGGTAGGTAGGTGGGGGAGAGAGAAGAAAGAAAGAAAGAAAGAAAAAGAAAGGAAGGGAGGGGGGAAGCAAGAAAGGGGGGAAGGAAGAAAGAAAGGAACAGTAAGATAGGTAGGTAGTTGGGGGGGGAGAGAGAGAAGAAAGGAAGGAAGGAAGGAAGGAGGGAGGAAGGGAGAGGGGAAGGAAGGGGAAAAGGAAGGTTGGTAGGTAGGTGGGGGGAGAGAGAAGAAAGAAAGAAAGAAAGAAAGAGAAAGAAAGAAAGGGAGGGGGGAAGGAAGAAAGGAAGGAAGGAAGAAAGAAAGAAAGGAACAGTAAGGTAGGTAGGTAGTTGGGGGGAGAGAAAGAGAAGAAAGGAAGGAAGGAAGGAAGGGGAGAGGGAGGGAGGAAGGGAGGGGGAAAGGAAGGGGGAAAGGAAGGAACAGGTAGGTATGTAGGTAGGTGGAGGGAGGGAGGGAGGGAGGGGCGCTTCTCCCCCCACTAGGGCTGGCGTTTCCCTCCCCCCCTTGCTTGGGCCTGAGTGGCGTTAAGCCACTCAGGCCCGGCTTCTCCCTCCCCGGGAATGGTGGCCCTGGGGCCGGCGACTGGGGGAGGGAGGGGGCTCTCGGGCGGCCGCCGGCCCGGGGGAGAGAACTGGGCGAGGGAGGGGACTCGGGACCGGCGGCCAGCCGCCGGCCCGGGAAAGAGAACTGGGCGAGGGAGGGGACTCGGGACCGGCGGCCAGCCGCCGGCCCGGGAAAGAGAACTGGGCGAGGGAGGGGACTCGGGGCCCGGGCCGGCGGCCAGCCGCCGCCCCGGAGGAGAGAACTGGGCGAGGGAGGGCGAGGGAGGGGACTCGGGGCCGGCGGCCAGCCGCCGCCCCGGAGGAGAGAACTGGGCGAGGGAGGGCGAGGGAGGGGACTCGGGGCCGGCGGCCAGCCGCCGCCCCGGAGGAGAGAACTGGGCGAGGGAGGGCGAGGGAGGGGACTCGGGGCCGGCGGCCAGCCGCCGCCCCGGAGGAGAGAACTGGGCGAGGGAGGGCGAGGGAGGGGACTCGGGGCCGGCGGCCAGCCGCCGCCCCGGAGGAGAGAACTGGGCGAGGGAGGGCGAGGGAGGGGACTCGGAAGACAACTGTGCGAAGACGACCTCTGAAGACGACTGCTGCTGCTGCTGCTGGGCGCGCTCGTCGCCGCCGCCGCCGTTGTTGTTGCCGCCGCCCCCAAGGCCGTGCTGGCCTCCGCCCCGCTCGCCCCTGCTGGCTGAGACGGAGGGGGCTGCGAGGGAGGCGCCGCCGCCGAGGAGGAAGAGTACGAGGCCGACCCGGCGCCGCCGCCGCCCGCCCCCGTTGAGCCCTGGGGAAGACGACTGGTCGAGGGAGGGGGCTCTCAGGCGGGGCTGTGTTCTCAGACGGGGCCGGCGACTGGGGGAGGGAGGGGTTGAATGGGGGAGGCTTTCTGGCGGGGGGCGGGGCCCGCTCCCTCTCTCCCGGAGCGGCGCTCCGGCCCGCTCCGGCCCCAACGGAGCCCTGCATTTACTTCAATGGATTTAGAAAGCTATAACTCTACTTAGGATGGCACTGCAAATATATAAATTAATATATTTCTGCTTCTTTGTTCTTCTTCAGAACACACTGTTGTTATGCAAACTTTACCTAGCCTAAACATTCAGCATTCTTAAAATTATATTTGTGATTCTCAAAACTATCCGTTTATGAAGTAAAGGGCACTTTTGCCTGGGTTTTGTTATAGTTATGTGGGAGCCACTTTAGTTATGTGGGAGCCATTTCAGGACTTCTCTCACACTACACCGAGAAAGATCAAAGCTCTGGGATGTGGGGGAGGGTCTCATAATATCTCTTCCTCCCATCATTCTGCCCTGGCCTCCCAGATAAGTGGCATAGGGAGGAGCTGAAACATGGCTCCCTTCTTATGACTTTCTGATGTCACCAAAATGGTGCAGGAGCTTCTGTCCTCCTAAGGAAGCAACATAAAAGGTCTTGAGCTTCAAACACAATGGCTGCAATCCAGAGATTCTCATGAGCAGCATGAATGCTGCAGATGAATATCTCCCTGCAAAAGACATGATCAGTACTGCCAAAACTTATACCACTAGTGAGCCAGTTTGGTGTAGGGGTTAGGAGCATGGACTCTAATCTGGGAGAACCGGGTTTGATTCCCCACTCCTCCACCTGCAGCTGCTGGTGTGACCTTGAGTCAGTCATGAGTTCTTTCAGAGCTGTTCTCTCAAGGGCAGTTCTCGAGAGAGCTCTCTCAGCCCCACCTATCTCACAGGGTGTCTGTTGTGGGGAGGGGAAAGGAAAGGATATTGTAAGCCGCTCTGAGACTCCTTTGGGTAGTGAAAAATTAGGGGGCAAAAAGCCACCTGTAGGTTTAACAAATGAATGCCTTCAGTGGCTGTTGCTATGCAGCCACGACAGTATCACCAGCCTTCAAACTGTGGTTTCTGTCAGTAAAAGCCAGGGGAGTAGGGAGGGCCCTTTCCAGGGCTGTTTTGGTCTTTGAGAAATGACTTATCAGGGCCAGGACCAGCAAAAACCATGTGTGACTTGCATGAGTCACCCAGGCCTGGCTGCTGTCAGAGTCCCCAGCTATCAGAAACCAACAACAGTTCCTTAAGTAGGATCAAGTTTATTTGATTACAGAATAGTAGGTGTTACTCCAAACACTTCTTATGTTAAGACTACCAGTACAGGGGAGGAAGGGTTAGATATACCAGGTTCAAACAAGGGTCGTCTGATGGATACAAGCCAATAAGCAACAGGTTACAAGCGCACCTAAATTAACAGCTTTCTAACAGCTTTTAGTTCCCAGTGGGAAAACAACTAGTGTCTCCAAGTGTCTCCAAGGTCAAGCCTTGTCAGTGAGAGATAGAGAGTCCAGGAGAATTGAAAGCTAAAATACCAAAGACATTACAATTCCCCCACACACACATTCTCTACGGCAGCATAGCTGACAGCTGCTCCCCACTGTTTGACAACAGCCACCCCATTTGAGCCAATCTTCTGCAGTGGTTAGAGTTTCAGACAAGGATCTGGGGGACCCAGGCATGAATCCCCACTCTGCCATAGAAGTTCACTGGGTAACCTTGGACCAGTCACTAGGAATGTGCATTCAGTTCAGATAAACCTATATATATATATTACACACACACACACACACACACACACACACACACACACACACACACTGGGTTTGGTTGATCCAAACCCGAAAAATTCCGAATTTATTATTTTTTTTTGGCGCACATTCGTTCCAGTCACCCAGCCATAGTCTAAACTACCTCACAGGATTTCTGTGAGGATAAAATGGAGGAGAGAAGAATGTTGTAAAGTGAATTGGGTCCCCACTGGGGGAAAAGATGGAGTATAACTGAAGTAAATAAATAATAAATATAGCCAAAGTTGTGAGGCAGATAACAGGTAGGTTGGTGGGTGGGTGGAAAGGAGAGAAGGAAGCTGGGAAAGTGGAAATACTAAGGGGGTTTTCAGGAAAGGGAATGAGAAAATAGTGGGAGAGGGAAATGAAAGTTCCCCCCCCCAATCTTTGTGGGTCTCCCCACAATCTTTGTGGGTGGGTTGTTTGATTCTTTAAGCCACTGCTCTGAAGGTGAAAGGTTGGATGGGTGCAACTTTGTTTATCCACTAGCTTTAGATAGTATAAACCATCTGCTTTATGGGGGCACCACTTGCGCCATTTGCACCCTTCCCCCCACCCCCTGCTGTTTATGGCAAGACTGAATCCAAAAGAGGAAGAACATAAAAACACTAGAAGCCATGCTAGATCAGCCCAATGGCCCATCTAGTCCAACACTCTGTGTCACACAGTGGGCAAAACCCAGGTGCCATCACAAGGTCCAACAGTGGGACCAGGACACTAGAAGCTCTCCCACTTGTAACTGCCACCACTTCCTGTGGCAGTGAATTCCACATATTAATTACCCTTTGGATGAAGAAGTATTTCCTTTTATCTGTTCTAAGCTCACTGCTAATTAATTTCATTGAGTGCCCATGAGTTCTTGAACTGTGAGAAAGGGAGAAAAGTACTTCTTTCTCTGCCTTCTCTATCCCATGCATACTTTTGTCAGCTTCTATCATGTCACCTCTCAGTTGTCATTTCTCCAAGCTAAAGAGCCCTAACCTCTTCAATATTTGTTCATAGAGAAGGTGTTACATCCCCTTAAACATTTCAGTTGCCCTTTTCTGCACCTTTTCCCATGCTATGCCATGCACAGAAGCCTCTTTTGGGGTCCAGGGTTCTCTTGAAATATTACAATTACATGATGGCATATTCTTTAGAAAATAGCTTTCTCAAACCCACTAATTCTCATTCATTCCACTATCTAGCTTTCATTTATACTCAGAAATATGTAACAGGCATGATGTCCTTGGAGTCTCTCTGGTTCAAAGACAGTACTGACAACATGGGTCTGAGCTACACTAGAGCAGAGCGATGCTTTTGGATATCTTTCCCATAACTGCACTGGGAATTGGTCCCAAAGGTTCCCAACAGATCTCATAGCGTACAGCACTTGTAAGGAGCATTGACTTGCACTGAGGATACAGCCTGATTGCAATGACACAGAAATTCTCCATCTTGCCTTTTAAGTTTGAAGATTTTGTTAGCTCACTTAACATCAAAGTCGTCCTTCGAAATAAATATCCAAGTGTTATTTTATCTGTGGGCATGCCTTATTATGGAGAATGTAATCAGATTGGTATGGTGTTGCATATGGAGGTGTGCCTGTTCTTTTGAAATATGCCTCGTAGCAAAAAGAAAAGAGGCATATATAACAATGTAAGTATTTCTTTGAAGAGAGAGAGAGACAAATCACAGTGGCTGAGTGGAGTCCTGCCATGCTAATTAAATGTTATACGCTAGTCCAGTCTGGAACTATTCAGTAGAAGACAATCAAGAGCCAAATTTTCACTCTTAGTGTGTTTTTAAAATTAATTTATTAAGTGCTCCGTTCTACTCTTGGCAAGTAAGAACAATTTAAACATAGCAAATTAAAATGCGCTAAGAATGTATATATAAAATCTTTAACTAAACTTTTGCTATGTGAGATACTCAAGGCCAGTCTTCAAGTGAGAGTGGATTCCAGATCTGACAATCAGTTGATAATAATGTCTTTTGATGTGCCCTAGTAGTTCATTGACATGTAGGGCTGCCAAGTCCCCCGGTAGGGCGGGGGAAACACCGATTTTTCATGCTTCCCCCCCCGCTTTTTCAAAACTGGCCACCGGGGGGAGGCAATGGCTGCCAACAGGAGGGGAACGTCGGAGCCTGCCGGGCCCTCTCCCTTCCAGGCCTCTTAAAGGGAAATGTCTGAAGAGCCTGCAGTGAAAAGCCTCACCAGACATTTCCCCTTTAAGAGTTAGCAAGAGAGCCCCGCCCAGAGATTAACGAGGGACTAAGCGCTTACTGAAGGGCCTGCTTTTGCATGCGGCTGGTGTAAGATTGAAAGGTTGCTGCTGCTGGGCCTGGGGTAAATCCATCTGCCAGCTCTTTTCCTTCTCTCTCTCTCCCCCTCCCCCTTTCTTTCTTTTTTCTGTCTCTCTCTCTCTCTCTGTCCCCATCCAGCAGAGGTCTATCAGTGGCTATTATTAGCCACAAGGTCTAAATGGAAGTAAGTGCCTGTGCCAGCTCTTTTCCTTCTCTCTCTCTCCTTCTTTCTTTTTTCTGTCTGTCTGTCTCTCTCTCTCTCTCTGTCCCCATCCAGCAGAGGTCTGTCAGTGGCTATTATTAGCCACAAGGTCTAAATGGAAGACTTTGTCTGGGGCAGTGATGCTCTGCATTCTTGGTGCTTGGGGGGCAACAGTGGGAGGGCTTCTGGAGTTCTGGCCCCGCTGCTGGACCTCCTGAGGGCACCTGGTATTTTTGGCCACTGTTGTGACACAGAGTGTTGTACTGGATGGGCTGTTGGCCCGATCCACTGTGGCTTCTCTCCTGTTCTTATGATATGAAAATCATATTTAGCACTTGTGTAGCACTTAGTGCTTCATATTCTGCCGAGATGAGGAAGGATTCAGTAGGGCCGTTGCTCAGTGATAGAGCATCTGCTTGACATGCAGGAGGTATCAGCCTCTTCAGCTAAAAAAGGATCAGGTAATAGGTGATATTAAAGATCTCAGCCTGAGACCCTGGAGAGCCACTACCAGTCTGAGTAGTCAGTACTGACCTTGATGGACCAATGGCCTGATTCAGTATTAGGAAACTTCATGAGTTCATGTGGAAGCATGTGGAAGCAACATCACAGGATGTGACTTCACAAAATGATGTCACTTCCTTTCTCCTGGCTCCACCCCCAAAGTCTCCTGGCTCCACCCCCAAAGTCCCCAGATATTTCCCAAGTTGGACTTGGCAGCCCTATTGACATGGTACCTGTGCAGTCCCACATGGGGAATGTGAACATGCAGGCCTGCTGTGGAGAGCTTTTTGAACAAACACTCATAATGGCCCCCCTCCCCTCCCCCACACTGTGTTCCCTCCATTTGCCTCCGGGATGTAGAGGGGAGTGGAGCACCTTTCCCTCAGGTCCTTCTCTGCTGCCACTGTGAGCGGTTCTCTCCTCAAAGCTCCATTTCAACAGCCAGATAATGGCAACAACTAACTTCCTCACCCACTGCCTCCCTAGAGCTGAGCGTCCAGAATATGGCACAAAATGTGCTCTTAAAAAATGCGGGTTTCGGGATCGAGAAGCCCATACAGGGATGATCATGACAAATGCCTTGTGTGACTCGGTGAGAAGCATGGTGTCTTGTGCTGCTTTGTTTGTTGCCTGTTCATTCCAAAAACTAGGCCCAGTAGAAGAAGAAGAAGAAGAGTTGGTTTTTATACCCCATTTTTCTCTACCCTAAGGAGTCTCAAAGCGGCTTGCAATCGCCTTCCTTTCCTCTCCCCACAACAGGCACCTTGTTGAGAGAGTCCTGAGAGAACTGGGACTGGCCCAAGGTCACCCAGCAGGCCTCATGTGGAGGAGGAGTGCGGAATCAAACCCAGTTCTCCAGATTAGAGTCTGCCAGTCTTAACCACTACACCACGTTGGTTGTCCCCTCCCCTCCCCAGAACAGACACCTTGTGAGGCTGGTGGGGCTGAGAGAGTTCTGAGAGAACTGTGACTGGCCAAAGGTCACCCAGCAGGCCTCATGTGGAGGAGGAGTGTGGAATCAAACTAGGGTTGCCAGCCTCCAGGTGGGGCCTGGGGATCTCCCGCTTTTACAATGGATCTCCAGCTGACAGAGATCAGCTCCCCTGGAGAAAATGGCTGCTTTGAAGGGTGGACTCTATGGCATTGTACCATGTTGAGCCCCCTCTCCTCTCCAAACCCCGCCCTCTCCTGGCTCCACCCCCAAAGTCTCCAGGTATTTTCCAACCCAGACTTGGCAACCCTAAATCAAACCCAGTTCTCCAGATTAGAGTCTGCCAGTCTTAACCACTACACCTAAAAGTGGCACTCTAGGACAAGGGTTTTTTCTGGCACTGTTTATGAGGAAGACAAGCACTCAAGACTCGTGCTGCCTTCTGTTGCCGACAGACAGGTCCAAGCTTCCTCTGTTCCTATGGCTCTGAGACCAAATCCGACAACTCTGGGTCCAATGCAAAAGACAAGAAGGGCTATGGGTTCTGACCTTAAAAAGCATCAGATATTGTATATACTTTTTCACAGTGTTTTCCCAATTTTTGTAGACTGTGCCCTGTGCACCCTGTTATTGTTTGGTTTAAATGAACTAGGTCATAATGATTCAGGAAAGCACAGTAACCAACCAAGTGTGATCCTCACTTTCCTGCCGGCATGTCACTGCGCAGATGCAAAAAACGCTCACAATACTGCTTGCTAGGGAATCCCTGAGTCCATCAAAATAGAGGCTGAACTTAGAAAGGCATTTTGACTGAAGTAAGTTTGAATGTTGGTTGCAATTTTTGCAAACTTCTCAGCATCCCTGATTTAAGAAAAAAATCCCCTGAAATATAGACTTTAGAAAGCAATGCACATAGCTTCAAGGATGCGACAGTGGCCAGAAATACTGAGTTGACTCCAATCAGATTTAGCAATGGTGAAAAAGGGAAGAATGGAACCCTTTGGATCACCAAAGAGGAATCATGGACAAAAGCCATCTGGGATGAGAGTATAAGGAGAAGGATTAGGCAAGGTTGAGTGAAAAAGCTGACTGGATCCAGCCTACTGTATTAACTCAGCTAAGGTAAAAAGTTTCCCTTGCTCGAAAGCCAGTCAAATCCGACTCTAGGGGGTGCTGCTCATCTCTGTTTCCAAGCTGAAGAGGCAGCGCTGTCCAAAGACATTTCCGTGGTCATGTGGCTGGCATGACTAGACGCCGAGGCACATGGAACGCTGTTACCTTCCCACCGAAGTGGTGCCTATTTATCTACTTGGCACTTTCTTGCTTCCGAACTGCTGGATTGGCAGGAGCTGGGGCCAGAGACAGGAGCTTACTCCATCATGCAGCACTCGGGTCTTGATCTGCCGAGCGACCAGCCTTCTGGTCTACAGCTAGGTGTCTTAACCACTGAGCCACCGTGGCCCCAATTAACTCAACTGTTAGACCACAAATACAGCAATAACAGCATCTGCAAGGGAACAAATCTTTTCGGAATACATGATACATCTGTGTAATTAAGGTGATCATATTGTAGATTACTATAATACTTGGGTGTGTTTAGCACCATGAACACTGGACAAGGAGCTCCAGTTATTGGAGTTTCTTGTCCAGTGGGCATGGCGCTAAACACAGCAACACTCGCAAAAAGTGGCAACCCTGAAAAGTCGTTCTTCAATAAACACCATTTTCAAATTTCTGTTCATCCACCCTCTCAACAAGTAATTTGTACGCTAGGAAAAACAGAATACTTATTCACAAAAGATAAGTTTTAGAAGCAAGTCAATAAGCAAGCAGCTTTTTTTAAAAAAAAAGCCTTAAAGATACCATAGCTCTAATTAATTTAAATCAAATTAAGGCAATGCAGCATACAATAAAGATTACAGAGATCAGAGCACTTTTACCATGCAAATAAAGAAGTCTTGGTACAATGTCCATTGTAGCCTTTTTTACATGAATTCCTACTGCCAATGCACTGTGACTTTAGTTCTGGAAACTATGAAGATTTTTTATGTATGTATTATCCTTTCCTTACACTGAATAATGGAAGGTCACGCCCGGTCATAAGAGACACACGGTAACAAGCGGCACTCTATTAAAAGGAGAACAGGGGTTGTGTTATATTAAGAAGTGGTGAGTCGATAGAAAGAGAATATTCAATAATAATTTAAACTCCCAAATTTATATCTGTCACCCTTTCAGTTCTTAGCTTTTCCAGGGTGTTCTGTCGTGCACGGCAGGCGGCAGGAGTCCACAGAACTGGGCAGCTATTGTAGCCCCAGGAAGGGCAACACTGAATGGTTGCCATAGCTTGAAGGTTCCACTGCTTTCACCCGGGTGCTTTTCAGAGCTGGAATTGGGAGATTGCCTTGGGGTCTCTGCGACATCTCAGGTGCCCTTGGGCAATCACCCATTTCCAGCTGGGAGGATTGTCCCAAGAAGGATCCAAGTTTAGCTGTCTTCCCTTTTTTCAAACCTCATCAGTGATGGGAGACCATAAAGGATGATCAGTCAAGCTCTGATCCCTCCAGCAGGAAGCAGTGTATGGTGGAAGAGGCATGGGAGTGTATTTGGAAGGAAACTGATCCTGCTGATGTATTTTAATGTCTATATACTATTTTCCAAGTGTGGCCCCCATCTAGGGTAGCCAGGTCCCCCCAGGGGGCGGGGAAACCCCTGCTCGATGGGTCTGTTACCCGCTGGCCCGGATCAGGTTGCCGGGGGGGGGAACCCCACCCCCAAATTGCCGGGATCGCAGAACGTGCATGGCATGATGTCATCACCCAGAGGTGGCATCATCGCATCGGGCACATTGGGGGGGACGCTGTATCATTCGAGGGAAAACTCTATGGTTCCCCCTTGAATTATAGTGGTCCTGCCCCCAACATGTCCAACGTGATAATGTCACTTCCCAAAGAGCTCCAGGAGACGACTAGGATTCTGCCGCTGCAGCCCTAGGTAAGACTTGGCAACCCTACCCCAACTGTGGATACCTAAGTCCACAGATGGGAGCCACACTTGCACTAAATAGATTTTTCTGCAAACTTGGGTGACACCCCCCAAGTTTGCAGAAAAATCAAAGGGCCCCAGGTTTGCAGAAAAATGTGAAATCTTAAAAAAAAAACATTGTGGGGGTTTAAAAAAACCCAAAAATGATAAAAGGAGCACCTTTAGCTTTAAGTAGTGGATTCCCTCAGTGGCTGTTGCTAGGCAACCACAGTATACCTGGCTTGGTTCTGTCAGTAAAAGGGAGAGGGAGAGGGCGTGCCCTTTCCAGGCCTATTTTGGCCTTTGTGGGGCCAGGCCTGACTGGGTTGGGAAATTCCTGGAGATTTTGTGCTGGAGTCTGTAGAGGGAAGGTTTGGGGATTGGAGAGACCTCAACTGAATATAATGCCATAAAGTCCACCTTCCAAAGTCGTCATTTTCTCCAGGGGGAGAGATGTCTGTCATCTGAAATTCAGTTGTAATTCTGGGAGATCTCTCGGTCTCACCTGGAGGTTTGCAACCCTAGGCCTGGCAGCAATCTATAGATAAGAAAGAGGAGAGGAGAATAATATAAACTCCTTTGGTTCCCACTTAGGGCTGCCAAGTCAGCCCGGGGGGCGGGGGATCCCCCACTACAGGGGTTCCCAATCCGCCGGCCAGCATTCGGCTGGCGGGGGAACCCCACCCCCAAAGTCATCCAGTCAGGGTGACTTCCCCAGTGTAATGATGTCACCCGGAAGTGACATCATCACGTTGGGGACGTTGCCGGGATGACGCTCTAGCAATCGCCCCAAAACTCTATGGTACCATAGAGTTTTTGGGTGATTGCCAGAGCGTCGCCCTGGCAATGCCCCCAACGTGATGATGTCACTTCCGGGTGACATCATTGCGGTGCGCGCACCAGGGAAGCTCCCGGACCCAGGAGGACTCCCCCCAGCCGGTAAGTCACAAGGACTTGGCAACCCTATTCCCACTGTGGAGAAAGGTGGGGTATAAATGAAGTAAATCAAGAATCAATGTAGCTGAAGATAGAAAAAAAGGTAAGTTGGTAAATGGCTGAGAAGGAGAGAAGGAGGCAGGGAAAGGGGAGAGGATATGAGGGTTGCTGGGAGGAGGGAAAGAGGAAATAGTGTGGGGAGAGGGATACAGGGGAAAGCGAGGTGCCACCCCACAGGTCCTTGGGGGTTCCCTGCCATGCAAGTGGGCCTAGCCAGTGGCTACACAATGAGGCAAACTGCTTGGAATATACTTGTAGAATTCGTGTCATTTTGAATCTTAACAGAGCTTGGTGGGCTCCATCACTAAGGAACAGGGCCTGATGAAGCCCTAAGAAATGGCGAAGCACCCTAGGCGTGCCGTTGCCGCTTCTTCGGCCCACGCTGCGCCTGTTCCTGAGCCCATGCCTGCCTCTTTGCGTTTTCTGTTTGAAACTCTTCTCTGCATCATGAGCTGGTGACTGCATCCCTCTAAAGAGAGACTTGTCCTTTCAAGGACTATTAGGTCACTTTTCAACTGGAGGTGTCATTTATGCACGGTGGCAAAACCGTTCGTTATGTGTATTGTTTGTAATTGTAATGAGAACTGCACAAGAAGACGGAAGGGCTATTTGTACAGTGTAAGATTATTTTGTTCATTTATTTGCATAACTGTATTCACTGTGTTTCCATTTTTGTGTGGTTGTTAACCTCCAGCTGGGGCCTAGAGAGCTACAATTACAACTGATTTCCAGACCACAGAGTTCAGGTCCCCTGGAGAAAATGACTCCTGCAGAGGGTGAACTCGGTTGCATTACGCCCTGCTGATGTCCCTCCCCTATCCCAACCCTGCCTGATCCAGGCCTTACCTTCATCCCAGTAAAAAAAAGGCAACCTGTCTTCATTGCACTGCTTCGAAGGAGATCCTCTTTGATTTTGCATTGCTGTCTACAGTTATACAGTTAAGGCCTCTTTCAGGTATCACATCCACATACCAGGAGCCTCACAAATGCACATAGATCCTTCCAGGGGTCATTTCGTAGAAAAAGAGGTGCAGGAGCTCATTAGCATAATTCATTTGCATAACTTATTTGCATCTGCCACACCCCCTAACATACCGGAAGTGTGTCAGAAGGCAACACCCACCCCTCAGGCTCCACTCCACAGGCGAGTGAAACTGACCTGCTCTTCCTCCATTCCCTTCCCCATCCAATACTTTGTGCAATAAAACTAAGCGTAAAGAACACACCCTCATTCTCTTCCTGCTCCCTTGAAACCACCAGGTTTCAAGTAGACTTGAGATACCCAGGACATGGGCACCACCCATCCCTTTGCCTTCCCCTCCCCACAACAAGACACCCTGTGAGGTAGGTGGGGCTGAGAGAGGTCTTTTGAGAACTGCTCATGAGAGAACAGCTCTGAGAGAACTTGTGACTGGCCCAAGGTCACACCAGCAGCTGCATGTGAGGAGTGGGGAATCAAACCCGGTTCTCCCAGATTAGAGTCCAACTCCTGACCACTACACCAAACTGATGGGGTGGAAGCTGCTGAAGGGTTGGTGAAATTTCTCCAGTACTTATGTGCCATGTGCCCTGATAAAAAATGATATACTTAGAAAATTTATATGCCACCTTGAGCAAGTCTCTGGAAAAGCAGCACACAGTCATAAAAGGAACAATGATAAAATTATCAATATTAAAATAAAACATTAAAAACAATAAAGACCCTAGCAGGGCTTTCCCCGGGGCGCTGTGCCTCTGCACTGCTCAGGGAAGCCGAGGAGGGGGCGGGGCTTGGTCATGTGCCCGCCCCCTGGGCTCCTCACTCCCGGAGCTGCGCTCCTGTGCGCTCCCGCTCCAACGGACCCCTGGATCCTTATGCTATGTATAGTCACCAAGCTGTCTGAACGGGGACTGTGCATGGGCAAACAGACCATTGGATTTCTTTACAGTTCTGGTTCACACATATTAAAGCAGGAAATATGTGCCTGTTCCCCTGTTCAGACAACATGATGACTTCATGTATGGGGCACATCACAGGCAGCTCATTCTCCTGATATGCACAGTTGCTGGGTTCACAGTATGCATGGATGTGATCTCTGAAAGGGGCTATGACTTCATGTTAGCACCTACATGTGACCAGAAGTGAACTGAGGTTCTGTTCCACTTAGAATGACTTTTATTGTGGGCTATCTGCATACAAACCAATATTCTTGGGATGCTAGTAGGGATGCCAGCTGCCAGGAGAAACCTGAGAATCCCCTGGAATTACAGCTCATCTCCAGACTACAGTTCCCCTGGAGAAACTGAATGCTTTGGAGGGTGGACTCTATGGCATTGTACCACACAGAGGTCCCTGTCCTCCACAGGCTCCACCCTCAAATCTCTAGGAGTTTTCCAACCTGGATCTGGCCACCCTATCTCCCATCCCCACACCCTGCCAGGGGCCAGGAAGGACCCGGCAACCCCAAATGCTAGTGGTATCCAAAAACAACTTCAAAAACTTGCATTTTGAACACTACTGAACAACAGACACCAGTCTTCTGCAAAAAGAAGAAAAATAGCTTTACCTTGAAGCATATTATTAACACTTATAATTTACAAGCCCAACCAGACTGAGTGTGTGGTATCTCACACGCATTTCCTTCTAGAACTGGGCCACCACTCTGAACAGAAGGAATGATTCCTAGGGGTTTCCTCAGAAGGATTTGGAGGTGGCATTTGAAGCTTCAGGTGCATCATTTACACAGCATTAAAACCATTCTGGGACGAATGGGGTCAAGGGGTCTTTATTTCTTTTTCGCTTTATTCTTGTAGCTTGAAAGGCTACTGTGAAGGCCTCGGACTTGTATTTCATATTCCCAGTGGTCCTTTGAAGCCTGAAGGCAGTAGATAGTTCTGTAGGTTCTCAGTTTATACGTCCTGCTGTAAGACTCTTTATTTCTTTCCCAGGTTTGATTTCACAGACAGCTGAAAATGTTCTTTATCTTGCTGGCTAATAGTATTCCTTCATGAAGCTGAAACAATCAGCAAGGTTAGGACCAGATGGTACAGATGTCACTTCTGGCCAGCAGTTATAAATGTCAGTTCTAAGAAAAGATAAATTAGCCTTTGGGTTACCACACAGTGAAGCCCTGCAAGATGAACTGACAGCAAGCCTTGGAGTACAGTTCTTAGACCTGCCCTATATCTAAATGTGAATGCCCAGAGCAGTCAACACATATGCGCAACCTGAATACTTGCTTATACCAGTGGGTTATAAAAAGGTGATAAACAGATAACAATTTTGGAAACAGAACTAATCTCTTCCCCCCCCACCACCCCTCTGATTTTTCACACAAAAAAACTACTGGTGGCTAGTAGATTTGGGACTAGAGATGAACACTTGACACTGCCTCATACTGAATCAGACCACTGGTACATAAAGGTCAGTATTGCCTACTCAGACTGGCAGCAGCTCTCCAGGGTCTCAGGTGGAGGTCTTTCACATCACCTACTGCCAGAGCCTTTCTTTTTTTTTAAGCTGGAGATGCAGGGGATTGAACCCATAGGCGTCAACTACGGGGGGGCTCGAGGGCTCGAGCCTCCCGCGAAATTTTCCGGGGGGAGCACAGCCACCCCCGGCAAAATGGAGCGCCCGCCGGTGGCCAGTCAGCCGGCCAGCTGGCTGCGGTCACCGCCTCTCCTTCCCCTCCACCCCCGGCCTGCCCTCCTGCCTCCCTGGGGCGGGGGGGGGAGAGAGGCGGCGGGGACATGGTCCCGCGCTTCGCGTGCGCGGCAGTCAGCCGGCCAGCTGGCTGCTGCCACCGCCGAAACTGCGCTCATCTGCGCCCCCCCCCCGCACGCCCCGAGGCAAAGAAACCGGGTCTGCCTCCCTGGGGCCGGGGGGGGGGGGAGAAGCGGCGGGGACATGGTCCCGTGCGCGCGCATGCACGAAAGAGCCCTTGCCCCCCCCCCGGGGATTTACAAAGTCTACGCCCCTGATTGAACCTATAACCTTCTGCATGCCAGGCAGGTGCTCTGTCATTGAGTCATGACCATTCCCCTAGATGCCAGATTATCACACTGAGCATTACCCTGTGCCTTTTAACAGCTTCGCAACTGTGAAGGTGGATACAGCCAGCACTTAGAATAGATTCATAGAGTTGGAAGGGATCTCCAGGGTCATCTAGTCCAACCCCTTGCACAGTGCAGGAAATTCACAAATACCTCCCCCCCACACCCCCAGTGACCCCTGTTCCATGCCCAGAAGATGACAAAAACCCTCCAGGATCTCTAGCCAGAGTGGCCTGGAGAAAAATTGTTTCCTGACCCAACATGGCAATCAGCATTTCCCCGGGTGTGTCAGAAAGGGCCACAAAAACTAAGCACTGATGCAACCCTTCCTGCCCTCCCAACTTCTTCCTACCCACAGTACCTTTTACTTAACCACTTGTTCCAATATGAGGGAGGGAGGCTGTGCGATGGACCATCTATATGCTGTTCTCTAACCAAGAAGTATTCATTAAACTGCTGCATAAGGACCACGTTCAGCCTGGATTTTTAACAAACCTATGTGGTACCTATTTTTATGGAATTTGAAAGGTACATTTGGAGTTCATTTAAGTTTCACAACCCAGACTAGCGTGTTTCTTCCCTAAATAGTAGATATGTAACTTAAAATAAAACCAATTTATCATTCAATGTAGTGGTTTAAAGTTTTATTCCTAACAATGGCTAATGCTATTTAGATGCCTTTGTAACCAAAGCTACTTGAAACCATGATTTCAAATTTTGGTTTGAGAGGAAACTATGGCTAATGATGACCATGGTTACCTTAAATGCACCCATATTTATTTATTTATTTAGATTTATATCCCGCCTAGCTGAGTTACCGGCTCAAGGCGGCGACCAACAATTTAAAACAACAGTATAAAAATTCAGCATAAAATTATAAAACCAACAGGAAACCACAAAAAGACAGTGGCCCACAGTACATCCAACGCTGAGCGCAGAGCCTAGCAAAAACCTAGGTCAGGAGGCTTCAGCAGTCGATTTCCCAGGCCGAGCTTCCCTCGGCATTCTCCAGGGACCCCTTCCCCCCCCCCCCCAGTGGCGGCTCCTAATTAAAGGCCTGGCGGAAGAGCTCTACTTTGCAAGCCCTGCGGAACTGCATAAGGTCCCGCAGGACTCTGATGTCATCCGGGAGCTCGTTCCACCAGTGAGGAGCCACCACTGAGAAGGCCCTGGTCCTGGTGATCACCAACCTGGCCTCTCTAGGGCCGGGGAGGGTCAGGCGATGTTGGGTGGGCATTTATTCTTCTATGGTGGTGGAGCGGCCAGCTGGAGCAGCAGGAAGCAAGAAACTGTAGCTGTGTCCCCAACTGAAGCTGAGTTTGTATCTGCAGCAGAAGCATGCAGACAACTGAAATGGATATTGTAATTAATGCAAGACTTTGGGACAGAGGAACCCAAACCAGTACAACTCTTTGAGGACAACCAAGGCTGCATAAAACTTGCAGACTGAGAAGATCAACTCAAGAACTAAACACATGGATGTGAAGCATCACCTAGTAAGAAACATGCAAGAAGAAGGGCTTGTTGAGTTGGAATAGTGTCCTACAGATGAAATGATTGCAGATGTACTCACCAAGCCACTTTCTTGAGAAACGTTTGAAAGTCTATGTAAGAAGATTAATTTTGCGGACTTTGTACACTAGACCTTGAGAAGGAGTGTTGGAAAAGGCAATGTCTGGTGTACGAAGAAGATGACCCTGCAGGGGGCAGCAAGAAGACAATTAGATAGGACAAGGAAGGGGGACCTGCGATACTCGCGGGGGGAGAAACTGACAGCCACTCGGGGCCGGCGCTTCTGCCTCCCTCCCAGCCCCCCCCACCGCTCTCATTCGCCTCCCCCCACCGCTCTCGCTCGCTTCCTCCCCCCCCACCGCTCTTGCTTGGGCCCGAGTGGCTTAACGCCACTCGGACCCAGCGTTTCCCTCCCCCACGGCCGCTCTCGCTCACCTCCCACCCCCACGGTGGCCCGGCAAGGCTCAGAACCGGTGGGGCCTCGCCTCTCCCCCCCTCCTGCCCCCGGATTGCCCTGGCAAGGCCCGGCAGCTCCAGGCCTTGCCTCTCCACCCCCCTCCTGTCCTCAGATCGCCCCAGTGAGGCCCGGAGCTGCCGGGCCTCGCCTCTCCACCCCCCCTCCCGCCCCCGGATCACCCCAGCAAGGCCAGGAGATGTCAGGCCTCACCGCTCTTCCCCTTCCCACCCCCGCGTTGACCCGGCGAGGCCCACGCGGCACACAGCCGCCAGGCCTTGCTGCTTTCCTCCCCCTCCAGCGGCGAGGCTTAGATGCCTCTCAACCGCCGGGCTGTCCCAGTTCCCTCAGTGTTCCCAGAGACTCACCCCCTCCCCCCCGAGACTCCCAGCATTCCCAGAGCATTCCCCGCGCATGCGCAGGGGACACTCTTTTACTTTTCGGGGGATTTAAATATCCCCCGGAAAGTTTTTCAAACTTTTTGGATTTTTCTGCAGGCGGGGGGGGGGGGTTACCCCTTACCTGCAGAACCCCCCTCTGCCCTCCAAGTGCCCCCCAGCGCGGATTTAAGTATCCACATGCGGGGGGGGCACTTGGCTATTAGATATATAGATAGTGAGGTCAGCGCCTTTTCTCCCATAAAGCGTCGATCCTTGTCTGTCTCCAGATTGCCACTCTCAGGGTAATTTCCCTCGCCTTCTTGGAAGTGCCACACTCAGTCTTACCCTCTCTCTCAGCTAGAGACGTAGTTAGGAATCTATCTCTGTCTCTCCTCTTTCCTATCAAGTATGTTAATTCTTAAATAAACCTTTATCTGCTCTTTAATCAGGTTGTGCACTGTAGCTGTGTTAATTGCCAGCAATTGGATCATATTCTGACTTAATGTTTATGCACCATATGGTACATTGTCAAGTTCCATTGTATTTTCCAAG
The DNA here is from genome assembly GCA_029233225.1 of Lepidodactylus listeri. NCBI lineage: Eukaryota > Metazoa > Chordata > Lepidosauria > Squamata > Gekkonidae > Lepidodactylus > Lepidodactylus listeri. The sequence goes on along the minus strand of JARCFY010000006.1, from coordinate 108,529,950 downwards.
ATCTTAATAAAAGAAAAAGTTAAAAATCTAGCACCAGTCTTCTTCAGTAATGAAAACAAATACCCCAGGCTGTTCTCTCTTTTTCTTTTTAAGCAACCTGCACTAATATATAGTAATCATTCCACCTGGATAATAGCATCCAACATTTAAACAACATACTTGGGCATTTGTGTACTGGATATTCGCTTGCCGTTGAGAGGAAGAGAGTAAATGACTCCTTCCCTCTTTTGCTCTCTTCCCCTTGGAATATTCTGAGTCCACTTTTTGTCGGTATGCAGACTGGATCTGCAAAGAGAAGCAGAATTATTTGGGTGTAAACAGTTATGGTGGCCATGAAAGGAGGCAGGCAATTTTGGTGGCAGGAAGATCTCCAGTTTCCTACTTTCAATGAAGGCACATTTTAGTAGAAGGTTTCTCATCCAGTGAACTTGCTTCCAAATCCACTGAAACATGTGAACCATTTCTTTCATGGACCGGTCTTCTGAAACATCTAAAGTTAATCATGACCAGGGGTCCATTGGAGCGGGAGCGCACAGGAGCGCAGCTCCGGGAGTGAGGAGCCCAGGGGGCGGGCACATGACCAAGCCCCGCCCCCTCCTCGGCAGTGCAGAGGCGCAGCACCCCGGGGAAAGCCCTGCTAGGGTCTTTATTGTTTTTAATGTTTTGTTTTAATATTGATAATGTTATCATTGTTCCTTTTATGACTGTGTGCTGCTTTTCCAGAGACTTGCTCAAGGTGGCATATAAATTTTCTAAGTATACCATTTTTTATCTGGGCACATGGCACATAAGTACTGGAGAAATTTCACCAACCCTTCAGCAGCTTCCACCCCATCAGTTTGGTGTAGTGGTCAGGAGTTGGACTCTAATCTGGGAGAACCAGGTTTGATTCCCCACTCCTCCACATGCAGCTGCTGGTGTGACCTTGGGCCAGTCACAATTTCTCTCAGAGCTGTTCTCTCATGAGCAGTTCTCAAAAGACCTCTCTCAGCCCCACCTACCTCACAGGGTGTCTTGTTGTGGGGAGGGGAAGGGATGGGTGGTGCACATGTCCTGGGTATCTCAAGTCTACTTGAAACCTGGTGGTTTCAAGGGAGCAGGAAGAGAATGAGGGTGTGTTCTTTACGCTTATTTTTATTGCACAAAGTATTGGATGGGGAAGGGAATGGAGGAAGAGCAGGTCAGTTTCACTCACCTGTGGAGTGGAGCCTGAGGGGTGGGTGTTGCCTTCCGACACACTTCCAGTATGTTAGGAGGTGTGGCATATGCAAATGAGTTATGCAAATGAGTTATGCTAATGAGCTCCTGCCCCTCTTTTTTTTACGAAATGACCCCTGATCATGACTAACATTGCAATCCTAAGTAGAGTTACCCCCTAAGTCCATTTAAATCAAGCTTAGACAGGAGTCTAAGAGGGCTCTAGATGGTTTATGTGATATTTGAGTACCTGTAAAGTTCCATCAAGTCGCAGCCAACTTATGGTGACCCTGTAGGGTTTGCAAGGCAAATAATTAAGCAGAAGTGGTCTTGCCATTGCCCTCCATAGCAGTGTCTCCCTTGGTTGTCTCCCATCCAAGTACTGACCCTGCTTAGCGTCTGATGAGATCAGACTATACTACACCATTCCACATCCCCTTAGGTGATAATTACACACCTGCATCCTTCTGTATTTTGTACCTTTTTTGTCTGTTTTAATTTGACAGGTTGACTTAATTTTTTATTTGTTTATTTCTTCTTTGAGGGGGGTGGCATGAAATATTGCCATCTTTTTCTTTATCTGTCCCATGGTTTTGACTGACTGACTGACCTGTCCCATGATCCTGTGGTGCTGCTAGGTGAGAATTAATGAGACCATGCTGCAAGCATTAAAGGGGATATAAAACAACCAAAGAAGTAAGGTGAGGAAAGTATGAAAAGTAAGCTGTTTAATGAAGAAAAGTCCTTACCCCCTTCTCTCCGTTTTAAATATTGCAACAAATTAAAGGGCAAAATAAACACCTCATTTAAAGCACACTCTGCTCTCTACTTTAATTTCATCCTACTGTGTTAATTTTTAAGCTCCTTGCTTTCTTTAAGTTAAGATAAGGCTGGGAGAGGGTGAAATTCTTTTGAAAAGAAATCATTGAGGACCTAAGTCAGTCTCCACTAATGTATTCCCACTACTGGGTATACGCCGCTAGAAACTGTTTACCATATAGAGACACATATATAATATAGTGTATGTATGTGTATAATATATAAAGTCTAAGTATAGATGCATACATATGCAATTTGATGAATTTTATTGCGTCCCTCTTTCTTCTTGCTGCCACCTGGCTCAAATTCATGATATTGAGCATCTCAAGGCTGCCTCTGTCCTGTCCTGCCTGCCAGAAATCTGCTGACATCTCCACACCAGTCCTGACTGTGTATTAAACACAAACCTTAAGATACACCTGGAAAAAGATGTTAACATTTAAACTGTGCCTTGGAATCAGGCTGGATAATCATTATTAAATATTCAAAAACGACTGTTGATCAGAGAATCGTGGCTGGCCCTCGTGCGACCCGAGACATGCCGAAACAGGATCTCTGTGGAATCCTTTACATCACCAACAATTTTTTACCGTCATGCTTTGCAATGTGTTTTCAAGCATTTCAATGTACAAAGACCTAGACCCATTTATAGGGAGGAGTGGGAATCATTGCCCCAGATTCTGTCACGAAGGGGGCCTCCTAACAGTTTCTGCGTTTGAACTTATCACACTCTTTTCCATTCAAAGTTCTAACATTTGTTAATTTAAAATGTAACCTGGGACCGGGACATTTCAGGTTTGCCCAGTGCTTTATTTAAGGAGCCATTGATTTCCCTGCAGGGATCTGCTCCTGTTGTGTTTTGACCAGCAACTTAAATCAGCATTTGTTTTATTTATGGTTTTTAAATTTATTTAGAACATTTTAAAGTCACCTTTCCATCCCTTTTAGGACCATAAGGTGCTGAATAATCAAAACATCGAGAAAAGCTTTAAAATACATATACATACATAAACAATTGCAACTCATGGACACATAGACATATGAACCTGAAGGAGGGTCGATGAGGGAATGCCATACAAAAAAGCCTTCAGCGGCTGGTGGGAGACAATAAGAGAAGAGAACAGATGAATTTCCCTGGGGGGGAACTTCTTTATCACCGCAACATAGAAGGTTCCCACCCATCGGCCTCAGTTGGTGGGGGCACCCAAAGCAGGGCCTCCAAAGATGACCATAGTGGGTGGAAATGTGCGTATGGGAGTAGGTAGTCCTCAAGCTGTCATGTCCCCAACCCATTAGGGCTTCGAATGTGAACCACAACCTTGAGTTGGGCCCAGAAGCAAATTGGGAGCCAGTGTAGTCGGAACAGGACTGATGGGATATGGTCCCTACTACCTGCTCCAATCAGAATTGTTTTTGTTTTTTGTTAAAATATGTGCAGGGCCGGCACCAGGTTTTTTTGCACGCTAGGCGAGGCTACCCTCTGGTGCCCCCCACCCCGCAGTTTTGACCCACCTTCAAATGAGAACTGGACTTTTTGGTTGCTTTTTAAAGATCATGAATTGTTTGCAGCAGCTCTTCATACATGAACTGTATTTTAAGCCTCCCCCCCCACCTCATTTTGACCCACCTTCAAATGAGAACGGGACTTTTTGGTTGCCTTTTAAAAATCATGAATTGTTTGCAGCAGCTCTTCATACATGAACTGTATTTTAAGCCTCCCCCCCCACCTCATTTTGACCCACCTTTAAATGAGAACGGGACTTTTTGGTTGCTTTGAAAAAACTATGAATTGTTTGCAGCAGCTCTTATACATGAATTGTATTTTAAGCCTCCCCCCCCCCCCCCATTTTGACCCACCTTCAAATGAGAACGGGACTTTTTGGTTGCCTTTTAAAAAACTATGATTTTTTTGCAGCAGCTCTTATACATGAATTGTAGCTCTTCCCCTTCCCCCATCCAAGCTGCCTGCAAAACTGCTGGGTGTAGCAGAGAGCCCCCCCCCTCACTTTCTCCCTGGGACTGGCTGGCTGGGATTTTCTCACCTTCTGCTTTGTTTCCACTGCAAAGGAAGCCACGTAGACTACATTGCCCAGCATGCCTTTACGGCTTCTTACTAAGAGAGCCAGTTTGGTGTAGTGGTTAAGTGCGCAGACTCTAATCTGGGAGAACCAGGTTTGATTCCCCACTCCTCCACTTGCACCTGGCTGGATGACCTTGGGCAAGCCATAGCTCTGTACCAGCTGTTCCCTCAAGGACAGCTTGGGAAAGAGCTCTCTCAGCCCCACCTACCTCACAGGGTGTCTGTTGTGGGGAGGGGAAGGGAAAGGAGTTTGTAAGCTGCTCTGAGACTCCAAGTGAGTGAAGGGTGGGGTATAAATCCAGTCTCCTCTTCATCTTCATCTTCTTCTTCTTCTAAGTGCAGGAGACTGTCTGGGCTGGGGCAAGTTGAAATTTTTACCAACCATTCCAAACGAGCTGGGGAGAAGGGAGAGCAGAGAGAAGCCTCTCCTTGCGCTTCAGGGAGCTCGCTCTTGAAGAGGCTGTGTGCTGCTGCTGCTTCTCAGTCCAGGCTTGGCAGCGGCTGCAGCAGCAAAACTTTCTGCTTCTTCCCCTCCCCCCCCCCTTATTTACAAAGGCCAGATGGCAGCCAGGCTCCGGCAGCTCCAGCTTGACGCTCCCCTCTGGGTCCTGCAGGCCAGCCGGCTTGGGGAAGCTGTGGGCGAGCTGAGCACGCTCTGAACACCCCCCCCTCTAGCCAAGCAAACCCCACCACCCACCCCAGAGCAGCTTGGTCAGCAGCGGCAAGAAGACACCGCACATGCAGCCCCCCCAGCTTGTTCTGGCCCGACTGAGGGCTCCTGGAAGCTGGGGGGGGGGGCTTCTGCCAGTGTGCAGGCCCCGGCTGCCTGCCCGGCTGCCTGCCCAACTAGGTTTTTAAAAAAAATAAATTTAAAAACTCTCCGCTTTCAAAGTGGGGGGGGGGGGGACATGGGGGTTTGGAAAGGCTCATGAGCCACAGGGGAGGGATCCACGAGCTGCAGTTTGGCCACCCTAACAGAACAGCTGCCCAGCAGAGAGAGGCTATTCTCCTTCCTGAGAGAGGCTATTCCTCCTTCCAGATTGTCCCAACCCCTCCATTGTTCTCTATGGAGGGAAAAAATGTTAACTTTTTTCCTACCATAGAGAACAATGGAGGGAATGGGAGCAACCTGTTTGGGGGCCTGTAGAATTGGACCCCCTGGTCCAATCTTCTTGAAACTTGGTGGGCATTTCGAGGAGAGGCCCCAGCAGCTACCCTGCAAGTTTGGAGCCTCTCCCTCAAACCCCCTCCCCTCCAGTGGCTTTTAAAGTTGCCGCCGAATTTCGGCAGCAATTTGGCGGCGAGCTGAATCACATTAGAGAATCTGGCCAGTCCTGAGCTGGCGGAGCTTTGCTCTGCCTCGCTCCAGCCCCAACGGACCCCTGTATATTGCTGTGAGTTGACCACTCTCTAGAAGGTGCTTGTTCAAATGCATTCAAATGCGGGACAGAATACTTAAAAAGGGCCTGCAAAGAGCAGGGAAGAATTTCTGGTATTTGTGAGAAAGCAGGAAGAGATGGTACCTGCGTAAAAGTGAAAACAGGAATGAAAAGAGACATCTTTCAAATAAATATTCTCTGTGTTGTTTAATGGGAAAGACGGGGATGATGCCATCAGCAAGAGCTGGGAGGGCAGCTTTTTTAAAAAAATTGGCTGTTGTATGGTTTTTTTTAATGGTATTCCTTTTGTGAACCGGGTTGTTTTATTTTGCTCTTTCTGCAATTTTTCTTTTATTCTAAAAGGAATTAGAAGCAGATTTAGATTCAAAGCTATTTCTGCTGGACCATACAGAGTCTCAGGGAAATAATGTACTGTGGCAGAAAAATAAGCGAGCCTGGGGCATTTCTGTACAACAGCCTGGATTAGCGGAGGCCTCTCTGTTTTGTTCCTCTCCCATAAGGCTTTGCAGGCTTAGCTATTGTTATCTCTCAAGCCTCTCTCTTAGCCTGACAAGGCACTCTGCTTCCAGTAAGGTCACAATACAGTCTAAACATTGAGTTTGTCGACTGAAGGCTCTTAGATTCTTAGAATGAACTTTGATATGCTATATCCAACTCTTTATTTTGACACCTAACATCCTTGACTGCCCACAGTAACTAGAGTATGAGTTCAGGGTAAAATTGTCCTCTTTATTTTAATAATAGAGGGGACTGGAGGGTCCCAGGGAAATAGTCCTGGGGTCCCAGAATCCCCCAACATGTAACACACATGTGTTCGTTTTAAAAAAAGCATAGAATCAGCCATTGGTCGATATAGCTCATTACAGTTTGGTTAATAAATATGTTGTGATGATGAAGAAGTCATACCTGACATAGGCATATCAATGTATATTGTAAATCAGGAAATCTACCTAGAGACACCTTTGCAGAAAGGTAATCTCATTGTTCCACGGTGTCAGTTTCCACCATCAAAATGCTCATCCGTGTGAGGAAAGTTTGCCGTTTTAAAAAATAAATAATGTTGCATATTCCCCCACAGGGATTACAAATTCCTGTTTTACTGTCTCTCTTTACATTTGGCTCAAAGGTCCCCCAACCTGACTTTGACACCAACAGTAAGACATTAGGAATGGGGAAACTTATTTTCCATTCTCAATGGGGACCATCGCGCAGGGGGAAAGGGGGCTTCAGCCTTCCCTCATGCCATTTTCCTAGCCCAGAAGAGCCCAGGGAAAGGTTGCCAGATCTGGGTTGGAATATACCTGGAGATTTTGGGGGTGGAGTCTGTAGGGTTGCCAGGTCCATCTTTGTCCCCAGCAGGGGACTTGGGGGGTGTTTCCAGAGGGTGTGGGGCATCCCCAATGTGATGATGTCACATTGGGGATGTCCTGGCTCCAAGCCCCGCCCCTGCAAGTACAGTCCCACAGGTGGTGGGACAGGGCCCTACGCGCCTGATCTGCCACTCGGAAATCGCGTGCGCAGGGCCCTGTCCCACCGGCTGTGAGCACCTAAAGGGGTCCCTTTAAGTGCATGCAGATGGAGGGCCCTGCCCGCCCAATTGCTCGCAGATTGAGCGCACAGCCCACAGGTGGTTGTGAGTGTTGGGACTTGGGGGCGGGGCTTCCCCTGCCGGTCAGCTGGCCAGGTGGCAGGTAGAACTCCCCCAAAATGGGTGACCCTCACGAAACCAGGGGGTCTGGCAACCCTAGGAGTCTGAGGAGGGCAGGGTTTGGGAGAAGAAGGGTATAATACCATAGAATCCACCTTCCAAAGCAGCCATTTTCTCCTGGAGAACTGATCCCTGTCGCCTGGAGATCAGTTATAATCCCAGGAGATCTCCAGCCACCCCCTGAAGTTTGGCAACCCTAGCCCAGGGGCATTATTTGCTTCATTGGGGAGCGCACTTATAGCCCATCAGTGCCTACGCAGCCCTCCAACAGAACAAGTGCCCCCCCAGGGCCATTTTACATCATAAAATGATGGCACAGGAGGAAAGGCAATGTGTAGTTTGGGCCTAAGAGATACTATCATTGCTTGGTGGCAAGGTGGGATTCTTCTGCCTCACAGTAGTCAATTAATAGCTAAGTGCTTGTCAAACAACAACTTCCCCCACAGCTGAGAAAGTTGCCCAAATTTTTGCCCAAATACATCATAAAATGATGGCACAGGAGGAAAGGCAATGTGTAGTTTGGGCCTAAGAGATACTATCATTACTGGGTGGTGGCAAGGTGGGATTCTTCTGCCTCACAGTAGTCAAATAGTAGCTAAGTGCTTGTCAAACAACAACTTCCCCACAGCTGAGAAAGTTGCCCAAATTTTTGCAGCTGGCCAGCTTTACTTCTGCAATTACATTCTTCTCTATCTCAGAAATTCAGGATAACTGTTAGGGTTCTCAGCTCTGGCTTGGGAAATACCTGGAGATTTTAGGGGTGGAGTCTGAGAAGGGCAGGGTTTGGGGAGGAGTGGAACTTCAGTGGGGTACACTGACATAGAGTCCACCTTCCAAAGCAGCCGTTTTCTCCAGGTGAACTGATCTCTGTTGCCTGGAGATCAGTTGTAATCCCAGGTGATCTCCAGCCAGTCCTAATAATGGTATGGAAATGTGCACACTGGAAATGTTGCTAGAATTGCTAGGGTCTCTCCCCCCCCCCCCCCAGTATTTCCATTCCATCAGCACTGTTTTGCTTCATCCTCTATATTCCATGCAATATTATGTCAATGCAGAGGTGCTTTTTTAAAAAAAACATTGACTGCAAGAATGTATGGATCGACCTGTAATTGCTTTTTACTACCTAGCTAAATGGCTACATTAATCATGCATGCATACATAGTGCATCGTACCTTTGCTCCGCTAATTAATCAAAACAACTAAGAAAAATAATCATCCTGATGTAGGAGCTTGATCCTGTAAAGCTGATGAGCGCTTTGCATCCAATCCACTGAGGCACTGAAAGTTTCTCTTCAAGTTAATGCATCCGTTTTCCTATTAACATGCAAGGGACAGACTGCTTGGTGTTTGGCAGGAATAAGCAAACACTATGTACTCGAGACAGATGCTTTTCAAAAGGCTGGTGTAATCCAGTTAATCAAAACCAATGTGTACTTATGCCCTTCTTGACGAGATCTTGAGATGAATATATAAAAAGATTTTGTGCTGCTGCTTTTGTGTGAAAGCAGGTTTTATTTCTAAGGAAACCAAAAAGATTTCAGTTTCAGCTGGGCCCTTAACAGTTTTACTGTCGTGTTTTACATAAGACATTATTTACCTGAAAGGAAGACATGGGTTGCCACCCACACACCAGATCATTAAAAAAAAATAGGGAACAATTCCTCTCAATACAAGTTACAGGCATGTATGTTAATGAAAAAAAACACCTTTTGGTATATAATTTGGGAGTAGGGTTAACAGCTTGGGGTTGGGAAATATGTGGAGATTTGGGGGGAGGGTGGGGTTTTGGGAGGGGAGGGACCTCGGAGGCATAATACCATAGTGTTCACTTTCTAAAGTAGCCATTTTCTCCCGAGGAACTGATCTCTGTTCCAGTTGTTATTCCAGGAAATCTCCAGCCACCACCTGGAGACTGACAACATTCCTTGGAAGGGGGAATCATCTTATGTTCAGAGTCAAATTCCCTTCAGGTAAATGTGGTACTTTTACATAATATATAGTGCCATCCTAAGTGAAGTAAGCCCATTGACTTCAATATACTTAGAAAGTTAAAACGGCATACAATGGCCCTGTTAGTGCATGGAAAGATGGAAAGCTTGCCTATCCTTGCTAAGAAGTACTGGTATAAAGAATTAATCGCTAAAAATTAATAAGTAATTGTTTATTCCTTTTGCAATGCTCAGTGTACCTTCCTGAACAGGAACTAGGTTTCACGGATTACCAGAGTATTCTAACTGAGTAACACGGCCACAGCTCGTCCCATGCATAGTATCTTACTGGCAAATACTTAACACAGAGACACAGTTATTTGTTTATTTAAATATTTATACCCGGCTTTTCTCCCCGAAGGAGCCTACAACATCCTTCTCTTCTCCTCCATTCTTCCCTCAAAACAGCAAACTTGTGAGGTAGGTTAGATTGAGAGACATCCAGCATGCTTCCACGTATCTGAAGTGGGGATTTGAATGTGGGTCTTTCAGATCCTAATCTTACACACCAACCACTATACCACACCACCTCTCACATGCCTAATTGCTGGATCAGCAACTAAAGGGACTGTGGACTTCGAGCCGATGATCCCCAACATGTAAATAATTCTTTTTTAAAATACCTAGGGATGCCAGCCTCCATGTGGGACCAGGGGATCCCCCGGAATTACAGCTCAACTCCAGACTGCAGGGATCAGTTCCCCTGGAGAGAAAATGGCTGCTTTGGAGGGTGGGTTCGGTGGTATCATACCCCACTGAGGTCCCTGTCCTCCTCAGGCTCCATCCCCAAATCCCCAGGTGTTTCCCAACCTGGAACTGGCAGCAGTACACACATCCCCTGCTGGAGGGGGGAGAGCTGGTAGGCTTGCTGGGTCTTACCTTGACGCTGGTGAGGGGGATCCCGGTCCTTCCTCCGGGATCCCTTCAGCACGTGTGCACTGTGATGATGTCACCCAGAAGTGATGTCATCGCACATGGCACGTTGCAAGGGATGCTCTACCGTTTAAGGAAAAACTCTATGGTTTTTCCTTAAACTGTTGACTGCCCCCACCCCCACAACATGCCCTGCACAATGATGTCATTGTGCTGGGTGCATTGCTGCAAACCAGGTTCCCCTTACCGGCCAAATTCATCCCGGCGGATCTGGGGACTCAAACGTGGGCAAGCCCCCACCCCCATCGGGGGAATGGCAGCTCTAGGACCTGGCAACCCTAATTCTTACCTTTTACTTTTTCTTAAATTAATATAAATTATTTCTTTGTCTGCCCATGTTCTAGCATTGTATTATAGTTATATAAAACGGATGAGAAAGCACTGCCCTTCAGGGATTCCTTGTGGGAAGGGCTGGCCAGCTATGCCTGAGAAATGGATTTCCATGGAAAATCCAGCTGTAACCGTTTATCCTTTTCTCAGCAGCATCGCAGAAGAATGTGGCTGTGCTAAAACAAAATTTATGGCCATCGACTTTACCTGTAAAAGTAAGCAAACAAAAGCCTTTTGTTTCCAGTGAGAATGGATTTAATGCCGTATCATTTGTTTTCTTTATTATCCTAAGTTTTGCTGATGTGCACAGATGTTCAATAAACAAGCATGCTTGCAAGGCAACTTTAAGCAAAACCTCTGGTGACTCATATTTCCAAAGACTCTGTGCCATGGGATTAGTAGGAGGGATATTTGCATACCTTTGAACGAGTCTCTTTGGGGAGCATAAATGAGTTCAGACGAGTTCCATCAAAATGGATGGAAGTTTTTAACACAGTTTTCCGTTTTATGCAGGAATTCGCCTACAACAATACACACCTATATCTTAGTGCACTACCACAGTTAGGTAATTCAAGGACGCCCCCAATTCTCTAAATTATCAGTTGTAGTAAAGATGCCAGTGTAGTAAAAGCAATTTTACTGTCAAGCCTTCCCCATATCTCTGTAATATATAGTTAGAGAATTTATACATTCCCACCATTCTGCTCTTGAGATCAGTCAAGGCAGCTTGTATGAAAAGAGACTACAACCATGTTATATGAAAACAATAATATCACAGCAATCACCTACAAACAGGAGCAAATACAGTACATTAAGAGACTTCAGTGTCAGCAACAGAATCATCTAATTTTGATGGCCCTTTGGATTAGATCAAAGGACCTAAAGGACTCTCTCCTGACAGTTAAGTTTTGCCTCTCGAGCCCTGCATTCTGTTCCTCCACCTTCAAAACCCTGGCTGAGGACAGACTGGCAATCTGCCCCAGGAGAGGTCCGCATGGGAAACGGGGAAAGGGAGCCGGTCCAGACATGCGCAGCTGTCCCTCGGCTCCCTTCCGTACTTACGCGTCTTGAAGACGTTTTCCTTTCGCTTTACCGGGACACCGGGAGAAACCGGTGTTCAGGGGCCGTCTTGCGCTTGCCTCCCGCTTCCAGGCAGTGTGAACCGGAAGAAGGCAGGAGGCAAGCGGAGGCACCACCTGGGGCCACTCCACAGCAGTCTGAACGCTCCGTAACGGCATCCTTGCGCAATACCCTGGCCAGTGTGAACGGCCAGCCCCGGGGAGTTTCCCCCCGCAGCAGTTGCCTCCACATTCATCCCACTCCAGATTGCCAGTCTGTCCTCAGACCCTGAGTGGTCTGGAACCTACGAATCTGTAGGTCTGCCTCTCCCACTATGTCCCTTGAAGAGCACGACTGCACTCATCAGAACAACATCAACTGGTGGTTTCCAGCCCTGCGGTCTGGTGGAACACTCCCCCAAGTGAGATCAGGGCCCTGCGGGATCTGCTTCAGTTCCACAGGGCCTGTAAAATGGAGATATTCCGCTGGGCCTTTGGTTGAGGCGACGGGTGTCATTATTCTGGCCTCTCCTGCTCCACCCCCTGACCTGGTATGTTCAGCGACTGCTGGGGGTGACCGCCCACTGCTCTTTCTTAGTCTTGGGCACTTTATAAACCCATTGGAGCATGCTCCTAGGTTTATGGGCCATCTTGGTGTGCTTAATGTTTTAAAACTGTTGGGCATTTTTAATTGTGTTATCTGTGTCTTTAATCGTTGTGAGCTACCCTGAACCCTGTGTGAAGGGAACGGCATGAAGAAGAAGAAGAAGAAGAAGAAGAATTTATATCCTGCCCTTCACTTGGAGTCTCAGAGCAGCTTACAATCTCCTTCTATTCCTCTCCCCACAACAAACATCCTATAAGTGGGGCTGAGGGAACTCTGAGAGAACTGCTCTTGAGAGAACAGCTCTGAGAGAACTGTGACTGACCCAGTCACCTAGCTGGCTGCATGTGGGGAATCAAACCCAGCTCTCCAGATTAGAGTCCGCCACTCCTAACCAGTACACCAAACTGGCTCTTACAATAAGGGGGGCAGGAGGAGTTACTGGCAGTGGAAGAGGCCTACACCAGCATCTCAGCACCATCACCAGCAATGTATTGATGTCACTTCCAGCACATGCCGGAAATGACATTGCCACATCATGCAGGATACTTTGGTATTTGGACAAAAACTCTACGGTAGAACATAGAGCTCTGCTGGATAAGACCAATAGTCCATCTGGCCCAGCATCCTGTCTCACACAGTGGCCAACCAGTTCCTCTGGAGGGCCGACAACAGGGCATAGAGGCCGAGGCCTTCCCTTGATGTTGCCTCTGAATGTGAAGGTTCCTCTCAGGCACCATGGCTAGTAGCCATTGATGTACTTATCCTCCATGAATCTTTCTAATCCCCTTTTAATGCTGCTTATTCCTGTGGATGTCACTACATCCCCTGGCAGCAAATTCCACATTTCAATCCCTCTCAGTGTAAAGTAGTCTTTCCTTTTGTCCACCCTGAACCTACTGCCCATCAGCCTCATTGGATGCCCTCAAGTTCTAGTATTTTGGGAGGGGGGGGATTCTCTTTTGTCAATTCTCTCTACCCCATGCATAATTTTATACACCTCTATCATGTCACCCCTAAGTCATCTCTTTTCTAAACTGAAAGGTCCCAGACTCTTCAGCCTTTCCTCATAGAGAAGGTGCTCCAACCCCCGCGTCATCTTGGTTGCCCTCCTCTGTACTTTTTCAGGCTCCGCAGAATCTTTTGTGAGATACAGTGACTAGAACTGTGCACAGTGTTGCAAATGAGGCCGGGCCTAAGATCTATGCATGGGCGTTTTATTTTCAATCCCTTTCCTAATAATCCCTAGCACAGAGTTTGCCCTTTTCACCACGGCAGCACACTGGGTTGACACTTGCATTGAGCTATCCGCTATGACCACAAGATCTTTTTCCCTCTCAGCCTCATGAAATTCAAACCCCCATTAGCCTATACTTGAAATTGGGATTTTTTTTTTGTCCCAGTGTGCATCACCTTACACTTACCAACACTGAACTTCCAAAGGAATAAAGAAGCCATTTTTGCCATAATGTTTTTGCCCAAATACCAGATTGTCACCCATGACATGATGACACTTCGGCACCTGCCGGAAGTGACATTGTCACATTGCTGGCGACAGTGCTGAGGCACTAGTGTAGACCTCGCCACTGCTGGTGAGTTGTCCTGTCACCCAGCTGATCAGCAGAGGGGGGCAGGGCGCAGTGGCTACAAGGGAATGGTAATCTTGTACTGGGAGTAGAGGCGGAGCATTTTCAGTGGTGTCACTTTGCCCCGGAGGCCTTGAGGCTTGCCTGGTGCCTACTTTACTTTCTTTTAGGTGCCAGGCCAAAACACATCTTTTTAAGCCAGGCTTTTAGTTAAGGTGTTATTTTACTAACTTTTTAAAAAAATATGGTCTGCATCTATTTTATGGATAGTATGCTGTTCATGACTCAGTTTTAATGGCTTGTTGATTGTTAACGTTTTAATTGTAAACTGCCTCAAGCAAGATTCTGCTGAAGCGGCAGCTGTGACGAACTGATCTCCCCAAAAACAAACAGACTAGGATACTTAGTGCATTAAAATCAGAGATCTGGGGGATAAAGGGATAATGCCTCCCGGTGAAGTTCAAGTTTGATTGACAGGCTGCAAGCACCCCCCTCTCTCTGACTGGTCAGCACCAGCTGAAGAGAACTTTAAAAGAGCAGCTGAATGCTGAGGAAAAGAGTCTTTTGGGGCTGTTCGTCGTCTCTGACGAGTCAGTAGACAGACAGTTGGAGTTGGTGTGTCTGTCAGAGGAAATCAGAGGAAATCCCTTTTAAAGTGAAGGAACACTACTCCTTGCCCTTACTGAATACTACCAGAATCTGAGGAAAAATTCAAAACAGGAACTTTAGACTAAGCATCAGCCAGGCTGAAAACTGTTTATTCACAGTGTTAAGAACTGAGGATCAGGTTTGGCAGAAGAGATTGGTTATTAGGTTGAAACTGCCAGTCTAGCCAAATAGAAAAGGAATATTATTTCTAGGAAATGGAGAATTTTTCCTTCTCAGTTATTTGGTGGGTCCAACTCAGAAGGGACCCCTGATTGGTGTGAAAAATGAAACAGCCTTAAACTCCTCTATAGTCAAAAGGAACTCTATAATTCCACAAGGGAGGGATTTACATACAGGAAGAAAGAATTAGCCTTCAGGAAACTAAAATAGCTATACGAATCTTTATCAAGACACCTTGTCACTGTTAAGAAATCTCCAAAACAAACAAACCTCTCACTGTTAGGAACTGAGTCTCTAAGAAAATAAGTGTCAACAATACTCAGTTGCGAATTCAAAATATTATATCCTATAAGTACTTCAACATTTACTTCAGTTTTCTCATACCTTGCCTATTCCTACCCAACTGTGCTTGTTTAATAAAATCAACATTCTTATGTGATCTTTACTTTGTGTCACGTGCGATTTACAAAGGGAATATCAAGGGGACTCCGGCTTTTCTACGGTGAATCTCTGGTCTGGGCAGAGATCACAAGGTGGGACACGCAAAAAGTTATAATTCATGTATTAACACACTCTTCAAGGGGGCCGAAATAAGTCAGTCGCAGTTTTATGATTTTTTTTCCTTCCAACGACATGCCTGGTTTTATGCACTCCAATACTTGCTTGTTTGTCACCTTTGCTGTCCAAGGAATGCGCAGGAGCCTCCTCCAGCACCACAGCTCAAGTGAGTCGATTTTTCTCCTGTCTTGCTTCTTCATGGTCCAACTTTTGCAGCCATGGATTGCTATGGGGAACACAATAGCACAGGCTAATCTGCATTTGGTTGCTAGGCCAATGTCCTTGCTCTCCCATATTCGATTCATGCTCATCATTGCTGTGCGACCCAGCGTGATTCAATGTTTTATTTCTGGACTGCATTCGCCATTTTGGTTGATCTGTGATCCTAAGAAAGTGAATTTTTCCACACATTCGATCCCTTCATTGTCAACTGTTATTTTGACATTTCTCTTCTTCTCAGTGGTCATGAACTTGATCTTTTTGATGTTTAGGAAGAGACCAAACTTCTTATTTTCCTCTTTGATTTCCTTTTTTTAAAGGATTTTTTAAATATTTTCAGACAAACATAACAAATAACACACATACATACAAATATGACAGTTATACTGGTAATATATCCTTTAAACTACCTCATACATATCTAACTGCCATTTTTGCTGGTATATTTACTATCTAAGCATCCTCTAAGCAATACTCTGCTGTTTTTCTATAGATCTATCTTTGACTTTTGCAACTCCATATATTAACATATTTTCTAGTACTTGCCTTCTCGTCTAAGCATTCTACAATAATTTGAATATCATTCTCCTACTTCTAAAATCTTTACATCAAATTAAAATGATCAGTTTTAGTATAATGCAAAAATACAGAAAGCCTATTTCATTTTGAATTTATACCGTTTGTTATATAATTTTCAGTATCATCTTCACCAATTCCTATCAAAGTGTTTGTAAATTATTGACTCTTATGTAAGTCTAGTTACCACTCAATTTATAAGCATCCGATGTCATTTTAAATATTATATAACCAACCTTAACAAATACATAATTTTAAGCAATCCCTCAATATAGCCTTAGGTTTGTAAATTATAATCCCTTATCTATATTCTAATTCTGAGAGGGTTTTTTTTCTGTGTGGATACTTATATCTGCCAAAAGAGCGCTCACTCTCCTCCAACAGCTTTTCCTATATACTCAGGGGCCTTCCTCAGTCTGCAGTAAAATCCAAAAAGTTAAAGAAAAAAACTTCAGGGACCGCTGAATTCCTCCCCAATACCTTTTGAAATGGCCTTCGCAGGGATCTCTAACTCCAGACTTCAACTGTGAGAGATTAGAATGTTCAGGGGAGAGGGGGAGGTTCTAACTGTTTCTGTCAGTAAAAGGCTGTGGGAGGGGCCCTTTCCAGTTCTATTTTTGCCTTTCATGGAGGGAGTCTTGGGGCCAGGCTGGGTTTGGGGAAGAGAGAGGCCTCACCTGGGTATAATGCTCCCTCCAAAGCAGCCATTTTCTCCAGGGAGCCAGATCTCTGCTGTCGTGAGTTCAGTTGTAATTTTGGGGGGGGGGGTCTCCAGGCCCACTTGGAGGCCCTGGCAGCAGTCTAGGATTGCCAAGTACCCCCCCATAGCAGATCCATATCCAGGCTAAGAAACTCCTCATTGTTTGGGGGTGGAATCTCGGGAGGACAGGGACCTCAGTGAGGTACAATGCCTAAACTCCACCCTCCAAAGCATCCATTTTCTCCATGGAAAGTTATCTCTGTAGTCTGGAGATGAGCAGTAATTCCAGGGGATCCCCAGGTCCCACCTGGAGGCTGGCATCCCTAGGCAGCACCCTCTGGGTGACTTGATACCTCCTGATTTGCATGACTCAGGTAGACCCAGCTGCTTTGCTACTGTTCAGCAGCAGCCACCCTATGAAAGCTACTGTAACAGTTAGAGCTTCAGATTGGGATCTGCAAGACCCACTGTCAGTTAACCATAGGCTAACTGCCATAGGCTTGGGTGACTGTCTTGCTATGATCAATAAAGTTGCTGTGTTACATGTTGCAATGCTTCCTGAGTTGCCTCTATGTTTACTGTTCAATTCACAATGCTTTATGTTCCAAGGTTTCATTCAACCGCTATAGATCCCGCCCAGGAGATAGCATCGGGAACCCGACTCCCACCTTTGGAATGCATGCCTCGCTCGCTTTGCTTTGCTTTGCGCATGCTCATTACTCATTTGCTTTCTTTCCCCTTTTATCTCTGGCTTCCTCAGCTAACGACCTTGAACGAAAGTGCCTCCTGTTATGTTACAAGAATCACAGGTGTCATGTATTCCTTTTGCTTAGTTTCTCTGGGAAATTTCCCCCAAAATGTTCAACAGTATTTCTCCCTGAGAACTCATTTTGCCGTGCTTTCCTTGGGAATATTGGGCCAGTGTATTTGGGCACCAAGAATTCTCCCTATTGATTGGTAGAGGGTAGTTAGGCCATATTTCATATCAAGTATAATTGTAACTGCAATTCCAAGTTTGAGCATTACCAGGGGTCCTTTCGTAGAAAAAGAGGTGCAGGAGCTCATTAGCATAACTCATTAGCATATGCCACATCCCCTGACATCACCGGAAGTGTGTCAGAAAGGGAATGTCAGTTTCAGCCCCATTACACCCTATGGGCCATTGAAATCAATGGCAAAAACTCATAGGGTATATGAGGGGCTGGAGGAAAGGGGGTTTGAGGGAGAGGCTCCAAACTTGCAGGGTAGCTGCTGGGGCCTCTCCTCCAAATACCCACCAAGTTTCAAGAAGATTGGATCGCGGGGTCTAATTCTACGGGCCCCCAAATAGGTTATCCCATCCCCTCCATTGTTCTCTATGCTGGGAAAAAGTGCCCTTTACAACTCATATGTCTACAAGGCGATGCCTCAGCAAGGCAACTCCAGCGTCTTTTGGGATTGATGGCCACCACTATCACGGTAATCATGTTTGCCCGACTTCACATGAGACCACTCCAGGTGTAGTTTCTGAGGAGGTTTCCTCCCCAGTGTCAGTCTCCATCCTAGCGGTTTGTCATCCCCCTCCAGGTGTTGGCTTCCCTGGAGTGGTAGGAGGACCCACAAAACCTGCTCGCAGGGGCAACCTTTCACCCATCTACCCCATCCATGACGATTACTATGGATGATCTCTCTGGGGCTGGGATGCACATCTCCGTGGCCTATGTGTGGGATCCAGTTGAGAGACTCATGTGGCCCACAAACACATCAACTTCCCAGAGCTACTAGCTATCAAATATGCCCTCTGGTCGTTTCAACACCTGGTGACCCACCAGACACTAGCGGTCCCAGTGGACAACACCACAGCGTTGTGTTACATCAATAGCCAGGGCAGCACAGTGTCAAGAGGACTATGCAGACTAGCTCTAGAGATTTGGTATTTTGGTGATGTCAGATTTCTTTAGTGGTGCTGTCCTTTTGATGTTGTATAGTTTGACTCTGATTTTAGCCACCAACAATTTGTGGTCTGAACCAAAGGCCGCACCTGGATATGTCTTGACAGCAAGTACTGAACTGGTCCATCTATGATTGCATAGAATATAGTCAATCTGATTACGGTGTAGTTCGTGTGGAGAGGTCCAGGTGTATAAGCAACGTTTGTTATGTTTGAACCAAGTATCCATGATTTGAAAGTGGTTATGTTGGCAACATTGTACCAAACAATTGCCTGCATCGTTCCTTTCTTATGCTTGGATTGGGTAGTGGCAAAAGGAAACCGGGTTACCAAAGAACGCGGTGTCTAGACACCATAAAAGTCGACACCAGCCTGAGAATGGAATGACTCAAAAAAAGAGTACAAGATCAGAAAACATGGAGAGAACTGGCCCATAGAATCACTAAGGCCTTTTTCCCACTCACATTGTGCCGGCGTTCTGCCTCCATTTGTCCCGGCGCTGGGTGTCAATTTCACACCCTTTGCTGTGGCGCGTGTGTTAATACGGGGCTTCGCGCCATTTTCTCCGCACCTTCGGTAAACCTTAAAAAAAAAGGTTTACTGAAGGCCCAGAGAAAATGGCGCAAAGCCCCGGATTAACACGTGCGCCGCAGCAAAGGGTGTGAAATTGACACCCAGCGCCGGGACAAATGGAGGCAGAACGCCAGCACAATGTGAGTGAGAAAAAGGCCTAAGAGTCGGACATGACTGAATGGCTAACAACAACAACACCCCGGGGGCTGCTCAGTCAGAGTAGGGAACAGTGGTTTTGGTGGGGGGAAATCTGCCTCACATAACTGAACAGGCCAGGGGTCCATCATAGCAGCATAGAAATATCATAAATAAATAGATGTCTATTTAATGTACACCAAATATATAGGTGTGTATTCTGCTTTCAATCCATTGTGACAATGCTTAACAATTTTGATATTCCTGTTTGTGAGTAAGCAACTTAGTATGTGGATGATATCTGCCCATGTAGGCAGTGTCTTTACAACTACTTGCAGTTAGATGTCCCTCAAGGAAAGCAAAATAATGGCCCGGTGCTGTATTGCTGCAGTCTTAACAAGTTACAGCCTCTAAAGGCAAAGTACACAAAATCGGGATCTGAAATGCATTGTGTTCAAAGCTGGAGGTTTCAGCTGGGCCAATCGGGGGCACAAACAGTGTTGGCCTAACTGTGGCGGTAGACTGCCTTGAGATCAAGTACTAATTTGTGTAAGAGAGAAAGCTTGTGTACAGTAGAGGGATTGAGGATCTGTGGTGTAAATGTATGAGGGATGTGACGGTAAACATGTGAGAATTGTCTTTGAGAATTGTCTTGCTAAATTATGTTGAGAAGCCATCGACTCTAGCATTTTAGTTCTAACAGCAGCCACCAAGATTACTCTGGGGATTCACAAGTAGAACAGCAATTCTCTGTAGTTTGTCCCTGGTATTTAGTACTCAGAAGTACGCTACCCAGATATGCCTGACCTGAACATTAACCAGTTCAGCTCTCATCCTTTTCACCAATAGGGAGCAAAAAAGCCAAATGGTGAGCTATTCAAATGTGTCAGAAATGAATTTAGATGTGGGTCCATTTGCATGATTATACTGCTTTCTCACAGGATTAAATGGCTTTCCTGCTGCAGCAGCCCCACCAATTCTCATCTGCTGCTGCCACCTCCAATTTGAAAAGGCACATAGTAAAATGGCAAAAATTGAGTTTGAGATTATTATTTTTTAGTTCAGACTAACTACTTAGGTGTCTCGGTGTGCTTTTAACACTGGCCTGTGAATCCAGATAATCTAGTGACAAGTTCTTATGGTCACTTCTTGAATAGATAACTCTCACTGAACAGGCTCAAAAGTAGGCAATGCAGTCTAACTGATGTCATTCATTTAATAGATGCTCGTGACTTCACAGGCACAAGGAGAGAATGACAGCAGGCAATTCCATGCTTTAGGCTTACACAATAATGACCTGACTTTGATTCTGGGTTATGTGTGCCTCTTCTCTGATAGTCAAGGACTGATTTCCCATGAGGCACTGCTCTGCCACAGCTCTTCCCTTTCCCCCGACTGCGTGCGTCAATTTCCCACTATTTGCCCTGCGCTGCATTTTGACCTGCGGCTTTGCCCGTTTTTCCCCACGGCTTCACGATCCTCAAAAAACAGGATCACAAAGCCGCGGGGAAAATCGGGCGAAGCCACGGGTCAAAATGCTGCATGGGGCAAATAGGGGGAAATTGATGCACGCAATTGGGGTAAAGGGAAGAGGGGCAGTGGAGCAGCGCCTCGTGGGAAATCAGTCAAGGTGACTTAGTGGGCAAAAGCAGCCACAGGCTGCAATGACCTGGCCATGCAGCAGCAGCAGCTATTGCACAGGCACAAAGCTGTTTGGCATGGAGCTATGCTTGAGGCAAACAAAGTTCACTAGGAAATATCAATGCTGTTTGATCAGGAGCTCATTTCACTTGTAATCGAGGTTCACGTACCTGTGAACAAAGTATGTTCAACTGGACAGCACATTCACCACAAAGTTCTCAGCACAGTGCTAGGGATGCCAGCCTCTATGTAGGACCTGGAGATCCCCCAGAATTACAGCTCATCTCCAGACTGCAGCGATCAGTTGCCCTGGAGGTAATGCCTGCTTTGGAGGGTGGACTCTGTGGCATTGTACCCCACTGAGGTCCCTGTCCTCTCCAGGCTCCACCCTCAAATCTCCAGGAGTTTCCCAGCCTGGATCTGGAAACCCGACCCTCCCATCCCCTGCTGGTGGCCAGGGGGAAACCTGGTAACCCTACAGCACACTTAATGCGACCACTAAATATAGACACTAATGGTTATCAGTAAACTTACACTCCATTAAAATGTGCAGTCCTTCTTCAGCCGTGGATGCTTGTGGCCATCACCAGATCATGTGGTAGTGAATTCTGTAAGCTAATAAGCAATTCCTGAGAACTTTCCTGAACTTTTTGACATTCTGTTTCATGGGCAACTCTGTGTTTCTCTATCCGTTTTCTCTACACCATAATTGCATGAAGCTCTTATCATGCCACCCCAAATAGTTGTACCTTTTTGAAACATAAAGAAAACCAAACACTAAAGCTTTAGCCTTCCTGTTATTAGAAAGGTGCTCAAGAACAGCCTTTAGACCAGACTCTGTTTGAAAGAGAAATTAGCATATATGTAGCGGCAGGGCTTTTTTTGTAGAAAAAGCCCAGCAGGAACTCAGTAGCATAATAGGCCACACCCAACAGCAGAAACTCAGTAGCATATTAGGCCACACCCCTGACAGCACAGTTCCCTCCCAGGATTGGCTTCCCCAGGAACCCCATGGCTTGTGGGGCACATGGGGAACCTGAGGGAAGGAAGGCAGTTTCTGGATTACAAGCTGCAGGGCGCCTGGGGAACCTGGGGGGGGCAGTTTAAACTGCCTTCCCTCCCTGGATTGGCTTGGCTTCCCCAGGCACCCCATGGCTTGCAAGGCACTTGGGGAACCTGAGGGGGGGGGGGAGGCTGTAGGCATGGCCAACTCAGAAGCCAGCCAGAACTCCATTCCTGTACATTCCTGCCCCAAAATAGCCCTGTGTAGCAGGGACAATGGATACCAAAAAGATATTCCTAGGTTTCCACTGGTATTTATATCCCTCCCCCCCCCCACCCGAGAGTAGTGAAAGATAGTTTTGCAATAATTTTTGCTCCTTTGGAGAGATTCAGTTGTGAACATGATGAAACCAGCATCTCCTGCTGTTTTTTAATCATCTTCTCCAGATAAAACGATTAAGCGGTCAGTCAAGTCACTTCGTAACAGAGAACAGATGAGATTTTAGCACACTTTAACAGGGTCTTTTTTAGGATAAATATTAAACTTTCTAAAAACTGTACTTGCCCTGTTAGGACGGAGACGCAAAATGTTTTCTTTTCTTTTCCAAAACAGTATCTGAAACACGAAGCTCTCTAGCTGCATTGACAGAGTAGGGAAGTACACTGTCACCTCATTAAACCCAGCAAAGCCAAGGAAGAAAAGAGGGCTACAAAGCATGGCCGGGAGTGGGGTCACGAGCTAATCTAACTTCACGGCAACAAAAGATCTTTGTCTGATGAGAAAGTGTCCTCTGATGGAGGTCGGCATTCGTTGGCCCAAATGAGTCTTTCAGGCTGAAGGAGGCAAAATTTGTTAGCTTCACTCGCTGAAGCAAATGCCACCGTAGAATGCGACTATCAGCCTCCAGAGACCCCTTTGTACCTGATATAATGATTAACTGACCATTCAAAATACTAGAAATGTCACATTAGCTGCAGTGGCCAACCCCTCAGAGAGCAGGCAGCCATGTGTGAAGCCTGGCGTGAAGCAGCAAAAGTTTGGGTGCTAAAAGAATAATTAAAGTCTGAAATAATTTGCAGCCCCTCAAATTAAATTGAATGTATCAGTAACACCCCATGTACACATACACTTCTGTGAGGCAACGAGGGTAGGGCTGCCCAGTGCCGGCGACTTACCGGCGGGGGGGAGTTGTTCTCCCCCCGGGAGCACGGCGACGTGATGACGTCACCTTCGGGTGACATCATTACACGGGGGAAGTCGTCCTCACCGGATGACTTCTGGGGCGGGGTCCCCCCCGCCGGCCGAATGCCGGCCAGTGGTTCGGGAACCCCAATAGCGGGGGATCCCCCACCCCCCGGGCTGATTTGGCAGCCCGAAACAAGGGGGGGGGGGTTTGCAGAAGAAGGGGGGGAAAGATTAGTATTAGCTGTCTATTATAATTCCCCTGTGGTGACTCCTTCTTCTAAATATTATCAAAGGCTTCTGGTCATAAATATTTCTAAAACAATGTTCCTTTAACGCAAGTGAATCAATAATATAGTCAAAACCGGCAGCCATCTTAGCAACGTGGGGCCGTCTCCCATTCTAGCTTCTCAGTCATTACCTTCGTTTGGGAATGCAGGACTTCAGGTTATAAGGAAAGATTTTTTTCCCCCCGTCTGTTGGACAAGCCTACCTTTTTATCACATTTTTATGAGGGAGATCAAATACTCTGAGACGCATCTCTCTCTCTTTTTAACTGTGTTCAAAGTTCCATGTTAGAAATTTGGTAATAGATCTTCTTTAACTTTACAGGAGCCCCTCGTCCTTAAAGTGGTTGGTTCAAACCACTCGAAGTCTGCTCCGGAGGCCTGTCCATTGGATTCTTTAAAGGACCAACACTGCCTCTGGAAACAGTCCTGGCGTAGCAATGTGGATTTCAAGCAGAATGGGCAGTGCAAAACGACTTGGATTCAGTGTATCCATGTGCTTGTGCTCAATGATGAACCTCATTACAACTGTATTATCTGGGAGCACCAGACCACCCAGCAGCGGCCAAGAAGATAGCCTGTCAGACAACCTGCTTCTGCATCAGCGAATGAAGAGGAGCTGGGTGTGGAACCAGTTCTTTGTTTTGGAAGAATACACTGGAACGGACCCTTTGTATGTGGGAAAGGTAAGAGGCAAAACCATCAATAGGGCATCAAGTGGTTGCTATACCAGACAAAATGTGTATGTGTACATAGACTGTGCGTTGTGTAGTGCACTTTTTTGTGTGATTTCCATTGACCCGTAGATAGATTCCCCACTTTATTGAGTTACACAAACACATACCGTTGTGGCTCAGTGGTAGAGCATCTGCTTTGCATGCAGAAGGTCTTAGGTTCAATCCCCAGCATCTCCAGTTAAAAGCATCTTATAGTCAGTGATGTGAAAGACCTCTGCCTGAGACCCCAGAGAGCTGCTGGCCGGCAGAAGATACAGCACTGTCCTTGAAAGGCCAGCAGTCTGATTCTCTATAAGGCAGCTTTGTATGTCTTTGTGTGTCCTGTGTCTAAGACATGTCCTTGCCCTAAATAGCTGATATTGACTTTGATTCAGAGGTAGCCTTGTGAGAGCACAAGGCATTTCTGCTCACCCAAGTGGAGTATCCCCAAATTTCACCAATTTCCCTGGCCTCTGAAACCATGGAACATACTGGGGGGGGGGGGGGGGGCGTAGGGTGTTGTCTTATCTTGATTAGCCTTAGTAAAATATATTATGTGACTTTTCTTTTTGTGGATTTTGCTGTGGACCAACCTTTGTTTCTTGTCTATTCAAAATAAGTAGCATCCAAGCCAGTATTAATTTCACTAATTAGGGAAAAGAACAGAAAAAGAGTAGGGGGGGGAAAGAGTAAGGGGAAGTTGAGAGTAACAGGGAATGATACATGCTTAAGCTTAGTTTGGGGTTATGGTTGTTTTTGAGGAAACATTCAAAAGGTGGCACCACAGCGGTTTCTCACTCTTTGCCAGCCTGTTCTTCCTCTGATATGGACCCTGGATACATTTCAGTTTCTGAGAGTTTCCAGCTCATGTCACCTTGAACTGTGAATAATGCCTTTTTTGAGAGTTGGTTGATGCTTAGCCTTCTTCCAAAAGATCAGCCCTGTCAGCTGTAATCAGATGTCACTTTCCAGCATCTCTAGCTGTCTTTGTAGGAACAGCTCATGTGTCAGAGTACAGAAAGGTGGTATAGTCACAGAAGGATTAGGTGGGGACAAGAAGGGGTACAGTTACCCAAAGGTGTGTATGGCCAACATTAGGGGGGGCGGAATCGAATTCAGATTTTTTAAAAGCAGGTTCTTCATCTTCCAGATGCATTGCTTCTGTTTTAGCAAAGAGTGATTGCTGCCAATTCACAATAAGAGAGCCTAATGCTGGAACTATCATTACAAAGTGTGCAGCCAATGCCCAAAATAGCAGCCATGTGTTTAGTTGGCCCCTCCCAATGTCTAAAATAACTTACTGGCATTCTGGCACAGCTGGTGTATTGTCCACCCAGTCCTCCCCAATCGCAGACAATGATGTGCATTAGGATTAGGAAAACACACAGCATTGTGTAAAATGGTTCGTTCTCCTCAAAAGACCCATTTTGCTCAGGTTTCAGGTGCAGTTTTAGCAATGACCCTTCGTTGGTCACCCTGGCTCATTAGCCTTCACCAGAAGAGAGACAGTATTCTTCTGGAAGGATAACTGAGATAGTTTTTGGGAGCAACACACTCCAGTGATTCCAGGTGTTGGTGTTGGGGAACAACTGCTTGATCCCATGGCATCTCAAATCTGAGGTTCTGTATGTCTCCAAAGCAGTTCAGCATTTACAGGAAACTGCTGGCAGAAGTCATCTGGGATTTTGGATTGAGGTGTCACTAGAATGCAGCTGACACCAAGCTCTATTTCTCCTTTGCAATTGAGTAAGGTGAGGTAGCAGATGTTGTGGACCACTTTCTGAAGGTGAAAATGGTTCTGAAAACCAATCCAAATAAGACTGAGGAATTGTTGGTTGATGATAATGCCAATCAAGGTTTCTGGAATTGTCTGGATCTCACTTGTCCTGCTTCTTAAGAAGCAGGTGTGCAGCTTGGAAGGCAATTCTAGATCTGGGGCTACAGGGAACTTACAAAGAGCCTTCAGGTTCCCCAGAAAAACACTGATCCCAGATGATTCTGAAGGAACTTAGCAGGTTGATTTACATAAAATACAACTTGGGTCTAGAAACCCTAACTGCAACAACTCCAGCAGCCATCTTAACAATAACAACAACGCTGCTTCCCAGCTACCACCAGACAGCAGATGGCCTCTTCTCCAAACAAATTCAGGTGGGCAGCCATGTTGGTCTGAAGCAGCAGAACAAAGTTTGAGCCCAGTGGCGCCTTTAAGACCAACAAAGTGTTATTTTGGGTGTTACTGCATTTTTAGTGCGCTCGCTCTCTCTCTCGCTCTCGCTCTCTCTCTCTCTCTCTCTCTCTCTCTCTCTCTCTCTCTCTCAGCTTTTATGCTGTGTTTTTAGGACTTTTAAGACCTTTACCTGTTTGTTTTAAAATTCTGATACAGTTTCTGTTGGTTTTTACTTTTCCTTGCTGTTTTTAGTCTAACATGATTCTGGTGTTTTTCTTCTGCTGTTATTAGTGTGCTGCAAGCTGCCTCACAGATATTTTCGTGTGAGAGAGGTTAAAACATCTGTTAAAAACAAAGGCTAGGTATTGCAGTGAGAGGGGGGAGAACTGAGTGTGCAGTTGGTGCACTTGGTGGGGTCCACGTGTTCAGCGTAACACAGATATCTGGCCTGATTCTTCTTTACCCTGATATTGTATAGAGACAGTCACTTCATCCTAGGGTTGCCACCCTCCAGGTGGCACCTGGACATCTCCCTCTATTACAATTGATTTCCAGATGACCAAGATCAATTCCCCTGAAGAAAATGGCTGCTTTGAAGAATGGATTCTATAGCATTATATCTGGAGGAGGAGGAGGAGGAGAAGTGGTTTTTATACCCTGCCCTTCACTTGGAGTGGCTTACAGTCTCCTTCCATTCCTCTCCCCTCAACAAACACCCTGTGAGGTAGGTAGGGCTGAGAGAGCTCTGAGAGAACTGCTCTTGAGAGAACAGCTCTGAGAGAACTGTGACTGACGCAAGGTCACCCAGCTGACTGCATGTGGAGGAGGAGGGGGGTATCAAACCCAGTTCTCCACCACACTTAACCACTACACCAAACTGGCTCCTCTCCCCAAACCCCGCCCTCCCAAAGCTTAACCCCCCAAATCTCCAGGTATTTCCCAACCCAGAGCTGGCAACCCTATGTCTGTTAAAGTAAATTCAATGCACTGTTCTACTAAATCTGAATTTAAGCAGTTATGCTTCTTTTGCTCTTATAAATAGAAAGTGTTAAAACTGGACTGAAAAATTAGGTACATTATATTTGTTACTCATAATCTTCCTTTAGGGCCAGAGAATGCATTACATGGAAGATACACACAATTGGATTTTTCCAACATTTTCTTTCAGATAGAAAACAGAACCCAAAGGGAAGGAGAAACAGATTAGAACTTCAACTCTGGGGGCTGAATGGTATTTTTAAACCCATGCCATTTCCCTCGTTGAAACGGTTTCCCCTTTTCAAAGCTGCTATTAGCCACACAAGAGAGACAAATACCCATTTTATACCTGTCTTTCCCCCCTACCACCACTAGTAACAGCTTCAAAAGGGAGGGGGCATTTCGATTAGGAGAATGCCACGAGGCAAAGGAATAAGCTTCCACTGTCACCGCCACTGCCCTGACCCATTTCGGGGGTGGGGAGCTGCATCAGAGTTTTATTGTGAAAGAAAGCATTAAGCGAGCGAACATCAAACCTCCTGTATAATATGTAGTGATTCAGTTGACTCACACCTTCCCTTTTCACCTTCGATAGTCTAGTGATGTTTTTGCAAAGTTTCAAGAATGGCATCACATAATTCCGTTGCAGGTAGTTGTGTCTGTTGCTCTTGAGATTGATATGTGAGTGACAGAGAGTTGTGGCAGAGAGTCTGTGACTTTGGGGGCCTGGGTGGAGAACCCCACACAGGGACTAACTGTGAGCCTAGCTGGAGGTGACAGGTGCGCTGTGGGGATGCACCACCATTTGAAAAAGTGAGTTTGGCTCTGACCTGGATAGCCCAGGCAAGCCTGATCTCATCAGATCTCGGCAGCTAAGCAGGGTCGACTCTGGCAAGTACTTGGATGGGAGGCCTCCTCAGAATACCAAGTGGGGAGGACAGAGGCAGGCTTTATTCGGCCCCTTCTCTGAATATTCTCCAGGCGCCCAATAGGGCTCAGTCACCAGAGGTCGTCATGACTTCCAGGTGCAAATACACACACAATTACGAAAAGAAAAAGTGCATTTGCAGCCAGGAACTCATTTAGACTTCACCATGGGGGCCTGATTCTGGTGAGAACCACCACGGAACGGGAGGGGGGGGAGATCCTGCCATCTTCCCCCCCCCCCCCCGCACTGTTTTTCCACCCCAGAATGGCAGCAGGGGCATTTAGGCAAATAATGCCCCATGGTGCTGTTTTGGAGAAGAAAAGCAGCACAGGGGAGAAGGCAGAATCGCTTCCTCCCCCCACACACACCAGGGCGGCCCTGAAAATAACTGGGTGCCTGCAGCAAAGTCTAAAGGAGTTCCTGGCTGGGAACTCACTTTTAAAATGACAGAATGTCCCCAGGGCAAACCTTGAGATGCTCATGATGTCTAGATGTGGCCTACATGTTATATTTGTCCAAGGTACACCCCCAGCTCAAGTGAGCAGATGTGTTCTGGTTCTCCCAGGAGTTTGGGAGTCTAGTTAGGACTGGGACCATAGGGAGAGGAAGTTTAAGCCTCCCCTGTGCCATTCTCCTGATCTGAAATGGTCCACGGAGTCACTGTGTGTCCCATTGTGGGCTCCACATAGGATTGCCAGCTCCATGCTAGGAAATACCTGGAGGTTTTGGGGGTAGTGTCTGAGGAGGGTCCTCAATGGTATACAATGCCATAGAGCCCACCTTCCAAAGCAGACATTTTCTCCAGGGGAACTGATCTCTGTCACCTAGAGATCACTTGTAATCCCAGGAGATCTCCAGCTACCACCTGGAGGTTGGCAACCCTAGCTCCCCATGTATTAATAGAATACTTACAGGTTTTCCCAGTGGGACAAATAGCACCACCCATGGCATTTTGGTTTGGGAAAATGGCATGGGGGGGGAGGTTTAATCCTCCTATCTCCATATGCCACAGTTTCAATACTAATTGGCCCTGCACATACCTGGGAGGTACAGATTCTAAAGTTGCCAACCTCCAGGTGGTGGCTGGAGATCTGCTATTACAACTGATCTCCTGGTGACAGAGATCAGTTTTCCTGGAGAAAATGGCTGCTTTGGAAGGCGGACTCTATGGCATTATACCCTGGTGAAATACTTCCCTGCCCTTAATCCACCCTCCCCAGGCTTCAGTCCCCAAAATCTCCAGGTATTTTTCAACCTGGACCTGGCACCCCTAGCAGAGAGCCAGTCTGGTGTAGTGGTTAAGTGCGCGGACTCTAATCTGGGAGAACCGGGTTTGATTCCCCACTCCTCCACTTGCCCCTGGCTGGATGACCTTGGGCAAGCCATAGCTCTGTACCAGCTGTTCCCTCAAGGACAGCTTGGGAAAGCGCTCTCTCAGCCCCACCTACCTCACAGGGTGTCTGTTGTGGGGAGGGGAAGGGAAAGAAGTTTGTAAGCCGCTCTGAGACTCTTAAGTGAGTGAAGGGCGGGATATAAATCCAATCTCTTCTCTTCTTCTTCAGATTCTCTGCAACATATCTGCTAACCTGGGGATGTTCCTGGGGACAGTGTATTGCCATTAGACCCTCAGTGAAGAAAACAAGAATGGCCACAGAAATATGCAGGGGGGGAAATGTAGAAAAACAGGTGCAAGGTGAAAAAATATATTATTTAGTACTTGTACATGTTTCACAATTTGCTTCATGAGGGGATTGTTTCCAAAGTTATTTACTTTCCACCATGAGCAATAACTGTCTACCATGAGCAGTAACTGCTCAAGGTGGAAAGTGAATCACCGTGGAAACGATCCCCTGAAGAAGCCAATTGTAAAATGCATAGGGATCTACAAGTACTGAATAAATATTTTTTCACCTTGCACCTGTTTTTCTACTTTCATTAGACCCTCAGCCATGAATTTTCACTGGGTGATTTTGAGCCAATCATTCTCTTTCAGCATAACCTAGCTCCCATGTTTGTTCTGAGGGGATCCTCCGCATTCAGAGGCACTAATCCTCTGAATCTCAGA
The DNA here is from genome assembly GCA_029233225.1 of Lepidodactylus listeri. Classification (NCBI taxonomy): domain Eukaryota; kingdom Metazoa; phylum Chordata; class Lepidosauria; order Squamata; family Gekkonidae; genus Lepidodactylus; species Lepidodactylus listeri. The sequence goes on along the minus strand of JARCFY010000006.1, from coordinate 108,499,758 downwards.
GCCAGGAGGTAACATGAGAGGAAGGCCTCAGCCTCAGTGCCCCGTTGTTGGCCCTCCAGAGTAACTGGCTGGCCACTGTATCTGAGGTGGACAGTGACTCGTGAAAGCTCCTACTTTGCCACAAATTTTGTTAGTGTTTAAAGTGCTACTGGACTCTTGCTCTTTTCTACTGCTACAGACAGGGCGCGATCATACGCACCCATTTGCGACACAAGAAGGACAATTCTCTGCCGTCTCAAAGTGGCGTGATCACACAAACACATCTGGGAAGCGTCCTGCAGCCAGTGTCAAAGTGTCGCAAACCACTTTGAGCCGGTGGGGAATCGGCTTATTTAGCTACCAGTGAAAAGGCAGTCTCAAATGGTTTGCAACGGCCCAGAACTGACCTTTCCTGGTGTGATCGCGCCAGCGCAAACAAGTGGCGTTGGGGAGTGGGCTTTTTGTGTGTGTTTTTCCCCTCCCATCCTGGTATGCGCATCATCGGATCACCCCGAGGGTGGAGAGGCAAGTCATCAATCCCTTGTAGAAGCAGATAAGCACACTGAAAACGGCCCAAAAAAAAAAACCCAACTCGCCCGCGGCTACATGTGATCACGCAGCGGCGGTTCGCCCTCACAGGTCCATGGACCTGTGTGATCCCGCAAAAGCGGCGCAAATTGCGCCAGCACAAATTTGTGTCACTTCCCGTCTGGCTTATCTTGCTCGTGTGGACGGGGCCACAGAGTAACATGGCTGCCCATCTTGGTTGGCCACTGGGTGAGGCAGGATGCTGGACTAGAAGGACCACTGGTCTGATCCACCAGGGCTCTTCTGATGTTCTTATAAAAGCCTCTGCCATTGGACTCAAACTTTGTTCTATTTTCTTTGCTTGTTTCCCATTAGTTGTTTCCCAATTTAGCTTGAACGTGTGTGTGTGTGTGTGTGTGTGTGTGTGGTCTGCCTTTCTTATTTAGACTCAAACCAGATTACACAGAGTGAATCAATACAATTGACAGGGTGGGGTATTCAATAAACAATAGGATTAGGGCTGTAGAACCAATCAGAAATCCATACACAGAACTGAAGCAAATCATAAGTGTCAACACGACACATTAAATGATACAAATTTACGTAAGAGGATCGTAGTTTCAGTTAGGCAATAAGTGATATAAAATTACATAGTAGGATCCTAATTTCAATAAACAAAACACAGTCGCATAGACCACAATCCCTAATAAGTTCTCTAAATAACTCTGTGCATCATTTGCGCAACTCTGTTGCCTGTGTAGAAAATCCCTCTTGAATAATTCAGCTTTGCATAGTTTGTGGAGAGCCAGGAGAGAGGGAGCCTTCCCAATCTCCTCCGGCGGGCCATTCCATAAGGTGGGGGGCCACAAATGAGAAGGCACCGTGTACGGGCAGTTGATGGTTTTGCCTGTTTGCAGGTTAGCACCTGCAGAAGACCTTACTCAGCTGAGCAAAGCTGTCACGGCAGCTGATAGGGAGAGAGGCAGCCTAATACATCAGCATTGTAATTTAAGAGCTCATTAAATTGGAATCCTGTTGATGGGTTGCAGGGTCAGAGCTCTGGAATGGCTGCCAAGGACTGAAAATAAAACAAAATATGACGGTTCGAATTGTCCCTTAGACTCTACCAGGGCTTTTTTCCCCTGGGGGAAACACACCAGAATGGAGTTCTGGAACCTCTTTGAAAAAATTCTTTTAAAAATGTTTAAAAGTTCATGAGTTTTCAGTATACAGATTGAAAACTTCATTTCCCTCTTGAGAGGTCTGACACCTCTTTTCCCACACACACACAAAACGCCCTGGCCTTTACATATTCTTTCTTTCTATGTATACCTGAATTTGTTTCATTCTTGTGATAGTATGAGCCGATGGTATCTGATGAAAGGAGCTTGGACTCCCTTATGCCCTGGAAATCTTGTTGGTCTTTAAAGTGCCTCTGGATGCAAATCTTGGTCTTCTACTCCAGGCCAACACATCAACCCTCCTGATATTATTTAGGATAGTATTTCTTGCCTGCTTGTAAAGCAGACAAGAAATCACTCTTTGGGTGAAGAAGTGATTAACACATGGAATCCACTGCCACAGGAGGTGGTGGCGGCTACAAGCATGGATGGCTTCAAGAGGGAATTAGATAAACATATGGAGCAGAGGTCCATCAGTGGCTATTAGCCACAAAGTATAGACAGGAACTCTCAGCCTGGGGCAAGTGATGCTCTGTATTCTTGGTGCTTGAGAGTGGGGGCAACAATGGGAGGGCTTCCTGCCCCCACTGCTGGACCTCCTGAGGGCACCTAGTATTTTTGGCCACTGTGTGACAGAGTGTTGGACTGGATGGGCCACTGGCCTGATCCAGCATTGGCTTCTCTTATGTTCTTATGTTCTTCGTAGGCCAAAGTGCCTCTCTGGCTGATACCAGAAAGGTGTCGTTGTTTGGTGTTTCTTTTCTTTGTTTTCTCTTTAGCAGATTTTCATTGTAGTGACATTAATGCAGCAGAAGATAAGTTTTTCAATAGAAGCATTCGCTTGAAGTGCAGAGTTCATGCGTTTAGTTGTTTGGGGTGAAACTCTGCAGTGTCTGGGTCAAGAAGGGCTTTTAGTCTCATATCAGAAAACAACTACTTTTGTTTGGGTAAGAAGAATCCTTAATTACTATTACTGAGGTTAGGTTAAGTAAACATTTAAGATACCATGTAGTCACACCTTTTTCTGTAACTGACCAATAGATATATGGTTGTTCAGGTGATGTTCTGCCATTTTTAACCAATTATGATCTCTGCACCTTATCTCTCTGAGTATGTCATTCTAGGGTATAAAACTTCATGTACTTCCTGATATTGCCCAGAAAGCCGTCAATTTTTGAAAGGCTAATTTGGCCTGTTTTCCTAGTATTTCCTGCACTGAATACTAAATGAACCTTCCTCCTCCCTGTGACCTTGTTTTTATTTTGGCTTGGAAATTTATATGTGTAACATATAGGTGGCACTTGACGCCAGATAGACTGGCTAAGTTTTATCCAAATATGTCTAATAAATGTTGGAAATGTAACATGAAAGTAGGAACTTTTTTCACATTTGGTGGACATGTGATAAAGCAAAAAAAAAGGGGGTAATATGCATGAAATGGTACAAAAGATATTAGGAGCAAATTTACCCTTTATACCAGAATTATTTTTATTAAATGTAATTCCAGAATAGTTTAAAAAACTAGATTGCTATTTGATTATGTATGTTATAACCACAGCTAGAATTTTATATGCCAAATACTGGAAAAAGAAGATATACCACCAAAGGAAGAACTAATTCATAAATTTAAAAAAAAAATAAAACTCTGAAGACATAAATTAATGGAAACAGCTGAATTGGACAAAGTACCTTTATTGATCTGGGGGAAATGAGAAGATACCTTTAAGAATATCTGGTTAAGATTCTACAGATGGATTGAAGACTACTTAAAATGATATGTTAGACTCATAGAAATAAACTGTATAGTTAGGTGCAATGAAAATTATTGTAATTACAAAAACTAGCAGTGAAAAACATGTGGGAAATGTTCCTTTTTTTGTATTTCTGTTAATTTTTGGAAACATCCATTTGTAAAGAACTAAGTAAAAAAAAAAAAAAAGATACAGGGACCTGAGGCACACTTCCCAGTACTCCAGTTTATAAGAGAAGGTGAAGAGTTCATGGACAGAACGCATGAAGCACTCTTGAGAGGGCAACAGCAGGAGGAGGGGAAGGTGTCTCACCCAACGGAGGAGCACCCAACACAGGAGGAGGGCACATGGAAGAATGTAACCCACAGGATCAGGAAAATCGGGAGACATTCTGAGCCTCTGTTGCTAAACAATTGGTTCCAGGATCTCCCCGGAGGTTTTGGTTCTGGACCACTGGAACAAGGGCTACTCCCCCAGCCTCCCTGAAGCTTGAAGGAAATTTCTCAGGCCCTCGTGGATGAGAGGACTCGAGCTTCTCCTCCCCAATATAGGAGAAGGTACGTGCTGGTAATTGGGGATTCCCTACTGAGAGGGTTAGAGGCTAAAGTGTGCCAGCCAGACTCGTTGTCTCGAGAGGTATGCTGTCTACCAGGTGCACACATCCAGGATATGACAGAAAGGGTAGGAAGATTAATCAGACCCACAGATTATTATCCTTTCTTGCTCATCCATGTGGGAACTAATTATACTGCCCAGCACAGCTCAGAACGTATTAAAAGAGACTATGTGGCTCTGGGTAAAAAGGTGAAGGACCTGGGAGCACAGGTTGTGTTCTCGACAGTTCTTTCTGTCAAAGGCCATGGCTTCAGAAGGAAAAGAAGAAGACACTCACAAATGGAATATTAGGATTGAGGGGTACAACTTGTTTAAAAGGGATAGGCAAATAAGAAAAAAGGAAGGAGTGGCATTATATGTAAAGGAGGTGTATACTGGTGAGGGAATACATGAATCTGAGCATAGAAGTCCAGTTGAGAGTCTCTGGGTAAAAATAAAAGGAGTAAGAAATAATAGTGATATTACAGTGGGGGGTCTGCTATAGACCATCAAGCCAGGCAGAGGACTTGGATGAGACACTCCTAGAACAATTACAAAGTTCTCAAAGACAGCGGTCATGGGAGATTTCAATTACCCTGATATCTGTTGGAAGTCCAGCTGCTAAAAATGAAAGGTCAGATAAATACCTGACTTGTTTTGCTGACAACTTCATTTTCCAGAAAGTGGAGAGGGAAACAAGGGGATCTGCTATCTTGGATTTGATTCGTACCAACAGAGAAGAACTGGTTGAAAGTAGTGGGCATGTTAGCCGAATTGCTTTAATTTACGTTCAGCAATTGGCGTAATAACGGGTTCTTGCCAACTATACCAAGGTCCCGCTTCCCCGGAAGTTCTCAGTGAATAGGCATGGAGACAAGGTGGGTTTTTTAAATGATGTTTACTATAAAATGTTATTCAAGCATACAAGGAATAATAATAAAACCACATACACACAAGATCTAAAGAAATCAGACAGAAAATAGCACTGTTGCATGAGCAGGAGTATCGTTGAGGGGGAAGTTACGTTACCTGTCTTGATAGAGGGTGAATCGCTTCCACGAGAAGATTGAGGAGGGATGAATAGAAAAATAGGGGGAACGAGATCTGAACCTGCAGATACACGCTCCAGTCCTGGCTGCGCAAACCAGGGATTACAGATGGAGGCAAGGTACTGGGTATAGGAAGCTGGGCATGAGATGTTGGTAAGAAGATAGGGGTCGAAGATGGCTAGGGGTAAGTTAAGCTAAGCTATCTCTGTTGTGCAAGATCTTTTATCAGGTGGCATTTGGGCGGGCTGCGCTGACCACATCCCATTGTCACACCTACTAGGTTGTCCGTCCTTTCTAGTCTTTCTCTTGGTCAGTGTCATAGTGAGGAGGGGGCAGGAAGGAGTGGGCAATATTGCACAACTAGGTGCTAATCAGGATCTAACACCTGGGCCATCTGGTCAGTCTTCTTGCCGCCAATCCCTGGTCTTGTGATGGCTTTGGCCAGGTCACTTGATGGACAACGATTAGTTGCTAAGCAACCTAATCTCTTACTGGAACTGTTGGGGGCAGGTGTGAAGGGGCCAGCGTAAAGGAGAAAAAGGACTCTTTGAAATGGAGTTTTGGCTTCCTTGATGGTGGATGCATGTGAAGTAGATATGAGAGCTCTTTGACATGTATTTCTGCTCTTCATGCAAGTGTGAACTCTGAAGGAAGTCTCCCGCTGTGGGCTGGAGCCTCTCATGGCAATAGAGAGTGCTTTTGCCTTAGGCAGAGAACCAACCCCAAAGGTCAAACTTATGATATTAAAGTTCATAAGAGCATATAAAATGCCTTGCTGGCTTACAGGCACCCTGGGTAGCGACCATGTAATTTTGGAATTTATAGTCTTGGGGAAGGGGAAAGCTGTACGTAGTCAAACATATAGGCTGGACTTCAGGAAAATGAATTTTGACAAACTTAAAGTTATGCTGGGTAGAAACCCATGGTCAGAAATACTTAAGGAGAAGGAAGTTCAAGAGGCAAAATATTGAAGGCACAATCACGAACTATTCCTGTGAGAAGGAAAAATGGGAGGAGCCTAGAGACGCCAAGGTGGCTCCATAAACAGCTTTCTAAGGATTTGAGAAATCATCACGTTAATTGTTGGCTTGATTAAAAGCAGACAAACAAACAAAAAAAACCCCAGTGCTTTAAAGACATCACAGTATAACAAAATGGGGTTGAAATTTCCCCCCAGATTACTCCCTAGGTGTTGTCATTGATTTTAAATAGTTTCTTCCCCCCACCCCCCACCCCAGGCAGCGATTTGGCAGTGACTGTTTGCTTCAGTGAACTAGGAACAGCATCTAAACCCTTTCAAATCCTGTACATGTAAAGTCTCGAATATTTTCTAGAGGTGTACCTTTTTACCGCCACCCCCTTTTTTTAAATTCACAAATGGATACTAGCATGGTGTCAAAACTGCTGTGTCAAGCAATTTTGCAGATAAGCGCACATGAATTTATTTTTGCAAACATAGCTGTTCTTTCCATTCTTGCAGCAGTACCTGTGCATGCAAATGAAAATGTTTGCTAATACTGAGGGAAGTGTGTTCAATTTTTATTAGTAGCGCTCTCACTCAGCTGTGAAGAGAAATACCTAAATATAACCCTAACATTTGAATACCTATTAAATAAGGATCAACCAAAACTTTTTTTTTTCATTTTGTACATGTAATTATTTTTGTCAAAGAGTGGGACTCGCTTGTTCTGAAGAAATTCACATTATTTTGATACTGTTCTTTTCCATGCCACTTCCTCTTTGTTCTCAGGGTCTTTTACTTTCACACTGCTATTTAATGCTGTTGGTTGCGGTGATTCTTATGATTTTGCCAGTGACATCGTGGTGATTCAAGTGACATCATGTTGTCATGGACGCTTGTAAACAAAGTCACGTGGGCTGGCAAAGCAAGTCATATTATACAGCAGTGAGGGCAAATGAGGTCAAAGAAGCAGGGTAATGATGCCAATAAGAAGAAGCAGTCAGACAAACACAAGTGTGCCAAACAGCACCAAAACAACACAACTGTTCAATACTGTGAGTGGTTTTCCAGTGATCTGATTGGCTGTCCCAAGTGTGCTTTTAAAGCATAGTTTGAAATTAGAGGATATTCAGCACAGCCTTGTTCTCGGCAGTTTAGCCAAATCTTCACTCAGGTTCCTTTCACATGCACCTATTTGCCACGCTAGAGGGATGCTTCATCGACGGATCAAACTGGCACTATCACACCAGCACATCTGGGAAGCATCCCGTAACTGTCGTCAAGCCATTGGAAACCGTTTTGATCCGGTGGGGAATCGTAGTAAAAAATCTACTAGTGAAACTCCAGTATCAAATGGTTTGCTGCGGCTCACAGCCGGAGTTTCCCTGTGTGATCGTGCCAGCGCGGAAGTGTGGTGTCGCAGATAGCATGATCACACGCTATCCCGACGTGACGCTGTTCCCCCCCCCCTCTCTGTGTGCGCATCATTGAAAGCCCTTGGGGGGGAGAGGCAAAGCATTGATTCCCCCTTCCCCCCTTGCAGCGATTCATCGATCCCCCGTTTCACTTACCACAAAAAACTTACCACAAAAAAACTTACCACAAAACTTACCACAAAAACTTACCACAAAAAACTTACCACAAAAAACTTACCACAAAACTTACCACAAAAAAAAAACTTACCACAAAAAAACTTACAACAAAAAAAACTTACCACAAAAAACTTACCACAAAACTTACCACAAAAAAACTTACCACAAAAAAAAAAAGAAACACTCGCCCACAGTTGCGTCTGATCACGCAGCGGCAGTTTGCCCCTCCAGGTCCATGGAGCTGTGTGATCACGCAACTGCAGGGCAAATTGCTCCGGAGCAAAAAAAGCCTTGATTCCCCTCCAGATTATCTCGCTCGTGTGGCAGGGACCAAGGAGTAGTTAAAGAGTAAGTGGTTGTGAATCAGACCTCAAAGCTATAATGATTTCCTCCTCCAAAAACAGACCTGTTCTTGGCTCCCCAATTGGTTGCTCCCACATTATGAAGCAGAGAGAAGAAGAAACTCTTTTTCTGTAAAAAGTGATGGACAAAAACTTCACCCGCCTCCCATACCAGTTTGGAGAGGTCTTGTTTATTTAAAATTCTCCTTTTTAAGGTATCACTCCAAAGTTCAGTCTCTTAGCTTCTGGTGTCATCATTGGGAATGTGATAGGGCCTGGAAGACCCTGAGACTCATGGATCCATGGGTGAACCCATGAGGCTGCTTTTGGCTGTTGACTAGTCTAATTAAACACCTTAGAGTGTAAACTCATAGTTATTTGTCTTTGCATGGCCCATAGGGTTGCCAGGTCTCCCTTGGCCATTGGTGGGGGATAGGCTCCACCCCCAAAATCTCCAGTAATTTCCCAACCCGGAGCTGGCAGCCCTAGGGACCAGACAAAAACATTTCTTTTTACCCAAGGGGATCCATCTTTTGTAGCTGCTTTTATGCTCTGCTTCTAGCCTGAAGATTGTTCTATTAATGTCATTTTAGGCTTTTGAAAAAGGATTGCTAGTCCCTAGGTCCCGGCAGAGGTTCCCCCATTTTTCGGGGCTTTTGCCCACTGCTGGCCAGCAGCTGCCCTCAAACAGCCACGTGCCTGCACGTTGTCTTCAATGTGATGACATCACCTGGAAGTGACGTCATCACACTGGGGACATCATGTGGGATGCTCTGGTTTGAGGGCAAAACTCTGTGGTAAATTTGGCCTAAAATTGTAGAGTTTCACCCTCAATCCAGAGCATCGCTGTGTGTCGCCGATGTGATGACATCACTTTTGGGTGATGTCACTGCATCAGGGAAGTCCCAGAATGCCCCCAAATCCCCCCACTGACATGGGAAGAGGGCCTGGCAACCCTACTTTTGAACATGTTTTTTAATGATCCCTGACTTGCTTTTGTGGCTAGTTTCATTACTGATAATTCTGACTTTTTTAATGTATTGTATTGTTTTTACTTTGTGAGCTGCCTTGAGCTGGTCTCCAGAGAGGCACCCTCTACATTTTTCTGACTAAATGAAGAAAAGAAAGTACAGCTTGAACTTTCATAAGTAGCCTAAATGCAGAGGAAGCCAAATAAAAGTCAAAAGGAGCACCTGCCCTCATACAGTCTGAACAGAACTTTCTAGTTTAGAATACTGATCTCATATTGTGGTACAACCTTGGTTGCAAAGTAGATATGCTGATTCTGCGTTGTTATTTTGACATTTTAGTCATCTCGATCCATTCCGAAGTAACACACTGGCAACAAGCTTAGAACAGATTCCTTAGCTAAACAGAAATGCATGGAGTTTTGTAATATGCTTCTTCAATTCCAGCTGCAGTATTGCTGATTCAGGGTATGACCTACACCACATCTTCTGAATTCAATAAAAGCCCAAGCAGAGTTTATGTAGGCCAAAAGCAGAAGGCTGTCAGGTTGGGAAAAACAACACTCCCTAAAGATTCCTTTTGTCACAAGGTCGTGCTGTGTGCTTGACTTGACTTAGCATTCACCTTTTGTAGTCAATAAAACCCCAGTGACAAAGAACAAATGAGAGTTTAATTCCTCATAGAAATTTAAGATTGATTGGACAAGAGGTATAACACTGTCCATTTGTTCATGAAACACACGCACACAAATTATCCCATATTTATAGCATTTTTTCGAAACCTGAGTATAAATGTCACAAGACATTGTATCAGCTTTTAAAATAATCTTTCCCAGTGATATTTCATAGGCTCTTTCCCCATTCTTCAGCATGTTTTCTCTTTAGTAAGTTGTGTGTATGTGTGTTCCATCTGGCCCTGCTGGTGGACCTCCTGATGGCACCTGAGTTTTGGCCACTGTGTGAAACAGAGTGTAGGACTGGATGGGTATTGGCCTGATCTATCATGGCTTCTCTTATGTTCTTATAATGGGAACATTTAGGCTGAGGACAGACTGGCAATCTGGAGTGGGATGAATCTGGAGGCAAAAGCTGCAGGGGAAAAATCCCCCGGGGCTGGCTGTCCACATTGGCCAGGGTATTGCGCAAGGATGCCGTTACGGAGTGTTCAGACTGCTGCGGAGTGGCCCCAGGTGGGCCGGCCTCCACAGCTCATGATAGGGCTGTTTCGGCAACTTGTGTATGTGTGCATGCTCGCTCTAGCGCAAACTGGCAAAACGCCGCATTCACACTGCTGCCTCCACTTGCCTCCCGCCTTCTTCCAGTTCACACTGCCTGGAAGCGGGAGGCAAGTGCAAGACAGCCTCCGGACACCGGTTTCTCCCGATGTCCTTCTAAAGCGCAAGAAAACTGGCTTCAAAGCGGGTAAGTGCGGAAGGGAGCCGAGGGACAGCTGCGCATGTCTGAACAGGCTCCCTTCCCCCGCTTCCCATGCGGATCTATCCCGGGGCAGATTGCCAGTCTGTCCTCAGCCTAAGTAGTGACTTATTTCCATTTGGCTATGATTTTGGGTAACTCAATTTCCCTATCCTGGGTCTTAGCAAAACCATTTGATGTTTTGGTGTAACTGCAATGTTAATACAAGAGCAGGAATGCAAAACCTAGATCTAGTGATTTGGAAGAAGGATTGGTCTCTAGAGTGAATGAACAGATGGATTCTGAGGAGGTACCCTAGGGCAGAAATTTCTGCTTGGGACATATGGAAATATCAACAGGTCTAACAAAGCAGGTTATCTTTTCTTTCTTTCTTTTGAAACCCACCCTTCTGCACTTCTGCGCTATGACTTACTGGAACGTTCCCATCTGTAGTAGAAATGGGTTCTCCATTGGCAGCTATGGAAATGTAGTGTGTATTCACAGAGCCTCCATCAAAAAACGATTGCCATGTGGAAAGGAGATTCAGAATGGTTTGTACAAATTAGCAGCTAGATTTGCAGTGAGTGAGTTGTAAATAGATCCACTGTCTTTCATGCAACTCAACTCGTGTGGTTCCTCAGTCATTCCTCATAGCCCCTCCCCACAGGGAGGCCAGGGAGTTAGGATTTTCCACCATCTTAAGTATTGTACATATACTGTTTTTTTTACCTATTGTTATTTATTGGACTGTTTTTCATATAGTTGTATGTAATTGTATAATACTGTTGTAAGCAGCCCTGAGCCCTACTTGTAGGGAAGGGTGGCCTAGTAAATCTAATAAATAAATAATAAATAGAAGTGAGGCACTACTTTGAACTTGTTAAGAATGAATTAACTAAGTGTGCTGGTGCCAGAAACTTTTTAGATTTCTCACCTCCCTCCAACAATGACTGGAGTGTATAAAGTCATATACAGCCCATGCCAGATTATGGGGGAAACAAGCAATGACCTCTATGGACCATCAGCTGCTCTGGTTAATCCATAAATTATACCAAAATAATACTACAAAAATGAGATGTGGAAAGAATGGTCATCTTACCAAAGAGATTAGAATAAATAGAGGTGTTCAACAGGGCTGTCTTTTGGCCCCCTACCCTTTTAACCTCTATATAAATGACATTGATCATCATCTTTCTCGTGAACTCTTCTACCCACCTCACTTGTTGCAAAGACCTATTTCAAATCTGTTTTATGCTAACAATGCTGTGTTGCTATCTTGGTCTCATATTGGGATAAGACGTTTATTGAATGCTTTTGCACTCTGCTGTCTATGAATGACCATCCGATTGCTCAGGTGAACACCTTCCATTATCTAGGTGTCTTGTTTTCTTACAATTTGTCCTGGTTAAGTCATATTACTACTGCTAAGAACTTAGCATCAATGCATTCGTCAGCCCTTCTGAAATTCTTTCAGACCACATGAGGTAACTGTGAACCTGCTGTTATTCATGCCTTTCAGGCGATGGTAGTTCCCATATTATTATATGGTGTACCATTATCCATAGCTAAGGTCAATGACGAGTATGATTCTTGCTTAATTTCTTTCCTGTGTTCACTATCAAACCTCCCTAAGTGTGTCTCTGGTCTGGCTATCCATTTGAAATTAGCTGAACCATCCCTGAAAGCTAAAAGCTTGTATAGCAGCTTTCCTCTGTAGACTGAAAATCTTTTATTCTTTGGAAGAGTGCTGTCTGTACAGTGTAGCTAAGGATGGCTTTCGAAGTTCGTGGTTAAAATTAGTTGATGATAGGATACAGAGAATGGGTTTTGCCCTTGAGCTTTTTAACCAAATGGATTACACCTCTGCATGCAAACTGATTAAATCTAGCGTCCAACATTTTGATAAATGGAGTACGGGCTGCAGAGCTTGAAGGGAACGTTCCCTACATTATTTGGGTCTTTCAGTTCCAAAAACTCTACCTACCTACTGTAAGTTTCTAACGGTTCCTGAATATCTATATACTAATAGCGAAGGTGCCCCCTGCGTGTGGATATCTGAATCCGTGCGGGGGGCACCTGGGGGGCCGCCGGGGCAACCGGGGGCAGGAGGGGGAGAGAGCGGCGAGGCCCGGCGGCTCTGCACTGCGCGGGCCTCACCAAGGCAACTGGGGGTGGGAGGAGGGGAGAGCGGCAAGGCCGGTGGCTCTGTGCCGCACGGGCCTCGCCGGGGCAACCGGAGGCAAGGGAGGCAGGGGGGAGAGGAAGCCTTACCTGGGCTGCTCCTCCACATGAGCTCATTCTCTCCCCCCCCCCCGCTGGTCCCACGGGTCCCACCTCTTGTAGAATACTATTCTCTAAGGCAGGGCTCTTTTTGTAGAAAAAGCCCAGAAGGAACTCATTAGCATATTAGGCCACACCCCTGACAGTGTACCTCATTAGCATATTAGTGTCAGCTAATGCTGCCATCCCCCCGGCCAGCTAGGAGGTGGGTTCCTCTGGTTAAGCCCCCTCTCTTGGAATGTGCTCACTGTTCTCTTGCTAGCAGCTTATCACCTCCCTCGCTTTCTCGACCTCGAGTGCCTAGCTCCCAGCCGCTTCTTCCCTTCAGGTGCAAACTGTAACATTTCCCGCTTTTAGTATGGGAACAAATGGCCAGTATATTTCAGGCCCCGTTTTATCTCTGTATGATTGGAGCAGCCATTATGAACTAACCTTTTGAATACTGTATGTCAAGCCTGACTGTATGAATGCCCAGCATTACTAACACAGGAAGTGTAAGTGACCAACAAGACCTGTTTAGCAATAAAGTACTTTCTGTTTAAGAACACTGGTTGCTGACTGTATCTTTGGGACACCCTCACAATTAGGCCACACCCCATGTTACCAGAAGTGTGGTCATCCAGCCAAACCCACCTTTTGCTTCTTATTCTGTTTACCTTGTTTGTTGTCAAAGCGGTTTTGACAAAACCAATTAAAACATTATTTTCTGTCCCATCTATACAAAATCTTGCCTGAATCAATGTTTTATGTCCAACAATTATTCCCACACTGGATTGGAATCAGTTCCTAAAGGTTAAATTCCCATGGAAATCAGCTTGCCTTCCTGCAGAACTAGTACGCTAAATATGAATTTTTAGGGTTGCCAACCTACAGGTGGGGTCTGGAGATCTCCTGGAATTACAATGGAGCTCCAAACTACAGAGATCAGGTCAATGGCTGCTTTGGAAAGTGGAGTCCATGGCATTGTGCCTTGCTTAGGTCCCTCCTTCCCCCAAACCCCACCCTCCTCAGGCTCCACTCCCAAATCTCCAGGGATTTCCTCAACCTGGAGTTGGCAACCCTAGTTCACTGGCAGAACAACCCTAGGTTTGTGGATGCACTGGACAGGAGTAGTTTGTGGACTGTATTATTCAAGGTACAAAATTTATTCAAAGTATAAAATTTCATGTGCCACCGACACTTCTTCAGATGGAAGCACACTCTTCAGATGGAAGAAGTGTGCATGCACACATAAGCTTATACCTTGGATGAAACTTTGGACTCCAATTTTGTTCTGCTGCTTCAGACCAACACGACTACCGACCTGAATTATTACACTATAATATTTTTTACAAGCAATTATGTATCAGTGGAGTGGTTACCACAAACCCCAAAAATATGAGTGCTGCCATTAACAAACATCATTCAACTTTAATTCTCATTGTGAAGAGGAATTATAATTGGCTTGCAGTTTAATTCAGTCTCCTAGCTTCCCCTTCTCCATCAAAGAGTAGGTCAGTGAGATTTTAGTTTTTACAAGGATTCTGCATGCATTACAACATTTCTTTTGTGCTTAATTTGTTGGAACAGAACTCAGGGGTTGCCTGAAGCTACTGGCTAATGCAAAGATGTCCTGAAAAAGGAAGGAAGGAAGGAAGGAAGGAAGGAAGGAAGGAAGGAAGGAAGGAAGGAAGGAAGGAAGGAAGGAAGGAAGGACATGGTGAACAATCCTTTGAACAGATCAAGATGGGTAGCTGTGTTAGTTTGACTGTAGCAGTAGAAAAGAGCAAAAGTCCAGTAGTACCTTAAATACTAACAAAATTTGTGGCAGGGTAGGAGCCTTCATGAGTCACTGATCATACCCTGCCACAAATTTTATTAGTCTTTAGGGTACTACTGGACTCTTGCTCTTGTCTAATCCTTTGACCACATTGGCTGACTTTGAAAACTTTTCAGAAACCTCAACTAGTCGTAAATTTGGCAGTTAAAGAGATCTCCCCTCTTTTGAAAGATCTATATAGGCTGCACATTTGTTTCAGAAGGAAGGAAGGAAGGAAGGAAGGAAGGAAGGAAGGAAGGAAGGAAGGCACTTAGTGGTTTGGTGTAGTGGTTAAGTGGTTAAGTGCACAGACTCTAATCTGGGAGAACCGGGTTTGATTCCCCACTCCTCCACTTGCACCTGCTGGGTGACCTTGGACAAGCCATAGCTCTGGCACAGCTGTTCTCTCAAGGACAGTTGTCTTAGAGCTCTCTCATCCCCACCTACTGTGAGATTGTCCCAAAAGATGCAGTCTGCAACAGGTCTCCTTAACCAGAAAGTCCTTTATTTGCAAAGAGGTACTTATTGGAATGGTTACACTTTTCCTGTTAGTAATGACTTTATTGTAAACAAACAGTTAGTCTTATACTAAGCACCTGGAATCCCCCTCACTGCATCTAAACCAATCATAAAACGTAAAAGGTTATTCCAGCCCCTGAACAGGTTTCACACAGAAATGGCAGCAAACAGGTTATTATGCTTTTTGTTCCCAAGGAACTTCTACTAAATGTTTTTGAGAGCATCTGCAAAAGCAATAACATAATAGGGGAGGATTTATCCCAGACCTTGAACAAGCTGGGAGTGAAGCAAGCAAGCTGGGAGTGTAGAAGACGAAAGCGGGGCGTGATAAGGAAACCAGACAGCTAAACAGCACATGAGCTACCTCACAGGGTGTCTGTTGTGGGGAGGGGAAGGGAAAGGAGTTTGTAAGCCACTCTGAGACTCCAAGTGAGTGAAGGGTGGGATATAAATCCAATCTCTTCTTCTCTTCTTCTTCTTCAGATCAAAGTGCTGGTTCAAGGCAGACTGCAGCTGCTGGGTTGCAGTTCTCAGTTTTCCTTTGCATAAAAAAACTCCACTCAAACAGAAAAGTAGAACGACAGGGAGAAAGCTTTACCTCCATCTTTGCTTGTTGTGCTGGATTTTTGTCTGCAAAACATTTTAAACCAAGAGGAACATTCCAAAATGTGATCCTCCACCTGTGGTCTGAGGGAGGGAGGGAAAAAAAAGAGAGAGAGAGAGAGAGAGAGAGAAAGAAATTAAGGAAGGGGGGGAAATAAAAGAGAGAGAGAGAAAGGAGGAAAGGAAGGAAAGAGAGAGAGAGAGAGAACAGGAGGGAGGGGGAGGGAGAGGAAGGGAGGGAGGGGGAAAGAGAGAGAGAGAGTGGGGGAGAAAGAAGGAGAAAGAAACAAAGAGAGAGGGAAAAGAGATGAGGGAGGCACTTAGCAGGAGCAGGGAGAGCATAGGCGCGGTGATAAGCCAGATGGAGTGAGCTGCGACAGCCTTCCCACCAGCTCTTTGCACTTAAAGGGAAAACTCTCTTTAAGTGCAAAGAGCCATGAGGCCAGGCCTTGTGCTTGATCTCTGTGTGAAGATCTGGAGCCCGGGGCCCCTTCCTGCCAGCTCTTTGCACTTAAAGGGAACGCTCCCTTTGAGTGCAAAGAGCCGGGAGGCCAGGCCTCACGCTCAATCTCCACGTGGAGATCCAGAGCATGGGGCCCCTTCCTGCCAGCTCTTTCCACTTAAAGGGAATGCTCCCTTTGAGTGCAAAGAGCTGGGAGACCAGGCCTTGCACTCGATCTCGGCGGGGCGGGCTCAGACGCCAGCCAGAATACCGTTCTGGTGTGTTCCAGCCCAAAAAGAGCCCTGCTCTAAGGCAAGACTAAATGCTCTGCCACTAGAGGAAACTGGCAGGCAGGTTCCTAGGAATTCCTTTCTCTGAGCAGCTATGTGGCTGCAAATCCGGTGATTTAGACACCATCTGGCACTTCTTTATTGACTGCAACGAATACAATTTGGCCCATGACAAATGGATCTCAATCTATATCCCGAAATGGAGTTAATGTGACTCTTGCCGTTGCAACATTTTTGCCTGTGGTATATAAAGGCATAATTTCCTGGTGTTAAAAAGTATATGTTTCTCATATTGTATACTTACGTTTCTCACATTGTCTGTATGTTAATATAATTTTCCCTGTTTGTTTATGACCTGCTGGTCTACGAGTATTAATAAAAGACTGACTGACTGAAGGTCATATACAGAGAGGAAGAGAGATAGCAGAGAACATTGTTATGGGGAAAGCTAAAACCAGAGGCACAACCTAACACATTGACTTCTGCCAGCATGCAGTTCACATCTTTGCTGTTGTTGAGTGTGATGCACAGTGAAATCACACTGCATGGAAGTAAACACAATTCCAGGATAGGAAGTAGGTGTGATGAGAACAAGACTGAGAACCCCTGCAACTAGTGGTGTGTGATTCGCTTTATCAGTGTCACTACAGCTTCAAAACAAACAAATATTTATAAGAAAGGAAGTCCCACTGATTTCTCTGTATTTACTTCAGCGTGTAGGCTTGGTTGAGCTTTCAAGGCTTTTGGTCGATTTATCTTTTAGCTGTTCTTCCCCACACAGAAAATACAAGGTGGGAAAAGCAAGCAGCCCTTACAGGGAAGAAATCTCCCTAAACTTATTCTGACAGTTGCCAGTTATGGTTCCATAAACCATTTGATCAAGCCTTAAAGCGATTTTCCTCTTAATAGTTTCCATTATTTCACAAAGCAAAGGTGTTTAGCAGACATGTAACTAATTGAATCATTCTTCTTTCCTTTTGTAAAAGATAATTGATACTGTATTTTGCTTGTCTATGTTGTGTCGCCTCCCAAATTATCAATGCCTGCTCAGAACTAATTAGCTGCCGTACAATGTGCTAATTCCCTTTAATATTCTAGGATGCATTATCGTCTGTAGCAGCTGTGCTGGTGTGTATATTCAGATGTTCCAAGCTGCTTACCTTTGGCTGCTCCTTTTCAGTGGCTGCGTTAAAACGTCCTCGTTTCCCAATAGTTGTGTTTAGCTCCTCCCCCCCCCCCCCCCCGGTCATAGTTATTATGAACTTCTATGAAATCAATTCAATGCCCTGCCAGCAAGCTGCTTTCCTACATTAGATTTAACCACATGTTAATAATGAAATATTTTAATTTGGGGCAAGGGGAAACTGTCATAAAATATGCAAAGAAGCCATTCCTTTTTGCATGAAAAATGCAGTCCTACTAGTAGTTTTATTTTTTTTTCTAGACACGTTTTATAAAAACAAGTTGCATACTATGGCCACACCTGAGTACAATTACGATGACTTTCTAGTTAAAGTCTGTTGAGAATTGGCAGGGAGAGATTTCCTAGAGTTGCCATATCCTCCCTGGCCCCCAGTGGGGGATGGGGGGTAGGGTTGCCAGATTCAGGCTGGGAAATTTGGGGATGGAGATTTGGGGATGGAGCCTGGGGAGGACAGAGACCTCAGTGGGGTACAGTGCAATGGAGTCCACCCTAGAATCACAGAATGATAAAGTTGGAAGAGGCCATACAGGCCATATAGTCCAACCCCCTGCTCAATGCAGGATCAGCCTAGGGCATCCCTGACAAAGTGTTTGTCCAGCCGCTGCTTAAAGACTTGCCAGTGAAGGGGAGCTCACCACCTCCCTAGGCAGCTGATTCCACTGTTGCACAACTCTTACTGTAAAAAAGTTTTTCTTCATATCCAGCTGGTACCTTCCTGCCCTTAATTTCAACCCATTCTTGCGAGTCCTCTCCTCTGCTGCCAACAGGAACAGCTCCCTGCCTTCCTCTAAGTGACAGCCCTTCAAATACTTAAAATCATGCCCCCCACCTCCTCTTCCCCAGACTGAACATTCTCAAGTCTCTCGGCCTTTCGTCCTAGGGCTTGGTCTACAGATCATCCATATTCTCCAGGGGAACTGATCTCTGTAATCTGGTGATAAACTCTGTAATCTGGTGGTAATTCAGAGGTCTCCCCAGTTCCCACTTGGAGGCTGGCATCTTTAAGAGTTCCAGTCCTTTCCTCAAACTCCTACTTTCCCCCTTTCCACCTCACTGTCCTGGTTTTTGACTCCTACTTTCCTGCTTAACCATAGCAGTCTAGCTATGTTGACAAAGCACACCCTTTAATCTGGCCCTCGGAGAAAGGAAGGAACGCTTCTCCCTGCTTCCAAACAAGAATTTCCTTATGCCACACTGTTTGAAGGGTGAAGAGGTATCAAAAACTATTCCTCCTGTCCCACAATCATGGAGGGTGTTGGAGGCAAATGGGAATTCTGAAATGGAAGATTAGGGATTTCTTCCCCCCATGGGGTCCCTCCTGATTTAGATTGCTAGGTCCCCCCAGGGGGCAGGGAAACCCCCGCTCGATTGGTCCATTCCCCGCTGGCCCAGATCAGGCCACCAGGGGGAACCCCATCCCCCAAATTCCGGGGTTGCGGAAACGTGCCCGGCATGATGATGTCACCTGGTGACTCTCCTCAAAAGACCTCCCAAGTTTCTAAAAGTTTGAACTAGGAGTCCAACTCTGTAGGTCCCAGAAGAAGGTGCCCCCATCTTCCATTGTTTCCAATGGAAGGGGTAAAGGAGATGTGGTCCCTTTAAATGTCTTTTCCAAGCCACAGTTCACTCCAAAGGCATTTAGGTGGGTGAGTGAACTTCAAGGGCATTTAAATCTTAAATGCATTTAAACTTAAATGCCTTGCTGAGAAATGACTCCGTTATACCCTCAGCTCCATTATAGCCTATGGAGACTGTTCCCCATAGGCTATAATGGAGAATCGATCTGGAGGTATCTGGAGTTCTGGGGGGGCTGGTTTTTGAGGCAGAGACACCAGATTTGCAGCTTAGCTGCTAGTGCCTCTCCTCAAATCCCCCCCCCCCCAAGTTTTAAAAAAGATTGGACCAGGGGGTCCAATTCTGTGGGCCCCCAAAGAAGGTATCCCATCCTCTATTGTTTCCAATGGAGAAAAATGGCACATAAAGGGATGCAGTCCCTTAAAATGCCTGAGTTCACTTGCCGAGTTGCACAGGGGTGGCAAGGGCCAGCTTCTCCAAGCTGAGCCCGAATAAAAGTTGATATTTTCAGCTTTTATTTGGGCTCAGCTACATCAATAGCTGAATCAGGTTAGAAAATCTGTATTCCGCTGAATAAATATCTGAAAAATACCAGTAAGGTGGGGGGGGGCGGTTTGTATTTATTTAGAGCAGTTTATACCGAGTGCACATCCCTATTCTGCACCAAATGAAGTTTCTGAAGGAAAACACACGTAGAGCATGTTATGATAATGCTATGTCCTGGACGCAATTCCACAGACAACCAGGCTGAGATTCTCTATGTGTGCACTTGCATAATTCTTTGATGTGACCAAACATGCAATGGTGCCAGCCATGTGGTCTGACCGCATGGCCTGGAAAAGGTACAATCTTGAGGTAAAAAAACAATAGCACCTAGGCCCCTAAAAATCCACCTATCGAGGGCTTAGCATATTCAAATGAACCAATGTAATCTCTGGTGGGAAGATTAACCTATCCTGCAGTGTGGGTGTGGACGGGGGCGAGGCTTTTCTGTGCATATAAGCTGACCCCCGGGCCACCTCAGGCATTTTTGTTCCTGACCTACAATAAACTTGATCATGCTGAAACTCACTCCACCGGCCTCCTGATTCCAGTATTTATCAGATAATCTAACCTGGAAATCACCCAGACACGAATCATGGCACTAGGTCTCAATCTTTTACGGGTGGGTATTAAGATACATTCTGGGCCCTGGCTGATGACAAATCCAACCATGCTCTAAAGTTATGAACTCGACAGGAGAATATGACTCTGATCACTCCAGGCACTTCTTCAGCTACAAGTCCGGTGTATTCCTCAAAATCATGAATTTTGTCTTAAACGCCATTAAGTTTATTCATCTTCATTTGTTCCATTGCTTACCTCTGATACATATTCAGAGACATCACATGCCCTATCTAGTTCCGATGATTAGGAGAAACAGAACTAGGGACCGTACTGATGGCATTGAACCCCATATCACCCAATCACATCTCAGCAGTTTCACATGGCTGTTTAAAAAGTATGGGAGACAGAACTGAACCCTGAAGAAGAAGAAGAAGAAGAAGAAGAAGAAGAGATTGGATTTATACCCCGCCCTCCACTCCCCAAGGGAGTCTCAGAGCGGCTTACAAACTCCTTTTCCCTTCCCCTCCCCACAACAGACACCCTGTGAGGTAGGTGGGGCTGAGAGAGTGCTTTCCCAAGCTGTCCTTGAGGGAGCAGCTGGTACAGAGCTATGGCTTACCCAAGGTCATCCAGCCAGGTGCAAGTGGAGGAGTGGGGAATCAAACCCGGTTCTCCCAGATTAGAGTCCGCGCACTTAACCACTACACCAAACTGGCTCAAGCCCACAGGATGTTTCCATTGAGGAAGAACAGCAGTCTTCCAGCCCTACATTCCTGAACCTGCTATCTGAAGAAGGAATGGAAGGAATGGAAGTGCCCCCAATCCTGAAAAGAAGTTACCGGGATACCATGGTTGATGGTGTTGAGAGCCACTGACAGGGGACTTGAGCCTATTTCCCCAACGTGGCTCGGTTAAGAACCAGATATTGCTCTTTTGTTTTTTGTAAAAGTTTGTTGGATGTGTTGGTAGCATGCTAGAATAACCAGTATGCGAAGGAAACGGTAGGCAATAACTTTTATGAGACTAAAGAAATTCTAAGAGCACCTTGCAGAAAGAGAAATGATATAGGTGAACTTTTGGCAGTAATCCAAGCATGAACCGTGCAGGGATGCCTGCCAGTGCAGTAAAACAATCACTCAGAGCACTCCTGTGTATATTTATTTGAGACTTTAGGGGCGCGATCATACGCACCCATTTGCGACACAAGAAGGACGATTCCCCGCCGGTTCAAAGAGGCATGATCACACAAGCAAATCTGGGAAGCGTCCTGCAGCTGGTGTCAAACTGTCGCAAACCGCTTTGAGCCGGCGGGGAATCGGCTTATTTAGCTACCAGTGAAAAGGCAGTCTCAAATGGTTTGTGACAGCCCAGAACCGGCCTTTCCCTGTGTGATCACGCCAGCGCAAACAAGAGGCGTTGGGGAGCAGGCTTTTTGGCTTCCCCCCCTCGTCCCGGTATGCGCATCATCGGACGACCCCGAGGGTGGAGAGGCAAGTCATCGATCCCTTGTAGAAGTGAATAAGCACACTGAAAACAGCCAGAAAAAAAAACAACTCGCCCTCGGCTGCGTGTGATCACACAGCAGCGGTTCGCCCTCACAGGTCCATGGACCTGTGTGATCCTGCAAAAGCGGTGCAAATTGCGCCAGCGCAAATTTGTGTCGATTCCCGTCCGGCTTATCTCGCTCGTGTGGACGGGGCCTATGTATGCCACTTCCTAACAAAGGACTTGCAAGCAACCACCGGTGTTTGGACTGTATAAACTATATCAATTATCAGTCTTGTTAAATTGTATATGTGGAGTTATGCAAATGAGATTTCTTATGCTGGACTGTTGATCTCTAGCTCTGAATTTTGTTATAGTTCAGATATTTTGAGAGCCAGTGTGGTGTGGTGTTTGAGAGTGGCAGCCTGTAATCTAGAGAACTGGGTTTGATTCCCCACTCGTCCTCCACATGAAGCCTGCTGGTTGACCTTGGGCCAGTCACAGTTCTTTCTCAGAACTCTCTCAGCCCTACCTACCTCACAAGGGACCTGTTGTGGGGACAGGAAGGGGAGGCGATTGTAAGCTGCTTTGAGACTTCTTAAAAGGTAGAGAAAAGGGGGGGGTATAAAAACCAACACTTCTTCTTTAATTATAAAAGATTACTGACTCCTAGTCTAGGAGGATCAGCAGGTTGGATGTCATGGAACTGGGCAGTGTAAGAAAGCAACTTAAAAAAATAGAAAAGAGTAAGAGTCCAGTAGCGCCTTAAAGACTAACCACATTTGTAGAAGGATATGAGCTTTCTTGAGTCCCTGCTCACTAAGAAGTGATCAGTGACTCAAGAAAGCTCATATCGTACCACTGTACCACTGGTTTGGTTAGTCTTTAATTAGTCTACTGGACTTTAACTCTATTCTCTATTCTACCGCTACAGACAAACATGGCTGCCCACCTTCATTTAAAAAACAACAGCAAGTTGCATAACTTAGTATAATAATGTTTAATGCAAAAAAAATCTAAAATTAATGGGGGTTCCCCACCAGAAGATCAAAATGGTCTTCCTGAAATGAGTCTGCTAAATGGCTTCTCAGATGTTCTGTGTGCTAAAGACCCAACGGCTTCTGGTTACTTCTTGCAGCTCCATTCTGATATGGACAGAGGAGATGGATCAATTAAATATATCCTGTCGGGAGAAGGAGCAGGCATTGTGTTCACCATCGATGACACTACTGGAGACATCCATGCTATTCAGAGACTAGACCGGGAAGAGAGGTCCCAGTACACACTGAGGGCCCAAGCCTTGGACAGACGGACAGGGAGGCCGATGGAACCCGAATCTGAGTTTATCATCAAAATCCAAGACATCAATGACAATGAACCCAAATTCCTGGATGGGCCATATGTTGCTTCAGTACCAGAAATGTCACCAGTGGGTAAGACCGAAATTTAAAACACAATTTTAATGTTTGGAAAACTCATTAGTATGCAATCGGCACTAGATTCAGAGTTTTGTTCCAGCTCCTTAGCTGGGGGGAAATGCAAAAGGAAGGGTGGAAATTTGATTGTGTCCATTTCTGGCTATCAAGGCACAACAACTGCTTTAATGAACTATACTATAAAACTTCAGTTGTGCAAGCGTCATTTTAATAATAGTGTCCCAGTGAAGAACTGCCACATGCATGTATACACACAGAGAGAGAGAGAGAGAGAGAGCACAACTCCTGTAACTTCCTGATAGACTTGGAATCCTCTCCCGAGGAGTGGGATTAGCCACACTTTCCTCACATTTCCTCGGTTGCCATTAAACCTTGTAGTTTTCACAATTTATGCCCCTGATGGCCAGCACAGCCCGCTGCTTATTGGTGACCTAACAGATGATTGACAAATCCCTTGTTTTGTAGTCCTGGGCAGAAGGCAAAGTCCAGAAGATTCATCTAGGTCGGGGTGGCCAACCTTGCTTAACGTAAGAGCCACACAGAATAAACGTAAGAGCCACATAGAGATGTCTGAGAGCCGCAAGACAGGAACAAATATCACACACACATTTTTATTTTTAAAAATATGCAAATTTGCTTTTTATTAACGTTAAATGGGACTGCCAAAAATAAAAACAAAAGAGGAAAAACGGTTATTGATAATGATATTACTTGTTTGCTAATGATATTGAGAGAGAGAGAAAAAGAGAGAGATGGAAAGAAAGAATTAAAGAAGTGGAAAGAAAGAGAGAGAGAGAAACTAGGAAAGCAAATAGATGGGAGGGAGGAGGGAAGGAAGGAAGGGAGAAAGAGAGAAAAAGCATGCCTCCCCTTTGCTTCCCCAGCCGCCCTGCCAGGAGCCGCACAATATGTGTGAAAGAGCCGCATGTGGCTCCCGAGCCACAGGTTGGCCACCCCTGATCTAGGTCATCTCTATCTAATTTGTTGAGTCACGACACACAAGCCTGATGTAGATGGTGGTTGTAAAAGTGACGCTGAGACCACATGCACCGTGCTGCTGATCTAGGCTTTGCCATCAGTTGCCATCAGTGCCCCGTTACAGAAGGCAAAGAGCCAGCAGGAACATGCCCTGATGACAACAAGCCCTTGTACTTCATTGATCTTCTGGCTATGTTAGTGATCCCCTGGGGCCCATTACCAGCCAGTGTAAATTAAAGCATTCATGAGCCTCAGCTGGGTTTTACGCCAGGAGCCGATAGAGACTCTGACTGCCCATAGATTAGACCAAGAAAAGGCAAAGGTGGCTTTAAAACACCGTAAGTTTTGAAAGCTTTATGAGATACGACATCCACTGGCCAGTTGTGTAACATTAGGTACGGCACAAACTGTAATCACTCTCCCCTTCACAATTTATAAACCAACAGCAAAATCCTGTCCACCTAATTGCAGATACTCTTCACACTGAATATATATTAACATTTGGGTTGTCACATATAAACAGTGTTCCGTGTGCCTTGGCGTGTAGTCATGCCAGCCACATGACCACGGAAACATCTTTGGACAGCGCTGGCTCTCCAGCTTGGAAATGGAGATGAGCACTGCATCCCTAGAGTCGTATTCGACTGGCTTTCGAGCAAGGGAAACCTTAACCTTTACGTAGGCACATATACTACAGTTTCACATTGTTTCTTGTTTTTCTCATTGTTCTTCTGTTCCTGTTCTCAACAGCATAAGCCAAGCATAAACGTATGTCTTCTTTTGTTTTTTTGAAGCACAAGTCCACATTTCTTCTGCCTCTTTTGGTTGGTTATTTTCAGGGCTTTTTTTCTGGGGGAGTGCGCCGGAATGGAGTTCCGGAACCTCTTCGACAAGATTATTTTTTAAATTTGTAAAAGTTCGTGAGTTTTCAATATACAGATTGAAAACTTCATTTCCCTCTTGAGAGTTCCGGCGCCTCTTTTGCGAAAAATAATAAATAAAATCCCTGGTTACTTGTTTGTTTTGTCCTGTACGTTTGTTCCATCAAGCACCAAGTATATCTATAGATGTGTGCCTGTGTGGCACAAACAACGCCAGTCTCTTACGGTAGTGTAAATCACAGCTTTTATCGCTGTGGGTTTTTTTTTAAGTATCTAGCCCTCATGATTGTAAAGGTAAGTTGAGGAAAAAACATTCAAACTAATATACTCATGATACATAAAGTAATCAATACAGCCAAAGTTAAGCATTCTAAAATCCTTTTGATTTGAATGGGAAAGAGCAGACTATGTGCTGAATTGTGCCATTAACATCAGTGGAAATCAACATGCTCAGCTTTCTTTGGATCATGTCTTATAACATATGGCAGCATCAAAGAGGCATTCGTATAGGAAAAATACATTTTTGATAGTCTTGTCTACATTTCTGACTAGAGGTGCCTGGATCTGACTCACAGGGGCAACTAAAAATGGAGCCCCAGAATTAGGGGTTTCTAAGGTCTCGGGATTCTGTGCCCATAAAGGTAAAACTTACATTTCCCCCATATTTTCAGGATAGCAGTTTCTGAGTAGACAGATTCCAGAGTAAGCGTGACTTATCTACCAGCTGTACTTTGGAATCTACCATAACCCCGATTCTCAGTTCACATTTCACTTCACGGGCATTGTGTTTATGACACTACACAGGATGGATTGTTGCTGGTAAACAATTGTGTTTCTTCCCATTACGATTTGTGGTTCTTGCATTCATCATATAATTTTCAAGGGCCCATCCTGGCGGGGGGTTTTGGGGACGGGGGAGGATTAAACGTGGCAATAGAATTTGCAAGGCACTGGATGTGTTTTAAAACTGTGCTTTCAAGGGATTGCCGGATTTATAGGCCAGAAAGAAAGCAGGTGGGGAGTGAACACCACCTGACTTTTAACAGACCACGAAGGAGTCCTGCTTCTCTACAGATTATTTACCGGCCCATCGATGCCTGATGGATTTGTGCCTCTTCCTCCCATTAGAGCTAATGACATCTGTGTGTATAAATCCCTCAAGCGTCACAAAGAGAACAGACTCCCAAATAACGCTTCTGTGCAACCGGACATTTATATTCACTGGACCTCGTTAGATCCTGTGTCCTTCCTTCACAGGTATGACTCTTAACAAGGTTTTGTGCTGTTGTTGTTTTATTTGTCAGGCACCTCCGTCATTCAAGTGACAGCAACAGATGCTGATGACCCGGCCTATGGGAACAGTGCCAGGGTAGTCTACAGCATCCTCCAAGGACAGCCATATTTCTCCGTGGACTCCAGAACAGGTAATTCATTCAAAGGGGGCGGGGGGAGAATCAGCCGAGAATGTGACATTTCCCATTAGCTTTCATTCAGTATTCACCTTAGGCTTCATCGTCAAAATCCAAGACATCAGTGGCTGCAGACGCTTTCCCCCCCACCGCAATGAAGCACCAAGAAGTTTTAAAAAAAAAACACCCTGAATGAGAAATATTGTGCCCCAATCCAACAGCAATTTTAGGCTTGTGCACGGAAAAGGAGGGGAAGCTATTAACTTCGGTGGACAAGGACATCCAATTCTAGGGAGAGCAAAAACCACTTAAGCAAAAGGGAGGTTAAAAGAAAGATAGGAAACAGATCGATTGGCATGCTGGGAAAACCGGTAGAGACAACTCAACAGCTTTATGAGAGAGCCGGTGTTGTGCAAACCTAGCTGCTGATTCACTGGGAGGACTGCAGTTACTACCTTGAGTTTTGCCGAAGGGAGAGGGGGATTCGGTTCCTCAAGCAGAGGGTGTCGAGAGCAGGGCTGACGACAGCCCCCCCCCCCCCAAGGTGGGGCATCTGCCAGGACTTCTGGCAAGGCCCACTGCCACTGGCTTGCACACCTCTTCTGCTACTTGCCTGCATGCCCTTCCATCATCTACTTGCTTGTAAGCACTCCCCCTCCTATGCTTCTAGCTACCTGGGCTGCTCAGCACTGCCAGAGAAGAGTATGTGTACAGCCACAGCAGCGGCCATGCACCAAGCCTCTTCCCCTCCCTCCCTGAAAACAGTGGCGGTGGTGAGGCCCACTGCCTGCCAAGCCCTCCCCCCAGCCAAAGTTTAAATATCCCCCCAAAAGTTTTTTAACATTTAGGATTTTTCTGCACACATGGAGACTCCTATCTAAATCCATGCGGGGGGCACTTGGGGGGGAGGGATATTTTCCTACACATGTGGAGACACCTCCATGTGTGTAGGAAAATCTCCCTCCCCCCCAAGTGCCCCCCACGCGGATTTAGATATCTGCACGGAGGGGGCCACTTCGGAATTAGTATATAGATAATCTCACTTCCGTTAATAGAACGAGAGAGAGAGAGAGAGAGAGAGAGAGAGAGAAAGAAAGAAAGAAAGAAAGAAAGAAAGGGAAAATATGCAGTCTGAAGTGGTAATGGTCAATTTCAGCAGAAATTGGGGTTTAGGCAGTTGTTCCAAACAAGTCATAGAAAAGATGGACTTTAAGGAATCATCTGGAAGAGGTAACTGAAGTGGCATTGGGTGAGAGAGCTGAAGGCATTATGCACCAAAAGGAAAAAAATGGACTGAGAAAGACACAGAGAGAGAAAGCAAGAAAGACAAAAAGAGAAAGAGAGATAGAGAGAAAGGCAGAGAGAGAGAGGAAGAAGACAAAGTAAGAAAAAGACAGAAAGAGAGAGAGAACACAGAGAGCAAGCAAGGAAGGGAGAGGTAGAAAAAATATGGGGAGAGAGGAATGAAAGAGAAATAGAAAATTAGAAGAAGGAAAGAGACAGAAAGAGAGGCAGAAAAATGATAGGAAGGAAGATTCTAGTCGAGTGACAACATCCCTGCCAGGCTTGCCGGCGTTGAAATGATCCCGCTTCCACCCAGGCAGGCCAGCCCTCTCTTCCTTACCACCCCTCTCCTTTGTAAACACTCTTCAGTGTCTCGCCTCCTGTCCCCTCTCCCCCCATGACAATTTACATTTATGGAACCTGGTGGAATAGATGTCAAGAGAGGAGCTGCTCCTTTCTTATTTGCGTGGCTGGCTCCCATTGAGGCTCCCTTCCGCCTGCATCCGCTCCCCCTGTGCGGAGATGGGAGAAGGCGCCTTCTTCATCCCTGAGCTGCATGGTGGGAGCTGCTTCCCTGCTTGCCTCTCTGCCATGGCAGGGCACAGGGTGCCCGTATGATGCAGGGCAAAGGATCGACACAGAAAGTTGCACTCCCCCGCGCTGGATCTCCCTCCCATTCTTAGGTGGGGGGAGCGAAAGGGCACCATGAACTGGCTGTTCGCGCTTTAAAGCCTACCTGCACTGGTTGCCCCGGGGAAGGCTGAATCCCTTCTGTAAAATTTCGGTGGGGGCCCGAGCCCCCCAGCCCCCCTGAAGTTGATGCCTATGCCCCAAAATACCTGAGAGCCTAGGGGCCCGGCTGTGGGTTAATACGGCCCTGGTTTCAGTCCTGCAAAATTGTTGAGGACAGAGCTCCATAGTGTTGCTTTCTTACATCCCTTCCTGAATCTGGAACTGATCTCCGTAGTACTTACCCTTCATTTTTCAGGATGCCATGTAAATTCCAGCAGAATGTAATAAAAGACTGGTTTCTGCTGTTCATTCACCAGCTGGGCATTGACACACTGCTCCAATGTCTCTGTCACTACCTCCTCGTAGCCTCCAGTAAATGCATGAAGTCGTGCTGCCTCTTCAGTGGCGCTCAGAGGTGGTAGCTGCAGTCTTCCGCGCAAACCATCCTATGATCTATGCCTTGTATGGCCTAGTGGTTAGACAGATGGACTGGGAATAAGGGTCAGCTTGAGTTCATATACTCTCTGCCGCGTTGCTCACTTGGCTGACTTTCGGTCATGTCATTTCTCCCCTCCTCCTTAGTCTCACTTTCCTCATAGAGCTGTGGGCAGGGTAATATAGAGACCCACGTACGCTGCCCCCTTCTAAGGGCAAGATAAAATAAATGCAATAAATTATGGGATGCGAAGCAACACAGTCTTCCAACTGACCTGATTTGGCTTCTGTACAAGTATCAGCAGCCCCTCCAAAATCATATTTTCTTGGAAGAGAAAATAGATACAGATGACTGGGAGCCACAGAGTTAAACTGTACATCACATACTGTAACAGATGACTGGGATTCCCACTCTGAAAAGCGTACTGCAGGCTTGCAAAAAAATTACTTGCTTGATTGCATGTGATGAATAAGAACTGCCTGCGGATAACAGGACTGCACTTTCTTTTCTTCTGCAAGGGAAGTTCTAGACAGACAAAGGCAACTAACCATCATTACTACACTCAGGGTCTTCTTTCTAGAAATGAGCAGGCAAACCCTGGAGCAGGCCCAAGAGACATGTCACCTGCATCATCAATAGTGTTCAGAACTGTTGAACGCTCTAATATAATCAATAGGGAGCATTTGTCCGTATCAGTCTCCAGGCAAGTCAGCTGAGCTACAAGCATGCCCCCAGCCACATACAAAAACTTTGTGGTACATTAGCATGGGTCCAAGAAGCCAGGTATCCAAATGTACACAAAGCTACACGACAACCTTTTACTCAAAAGGACTGTGTGAGAAGTTGCCCATTTAGTTTTCCACCAGAAACCATACCGGGATCAAATTTTCAAGTGATTTTTCTTAATTTCTCAGACGAATTTTGGCAAAGTTTAGTATGAAAGACTAGAGCACAGAATCATCCAGTGTGGTGAAAAGACTATAACAATGCTAGGTTTGAATGTGGAAAACCCAAGTTTGGGTCTTTGTTTGACCATAAAGCTGCTGGGTAGATTCAGGATCCTGTGTGCCTCCAAGCCTAACCTACTTCCCATGCCTGATGTCAGGCTAAAATACATTCCTCGGATAAACAATGGGTAACAGATAGATGGTCAGACATCGAGCCAGTTCAATGAAGATATGAGGCCTGTAGACGTAACGTCTAAGTCAAAGGAGGTTGAAGGTGCACAGTGTTGTATCTTAGGCTAGAAAGGAATGGAAATACAAAAGCAGGGAGATTACTGTACTACTAAATTAGTTGCCGCAAGTTTATTATGTGACCCACCTTAAGTCTCAGTAAGAAAGATTTATTATAAAGGAAGTAAATATTTTTTTAAAAAATCCCCTCTACTACAGTTATAAATTAGGGTTGCCACTTCTGAGTTGGGAAATTCTTGGATATTTGGCGGGCGGAGGCTAGGGCTGCCAAGTCCAACTCTGGAAATATCTGAGGACTTTGGGGGTGGAGCCAGGAGACTTTGGGGGTGGAGCCAGGAGAAAGGAAGTGACATCATTTTGTGATGTCACATCCTGTGATGTTGCTTCCACATGCTGACACATGAACTCATGAAGTTTCCTAATACTGAATCAGGCCATTGGTCCATCAAGGTCATTATTGACTACTCAGACTGGTAGTGGCTCTCCAGGGTCTCAGGCTGAGATCTTTAATGTCACCTATTACCTGATCCTTTTTAGCTGAAGAGGCTGATACCTCCTGCATGTCAAGCAGAAGCTCT
Source organism: Lepidodactylus listeri (assembly GCA_029233225.1). Lineage (NCBI taxonomy): Eukaryota > Metazoa > Chordata > Lepidosauria > Squamata > Gekkonidae > Lepidodactylus > Lepidodactylus listeri. The sequence goes on along the minus strand of JARCFY010000006.1, from coordinate 108,469,168 downwards.
ATCACTGAGCAACGGCCCTACTGAATCCTTCCTCATCTCAGCAGAATATGAAGCACTAAGTGCTACACAAGTGCTAAATATGATTTTCATATCATAAGAACAGGAGAGAAGCCACAGTGGATCAGGCCAGCAGCCCATCCAGTACAACACTCTGTGGCCAAAAATACCAGGTGCCCTCAGGAGGTCCAGCAGCGGGGCCAGAACTCCAGAAGCCCTCCCACTGTTGCCCCCCAAGCACCAAGAATACAGAGCATCACTGCCCCAGACAAAGTGTTCCATTTAGACCTTGTGGCTAATAATAGCCACTGATAGACCTCTGCTGGATGGGGACAGGGAGAGACAGACAGACAGAAAAAAGAAAGAAAGGGGGAGGGGGAGAGAGAAAGAAGGAAAAGAGCTGGCAGAGGCACTTACCCCAGCAACCTTGCAAGCCACATGCAAAAGCAGGCCCTTCAGTACAAAGAGCCTAGTCCCTCCTTAATCTCTGGGCGGGGATTTCTCTTGCTGGCTCTGCTCTTAAAGGGGAAATGTCTGGTGAGGCTTTTTACTGCAGGCTCTTCAGACATTTCCCTTTTAAGACAGTTCAGGCCTGGCAGGGAGAGGGCAGGGCAGGCTCCGACGTTCCCCTGCATTCCTGCTGGCAGCCATTGCCTCCCCCGGTGGCCAATTTTGAAAAAGCGGGGGTAAGAATTAAAAATCGGTGTTTCCCCCGCCCTCCCGGGGGACTTGTTAAGCCTAGCGGAGCCTGGGGAGTGCAGGGAGCTCCACAAGGATGTGATGCCAGAGCGCCCACCTTCTAAACCAGCCATTTCCTCCAGCCTGGAGAGCAGTTGTAATCTTGGGAGTTTGGCAGCCCTAAATGCACATTACTGTTTGGTCAAAATCATAGATTGTGTGTATGTACTAAGAATCAAACGCAATCTTTTGTTTAAGTTCTTAGGGCCAAACTACACAATGCATTTTATTCACAAGTCAGGTCCGGAGACTCATTCCCTGCAGCCACAGGGCAACTGCAGGAAAGGTCATTTTAAAAATCAGTGAGAGTCCAGTTCAGCTCAGAACTGTAGCATGCGGGGAGGAAGGTCCCAAATTGTTTGGACCCAGCTTGCCAAGAAATGTATCCTGTATCTTGGCCCTTTTGCTTAACTTTGCTGGGAATGGTGGAAGGAGCTGAAGGCCTGTCTGATAGATCTTAAAAGAGAGATGGCTGGGAACAAAACGAGAATGAAAATAAAATAATCATTAGAGTGGGAGATGGAAAATGAGATAATAAAGTAATACCTAAAAGTGCAGTAAGGGTTAAATCAAGGAGTCCATAAAAGCACTCAGCATAGGTAGTGATTGCACTGGACAGTTCTTGACAGATGTTATCAGGGAAACCTGCTGCCCTCTCATGTTCTGTTTCAGTAAAGTTTCCAGAAAGGAAAATGAATTTGTCTTTTCTAGATGTTAACCAGGAACACTGATAAGCTTGTCTATTTTTATGTATGCTTCCACCTACCTATATATAACAGCGTCACATATTCAGAATGCTTGTGTGGAAGAGCAGCTAAGCCGTTTTTGCTACAAAGCCAAATTGCTGTTGGTGCATCGCATGTGTATTAATAACTACAATTGCACTCAAAAGCAAAAGCTTCTTTCACAGCAACACAGTGCAGAGCTAAATCATTGATGCTCGTTGCATACATGATTGATTTACCTGCACAGGAGCTTGTGCATCCAATCAATACTTTTTATTGATCCGGTGATAATTATACAGAAACCTGACACCTGTTTGTAACGGCAAATATTCACTTTGTACACTAGAGGCAAAAGAAATGGATACAAGTGGCTTTCCTAAGATTCACATAATTACAGGTAATTGATAGGGATGCCCATTAATTAAAGGGTTGCAATTGATTAATCAACTGTATTTGATCAATTAATTGATGACGTTTCCTTAATACGTCTGCATATTGTCCAAACCTAAATTTCAGTGCCTTTTTAAATGGAAGTGCAGGAAAACTTAAAATTTCAGAAATACCACCCATACTAACAGCAAAGATCATTTAGATTTTTTTTTCATTCTCTCTTTCTGAACTAAAATGACATTAAAATACACAATTATGCCTTTATCACTCAGCCCTCACCAACTTAAATTACCCGGCGTCACAACTCTGATCTATAAAAACAAAACTCTTTCCTACTCAAATCTCAGTAAGAAAACCGGGGCCACTTTTGTCTTTTAAAATAAAAAGTATTGATTAAATGCTTCCCAAGTGAACAGACCCTTCACCCTGATTCCTTCTGTGAAGAAAGTGATTCTCCTGAGTTCTCCAAAGGTCAGCATTTGCAGCTAGACTAGTATAAGTAAAGTATGTCTTCATTTTTAAAGGAGTTCCCCCCTAAAAAAAAGGACGTATATTATTCTTGAAAAGAAAAAAAACAATCAGAAGTTAACTATTTCTTGCCTTGTGTATTATTAACATATCCTTTTGCTCCCTTTGTTTTTTCTTCCCCTGACTTTCTCATAGGTTTAATTAGGACAGCACTAATGAACATGGACAGAGAAGCAAAAGAATATTATGAAGTGATTATCCAAGCCAAAGATATGGGTGGACAGCTGGGAGGATTAGCGGGGACAACCACAGTCAACATCACCCTCTCAGATGTCAATGACAATCCACCCAGATTTCCACAGAGTAAGTATCTGCCATGATGGGTTTTTAGCTACCAAATGTCAGATATTGGGCCATTTGATTCAATATTTTGGGGGTCCCTTCCAGGTGTACTTCTAAGTTCCAGCGTATCTCTCACGATGGGGCATTGTTCTTTCCCTATCCGGCACATTTTCACAGAGTAAATATTAACTGTATGCAGATTTCTGGGATGTTAATCAAAGTAAAAAAAGAAGACAGATACTGAGGTTTTGTCTTGAATCGGTTTCTTTTTTTATCCCATTCACCTGACTAGCTACATTTAAGATATATTTATATCTTCAAGTGAAAGAAATGTGATTTTATTTCTGATGTGTTACATAGCTAATAGCCAAGGGGAAGTCACACAGACTATGGTAGAAATTTCTGCGAAAATATAAAAAGCTTAAAAACAGTGAGGTGAAGGAAACCCAGAACAGTAAAAACAACATGTGTGCATGCAAAAAAAAAACAGGACAAAAGAACACCACTTCTGGGTGCAAAAGCAATCCAAAATGGGGCCACAAACAGAAGGAGGTGAGCTGAGAAGCAAGAACGGACAGGGGGTAAGGGAAGGAGGGAGTACCAACGAGAGGGTGTAGTAAAGAAACAAACGTATCGATTATCCTTTGCTAGGCCAAGTGAACTTTTTCACTCCGTTCTGCCCAATATCCCTCGGTACCAATGTTCCCTCCAAGCTGTGGAGTCTTGTGAGCAAAAATTCTACTTTGTGAGTTACCGGCATTAAAGTTGTGAGCGAGCTATTTAGCTGAGTTTGCTCTGGAGAAAATCCTTCCTGAGCCAAGGCAAAAACGTGTGAGCCGGAGGCTAAAAAACTGTGAGCTAGCTCACACTAGCTCAGCTTAGAGGGAACACTGCTCTGTACCACTGCCCCCATGCCAACATGACCGATTTAATTAATTACCATATTTTTTGCTCCATAAGACTCACTTTTTCTCCCCAAAAAAGTGGTGGGGGGGGAAGTGTGTGCGTCTTAAACCCCCCCTCACCTTTCCCAAGCCACGGCACCAAGCGGAGCTAGGTGCGTCTTATGATCAGGTGCGTCTTATGGAGCGAAAAATATGGCAGTTAGTTAGAACGTTTATACCCTGCCTTTCCTCATGGTTCAAGCAGGACTTCTGTCCATGCAGGCTCAGGGACTCATCATAAAACTGTCTTATATTGAATCAGACCCCTTGGTCCATTAAGGTCAGTCTTGTCTACTCAGACTGGCAGCGGCTCTCCAGGGACTCAGGCAGAGAGGTCTTGCACATCACCTACTACTCCATCCTTTTAACTGGTGATGGTGGGGTTTGAATCCCAGGATCCCAGAGCAGCATTATTTTGGCTGGTCAGAGGAAGCCTCTCAACTCCTTTTCCAACTGAATCCAGCCCATAAAAAACAGAAGTTGTCTCAGGCCTGCCAGTCTGCCAGCCTAAGACAGGATTGCTGGAAGGTTAAAAGGAGAGGTAAACTCTGCCTACATTACAAAGGCCATCATGGAAAAAACAATGCTACGAAAGCGTGGCAAAAGAAATAAAAAGTTTGTTTATCCATCAGCGAGACTTAACAGTGCTTTGGTGTGAAATTTGCCGCTGAGATCAGATCTGTGGAAGTCTTCCCCTTTTCCATAGTTTAGCACCACATTGCAAATTCAAAAAGTGCCCCCACAAACACCCACATACATACACAAACATGATGACCTGCTTTGCATATAAAAACCATGGGCCAGTCATTCTTCTTGAGTTGTCCAAACTGTGCCATCTGCATTGTGGCACCCACAGTGCAGATGGCTAGAGAACCAGAACAGTGCCAGCCTAATCCCTGAAAATGTCCTGTGCAGATGTCCTCTTTACTTAGGGAAAAAAGAATTTAAATCAATTTTCCAGTCATTAGTAATCCAAATTAGTCTCCTCCTTTTTCCCCTTTTCATGGAAGAGTCTTGTTTTTGTAGAACTATAGAAAATACAGGCCAGTTATGTCCCACTAGAGAACTAGGCATCGTTACAATGGGCAAAGGATGCTGGAAAAGGAATCTGTGGTTTAGTGATAACTGTGCAGGGGAGGGGAGCATATCCAGCATATGAGACTACCCAGCTACCCAGAAGTAAGTTTTCCCTTTACTGCAGCTGGAGAGACCTTTTCCACACGTCAGTGTATCCGCTGTTTTCCAGCAAATTGAATCCCCAGCTGATGTTCCAACTTTGCAGCAACCCTTCCACAAAAAGACATTTATTTTGGAGATTTTTTTTCTTGAATTTGTATCTGACCCTCCCCGTGTTTTCTACACTTCCTTTGAAAAGGGATTGTGTGGCCGTTTCATAATGTACTTAATCAGCAATGAAACCTCCTTTTTTACACATCTGCAGTAAATTATAACATTATTTAAAAAAAAGCTGGATGTTAAAAATTGGCTGGTGATTGTTCAACTGTATACACCAATTCATAACAATGTTATTAAATAATTATGAAGCACTCTAAATATGTGATCATGTACTTTGTCAGTGACGGAACATACTTTTTTTGTGCATGCTCAGTAATAACATATAGCATTGTGTGTGTGTGTTTTTAAAAAAGGCTAGATGTAGCCACCATTTCAAAGGTCCCCTCCTCCTCCTTAGTCGCCAACTAAGAAAAGGGCCAGTGAAGAGTCCTACAAAATCCTAATGCAAATAGTATTCCAGTCACAATCCTTGAACTGGATACACCAATTCATAACAGTGTCATTCAATAATTATGAAGCACACTAAATGGAAACACTGTACATGTTGAGTTTCCATTAGGGTTGCCAAGTCTGGGTTGGGAAATACCTGGAGACTTTGGGGGTGGAGCCAGGAGAGGGCGGGGTTTGGGGAGGGGAGGGGCCTCAGCATAGTACAATGCCACAGAGTCCACCCTTCAAAGCAGCCATTTTCTCCAGGGGAGCTGATCTCTGTCAGCTGGAGATCAGTTGTAAAAGCGGGAGATCCCCAGGCCCCACCTGGAGGCTGGCAACCCTAGTTTCCATGATTATCAAATCAGTTATATAATTCCATTATTTTTAGATGTTTAAAAGACTGAATTGTCATTGAAAATGCACCAGGAGCTATATGGGAAGAGAATGGGATACTGATGTAGCTTCCCCAGAAGACAGAGGCTGGGGTCCAGCAGGATAGGTCACAGGCAAGATTGCAGAGAGTAACCAAAGTCCAAAAGTCAGGGGTTCCAGAGAGCAGGTTGACCAAAGCCCAGTCTAGGGTCAAGGAGTTCCAAGCAGCAAGTCCAGTCCAAGGTCAGGGGTTCCAGAAAAGCCTGTTGTCAGGTCCAATAACAGTAAGGCTGTTGGTTCAGTGGTAAAGTGTACTTGTTGTATTCACAAACTACTGCTTCTCCCAGGTGAATTTATAGCCAAATCTTAATAAGCTAAACTCCCAGCCAATTCCTTGGCAGTCATCCTCTTGTCTACTCATCCATCTTGTCAGTTGACAGCTGATGACAGGCCATGAGTCTTGCACTTCTTCTCCTTTCTTGCAACTCTAAGCATCTCTGACAGTGTCGGCGCTGCAAGGGTATGGGTAGGCTGAGAGTGGCTGCTGAAGCCTTGTTTACTGCTTCAGAGCTACAAGGTTTTGGCTCGGTTTCAACTGTAGGCTGTGACTCCTGATCAGCCAGTACCCTGATCTCTTGTTGTTCTTCTGGCTCAGAGCCAACTGGCTGTTTAGTTAGTGGCTCAAGGCAAGCAGGTAGCTCCATCTGAAACATCTGAGCCATCACTCAGCATGAACTGACTTATGACAGGGAGGGAGAATGAAGAAACAATACAAGCACAAGGCAACAAAATCTACCCATCTTCATGGATGGGTAATTGCATGGAGAAGGCTACATGAAACCTCGCTGCCCATTTTGTCCCAACATTATAACGTTGGTATATTTGTATTTTAAAATTTTGCGTCATAATTGCAATCAACATTACGCTTTTAAAAGTTAGCAGATCGCTCAGGAGACAACCTGGGGGGGCGGAAGGGCAGGAAGTGGGGTGAGCATGTGACACTGATGACACAAAAGAGTGGCAGGAAACAAAATTCGGCATTGGGAATTCCTCACTGGAAAACTGAGATCAGACTCAAAGGGGGGAAATCGTGGGGAAAAATTCAGTAAATGTGACGAGACAGGACACTAAATTCGGATCTACTCCCAGGGAGGCAAAAAGATTTTAGTGGGGGCCTTCACATGCCAGCATCCCCCTTTTTCCATCCAAGCCTTGCTATCACACTACTGCGCAGCTCTGCAGGGAAAGGGAAAAGCCCTTTAAAGTGCTGGGGGGGGGGGTGCAGAACTCAATTCTGTACCCCTTTGCATAGTTGCTCGGGGGCCCCCACCCTTTCCATGTGGATGCTGTGTCCACGTGGAGACTCTGCCTGCAGCCAGAGCAAAAGAAGTTATCATTTTCTCCAGCTCGAAAAAAGGACCCCAGATGAGAAATTCCTGAATTTGGCATAACAGCATCTGGATGCTCCAGTTAATTGTAAGGGGTTTTCCCAATACCCAGGTGTGGGGAAAATCTGTTTGGAAGCAGCTTGGGTCTACAGGATTGGTACTTCCCAGGCCAATGGATGTCGTACGATGCAGTCCTATGCAGAGTTACTCCAGTCTAAGCCCCTCAATTGCAAGGAACTTAGACTGGAATAATTCTGCAGAGGGTCACGCTTTGACTCTTTTGTAGAGCAAGCTACAAAGAGGCTTGTGGCAGCTTAAAGGTTAGCAGAATTATTGCGGTATAAGATTTGTTGGCTAAATGGAACCTTATCAACCTCAGTACTCGATTGTAAGCAGGGCCAGCCCCAGGGTTTCTTGTGCACAAGGCGAAGCTACCTTGTGGCGCCCCCTCCCCCACCTCCCAGGTGAGGCTGCCTTGTAGCACCCCCCCACACCGCAAGAGCTGTCCTCTCCACCACCGGAGACCCCCCCCCCTCAGCCCCAGCACCCACCTGCCCAGGCTCACGAGCTCTCCAGCCCCGCCGGGAGCCACCTGCACCGGCTGGTCACAGTGCCTACAAGTCTCTCTGCATTGGCCCAAGGCTAAGTTTGGTTCTTAGCCTGAATGGAAAGCTGCATTCAGACATAATGGTAAATCATGGTGTGCATAATGCACACTATCTCCCGGTTTGAGTCTCTCTCAGTCTCTCTGCCGCCCCATTTGCCAGCTGCGCCCCTAGGCGGCCACCTAGTTGGCCTAGTGATAGAGCCGGCCCTGACTGTAAGCTGCTTGGTCTTGCAGTATAATGGAGGGTAAAGCCAAACAGCAGCAAGTTTTCATGGCAGCTTTGTAAACCTCCAGGAATAACCTGCGTATCTTGTCCCTCTGACATCTCCCACATTTTAAAACTTAGAGCCATTCAGTTCATTTGAGTTCCTTCCCGTGATTCACGTTCTCACCAAACTTCCTCTTCCAAAGTTTCCAATGCAGTTCTCTTTTTCAGTAAAATTATTTAAGACTGCTTCTTGCAGTAATAAGGCATAGCACTCTTGGCATCCTAAGACAATAAATATTGCAGGCACCTGAGTCTAGAAATCATACAGCAACGGAATGGTGGGGAAAGGAACCAGTCCAACCCACAGTGCATTTATAGGAATCAAGGGAGGAACTTTTGAACACTGTAGAGCTGTCTTTTCCCCCGGCTTGCCATTAAAGCAAATCAGTTATGCACCGGTTTTGCTCTTGTTTCATTTCAAGTTGCCACAGGAAACATGGATGCTTTGATGAGAACTATTTAAATATGCCCCCAATATGCTGGGAAGCTTATTGGAACTCAGCAAGGGAGATTTAAATTTGTTTGGGCTTGCTCTGCTGGAGCTGACCCCATGCTTCTTTGCCCGTCATATGGAACTTTCAGATAGAACTCCCTATGGACTTCGTGATTTGTTGAGAGTGGTCAGTACATTATGCTGTGTTTGTTTGTTCATTTCGTGCACAGACCCGCCAACGTCAAGCATTTTCAAGGCTCACTGACGGAGTTGCAAGGACCTCAGTGCTAGCTGGAATGTTCCTTTCATTATTTATTTATTTATTACCCCATGCATCTATTCTTCTTCATTCTGTTTCTTCCAGAACATTATCAGATGAGCGTATTAGAATCGGCTCCAGTCAGCTCTACTGTGGGCCGTGTCCTTGCGAAAGACTTGGATGAAGGCATCAATGCTGAAATGAAGTATAGTTTAGTGGATGGAGACGGACTAGATGCCTTTGATATTATGACAGATCCTAATTATCAAGTTGGCATAATCACAGTGAGAAAGGTAATGTTCGTGTTCCTTGGTAATACACCACTAACACTGCTTGCAATTATTACTGCATTGGTCATGTATCTTAATTTCCCCTATATTTAAAAGAATGCCCTGGGCCTGGATGCCCAGGCTAGCTGTTTATCATTAGGTTTTGGAAGAAGAAGAAGAAGAAGAGAAGAGATTGGATTTATACCCCGCCCTTCACTCACTTCGAATCTCAGAGCGGCTTACAAACTCCTTTTCCCTTCCCCTCCCCACAACAGACACCCTGTGAGGTAGGTGGGGCTGAGAGAACTCTTTCCCAAGCTGTCCTTGAGGGAACAGCTGGTACAGAGCTATGGCTTGCCCAAGGTCATCCAGCCAGGTGCAAGTGGAGGAGTGGGGAATCAAACCCGGTTCTCCCAGATTAGAGTCCGCGCACTTAACCACGACACCAAACTGGCTCTCTCAGGAAGCTAAGTAGGGTCAGCCCTGGTCCAGTATGTGGAATGGGAGACCACCAAGACTGTCCAGGGTTGCTACACAGAGGCAGGCAATGGCGAACCGGCTCTGGAAATCTCTTGTCTTGAAAACCCTCTGGGGCCACCACACGAGTCAACTGTGACGTGACAGACTTTCCACCAGCATATTAAAAATAGTATTAATAATCCTGATGTTATTAGTTTTTACACTGCCTTTCTTACTTTTTTTTTAAAAAACCCAGAGCTGTGTTTAAAAAAAAAGATTTAATAACCCTGCAAACTCAGGTCTAAAAGGAATTAGCAATCAATTTTACAGAATCAAAGCTTTTCCAGAAAGGAGAGTTTTTACCATAACTGCATTTGGAATCTCTGAGCATCACAAGGGAGTTGCATTTCCACAGTACTATAATTGAGCTGAAAACACAATTTGTCATGGGGGAGCCAAGATCATCTATCCTGTTGTATTTTTAAGGTTTAAAAAACTGCTGTGGGAGAGGGGGTAAGATGGTTTGGAATTGAGGTTACAGCACAGGTGGAGGGGGCTAGCCCTCCGCTCGCTCGCTCTCTCTCTCTCTCTCTCTCTCTCTCACACACACACACACACACACACACAAACACACAGAGGCACACAGTTTTCCCACAGGAAATCATATCCCATATCCAGCCAAGAGAGGGAGTCCAGAAACTGCCAGACTGGTGGAAGAAGGGTAGGCCAGACCACCTGGCTAGGGCTGCCAAGTCAGCCCGGGGAGCGGGGGATCCCCCGCTATAGGAGTTCCCGATCCACCAGCCGGCATTCGGCCGGCGGGGGGAACCCCGCCCCAGAAGTCGTCCGGTGAGGACGACTTCCCCCGTGTAATGACGTCACCCGGAGGTGACATCATCACATTGGGGGCGTTGCCCTGGCAACGCCCCCAACGTGATGACGTCACCTCCGGGTGACGTCATTACGTCGCCGTGGCGCGCGCACAAAGCGCACGTGCCAGAAGAGTTCCCGGGGGGAGAACAACTCCCCCCCGCCGGTAAGTCGCCGGTACTCGGCAGCCCTACACCTGGCTGTGTGCTGTTGTTGCCTAGGACCTTACCAGACTCCTGCTTGATGTCCGCACCTCTTTGCTGGAGCAAGCCCTCCTGAGTCCGCAGTTTCTGCCCAGGCTTGCATCACTGCCCTTCCCCATACTTCTGGAATAAAGCCTAGACTCCTGCAGGGGTGGACCGCCACCGGCAGCATTGCCACCAAAGGGGCAACACCCCTTTGGGAAACCATTTGGGGGCGGGGGGACATGAGGGCTTTTTATCCTGTTGGGAGAAATTGGTGCTGGGAGCGCTAAGGGCTTGTTAGGCAGTTGGGAGAGATGGACTGTTAGTCTTTAGGTGTGTCCTTACGGGACGGATTTTCCCCTAGTTCTGGTAGAGGTAGATACGATGGTGAGATGCAAACTGGCCATTCCAGGAGAAGAGGCCTGACTTGCTGGTTGGTCACTCCTCCTTCAAGTCTACCTCCCAACTAACAGAGACCCAGCTGCACTGAGGCTGGACCACTTGGATTTAAGATCCCGCTGCCACGTCAATAATTGGAATAACTATAGCCAATCGGGATTTAATCATGGATGGAGACACTGGTATTACGGAGACCTGGTTGGATGAGGCTAATGATGTAAATCTGACCCAGCTGTGCCTTCCAGGTTTCTCTGTACAGCAGCAGGCTAGGCCAGGGGGATGGGGAGGTGTGGTCGTGGTGATCTATCATGATTCCATCCATCTATCGAGGTGCCTCCTCCAGCAGTCTGCCAAGCTGTCAAGAGTGGCTCAGGACTCCATGGCCTTCATGACGACCATGGCCCTCTCCCAAGTAATTACTGGCCCCACGCATTTTGCAAGACACACTGGATCTGGTCTTTTATACTGATGAGGAGGGTGATCTGGTTTTGGGAGAGTTAGAGCTTACTCCCTTGTCATGGACAGATCATTTTCTGATAGAATTTAGACTTCCTGCTTCCTCCTTTCTCTGCAAGGGTTGTGGACCTGTTAAGATGGTCCACCTCAGGAGGACGATCAGAGGCCTGGAGACCAAGCCCTATGAAGATAGGCTGAGGGACCTGAGAATGTCCAGTCTGGAGAAGAGGAGGTTGAGGGGGGACATGATTGCTCTCTCGAAGTATTTGATGGGCTGTCACTTAGAGGAGGGGCAGGGAGCTGTTCCTGTTGACCACAAAGGATCGGACTCACAATAATGGTGTTATGTATTGAGACTGGAAATATTCCAGGACTGTTCTACCAGAGACTGGCTGAGCTTGGAGCCCGAGAACAGTGGCCCACCAGGACTCTGGAAGTAACCAATCAAGAAGTAATGTTATGTAAATAGCCTATCATTGGGAGTGGGTTATGTTTGGGTGTGGCAATTGCATGCTATTTAAACAGGGCTGGGGCCCTGGAGTTCAGTCTTGTGCTTGCTGACATCACTACTAAAGTAGAGCTGATCACTAGTAGTGAGCCTGCTCCTCCATGGAACCCACTATTTAACAAATGGGTTTACATTAGGGGGGGGGAAAGTACCAGCTGGATCTTAGGGGAAACTTTTTGAAAGGCAGAGTTGTTCAGCAGTGGGATCAGCTGCCTAGGGAGGCGGTGAGCTCCCCCTCACTGGCAGTCTTCAAGCAGTGGCTGGACAAACACTTGTCAGGGATGCTCTAGGCTGATCCTGCATTGAGCAGGGGGTGGGACTAAATGCAGGCCTGTATGGCCCCTTCCAACTCTGTGATTCTAGGATTCTATGACCTGTTTGATCCTGATGGTTTATATATATATATATATATATATATATATATATATATATATATATATATATATATATATATATATATAATATTTACTGAATTTCTAAAACTATAAAACACTACTCCTAATGTACAAAACTATTCCTACTAAAGCAGAGAATATAACATCGCAGTGAAAAAACATAAAGTAATGAAATACTCCTCCATACCAGTTATCTGAAAGAATGTGCAAAACAGTTAGAATAATACTCGCTATGCAACTGCAACTGCACACATGTTGTTAAAATAACAAGAATTTTCCCTTAACATCACTTATATAATAAAGATTATTTTCCCCTCCTCCCTCTCCTTTTTGGTCTTGCCATTCCTCTTGGGGCTTCCAAATGTTTAGGGGCAGCTGCCCCCTGCAATGAGTCCTCTGAAGTGCTACTAGATGAGCTTGATGATCCATCCAAGTCGTGTATGATGCCTTCTTCCTCTTCTTCTTCCTCTGCTGACTTCTTCTGTTTCGCCATTTTTTGGTAAACATCTAAAAAAGACTCTGCTCCTTTAAGAGAGATGATCTTTTCCTTCTTCCCATTGTAGTTGAAAACCAGACCTTCTGGGTAAAGCCATTTATAAGGGATGGAGTTCATTTGCAGAAACTTTATCAAGTTTTTATATTGCCTCCTTCTTTTTCTTATCTCCTATGGAATGCCTTTTAAAACTTTGATGTCCATTTCCTTGATTTTCAAGGATGTCCCGCTGGTGGCCTTGAGCACCACGTCCCTTGTTGTCCTCTTAGAGAATTTCACCACGATTTCTCCAGGCAGGTTATTTTTCTTCACAAAATCAGGATATGTCCTACAGACAGTATCCATATCACTTTGTAGGTAATCTGCTTGCAAACCTGTAATTGGAGCTAAGGCTTCACTAAGGATTTCTTTTAAATTCTCTGTGTTATGCTCTGGAACACCTTGGAATCATAGGATATAAGATGCTTGTTCCATTTGTAATTTCAAAAGTTGGTCTTTATCAGAGGCACATTCTTTCTCCACCACTTGTAATCTTTGAGACAGCTCTTTTGTCTGGATTTCAGCTGATTTAGATGATTTGATCACTTCCTCTATCTTATGGTTGGATTCTTTAGTATCTTTTTGAAGAGCATCAATGTTTTGATTCATCACAGTCATCTGATCCAGCAGAGGGCGCAGTGCTGCAGACAACATACTTGGAAGATCTATGGTAGCTTCCTGCCTAACAGCAGGAAGAGAAGGAGCTGTAGCCTTTGGAGAGGGTTTCCCTCTGGGTGCCATTTTTTCTCCCCTACCAGCCATTATTCTGAAGGGGAGGGGGATTTCTGTTCCAGGAAAGGACTTTAAACAACCAGTTCTATATCAACTTCCACTGCTTCCGCGTTGCTGTGGCTAAGCCAGCAATCCCAGCCCTTCACTTGCAAAGTTTTTGCTAAATGGGAGGGGGGATACCTTCCCTCCCCCTCTGCTGCTTTCTTCACTTAAATGCCCTATTGAGTGGACTTTGGTTACTCACAGTTCCCACAGCTCTCCACAGGTAGGATTCTTTCATTTTAAATCGATTACTTCTCCACTCGCTTCTCCGGTAAGCTGCTTTGTAAGCCCGAAGGCTCCCCAGTGCCGGGACCTATAGGAACATCGAGGTGCCTTGATCCCAGAGCTGACGCCTCGGGGGAGATGCCTCTCACGTTCCAGGCTAGGAGCCCCCTACAAGGGCTCCGGGGGGGACCGGAAACCTGCCGGACTGGGATTGCGGGCCGCTTCATTCAGAGCTCCGCTGAAGTGCACCCACCATTAAGCCACCAAAAACCGGAAGTCCGGATCCTAATGGTTTTCTTTGGCTTCTCACAGATTGTCCCACCTTGGTTGATTCTGTCAAGGTCCTGACCACTCTCTGGAACAGGGAAATGGCCAGGAAGCAACCTCTCCCCACAGACAGAGCCACATAGTCTCCCTGGATTAATGGAGAACTGATGTTGAAATAGGAGAGAGAATGGCTAGAGCACCTCTGGCAGAAAACTTGGAGAAGACTGATCGAACACCACATGGAGCCCATATTAGAGCCTATTCTGTGGTAGTGAAGATGGTGAAGACAGTATTTCTCTGGCACCATTGCTTCTGCATGTAATTGTCCAGCTGAGCCGTTTCATGTGGTTTGGGGGCTTTTATGCTATAGCCCCAGGGAACTGGATTCTGACCACAATGACTCACTGTGATCAGTTTACTACTTTGCATACAAAATCACTCAGATCTGCTCTGGGGTAGATGCCAGCATAGATGCGTATTCAGATCATGTACCTTTGGCATCTGATTGTCCAGTGTTTGAATCCCAAGGATTAGGGTTACCAGGTCCTTCCTTGTCCCTGGGGGGAACTTTGGGGGACATTTCTGCAGGAGGGCGTGGATGTCCATGACACAATGACATCACACAGCAGTAATGTCATCATGTTGGGGACCAGCGCCCTGCATACCCAAACTCCACGCGGTGAATTTGCTGTTTGGAGTTCAGGTGTGCACGTCCCATCCCCACCCACCCACCCGCTTCTTGCAAAAAGCATGTAAAGGGACCCTTTAAATGCTTTCTGTAAAAAGCAGGGGCAGTCTCCAGTCTTTCATTCCTGGGCAAGATGTTTGAGTGGGTTGTTGCTGCAGGGGCTCTTGGGAGAGACTGAATTTCTGGACCCATTTCAATCTGGCTTCAGGCTGAGATTTGGAACAGAGACAGCATGGTTGCCTTGGCTGATGATCTCTACCAAGACCTGAACAGGGAGAATGTTCAGTGTTCCCTCTAAGCTGAGCTAGTGTGAGTTAGCTCACAGGTTTTTAGCCTCTGGCTCACACATTTTTGTCTTAGCTCAGGAAGGATGGCTTCAGAGCAAACTAATTTGTGCAATAGCCAAATCGCTTGCTCACAACTTTAATGCCAGTGTATTTTTGCTCACAAGACTCCACAGTTTAGAGGGGGCATTAGTTCTGCTGGATCCTGCTAGTTCTGCTGGATCTCGCAGTGGCCTTCGATAGTATTGAGCATAGTATCCTATTGAATCATCTCTTGGCACTGGGACTGGGACACACTGTGCTATGGTGGTTCGAGTCTGCTGGGGGATTTCTGCTTGGTCCCATGGCCTATGGGGATCTGCAGGGTTTGATCTTATCCTCCATACTATTTAATATCAATAGGAAGCCACTGGAAGAGGTTATCAGGAAGTTTAAGCTGCGATGTCACCGATACACAGATGATACCCAGCTCTACCTTTCTTTTCCACCTAATTCCAAGGATGCTGTTGATGTTGTGAGCCAGTGCTTGGAGCCAGTAAAGGACTGGATGAGGGCGAAGAAGCTGAAACTTAATGCTGACAGTAAATGTCAAATTTACATCTGACTTTCCTGCTAGAATCATCCTAGTTTTTAAAAAAACCCTGTCTATACCTGTTTCTAGTTCCAAACCATACTTGTTCTGGTTTATAAATTATTGTTTACATTCGTTAATTGCCCTCCTGTGGTCAAGCTAGCATTATAGCATTAAACAAATGCTGTTGCTTAGTACTCTTCAGACCCCCTGGAGTGAAATTTGAAACCAGCATGAAATGAGCTTGGGAAAAGACAGCAGTCAAACTACTTCAGAGGGGAGGTATAAATTGGGCCTTAGGCCATCATATCATTTACATTTGGTTTGGCCCCATCCCCAAGACTGTCCATTCCTCCACCACTGAAACCCGGGCTTTCTCAGTTACAGCTTCTACTTTGTGGAATGGATTACCAGAGGTGGTAGTGAGGATTTCTTCCTTGCACATTTTCAGAAAGGGGTGCAAGGCAGTGTTGGTTTAATTGATGTTTGAATTTTGTTGAGTTGCAGTATTGAGCATGTTAATTTGAACGTATATTATGGGATATGTGTTTGGTTTTGTGTTTCGTTGTGTTTTATAGAGTCTTTTGACTCCACTGTTGAAGCTGCCTCGAGCTCATTATTTTTGGGGAAATGCGGGGTGTGAAGAAATGCATTTTTTCTTTGGAGGTTTGAAATGAGTAAAACCTTTACCAGGAGGTTTGAAAAGTCTTTCTCTCTGGGCAGAGAACAGGGAGGGGGAAGTCAGGCAATGGCTTTCCAGGCTCACCTCAGCTACCTCTTAAGAAATGCCAACAGGTCTAGCTAGAGACAATAGGAGGGTCCAGGGGGGCCCTCCTTCAAGCAGGGAACAGAGATTTGGAGGTGTTAAATACCAGTGAGACTTCAAGAAGGAAAAACCTAAAGATCTCAAGGAAAAGCTTCTTTGACCTGGCCAGTAGGTGGAGAAAAGAGAAGATAAAACCCCTTGAAGCAAGGAGGAAGGTCTCTTTTGTGCTGAGTCCATTAGAGGAGATAGGACTCTTAACTGAGATCTGGAGGAGGCAGCCATTACTATGTGATGGTCTTAGGGTTTCCAGACCCACACCAGGGCGGGGAAACCCCTGTTTTTGTGGGGTGCCTCCCCACCACCAGCCAGTGGGCTGGCATGGGGAAATCCTGCCCCCTACTGGCTCGAAAGACAACATGATGATGTTACCCAGAAGTGACATCATCATGTCGTTGCGCAGCCATGCTCTAGTTTTTGGTGAAACCTCTGTGGTAAAATTGGCTACAAACCATAGAGTTTTGCCCCAAAACTAGAGTGTAACCCCCCCCCCCCACGTCAGCAACAGAAGATCCCAGAAAGGACCAAGGATCCCCCTGCCAGCTGCCAGGTAGGACTCTCCAGGTGTTGGGGAAACCTTGCAGGGCAGGGTGGAACAGGGCCTGCAGGCCTGATCAGACCCATTCCGTCACACAGGGTATAAATATTTTAAATAGATTATTGGTCTTTCTAGGAGGAGAA
This sequence comes from Lepidodactylus listeri, assembly GCA_029233225.1. Taxonomy (NCBI): domain Eukaryota; kingdom Metazoa; phylum Chordata; class Lepidosauria; order Squamata; family Gekkonidae; genus Lepidodactylus; species Lepidodactylus listeri. The sequence goes on along the minus strand of JARCFY010000006.1, from coordinate 108,452,123 downwards.
CAACATGTACCACATTGTACCTGTCCTTCCCCTCCCCCCCCGCTAGCATCCATAGTAGCTTTGGGAACACATTTTCTGTCAGGAAAAGAGCGCAAGGGAGAATTAAAGCTCTCTGCTGTCCTTGCTGCAGTCTCAAATTAGACAGCCCATGGCTGATTTTCAATCTAAAAATATTTAGGAGCTCCAATCATGGATCTCCAGCATCTAGGCTTAGTTACACTGTGAGAAAGCCCTGCAAGGCTTATCCAAAGAATATATAAATTGACTATACATTGAAAAGTACTGTGAAAGAGAGTTATGTTGTTATAAAAGTGAATATTCCTGACACTTTTCAAACTTCACAAAAAAGCATCTCAGTCTGGAATTTAGCCTTTTAAATAACCTTTACAGCTTAATTGTTCTACAGGGCGACTGATTTGTTCAATATTTGCATTTAGACGGCATCTACGTTTTCTATTCTAGTCTCCAACAAACAATTATAGATTCTCTATAAACCCATAAAACTTTCTTTTTTAAGTTGCAGCTTAAAGATATACAGATAGTAATTAGGGTAATAAGGACGGTCTTTACACTGACAGCTAGGGACAGTTCTCTCATGCTGTTTACAGGAATGCAGTTGGTTCAGAGTGGTCGTCCTGTCTTATGTATCCTCAGTTATAAAGAAACCTAATTGTTTACCTACTTACTCTGACCACACTTATATACACATAAAGTCAGACTGCCCTATGAAACGTTTGTCTTGCAACATCCATTTTCCAGCTAGGTCTAGCTTGGGGCGAGCTGTGCCCTCTCTTTCCATGTCCTAGAAGGGAGATCTGAGTCTGAGAAAGGATAGGAACAAGTCATCCTTTAAGATGGCCAGTAATATGTCAGTCAAACAATAAAATCCATCATTGAAGCCAAAACATGTAAATATACAACAGAATAGACATATAGCCCCAGTAGAAAAAAAACTAAAATGAATTTAAAATAATCCTAAAAGAACAGTCAACACTAGTTAATAAGGAAAACATTAAAAGAATTCTACCAACAAAGTAGCCTCTAAACCAGCAGATAAGAGGCCAGAACAATCCAAACTAACAGCATAAAATCAAAAAAGGTTGGAAGGATAAAATCATAAAGGACTTCCGGGCAGGGGTCATTTCATAGAAAAAGAGGTGCAGGAGCTCATTAGCATAACTCATTTGCATATGCCACACCTCCTAACATGCCGGAAGTGTGTCAGAAGGCGACACCCACCCCTCAGGCTCCACTCCACAGGTGAGTGAAACTGACCTGCTCTTCCTCCATTCCCTTCCCCATCCAATACTTTGTGCAATAAAAATAAGCGTAAAGAACACACCCTCATTCTCTTCCTGCTCCCTTGAAACCACCAGGTTTCAAGTAGAGTTGAGATACCCAGGACATGTGCACCACCCATCCCTTCCCCTTCCCCTCCCCACAACAAGACACCCTGTGAGGTAGGTGGGGCTGAGAGAGGTCTTTTGAGAACTGCTCATGAGAGAACAGCTCTGAGAGAAATTGTGACTGGCCCAAGGTCACAGCAGCAGCTGCATGTGGAGGAGGGGGGAATCAAACACGGTTCTCCCAGATTAGAGTCCAACTCCTGACCACTACACCAAACTGATGGGGTGGAAGCTGCTGAAGGGTTGATGAAATTTCTCCAGTACTTATGTGCCATGTGCCCAGATAAAAAATGGTATACTTAGAAAATTTATATGCCAACTTGAGCAAGTCTCTGGAAAAGCAGCACACAGTCATAAAAGGAACAATGATAAAATTATCAATATTAAAACAAAACATTAAAAACAATAAAGACCCTAGCAGGGCTTTCCCTGGGGCGCTGCGCCTCTGCACTGCTTGGGGAAGCTGAGGAGGGGGTGGGGCTTGGTCATGTACCCGCCCCCTGGGCTCCTCACTCCCGGAGCTGCACTCCCGCTCCAACGGACCCCTGCTTCCGGGACAGATCTGACTTCAGCAGCTTCAAGAGGAAATGAGGGCAAGTGACAACCTTCCTGTAATTTGATAAAATGGGGGCCATCGTGGAACATGTCCTCCTGCTTTCCTGCACTGAAAGCGCTCAGAGCAGGGCAACAAGTGACAACCAAAAGTCCTAATACTTCTCCAGCCAGTAGTTTTGCCTCAAACTGTTGTTACCTCTGTAACACCCACGAAGAGTGGGGAAGAAAAGACTAAACCAACCAAACAAAAACCTCCAAAGAAAGTTTAGAAAACTAGTAAAGGGCCAGAAGTTAAAAGCATCAATAGGTATAGACAAAAGTACACATTTATTTAAAAAAAATATATAAAAATCTTGTAGGGGCCCAAATAAAACCTCATAAAATAATCAAAGTGACAAATGCACAAAAGGAGCCATATATGACCTGACACGTTTCGGCCCACAAGAGCCTTCTTCAGAGGTCAAATAGTACAGAATACAGCATGCAACGAAGCCCCTGTTACCCTTGTAAGGCAGTAAACAACGGATAGAGGACCAAAAATGGAATGTTCCAATCTGGAACTGAATGACACACACACACAAAAATTGTTTGTGGGACCACAAATATATCTGGCCTTGTGTCAGAAACAATATATTGGAGATAGTAACAGCACTAACATGTACCTTCCCATTTAGGTCCTAAGAGTACAAGTAAAATTGCCTATGTAACATGAAACGCATCAGGTCCTATGGTTCCTTTTGTGCATTTGTCACTGATTATTTTATGAGCTTTATCTGGGCCCCTACACGGGTTTTTTTATGTTTTTTGAAATAAACATGTGTACTTTTGTCTAAACCGATTGATCTTTTTAACTTTTGGCCCTTTACTAGTTACCTCTCTTACCCCAGCTAGGGTTGCCAGTAGGGCTGCCAAATCCCCCGGTAGGGCGGGGGAAACACCGATTTGTAAAGCTTACCCCCGCTTTTTCAAAACTGGCCACCGGGGGAGGCAATGGCTGCCAGCAGGGGAACGTCGGAGCCTGCCCTGGCCTCTCCCTGCCAGGCCTGAACTTCTTAAAAGGGAAATGTCTGCAGAGAGCCTGCCCTGCAGTAAAAAGCCTCAACAGCCAGTAAAAAGCCTGTGAGGTAGGTGAGGCTGAGAGAGCTCTTTCCCAAGCTGTCCTTGAGGGAACAGCTGGTCCAGAGCTATGGCTTGCCCAAGGTCATCCAGCCAGGTGCAAGTGGAGGAGTGGGGAATCAAACCCGGTTCTCCCAGATGAGAGTCCGCGCACTTCACCACGACACCAAACTGGCTCTCTCAGGAAGATAAGAATGGATGTGAGTGGAAGGGCAGTAGCTTGGTAGCAAAGCATATGCTTTGCATTCAAGAGACCCACCACCATGTCCAAAAGAGATGCTGGTGAGCCACGGCTAGTCAGAGCAGAAAGTACAGCGGGAGCCATGAAACTGTGCTAAAGAATCCCAACAACATTTTAAAAAGGGTTTTCCAGTAAAATTGTTGCCCCTGAAACCAGCACAGCTGCTTAAAGCAACACACATTTTGTTTTGATCCAGATCTGTACCAATTAAAGGGATTTAATTTTGTGAATATTCAGCACTAAACTCCCCATTATTGTAATAGTAGAGAGAATATAACCGCTGAATGGTTGGAAATTAAATGATCAGCAGGAGGCCTCAGAGCGTCCCATAAGACCCTCGCAACTGTTTCCACATCCCATTTTATGAAGTTTCTTTGGTCATTCTTAGGCACCCCTTTGCTGTTGTCACTTTTCAATTATCATTTTACTGTTGTACATAAAAAAACATACATTGGGTACCACTGCAGTACAATTATCAGCATCGATTCTTTCCTACGTAAAGTGTGCTCAGAGAGGGGTGTGAATACACAGCGTGGAGCAGAATTGCATCTGCCAAAGGGGGACTGGCAGCATGGTGCTTTTCAGGATCACATTTGCTCTGTGATAAAAGCCTCCTATAAAGGTACAACAATAATAGCTGGTGTAAACCAGCCAATGAAGAACATCTTAGAAAGTCCTAAAGATTGCAGTGAAAAACAAGCATGTGTTGAGACTCTCTACCATTGGTATCAATGGAGTTAACAGTAGGATGCCCCTTTCCCCACCCACACAGAGTACCTTCCTCTACCACCCCCACCCCCACACACCCTCTCAGATTCCGGGTTTCAAGCAGGTCAGGCCATCACAGGCCACTACCCTTCTCTCTTTTAAAACATTTAGGGAGCCATGACCTTTTCACCTCACAGGTCCTCTCACTCACAGAGACGTCAGAACAAAGTTTGAGTCTGGTGGCACCTTTAAGACCAACAAAGATTTATTCAAGGTATAAGCTTTCGTGTGCATGCACACTTCTACAGATCTGAAGAAGACTGAAGATGCTTTTGGGTTGCGGTCACACGCACCAGAAAAACCGGGGGGCGGGGGGAGTGAGGCTGTTTTCTCCAGAGGAATCTGACCCGCAGTTGCACGATCACACCTCCCTTTAAAGCTGCAGGTGCAGTCCATCAGTGTGTGATCACAGCAACTGTGGGTGAGTCGGGGTTTATTGTCCCTTTTTTCCCCCATGCGCTTAAACGAGGGATCGATGAATTGCACCTCCGCACCGAGGGTTCCCTATGGATTTTGCGATGATGCGCATACTGCGAAGGGTGGGGGAAACAACAGCACAGAGTCGGGATGGCCTGATCAGACCATCCCAACGCCATGAGAGCGCTCTGGAGTGATCAGAAACAGAAAAGTCCACCTGTGGCCCGTCACAACCCGTTTACTACTGGATTTCCCCCGGTATCTTTTAACTCCGCTTCTGAGATGGAGCAAAACGGGTTTCTGATGGCTGCAGGGCACTTCCCAGATGTTGTTGTCTGATTGCGCCCTTTAAATCCACCCGGCATTCATGCCTATGCCAGGTCTAATTGTGTGTATGATGGCAGCCTTGAACTGTTTCCCTATTCCAGGATTTGGGATCCTTTGTGACAAACGGACTATTTTCAACCAGCTCTAAGCAGCTCTTCTCCACAGTTTCCCTCAGTCAGGCATCCTCTTTTCCCTCTCAACTCCCCAGCTGCCAACTCCCGACTGCTGTTTTCCAAGGTCTCTCTCCAACATTCCGTCAGCTCTCATTGGTCGCTCTTAGGGAGAGGCAGAACCTACCCTATCCATCACACTAGTTCCATTATGTCTATTAAATTATTATAATATTTTTAGTATTTATATAACGTGTCCCATATGAGGTAGAGTTCTTAACTATGTTATCTGAATAGTATTTACACGAGCCCTGTCAGGCTAGAGTTTTCTGTGCTTTACAGGTAGAGGCAAGGCACAACGGCTTGTCTCAACGCATTTGTGGCTAAGTTCAGATTTGAGCCATGGTGTTCTTGAAACCATTTATTATGGCTGGACCTAAATTCCTTGACTGAAACCCAAAATGCACACATTGACTAAGGAAATCTATGTGCCTGAGGAGACTTTCTGTATTCTATCACTTGATCAGACCAGGAACTATGGCAAAAGTTAGACATGTGTCCAAATTCACATCAAGCTAGGTAATGCAATATTTTCAGTGGAATTTGCATTTGAATGCATATCTGTCGCAACATTCTGGCACAACTGATCTGTATTAAGGGCAGCTAGAAACTAGTCCTGGCTACAGATATTACGTATTAAATTTATTCCTCTATAGTTTTACAACCCTACCCCACCCACCACCCCAAATGTTCAGCAATACTTACAGTGAAGGCAGTAAACTTGGAAGGATGTCATATTTATCCAGGGGTCCTTTGGGGCCAGAGCGAGGTGGAGCTTCGCTCCACCAGCTCAGTGGGGCAGTAGGGCAGCCACAGGCCAAATCAGATTCTCTGATCTGATTCGGCCTGCCGCCAAATTTCGGCGGCAACTTTAAAAGTGGCTGTAGGAGAGGGGGTTTGAGGGAGAGGCTCCAAACTTGCAGGGTACCTTATGGGACCTCTTCCCCAAATGCCCACCAAGTTTCAAAAAGATTGGACCAGGGGGTCCAATTCTATGGGCCTCCAAACAGGTTGCCCCCATTCCCTCCATTGTTCCCTATGGTAGGAAAAAAGTTAACATTTTTTCCCTCCATAGAGAACAATGGAGGGGATGGGACAATCTGTTTGGGGGCCCATAGAATTGGACCCCATGGTCCAACCTTCTTGAAACTTGGTGGGTATTTCAAGGAGAGGTCCCAGAAGGTACCCTGCAAGTTTGGAGCCTCTCCCTCAAACCCCCTTTCCTCCAGCCCCTCATATACCCTATGAGTTTTTGCCATTGATTTCAATGGCCCATAGGGTATAATGGGGCTGAAACTGACATTCCCTTTCTGACACACTTCCGGTGATGTCAGGGGATGTGGCATATGCTAATGAGTTATGCTAATGAGTTATGCTAATGAGCTCCTGCACCTCTTTTTCTACGAAAGGACCCCTGTATTTATCTGTTTATAAAACTTATTATACAGCTTTAAATTAGGGTTGCTAACTCTGGGATAGGAAATTCCCGGAGACTTACAGGTGGAGGCTGAAGGGGGCAGAGTTTGGGAAGGGGAGGGAGCTCAGCAGGAATGTGATGCTGTAAAGTGAACCCACCAAAGCTGCCATTTCCTTGATGGGAACTGTCATCTGGAAATAAATTGTAATTCTAGGAGAACTCCGGGGGGGGGGGCCTGTAGGTTGGCAACCCTACTTTAAGTAGAAAATGTTTTATTTCAAGGGACCTGGCTAGTATGGCACAAGACATTCACTAAAACTGGGGCGATACAATTCTGTAAAGTCTTCTAATTCTTTCTTCCTCTTTAGCCCTTGAGCTTCGAGACCAAGAAAAGCTACACTTTAAAAGTAGAGGGTGCCAACCCCCACTTGGAAATGCGCTTCCTCAACCTAGGCCCGTTCCGTGACACTGCAACTGTGCACATCAGCGTGGAGGACGTGGATGAGCCACCCGTGTTTGAGCCTAGCTTTTATTTTGTGGAGGTACCTGAAGATGTGGACATTGGGACCACCATACAAATGATTAATGCCAAGGACCCTGATGTGACCAACAACTCAATCAGGTTTTCTTTTTCCACCACTCTTAATATCCACTGTGTTAAGTCTTAGGGCTGTGATGGTTACTTTGGGAGACAAGGAATGCAGGTTCAGAGTACCAAAACAAAGAAATGTTTGGATGACATTAAACTGGGTATCCTTTTGTTACCTTAGGCCAGTTCATACAGCCAGAATCTCCATTGGCCACTCATTTGTAGCTGAGTGAAGACTTAATAAGACTTCAGTAAATCCAGGGTTAATTAGAGTTGCCAACCTCCAGGTGGCACCTGGAGATCTCCTGTTATTATAGTTGATCTCCAGATGACCAAGATCAGCAAATGGCTGCTTTGGAGAGTGGACTCTATGGCATTATACCCTGCTGAGATCCCTCCTCTCCCCAAGCCCCACCCTCTCCAGAATCCACCTCCCAAATCTCCAGGTATTACTCAACCCAGAGCTGGCAACCTTAGGGTTAACCCAGACACTGAGTCAGCAGAGACACAGGAAACCTCTGTCACTGCTGAAGCTGTACCTCACTTTTCAGATAGCACCTAAAGAAAGTAAATGTGTCCGTAGTTTGTTTTATTCAGTTTGGTGTAGTGGTTAAGTGTGTGGACTCTAATCTGGGAGAACCGGGTTTGATTCCCCACTCCTCCACTTGCACCTGCTGGATGACCTTGGGCAAGCCATAGCTCTGTACCAGCTGTTCTCTCAAGGACAGCTTGGGAAAGAGCTCTCTCAGCCCCACCTACCTCACAGGGTGTCTGTTGTGGGGAGGGGAAGGGGAAGGAGTTTATAAGCCGCTCTGAGACTCCAAGTGAGTGATGGGTGGGATATAAATCCAATCTCTTCTTCTTCTTCTTCTTCTTCTTCTCTCTCTATATAATAATTCTCTGATGGTGGTGGCACTCTCTAGAACATTCCACACACCACCCCAGCCTTTGGTCCCCTGGCCTGTCAATTAGAAGCTGTCCCTATCCACTGGCTGTGAATACTCGTAATGCCATTGGCTGGGTCTGCTCCTCTTTCCTGCCCACTCCTTCAGCCTCTGTGCCCTGTCAGAATTCCTGGCAGATGGTTTTTTGCTCTTGACAAAGATACTTCTCCAGCTTCTTTCCTGTGGGGGGATTAACTGTTACCTCAGCGGCTGTTGGTAGGTGAAACGAAATGGCAGATACCTGTGTTTATAAGATGGCTGCTGCCTGTGGTTTGTTTAAAATGTTCCCCCATAAGGTTCAACTGTTACCTCAGTGGCTGTTGGTAGGTGAAACGAAATGGCAGTTACCTGTGTTTATAAGAGGGGCTTCAGAGCATGGTAGAGGTTGCAGGTGGGTTGGGGGATGGAAACCTGAAGAGTGAGGAGGAAATTAAGGTAGGTTGATGCTTGGCTGGGAAGGAGATGGGGTTGCCAACTCCAGATGGGGGTTGGACTAGATGACCCTGGAGGTCCCTTCCAACTCTGTGATCCTATGATCTCTTTCATATTTTAATAGATTGCAGGGCCAGGGCCTATTATAGGGTTGCCAACTCGTGTTTGAGAAATTTCTGGAGATTTGGAGAACATGCCAGTGGAGGGCAGAGCCTGAGGAGAGGAGGGAACTCAGCAGGGATGTGAAACCATAGAGTCTCCCCTTTGACGCTGCCCTTTCCTCTAGGGAAAGTGATCTCTATGGTCTGGAGATCAGCTGAAGCAGTACAATAGAGACAAGCTCAGCCTCTAATGAAGATCTCAAACAGCCTTTTGAAAGTTTCCTCTAGGGAAAGGGGAGGGACCCGTACAATAACACTGCACACTGTGCCCATAACTACAATGGACATGGTTGCTGGGGATGGAGAGAAAATCGACCCACCTTTTCCCAGCAATGAAATGTTCTTGTGATAGAGGAGAAGAACATAAGAAGAGCCCTGCTGGATCAGATTAGTGGTCCATCTGTCCCAGCGTCTCATCTCACACAGTGGCCAACCAGTTCCTCTGGAGGGCCAGCAACAGGGCAGAGAGGTCGAGACCTTCCCCTGATGTCACCTCCTGGCTCTGGGATTGAGAGGCTTAGTCACCATGGCTAGTAGCGGCTGATAGTCCTATCCTCCTTGAACCTATCTTATCCCCTTTTAAAGCTGTCTATTCCTGTGGCCATCTTTACATCCTCCGGCAGTGAATTCCACATTTTAATCACTTGCGGTTTTAAGGAAACTTTTCCTTGGGCGCTTTCACACACACTGGCCAATACACTTTCAATGCATTTTGCAACCGGATTCTACTGTGTGAAATGGCAAAATCCACTTGCAAACGATCACTAAAGTGCATTGAAAGTTAGTTAGAAATGCATTATTCAGCATGTCTGAAAGTGCCTTTTGTCTGTCCTGAACCTCCTGCCCATCAGCTTCACCAGATGCCCTCAAGTTCTAGTATTGTGGGCAGTGGGGAAAGTTCTCTTTTTTTCAACTTTCTCCCATGCATATAAACCTCTATCATTTCCCCCCTTATTTGTCTCTTTTCTTAAACCGAAAAGTCCCAGATTCTTCAGCCTTTCCTCTTAGGGAAGGGGCTCCAATCCCCCAATCATCTTCTGTCCTTTCCCCAGCTCTGTGGTGTCCTTTTGGAGATACGATGACTAGAACTGTACACAGTATTCCAAATGAGGCTGCAGCATTCATCTATATAGGGGCATTATAATATCGGCCATTTTATGTTCAATCGCTTTCCTAATAACCCCTGACACAGAGTTTGCCTTTTTCACCACTGCAGCACACTGGACTGACACTTCCGTTGAGCTGTCTGCTGCGACCTCAAGATCTTTCCCCCTCTCCGTCTCAGCAGGTTCAGACCCCGCCCCCCCCATCTGCCTGGACTTGGAGCTGGGTTTTTTTTGTGCCAGTGTGTATCACCAGCACTGCGTTTCATCTGCCACGTTGCTGCCCACATATCCTCCAGGAGCCCTTCACAGACATCCTCGTTTTTCACCATCCCAAATAATTTTTTGTCGTCTGCAAACTTGGCCACTACACTGCTCTCCTCTAGTTCCAGATAATTTTTAAACAAATTAAATAGTACCGGTCCCAAGACCAATCCTTGTGGGACCCCACTGCCTACTTCTCTCCATTGTGGGAACCGTCCATTTATTCCTGCTTGTTGCTTCCTGTCCCTTAACCAGTCTTTATTCCATAAGAGAGCTCGTGCTCTTATCCCACGACCTCTTTGGTGAGGTACCTTGTCAGAAGCCTTTTGAAAGGATGTCTGGAGCTCCCCAAAACAACTGAGAAATAAATTCATATTAATTTATATGTGAAAAAACTCTGTGTGGGAAAACTTTACACCAGAGAGCAAATGCAGCGTCTCCTCCTCTTTTTCATATTGTTCTCTTTTCCCCATAGTTAGATTCAGGTTTGACTCTCAAAAGCTTATAGCATAAAAATATTATTGATCTCTAAAATGCTACTGGACTCAGCTCTAGCTCTTCCACTGCAGACCGACACAACTACTCTCTGACACTTTCCTCAGAGTGTATCACTTCCCCCAGAAGCAAAAGAGGCAGCATGGCACAGTGGTGAGAGTGTTGCGCTAGGAGCTGAGATAAACAGATTCAAATCTCTGCTCATGGAAGTTTGCCAGTTGCCCTTGGACCTGCCACATTCTTTCTTCTTAAACTACCTCATGAACACATGAAGCTGCCTTATACTGAACCAGACCATCAGTCCATCAAAGTCAGCATTGTCTACTCAGACTAGCAGCAGCTCTCCAGAGTGTGAGAGCCCAAGAGATTTCAAACTCCCAACAAAGGATCTTAAACATGAACTTCTTTATTTGATAGTGGATCAAGTGGTCTTACACTTCTCGAGTCAGTAATGAGGGTGGGGAGGCATAGGGGTACAGTTATAGTGTATTCCAACCATGTTGTAACAATTGAATCTCCCAATCACTAATCAGAAAAAAGGGCGCCCAAATACATCGGCCCATTGGTTCCCAGGCTGTAAGTGGGAAAAGTAGCAGTTGACACCTGTAAAAAACCCAATTAGCAACAAAGCCTGGGAGAAGAAACAGTCAAGGTTACAGCAGCGGAGCAAGATAAGCTGAGGCGAGAGCGAGGGAGAGAAGTGACATTCCAAAGGAGGGGGGAAGACACGCACAGAGTATAGTGGTACATCGCACCTTCTGACTGGGAAATGACAGTCCTACTGACACAGGGCAGCGGTGTTTCACATCACCTGATCCTTATAAACTGAAAATGCTGGGGATTGAACCTGGGACCTTCTACATGCTGAGCAGATGCTCTACTGCTGAGCCACAACCCCTCTACATGAACCTTACCGGGTTTCGGTATGAGAGGAAAACAACATGATAAGCTATTTTGGGTCCCCACTGAGGAGAAAAGTGTGGTATAGGCATCATTAAGCATAAGCCTTCAGGGGTGGGGGGGAATCTCTGTCACAGGAAAATGTGCAAATTGCTACCGGATTCCAAAGCTTTTTAAATTTAAGGATTATAAAGAGATTTGGAGGAGAAAGAGGATGTTTGTCTAGAGATCTGGAAAAGGATCAAATTGCTTTTTATGTACTCTGGTATGCACAGGAATGCATGTCCATAATCAAAAGTGATTTAGCTATAGTCTGCTAAATGGACTGCGGCATTACAGAAGTTTAGTTAACACCTCTTAACTGATCATACCATCATCATGTCAGTAGTAATAACAAGACCAGTATTTTAATGCAAACGTGCAATGTTGGTGGTGCTTTGGCAAAATTTATATTATTTTGTCGCCTGCATGGAGCTTCCATGCTAACAAAAATTAAACCCAATTTTTTTTTGGGGGGGGGGGGGGATATTCCCGATCATTTCAGTTAAAATGGCGAAGTTATATTTGGCACTGAAATTTTTAAAAGCCTGAGCAAATTTCCAAAGGATATTCTCAAATCCTCTTATTCCCAGCTTTGTTGACAGCCGGATTACCCACACTGGAACTTGCTGATTGCTGAAAGCGTGGTCTGATTAATTCAGAATGACTCAGGAAGATTATGTAAACAGTTCAATGGACTCGAGTGCTGAGAGCCAGCGATTAATAATAGGTGAACATGTGCAGAGAATGCAGTTGCAAAACCTCCACCTGTGCTCTGTGACACCTGTGATTAATGCTGTGCTACTAACCACAAGGCCATTTTCAGTTTCAGACACAAGCTAGCCTTAAACTGTCAGAAGAGAAATTTTTAATAGACCTTTTCAAGAATGATCATTCTTTCACAATCTTACATTGTGAAAGAATTGTACAGATTTCCTAAATAAATCTAGCACCTGGGAAATACCTTCAGTCGTTTTTTTGTTCCTGTTCCCTTGTTCTTGCACAGAATAAAGTCACTTCTTCCCCCACAAGTATCTTTACAGTGTTGTGTACCACAAGTTTCTCTCGCCCAAAAGAGCACTATCTGTTTACATAGAAGCATTTCATCTTTGTTTGTCCCAGTAATCCCAGTATGTCCCAATATGATGTATTGGGTCGGCACTGTGTGCCCTCGTGAGCCGCCCTGAGCCCCCTTGTGGGTAGGGTGGGGTATAAAAATGAAATATAAATAAATAAATAATCCTTACAGAAGTGTTCTGGAACCCCATATCTGTAGATTAGGGACAGCATCCCCTGGTGCAGGGGTGGGCAAACTTGCTCAGCGTAAGAGCCACCTAGAACAGGGATGGCCAAACTTGCTTAACGTAAGAGCCACATAGAATAAACATAAGATGTTTGAGAACCACAAGACATGAATAAATATTACCTGCTTTTATTGGAAAATAAGCAAATTTGCTTTATTTATTTATTATATTTATATCCCGCCTTGCCAGCGAACCGGCTTTATTAACATTAAAAGAGACTGCCAAAAATAATAACAAAAGGGGTAAAAGCAGATATTGACAATGATATTAATTTGTCCAATGATATTTGTTTGCTAATGATATTTAGCTTTCCCAGCCACCCTGCCGGGAGCCACATAATATATGTGAAAGAGCCGCCTGCGGCTCCCGAGCCACAGTTTGCCCACCCCTGCCCTGGTGTATCTTTGTGGACAGAAGGGGTGTGTGTGTGATTTTTGCCAGTTCTGTGGTCTAGTGGTTTAGAGGGCTGGACTAAGATCTGGGAGACCCGTGCTCAAAACTCCAATCCACCATGGAACTCGGCCTGTCATGACCTCTAAGTCTAACCATGGTCCCTAGGCAATTCCCCTTGCTGTTGATATAACTTCCTTATGAGCAGGGCTTGTTTTGTAGAAAAAGCCCAGCAGGAACTCATTAGCATAACAGGCCACACCCAACAGCAGAAACTCATTAGCATATTAGGCCACACCCCTGACCACGCAGCTCCCCCCCCCCCCAGGATCGGCTTTCCCAGGTGTCCCACAGCTTGCAGGGTGCCTGGGGAACCCAAGGGAAGGAAGGCAGTTTCTGGATCGGCTTCCCCAGGTGCCGATTCAGAAACCTGAGGAGGGGGAAGGCAGTTAAAACGGCCTTCCCTTCCTGGATCAGCTTGGCTTTCCCAGGTGCCCCGGGGGCTTGCGAGGCACCTGAGGAACCCAAGGAGGGGGAGGCTGTAGGCGTGGCCAACTCAGAAGCCAGCCGGAACTCCGTTCCTGTGCGTTCCTGCCCCAAAATAGCCCTGCTTATGAGCCAAGTTAGCACATTCCTGGTTCAGATTTCAGCTCAACTATGCATTCACTGGAGGTACACAGACAAGCCCGTTGTAAAATGGGATTATTACACTAGGCTTCCATTTGGGAGTGTTTAAGGGTTGCTGGGATAATGTATATGAGGTGTCCACAGAGGATATCCTGACAGCCACTGTGGTATAGTGGTTTAGAGTGCTGGACTAAGATCTGGATTTTTTCTACCAAAAACAGTGGCTGTCAGGATATCCTCTGTGGATTGGATCCTACCCAATATACCCAGTCCCCGCCCTGGGATGACTCCCACCTAAAAGCATTCCCAGGCTAGAGAGTGGGAAGGCGTTAATAGATGACACCTGCAAAAGAAGCCAAAAACACTAAACATGTCTGTGAGAAGTTACCAGTAGCCTTGAATAGAGATAACAACCCTGTGAAGCCAGCAAGCGGAGGGATGGGAGTACATTCCAGCGGGAGGAGGGGGGAGGAGTGGAGTAAATCCCATCTCCCACCCTGGAGAGTGGCAGGATTACCTGACACACTGCCCCCTCGAAAACCCCTTTAACCCCCGGGTTTTAGGGGGTAAAGCTTATGGAAGGCACAGAGTTTTGCAGAAGTGTTAACATGCTCAGAAGCGACCCATTCATTATGTTCAGGGCCAAAGTCTTTCCAACTAATAAGATAGTATAGGTGGCACATTTAAGTTTGGAGTCGAGGATTTGATCTATCTCACAGTGCGGTCCCCCCCCCCCCCATCAGAGGAGGGGAAGCTGGATGATGAGGTCACCACGAATTCGATCCAGGGTCCTTCTTCAGTAAGCTGAAATGGAAAACAGGGTGAACCTTTTTGAGAGACTTAGGAAGTTCGAGTTCAAATGTGACAGCATTATTTTTTTTCCCACTCTAAAAGGTCCTATATATTTCCAACTGTGAGAGTGTCCCAAAAGATATAGTCTACAATAGGTCTCCTTAAGCAGTAAGTCCTTTATTTGTAGAGAAGATCATTGGAGTCAAACACTTCCACTGTTAGTAATACTGGGTTGAGGGATTACAGGTATTCAGGGCTTTTTTTGTAGAAAAAGCCCAGCAGGAACTCACTAGCATAATAGGCTGCACCCAACAGCAGAAACTCATTAGCATATTAGACCACACCCCTGGCAGTCCAGCTCAGTAGCATATTAGGCAGGGCGGCTGGGAAAGCACAGGGCAGGCATGGAAGCTTGCCTCCCCCCCCCCTCCCGAGCTTCTCTGCCCCACTTCAGCATCGCCTTTCTAGTCTACCCCCCCCAACCAGATACCAGGGAAAGGCATTGCTGAAGTGCCTCCCAGATTGGGGAGGGAAAGAAAGGCATTTTCAATGTGCCTGGGTTCCCTGCCTGCCCTTTTAGGGCTGGGACATGTCAGCTAGAGAAGGGAAGGCAGAGAGAGGCTTTTCCTTGTTAATTTGACTCTCAGCTGACTGGGGGGGAGTGAAATTGACAAGGAAATCCCCAGGGGCTCCCCAGAGGGAAAGGGGGCATTTTAACATGCCCCCTTTCCCTCTTGTGTGTAATGTAGGGAGGGCAGCATGCTCTGTAGCCATGCATACAAGAGGTTTTGATTGTAGGCGTGACCAGCTCAGGAGCCAGCCGGAACTCCGTTCCTGTGCGTTCCTGCCCAAAAATAGCCCTGCAGGTATTGATATACTGGATATGAAATATGGCTTAAGGATATTCTACCAATCACTAGGCAGGATTTTAGCCACTCAAATATACTGGCCAGAAGTTCCCATAGAAAACGCGGGAAAAGGAGTTCCCAGAGAATAATGATGTTGAACACCTCTAAAGTTCAGTTCCCAAGACATGGATAAGAAGAATACAAAATACTGGTGAGTTTGGCTCACACACAACTGCTAGCACTCCTGTTCAAGGACAGGGCAAAAGAGATAACAGGGGAGAAGCAAGTAACTTAGCCGGGCATGCGCAAGCGAAGCAACCAAGCAAGCAAGCGAGCGGAGCAGAGCACACATTCCGGAGGAGGGAGTCATGGCTCCGTTGAGAACTCCCGGGCGGGACCTCTCACCAGTCATGAGGGTAAAACACATGAAAGCCGATAATCTTTTCAGAAATCATGTAAATACACTTCGTAGCAGTCATACAGTTATTGAAAAGAATTCATGGCAGTTAACTGACACCAACCCAATTTACGGCTGGGTTGCAATCCTTTGATGTTTTTGGTGGATAAGTAAACAGACTCCCCTTCCTCCAGAGTCCAACCTGGGTCCCTGCGTTTGTCAGCATATTTTTTATAGTCAGTTTTGGCCGCTTCTAAAGTTTTGGCAATAAGCGGCCAGGAGTCACACAGGGAATTCCACCAGTCACTGAGGCGGCTGGGGCTTGGCGAGGCAGCATCGACGGTTGGTAACGGGACACCGTCATACCCGGCAGTAGCCATGAAGGGGGACACCCCTGTAGAGGAATGTATAGCGTTGTTATAACTATACTCAGCAAAAGGCAACAATTCTACCCAATCGTCCTGCTGGTAATTGGTATAGCAGTGGAGGAATTGTTCTAAGATTTGATTAACTCTTTCGGATTGGCCATCAGTTTCTGGATGGTAAGCGCTGCTCAGGGCTAATTTGACTCCTAGGATGATTAGGAGCTCCCGCTTGAAGTTGGCAACAAACTGAGTCCCCCTATTGGAGATAATTTTCTTTGGAATTCCATGTAAATGGATAATATTGCTCATGAAACTTTTGGCCATAGCTTTAGCTGTGGGAAGTTGTTTGAAGGGGATAAAATGGGCTTGCTTAGAGAATAGGTCTACAACCACCCACATGACTGTTTTGCCTTTACTCGGGGGGAGATCGGTGACAAAATCCATGGAAATGGTTTCCCAGGGCTGTGAGGGGGTCTTGAGCAGTTGTAATAGTCCCCCCCCCCCGCCGCCTTTTGCACATTAGACAGGTTTGGCAAGTGGAAACATAGTCAGAAACGTCTTGTCGCATGTGGGGCCAGCAGAATTGTCTTTGTAAAAGGTTTAAAGTTTTTAAGTAGCCAAAATGCCCTGCTAGCTTGGACTCGTGTGCTGAGTGCATGATTTCTCCCCTTAGGGTTTTGGGGACAAACAGTTTTGTACCATGATACCAGCAACCGTTAGGATTTTTTGTAATGTTGTCAAGGTTGACCAAGGAGGCTTCCTCTTCCTGGCTCTAAGCTTTTGTGCATTTCAAAATCCAGTCTGATGGGGTAGGTTCTATGCGACTACGTGCTTGGCTACGGGTGATCACTACCCCCCCCCCAACTGTTCAGGAGTAAATATGGAGTCTATAATGGGTTCTTTTCGACAGTCATATTGAGGAAGGTATGAGAGGGCATCCGCCAGTGAATTAGACTTCCCCGGGAAATGTCAGAGGGTGAAGTTAAATTTGGAAAAGAAATCAGCCCAGCGTAATTGTTTAGTGTTCAACGTCCGCTGAGTGCGGAGGGCTTCGAGGTTTTTATGATCAGTCCAGACTTCAAAAGGAACCCTCGCCCCCTCCAACCAGTGTCATCAAGTAGTGAGGGCAAGGCGGATAGCCGCAGCTTCCTTGTCCCACACTGCCCAAATTTTCTCCGTGTCACCAAATTTCTTGGAGACATAGGCTAATGGGTGTAACTTCCCATCTGTCCCCTCTTGCAGGATAGCCCCCCCCATTGCCATATCTGAGGCATCCATCTGCACTATAAATTGGTTAAGTTCATTCGGGTGGGCTAGGATGGGCTCTGAGGTGAATAGGGACTTCAGTGTTTTGAATGCAGTTTGACATTCAGCTGTCCAATGCAGTTTCGTCCCCAGTCTAACCACGTCATCACCCTTCCCCTTGGTCTTTAAGAGCTCCGTGAGGGGGAGACTACATTCGGCAAAGTTGTTGATGAATGAGCGATAAAAATTCGTAAATCCTAGAAAACTTTGGATCTGTCGCTGGGTGCGGGGCACTTCCCAGTCATTGACAGCTTTCACTTTCGCAGGATCCATTTCTAATCCACGGGGGGAGATGTGGTAGCCCAAAAAAATCAATCTCTGTTCTATGAAAGTCACATTTAGATAGTTTAGCAAAAAATCTGTGCTCCTTGAGGGTGGTTAGCACCTCCTGCACTAGCTGTATATGGGATTCGTCATCTGGGGAATACAGCAAGATATCATCTAAATAACATAAGACCCCATTGAAGAGGTGCTTGTGCAACACTTCATTAATTAGGTTCATAAAAATGCCTGGGCTACCCTGAAGTTCGAACGGCATGACTAAGTATTCGAATTGGCCCAGGGGGGTGTTAAAAGCAGTCTTATATTCATCCCCCTCACGGATGGGAACCCAGAAGTAGGCATCTCTAAGATCCAATTTGGAGAATATTTTCCCCTTCGCAGCCTCTGCTAGCAAGTCTTTGATGAGGGGTAGGGGGTAAGCGTTCGACGCTGACACAGCTTTTAAGCTTCTATAATCTGTGCACAAATGGAACCCTCCGTCTTTTTTCTTTTGAAATAACACTGGTGCTGCGAACAGGGATTGGGCCGGTCGAATGAACCCTCTTTGCAAGTTTTTGTCAATAAATTTGCAGAGCTCCGCCTTTTCGGAGGGGCTCATTGAATTCAATTTCCCCTTGGGCAGTTTTACCCCGGAAAACAGTTCAATGTCACAGTCGGTATTCCGATGGGGGGAAGCTCATCGGCTTCAGTCTTGCTGAAAACCTCTGCTAAATCCCTATATGCAGGAGGTATTTTTAACAAATCCTCTGTGGCCAGGCATGCTTGTGCCGTGGATGGCTTGGTTCCCCAAGTTGCTTTCCAAGTGTGGTGTTGGCATGCTGGGGCCACCCATCGGATCCTACCCTCACTCCACATGATGTATGGATCATGTCCACTCAGCCAAGGGCTGCCGAGCACCATGGGGAACTGGGCGTGTGGGGTTATGACAAATGCCCGTTCCTCCCAATGCTCCCCCACTCCCAAAACCAAGGGGAGTGTCTTGAAGAGACAAGGCTCCTTCATTTCTGACCCATCCATTTGGGTGAAATGCAAGGGTTCTTCTAGGGAATTCACCCCAAGACCATCGACAATCATGGGGCTGATGAGGTCACGGGCGCACCCTGAGTCTATTAGAGCCCATACCCTCATATGAGTTCCGGTCTGGGGGGCAACAACTGTAACAATAACATACAACAAAGGGGCAGGAGAGTTCACCACTTTCGGCGCTGGGGAGATGGGGACCTGTTGCTTCACACCCTTCTCATTTCCCGCCGGCGAGGGAAGTTCCTCGATCGCCACCTTATCCTCCTCGGGAGTGGGCTCAAGTTGCAACGCTCGTGGCTTGGATCCCTGAATCACTTTTCAGGTGGCGGGGGTGGTGGGAGGTAGGGTTTTCGGGGTGGCAGCGGGGCAGGATGAAGCGTAGTGCCCTGCTTTGCCACACCGCATGCACAACCCCTTTTTCAGTCATAGTTCATGGATGTCTTTGTGGGGCCCCTTCGACTTCACCTTCTGTGCTGAGGGTCCTGATCCCTTGTCACTCTCCGTCTTAGCTCACATCTTTACCAATGTGAAGCGTGATTCAGCTTCTTCGGCGGCCCGAATCCAGGCCACCAGAGTGGTAGGGTTGACATTACATAACACAGTCTCATACAAGTCCAGATTCAACCCTTGTTGGTAATTTTCCACCAACACTTCCTCAGGCCACCCCCTTATTCTGGCTGTAATTTGTTTGAAGGCTGCCATGTACTCACGTACCGAGCTTCGTCCTTGAGTGAGCCTCCTCATCTGGTTCTGGGCTTTTTCTTAACTCATCGGGTCCTCATACTGCCTCCAGAGAGCTCACATGAAGTCTTCAACCCGATCTAGTTTGGGCCCCGGGGGGTTGTGGAGGCTCACGTACCAGTCAGCAGCTTCTTGCAATTGGGAATCGATATATCCCACCTGGTCGCCCTCATTTGGGAAGAGGTGGCCCCAGGTTTGCAGGAACTGTCTGGCTTTGATGATAAAAAATTGTAGCTTTTCCGGGTCCCCATCAAACATCGTGGCCAGCAGTTCTTGTGGGATCGGCCAATGATCTACTGGCCCAAGGGGTCCTGCCGGCACCGGTTGCATGGGTGCCCATGGCCCCACGAGAACCAGCTGACCTGCAGGGACCTGAGCCAGAGGAGCCGGGCCGCTGGCCCCCCAGTGCCACCCACCTGAGTGTCAACTACCCTCAGGACAATTCCAGGTAATCCCTCCAGCAAGGCAGTCATCTCTCTCTGCAGCAGGGTCTCCATCGCTTCCATGCAGCGATCCACATGGGACCACAAATCTCCAAACTCAGGTCTCTTGGGACGACGGGAGTTGCGGGATCTCACTCCCTCTCCCAGTTCTCGGCCCAGCTCCATCCCCATGGATGCTCTCTGTCAAGAGGGGGTCCAGGTCTCGATCAGCTCAGTTCCAAATTGAGTCCACGAGTACCTGGGACCCCTGGGCCGGCAATCCACCCACGGGGTGGTGCGAGGAAGTACGGCATCCTCCTCCATAGATATGGGGACCACCGTGTCCCCCGAGGTTGCCGGGGGTTCACCACTGTCTTTCGACATCGTCAGGAATGGCAGGCCTCCCCAGAGAGAAACGGGATTACTAACTCTCTGTGAGACTTCCTGGATGAACTCACCCCACGCAAAGGATCTTAACCAAGCCTTTCTTTATTGGGGGAATTTCTTCAGGATACACTTGTTGAGTTAGTAATGGATTGGAACAATAGTGTAGGATAGATATAGTGATTTCAAATGTGTATTGTCACACGGGTTCCCCAGTCCCCGCCCCGGGATGACTCCCGCCTAAAAGCTTTCCCAGGCTAGAGAGTGGGAAGGCATAGATGACACCTGCAAAAAAAGCTAAAAACACTAAACATGTCTGTGAGAAGTTACCAGTAGCCTTGAATAGAGATAACAACTCTGTGAAGCCAGCAAGCGGAGGGAAGGGAGTACATTCCAGCGGGAGGAGGGGGGAGGAGTGGAGTAAATCCCATCTCCTGCCCTGGAGAGTGGCAAGATTACCTGACATTAGGCTGAAAGTATGTAACTGCTCCAAAATCTCCCAGTCAGCTTCCACCACAAAATGGGGATCTGAACCTGAGTCTCACAGATCTCAGTCTGAAGCTCTAACTGTTATATCACACTGGCTTTCATAGGGTGGCTGCTGATGAACAGTAGCAAAGCAGCTGGGCCTACCTGAGTCATGCAAATCAGATGGTATCAAGTCACACAGAGGGTGCTGCCTAGGCATGCCAGCCTCCAGGTGGGACCTGGGGATCCCCTGGAATTATTGCTAATCTCCAGACTACAGAGATAACTTCCCATGGAGAAAATGGATGTTTGGAGGGTGGAGTCTACGGCATTGTACCTCACTGTGGTCCCTGTCCTCCCCAGGCTCCACCCCCAAATCTCCAGGAGTTTCCCAGTCAGGATCTGGCAACCTTCCCCCACCCCATCCTCTGCCAATGGCCAGGAGGGACCTGGCAACCCTAGACTGCTACCAGGCCTAAAGGTGGGGCCTGGAGACATACACACACACACACCCCAGAATTACAACTGAACTCGAGACAGCAGAGATCTGGCTCCCTGGAGAAAAGGCTGCTTTGGAGTAGGGCTGCCAAGTCAGCCCGGGGGGCGGGGGATCCCCCACTACAGGGGTTCCCGATCCGCCAGCCAGCATTCGGCCGGCGGGGGGAACCCACCCCCCTTCCCCAACATAATGGCGTCACCCGGAAGTGATGTCATCACATTGGGGACATTGCCAGAGCATTGCCCTGGCAACGCCCCCAACGTGCTGATGTCACTTCCGGGCGATGTCACTGGGCAAAGTGTGCATGCCCAGGAAATTCCCGGACGACGGAGGACTCCCCCCCCCCGTTAAGAACACTTAAGTTAAGAACACTTGGCAACCCTACCCTGGAGGGTGGACTCTGTGGCATTATACCCAGCTGAGACCTCCCTTCCCAAAACCCAGCCCTCCTTAGAGTCCACCTCAAAACCTCTAGGAATTCCCCAGCCTGAAAGGCCAAAGTCAGCCAGGAAAGGGCCCCTCCCCCGGCCTTTTACTGACAGAGCCAGTTAGAAGCCTCCCCCTTCCCCCAAACATTCTAATCTCTCTCCCTTGATGCCTGAAGTAGATCCCTGCAGAGGCCATTTCAAAAAATACTGGGGGGAATACAATGGTCCCTGAAGGGGGTTTTTTTACTTTGGAATTCCCTTGGAATCTTAGGTGATAACTTTACTGTTAGCCGATGAGAACCCTGAAACAACTCACTTGGTGGCAAAATATCTATCGATAGTGTTATTTTTAAAATGGCTTTGAAATGCTATATGTAGTTTTATGTATACAAATTTTAAAATTTTAAAACCAAATTTTATATTCTCATGGGTTTTTATAGAATTCATGGAATTTTATAAAGTTATGCCTATTAACTTTGTTTATTAGTATGATTGCTAGCTTTCTATTCCTAAACGTTTGGTCTACATTTGTAGTAGCTCTTTGTACACCTGGATTAAGACCTTTGGTCAATGAAGCTAATAAATAAAAGGAAAGGAAAGGATTTTTCTGCACCCCCAGGAAGCCCCCTGACTATTGTTATACACGCTGTATTTTGCCACTGACTAAGCAGGTTGGCTTTGGTGAGAACACTTGGCAACTTTCTGACATAGACAGACATACAGATATGCTAAGTGCCATTGATTATCCTAATCACAGAAACAGAAATCAATCGTGAATACATATTCAGGATATTCACTTTGGTTCATTGCTTAAATGCATTCTGGGAAATAGCTAAATGCTGACAGGCTGCTATTCTGTTAAAGGTTTGTGGCCTTGTTCTGGCCAGCTACAACTGCCCATGTTTCTGATGTCAGTTAGCCTACTTAAATGAAGAACATCACCACTCTGTACCTATATCAGCTACAATAGATACTTTATAGAGCTTCATAGTCTGGGAAGAAGAAGGCCCATTGTTTAGGTAAAAAAGAAACATCTTTACTTGAGAAAGCCCTGTTAAAACCCAATCAGAAAGTTATGACAGACGTATGCCAAAGTTTGATGGAACTACTAATTATGATTTATGCGCAAGTGTCATACTGAGTATAAAATCCTATGTCCCCACTGTAACTACAGGATAGCCAGTGGGCATTCAAGGGTCCAAAGCCCTGTTGTACCTGTGCTTCCCCTTTTATTAATAAAGTTCTTGGAATTTTCTGCTCTACAGGATTGTGCTGGGTGTTTTCTCAAATTGGACTGGGGAAACACCACCAGAGACAGCATTTCTGTCTTTCACTATGTAGGAAAAGCTGTTTGGGGGAAGTGAGCCCTCTGTTGGCAGAAATAACTATCCACACGCAAAAAAAACCCTCTGGGAATTAGAATATAGATGCGGCCATTTCAGTATACTACTGGGTTCCTGATTCTGACCTATTAAGACCACTGGCAGTATTCCATCCAGAGTGCAATAGTGGAAGCCGGATGGACCCATAAAACTTTGCCGTGTTCATTCCAGGTGGCAGGTTGCCACAAAGTCTTTTTTCAGCAGATTCTACCCTTGTGTCTCCTATCCGCCAGCCTATTTAGCTGCACAAAACCAATTTTAATTACTGATAGTTAAAACTATCCAGCCCTGTACTAATTGATGTAAATGGCAGCAGGCCTAGAGGGAATACAATAATCTTTCTAGATGACAGTTCGCAGCATGCAAGGGAAATGAGGTACTTTGCTGGCAGAGATGTTTCTCCTGATTGGAATTTTCTTGTAAAAAGGACACCATATAATCAGGCAGTCCTACTGAGCCTGTGTCCAAAACTGGTTCACAGAGAAATGGTTTCAGTGGAATTAAAATGAACCCAAATCAAAGATCTTTTGATTGCTTTGATCCCAAATGGAGATGAACCCTTAAACACCAACGTTTATTGGTGTTGATTTATTTACCTTATTTATAGTGTGAGTCAGTGCAGTTGATAGGATGGGAAGACCAATAGCCAATGTAGTAGGATTAGGATGTGGGAATTAAAACAAGTAAAGAACCTGGGTGCGGGGGAATGAAACAAGGCTTTAGTATCAACATGGAATATTATCAATGCTGATAATACATACAGCAACAGATAGTATGTACTACACACGGTAGTACAGAACACAATCTCTTTCCCTTCATTAAGGCATTCTTCCTGAATCTGTTCCATTATAATGAAGCCCTATGACTTCTGTAAAAATGCCCTCCTGAATGATTCAGTTTTGCATAATTGGTGGCATATCAGGAAAGTAGGAGCCTTCTGACCACATCAGGTAGGCCATTTCATAAGGAGGAGGCCACAACTAGGGTTGCCAGCCTCCAGGTGAGGCCTGGGGATCTCCTGCTTTTACAACTGATCTCCAGCTGACAGAGATCAGCTCTAGGGTTGCCAAGTCCATTTTGTTTACCGGCGGGGGGAAGTCCTCTGCCGGCCGGGAGCCTCACTGGCGTGCGAGCGGGGCGTTGCCAGGGCGACGCTCTGGAAATCACCCCAAAACTCTATGGTATCATAGAGTTTTGGGGTGATTGCCAGAGCGTCGCCCTGGCAACGCATCCAACGTGATGGCGTCACTTTCGGGTGACGCCATTGCGTGAGGGAAGTCGTCCAGGCTGGACGACTTCGGGGGCAGGGTTTCCCCCGCCGGCCGAATGCTGGCCGGCGGATCGGGAACCCCTGTAGCAGGGGATCCCCCGCCCCCCGGGCTGACTTGACAGCCCTAATCAGCTTCCCTGGAAAAAATGGCTGCTTTGGAGGGTGAACTCTGGCATTCTACCATGTGGAGGCCCCTCCCCTCCCCAAACCCCACCCTCTCCTTGCTCCACCCCCAAACTCTCCAGGTATTTTCCCACCCAGATTTGGCAACCCTAGCCACAACAGAGAATACACATGTTGATCTTGCCCATTTGCAGGGTGGTGCCTGTGGAAGGTCCTTCTCAGATGAGCAAAGCTGTCATGGCGGAGCAAAGAGGGAGAGGCAGTTAGAGTTGCCAACCTCCCAGTGGCACCTGGAGATCTGCTATTACAAATTATCTCTAGCTGCCTGAGATTGGTTCCCTTGGAGAAAATGGCTGATTTAGAGGGTAACCTTTATGGCACTATACCCTGCTAAGGCCCCTTCCCAAATCTAGCCCTCCCTAGGCTCCACCCTCAAAATCTCCAGGTATTTCCCAACCCAGAGCTGGCAAGAAAAGATGGGAGAGGAGGTACAGAAAAGAGTGTTGTGCTGTTTTGTGCATTTACCTTGAACCCAAGTTCAACAGATGAGTACAAAGAAGCGTTAGTTAACTAAACTAAACTGTAGGCTATTCTGGAACATCAAAAAGCTTTGGGCACAATCCTACCAAAAACTAAGTATTTTTCCGTCCCATTGGTTTCAGTTAAAAGGTCTGTCAGGTCCAGCAGCAGATGGTTAACAAACACCCACAAAAAAAGGACAGGAAAGTGGGAGCCGTCCTGTTTTTGCCTCCAGCATCTGGTACTCATGGGTGTGATACCTCTGAAATGGAAATTCCATTTAACTCTCCGAGCTGATACTTTTTTGTCCTTAATGAGTTTGTCTGATTCTTCTTAAAAGCCTCCTGCGCTAGCAACCTTCACTGCATCTTGTGAGCCCCTAAACTGACCTTTTGGCATTCTCATTAATTCCTTGGGGGGGGGGGGTTTCTGTTCTGCATGTGTCGTCAGCTTGCTATTTCATCAGTTTATGTCAGGCATAAAAGCCTGCAGTTGAAATCTACAAGGAGATATGCCGGACATAAACTAATATAATATCAAATCAACCACTAGAGGAAGGAAAACACTTTTGGAACAGAAAAACCCCTGAAGAAACAGGAACTTACAAGCAGCAAAAATGAGGATACGGAAAAGCCCACTGTGCTGGGCGAAGGAGTATTTCCTTTTGTTTGCCCTGAGCCTACCAATGATTAACTTCATTGGGTATGCCATATTCTGTCATTGTGAAAGCAGGAGAAAAGGTTTCTTTCTTTCTGTTCTCTCTTAATATTTATAATTTTAAAAACTTCTCCCACATCCTCCTTAGCCAACTCTTCCCTTAAACTAAAATTAAGCCTACACTCGGCAGCCTTTCCTCCTATGAAAATACTCCAAGTTCTTGCTAATATTAGTGTCTTTTCTTGCTCAAAAATCCTTTTGAAACAGGGCAACCAGAACTGTTCGCAGTACTCTAAATGTGGCAAGCATTAAGCTTGTACATTGCCAAGAAAGATAAAAATATCTGAAATTAGCTCTCCCTCCCTCCCCTGTTCTGCTTAATCAATGTAGAAGGGACATCTGGAAAATGAAATTCCTTTTTGTCCTTTCATTGGAGAAGTGTGTCTGCCTGAAGACATGGCAGCAGTGCAAGCAAACATGTCAGAATCCAGGGTTTAATTATGTTATTTATCACTATATTATTTTCACAGGAGATGCTTTGCTGTTGTGTTTCGGACGTTAACCTGTATGAAATGTATCTGAACCAGTTAAACACTGGTTCGGAGTTGCTGAGTTCTTTCCAACACTACTTTTTGCATTGCATGCCTGAAACTGAAAGCAAAGCAGAGTATTAAAACAAGTCCAGCGAATCAGAACTGGATGCAAAATGTTAACGACAGGCATATCGCCTTTGGAAATGTGTCCTTTTTGCAGATATTCCATTGACCGGAGCAGTGATCCTGGACGCTTTTTTTATGTCGACATAACAACCGGTGCTTTGATGACTGCACGGCCCTTGGATCGGGAAGACGTCGCGTGGCACAACATCAGCGTGTTGGCCGTCGAGATGAGTAAGGCAAATTGAAATTACGGTCACAATGGAAGGAACCAGCAAAGTTGTTCCATCAATATGTACTTGAGCAGATGTTAATGCTGGCTCCTCCCACCCACCCCTCTCCTATTCTGTTTTACTGTTTTTGAACATAGAAACTGAACAACCATCAAAATGTTATCAGCAGAATATACTCCCAACCCCGTATCCTGCCCATATCACCCTCTTTTCGTATGCTGAGAGTGACATATTGTGGAGATAAAACCAACAGTGAAATATATGCTTGTACAAAGAAAGCAGTAGAACAAAGGAGGGGAAAGGAATTTGATCATCTGCATTGTGCAATTTCTCTCCTTTTTAATTTAGAATGCAGATGTTGATTCCCTCTTAACTGCATTTAAGAGACTGAGAGTGTGCTAGAGTAGTGGTTCTCAACTGATAGCCTGGGGTGGTGGTGAAGGTTTTCATAACAATTACTAAAAATTTACTCTTCCTCAGTCCTCATGTCCACCTGCAAGTGTGACATGCAGTCTCCTGCCAACCCTCTGTACCATGGATTATCCATCTATGATGACCTTTCGGCATGGTAGTAGCAATAACAGAATGCCTGTAGACATACAAATGGCCTTCTCGGGGAAAAAAGTAGGCACTTTCTATCATGGTGGGACCCAGGTTCTTTCATAGAGGGGGACACAATGTACAGAAGTTTGAGAACCACTCTGCTACAAGCAGGGCTCTTTTTGTAGAAAAAGCCCAGCAGGAACTCATTAGGATAATAGGCCACACCCAACAGCAGAAAATCATTAGCATATTAGGCCACACCCATGACTGCACAACTCATTAGCATATTAGGCGGGGGCTGGGAAAGCACAGGGCAGGCATGGGGAGGAAAAGAAAGGCATTTTCAATGTGCCTGGGTTTCCTGCCCGCCCTTTTCCAGCTGTGACTTGTTAGCTAGAGAAGGGAAGACAGAGAGAGGTTTTTCCTTGTCAATTTCATTCTCAGCTGACTGGCAGGGAGTGAAATTGACAAGGAAATCCCCAGGCGCTCCCCAGAGGGAAAGACAGCATTTTAACATGCCGCCTTTCCCTCTTGTGTGTAACATGGGGAAGGCAGCATGCTCTGTAGTCACGCATGCCAGAGTTTTTGGTTGTAGGTGTGGCCAACTCAGGAGCCAGCCGGAACTCCGTTCCTGTGCGTTCCTGCCCAAAAATAGCCCTGGCTACAAGATTATCCATCCCATATCCTTATTAGGAAAGAATTCGCCGCCGCCGCCAGAGAAACCTTAACTGCAGATAAGGGATATATTGGTTAACTCTGATCAAGGTTCTCATTGAACACAGATTTTAAATCAGCATCTTGCGATTGGCTTTTGGTCGCATACACCACAGCTAAGGGGAAGCCAATGTTACATCTGCATGATACGTGTGTTCAAATGCGCTTCAGCAGAAGCTACGGTTTGCATTTGATTGAGGGAATGGACCCAGCAATTTAATGTTTGCACTCCTGGGAGGTCTGCAAGTGAAACTGGAAATGTTGTTTACTCAAATCATTAGTATTCAAAGGAATTGGTTTTTTTTAGTTCTTCCCAAAAAGCAATTCAGACAAGAGCGTTCTCTCCCTCTCTAAGAACTATTAGTAGCAAAAACAGATGCTCTGGATACTGCAGAGCTTATCAGAATCGAGAGCAGCAGGAGAATTGGAGGCTTAGAGATTTGTTAATGAGCTTGGAGCCTTCTGCTCCTAGGTCACTGGTTCCAACCCTCCTTGAGCCAGTAGCAAGTGGCTGTGGTTTCCCTCTGCTTTCTCTTTTAGTAGCCTACAGGGAGTGATTTGGACATTAACTTGCGCTTAGGGTGGAAGAATTCTGCTCGCCAGGATTTCAGATATATAATGAAACAAGTGGGAACTCTCAAGGCCTGGGAAATATCTGGAGATTTGGAGGCGAACCCTTGGGAGGGAAGCAGCCTCAGCGTGGTATAATGCCATAGGGTCCACCCTCCAAAGAGGCCATCTTCTCCAGGGGCATTCGTCTCCATCATCTGGAGAGCAGTTGGAATTCCAGGTGATCCCTAGCCCTCACCTGGAGGTTGGCAACCTTAGTTCCTGTGGAGGGACCGGCTCCTTTGGAGGGCGGAGTCTATGGCATTATACCACGCTGAGTTCCCTATTTTCCTCACCACCCTCCCCAGGCTCCAGCCCCCAGATTTCCTAACCTGGAATTGGCAACCCTATCTCCTTCCCACCCAACAGCCAGCCTACCTTTCTTTGACCCCCCAACCCTCAGTCTTCAGTTTCCCCCCACCCTGGCAGCCCCTTCCTAGGAAAACTGTGGCCCAGTTGTGTGGTTCCGGCCATTGGGCCAGGCCCACCTGCATGGCAGGGAGCCCTCAAGGACTTGTGCGGGAGTAGCACTCCATTTTCCCCTATATCCCCCTCCCCACATTACTTCGTCTTTCTGCTCTCCTTTCCTCCGCCTGCCGCAGCTCTGAGATGTTCAGACAGGGAACGAAGAAGGCTGACATATCTCAAGGATTATGTCTGTTAGGGTGGGTCTGAACTATGGGGGGAGGGGTGTTCTGTGATTAAACCTGTGATTATTCAATTACCTTGGAACTTATTCAATTACCTTGGAATTACCTTATCAATTACCTTATTCAAATACCTGGGCCCCCTGACCTCCGTTTTCTTATGCTTCATCTAGACCTGACATAAACTTGCTGTGCTGAAATCACCACCACCGGCCTCCCGACTCCAGTACTTTTCACTCCCCTTGCCCTGCCTCCTTCTCTCCTTCTCAGACATTCACCAGCCCATCTTTGATCTGCCTCCCATCTTCGGCTATGTTGATTATTTAGCTTCATTTATACCCCACCTTTCTCCACGGTGGCAACCAAAGCGGCTCACATTATGTTCCTGCCCACACAAGAACCCTGTGAGGTAGTTGAGGCTGAAAGATTGTTGTGACTGGTCCAAAATCACTCAGTGGGCTTCTGCAGCAAGATGGGGATCTGAACCTGGGTCTCGCAGACCCTAATCTGAAGCTCTAACTGCTACACCACACTGGCTTTCGTAGGGTGGCTGCTGTTTAACACTAGCAAGCAGCCAGGCCTAGTTCAGTCACGCAAATCAGATGGTATCGAGTCACCCAGAGGTTGCTTCCAGGGCTAGAGTTGCCAGTCTCTAGGTGGGACCTGGTGCTCTTCCAAAATTACAACTGAACTTCAGACAACAGAGATCTGCCCCCCTGAAGAGAACAACTGTTTTGGAGGGTGGACTCTGTGGCATTATATTCAGCTGAGGCCTCCCCCACCCCCGCCCCGCCCCGCCCCAAACTCTGCCCTCCTCAGACTTCACCACAAAATCTCCAGGAATTTTCCAACCTGGAGGTGGCAATCCCAGCCAGGCCTGGCCCCAAGGTGCCCTCCCTCAAAAGCCAAAATAGGCCTGGAAACGGCCCTGCCCCCTACACCTGCCTTTTACTGACAACCAAACCTTGGAACGCTGCTGTTCCCCAGCAACAGCCACTGAGGGAATCCATTGCTTAAAGCTACAGGCACTCCTTTTATCATTTTTGGCTTTTAAAAAAAACCCTATGTATTTTTTTTTTAGATTTCACATTTTTCTGTAAACCTTGGGCTGTTTTCAGGTTTGTAGAAAGATCTGTCTTGCCCATTCACCACTCCAGTCACTAGATATCCAAAGATTGGCTGACTTTGCTATTCAAATATAAGATTTCAGATATATACTGAGTTTGTGATCACACTGCACTTATGCATGTGAACACAATATGGATGCTTCCAATTTTACTCTATGATAGCGTACCGTGGATAACACATTATAACATCACAAACAGCAGCCTTATTTCTTAGTCTCAGCCTCAGGCAGTAAAATTCATGATACTAGGTGATGTCCTTATGCTACAGGTTCCTCTCCTCCCACCATGGCATGACAACATCATGTGACATCATGAGTTTTAAAAAGATGGGAGGGAACTAGACATGCCTCCTGTGGCAGCTCCCCCTCTCCCATGGGACTGTTCATGAGAGTTCAAACAGCCAGAGGCAGGCACCACGATCCAGTGGATATTGTGTGAAAATGCCATGTGCCACGTGTGAGCCACATGATTGTCCATATATGGTGGCCAAATATGGCCACCACGGTTTGTGCAATTGCAGTGGCCCTTTTTGGAGGCACTGATTGTGCAAGGTGCTGTGGTTGAGTGCATGGATCCGGGAGGAGGTGCAGGTCCATATAACTGGCCCTTCTGGGCGACCCCTAACTGGTTCATGGGCCCACTGCTGCCCCCCATCTAGTCCCCGTGTGTTGTTTCATGGAGGCTGCCAACTATGTGAAGAGAGCTAAACTGTATATCACTAAAGCCTGATTTCCTACATTCTTTGATGTGGAAATATTTGGTTCGATGCCAAACACAATCATCGTACAGCAAAGCATGTACTAGTCCCAAGTAAAAAAAGATGTTTTTCTCTTTCAGTTTAAAAAAAAATCCAAGAAGCAAATTCAGTAGATATTTTGATATATAAAACTGGGAAGATGGCAGTCACATCAGTAACTTAAACAGAGTTTGAAAAGCGGAACATGTCTGGAAGGAATTTTTCTCCAGGCCAGTTTGGCCAGGGATCCTGGAGGTCATCTTCTGGGCATGGAGCAGGGGTCACTAGAGGTGTGGGGGGGAGGTATTTGTGAATTTCCTGCATTGCGTAGGGGGTTGGGCTAGATGACCCTGGAGGTCCCTTCCAACTATGATTCTGTGATTCCATGTCTGCCTTAACACATCACTTGCCCACCGGCTTCTTCCTTGGCACTGTGGTTTCCAGTACAGATTCGCAAACTGGTTCAATATGCCACGGAAGAGGCTCCCTGGTTCTAACGTGTCCTTCTTTCTTTCAGACAACCCGTCCCAAGTCGGCAGCGTTACAGTCACAGTCAGAGTCCTGGATGTGAATGACAACGCTCCCGAATTCCCCAGGTTCTATGAGGCTTTCGTCTGTGAAAACGCAAAGCCTGGACAGGTGAGAAGTGCAGAACTTTGTAGGAAACTGTTGCCAACTTCTGTGTCAGAATTCCACTGCATATCCTTACCCAACACAAAAAGAAATCGCACTGCAGACTCTTGTATACCTATCTGTTGTGGCTTTATTACAATGCCATAAGAGTGAGAAATGGCTAAACCAGTGACTGTCATAGGCCCATTCTGCATCTAGCATTCGCTCCACTGTTTTACCAAGCCCACGTTGGAACAGAAATCCCCCTCTGCACTGCATGCCTCTTTCACTTTCTTTGATTGTCAGATTTTATGGTCGCCTCCACACTGCAGGCCCCTTTCACTTCCTTTGCTCTCTCGGTTTTATGGTACTGTCTGCGGAGAGCTATGGCCTTCTTACGGCCATTCAGGGGTGACTCTGCAGTCAGTACAGCGTTGGCCCGGGGTAGCTGAATGTGGTTTTGAGCTGCATCTTTTTCTGTTCCAGTGTGAGTTTTGGGAAAACAACAGAGCGAATGCTAGATCCAGAACGGGCCCTAGTGTGACTTCCAGAATTACGGCATTCCTAATCCCAACAGGTCAATCCTAAACCTCTGACACCAATGTACTGCTGGCATGGAATGGCAGATATTTATGTTTATTTTATTTTATTAAAATATTTATACCCTGCCTTTTTCATAGTTCAAGGCCACTTACAGCAAAAAATACAATAAAACCCCACATCATCCTTCTCCCTCAGATAAACGCCTGCAGCCTGTATCTCATTAAAAGCCCTAGCAGACAGAGTAGACTTGCTATGCTTCCTGTTCCATAGGGGGGATGCTCTGACGGAAAAGGCAAGTTGATATCAGGTGGGGTGGGATAACTAGCAGGTGGGAACCTGAAGAGAGAGCCATTGATGTGCAGGCAAGACACAAGTTGCACCTCAGCCTATAGCAACCTCGACACAAGCAACCCCAACACAGCGGCATGCCATGTGGCCCACCCCCCACCTGCCATGATGGGCAGACAACGCCAAAGAAAGGAAAAAGAGAACACTGCACCCTCCACTGGCAGGAGCACTGTGGCGTGATTGGGGCCCTGGGGTACACACAGGGCAGGGAGCTCTGCAGGTGTGAGCTCAAGTTCCCCACTTGCTTCCAGGCACACAAAAAGGGGAGAAAACATGGCCACTCCATCCATCACATGGTTCTGTCGCTTGCCCAGCGGGCATAAAGCTGATAGAATGCCCAAGACCTCTCCTGCCAAGGGTTCAAGTCTAGGGCTTGGGTGGCGCTCAGGAACACCAGCCTTTTGCAGGTTACAGAGATTAAGGCACTAGGACAGGAACAAGGGAACATACTGGGGGGAGGGCTGTAGCTCAGTGGCAGGGAATCTGCCTTGTTGGCAGAAGGTCCCAGGTTCAATCCCTGGCATCTGCAGTTAAAAGCATCAGGGAGTAGGCAATGTGAAGGACCTTGACACATGAAGCTGCCTTATAGTGAATCAGACCGGGGTCCTTTCGTAGAAAAAGAGGTGCAGGAGCTCATTAGCATAACTCATTCGCATAACTCATTAGCATATGCCCCGTCCCCTGACATCACCGGAAGTGCGCCAGAAAAGGAATGTCAGTTTCAGCCCCATTATACCCTATGGGCCATTGAAATCAATGGCAAAAACTCATAGGGTATATGAGGGGCTGGAGGAAAGGGGGTTTGAGGGAGAGGCTCCAAACTTGCCGGGTAGCTGCTGGGGCCTCTCCTCGAAATACCCACCCAGTTTCAAGAAGATTGGACCACGGGGTCCAATTCTATGGGGCCCAAAACAGGTTGTCCCATCCCCCTCCATTGTTCTCTATGGTGGGAAAAAGTGTTACTTGTTTCCTACCCTAGAGAACAATGGAGGGAATGGGGGCAACCTGTTTGGGGGCCCGTAGAATTGGACCCCCTGGTCCAATCTTCTTGAAACTGGGCCCAAAGGACCCCTGAATCAGACCATCAGTCCATCAAGGTCGCAATTGTCTGTTCCGAATGGCAGCAGCTCCCCAGGATCTCAGTCGAAGGTCTTTCACATCACCTTCTGCCAGATCTTTTAACTGGAGATGCCAGGGATTGAACCTGGTACCTTCTGTGTGCCAAGCAGATGCTCTACCACCGAGCCCTTGATCTGAGACCTTGGAGAGCTGCCGCCAGTCCAAGTAGACAATACTGTCATTGCTGGACCAATGGTAGAAGGAGGAGGAGGGGAGGAGGGGAGGGGGAGGGGAGATTGGATTTATACCCCACCCTTCACTTGGTGCCTCAGAGTGGCTGACAATCTCCTTCCCTTTCCCCTCCCCACAACAAGACACCCTGTGAGGTAGGAGAGAACTCTTTTGAGAACTGCTCCTGAGAGAACACCCAACAGCTGCATGCGGAGGAGTGGAGAATCAAACCCAGTCTCCCAGATTAGAGTCCGCACTCCTAACCACTATACCAGACTGGCTCTCCAGTTCAGTGTACAGCAGCTTCAGATGTCGTGCACTTTCCCAAAAAAATAGTCCCCATCAGCTCTCCCAGGAGCCCACTTGGGGAAGGCACCCAGGTTGCAAATGGGGCGTTGCTTGGGATCCCACTGCTGGGGGGGGGGGGCAACTGGCACGAAGGCAGAGCTCACTGTTTGGTCCACAGGAACAGCCTGAGCATTGGCATATAGCAGGGGGAGGCTAGACTACTACAGCCCACAGCTCATATATTAGGAGTAGTTCCCTTACCCATTCACCCTGCTGAGCCCACAGGAACAAGACACAGCTCGGAGCATTAGACATCCCATAGCAGCCTTGTCTTTAACATCAGGCGTATAGAGCAGGGTAGGGAAGACTGCAGAGAAAGGTGGAAAGACACAGGTACAGAATACACAGGGCCTCTGGTCCACAGCCCACATGGGGATGGGCCTGAGACAGTCTGTTTGGAGTCCCCAGCCCAGCTGAAACTTGGCCCCATCAAACACAATGCCTTGGGATGGGCCATTCATGCTGATTGGTTTCCTTACATGCCTATCCTTTTGGCCAGCGGAGCTCCATTTGCCATCTCCTTGCTTCCCTCAAGGGCTCGTTACCACGACCTGCTCCTAATCTTCCCAGGGACCTTTGTGCCCCATCTGCTCCCCCCAACCCCCATGCAAGCTGCCAGGCTTATGAGATGCCAGCAGTGAGCTGGGCACACGTCACCTTCCTCTCCCCTATGGAAGAGCTTGCCTGTGCAAACATTGGCCCACCCCCTCCCAGTGCAAGCTGGATGCTGAAGTCAACCAAGCAAGTCAGGGGTGGAAATAATCCGTGCTGGTTCTTACCTTTAAAGGACATCAGAAGAGCCCTGCCGGATCAGACCAACAGACCATCTCGTCCAGCCTCCTGTTTCACAGAGCGGCCAGTCAGTTCCTCTGCAGGGCCAAGAACAGGGCAGAGAAGCTGAGGCCTTCCCCTGATGCTGCCTCCTGGCTCTGGGATTCAGAGGCTTAGTGCCTCTGAATATGGAGGAGATTCCCTTCAGTCCCCAGGGCTGGTAGCCACTGACAGATTTATCCTCCATGAATCTGTCTAACCCCCTTTTAAAGCTGTATATTCCTATGGCCATCACTACATTGTCTGGTGGCAAATTCCACATTTTAATCACTCTCTGTGTAAAGTAGGGTTTCCTTTTGTCCATCCTGAGCCTACTGTCCATCTGCTTCATTGGATGCCCTCAAGTTCTAATATCTGGGGAGAGTGAGAAGAAATTTACCGTATTTTTCGCTCCATAAGACGCACCTGATCATAAGACGCACCTTGTTTTTAGAGGAGGAAAACAGGAAAAAATGAAACAGAAAGAGAGAGAGAGAGAGAGATAAAGGAAGGAAGGAGGAGGAGAGAGGGAGAGAAAGAGAAAGGAAGGAAGAAAGGTGGGGACAGAGAGAGAGACAGAAAGACAGACAGACACACAGAAAAAAGGAAAGGAAGGAAGGAAGATAGAGAAAGGAAAGAAGAGAGACGTTGGCATGCCATGCAAAGCCCGGCCTTTCTGTGCAAAGTAGCCACGGAGCTTAATCTGTGGGCGGGGCTTTCCGCTGCTGGCTGTCTTAAAGGGGGAAAGCACTTAAAGGGAAAGAGTACTTAGCCTGGTGGGGTTTTTCCTGCCCTTTCCCTTTTAAGTCTTAACAGCTCAGGCCCAGCAGGGAGGGGCGGGGAAGGCTGGGATGCCAGCCTGAATGGCGTTCCCCTGCGTTCCTGCTGAAGAAAGAGCCCTGTTACAGGTAAGAAAAGCTCCATATTCGCTCCATAAGACACACACACTTCCCCCCACCACCACTTTTTTGGGGAGGAAAAGTGCGTCTTATGGAGCGAAAAATACGGTAACCCCTTTTAAAACCTTTTATTTATTTATTTATCAAGTTTATACCCCACCCTCCCTGCTGGAGCAGGCTCAGGACGGCTTACAAAAATTAAAACACATAAATAACCATTAAAACAATCATAAAACCTTCTAAAATAATCCAGATGATGTAAAGCACTAGTACAATGGGTCTGGCAAAAGTAATGTTGGCGATATTTGGCGACGATGGCAGCAGCTTGATGTCCTGTCCTATTGATCTGCTCCGCATTCTGTATCTTCTTATGTGGCCGGCTCAGGCTGTTGATGATGACTCCAAAGGGCAGAGCTCACAATTAATTACGGGGGGGGGCCTCCATCTTGCAGGCTCTGCGGAACTGCATAAGGTCCCACAGGGCCCTGATCTCTTCTGGGAGCTCATTCCACCTGTATGGAGCTGCCACCGAAAAGGCCCTGGCCCTAGTTATAGCCAGCCTGGCATCTTAGGTCCCAGGAGGGTCATTCGAAGTTGGGACCCTGACCGCAGTGCTCTCTAGGGAACATGGGGAAAAATGCAGTCCTTTGGGTATGTTGGCCCCTGACCATTAAGGGCTTTTAAAAGTAAGAACCGGCACCTTTTAAAGCCTTTGCAACCTGGACACACTTGCTTAAAGGACTGTCTAAGTCTCTTTCCCTCTATGAACCTTCATGACCACTCCAGTCTTCCCAGCAGTTCTTTCCTGGTTTTCCCATCTTTGAGATCCCTTAGAACTATTGTTTCATGACTTCAGGCCTTTACATAAATGGTCTTCCTGACAAAGCTCAAAATCTGACCCAAACAAGCTGCCTTCAGAAGAATATTTAACAGTGGGGAAATGAATGGAAGGGACAAGGCACTACAAGGTGACTTTCTTTCTGACTGTTGGGTTTTGGACAGTGTGCAAGCCTTCTTAAAGCAAATATTATACAAAAAAAAGAAAATAATTGTTATGCAGATTTCTTTGTAGCCTTTTGAACAGCTGTATGCTTTCCATTTCAAACAGCATACTTCTTGCCCGCGTGGATCTGCAGGAAGGAGAAGCAAATATACACCGGGATTTTGCAATTTAGAAAAACTGAACGCGTGAAGCCCCTTGAAAACTCTTGGGTCCCTCTGTGCTAGTTCCATTTACACCAATTGGCAGTGGCTCTCCAAAGCATTGTACAGAAGTCCTTCTTGACTCTGTGATCCCAGTTCCTTTCCGGAGGGATGGAATTCGATTATCTCCTCCAGAGCTCGTGTCCACAACACTATAGGCCCTCTGAATTTATCTTTCCAAGAAAGGCCATCCTATACTGAGGCCAAAATAATCTTCAGCCTTATTGGAAGAGATCTTGGGGTTGCAGTGGAAAGGTCAATGAAAATGTCGACCCAGTGTGTGGCAGCCGTGGGGGTGGGTGGGAGGGCAGACTCCAAGACAAAAAGACTCAATGCCATAGAGTCCACCCTTCAAAGCTGCCATTTTCTCCAGGGGAGATGGTCTCTGTCAGCTGGAGATGTTGTAAAAGTGGGAGATCTCCAGGCCCCACCTGGAGGCTGGCAACCCTAAAGGGGACTGAAGGGAACCTCTGTATACTCAGGCAGCAAACCTCTGACTACCAGTGCTGGAAGGCAGCATTAGGCGAGGGCCTCAGCCTCTATGCCCTGTTTGTTTGGCCCTCATCTGGGGCAGCTGGTTTGCTGCTGTGTGGAAAAGTGCGCTGGACGAGATGGACCTCCAGTCTGATCCAGCAGGCCATACTTGTGTTCTTACAACCTTTTGGTTTGAGGTGTTTTACCTAGCCCTTGTCCCTCGCACATTTCCCACTGTGTTTGCGGCTCTCTCAAACTGCTCCGCTGGCTTTGTTTTCAAAGTGTAATCCTGAAAAGCTGTTTCTCCCACCCACCCCCGCCCCACCGGCACTGTCATCGGTCTTTTTGTCTTGTTCCTGTGTCCTACAGCTGGTTCAGACGGTTAGTGCAGTCGACCAGGATGACCCACAGGAGGGGCAGCACTTCTACTACAGCTTGGCGCCTGAGGCAGCCCACAACCCCAATTTCACTCTGAGGGACAATCAAGGTAATTGGAGCGGACGCCGTTTGTTACGCTAAGTAATGTCTTCTTCAGCGCGTTGGACCTGAGAGGCCGAGTCTTAACAGTACGTCATGAGATTGCCAGAGCCAATAATGTCCGGTGACACCTGCCCCTTAAAGGCAGCGATAAAATGACATATAATTTTACATTCTCTACTGTGGTACCGAGTTGCCCCTCTGTACACATTTCACACTGACAGGTTCTTTTATTTTGAGGAACTACGCCAGTGTTGTGCAAATCTGAGCCACCTTGTCATCCTGAGGGCATCTTCTTTGAATGGGATTTTTTTTGCTGAAAAGTAGATGTTTTAAAAGGGTCAAGCTTGAAACTGGAACTGGGACAACAATCAGAAGAGAAATATTTTGCTCTCTTCTTCGGTTCTGAGCTTTTCTGCCGGGAGCACAGAAAGGGATTGTTTCCCCCTGAGATTAGTTTTGTTCTCCGGCAGCACTAAATTAATAGTTGCTTACTTTAAAAAAAAAACTGTAAATGAGGCATACGAGATGACATTTGGCACAGAAATAAAATACAGTTTTTGAAAGTGAGAATGCTGGAGAGAGAGAAAATCCTTAAAAGAATCCTTTCAAAACACAGGGAAACTGGTCGCAAGAGCAGAAATAAGGAGCTATCCACTTTCTCCCTGCTTTCTTCATCACTGTGCTTGTAACTTTTCAAATTTTGTTTTATTTATCTGACATATTTATGTCCTGCTGTATTTCCTGGGACCCAAGGTTGCAAACAATGCAAGAAAAGAGTTGCAAGGACATAAACATCAATTAGCAGATAAAACATACAGAGATTTAAAAACAAAAAAGAGCTAGATCTGCTGAAACAGCCACTTCTGAAGTTATTAGAACAGAGCCGGTTTGGTGTAGTGGTTTAAGAGTGCGGACTCTAATCTGGGAGAACCAGGTTTGATTCCCCACTCCTCCACATGCAGCGGCTGGAGTGACCTTGGGTCAGTCACAAGTTCTCTTAGAGCTGTTCTCTCAAGAAAAGTCCTCAAAAGAGCTCTCTCAGCCCCACCTACCTCACAGGGTGTCTGTTGTGGAGAGGGGAAGGGAAAAGAGATTGTAAGCCACTCTGAGACTCCCAAGTGAAGGGCAGGGTATAAATCCAATCTCTTCTTCTTCTTGTCCCAGAAACTCCTCAGGTCAAGTGGGCTGGTTGTGGAGCCTTCTCCAACAACTGTATGAGTGCAGTGGCCAAGGGGGCTTCAATAGAAGAGCAATAGAAGAGTGGTATTTCAATAGAAGAGCATCAGTTTTCTGCAGATGCGTCCTAGATATGGTGACTGAAGAGTCCCAAAGCTCTTTCTGAATGCTGTGGTCATAGCCAGGCCAACCGCCTCCATCAGCTGCCAAATTCATTTCTAAGGCATGAGTCCTGAGACGGCCCTGTATCAGCTGAGGCCATCATAAATTTGGGGCAGTGGAAGAAATTGTTATATGGGGGCAAGCCTATGGGTGCTGTTGTGATCCTAGGCCTATAGTGGTGTGACCTACAGGCTCTAGGGAGGCCTAGTGTAGGGTTGCCAAGTCGTAGGGACTCACCGGCGGGGGGGAGTCCTCCTCCGGCCGGGAGTATCTCCTGGTGCGCATACTTTGCGCACACGCCGGCCACATCACCGGAAGTGATGTCAGCACATTGGGGGCGTTGCCAGGGCGACGCTCTGGCAATCGCCCCAAAACTCTATGGTATCATAGAGTTTTGGGGCGGTTGCCAGAGCGTCGCCCTGGCAACGCCCTCAACGTGCTGACGTCACTTCCGGTGACGTCATTACGTCATCCTCGCTGGACGACTTCGGGGGTGGGGTTCCCCCCGCCAGCCGAATGCTGGCCAGCGGATCGGGAACCCCTTTAGCGGGGGATCCCCCGCCCCCCGGGCTGACTTGACAGCCCTAGCCTAGTGACTCCAGGGAAGCCTGTATTGGAGTAGCTCTCAGGGCCTAAATTTCCCAGGTCTGGGATTGGCTAACAGGATTTGGAGGGAAAACTTACACCAGTGGAATAGTAGAGGGTATTGCCTGGGAAGAAGAGATAAAAGGCCTGGTCCAAAGCGGGAGGGGGTTCACTCCCTCCGGGAGCAGGGCTGGTGTAAGGCTGCTGCAGATGGAAGGGATCCCGTATCCAAAACAGGTGAGTCAGACTGAGACCAAGTACCAAGGAACAGTAGAGCCAGACGCGTTAGGGTTTCTTATTTTGATGGTTTACCTACCTTTGCTGTGCTCATTTTCCCTACATGTTATTGAATTACAGCTGTTGCTAAATCTCTCTTAATAAACATAGTCTATGACTCTGCCTGGGTCCTCATGCCTCATTCGGTCACTTACAAGGGGAAACCTACTGGGAGAGGAGTGCATAAAGGGGTGGGGGTGTGTGCTCTGGGCCCTCCCAAGGAAACCCACACCAGGGTGGTGGCAGCCGTTAGAGAGCTTTTCTAGCCGCTGCCCTCTACGGATGCTTTCACACATGCTGAATAATGTAGTTTCAATCCGCTTCAGCAACTGTTTGCAAGCGGACTTTGCCATTTTGCACAGTAAAATCCAGTTGCAAAGTGCATTGAAAGTGCGTAATTTAGTGAAAGCACCCTATATATGTCATTCAAGATGGACCCTGTGCTGCTGAAGTTTACCCCCTGGCCCTTCTTTGCAGCCGCCTTGCCTACCTGCAAGAATTTCAGCTTAGCTTGGAAAGAAACCATAGCAAAATAAACAGGAGCGAAATAAACACTACTGTAGCATCACCTTGTGGTGAAAATAATTATTCTCGTATCCTGAGAAGTGGCAAGAAGTACAGCTGGACTGAAGCACCCACTACCTACTTCCATGAATGCTTTCACCTCACCAAGAAGTTATATTAAAGAATGACTAGGCAGTCGCTCCCTGTCACCAGTATCTCAACTCTCAACATGGCCAAACCTGTGGATACTTTAATGCAGGGACTGGAGCCATGAACACACAAGACAAATCTTTCTACAAACCTGAAGAAAAATTTGAAAAACAAATGCACTGGAGGGTTAACTTCCCCTAAAGTAATAGAAGCCGCACCTATCATAATGCCCCTGTATAAATCGATGGTGTGACCTCATTTGGAATACTGTGTACAATCAGGGGTCATTTCGTAGAAAAAGAGGTGCAGGAGCTCATTAGCATACCTATTAGCACAACTCATTAGCATAACCGGCCGAATGTCAGTTTCAGCTCTATTATATCCTATGGGCCATTGAAGTCAATGGCAAAAACTCATAGGGTATATGAGGGGCTGTAGGAGAGGGGGTTTGAGGGAGAGGCTCCAAACTTGCAGGGTACTTTCTGGGACCTCTCCTCAAAATACCCACCAACTTTCAAGAAGATTGGACCATGGGGTCCAATTCTATGGGGCCCAAAACAGGTTGCCCCATCCCCTCCATTGTTCTCTATGGTGGGAAAAAACATTACTTTTTTCCCACCATTGAGAACAATGGAGGGAATGGGGGCAACCTGTTTGGAGGCCCATAGAATTGGATGCCCTGGTCCAATCTTCTTGAAACTTGGTGGGTATTTGGGGGAAAGGTCCCAGAAGGTACCCTGCAAGTTTGGAGCCTCTCCCTCAAACCCCCTCCCCTACAGCTGCTTTTAAAGCTGCCGCTGAATCTCGGCGGCAATTCGGCAGCGAGCTGAATTAGATCAGAGAATCTGATTCGGCCCGTGGCTGCCCTAGTTCCCACTCCTTAGCTGGTGGAGCTCCGCTCTGCCTAGCTCTGGCCCCAAAGGACCCCTGTGTACAATTCTGGTCACCACACCCCAAAAAGAATATTATAACATTGGAAAAAGTGCAGAAAAAGGCAACTAGAATGATAAAAGGGTTGGAACACTTTCCCTATGAAGAAAGATGGGGCTCTTTAGCTTGGAAAAACAACAGCTGAGGGGTGACATGATCGAGGTTTACAAGATTATGCATGGGATAGAGCAGGTAGAGAAAGAGGTACTTTTCTCCCTTTCTCACAATACAAGAACTCGTGGACACTCAATGAAATTGCTGAGCAGTGGGTTAGGATGGATAAAAGGAAGTACTTCTTCACCCAAAGAGTGATTAACACCTGGAATTCACTGCCACAGGAGGTGGTGGCGGCTACAAGCATGGACGACTTCAAGAGGGAATTAGAGAAACATATGGAGCAGAGGTCCATCAGTGGTTATTAGCCACAAGGTATAGCTAGGAACTCACAGTCTGGGGCAAGTGATATATTCTTGGTGCTTGAGAGGGGGCAACAGTGGGAGGGCTTCTAGTGTCCTGGCCCCACTGGTGGACCTCCTGAGGGCACCTGGTATTTTTGGACACTGTGTGACAGAGTGTTGGACTGGATGGGCCATTGGCTTGATCCAACATTGGCTTCTCTTATTTTCTTATGTTCTCTTATCACTTTAAGAAACAAATGTCATCTGTGGCTGTTGCTAGCTGACCACAACAGTGTTGCCAGTTGAAGCCTTGGTTTCTCTCAGTAAAAGGCAGGGGGAGGGGCAGAGCCCTTTCCAGGGACATTTTGGCCTCCAAGGGAGAACTCAGTGGGGCCAGGGCACCTGCAACCACCGAATGGCGTAATACCACACACCTTGTATGACTCACTCAGGATTGGCTGCTTGCTGCTGTTCAGCAGAAGCACCCCCTGCCACAAAAGCCAGTGTGGCGTAGTGGTTAGAGCTTCAGATTAGGATCTGGGACAGCCAGGTTCGAATCACCACTCTGCCATGAAAGACCACTGGGTGACTTGGGGCAGTTAAAACACCCTCAGCCTCACTTACCTCACAGGGTTGTAAGGATAAAATGGAGGAAACGAGAATGATGTAAGCTGCTTTGGGCTCCCCACTGTGGCGAAAGGTGGGCTATAAATGTGGTGAATAAATAATAAATATAGCTGAAGGTGGGAGGCAGATAAAATGTTCAGTGGTGGGTGGGTGGGAAGGAGAAAATGAAGCCGGGAAAGGTGAGGGTGTAAGGATGCCAGGAAGAGGGAAAGAGGGTACAGAATGGGGAAGGAGGTGCAGGGGAGAAATAGGAGCCCCCCACAAGACCTCACGGATTCCCCACTGCACAGTTAGGCTGGGGCCAGCATCTGGCAGCATGCAAATGGGCCATCATTTTCCTGAATAGACGCTGCCAGGGGGAGGGAAGGAAGGAAAGATGAAGACAGAGGAGCAGGCAAAGATAGTTTAGCTCAGGGGCGTCGAACTCATTTGTAATGAGGGCTGGATCTGACGTAAATGAGACCTTGTTGGGCTGGGCCATGTGTGTCATAAAATGTAATGACAGGTAGCGGAGATATACGCTTTATAAAGGACACTGACACAACTAAAGATTTTTTAAACTTTAATTAAAACATGCTTACAATACTAACACTTGCAATATTTTGTCTATTTAACAGTCTCTGATAACTGACACCTCTTGCTCGGAATTATTGCATCGAAATGTCTGTGCTGTAGCAATCCTGAATATACTGTTCAAATGTGTATCTGTAAGCTGCAAACCTACTTTTGATTTACTGACATTCATTAAAGAAATCTCATGCTCAAGGGTTCTGAGCCTAGGACCCAGGGGATATTGAGAGAGACTGGTGAAGCAAGCAGCAGCAGCAGAACTGGAAAAGGAAGCAGGAAACAGCCAGGGCCTTGCGGGCCGGATTGGGGCCCTCTGAGGGTCTGATCCGGCCCGCGTGCCACATGTTCGACACCCCTGGGTTAGCTGATAGTTGAGGAGGAAGCAGGAAAAGGGGAGAAGCTGTATGATTCAGGGAAGGGAAAGAGGAAATAGTGGGGGAAGAAGAAATGAGATGCCCTCTGCAAGTCCTGGCAGTTCTTTCGCTTGTAGCTATATAATACTGTGCAATAACAAAACAAAAAACACAATACTCAGTGGAAACAACAAATAACTTATTAAAGCACTATTGCTAAAGCCAAATGTACATATCCAAAAAACCTTCCCAAGCAAGACCAAATATGCTTTAAATATGCAAGCCAACTTTGTGTAAGTAAAAACCACTTTGCCGCCAGGAGCATAACAAGCCCACGTGGAAGCAAGATGAGGCATATAAAATATGTAAACTGTGTGGGTAAGTCAGGTTTTAAATTGTTAAACAACAAGGTTTTGAAGTGTTGTAAATATCTATATACTAGATGTTTTGCTTGCTTTATATCAGTTCCATAGAATATTGGCTCTGAAGAAGTGAATCGAAACTCTCTCAGCTGACAAGGAGACGTCAGCCTGGTGTTTAGCCTCCCTGCAGACCTGGAAGTTGGCAACTCAGAAACAGCCAAGAAGACTACAGTGTATATAAGGACTGTGTATTGCCTATTTAGGTCTTGCTTGGGA
This sequence comes from Lepidodactylus listeri, assembly GCA_029233225.1. NCBI lineage: Eukaryota > Metazoa > Chordata > Lepidosauria > Squamata > Gekkonidae > Lepidodactylus > Lepidodactylus listeri. The sequence continues at coordinate 108,407,912 of JARCFY010000006.1, read as the reverse complement.
AGGTTTTTTGGATATGTACATTTGGCTTTAGCAATAGTGCTTTAATAAGTTATTTGTTGTTTCCACGGAGTATTGTGTATTTTGTTTTGTTATTGTATTCAGTGTCTCTGTGTTCCCGTTGTGGTCAGTGTTATCTAATAGTGCAACTTTCTGAACTAATAGTGCAACTTTCTGAAAAAATAATTTTTTTAAAAAAAATTAAAATTCTGAGAAAATAATTTTAAAATATTTTAAAAGAACTAATAGCACAACATTTTGTGCAACAAGTCACTTGTTCTTGGTTGCCTTCAGCCATAATATTCTGTCATATTCTACACTGATGGTCCTCAACAGCTTGGATCCTACGCTTTCCTTCTACCAGTGCCTGCACAGTTGCTTCTCTGGCACTAGGTGTTTTCTGGTAACTGAAACTAGTCAGAAACACTAAGCACTGGATGGAAACACTTAGCACTGAAAGATGAGGCTGTTTTCCCCCCTTGCAACAGTTTATGGCCGGCATATCTCCTTGCAGATTTAAATTTCAGGGTTTTATGCTGGACATAAACTGGTGTAATATGAAATCGACCACTAGAGGGTGCAGAACATTTGGAACAGAAAAAAAAATCCAAGGAAACAGAAACTTACAAGTGAAGAAAATGAAAATGCAGACAAGCCCACTCTGCTGGAGTCAGGACTTTCCTTATATTCTCGAAGAGTCTGTTCCACAGCACAGGCACTGCCCCAGAGAAAGCAGAAGCTCAAGCAGTGGTCGTTCTTTCTGACCTGAGTGGGGGAACTATCCATAATCACTGGTCTGATGACCAGAGATGCCTTGTAGGTACATATTGGTCTTACTATACGACTCGGAGGATAGATAACATAATCTTAAGTAAACTTTGAATGTTAGTGGATCTGTTCACCTTAGATTTCATGAAGCAGAGTATTTTCTCACAGCAGCGTATTTACAGCAGTGAACTCACCATATCAGTCATCTGGAAATGGCTGCCAAGATCTTTGGGGCACTGGCTTGCTGAATCATGTTGTGACCTTGTCTTCCTGGTTTTTGAAAACGCATTGTTGATTAATTTTTCAAAACCCATCATGGCCACGATCAGTGATGGAGGTTCGTTTCACCCTCGAGGCATTGTGCTCAAAGAGGGAGGAGGGGAGAGGCTATGGGGAAGTTCTTAGCGTCAGAAGTCCTTTTTCTCTCCCTCAGTCTAATAGTCCACCTAACGGGTAATTTGAGGTAGCAGCAGTGGCTGAGCTGTCTTCTTTGTTGTAAAAGACCACTCTTCAAGCTCATCCATGTTATCAGTTGCAAATGCAGACACTTGACAGGTACACGTCAGTCATCAGACGGTTTTGCCCTTTTGTGTTCATTAAAATATTGAGCTCCTTCATTTTTAATGGGAGCACAGAACTGTGAATCAGAAACATTTGGCTGAGAAATGCTAGAGAGATGTGAGTACAGTAATAACTGTGATGTATTGCCTCAAACAAATAAATTCAAAATATGCTTTGCATCACAGAATGCAAATATTCTGCAAAAATTATCAGTGTAAAAGGACTCTGCATTCTAAACATTTCCCCGATTTATCCGGTTTTGCAAAACATTTTAGAAATCTGTACTGGATTTACGTGCCACTGATCCGCCCCCCGCCCCCGGTAGACTCACTTGCAGGTCACTGCATCCATTTCACAAGACAATTTTGGCCCATTCCATATATCTGGCTCTGTTCATGTATTACCACAGTGGTATGGCTACACTGAGAAACCCAAGCCCTTTTCACTCGCTATGTTCTGGCTGTGTGACCATACATATTGAGAGGAGCACATAACACACTGAGAAGTATTGGAGTCGGGAGTCCATGGAACAGTGAAACAGCTAGATCTTTATCGCTGGTCCGGATGAAGCATACAACCCAAGGCTCCGAGCCCTCCTTTTATGCTGGTCAGGGATAATCCCCTGACCTCGCCCAACTGGCCTGATAGGCTATTATCAGTCTATTTACATCTAATAGGTTCCCTGGGAGAAACCTAGGTACATGATTGGTGGCCGGTTCGAATCCACCTGGCCTTTGTTCTACCTGGCTGAAGCTCAGGTAGTTTCTCGGCCATGTGCTCTGGCCACATGGCGGTCGCCATTACTGGAGCACATGGCGACCGCATGGTCAATACATAACACACACAATCCTCCCAGATTCAGAGGCACCATGATCTCCATCTTGTCTGAATGGGGAAATTCATGGAGGCTGAAAATCTCTGTGTGGCATCTTTCCAACTGAAACGGTGATCATGTGTACTGAGAGGGTCACATGTAGCACGTTCTTCCTGTGTGCATGGTCCTAACGCCAGGAACCTAATGACATTAAATGGCTATACTTCCCGAGGGATGAGATCCATATTGTTTTGCCAATCTATGCAAGTATTGATCATGTAGAGGTCATCCAGATTACAAATCTGTTACCCACACTATGGCTACTGTTCCACCAGACATACTCATTGTACCTCAGATATGGAGGCCTGACCATGCCCGCAGGGCAGTTTCTGGGTGGCAGCACCAATGCAGTGTAAATGAACATATCACGCAAGCAACTCACTAAAGGAGAGCAGGGTTGTAATGTAGTATGTGCTGTGTAACAACCGGCCTGCCATGTGCTCCCAGGTAATGGCGCCCACCGCATGGCCAGAGCACACGGTCAGGCAAAGAGGGGAGCTTGAATCTGGAGGAACAGTAGACGTCCGGATTGAAAGCCTCCACCAATGTGGGACCTAGGTTCTCCCTGGGGAGCCAATGCGGCCAAAGGCTCCTCCAGGGAACCTATGACAAACATGCGCATATGTAAAGCCCCTATCAGGTCTTTTGGGTGCGGCCGGAGGTGTGGCTCCGGCCAGCATATAATGAGGGCCCTGGAGCCCTGGAAGCATGCTTCTGACCATCTACTGGGCATGCTGAATCACTCAATAAAGGCTTCATGATTTCACCGTTCCTGGTCTCCCAAGTCCAGTACGCTTCAAGGGTAATAAACTTAAACCGTTCATAGTAATGGCAATGGCACTTTTCAATGCGAAAAAGCCCTCGTTGCCTGAAAGCTGCCCGGGCTGTTACACAGTCTTGGGAAAGCAAGGGGGGGGGGAGTGCTTTGGATTTCTAATAGCCGTGTCTCATCCCTGCCTGTTATTTGCAAACAATCGTTATAGCATCAAATCACTGTGTCATTTTATGTGACACATGCATACAAAAGGCTTGGCACAGGCCTCAGATTGTCAATTTGTGAACGACTCTAGCAATGCTCATAGGGTTGAACTGGATGCTTGCCCTGACATTACACTAGTGAAAAAGAAGTACCTAACCATTCCTCCACCTGTCGATTTTCCACTGTTGGAGCGAGCGATTCAGCATGCCTGGACATTTGGGGGGGAGGGGGCTACATCACTCTACGTATGTATAGGGGCACTTTCACACACACTAAATAATACACTTTCAATCCACTTTCAGTGCGCTTTGCAACTGGATTTCACTATGTGAATGCCGAAAGTGGCTGAAGTGGATTGAAACTGCATTATTTAGAAGAAGAGGAGGAGGAGGAGACTGGATTTATACCCTGCCCCTCACTCAGAGTCTTAGAGCAGCTTACAATCCCCTCCCCTGCCTCTCCCCACAGCAGACATCCTGTGAAGTAGGTGGGACTAAGAGAGCTCTGAGAGAACAGCTCTAGGAGAACTGTGACTGACCCAAGGTCACTCATGTAGAGGAGTGGGGAATCAAACTCAATTCACAAACCCAGTACACCAAAGTGGCTCTCGTGTGGAAGTGGCCAACTTAGGTGTTTTCTCCTTGAATGGGATGCCTCTCTTTGTCTTAACCTGGGAGCTGCCCTCTGACCCCTCCTGTGTCTTGCTTTGTCCTCTCACTCTCTGCACATGGCCTTCCACGGGGACACATGTCTCTACAGGTCTCTCCTGTCCTCTAGAGACAGTGCCCTCATACTCCCACACACAGGATGCCGGACAAGCTGGCCATTTGTCATAGGGAAAGTACTTAGGCTCAAGGGTCCTTTCATATAAAAAGAGGTGCAGGAGCTCATTAGCATAACTCATTAGCATAACTCATTAGCATATGCCATATCCCCTGACATCACCAGAAGTGTGTCAGAAAGGGAATGTCAGTTTCAGCCCCATTATACCCTATGGGCCATTGAAATCAATGGCAAAAACTCATAGGGTATATGAGGGGCTGGAGGAAAGGGGATTTGAGGGAGAGGCTCCAAACTTGCAGGGTAGCTGCTGGGGCCTCTCCTTGAAATACCCACCAAGTTTCAACATTACTTTTTCCCACCATAGAGAACAATGGAGGGAATGGGGCAACCTGTTTGGAGGCCTGTAGAATTCGACTCCCTGGTCCAATCTTCTTGAAACTTGGTGGGCATTTGCGGGAGAGGTCCCAGAAGCTACTCTGCAAGTTTGGAGTCTCTCCTTCAAACCCCCTCCCCTACAGCCGCTTTTAAATTTGCTGCCGAATTTCGGCAGCAATTCTGCGACGGGCCAAATCAGATCAGAGAATCTGATTTGGCCCATGGCTGCCGTACTGCCCCTCCTGAGCTGGCGAAGCAGTGCTCCGCCTCGCTCCGGCCCCAAAGGACCCCTGCTTAGGCTTCTTTCTCCTTTTGACTGCAACCTGAATGTGCACTGAATTTACTTGAATAAATGTCAGTTTACCTTTTTTGCAATCTACTTCTTGGGATATTTATTTACTGCACTCAGCATGATGCTTCTATGACTGGACAAAACTCTGCTCTGTTAACCAAATATCCCAATAGTGTGTGTGCACACACACGCAACACACACACACACTGTTTTTCCCCCAACCAGGATTTTATCTTGTATTAAAGCCCACTTGAGGAAAATTGATTTTAAAAATGGACAGGCAGAGGCATTTAGACAGAACCAAAGCCAAAGCGGACCTGAGCACTCTCCTCCTGCATGGTGATTCTTCCCCACAAGTGCTCCCTCCATTAGCATAACCCTGGTCGGAGAATCCAGCCTTCCTCTCATAATTGAGCAGTTACATTTGCAAGTTCAGCACTATAAAACAGCAAGGAAAAGTCAAAGTTCTGAGTTCATGGGGTTAATGAGAAGTGGCTTTCTAGCCTCTACCTCTTATACTTCTACTTCACAAAGAAATACCAACTTCTTTTGTATTTCCCCCCCTCTCTTTTATTCCAGACAATACAGCTTGGATTTTAACTAGACGATCTGGCTTCCGGCAGCATGAGCAAAACACGTTTTACCTTCCTGTCCTGATAGCCGATAATGGGCGCCCCATGCTGAGCAGCACCGGGACTGTGACAATCCGTGTCTGCAGCTGCGATGACAAAGGCCTTCTGATGTCCTGCAATGCAGAGGCCTACGTCCTCCCTGTCACCCTCAGCAGAGGAGCACTCATTGCCATCCTGGCCTGCATCTTTGTCTTGCTAGGTAAACAAGACCTAGCATTTCTTGAAGTAAGACAGATAATGCCCCTCTGTTCTTCAGACTCCCACATACTCCCTGAAGTGGAGTGCCTATTAAGGACTATCAACTGCTGCACAACTCCTGTGCTGTGTTTCAGTTAATATTCTGTGTAAAGTACTGTTTGGGATTTGCATTTGGCTTAGAGCACTTCTTGGCCTCTAAGTCCCCAACTTTTTTGAGCCTGCAGGCACATTTGGAATTCTGACACGGCATGGTGGGTGCAGCAAACAAAATGGCAGCCACAAAATGGCCACCGCAGGAGGCGGGGTCAGCCGCAGAATGACTGCCACAGCTTAGCTTCGGTACACAGCGCGGATCCTTGTGCTGTGGTGGCAGCTGCTGCCAAAGCAATGTTTTTAAAAATCTGGACAGCCCATCAGATCGCCAATAGTCAATCAAAAGCCTTGCTGGGCAAAAAGCCCTACCTGGCCCCGCCCACTTCTTAAAAACATTCTTCCTAAATAGGCCATCGATGAGGGATGTTTTGTAATGGGTGGAAAGGTGCTTTCTAAAAGTCTGCACTGTTTTGTTTTGTTTTAGTTAAAACATTTGTATGCTGCCTTTCCCCCAAACTTGGGGGTCCCCAAGGCAGTGAACTATCCACAGAGCACTGAAAATACATACATACAGGTAAAGGTTTCCCTTGCTCAGAAGCCAGTCGAATCCAACTCTAGGGGGCGGTGCTTATCTCCATTTCCAAGCTGAAAAGCCAGCACTGTCCGAAGACGTTTCTCCGGACGTGTAGTCGGCATGACTAGACACCAAGGTGCACGGAACACTGTTTACCTTCCCACCAAAGTGGTACCTATTTATCTACTTGCAGTTTCTTGCTTTCGAACTGTGATGTTTAAAATGTATAAACACAGACACACACAAATAGGGAGGAGGGCCAGTGAGAGGTCCGGACAGGGGATCCCTTGATCTTCAGGGCTCCAATCTGCCGCTGGCCAGCTGCCTGGCAGGGGAAGCCCCACCCTCGAAGAGGCCCATCGCACATTGACATGGTCAGGGAAGTGGCGTCACCATAGAGTTTCGTCCAAAATGCTAGAGTGTCAGTGTGTGATGTCCCAAGTGTGATGATGTCACTTCCATGTGATGTCATCACGCTGCCAACGATGCATGTAGCAGTGTCGCCCCACACTCTCAGATGGCTCCCCACCACCCACCGCTTGGACAATTGGACCTGGCAACCCTCGGTAGGGCTGGAATGCCAAACAAAACATAGTAAGTCATTGTCTTGCTTCTTCCTTATAGTGCTGGTGCTGCTGATCTTATCGATGAGAAGACACAGGAAGCAGCCTTACATCATCAACGAAGACGAGAACATCCATGAGAACATTGTACGATACGATGACGAGGGGGGCGGGGAGGAAGACACAGAAGCCTTTGACATCGCTGCTCTTTGGAACCCTAGAGAGGCTCAAGTGGTAATGAAGAGCAGGCAGGACATGATGCCCGAAATCGAAAGCCTCTCCAGATACGTTCCTCAGGTCTGCACAATGGACAGCAGCGTCCACAGCTACGTATTGGCCAAGCTCTACGAAGCCGACATGGACCTCTGGGCTCCCCCCTTTGACTCTCTCCAGACGTACATGTTTGAGGGCAACGGCTCCGTGGCGGAATCGCTCAGCTCCTTGCAGTCCGTGACTACAGACTCAGAGCAAAACTATGACTATCTGACGGACTGGGGGCCTCGCTTTAAGAAGCTGGCAGAAATGTACGGTGCCACAGAAGGGAGCAGTGGGGGCCTGTGGTAACAAAGGTTTAAGGGCAGAGTACTCCGTATTCAACCCAGCAATCTGAATTTGTACTCCTCAGATACAAGGACCTGGGAAAGGCGGCCTCTGACTACAAATAGCAATATGGTGCTTGAGGGTGAATGCAGAAGATGAGTGGAAATAATGTCCAAGCTCTCTCTGGATCAGCTTTACTCAGTTATGTTAAAAGTTACATTTGTAAACAGTGATAAACAGGAAAAGGGGGGGAGGGCCTTCCTGGGCTTTTTTTTTTAAAAAAAATGGCTAAACTTGAACGCTTCACTCCTGGACTAGAATGACATTTATCCTCTTTAGAGCCTCTTTTTTTTTTATTTTAATGACAGCTTATTAAGTCCTTTACGTTTGGGTGTGAAGATGTGCAATTTTGAGTTCACAAGGGAATTGACTACAGAAAGCTGTCCCAGTGAATTCAGCCCTCCCTATCTTGGTTCATGGAGTAATTGCTTGCTAGAAAATTCTAGAAGGCACGAGGGAAAGAAGACCATGAGAACGGGTTTGGGGGGAGTCCTGTCACCAGCAAGAGTCCTCCAGCTCTTTTAAAGGGGCCTGACTTTTGCCGCCTTCCACAGAAGGGTCCGAGTGGGTGGAGCAGGCCGAGGAAAGCAGTTGAATGGCACCCCATTTGAACAACATCCGATCGATGGTCACCTGCATTAATAACTAATATCAAATTAATGTACGTTGAGTCTCTCCTCAACTTTAAAAAAACCCCAAACTGTGGCACTGGTTCAGGATGACTGGCTCAGAACGACAAGAGAAAAGAAGGCCTCTTTTTTTGCACTGTAGATATTTCTTCCATGTGCCAAATGTGAAAAAAAAAAAAATTAGACGCTACCAGTGAAAGCCAAATAAAATGAAAACGGTTTGATAACTATATGGGTAAGAGGGGCTTTCCCAAACTATGCGAATTCCAACTGAGGGAAGTTTACATACTGTAGATAACCTACTTGAACAAAATACAGTATTATAGAGGAATCAGTGGATGTAAGAAATATTCCATATATAAGTTTTGTATATTTGTTAATAATTTTGGTAATAAATATCATGTACTGGATGCAACACAGTACCTTAGAACCTCTTTTAATAAAAGTTAAATCAAAGGCGAAGGTGATTTATTGAATGGCTTGCCTGTTATGTCCAGAATTCAAATGTCTGCTTTGTCTCAGGCCGGGGGGGGGGGGGGAGTGTTTTTCTTTTCTTTTTTACCCTCCACCACACATACACACACACACCATGTCACGGCCTGCCTTTGAAACTTCTTTCAGCTTGCAACGCCATTATTTCTGGATCCACCAGGAACGAGGGAATCAGAAGCGTGAATAAAACATCTGGTACAGCAGTCTCTCTAACAGTCCTGCCCTAGACTGAATGTACAAGTCACTTAAACTCAGTGGGTGTAGAAGGTTCCCCTCTGTTTAGGATTGCATGGTAGGCCTTGTTCTAGAGCCAGGGTCATATGATTGTGGACCAAGTCAACACATTTCATAAGGAAATGCCATCAAGTCACAATTAATTTACGGAACCCCAGCCAAGGGGCTTTCGAGGCAAGCAAGAAGCAGAGGTGGTTTGCCATTGCCTTCCTTTGCAGAGTCTCCTTCGGTAGTCCAAGTTCCAAGCTTGCTTAGCTTCCAAGGTCTGACAAAATCAGATTATACCATGTTGCCTTTGTCTCTGGGCGAAGACAGACTTAAGTTCTGCCGCGCCTCCGCGGTGCAGCAGAACAAGGCAGGGGGAATTGCCCCCGCCACATGGCGTTCACATGCAGCCGCAAGGAAGCCGCCCGCTGTGTCCAGACTGCGGGCGGCTTCCGGCGGCGTCCGAATGCCGCGCGGCTCCCCTGCCCAGCACATGCTCACACCCGCCAGAAGTGGGTGGAACGCACGCTGAAGCAGCCGGGACACCACTTTTAAGTGGTGCCCAGCTGCTGCAGGAGGAGCGTGGTGCCGGACGTGTTGCATCCGGGCCGCCTCCTCCAGGCAGATGTGGCAGTCTGAACGGCCGCTCTGCCTCCGATTTTAAAGCGGAGGCAGAGTGGGCTGCAACTGGGCTGACCACTGAAGGGCGGGAATGCAATGCAGAATGGGGGGGAGACACCAGAATAAAAAAAAGGTTGAACTCAATTTTAGTGCAGAATTGGGGGGGGGGGGGGGAACCTGGATTAAAAAGAAGGTTGGATTCTATTTTAATGGAGAGTTGCTTGGAGGACACCACGGTAAACATGGATTAAAAGGAGAGTGCAGAAAGGGCCCTTGTGTCTGTGTTAAGTGCTGTCAAGTCACTTCTGACTTATGGCGACCCTATAAATTAGTGTCCTCCAAAATGACTTATCACTAACAACTTCGCTGAGGTCTTGCAAACTGAGCACTGTGGTTTCCTTGACTGAGTCAATCCATCTCAAGTTGGGTCTTCCTCTTTCCCTGCTACCTTCAACTTTTCCTAGCCTTAGGCTGCGATCACACACTCCTTTAGGTCTGACATAGGTGCGAATGCCTGATGGATCTAAAGGGAGCAATCAGTCAGCAACATCTGGGAAGTGTCCCACAGTTGTCAGCGACCCGTGCTGCTCCTTTAGGAAGCGGAGTTAAAAGATGCTGGGGAAAGTCCAGTGTTATCCAGATAAGATGGGCCATGAGCAGGCTTTCCCCGTCTGGTTGCTCAATCATGCTCTCATACTGTTGGGATGGTCTGATCAGGCCATCCCGACTCTGTGCCATATCCCCCCCCCCCTTCTCAGTATGCGCATCATTGCATACTCCATAGGGGGCCCTCAGTTTGGAGGTGTGATTCCTCGCTTATGCGCAAGGGACACAAATGGCAAAAAAAAAACCCGACTCACCCACAGATGCACCCAATCACACAATGACAGGCTACGCCCACAGCTTCAAAGGGCTGTGTGATCTCACAACTGCGTGTCAAATTCCTCCAGAAGAAGTAGCCTCTCTTCCCCTCCACTTCAACTGGCGTGTGTGACCACAGCCTTATTGTCTTTTCCAGTAACTCTTCCTGTCAGCTTTCTTCATTGTCCAGCTTTCACATCCATATACAGTAATGGGGAATGCTATGGCATGAATTAACTCGATTTTGGTCGCCAGCAACACGCCCCTTACATTTAAGAGGCTTTTCTAGCTCCTTCATGGCTGCCTTCCCCAGTCTCAATCTCCTTCTGATTTCTTGGTTGACGAGTTACCAATTCCTTAACGTGTTATATAAGTGAATGTCTCTCAATTGTAAATTCTTCCACTACCTCTTTCCCCTTTAACTATTATATTACAATAGCAAAGTAAAATAACATATAAAATAAAAGTAAAGCATACATACTTCATTTGCATAGTGAAAGTGTGTTATCTACGAAAACGATCTTCACCAGTTAATGTCATAAATCACACTGTGTTTGTTGTACATTAATATATCTCTGTTAATCATTCTGAAGGTTTAGTCCTTCTTACTATACGCCTCAGTATTGGTTCATCATGGATATTTATTAGGCCGTCTTGTTGATGGTCGCATTCCTCTGGATTGCATGAATTGTCCGTCAGTTGACTGAAATAAGCCAGTGCCTTCATACCCCTCTGGCAATACCTTCTTATGTCATGATGGGTCCAAGACAACAAGTTTCCACTGGCAATCTATAGTACATAAGACCTTGGGTTAGGGTTCCCAACCTCCAAGTGGGGCCTGATCTTCCAGAATTACATCAGGATTATAAAGATCCCCCTGGAGAAAATCACTGCTTTGGAGGATGGGACTCTATTGCATTGTACTGTGCTGAGGTCACTTCCTTCCCCAAACCCTGCCCTCCCCAGGCTCGACCTCCCCCCCTGCCAAATAGCCAGGAACTTCCTAAACTGGATCTGGCAGCTTTACTTTTGATATGGCTGTTCTGCAATTGACATTTTTCAGTGCTGTGGTTTCCTTGATTGAGTCAAGGAAAAGGCAAGAAAAACATCTCAAGCCTTTGGGGGACTTGTTTTCGAAGCTTTCAGTAGCGGCCTGCATTTAGAACAGAGCATTAAGGACACCTAAGGGCCCTTGAACTCAGTGAGATTGAAGCAAACAGTTGAACACTTACATCTCAATGGGATTAACGGCCACTTCAAATTTTACAAACTTCCTACCGGCCATGTGCATTGCTGCCTGTGCATGTGGATGCAACATGGGAATGTGCTGGGAATCACACCCATTTGCAGGTTCCAAGCACAGGTATACACAGTGACATACACATATATAATATTTAGGGTTGCCAGCTTCCAGGTGGGACCTGGAGATCTCCTGGAATTACAACTGATCTCCAGACTAGAGAGATCCATTCCCCCTGAACAAAACGGCACCTTCAGAGAGTGGTCTCTATGACATCACATCCCCAGTGAGCTCCTTTCTCTTCCCAAACTCCACCCACCCCAGGCACTCCCCCCCCCCAATCTTCAGAAATCTAGGGTTGCCAGCTCTGGGTTGGGAAATATTTGGAGATTTGGGAGGTGGAGCCTGAGGAGGGCGGGGTTTGGGGAAGGGAGGGACTTCAGTGGGGTATAATGCCATAGAGTCCACCTTCCAAAGCAGCCATTTTCTCCAGGGGAACTGATCTCCTGTTGCCTGAAGGTCAGTTGTAGTAGCAGGAAAACTACAGCCACCACCTGGAAGTTGGCAGTCCTATAAATCATTATCCTCCCAGTAGGGCTAAATTGACTTTGGTCAAAATGAAGACAATGAGCAGGGTCACATGTCTAGGGAACTAAAAGCATGGTAACGCTCAGAGCCCACCATGACCCAAGTTACACTGAAGTGAAGGATAAAACAGAGCCTCATTATACCCCCATGCTCTGCAACCAGATCAATTAATGAACAGTGTGAAAGCAGAACAGAATTCAAGTTCAGCAGAACCTTTAAGACCAACAAAGTTTTGTTCAAGGTATGAGCTTTCGTGTGCACGCACACTTCTTCAGATACATTGAAATGGAAGTTACCAGTCCATACATACAGGTAGAGGGTGAGCAGCAAATTAGCATACAACATAATCAGGGGTCCATTGGGGCCGGAGCAAGGCGGAGCAAAGCTCCGCCAGCTCAAGACTGGCCAGTAGGGCAGCCACGGGCTGAATCCGATTCTCTAATCTGATTCAGCTCGCTGCCGAATTTCGGCGGCAGCTTTAAAAGCCACTGGAGGGGAGGGGGTTTGAGGGAGAGGCTCCAAACTTGCAGGGTAGCTGCTGGGGCCTCTCCTCGAAATGCCTACCAAGTTTCAAGAAGATTGGACCAGGGGCTCCAATTCTACAGGCCCCCAAACAGGTTGCCCCATTCCCTCCATTGTTCTCTATGGTAGGAAAAAAGTTAACGTTTTTTCCCTCCATTGAGAACATTGGAGGGGATGGGACAATCTGTTTGGAGGCCCATAGAATTGGACCCCGTGGTCCAATCTTCTTGAAACTTAGTGGGTATTTCGAGGAGAGGCCCCAGCAGCTACCCGGCAAGTTTGGAGCCTCTCCCTCAAACCCCCTTTCCTCCAGCCCCTCATATACCCTATGAGTTTTTGCCATTGATTTCAATGGCCCATGGGATATAATGGGGCTGAAACTGACATTCCCTTTCTGACACACTTCTGGTGATGTCAGGGGGCGTGGCATATGCTAATGAGTTATGCTAATGAGCTCCTGCACCTCTTTTTCTACGAAAGGACCCCTGAACATAATGAAGATGTTTAACCGATGCAAGGACGAAACAGGAATAACAAGCTTAGTTTATATGGTCATCATTTCTTTGGATTTAGTTCTGGGGGGAAACACAGTGAAGCAAACAAATATATCGAAATTGGAGACTGATGTGTAAATGTACCCTTCTTGATTGTGGAATGCTGAGAGTAATTAATTGAGACCTTGTTGTCATGCTTCATCCATCTCCTCTCAAGCACAGAGGTAGTAGATCTTTATTCTATAATCGCCACCCTGTGAGGAAGTCACTACTATTCCCATCTTTACAGAATCAGGGCTGAAGGTTCATAACTTGCCATGGCCACCCTGTAAATGCACTTCTCAGCAGAAAATTCCATCCACTGGATCTCCAAGCTGGAGGACTCACAAATAAATAGGGTTGCCAGCATCCAGGCGGGGCCTGGAGATCTCCTGTTTTTACAACTGATCTCCAGACAATAGATATCAGATCCCCTGGAAAAAGTGGCTGCTTAGGAAGTTGAAAAGTAGGGTTGCCAAGTACCGGCGACTTAGCGGTGGGGGGGAGTTGTTCTCCCCCCGGGAGCTCTTCTGGTGTGTGCGCTTTGCGTGCGTGCCACGGCGACGTAATGATGTCACCCGGAGGTGACGTCATTACACGGGGGAAGTCATCCTCACCGGACGACTTCCGGGGCAGGGGATCCCACGCCCCCCGGGCTGACTTGGCAGCCCTATTGAAAACTATGGCATTGTAGTCTGCTGAGGTCCTTCTCCTTCCCCCAAACCTGCCCTCTCCAGGTTCCACCCCCAAAATCTTCAGGTATTTCCCACTCATCGCTGGTAACCCTACAAATAAATGTCCACGTTTTTGTTTTGTTCTTAAAGTCATGGATGTACTGTAGGAATGGATGCACAATTCTCATGTGAGTGTAAGGAAACAGGATATCCAATACTGTGGCAAAATCAGATCTCAGAGCTGGTTCAGACAGGGTGATGTCATACAGGAAATAGGAAGTACGACATACAGGAAGTGCAACTGCTTTATGCTTCCTGTTCCTCACAATGCAGAGGACCAGGAAGTTCAAAGTGGTTGTACTTGTTTCCTTGCATTGTTATTAGGCTAATAACTTATTATGGCTCATGCAGTGACCACAAGGGATAACATTAGCTATGTGCTCTGCCTTAAAATGTCATAAAAACAGTGCAGAAGAATATCCAGATGATGTTACTGCATTGTCTATATGCATATTTATGCCAGCAATTTTGGAGCAGTAGGCTCAGCTGCTGCAGTTACAGAAACTATTAGCATGCCATTTTCCAGAATAGTGTCACATCAGTATCTTTAAAGACAGCAACTGCTACCAAACATCTGTATCCCCTAAGGAAATGAATCACAACCACACAAAGGTTATCCAAGGACTTTCCCTCCGCTAGAAACTTATCTGTATTTGAATACAGAACTGTAAATGGTAGCTGTTTACAGATGCCATGTTCTTTACAAATGGAAACCAAGCCCTTAGAACTTACAGACCTTCTAAATCCTTAAATGGAAACCTCTACAAAGGTTGTATTATTGTGATTGTTCACTTCCTCCCTTGATTCCCCCCCTTCCTGCATTTCTGGGTTTGCAAATTCCAAGTACACCATATGCTTCTTGCCTTGTTTGTCCAATACGGCAGCATCTTAACAAGAAGGGCTCTTCCACATTCTCAGTTTTGCTTGAGGGGAGGGGTTATCTCCCACATGTGTTTTGCTTCCTCTAGTGGTCAATTCAATATTACCTCACTGTCTGACACATCTCCCTGCAGATTTATTACAGACGTACAGTGTTGTTATATCAAAACGACCACTAGAGGGAGCAAAACACATGTGGAAAAGACAAAAAACAAAGCAATAAGGACGCACAAGAGATGAAACTGAGAATGCAGAAAAGCTTGATGTGCTCATAGAAGGGTTGCTTTTTTATTTTTGAAGCCTGCTGCTGATCCAGCACAATGGTTGGTCTACATCCTATGCCAGTTTTTCTAGTCCAGTCGTCTTCAGCCTTTCCAGACCTGGAATCCACTGAGCTTCAAAACAGTAACAGGAAGTCACATCTGAGGGTGGAGCTTTGGGTGGGTGGGGTTGGAGAGTGGAGGGGTCTTAGCAGGAAATAATTCTGTAGACTCCACCCTCTGAAATAGCCATGTGCTCTAGGGGAGCTAATGTCTGTAGTCAGGAGACCAGTTGTAGTTGCAGGAGATCGCCAGGCCCCACTGGAGCTTGGTGTCCTTCATTTTACTCACATAATGTCCCATGAAGCTCAGTGGGTACCCCTGTCTGGAGACACCAAAGACTGTTGGACCTGAAAAAATGGCACAGGAAGTAGAGCCACCATTGTGCTGAAAAGCAAGGCCTTCAAGGAGACATAAGGAACAGACCTTGGTCAGAGAAGCAGAGCTGGTGTATAAGGACATGGTGGCTTGTATCCTACCATCCTGCCCAGCCAAGTTTGAGGCCTTCCTCCAGCCCCAGGAGCCATCTTCCAGCGGAGGTGGATCATTGGGCAGGAGGTTGGACTAGATGGCCTGTATGGCCCCTTCCAATCCTGTGATTCTGTGATTCAAACCCCGGAGCTCTTTAAGTATAAACAAAGAAGGAGGACACCCAAGAACCACTTTTGTTATTAAGGTACAGGAGATTCTGCATGACAAAATGTTCCTTCTAGCTGACCCTCTGGCATTCGGCACCTGTCTCATAGAGATTTTTAGGATACTGTATGTTTTACCACGAGATCCTATAAGCCTGCCCATATTTAGATGTCCTACACTGTTGTCTAGATGCCCTTCATTTCATGCCAACAGAATACAGCCACTGACCAGACTGATTGTGTCCTGTTGTGTCTTTGTAGGCACTGCAACATGCGCTTACTCTAATAGCAATTTATCTCATACCTCTAATATCTAAAGAATTTTACTTTGAAAAGCCCAATGAGATTTTTGCATATTGCATACTGTACCATGCGGACTTTGAATTCTCAGACATATTTTATTTATATTGATTAAAATATTTATATCCCGCTTTGGGGTCTACAAGGACACTTCCCCTCTCCCAAAACAGCTTACAAAGTACCCATAATTAAAAATACATCAAAATAATAAATGAGCCAGTATACAAAACATGTTAGACCACATGGGGGAAACGCTGAAAGAAGCTAAAAGGAATGGAACCAAGCAACGCAACACGTACAGCAGAATTAAAAGAGGGAATCAAGTTAAAACAGGAATCCACAATCAAATAAGCCCTCTTAATAAAATAGTATTTGCCAGTTTCTGGAAATATACTAAGTATGTTTCCTCCTTTGCAGGATATGGTATTTCATAAATTTATCACCACCACTAAGAAAACCCAGTCACATGATTCCACTCTCTCTCAGATGGTGGCTGGAGCTCTCATGTTATTACAATGGATCTCCAGGTGACAGGCATCAGTTCACTTGGAGAAAATGGCTGCTCTGGACAGTGGACTCTTTGACATTATACCCCATTGAAGTCTCTCCCCTTCCCATACTATGTCCTCCTTAAGCTCTACCCCCAAAATCTACAGGTATTTCCCAACCCGGAGCTGGCAATCCTACATTCTCCCAGGCTCTGAAGGTTGTGAACATGGAACATAGGGTTGCCAACTCTGGGTTAGGAAATACCTGGAATTTAGGGGGTGGAGCCTGGAGAGGGGAGGGGTTGGAGAAGGGAAGGACCTCCGTGGGGTATAATGTAATAAATTCAACCCTCCAGAGCAGCGATTTTCTCTTGATTGTCTGGAGATCAATTGTAATAGAAAGAGATCTCCAGGGACTCTAAGAGTGTACCCCAAGGATGTAGTCAGCAACAGGTGTTCTTAAACAGAAAGCCCTTTATTGCTATTACAGCTCCTGATAGTCTTCTTATGTTAGTAATGTCTGGTTAGCATACAGTCAGGACTGATATACAGTATTCAAAGAGACAGTTCAGCAATGCCCCACGAATCCTGGAGAGATAAAAGCAGCGCCAAAAGTTACCGGTTTTTCGTTCCCATGCTAAAAGCGGGAAAAAGTTACAGTTTGCACCTGAGGGGAAGATGTGGCTTGGAGCTAGGCTCCCAAGGTCAGGGAAGCGTAGGAAGCAATAAGTGAGCAGCGAGGCTAAGTGGGGAGTCTGAGAACAGTGAGCACATTCCAGAGGTGGGAGTCCGGCGGAAGAAACCACCTCCTTCCCGGGAGACAGCAGCATTAGCTGACAGGTGCCACCTGAAGGTTGGCGTGACAGACTGCACTTTTGTAAAGTGTAGGAGTGCTGTACAAAAAGCTGAATGTGAAGAATTAATTCTTCATAGAAATAGAAAGTCTTAAGTGGCAGGCTGTTCCAAGCAATTTGATTGGGTAGTATCAGATGAGCAGAGAAAGTCTTGAGAGCTGCATGCTGAGGAGTCAGTCAGATTTCTGCCTTAACTGAGTTCGGTCTTATTTCAGCCTTAGCTGAGAGACAGAGAACTGGGGGGAAGTTTGCAAGAAAGTTCAGGAAGTTAAGCAAAGACTCCCATTCAGGCCAAAGAAAGAGGATAGATCTTCTAGTAAGAAGAGAATTTCCCTACCCAGTCAAACAGGGAGTTAGCTCTGAAGATCCCTGGTCTGGTGTAGTTAGAAACTGCCTTTAAATACCTCAAGAGTCAGTTAAAAACTCAAGACAAGTACTGATTGTTCAAGAGAAGAGAAGGGAAGAGGGTACTAGCCTTCTGGAAACCAAAAGGATCAGAGAATACTCAAATAAATTGTACTGGAGTGTTTGGGGAAACACTGGAACAAAAGCTGTGCAACACAAGGATTTAAGTCTCCGGGAAAAGCTTGAGTAACTCTCATTAGCCTGAAACATAAGAACTAAAGTCTATGCATATACTGATTTTACCTCAGAGTTATCTATATTGAGTTACCTCCGAAATTTTACCCCTGCTGTCACCTGACCTTTCCACTGTATGCTGAATAAAATATTTTGTTAATTTTGTTAAGTGCCATTAAAGTTAAGGAGGGCTCCCAAAGTGCCATTAAAGTTAAGGAGGGTTCCCTCTAAGCTGAGTTAGTGTGAGCTAGCTCACAGTTTTTTAGCCTCTGGCTCACACATTTTGGCCTTTGCTCAGGAAGGATGGTTCCAGAGCAAACTAATTCATGCAGTAGCCAAATCGCTCACTCACAACTTTAGTGCCAGTAGCTCACAAAGTAGAATTTCTGCTCACAAGACTCCACAGGTTAGAGGGAACATTGCTCCCAATTCTTCCCTCAGGTTCCTGGGCTGAGCAAACAGCCAAAATATTCTACTGTGACAGGGTGGGACAGCCATAGTTCTTCAGGAAAGAAGAAAATACATTACTAGGGCGGCTCAATCAGAAAGGCAAATACAAAAATGGAGGGAAAATCTTGCCTCTGATGGGAGGGAAGTGAGGGGGGTTGTCATAGTTGGCAACCCTCATGGAACAGAACCTATCCAGATGATCTCAATGTGCATGTATGCTCATAGAGAACACAGTTTTAAATCTTCCTTAGTCCCAAGCAACTTAATGCTTTAAAGTTCATCACCAGTTGTTTGAATTGGGCTTAGCTGCAAACAGGTGAGCCAGGAAAGTTACAGACAACTAGGAATACAGCCAGTCCCTCTGAAGAAATGGGCAGCTGTGTTTTGGACCTCTAGAAGTTCCCAGAAACTTTTGTATGACCCTGGCTAGATCAGGTTTCTCAAGGAAAAGTCACAGGTGGCCCAACAGCCAAAATTAGTAAAAGAAACTTGGGCTTGCCTTACACATGCCCTTAGCAAAACAAAATACACAAAAAGTGTTGAATTTTAATGTTGTGTGTGAGGGGCGGGCATGGACAACTATTCTGCTTCACATCAAAAAGCTAAAAGAACTTAACAAAAAATGGCAATGAAAGCATATATATGTATATATTTTTAACAGATAAAATAGTTCTGGTTATCAAATAGCACCTTTATGGCTAAATAAGGAAGTGTTCTGCAATGGTGAGTCAGTTAAACAAAACGAAAGAGATGACCAGTTGCCTGCCACATGCAATTCCCAATACCTTCCCTGGGACAAAGGTCTTATTCTTAACTTGAAACCGGTATTTCTGGCTGTCTTGTAAACCTCAAGTAGCTTTTGTTAAACCGCAGTGCCGCCCAGTGGTCGACTGCGGTCATTCCCATCAAGAATAACTTCTGTGCTTTTAGAACAAAGTTGGAGTCCAGTGGTACCTTTAAGACCAACCAAGTTTAATTCTGGGCATTAAGCTTTTGTGTGCATGCACACTTCTTCAGATATCAGATATCCTCTTCAGTATATTCTTCAGATAACTGAAGAAGTCTGCATGCACACAAAAGCTTATACCCAGAATTAAAATTGGTTGGTCTTAAAGGTGCCCCTGGACTCTAACTTTAGCTGCAGTCACACACACTAAATAATGCACTTTCAATCCACTTCCAATGCACTTTCCAACTGGATTTTGCTGTGTGAACTGGCAAAATTCAGCTGGAAAGTGCATTGAAAGTGGATAGAAAGTGCATTGTTTAGAGTGTGTGATCGCAGCCTCTGTTCTATTGCTTCAGACCAACATAGCTATCTACCTGATTCTGGAATGTTGATGTTGATGATGATGATAGATAGATAGATAGATAGATAGATAGATAGATAGATAGATAGATAGACAGACAGACAGACAGACAGACAGACAGACAGACAGACAGACAGAGATGAGAGAGAGAGAGAGAGAAATGGTTCACCGGCATGATACTACGACGTGATTTTAAAATGATTTTAAAGGATAAAATGGAACTCTCTTCCCCAATTACACTTCTCCAACATTTCCCAAGATAAAAGAAATATAGAGCACTACTTCCACAATATTTGTATAACAACGCTCCTGATATGATTATATTTTGGTTTTTATAGAATATGGTATTCTTTTGAAAAACTCATGAATACATGCTGGATCCCAAATGACTTGTTTTTAATAACTCAGTGAAAAACCTTGGGTATAGCATACAATGAATTTGGAAAATGGAGCTTAGAAGGGGGGATTTCCTTTTATTTTTCACCTTCAAGTGCAAGTTAAGCATTGCTAAGTTCTATTAATTTTAATGGGAAATATGACTGTTTCAGTCTTTCCAACTGGAAATATATTTGGCTAAAACTGTGCTAGCAAATAGTTTATGGCTGCGGTCACGCACACCAGTTGGATCAGAGGGGAAGCGAGGCTATTTCCTCCGGAGGAATTTTACAGGCAGTTGCAAGATCTCACATCGCTTTGAGCTGCAGGCTCAGCCCATCACTGTGTGATCAGACGCCACCATGAATGAGTCCCTTTTTTTGCCGTTTGTTTCTCATGTGCATAAATGAGGAATCGCACCTCCACACTAAGGGCTCCCTGTAGAATATGCGATTATGCACATCCTGTGAAGGGTGGGGAAGGCACCAAGTCGGGATGGAATGATCAGACCATCCGTCGCCCATCGGAACCAATTAGAGCCAGACTTCCCCCAGTGTCTTTTAACTCCGCTTCTGTGGTGGGGCAGCACAAGTTGCCGATGACTGCGGGACATTTCCCAGATGTTGCTGTCTGATCGTGCCCTTTATATCTGTCAGGCATTTGCAGCTATGTCAGCTCTAAAGGCACGTATGATTGCAGCCTATAGGTTCCTTTTTAGGGTGCTATATTTTGACCTGATGGCCAATAAGTGCTCATTCTTATTAATATTAATAATGGAAATTAACAAATCTCAATTAAGTGTTCTTAAAAAAACACACACACACACTACAAAAAGTGCATTGCTCCCCTACATGGATGGGTGAGAGGAGACAGTCGGAGAGGTAGCCCTCTCTTCTTCTTTAAATCACAGCAGTTTCCACTGGGCTGGATCCAACCAGCTTTTCCATTGGTGAACAGAGGAGAGGCTCCCCTTGACCATCAAAAAGTTATGCTGGTGATCACTGGACCCACACAGACAGAATCCACGTGGGACTGAAGCTGTAGGAAAGTGATATTGACTGAAAAAACTGGCTGAATCAAACCCAGGAGGAGGAGACTGGATTTATACCCCACTCTTCACTCGGAGTCTCAGAGCGGCTTACAATCTCCTTTCCCTTCCCCTCCCCACAGCAGACACCCTGTGAGGTAGGTGGGGCTGAGAGAGCTCTTTTGAGGACTGCTTTTGAAAGAACAGCTCTGAGAGAACTGTGGCTTGCCCAAGGTCATGCCAGTAGCGGCATGTGGAGGAGTGGGGAATCAAACCCGGTTCTCCCAGATTACAGTCCACGCTCTTAACCACTAGGCCGGACCGATAAGTAATACATCTTCTCGTTAGGGCAGAGAGATGCAAAGCTTGTAGTTCAAACAATAAGGAGGATCAGGAAGCAAGATTTCCTGTCGCCTCCACATCTAAAGCTACTCTGCATAAGAAAAGAACCCAAAAACTAATATCTGCTCTGCACATTTCTAGCCTAACTTGTTCGCCTTCACCTGCACCTGTTTGCAGTAAGTTTCTTTATGTTTGCAGAGCCTTGACCTTAATTACTGCACTTCCGCTCAGAAACACTGAGTCATGAGCTCATTGCAAATCTAACTTTGCCCATAACCATAGACCTCCTTGTAATTAACAAAGGAGACCAGGGGCATAAGCTGCCTCTCAGTCCATGACGGGCAAAAGTTCCTTTTGAAGGGCGCCTGCAGCAAAGCAGGAACTGAACTGGGCAAGTTGGAAGGAGAATACTGTGACAGCGTTGAACCAGCATCTGGCTGGCCGCTGCGAGAATGCAGGGTGAGATGAACCCTTGGCCTGACCCAGCAAGATCAGAGGTCGGGAGTCAATTTCAAAGAAGCGGGTTTGCCCCCTGCCAGCTGACTCCCCAAGGTCACATTGCGATGGACAGTCCAGTGAATAAAATCATTTGAGGTTGGAAGCTTAGAAGCTGCTTCCGTGGGTTTCAAACAACTGACAACAGGCATATGGAAATCCAGGGGTCATTTCGTAGAAAAAGAGGTGCAGGAGCTCATTAGCATAACTCATTTGCATAACTCATTTGCATATGCCACACCCCTTAACATGCCGGAAGTGTGTCAGAAGGCAACACCCACCCCTCAGGCTCCACTCCACAGGTGAGTGAAACTGACCTGCTCTTCCTCCATTCCCTTCCCCATCCAATACTTTGTGCAATAAAAATAAGCGTAAAGAACACACCCTCAGTCTCTTCCTGCTCCCTTGAAACCACCAGGTTTCAAGTAGACTTGAGATACCCAGGACATGTGCACCACCCATCCCTTCCCCTTCCCCTCCCCACAACAAGACACCCTGTGAGGTAGGTGGGGCTGAGGGAGGTCTTTTGAGAACTGCTCATGAGAGAACAGCTCTGAGAGAACTTGTGACTGGCTCAAGGTCACACCAGCAGCTGCATGTGGAGGAGTGGGGAATCAAACCCGGTTCTCCCAGATTAGAGTCCAACTCCTGACCACTACACCAAACTGATGGGGTGGAAGCTGCTGAAGGGTTGGTGAAATTTCTCCAGTACTTATGTGCCATGTGCCCAGATAAAAAATGGTATACTTAGAAAATTTATATGCCACCTTGAGCAAGTCTCTGGAAAAGCAGCACACAGTCATAAAAGGAACAATGATAAAATTATCAATATTAAAACAAAACATTAAAAACAATAAAGACCCTAGCAGGGCTTTCCCCGGGGTGCTGCGCCTCTGCACTGCTTGGGGAAGCCGTGGAGGGGGCGGGGCTTGGTCATGTGCCTGCCCCCTGGGCTCCTCACTCCCGGAGCTGCGCTCCTGCTCCAACGGACCCCGGTGGAAATCTGCCCAGGGTCACAGTGATGGAACGCAGGCATAAGAGGCAACAGTACTTGTGGCCGCAAGGCCTTCTTGAAGCATACAATCCAAAGAATGACGCAGACACCTGCTATGAGATTTGCGTGCCCATTGGAATGGAAAGACTGAGGCCGGCTGAGTGGAATGGGAGGCGTGAGGGAGTCAGTCTACAACAGAGGTGGCAAACTCATTTGTTACAGGGGCCGGATCTGACCTAACTGTCACTTTGTTGGGCTGGCCCATGTGTGCCATAAAATATCATGCCAGGCACCAGAGATCTAAACTTTACAAAAGACACAGGTAAACCATGTCATTATTTTGTACTCTAAATACAAACAAAAGCAATTGATTCCTAGCAAAAAGCCCCAGTAAATGTATTTAATCATATGCAAGACTAGGTTTTCCCCCAAGGGATACCATAAAAGGGGGAGCACTTTATATTTCTAAACATACCAGTTCCGGGCCCTCGGCCTTATGTCTGACACCCCTGGTTTACAAGTTTTTTGTTTGTTTAAGTGGAATGAAACAAAATATTATTCTTTATATTGATAGACTATCATTCCTTTTCTATTCATATAATCAATTCCCTCTCTTGTGTATGTGATATAATCAAGAAGCTCTCTCTCTCCCCGACAAGTGCCTTAAACTTTGCATAGGAATTCCAAATCAAAAATTGTTCTGGCCAAAAGATCTGATAGGTTGCGCTGAGCTAAGGAAGATTTCCTGGTACAGAGAAACACAAACTCGGGGGGCCCAGAAGAGTTGAACTCTCTGTGACTTAGAAGTTGCTAGGACAAGCGGATAAGGAAAACTCTCCGTAACATTCTTTGGCCGTTACTAAAAAGGGGAGGTCACTTGAAATCCTAAACTTTATATCTTATGCTATATGTGATGTTGTCCAATAACCTTAAAGAGAGCTATTTCTGACGCTGTTCACGTAATGTAGAATTATGTTTTTCATACTGTATAAAACAGGAGAACAAAGGAAATAAAGGGGCCAGCCAATTTTGATTTGAAAGTACAAAGGCTGGTCAGGCGCGCCTTAAATAAACGCTTTGTCTTCTGATAGAAGCTGGCATTTCTGAGTGTTATTGGTCTCAGCCTGCTACATTTTATTTATTTATTTATTTAGTCTTCTAGCCCAGTCAACCTTTTTCGAGCTAAGGCACATTTCTTTCATTGAAAAAATCCCGCGGCACACCTGACAATATCTCACGGCACAGTGGTTGAAAAACACTGAAATACAAGATAAATGGGTCATTAGTTGCCTCAGCTCAAGTATTAACTATGACAGTATTACAAATACACGTAATAGCCACTCAACTTGAAATCGTAAGTTACAGATCCAAAGTGTAATGGCTCCTTCCCATAACATTGACCTGAGTTTCAGAAGAAATATAATGTGGATGTATTTTAATACTGCGATTCTGCTAAAGTTTTTCAAATAGAGTTTAAACTCTTACTCTTACGTGAACGGCATTCCGCTGACCATAAGTGATTTGAAGAGAAGCACAGTACACCCATTCTTCGCTGAGGGACAGTTACTGATTTGAACCCCACCCTGACAGAAACAGCTAGCTGTTACCATCAAACATATTCATGTTTACTGGAATGTCTTGGTGCAAATCACCCTACCTCAGGCCGGCCACAGAGCGTGCGAGCGGAATCAGCGAGACCACGCCACTGTTCTTTCTCGCATGCGCAAATGCATCCCGGAAGGTCAGCCTGGAAGGCACATTTCTTTCATTGAAAAAATCCCGCGGCACACCTGACAATATCTCGCAGCACACCAGTGTGCCACGGCACAGTGGTTGAAAAACACTGTTCTAGCCCACGCTCCCCACATTGTAGGCTCAGGGCACGTACCAACATATATATCTGCAATCAATGCAGATTTACAAATTAAAACATGTTATAATATTTCATTAAAATCGATAAAACCATCAGCATTTAAAACAACAACATGCCTCAACAGCTGATAGTGTGGTACCAATCCAGCTTTTAGGATCTGCGGTCACTGGGGGAGGGGAGAAGCCAGACCAAAGTGGATGCCTGCTGCCTCAACTAAAGGCCTGGCAGAAGAGCTCTGCCTTGCAGGCCCTGCAGAACTGTAACAGATCCTGCAGGGCCCTGATCTCATACGGGAGCTCATTTCACCAGGCAGGGGCCAAGGCCGAGAAGGCCCTGGCCCTAGTTGAGGCAAGTCGGACATCCCTAGGACCAGGGACTACCAGGAGGTGCTGGTTGGTTGAACGCAATGTTCTCTGGGGCTCAGGCCAGTGCGTTGTACTGGTGAGGAAAGCCTTCAGGATTCAAGGTCTTCAGGATCCACCATAGGATGCCAGATGAGGGTATAGCTGAACATTTGCTGGCCCCAAAATGACTAAAGACAATCTCTGTCTTATACATGAAAAGAATATAACATTGAGTGAGATCCTATCAGCTTTTCCACTGGTGAAAGAAAGAGAAGACCAGGAATCGTGGGACAAACACAGACAGAAGTAGAATTGCCAGCCACTAGCTACTAACCAGTGGGAGTCTGGGTGGGAGACTTGGGAGGAAGCTGTCAGTGGCCGTGTGACATCACTTCTGAGGAGAACCTGGAAGTGATGTTATGCCACTCTAGGAATCACCAGGAATCACTCTAGGAATCACCACTCTAGGAATCAATGCTCCCATCACCGTTAAAGACATCGACCAGGCCATAAAGGACATGAAAACAAATAAAGTCCCAGGGCCTGACAGCTACACCGCTGAATACTACAAAGCTTTTAAGTCTTCACTAGTAACGCCACTGATGACTCTCTTCAACTCTATTCTCAATACAGGTACAATTCCAGCTTCATGGCGACAAGCCAATATTATTCTTTTGCCAAAAAAAGATCGCGACACAACTGACCCCAAATCATACCGACCCATATCTCTTTTAAACTCTGATTACAAACTCTTTGCTTCTGCCTTAGCCTTTAGGCTCAACCAACTTATTGGCTCATACATCCATCAGGACCAGTCGGGCTTTGTACCTACTAGGGATATCACAGACAATATTAGAAAGACTCTCAGCTTTATCCACCACGGCCGTGAACGTTCCAATCTTGATTCAATTCTGGTTTCATATGATATCGAAAAAGCCTTTGATACTGTTGAATTCCCGTTTCTTAAATCACTACTTCACCAAATGGACTTTGGTACTCCCTTCACAAACGCTTTATCTGCAATCTACTCCAAACCCTCAGCTACATTGCTCATAAACGGCGCTTCCTCTAAAGCCATTAGTCTCCACCGTGGCACGAGACAAGGCTGCCTGTTGTCCCCCCTGATCTTCGCCCTTGTGATGGAGCCCCTCGCAAATGCTGTGAGGAATAACTCAAATATTACGGGCATCAAAATCCAAGACAAAGAGTTCAAGCTTAGTCTCTTTGCCGGCGACCTGGTGGTCTACCTAACTAACCCCTCAGCCTCCCTTCAGGCTGTTCAAAATACCCTTCAAGCCTTTGGGGAAGTTTCCGGCCTTAAAGTCAACTCCTCCAAATACGTTCTCTACCCTATAACGCTGTCTCCAACTGAATCCCAGTGCGTTAAAACCAACTTCTCCTTCCAGTGGGTGAAATCCAACTGGACCTACCTCGGAGTAAAGATACCTGCCAAATTAGACGACTTACTGAAGCACAATCATCTGACTGTTGACAAAGAGGTCCAAGCCATGCTTAAAAAACGGAATAACAAACAACTTACCTGGTTTGAGAGAATACAAACTATCAAGTCTTTTGTACTGCCAAAGTTTTTGTATTGCTTCAGAGCGCTCCCCCTTTTCATTGCCCGCCCTATGCTAGCCGAATGGCAAAGTAACATCAACAAGTTCATCTGGAACTTCAAACGCCCCCGCATAGGTTTCAACACTTTACGTCGCCCCTCCAAACACGGGGGTCTGGCAATCCCAGATCTTCAAGTTTATTATAATGCAGTGCAACTCTCTAACCTTTTTAGACAATATCACAACGAACAAACTTTGGATTGGGCCTATATTGAAGCTACCTACCTTCGTAACCTATCCATCAAAGAAGCTTTATGGGTCAGTAACCCAACCCGTATCTACAAAAATCTTTGTAATCCCTTCCTACAATCAACCTTGAAAATCTGGTACTCTGTTCGCTCAAAGTTCAACCTTTCTTCCTCACTTCTGGCCTCCTTTACGGGGCAAGACTGGTTTTTGCCTGCCAAAGACCCACACTCCTTTACAGCATGGAGGAAAGCAGGTATCACTAGGCTACTAGATGTCTATTTGAAAAGTAAAAGGATTGCTACTAAAGCCGAACTTGAAGACCATTTTAAAACTCACCTACCGTGGTTCGAATATCTCCAACTGCTGCATCTACTGAATAGACCCGACCTGAAAGACAAAATTAAACAACCATTAACTAACATAGAACACATGTTTACCAATGTATATAAAAAAAGAGGCCTCATAGCCTTTTTTTACAAACCCTTTATTACGGCTGATTGCTCCAGATTGATGCCTTATCAGCATACCTGGCACAAAGACCTCCAAATAACTCTTATCAGTTGAACAATGGACCGAAATTTGGGCTACTCACTCCAAGCTCTCCTCATCGAACTCTGTCCTAGCTGCGGCTTCCAAAGTACTCTTTCGCTGGTATCTAACGCTGGCTAAATTAGCCCACCTCATCTCTAACGCTTCACCGTTTTGCTGGAAACGATGTGGAGTTAAAGCCACTTTTTTCCACAACTGGTGGGATTGTGTTTATGTTCAATCCTTCTGGTCTAAGGTAGCCAAAACTATAGAGAGCTTGATAGGTCACTCTATGCCACTAAATCCACAACTTTTTCTACTGCATCTGTGGCCCCAAATCCGCCCTCCCGCCCTTATCAGAGACCTAGTCAACACTTTGCTGGTGGCTGCTAAGGTTGTCATAGCCCAAAAATGGAAGGACGCTTCCCCGCCCACTATTAAACAGTGGTTTAATAAAATTTGGGAGTTCTTTCTACTTGAGAAATGTCTAGTTTACTTCAATAATAGCCACAAAGAAAGAGATCTTTACAATCCTCTTGAGAAATGGTATCCCTTTTTACAAAAACTAGACATAGATAAGGTTCAAGACGAAATCATTACAATTAGCTCGTTACAATCTTTTTTAGTGTTGTAGGTTATAATACTTTCTTTTACTGGATTGGTAACTAAGTATAGTCTATTTGCTATTCTATGGCCTTATCTATCCTATCCCGACTCAACTGATTGATAAGGTCAAATGGTAAAACTTATATACACAGGATTGCTAATGTGGTTATTATGGCTTCATCCTCACCTTACAGTATTGACTGAGTAACATTTGTCTACATAAATACTATCCCTTGTCAGAGTAAAGCTCCGGCCTATACACTTCAACTCGTTAGTGTCTTTTTAGAATTAATGCCTTTTCTTGTGGTATTGTGTTAAATTAATTTACCTATATTTTTATGTTTTTTTATTTGTTAAGTGTTTTTTTGCCCACTTGTTATTCTCTGTATACTTACCATTGTTCTTGTTATGCCTTTTATAAATTTATTTTTTTAAAAAAGAAAGAAACTCTGTGGTAAAGCCATATGGTAAAAAAGCACCTTCCTGAGGTTCTTAAGTCCTGCTACACATTTTATGATACTGTTAGGTACATGACAAGACCTAGGGCTGAAATTCTAAGGGCATTTTTCTATGAGTAAGCCCCACTGAATAACACGGGACATGAACAGACCTGCTTAAGATTGCTGCCCTAGAGACCTCCATGGCTGTGGGGATCCCCTTTGGAATGAACAGGATCCTCCCTGCCCTGCCTCTGCTCCCATGGAATCATCCAAAGATAGGGTTGCCAGCTCTGGGTTGGGGAATTCCTGGAGATTTTGAGGGGGGAGCCTGGGGAGGGCAGAGTTTGGAGAGGGGAGAAAACTCAGCAAGGTCCAGAGCAGCCATTTTCTCCAGGGGAACTGATCTTGGCCATCTGAAGATCCACTGTAATAGTGGGAGGTCTCCGGGTGCCACCTAGAGGCTGGCAATGCTACCCACACAGGCTTCTGGATGCCCTTGAGCTGCCACTATTCATCAGCTACATGATAGGGCTGTGCCTGCTTGTAGTCTGAGTTCACAGATTAATCCAGTGTTCTTAGATATGTGAGGCCTCCAACAGGTGAGGGCTGCTCATTCCCACTGCAGACCTACCCAGAGTCTCTTCATAGAAGGGTTCAGGAAAGGCAGCTTCCAGATTAGACAGCTCAGCATCTTTCTTTCTAGAAATTAAATACTGGTTGAATTAACAACATCAAACATTGTTCAGCCATCCAAGAATCTTCCTTCCTTCCTTCCTTCCTTCCTTCTATTTACATTCCCTTTTCTGTCATAGAAACGTAGGTATCTCAGTCTGTCCATCGCCATCATTACTTCTTTGTTCATTAGCAGCATGGAAAGGCCGTGACTCCTTCAGTGCAACGCGTTTTCTGAGGGGAAGTTCGTACTGCCTTAAACTGGAAGACCTGCCTTAAAGAGCTGCTTAAAGTGACCAATTTTAATGAATCTGATTCCAGAGAAGCCATGAGCCATAACAAGTCAGGATTTCAAGGCTTAAAGGTTTTGCCTTGCTTACTAATTAGAAAAAAACCATATGAGGCTCAGTAGCACAGAGGAATGTGAAGAACTGACTGCAAACATAAGCAAGAAAAGAGATGGAAGGTCAGTGAGATCTCCCTACCAAAAAAAAAAAGTGACATGGTTTCCACATATAAAAACATCCAAAGAGCCCTGCTGGGCCAGACCAATAATCATTCTAGTCCAGCCTCCTGTTTCACACAGTGGTCCACCATTTCCTCTGGACAGCCAACCCAGGGCATAGAGGCCGAGGTCTTCATAAGAACACAAGAAGAGCCTTGCGGGATCAGACCAATGAAGTCCATCTGGTCTAGCCTCCAGTCTCACTCAGTGGCCCCAACCAGTTCCTCTGGACAGCCAACCACAGGGCATAGAGGCCGAGGCCTTCATGAGAACACAAGAAGAGCCCTGCAGGATCAGACCAAAGTCCATCTAGTCCAGCATCCTTTCTCACCCAGTGGCCAACCAGTTCCTCTGGACAGCCAACCACAGGGCGTAGAGGCCGAGGCCTTCCCCTGATGTTCATTATTTATTTATTTTATTTATTTATACCCCGCCCTCCCTGCGAACAGGCTCAGGGCAGCTTACAAAAATCGGTAACCAGTACCGTAAAACCATATACAAAGTTAAAACTTCCACATTAAAACTATCACAAGGTTTTTTTAAGTGCTAGTATTAATAGTCGTCTTTAGTAAGATGGCATACTGTATGATCTCCATCAAGTTCATTTGGTCTTCAGGCTTGCATGATGGCGTGGCTCCGTCTCCGGGCCAGGACCGACCCATACCACAGATGTCAATAGTGGTGATGTTAATGGTGTGGCGGCTCCTAATTGAAAGCCTGGTGGAAGAGCTCCATCTTGCAGGCCCTGCGGAACTGTAAAAAAACTGCAGGGCCCTGATCTCCTCCAGGAGCTCATTCTACCAGTAAGGAGCTGCCACCGAGAAGGTCCTGGCCCTAGTGGTTGCAAAGCAATGTTGCGCCCCCGACCATAGTGCTCTTTGGGGTATATACAGGGAAAGGTATGTCGGACCCTGGCCATATAGGGCTTTAAAGGTGAGTACCAGCACCTTGAAGCAGATTCGGTATGCTATTGGCAGCCAGTGCAGTGCCTTCAGCACAGGCCGGATGTGCTCCCATTTAGGGAGGCCCATCAGAAGCCTGCCCGCGGCATTCTGCACTAGCTGCAGCTTTCGGATCTGCAACAATGTAGAGAGCATTACAGTAGTCTAATCTCGAGGTGAGCATTGCGTGGATCACGGAAGCCAGGTCATCGCGGCCGAGGAAGGGAACCAACTGCCGAATCAGCCGGAGATGGTAAAAGGCTGACTTAGCAGTGGCTGCTACCTGGGCCTCCATTGATAAGGAGGTATCCAGGAGCACTCCCAAACTCCTAGCCTCTGGCGCTGGCACCAATTGTGCCCCATCAAAGGCCGGGAGTGGGACCCCCAACCCCGAGCCGCCCCGACTCAGGCACAGGACCTCCGTCTTCATCGGGTTCCGCTTCAGCTGGCTCAGACTAAGCCAACCAGGCACGGCTTGCCACGCCCGGTCTAGATCTTCCAGTCCGGAGTCCAACTGGCCACCCAGCGTCAGATAGAGCTGGGTGTCATCAGCCCACACCTCCAGGCAATGCTGCCTCCTGGCTCTGGGATAGGGATACCATTCCCCAGGTGGGGGCAGAGGATCCCCTGCTTTTGTGGGCTCCTTAAACACTGGCTGGATTCCCCCCACCCCCAACACCGAGCACAATGCGCTGACATCACCCAGAAGTGACATCAGCACTTTGGTGATGTTGGGGGGGTATTGGGGTGAAACTATGGTTTGAGGCCATTTTTACCATAGTTTGTCCAAAAAGCAGAGCATTTCCCCCAACGTTGCCAACACGCTGATGTCACCTCTGGGTGACATCAGCATGTCATGTGCCCAGCCCAGAATGCCCCCCCAATCCCCCCGGAACAAGGGGACCTGGATCCCAGCTCTACGCTGGGATCCAGAGGCTCAGTGCCTCTGAATGTGGAGGAGGTTCCCCTCAGTCACCAGGGCTAGTAGCCACTGACAGACCTCTCCTCCGTGAGTCTATCTAATCCCCTTTTAAAGTCGTTTAGTCCTGTGGGCATCACTACATCCTCTGGCAGCGAATTCCACATTTTCATCACTCTCTGTGTAAAGTAGTGTTTCCTTTTGACCTGAACCTACTGCCCATCAGCTTCATCGGATGCCCTCCAGTTCTAGTATTTTGGGAGAGGGAGAAAAAGGTCACTTGGTCAACTCTCTTTACCCCATGTGTACTTTTACAAATCTCTGCCATGTCCCCCCTTAGTCGTCTCTTTTCTCAACTGAAAAGTCCCAGACTCTTCAGCCTTTCCTCATAGGGAAGGTGCTCCTCATCATCTAGCTTGCCCTTCTCTGTACTTTTACCATACCTGTTTCAGACATAAAGAACACTGAGGTTTTCACCCCAAGTTTCTGGTTTGCAGGTACGGATGCTGAAAATGTGGGCATTTCCCTCATCAGGTGACATAGTGACCATTATGTGTACTGTGAAGATCTACATGCAATCAAAGCATCTGGAATGGCTACAGATTTAATGGGGGAATTATTTTTATCCTAAAATAATTCCTATTAAGGCAAGAAACTGCAAATTTATCAAGGCCGGATTAACTGCTAATTCCACATCAGGTTCCCAGCCAGTGGTAAGCGCATGCTTCTGTACAGTTGCCAGCCTCCAGGTGGTGCCTGGGGATCCCCTGGAATTACAACTGATCTCCAGCCTGCATAGGTCAGTTCTCCCAGATAAAGGAGCTGCTTTGGAGGATAGGCTGTACGGCATTACACCCTGAAGAGGACCTTCCCCTGTCCAAACCCTGCCTTCCAAAGGCTCCACCCCCAAATCTCCAGGAATTTCCCAACCTAAAGTTGGTACCTGTCAGCTAATGCTGCCATCCCCTGCGCTTTCCAACCCATGTGAGGCTCCTCCATTTCCAGCCCCACCTGCTGGCCTTCAGCTGTCCTGCCACACAGGGGGGTTGTGCCACCTTACTCCTCACTCTTCTCTGATCCTGCACTCCCCAAACCTCAGGGCCAAGCCCTTAATTCCTCCCTGGCCTGTGGTGGGTTTGGCTTTATACAGGACCCACCTCTGACCCCGCCTGCCACCCTCTCCTCTTGTGCCGGGCCAGCCCTCTGGGACACCCGCTGAACCCCTCTCAGCTGCAGGAAATCTAAGGCAGCTCCTGTCAGTCCCTTTCAAGCTCGGGGGGGGGGGGGGGGTGGCAGTGGTGAATCCAGGACCAGGGCCTTCCCTGGATGACCCAAGAGCTGCTCTGTGTGAGGAAAAGGCTTGTCCAAACCTTGCCCACAGCTATGGACTGAATGAGGACAACGTGACCACAGTTTCTGCAGGCTCCAATTGCTACAATATCCACAGATCCATCCAAATACATGTCCGAAATTGCAAGAGAATGCATAAAAAGCAACTGCATTACTTAACTAGGGCATGTTTTAAAATGAGTAATCCATTATCTCTCTCTTGCATGGAGCAGTAGATCGGTCCTTTAACGTACTGGGAAACTTCCCAGCAACCCACTGGCCACAGAGGCACTTGACACAGGCAGGCTGACTGACACTAGTCACGACAGATCCATCCATCACCTCTGTGAGAGCCAGCTGTGGAGTGGTGGTTAGGAGTGCGGACTTTCATCTGGGAGAACCGGGTTTGATTCCCCACTCCTCCACATGCAGCTGCTGGAGTGACCTTGGGTCAGTCACAAGTTCTCTCAGAGCTGTTCTCTCAGGAGCAGTCCTCGAGAGAGCTCTCTCAGTCCTGCCTACCTCACAGGGTGTCTGTTGTGGAGAGGGGGAGGGAAAGGAGATTGTAAGCCGCCTGCTCTGAGACTCCTTCAGATAGTGAAGGGTGGGGTATAAATCCAATCTCCTCCTCCTCCTCCTCCTCCTCCTCCTATGTCATGTCCCCTCAGAGTCATTTTTTTCTTCTAAACTAAAAATGCCACAATGCCTTTCGTCATACATCCTATCTATCACATTTGGTATATGTTTATATATCATGCTATTGCACAGACTGCATGACATATACATCTGGTCTATGTACTGTATTATATATTGCACTACTGTAACTATAAGATTTCGTTGCCAGCTGGAGTCAGTCACTTGAAGGATAATTTGGAAATCTTAGGGAGCCAACGCTTTTGTATATTTTTCAGAGGCAGACAGTGTAGATTTACCTCCTGTTTCTTACTTCTCCTAATTTGATGCTACCTGCTCTTACCATGGCCTCCCCCAGCCTTTAATCAGCAATGCTACCAAATGCAATCTGACTCAAGCTGCCTGATTACATGAAACCACTTCTGGAGTGAGCACACCGTCCCAAACAGATTCTTGTCTTTGAGGGGAAGGAAATTAAGACCGAGACAGGAAGAGCTGCCTAATGAACAGACTGACACAGGTGATTGGCTGTCGTGTACAATGACCTGAACACCAACGGCCAGTCAGAACCCAGATTTCCAGTAATAGCGCCATGAGGAAATTCTCGTGTGCCCATTAGCATGCAGCGTAAGAAACAACCGCGTCTACCTCATTAATCATTTTGTGCAACAGAAAACAATTTCCTTGAATGGTATTTTGGCAACACCCGATCATTACTTCTAACAACCATTGTTAAATCTTGGGTATATAAGTAATTGGAAGTGAAGTGGAGTTATGGTAAAACCAGTCGGAGGTGCCTCATTGGAAAATATGACTGACACAAATATTTGCACGTTACATCCAATTCTCATTATGTTCTGTCTGAAGCTGCCATGGTAGCATCAAAGAGGGATATTTTTAATCGGATCTGTTTGGTTAAAGTGGTGGCGACATAATTTGGGTGAGTAAGTATGGGAAATGTATGTTTACAAGAACTCACATTCAGTCATTATGGGGTTAACTTGGTTACTCTAAGTGCTATTGTTTAGACTGACCTGGAAGGGGAAACTGGCAGCCGGCCTATTGAAGAAAAGCCCGCAAATCTACAGGGGTATTGCTGTATTGATTGGTTACTGTATTCCGGTGACTTCCCTTCTAGGAGTCAAGGAGAAAGAGATTCTCCACTCTTCTGATCTCACCATGTTTGTGTAAAGATGTAGCAAGTTGTAGCTTTCTAGATGTTGTTTTATAGCCTTCCCGTGACTCCTATCCTTTAGTAGTAAAGTTATTTTGAAACTAAAGGAAACCTCTCATCTCCAGTAAAGCAAAGATCTATCGCACCTCTGAGCGTTAAAGTATTTTGAATATTTTCCCAAACCTGTGCTAGCAAAGAGCACGGTTTAACAGTAAGATGGGAAGAAAGATAGGCTCCCATGCCTTTGTTTAATAGCCAAATGATACTTTTAAAAAAATCTGAATTAAAATTGGAAGCACATTTCATTCTTGCACCCAAACAAGCCAGGGTAAACGTGATTTATTCATGAATCTGCTACAGTCATGTACAAAGAAGGGTCTAGTATTGTGTATAACAAAGGTGAATTTGGATGTGGGAACCTGATCCCCCTCCCAGCTTTAGGGGCGTTGCTGTGTCAAACATTTGACAGTGATGAACGCAACCGGCAGGCAACCCGTGAGTCAAACCAGTGGGTGGTTAGCATCCCTGAGAGATAGGCACCCGCAGCTATAGAACGTAGAAAAGAAATATCTACCCATCCCCAGAGGAGCAACTCTTGTGTTTCTGTATGAGTTGCTGTTCTGAAATGGCCTCTTCTGAAGGCAGGCGATTATGTTGAATCAGAAATACAGGAATGATCCACGAGGAAAATTACCCATTCCCAACAGGGATGAATAGGATGCAAGCAAGGCCAGGTGACTAAATCATGCAGAGATACAGCAGACCACCTCCCTCCATGGGGGGGGGGGGATGCAGTGAAAGGGGAAATCGTGCATTATTGTTTCGCTAATGCTGGCTGTGAGGGGAAAAAAACCCTTCTATATAAAATCTCCTAGTGCTACGGACTGCTCCTAGGTGTGGCTAGATTCTCCAGTACTCCCCAGGTTACTAAAACTGCTTTTTCTATGGTTCAAAAAAAAACCCAGCTTAAAATATTTTGCTGTTATTCAACAATATTTGATAGGTCTGATATTCGACCAATTCTTCTTTACTGGTCAAACGCCAGTGTGGTGTGGGGGTTAAAATGCCATCCTAGAGTCTGGGAGCGCCAGGTTCAAATCCCCACTCTGCCTTGCTGGGTGCACCTCAGACTAGTCACATACGCTCGGAGCCCACTCGACATCACAGCATCCACAGGTCTGACGCTTTGAACCTTAAGAGCGCCTCAGAATCAGGTCCCTGACACATTTTTAAATTGCCTCGGTAGGCTTTCAAATGGCAGGTCAGACCCAGGGATACCATCACGCCCAGTTACGCCCTCATGCTAGTCTACCTCGCAGGGTTGTTGTGAGGCTAGACTAGAGGACAGGTGCCATAAGAGGCTTTGGGTCCTCACTGGGGAGAAAGGTGGAGTATAAATGCAGCGAACAAATAAATATTGGTGGTGGAAAGGGCCATTAAGTTGCAGCTGACTTGTGGTGACCCCATAGGGTTTCCAAGGCAACAGATGTACAACCGGCATACCAGAGGTCAGTGGCCAAGACTGGTGCCAGAACAAACAAACAAAGGAGGCTCAACATCAAACCAGGGAGGGACACATAGGAGGGCCCCACCCATGGGTGAGGGAACAGGCTCCTCCTGGCTGCACACCTTCAGACGTCAAGAGGAGCAAGGGAGATCTCAGAGAGGGTACCCCGGAGGGCTGGGGCTCTTACCCTGCCGGCCAACCAGAGGAGCCCCAGAAGCAAATAGAGGAACTGGGTGA
Source organism: Lepidodactylus listeri (assembly GCA_029233225.1). Taxonomy (NCBI): domain Eukaryota; kingdom Metazoa; phylum Chordata; class Lepidosauria; order Squamata; family Gekkonidae; genus Lepidodactylus; species Lepidodactylus listeri. Next base: position 108,371,620 of record JARCFY010000006.1, on the reverse strand, counting down.
CACCCCCAGAAATGCTGGCCAGATCAAGAAAAGGAAGCCTGGAACATGTTGTGTCCGCTGACCACCATGAGGCACCAGTGAGAATAACCCAGAGCTTGGTTCCTAGAACAACAGGGGCCAAGGATCCTAGGGTCCCTCCAGACCTTCATTAAGATCTAGGCGGGAAAGTCAAATCCCCCCAGTAGGACTATGGGTGGGACCCAGGGCGTGTCCTGGGTGCGTATATAGTTGGCCACTTGGCCGGTTAAGTCACGCTTGCTGTAACTCAAATAAACTAAGAGCTGATCACTATGCTGCTGTCCTCGTCTGTGCTGCCGAGAACTCAGTACTCTTCAGAATGGAACAGACAGGATTGGGGAATTGACCAGCCCTGCGGCCACTCTCCTCTGAATGGAAGGGGGAGGGGCAGGTGTGGGGTGGGCTGGGAGGATTTAAGAGAAGGCGGCGCGCTGGCCAAGGAGGAGGATCCTCAACCCTCCGTGCTGGGGGAGCATGATGGAGAGAGAGAAAGGGATCCAAACGCTCAGAATAGAGGGGAGGTGAAGGATGAGAAGAATAAGGGTGAGGAAACCTCCTCCGTATCTTCATTCTGAGGCCACGCCAAGAGTCTCTGTCCCCAAAATCCGATACCCTGGAGCCGGGCCCTCCTCCTACCACTCTGGCGAGACTCCCAGATGGTGACATTGGGCTAGCCTGAGCCATCCAGGTCAGGCAAATAAATATTATTGAAAGATCAACAATGGGGGGGGGGGGGGGAATGTGCCATAAGTTGTGACCAGCAGCAACTGGGTAGAATAGCAGCGCAGATCAGAAGACTTCCCTCCCTCCCTTAATTTCTCCCTTCTCTTCGTTGAAAACTCCCCAAGGCCGTGTTTGAGAGCTTCCACGGATTCCTGCGGCAGATGCTAACTAATACTTCTGATTAATTTTCTATAACACACGGAGCTGTGGGGCAGATGGATTAAAGAGCCATTTGATCTTGAGGAAGCCGTTTAAAGTCGCTTTGATGAATAAGGGCCCGGGGGATACAATAAATTATCTCATGTGAGGGATTAAGAGAAGAAAAGGCATTAAAATGCAGATCCAAAGAAAACCGTGTATTTGTCGTTTCATGTGTGCACATCCGGGCTGGTAACATACTGGCATATATGGCGCATGAGGGCCTTCACTGTGCATGGACAGCGTGTAATGCTCTAGTACATTACTAAAATGGAGAAAATGCTGTGTCGGTTCAAAGATAGGTCATGTAGGTTGGGAAAGGGGGAGAAAACGAAGCATTTCCTCAGCCTCTCTTTAGATCCTGAATATGAACCTGGAATCACACCCTTGGCAGTGCAGCCCTAAGCGGAGTTACCCAAGTCCCTTTCTAAGTCCCTGGCAGGCCCTTAGCCGGGATTGTGTGGCTTGTGGGGCAAAGGTTTTTCTAGTGGGGCTGCCATTACTTGCCTTGTGTTTCTGTCTGTACACAACTCCAGGTGTTTTGTCTGCGAGAAACTACCTTGATCTTTTAGCCCCAGATTTCTGTTCACTTAACACTATCCTCTTCTGCCTTTTGCCTTGCTCATTCCCTCTTTCTTAAGACGCCTGATGTATTTCTCAGTACCTGGAATCCAGAACCACAAGGGTAAGAAAGAAGACTGATAAAGGGCCAGTATCAAAAACCTAGTGTATACTTATTACATACAAAAACACATGCATTTCTTAGAAAGACAGTTAAAAACATAATAACAATAACAATACCTTTATTGGCATAAAAACGATACAATGCACCCGGCGATATACCCCAAAATAGCCAGGTAAAGCAAGATTTCCAGTCCAACCTAATACAAGGCTCTCCTCCTAGAGACCTCACATAAAAAACTTGCTACAATCTCAAGAATCTCAGCTCTCTGGGATGACAACAAGGTATCAATAATGAACTCCTCGGATTGATCCCGGAGGGGGGCGATCACCGCTTCAATATAAGCGAGACGAATATCATTATGAAAACTACAGTGTAAAAGCACATGACCAATAGATTCGATTTCCCCCATCCCACATGGGCAAAATCTCTCTCTGTGGGGGATTTTTTTGAATCTTCCCGAAAGTACAGCTGAGGGCAAGACGTCAAACCGCTCTAGCATAAAAGCCCTGCAGAGGTGGGGCTGAAACAAGGTAGTCAGGTAACCTGTAGAGATGTGACTAAAGGAAAGTCCCAAACTCAAAGGGGAACAATGTCTGTGTGCAAGCCTTCTCAGCTCTTGCCCCTCTATCTCCAAGAGTCTTTGTTTAAGTAAATAGAAAGCTTTCTGCTCAGGCAAGGGTAACAGATCATCAAACTTGCAGCCCACTGCAGAGATTTTTTCCTCTATGTTGGTCAGCCAAATTGCTAGATGAGATTCTGTTAACATAAGGGTCACAAGACTATTTGGGCTACTTCTAAAATGAAGGCGCAGCCAAAATTTGAAGGTAATAATCCATGCCGTCATGGATAACCGTCTTTGTGAAGTCTCGAGGCACATAGCTGCGTATGGGACACATGCTGGTAAGCCCAATATTTTCTTCAAGAACTGAGACTGAACACATTCAACGGCTTCCTTACAGGCTGCAACCCATCTTGGGATGCCATGTAACAATTTGGACAACGTTTTGTGATTAAAAATTTTCAGCGCCGTAGGAATGTACTGCTGACCTTTGGTATAGAAAAATCGGGCAAGAGCAAGGGCATTGTTTGTGGATGCCTTAACTGCTTCTTTCACTTGTATAGCCCAACTGTTAGTGTAATGAAAATGAATGCCCAGATATTTAAAGCTTTTAACTTGTTTGATTCAGTTAAAAACACATAAGGGCCCAATGAAAGCCTCGTTACAAAGTGCAAGTGACCTGAACACGAGGGCCAGTTTGAGAGTGACCGGATGTGTTTCTGCCCCTTAGGAGCCTTCTTCAGAGGGATTTCTCAATCCCTCCTCTGTTCTACTCAGTTTATAAAGGTGTGTCACGCAAACATGCCTCAGACATCTTTTTCAGTTTCCCTGGGAAAGGGGCATGACACAAAACACCCCTCTAGTTAGGGCTGCCAGCTCTGGGCTGGGAAATACCTGGAGATTTGGGAGATGAAGCCTGTGGAAGGCAGGATTTGGGAAGGGGAGGGACCTCAGCAGGGTACAATACCATAGATTCCACCTTTCAAAGCAGCCATTTTTCTCCAGGGGCATTGAACTCGGCTGTCTGGAGATCAGTTGTCACAGCGGGAGGTCTCCAGGTGCTACCTGGAGGTTGGCAACTGTTGTGTTCTAGTGGCAACCACCATGTGGTCTGGACATTCGGTCTGGGGCAAGCACATGGCCAGGCACAGACAGAACTTTGCTCTGGAATACAATAGACTGGCCAGATTGTGCTTTAGATCTATCGGTCAGCCAGGATGCAAATAGGGACCAATGATCTGGGGAGATTTAATTGTAATCCTATCAGCCTCTCTGGACTAAGTACTTTATAAAAGGAGTGGGCAATTGTTTTGGCTTGGGGGCCACTTTGTGGGAGCGGAGGTTAGCGGAGGGCCGCACCTTTTAAAATGATTGCATTCATTAGTTAACGTTGCATTTCAGAAAAGGTATAAATTGTATCATAAAAATCAATAAATATAAATTAAATAAAATAGTGGTAGTTTTATTCAATTTATTTATTGTGCTAATTTCATATCATCTATAGCTGCAAGCACGTTTAATTTTAGAATCAGTTTAATGAGACAAATGTACCCTATCACACTTTTCTACAATTTTTTTGAAATCAGGAGTGAGATTGCTTGTTGAGAAACCACGTGGCCAACTGTCTTGGCAGGTCGCAAAAAACTCTGTGGCGGGCTGCGTGTGGCCCGCGGGCCGCAATTTGCCCACCCCTGCTTTATAGCAACCCTACCCCCAGTTCAACCAGCGCAATGAAATCTGGCACAAACACTCCTCACACACACACACATACCACCCCCAAAGAAGGAAGAGAGTTCAGCTAGCACAATGAAATGAGGATCTAATTTGCAGAAGAGGGGAGGGGCATGACACAAAACACAAAACAGGAAAAGACAGGGTGATCTTGGAAGGCAGCTGCTCCTCACCAGCAGGGCTTGGCTTCTAAGGTCAGGTTTGTTGAATTTTGTTATCGGCACACAGGAGCACACACATTTTAAAAACGTTAAAAAGCGGGGAAGGACTTTCAAAAGAAATCCTTGCGAGGCTGTCACTTTAAGAAACGGGGCAATGCCCCAAATAGCCCCACTGTAGCTATGGCCCTGTCCCTTGACTGCTAGGGTTGCCAGCCTCCAGGTAGTAGCTGGGGATCTCCTGCTATTGCAACTGATCTCCGGGCGGCAAAGATCAGTTCCCCTGGAAAAAATGGCTGCTGTGGAAGGTGGACTCTGTGTCATCACTGAAGGCCCTCCCCCCCAAACCCCACCCTCTTCAGGTTCCACCCCCAAAATCTCCAGTTGTTTCCCAGACCGGAGCTGGCAACCCTAAGGATTGCACTGTAAATGTCTATGCAGAAGGTGGTGGAAAGTGCTACCATGTCACAACTAAGAGATCGGGCTAGCCTGGGCCATCCAGGTATACATTCACCTGCGTACATCCTTCTAGAATTATCTTCCCTTTTACAGTAGAAAAGAGCAGGAGTCCAGAGCAAGAGTCCCGCAAGAGTTAAAGACCGACAAACTTTGTGGCAGGGCAGGAGCTTTCGTGAGCCACTGCTCACTTCTCCAAACCCACTGCTGCTGCCCTCTTGCTCTTTTCTGCTGCTACAGACTGACTAGCACAGCTATCCATCTCGATCTAGTCCGTTTGACAGAATGGACAGTGTTGATGGAAGAGACTGACTTACGTTCACAGGCTCATGTTTACACTTTCCTGTGCAGCCCTGGCGTACTTTAAGGCTGCAAGACTATGCACAGTTACCCATAAGTAAGTACCACTGAGCTCACTGACAGTTACTTCTGAGTAAACATGGTTAGGATTCCATGGGAATTCCCCCAGGGATTTCAGTGGGAGACTTAAACACATGCTGTTTCCCCTTAAGGACAACGGGGGTTTTAAAATGCTTCACTTTGGATGGTCCGAGTCTCTTACGATGCCCCTTTTATACTGTCCAAAAGATAATTTGGTAGACTATTTGTGTAATCCTTTGTAGGCTGACTCCTTTCTAATTATTTCATTGATTTCAATGAAAGTAGCTGCGTAGGAACGTAAGAACATAAGAGAAGCCAATGTTGGATCAGGCCAATGGCCCATCCAGTCCAACACTCTGTGTCACACAGTGGCCAAAAACACCAGGAGCCCTCAGGAGGTCCAGCAGTGGGGCAAGGACACTAGACGCCCTCCCACTCTTGACCCCCCTCAGAAAGGGAAAGGGAGACCACCCGATTTTTCTATACCAAAGGTCAGCAGTACATTCCTACGGCGCTGAAAATTTTTAATCACAAAACTTTGTCCAAATTGTTACATGGCATCCCAATATGGGTTGCAGCCTGTAATGAAGCTGTTGAACGTGTTCAGTCTAAGTTCTTGAAGAAAATATTGGGCTTACCAGCATGTGTCCCATATGCAGCTATGTGCCTCGAGACTTCACAAAGACAGTTATCCACGACGGCATGGATTATTACCTTCAAATTTTGGCTGCGCCTTCATTTTAGAAGTAGCCCAAATAGTCTTGTGACCCTAATGTTAACAAAATCTCATCTAGCAATTTGGCTGACCAACATAGAGAAAAAAATCTCTGCAGTGGGCTGCAAGTTTGATGATCTGTTACCCTTGCCTGAGCAGAAAGCTTTCTATTTACTTAAACAAAGACTCCTGGAGATAGAGGGGCAAGAGCTGAGAAGGCTTGCACACAGACATTGTTCCCCTTTGAGTTTGGGACTTTCCTTTAGTCACATCTCTACAGGTTACCTGACTACCTTGTTTCAGCCCCACCTCCGTATAGCTTTTATGCTAGCGTGGTTTGACGTCTTGCCCTCAGCTGTACTTTCGGGAAGATTAAAAAAAAATCCCCCACAGAGAGAGATTTTGCCCATGTGGGATGGGGGAAATCGAATCTATCGGTCACGGGCTTTTACACTGTAGTTTTCATAACGATATTCGTCTCGCTTATATTGAAGCGGTGATCGCCCCCTCCGGGATCAATCCGAGGAGTTCATTATTGATACTTTGTTGTCATCCCAGAGAGCTGAGATTCTTGAGATAGTAGCAAGTTTTTTATGTGAGGTCTCTAGGAGGAGAGCCTTGTATTAGGTTAGACTGGAAATCTTGCTTTACCTGGCTATTTTGGGGTATATCGCCGGGTGCATTGTATCGTTTTTATTCCAATAAAGGTATTGTTATTACTGTTGTTATTACTGTGGACCCCCCTCAAGCACCAAGAATACAGAGCATCACTTGCCCCAGAACTGTATATTGTGTTAAATAAAATCATTTTAGAAATGTTAGATTTTTTAAAAAAAAATAGAAATGTGTAACTACAAAGTACAATAGATGTGTTTAAGGTGCCACAATATTCTCTGGCCTCGTTTCTACCTGTTGCGCATCATTTTTTTAAAAAACCAGAAATCCCAGAGTGTGTGTGTGTGTGTGTGTGGTCTAGTGGTGCTTAGCATGACAGAATAGAACTCAGTACATCCGGGTTAGGATTGCCAGCCCCCTGAAGAAAAATGTCCCTGTCTCTTTAATAGAGGCTTAATAGGAGCTTATTAACCTCTGGGCCATTAAAGCTTCAATGACTCATTTCCATGCATAAGCCTCTATTAAAGGGACATCACATTTTTTAAAAATTATGTGTGTATTGGTCAACACATTTTTATAAAGTATGTCCAGTATTTTTGTTGACTCCCACCTGGCAGCCCTAGTCTCTGGTGACCATTTTGCCAATTAATCCATTTTATGGTGACAATTCCAATTATGGGCACATAACCCACCACTGATCTCTGCCTTTTTTATTTTTAGCAACCCTTAAAATATGCAAAGGTGAATTGTGTTTCATTGGTATAATTTCATTTATAATGCATTGTGCAGCGCTGTGATTTGGGTTTTTTATGTTGTCCTTGTTTTTCCTCAGCACCAGGCCAGGCGCACCTCACTGAACCACACAGAGATGAACCACACAGAAGTGTCTCCTCACTTATCCTTCCTATTGTGGGGAAAGTGAAACTGTGACTCCACACCTGGGGGGGGGGGGGATCCAGTGTCAATACTTTTAGGCTTTAAGAGGAATCCCGTTGAGAGGACTTTGATTTGCCAATGGAAGCACTGAGGACCTTAATGGTTTTCATTCAGTGCAAAGTCAACAGACGCATATAATTTTACCTCTGTCATTATAAGCAACACTTTTTTGCAGTTGCAGGCCCAAGGCAAAGGTTTTGCAGGATCGGGATGGCGGGGTCGGGGGGGAGTAAAAGCAGATAAAGGAAATTCAAGAGTTCCAAAAACAGAACCTGGAGCACTACAGCTCCCCTCTCCTCTGAGGATGGTGTTTTCTTGACCTCACTGAGGTAAACATAACCATATACTCAGTGATCATTTTTCTTACTCTTGAGAAGCAGTGGCTCTAGAGAAGAAATGGTGGAGCAGGGCTATTGAGAGGTATTGGAGTCGGGAGTCCATGGAACAGTGAAACAGCTAGATCTTTATTGCCGGTCCGGATGAAGCATACAACCCAAGGCTCCGAGCCCTCCTTTTATGCTGGTCAGGGATAATCCCCTGACCTCGCCCAACTGGCCTGATAGGCTATTATCAGTCTATTTACATCTCATTCAGGTGATTCAGGCCATTCAGTTTAGCCTCTGGTCCCTTTGCCGTCTTTTTAGATACATGACTGTTGGGTAAACTACTTCCTAACAAGCTTGAGTTATCAGATATTCACACTTTGACATCACTGCAGTCTGTTTTCAGTCATCACCACTAAAAACAGAGCAGTTATCAACACTGTGAACCATGGCCTAATTATTCAGCAATACTCGTGTGACCCTGTTCCATCCAAGGATGGTTTTTATCCACTGAAAAGAGAAGCTGGGTGGTTTCAGGTCCCCCTGAAAGGCCATGGCGTCCCACACGGGTAAGCATCCCATCTTATCCCAACCCTCTCTGAGCTCATATTCCTGCTGATTTTTTGCTAATGTTTTTCCTCCCAGTCACAATAGTGAGAATATGCATATACCTTTAAACTCCTCAGTATGGTGGGAGAGGACACAACTTTTCCCAAATATTCCCTCACTGTTACTATCCTCCAGCGCCCCCCCCCCCAAATCTCGTGCCGGCTGTGAGAACAAAGAATCTGCTGAGAAGTCTAACACAAGATGTATGTTCAGGGGTCATTTCGTAGAAAAAGAGGTGCAGGAGCTCATTAGCATAACTCATTTGCATCACTCATTTCGTTGAAGGGCGGTTCCCGGAGGCGCTCAAGGTTGCGATGGTCCATCCCCTCCTTAAAAAAACATCTTTGGACCCGGCTGTATTGGCCAACTATCGGCCGGTGTCTAACCTACCCTATTTGGGCAAGGTACTAGAGAGGGCGGTGGTGATACAGTTGCAGAGCTTCATGGATGACACCTCCATGCTAGACCCGTTTCAATCTGGCTTCCGACCAGGTCATGGGACGGAGTCGGTCTTGGTTGCCCTCACGGATGACCTCCGAAGACATCTGGATCGAGGCGGTACGGCAGCACTGGTGTTGTTAGATCTGTCGGCGGCTTTTGATGTGGTCGACCACCAGTTGCTGATCCACCGCCTCGCCGATGCGGGGATACGGGGGCTTGCTTTACAATGGCTCACCTCCTTTCTCCAAGATCGGGGACAGAGGGTTGCGCTCGGGGAACAGACCTCCCAGAGGCACCCACTGGTGTGTGGTGTGCCTCAAGGGGCGGTTCTGTCCCCGATGTTGTTTAACATCTATATGCGCTCCCTCGCCCAGATTGTCAGGAGGCATGGGCTGGGTTGTCACCAATATGCGGATGACACCCAGCTCTATCTGTTGTTGGGCGGCCAGTCCGGCTCTACCCCAGATGACCTGGAGCGGGTACTGCAGGAGGTTGCGGGCTGGCTTCAACTGAGTCGACTGAAATTGAATCCTCTGAAGACGGAGGTCCTGTGCCTGAGTCGGACCGGATCGGGGTTGGGGCATCCACTTCCGTCCTTCAGTGGGGCACCATTGGTGCCAGCTCCGAGGGTCAGGAGTTTGGGTGTGCTCCTGGACTCCGCTTTGACGATGGAGGCCCAGGTAGCAGCCACTGCCAAAGCAGCCTTTTTCCACCTACGGTTGATTAGGCAGTTGGCCCCCTTCCTCGAACACGAAGACCTAGCCACAGTGATCCATGCTATGGTCACCTCACGTCTTGACCACTGTAGCGCTCTCTGCTTAGGGCTGCCCTTGTCTCAGATCCGGAGGCTGCAGCTAGTGCAGAATGCTGCGGCCAGGCTGTTGATGGGTCTCTCGTTGAGGGACCATGTCCGGCCTGTGCTGTGGACGCTGCACTGGCTGCCTATAGCATACCGGATCAGGTTCAAGGTGCTGGTGTTGACCTTTAAAGCTCTTTATGGTCAGGGGCCTGCCTACTTGAGGGACCGCCTTTCCCCATATCAGCCCCAGAGGTTACTGAGGTCAGGCATACAGAATCGCCTGACTTGCCCCGGTCCAAAAGAAGCCTGTTTGACTTGCACCAGGGCCAGGGCTTTCTCGGTGGCGGCTCCTTACTGGTGGAATGAGCTCCCGGATGACATCAGGGCCCTGCGGGACTTATTGCAATTCCGCAGGGCCTGTAAGACGGAGCTCTTCCGCCAGGCTTTCAAATAGGAGCCGCCATCGGATGGAGAACTGGTTTTAACATCACCCTGGTCCTGGGGGGAGTACCCCCGCTGCCTTCGCTTACCGGGAAACTCAGATGTCGCCATCTTCGGAAATTTTATGGGAATTTTATTATGTATTTTGTATTTGTATTTTAATGTTTTTATATTGTAAACCTATAAGGTACTGGAATTTGTTAGCCGCCTTGAGCCAGTCCCCCTGGCTAGGCGGGATATAAATGGAACAAATAAATAAATAAATAAATAAATATGCCACACCCCCTAACATACCGGAAGTGTGTCAGAAGGTGACACCCACCCCTCAGGCTCCACTCCACAGGTGAGTGAGACTGACCTGCTCTTCCTCCATTCCCTTCCCCATCCAATACTTTGTGCAATAAAAATAAGCGTAAAGAACACACCCTCATTCTCTTCCTGCTCCCTTGAAACCACCAGGTTTCAAGTAGACTTGAGATACCCAGGACATGTGCACCACCCATCCCTTCCCCTTCCCCTCCCCACAACAAGACACCCTGTGAGGTAGGTGGGGCTGAGGGAGGTCTTTTGAGAACTGCTCATGAGAGAACAGCTCTGAGAGAACTTGTGACTGGCCCAAGGTCACACCAGCAGCGGCATGTGGACGAGTGGGAAATCAAACCTGGTTCTCCCAGATTAGAGTACAACTCCTGACTGCTACACCAAACTGATGGGGTGGAAGCTGCTGAAGGGTTGGTGAAATTTCTCCAGTACTTATGTCCCATGTGCTCAGATAAAAAATGGTATACTTAGAAAATTTATATGCCACCATGAGCAAGTCTCTGGAAAAGCAGCACACAGTCATAAAAGGAACAATGATAAAATTATCAATATTAAAACAAAACATTAAAAACAATAAAGACCATAGCAGGGCTTTCCCCGGGGCGCTGCGCCTCTGCACTGCTCGGGGAAGCCAAGGAGGGGGCGGGGCTTGGTCATGTGCCCGCCCCCTGGGCTCCTCACTCCCGGAGCTGCGCTCCTGTGCGCTTCTGCTCCAATGGACCCCTGTGTATGTTCATTTTATTTTATTCAAAATCTTCATATCCAACTTATTTCCAAAGAAAGGGACTCAGTGGCTTACATACCAACTCTTAACACAATCAAACACATTTCAGATGTTACACAAACTCTGTGAGATGGATCCAGACCAGATTGGCAGTTTCGACTGATCTCTCTTTCCTGCTGCAGACGCACAGACACGTTGTTCCTCCAGAACGGCCAGGTCTCCCTTCCCACCCTGGGCCCTGCCACTCCTGCTGCTGCTCAGTGGAGTAGTGGGACCAAAAAGGGGGGAATTGGTGTCATGGCAATGCTGCAACATCGCTTCCTGTGTGAACCTGGAAATGACATCACTGCATTGCAGCAATGCTCAAGGATTCACCAGAGCTCTTGGGGGGGGGGGGGGGGGACTGTTGCCGCCTTCCACAAATTCTTGTCAGGATTTACAGCAGCAGGAATATGGGAAAGTATGTCAGTCCAGTGCTCAAACAGGGGTGGGATAAAAAGGAATACAAATCCATGTCTTTTCATGGAGCATCAGCCCAGTGCAATGATTCCGAGTTCTTGCCAGAAGTGATGTCGAAGTGTCAAGATAAAACCAGTTTTGTTGTCTCTTCCCCACCCACCCCACCCCTAGCATCTCCCGCTGTTTGCCAGGGCTCAGCTGGCTGCACAGCATTTCTCAGGATCCCCTCTCCCCCAGGAGCAGCATTCTGTAAAGCTCCAATGGGAGGGGAGAGCCAGGAAGGTTCTGTTCCACTGCTGTAAAATTTAGTCCAGATCCAGTTCTGTAAACCAGAATGGAAACAGCCCTACAAAAGCTAGCAAAAAATCCGACAAGGTGTTAGACCATTTTGGACATCAAAGTCCTGGATAGCTCATTTAGGCTGCAGTCAGATGTGCCATTGGGTGCAGAGGGAAAGCGCCCCTATTTCCTCTGAAGGAATTTGACTCACAGTCGCGCGATCACACATCCCTTTGTGCTGCGGGCTCAGCCCATCACTGCATGGTCAGACGCCACCTCGGGCAAGTGAGGGGTTTTATTGCCTTTTGTTTCCCATGCGCATAAACAAGGAATTGAACCTCCACATGGAGGGTTTCCCATGGAGTATGTGGTTATGCACATACTGCTAAGCGAGGGGAGAAATGGCACCGAATCAGGATGGAATGAGCAGACCATCTCGACGGCTTGAGCAATCAGACCAGGAAAAATCCATCCATGGCCTATCAGCAAGTGTTAGGACCGGACTTCCCCCGGTGTCTTTTAACTCTGCTTCTGTGGCGGGGCAGCACGGGTTGCCAATGACTGCAGGACCTTTCCCAGATGTTGCTGTCTGACGGTCCCCTTTAGATCCATCAGGCATTCACGGCTAGGTCGGCTCTACAGGCACGTCTGACTGCGGCCTTATTCTGTTCCGCTTTGTGTCACTTCCTGAAGGGCTGCAGGTTACAAACCTTCCTCGCTTGCTCTGACAAACTATTCCAAATGAGTCCAAAGTGCCAGAGCACCAACCAAAAGAGCACCAACTCAAGCTGAGATATGATTGCGCCAGTAGACATGTCTGAGATGACAACCGAAGCTAGTACATGGATGCGTATGGGGAAAGTGAATCCTAAGGCATGTAAGGTCCCATGAAGATTAAAACTGGCTTGCCAAATTGAACACAGAAGCAAATGGTCAGCCAATGTCAAGCTCGAAGAATCAGAATGCACATAATGCTTTGTTCCTGTGGCACTGCCGTGTGTGCTCCAAGTTTCCACACTTGCTTGGGGTGGTCCTAACCTGGCTTGAGAAGTGTTTCACTTTTGTACTTGGACTGGCACTGAGACTAGACCTTCTCCTCAAATGGTGTGGGTGATGGATGGATGACTGGTAAATCTGTCATAGCTGTGGAAGGCATCAAGCCTGTTAAGACTCAGAAGGCAGCATGGAGGTTTGAGATATCCAAATAATTATGATTCCCCATCACAAAGCAACATGGCTGTCAGTTACTGCAAGAGGAAGAATCGCTCACAAGATTCCTGTCATTTCCCAGGTAATTGTTCCTCATCTGCCTGAACATGGCGGCGTCAATTATGTCGTTGCTCAAACTCCTGACAGCGGGCTTCCGTTCAGAAATAATCCAATGCACACAGTTCTCCAAAAAAGAAAGATTACTCAGTAACCCAATTAGCACCTCATTAACCTTTACCTTCAAGCTGTCCATATGCTGTGTGCACTTTGCCACACGGTGCACACAAATTAAGCATTTCTGCACTATAAATATTGCAGGGTTTTTAAAAAAATAATAATTCTGCAGCCTTTTTGAATATTAAAAGTGCTTATTGGCCACTTTATAGATCTGAAGCAGACATTCAACTGGAAGAGCTGTGTGTTTATGGGGAGGGGACACTGCAGCAAGAAGCCCTACCTCCAGGAAACACACAAACATAGACTCCACAAGTCTATACGCATACTAGGGCTGCCAAGTCAGCCCGGGGGGCGGGGGATCCCCTGCTATAGGGGTTCCCGATACCCCGCCCCAGAAGTCGTCCGGTGAGGACGACTTCCCCCATGTAATGACGTCACCCGGAGGTGACGTCATCACGTTGGGGGCGTTGCCAGGGCAACGCTTTTGGGGGGGATTGCCAGAGTGTTGCCCTGGCAACGCCCCCAACGTGATGACGTCACCTCCGGGTGACGTCATCACATCGCCGTGGCGCGCACGCAAAGCGCACACGCCAGAAGAGCTCTCAGGGGGAGAACAACTCCCCCCCGCCGGTAAGTCGCCGGCACTTGGCAGCCCTCACGCATACATTGATTTCAGTTCATGGACTCAACCTTGTTGGACCAGTGAACATGGTTATGGCTGCCTCCACGTAGTTTGGGACCCCTTCTGGGTATTGTAAAAAGTAATATAATGGGTCCAAAAAACATAACACTATTTTGCATCTCCCAGCGGAGGACAGAGCCATCTGCAGCTGCTGAAGCCAACCGGAAGCATCTCACCCTCTGGGTCTTGTAGCTACTACACCACTTAATTTCTTCTGCTGATTTTGCAAGCCAGTTGAGAGCTGGAGCCCTCTTCACCTGTCAGTGAACTTCATTTGCTCTGGCTCCTTTCATCTTGGACAGTGAACTGAAACAGTTACAGAAAAGTTAGATGAACTGCTTTTTAACAGCGGTCAAGAGTTGAGACTGGCTGTCTTATCTTGCTAGATCAGATGTAACTCATAGGCACTTGCTGACCGGATCGTTTGCACTTGTGCTGATTATCTCATATTGAGTTAAGAACCAATCGCTTGCCTGGATAATAGTCATACGATTATGATAGAACAGATTTAGAAGAAGATAAAATGGATATTTTTCTATAAATACGCACTACTGTGATAAGCTAATCAGATTTCTCTGGATGAAAGCCTCAGAAGAACAGGAGGTCAAATGCCTGGTTGTGTAACTTGGGCTTTTTGATCATCCTTAAAAAGCAGTGAGCCAAAAACCTGAAAAATGGTGTGCTTTTATTTCACAATAATAAAAAAAAGATTACGCAATGTGAGGAACTTGATAATTTTAGCACTTATTTTTACAGTAATTATAGGGCTAATTTTTACATGCCTGTATTTCCTATTGTCTTGCGTAATAAAGAGAATGATTTCTTTTCTCAATAAAAGATAAAAGTGTCTCGACGGGTTTTCAGTCTGGTGTCTTGGTTTTAGTTCAAAGTACCGGACTAACCCCCTATTTGTTTGTATTATAAGATTTAAAGGGTGATCATTACCCTTTAATAGATAAATCCTAGAGAATTCCACTGCTAAACAGTTTTCCTGGGGCAAAGCCATTTGAAATTATTTAGTCCAGATTCTTTAACTGAATTCAAAGAGTGGAATCACGCATTACAGTGAGACCCATGTATTTGTATGTGCGTGAATGTTGACATACGTCAAACGGACATGCACATTTTAAAGGGCAATCCCACAAAACCCCCACCCCCCACACACGTGTTGAGTGAATGAGGGCTATTTGCGAGAGATGAGATGTACCTAGGTAAGTGCTGTGAACACACGGCTAAACCTAAAACATGCCAGCTACTGGGCAATATTGGTCCTCCTCTACATCTTCTTGTTTATTTCTATGTACACATATTAAAATATTAGAATGCCTCCATATTTTGAAGACCTGCAAACCGGTTGAGAGCCTGGCTATGTGCTACCATTTGCACATGGAATTCCCGAGCATTGGCTCCCCCACACTCCGTTCCATGGAAGGATAGCTCCTCACATCCATTGCTCTAGCCCCTACAATGGCAGGCCTCTCAACTGAAGTGAACAGAGCAGTTTTTGCCAGCAGGGGGTCAAGCAAATGCTTAGGGTTCCCAGCACAAAGCTGGTAACCAGTGGGGGTCTAATCCGTCAAGAGGGGCTCGCCGGCAACATAATGACATCACTGGTTACACAATGACATCACTTCTGGCACAACTAAAACTGATGTCACTGCATCTCCAGGAAGGATCTGGCACAGGGGTGGCCAAATTGTGGCTCGGGAGCCACATGTAGCTCTTTCACACATATTGTGCGGCTCCCAGCTGGATAAGCGAAAGGGGAGGCATGCCTCCCCTATCAGTCTTCCCTTCTCCAGCCAGGGTTCCTCTCCCTGGGTAGGCTTGAGGCAGGGGGGAGCAAAGAAAGAAAGCAACTAACTTTAACTGCATTCTCAAAGCCCCCCCCCCTCCCCCCCAGGCCTACAAATATCATTGGACAAATATCATTATCAGTGTCTATTTTTACCCCTTTTGTTTTTATTTTGGGCCGTCTCATTTAATGTTAATAAAAAGCAAATTTGCATATTTTTCAATAAAAAACGTGGGTAATATTTGTTCATGTCATGCGGCTCTCAAACATCTGATGTTTATTCTTCGTGGCTCTTACGTTAAGCAAGTTTGGCCCCCCTTGATCTAGCATAACTCTGTGGTTTAGCCATAGGACTTCAGGTTGTGGTGGAAATGATATTATCATGTGAAGACACCTGCGCTTGTCCTCCCCATTTCTCCCCCTCCCTTTTCTTTCTCTTGCTGCGAAGCTGAGCAGCAGCAGAAAGGGCCAGCCAGGGGCAGGAAATCCCTCATCCAAAGCGGGAGTCTGTCAACCCTATGGATGCCCGATGGTCATATGGGATCTTTGAACAGCACCAATATATCTGAAGCGGGGGACACTTTCATTAAAAACACTGAACCACGGATCTCTGGTTCAAACCTCTGAAGTGAGCCACTCACCATTGCCAGGACATTAGGGGGCACTGCTTCACTTTAAGTGGGTAAAGGTGTTCTCTCCTTGCATGCATAGGCGTAGACTACGGGGGTATTTGGTTAGTATACCCCCAAACTTTCCTGGCGGGGACTGAGCCCCCCCCCCCCGGGAAAATGTAGCACCTGCTGCTGCACCTCGCTGCCGCACCTCGCCGGGCCCTTCCGAGGCCTGGCAGCCGCTGCTGCTGGTGCCTCTCTCCCCCCCCCCCCCCGGCCTGGCCACTTCTCCATCCTTCCCTCTCCCTCCCTCTTTTCCGGGTGAAATGCCCAATGTGGTGGCATCACCCGGAAGTGACGCCACCATGCTGGCCATTTCGCCCGGAAAAGAGGGAGAGGGAAAGAGTGGCCAGGGCGGGGGGGGGGGGGAGAGAGAGAGGCACCACCAGCAGCAGCTGGCGGGCCTCGGAAGGGCCCGGGGAGGTGCAGCGGTTTCCCGGGGGGGGGACATCACCCTAGTGAGTGCGCGTGCTAAAGAAACCCCCACCCCCGGAATTTACAAAACTCTATGCCCCTGCTTGCATGGGATGCCTCTCTTTGTCTGGGAGCTGCCCTCCGACCCCACCAGCCACTTTGTGGTCTTTGTTCTCCCCCATCCTTCTCATGGCTCTTCAGGGAGTCACATGTGACTACCGGTCTCTCCTGTGGAAACAGTGCTCTCATACTTCTACACACATGATGACAGACTTATCAGGCACTTGTGAAAGGGGAAACTACTCTTCAGATAAGGCTTCTCTCTCTCTCTCGCCTTTTAACTGCAGCCTGAATGGGAACTGAATCTGCTTGAATAAATGCACATTTGCAATGTACTTCTTGGGAGATTTACTCAATACCGCGCTTCTGTGACTGGGCAAACTGTGCTATACTAACCAAATATCCCAAACCAAAGCACTCTCTGTCACATGCATGTTTCTTTCATCTACAAAAATTAGGAAAGTAGTTACGATGGACCTGTCTTTAAACTTCCAGCTTTAACCCAGTAAACGATAATGCCAGGTTTTCTGTATCAAGACCCAAAAGTCTGGCCTCCCACATGTGAAGAGGAAACTGGTCATAACAAGCTTTATAGAGGGAAAAATGATTAAGGGGGGGGATTTTCTTGAGTCTTAGAGATGATGCCAGAAGTCTTCAGAGATCCGTTTTCCCAAAATCAAACTATGTGATGATATTTTATTTATCTATCTATTTATTTATTTGGATTTATACCCCACCTAGCCAGAAACTCTGCAGACTTACAAAAACCCCAGATTTGTATTTTATGCACAGATGCCAAACAAAATACAACTCCAGATGACTGCACATGAATTGTTCCCTAATAACCTTTCCGTACAACATTCGCTTTTTTAAAAAATGCATTACGTAGCTCAGTGCTGCCACTAGATGGCAGTGCTTCAGAATGTCCATCCCCATTTACAGGCAGGCAAACAGAATACCTTCCCCTTGTCCATTTCTTTTCATTTATTTATTTTTAAAATAGGTATATTAAAATATAAGACTCTAGATAAACCGATAACAACAGTGACATGGATATATACAGCTTGATCAGAAATTACAATATGTAAAACCTTATAAATATATGGCAGATATTCTTTTTATTTATTTATTATTTATTGAACTTTTTTTTGGGTTAAACATAGAGACTTTAAACCACAACATTAACTTTGTAACGTATTGTTTTCTCATTTTACAGTTGGTTTGATACAATTATTGAGCTACTGCAGCAATAAAATAGTAAGTATAACAATCTTAAAATAGTAACAGATCTATGGGATATACATTTTTTGGCACTTTATTTTTGGTTGTCATGTAATCTAGTAACGGGTATCAGGTTGCCAGAAACTGAGCTTTGCATTATCAGATAGGGCATTTTTATATGCAGTCTTTTCCATCACATAAAATTGCCATACCTTGTCATACCATAGTGTGAGTGAAGGATATGGTGGATATTCTTAAGGAAAAATACACAGTATTAATAGAAGGAGTACAATCTCAACTGTTCTGTTATATATCTACTAGGAATAAGGCCCGGTGGGGAAATAAATACAACAGGCTCTAGAAAGAGGCTCTGGGAGAGTGCCAAGGCCTTGGGAAACTCAACGTCAATTTGCTGTGGCAACCTCAGCAGGGTATAAGGACACAGAGTCCCCCATTTTCTTCAGGGGAACTGATCAATGCCATCTGGAGAGCAGTTGTAATTCTGAGTGATCTCCAGCCCTCACTTGGAGATTGGCAACAATGGCTTACTTGGCCGGGAGGGCAGGATAGAAATTTAAATAAATAAATTTCCCAGGAGGAAAAGTGGTCTTTTTTTGTAATGGGGACCAAAGCAGCTTACATCATTCTCCTCTCCCCCTTTTGACTTGCACAACAATCCTGTGAGGTAGGTTAGGCTGAAAGCCTGTGATTGATTCAAAATCACCCACTCAGCTTCTACAGCAAGAACCTGGATCTAGCAGACCCTGCTCTGAAGCACTGATTGCCACGCCTAGGGTACCCAACCTCCAGGTGGAGCCTGAAGATCGCCAGGTATCACAACTGAACTCCAGACAACAGGTCTCTCCTGTCCAGAGAATGACTGCTTTGGAAGGTAGACTTGATGGCATTCTGTTCAGCTGAGGCCTCTCCCCTCCCCTCCCCAAACCCTGACTTCCATAGACTCTACCAGAAAATCTCTAGGAATCTCCTTACCTGGAGCTGGCAACTCTAGTCAAAACTGGTCCCAATTAGTTCTTTACAAAGGCCTGAAAAGGGTTTCCTTCCTTTGTCTGAACCAAGCTTGGTTGCCTACTGTGGCAAAACGGGCTCCAGTTTGCAACTCAGCTGTTCACCTCCCACTCGTCCTGTGGGCATATCTCACTCCTTAAGTTCCCTACCATCAGTCACTGAACTGTCACTGCCTTTTTAGAGGGCCCCTATGGCCAAATCTCCCTATTTGGAGATGGAATCCTCAATCTTTGGGGGCTCCTTGGAAAGTTGGCAACTGAAGGGTCTGGCCTTTCCTTGCTTCCCTGGGCTACCCCCTCCCTTTGGTATTGTGCAAAGCAGGGGAGACTATGCACAACACAGATTATTAGCCCAGATAAAAGAATTTATTTTACTATTTACACAATGATGGAGTGCATACACACACACACTCTAAATGAATAAGGCACAACTGTAGGAGTAAGCACATACTATGAACCAGCAGAGCATAAATCAGCATGGGTTAAACACAATTCTCCCTGGATGGGCTGGAGTCTATATTGATAGTGTCCTACCCCTTGGGACAGTCCCTGTTTTCCCGCACTTTTTGGCCTTGGGGCCACTGGGAACTGTAGTCCAACAGAAGAGGAAGCCTCATTAAACCCAGTTAGTGATACCCCTGCAGGCCCCTCTCTGAAACTACAGCTCAATTGAACCTTATGGGGGAACATTTTAAACAAACCACAGACAGCAGCCATCTTATAAACACAGGTAACTGTCATTTCTTTACACCTACCAACAGCCACTGAGGTAAGTCACACACAGGAGGGAAGCAGGAGAAGGGTATAATGCCATAGGGTCTACCTTCCAAAGCAGCCATTTTCTCCAGGGGAACTGATCTCTGTCATCTGGAGATCAATTGTAACAATGGGAGATCTCCAGGTCCCACCTGGAGATTGGCAATCCTAGGAGGAAAGTCCGCCACACAGCAGGGGGTTGAAGGGAATGGTTTAATGGTTGCTGGTCCACCTCATTAGCCAGCCAGCCATGGTGGAGCTTAGAAGGAGAAAGAGCCATTTTCTGACAGTTTATTCTGACTGGAAAGTCAGTGGGCAGGGGAGGGGGTTATGTTGAAAGTCCACTGTGTTTTCACTGATAGAAGCAGGCCACTGAGGGGACAGTTAGACCCACCTGGAAGTGGGTGGAGAAGAGTGGACCCAGCACCCAGTCCTTCCCCTTCGCTGGCTCCTTCCAAACTGAGGCCAAGATGCTGGCCGGTGGCTCTGTGGGCGGGACTGAGGCAAAGCAGGGAGAGAATGCAGCCAGTGGCCAGGGACCCCCTTTTGAGTAGCAGTCCTTCCAGCCAACTGATTTTGGCGCCCCATGGAATCTTGCCACTTGAAAACGGCTTTATATAATAAAGAAATATATATGGACAAGGAGGAAGCAGATGGAAAAAAGCGGAGGTAGCTATTCTAAAATGTCACGATATAATCAGGTAAGTCAGTCCAAAATTGCATCATCATCATCATCATGTCAAAGCTCTTATAGCTTCATATTGGGGGGGGGGGGGGGGGAAATCCCTCCCTAGCATACAACAATGCCATACCAAACTTTGGGAGTACTGCACATTAGATAAGATTTCAAATAACATACCTAGCCACTAAAATAGCACAAATCAAACAGATTTCATATAGAAATGGTACCCTTGTCAATTTCAGTCAATGCAGCATTGTTAGAAGGGTTAACAGTCTGCAGGGTGTCACTGTGTGAAACAGGAAATGTCTACAAGATAAAGATAACTTACCCCCCTCTGGCAAAAATTCAGCATTGGAACAAAGCTATTCTATATCCCCCAGTTCAGTTAATGTCGTTCCAATGTAACGTATCATATTTGGAAAAGCAGGTGTTGTGTAGTCTTTGTGTTTTCCAGCAGTATACTTTACCACAATTGTGTAGCAGTATGTTTCAGCAAGAGACACACTAGGGTTGTCAGCTCCGGGTTGAGAACTACCTGGAGATATGGGGGGTGGAGCCTGAGAATGGCTTGGTTTGGGGAGAGGAGGCTTCAATGGGCTTCACAGACCCCGCCTTTCAAAGCAGCCATTTTCTCCAGGTGAACTGATTCCAATCACCTGGAGATCAATTGCAATAGTGGGAGAGACACCTGTCTTTCCAGTCAGATGCCAAATGCAGTTTTATGTTAAGGACTCAGGAATTAGTTCGGCCCAAAGCTGTTTTTGTATTCCTGCGGACCGTCTACATTTTGATCTGGATTGTAAATAAAAAGTTCTAAGTTAATGACAAATACTGGATAGAAGCCTCTACCTTCCCTCTCCCACCTCTTCCTCATTCTCTTCCTCAATGAAACTCTGTGTCCTTCATGTCTCAGCCTGCCCCCCACCAAACAGGCCTGCCCTTCAACTTGAAAACCTAATAGTGCTTATGGAATTAGAAGAGAGCCCTTCTACCAGCTTCATATAATTAGTGCAATCACATGGCAATAAGTCCTAATTACATGCAAACTGCCCTAGCAGTTTGAGTTCAACATTTGTATAAATAGGGAGTTGCCCAAAAAGACTGACACGACCACTTTTAACTTTAAAAGGGTTAACTTCTCTGATATGAGGGGATATGTGAAGAGAAAACTGAAAGGAAAAGTAGAAAGGGTCAAAATCATTGGGGAAGTTTGGAGACTATTTAAAATTACAATCCTAGAGGCTCAGAGAAAATATATACCACGGGTTAGGAAAAGCACAAACAGGTAAAGAAAAAAGTCTGCATGGTTAACAAACAAAGTAATGGAAGTTGTAAAAGGTAAGAAGGATTCCTTTAAGCAGTGGAAAGCTAGTCTCAGGGAGGCTGATAAAAGGGAACACAGGCTGTGGCAAATAAAATGCAAGTCTGTGATCAGGCAGACAAAAAGGGAATATGAGGAGCATATCGCAAAAAACATAAAGACCAACAATAAAACTTTCTTCAAATGCATTAGAAGTAGGAAACCAGCCAGGGAAGCAGTGGGGCCCTTGGATGACCAAGGGGTAAAAGGTGTACTGAAGGATGATAGGGAAATGGCTGAGAAGCTAAATGCATTTTTTGCCTCTGTCTTCACTGTGGAAGATGAGAAGTGCCTGCCCACTCCAGAACCACTGATTTCGGGAGGGGTGTTGAAAGACCTGAGTCAGATTGAGGTGACAAGAGAGGAGGTCTGACGACTGATAGACAACTTAAAAACAAATAAATCACCGAGCCCGAATGGCATACATCCGAGAGTTCTGAAAGAACTCAAATGTGAACTTGTGGATCTCCTGACAAAAATATGTAATCTTTCCTTAAAATCTGCCTCCATTCCTGAGGACTGAAAGGTAGCGAATGTCACTCCCATCTTTAAAAAGGATTCCAGAGGAGATCTGGGAAATTACAGGCCAGTCAGTCTGACGTCGATACAGGGTAAGTTGGTGGAAACTGTTATTAAGGAAAAAATTAGTAGGTACATTGATGAACAAAATCTATTGAGGAAGACTCAGCATGGGTTCTGTAAGGGAAGATCTTGTCTCACTAACCTGTTAGTGTTCTTTGAGGGAGTAAACAAACATGTGGACAAGGGGGACCCAATAGATGTTGTTTACCTTGACTTCCAGAAAGCTTTTGATAAAGTTCCTCATCACAGGCTCCTAAGTAAGCTCAATAGTCATGGGATAAAAGGACAAGTCCTTTTGTGGATCCAAAACTGGCTAATTAAAAGGAAACAGAGAGGGAGTATAAATGGGCAATTTTCTCAGTGGAGGGAGGTAAGCAGTGGGGTACCGCAGGGATCAGTACTCGGTCCGATGCTTTTTAACTTGTTTATTAATGATTTGGAGTTGGGAGTAAGCAGTGAAGTGGCTAAATTTGCAGATGACACGAAGTTGTTCAGGGTGGTGAGAACCAGGGAGGATTGTGAGGCACTCCAAAGGGATCTGTTGAGGATGGGCGAGTGGGCATCAACGTGGCAAATGGGGTTTAATGTGGCCAAGTGCAAAGTGATGCACATTGGAGCCAAAAATCCTAACTATGCTGGGGGTTATTAGGAAGGGAATTGAAAACAAATCAGCCAGCAGTGCACCAGGTTCATCTTTCTCATTAGGATTATTTTAATGTCATTTGTGATTTTTATTTTAATATTATCCTTTGTTATCTTAATTTTCTGTGTGTATGCAAATGTTACTATGGTTGATTTTATAAAATACTTTTATGACTTTGACCTTCAGAGTGTTTTATTTACAACAACATTTTTCTTTACTATGTGCAAATTTGTCACTGCATCTTTTTGTCCACTTCTTGAAGGTAGATTTCCAGGGGGGCGCTGAATAATTTTTTTTTTTCTGAAAAGGGGGTGGTAGGTCAAATAAGTTTGGGAACCACTGGTATAACACTACCTTATACAGAATCAGACTGGTCCAGCCAGCCCAGTATTGTGTATTCTGTCTGATGGTAGATGTCAGAGTCTCATCTACAGATCCCCCTCCCCCAAGTTCTGCTGCCAGAGATCCATTTACCTGGACATGCTGGCATCTGAATCTGGGGACCTGCTACATACAAAACATGGACTCTACCCCTAAGCTATCCCCCCTTAATCTGAAGAAGAACTACTATCTGGAATAGCGGACTATATATCTTCTTGCTACTGGGATTTTCAGTTAATATAGCAGAGTTTGCCCAGTCATAGAAGCATGAAGATACTGCAAAAAAAGCAAACTTATTCAAGTAGCTCCAGTTCACATTCAGGTTAGAGTTGAAGGAGAGAAAGAAGCATAATCTAAAGAGCCCTTTTCCCCCTATCAAAAATGGCCAGCTTGTCCGGCACCCTGTGTGTGGGAGTACGAGGGCATTGTCTCCACAGGAGAGACCTGCAGAGACATGCGTCTCTGTGGAAGGCCATGTACAGAGAGTGAGAGGACAAAGGGAAGCATCTCATTCAAGGAGATAGCATCTATACACACTTAGAGTGATGTAGCGCGCCCCCCCCATGCTATACACACTTAGAGTGATGTAGCGTCCAGTCATGCTGAGTCACTCACTCCCAACACTTCCACCCAAAAATGTGCGACGCTATAATGTGCCACAGAACCTCTAGTCCTGGGAAACTAGTCGGTCCTTTTCTCTTTTGTAGCACAATCTTTCGGAGGGCATTTCAAGCAAGAACAAAAAGGGCATGTAATTCAAGCAAGTGAGAACAACGTAGCTTTACACATCCCATAACATGTATCTGGGAAAACCATTCAAATGTATTGTTGGATTGGGACTTTTAAAGACATGGAGTAGTTCTGCATCTTAGATAAATACATCATATTCTGTTGGCTCCCATCTTCCACCCACCAGCTTGGTACGTGGGCTTCATCCCTTGACCCCCACCTAACCCCACCCCCGGGATGAATGGCCTTGGTCCATTCTCCACCCCTTCCCCAGTTTGTACCTTCCAAGGGTAAGTAAGCAATGGCTAACTGCAATGCTACACAATGTTACTCCAGTCTGAGCCCAATAAAGTCAACTGGTTTAGACTTTAATAACACTGCATAGGATTGTGTTGTAACTGACTGAGCTATACTGCACCCAAAGGACCCAAAGGTTCACATCTTGCTTCTTCCATGGACTCATTAGATAGACCAGCCCTTCTGCAATACAACAAAAATAATAATCCTGCCAGTTTGGTGTAGTGGTTAGGAGCACAGACTCAAATCTGGGAGAACCGGGTGTGATTCCCCACTCCTCCACATGCAGCTGCTGGTGTGACCTTGGGTCAGTTACAAGTTCATTCAGAACTGTTCTCTCAGCCCCACCTACCTCACAGGGTGTCTGTTGTGGGGAGAGGAAAAGAAAGAAGATTGTAAGATGCTCTTGAGATGCCTTGAGGTAGTGAAGGGCGGGGTATAAATCCAATCTCCTCCTCCTCCTCTTCTTCTGGAAGGGAAGGCAGGATGGTACAGCCAGATCTTGTCAGATCTCAGTAGCTAAGCAGGGACGGGACTTGAAAGGGAGATTGCCAAGGACATCTCTGCAGGAGAAGGCAGTGAGAAACCACCGCTGCTTCTCTCTGGTCCTGAAAGGCCCTTGCTGGGGTCACCATAAGTCGGCTGCGACTTGAAGGTTACTGAGCTAGTTTACATTGAGCTCTTTAAAAACTCTTAATGTGCTATAACATTTCTAGATATTGTAAGGCCACTTCAATGCTCTGCTCTGGTAACCATTTCAAAGAATTCTGTCACTTCAAGATCTCAGCAAACATTCCTAAAGAGTCATCCAAAGAGCAGCCACAGATTATTTCTGTCAGGTGCCTTTGAGGTCAAAAGCTGTGATGTGGGGCAATCCAGAGATTAAATGCTAAAATCTTGTTACGCCGGATTCTTTGTTTCAATAAAGAAGAATTCAGTCTATCCCCAACCGTGTCATCTCAGCTTTTCAACCTTATAAAAGCGACAAGAAAAGGCGGCAGACGCTTTTATCAGTGCCAGATTCTTTGTCAGTTAATTGAGCTGTCGGTTCGCCTTATCTTACATAGTTAATTAATAGCAGAAAACTGTTCATTATTCTTGTTGCTTCTCACATAATCGCTTTAGTAAAATGAAGCTCTTCAAAGAAACCATATCGGTCAAAAGGTCAGATTAGAGGCAAAATTCATGGTTTTGGTGTCACCCTCTTGCTTCCAGTTTAAAGGACTGAGAGACTGGCCTTCCTTATGACTTGGATGGAAACTGAGGGCAAATGATTGGGTTTTTAAAAAAATTTCTCATTCTCACTGTCTCTCTCTTTTCTTCCTTTTTTGGGGGAGAGGGTATGCATCTTAGAATTCTAGTACTTGATAAATCATACAAGAGTACTGCCACAGAGTTCCACCGGGCCGCCACAGAGTTCCAAGAGTGTTCCCTGCGCATACGCAGGGAACGCTTTTTTTACTTTTGGGGGGATTTAAATATCCCCCTGAAAGTTTTTTAAATGTTTTAGATTTTTCTGCACATCTGGGGAGTCCCCCAAGTGTGCAGGAAAATCTCTCTGCCCCCCCCAAGTGCCCCCTCCATGCGGATTTAGATATCCACAAGGAGGGAGCAACTTGGGAATTAGTATATAGACAAGCAGAGGGACCTGTGATACTCGCCGGGGCGGGGGGGGAGGACCTCATGGCTGAGGAAGAAGCTGCCACAGGTAAGCTTCCCCTGGGCCTGCCAAGCTCTCCCCCCACCCCCCAGCAGCAACGGCGAGGCCCATGTGACTCCCAGCCACTGGGCCCACCAAGCTCTCTGTCCCCACCCCCCAGCAGTGACGGCAAGGCCCGCGTGGCTCCAACTGCTGGTCTGCCAAGCCCTCTCCCTCCCCCCGCAACGGAGGCGAGGCATCATCCCAATCATCCGCAGGGAACGCTTTTTACTTTTGGGGGGATTAAAGTATACCCCTAATATTTTTTTTCACTTTTCAGATTTTTTTTTTTGCACACCTGGGGAGTCCCCCAAGTGTGCAGCAGAATCTCTTTGCCCCCTAGGTGCCCCCAATGTGCAGATTGAAATATCCTCAAGCAGGGGGCACCTTGGCTACTAGATATATAGATAAGAGGCGGGACCCACGGGGGGGAGAGAGAGAAGGAGCCCCAGATGGAGCAGTAGCCAAAGGTAAGGCTTCCTCCCCTCCCCCAGGCAACGACGGCAAGCCCCGGGCCCACCAATCTCTCCCCCCCGCCCCCACTTGCCCTGGCGAGGCCTGCACAGCACAGAGCCATGGGCCTCGCCAACCTCTCCCCCCCCCCCCCGCTTGCCCCGGCGAGGCCTGTGTGGTGCAGAGCTGTGGGCCTCGCTAACCCCCCTCCCAAACGAGGGCTGGAAGGAGGGAGGAAGTGGCAGCTGGGTGCTGCTTTCCATGCATCAAGCAGGACTGGGATGGGCCAGGAGCCACTTCCCTTGTTCCCTCAAATGGTCTGTGTTGCCCCAAAGGGGCTGTCCCCTATTTTAATTGGGGAATTAGTGATGGCTAATCTCCACCTATGCTTTACGGGGATTTTTCCCTTAGGAGAACTCTCAAATAACCAGTCGAAAGGTAAAATAGAGATTGATTTTATTAAAGAGAAAAATAAAAGTACTAACATACAATAAGCATGCAAGAAGATACATACACACACAAGACCAATTAAGAAATAAAGGGATTTGTGGGAAATACCGGGGGCGGGGATGTTGTGGCGATAGCTGCCTGTCCTGCAGAGCAGAAATTCAGGGGGAAGAGCAGGAAGTTCAGTGTCCTGGGTGTGCAGTTCGAATCCAGGAAAACAGAGAGAGAGAGAGACTGAGCTCTGGGTGCTATTCTTATAGGGAAAATGTGTCCTGAGGCCTCAGAATAATGCCAAAAATGGCTTTCCCAGGATAGACAAAAGACCTGGGAACCTTATGACAGTTTCCGTGAGAGCTGAGGTCTGGTGTAAACTAAGGTGTTTGATAAGATTAGCTAGAGCGGTCGGTGAATGGCTGAATAGCATTCCCAGAAATGGACGAAGGGAACAGGAGATGTTCTTGGGAGGGTGTTTTTGGATGTAAAATAGGGTTTGGGCTGAAACTCTGGTTGCTTCCTCCGGTGATTTAGAGGGATAATGGCTTGCTAATTAAACTAATTAAAAGGGAACAATGCAGCTTGGTAGCCCTCCTTTTGAGTTAGGTGGGAAAGGGGACAGACATTGGGAGTTGTTATTGTAAAGGAAATGTGAGGAGGAGGAGGGCCTGAGAGGAGGCCTATAGGCAGGGGACATTTTGTAGAAAAAGAGGTGCAGGAGCTCATTAGCATAACTCATTAGCATAACTCATTAGCATATGCCACACCCCCTAACATACCGGAAGTGTGACAGAAGGCAACACCCACCCCTCAGGCTCCACTCCACAGGCGAGTGAAACTGACCAGCTCTTCCTCCATTCCCTTCCCCATCCAATACTTTGTGCAATAAAAATAAGCGTAAAGAACACACCCTCATTCTCTTCCTGCTCCCTTGAAACCACCAGGTTTCAAGTAGACTTGAGATACCCAGGACATGTGCACCACCCATCCCTTCCCCTTCCCTCCCCACAACAAGACACCCTGTGAGGTAGGTGGGGCTGAGAGAGGTCTTTTGAGAACTGCTCATGAGAGAACAGCTCTGAGATAACTTGTGACTGGCCCAAGGTCACACCAGCAGCTGCATGTGGAGGAGTGGGGAATCAAACCCAGTTCTCCTAGATTAGAGTCCAGCTCCTGACCACTACACCAAACTGATGGGGTGGAAGCTGCTGAAGGGTTGGTGAAATTTCTCCAGTACGTATGTGCCCAGATAGAAAATGGTGTACTTAGAAAATTTATATGCCACCTTGAGCAAGTCTCTGGAAAAGCAGCACACAGTCATAAAAGGAACAATGATAAAATTATCAATATTAAAACAAAACATTAAAAACAATAAAGACCCTAGCAGGGCTTTCCCCGGTGTGCTGCGCCTCTGCACTGCTCGGGGAAGCCGAGGAGGGGGCGGGGCTTGGTCATGTGCCTGCCCCCTGGGCTCCTCACTCCCGGAGCTGCGCTCCTGTGTGCTCCTGCTCCAACGGACCCCTGATGATTGATAGATAGATAGATAGATAGATAGATAGATAGATAGATAGATAGATAGATAGATAGATAGATAGACGGACAAAAATGCAGATTGTGGAGTTTTCAGAGGACTGAAGTATCCCCAGATTTGGCTGTTGACTATTAGGATACATGAGCGAGGACCCAAAAGCAACTTGCAGGGAGGGAGCATCCCATTCACTCTGCCTTTCCTTCTTCCTGTCTTACCCACCCCACCCCTGTCCAATGCCCCCTTCCTAAGCTGTGGAGTCTTGAGAGCAGAAATTCTACTTTGTGAGCTACCAGCATTAAAGTTGTGAGTGAGCAATTTGGCTACTGCATAAATTAGTTTGCTCTGGAGCCCTCCTTCCTGACCTAAGACAAAAACGGAGCTCTTCCAACAGGCCTGCCCACCTCCCCCTCAAAAATCTTTTGTGTTCCACTCAGCTGTTCCCCCCCCCAGCTGTTCCCCCCCTCCCCCGCTCCGGACACAGAGGGCCCTGGCAGCACAGGGGGAAGGCTACCTTGAGCTAGAGGGAGGCAGTGAGGATGACAGGAGCCACACTCAGCCTGGGAGCTGTGGCAGCAATGCCAGGAATGGTGACTTCAAGAGCAGCACACAAGGGCATCCGTGAAGCCAGGCAACACACCTACAGCATCTTCCCCTCACAGCAGAAGTGTTATCTGCACAGGCACAGACAAGGGGCCACTCCCCCGCTCCATTCTCCCCCCCCCCCGCCACCCATTTTCAGACCTTTCTGCAAACCTTGGGAGGGTCCCCCAACTTTGTAGAAAAATCTTCCTTTTGTGTAAATGGGCCAATCTGCAAATTTAAGTATCTGCAGATCACCCTCCTTCACTATTAGATAGAAGAAGAAATGGCGAGAAACGATGGCTGAGGGTTGACATGATCGAGGTTTATAAGATTACAAGAGGCGGGACCCGCGGTACTCACGGGGGGGGGGGGAGGAGAGAAGGAGCTCCATGTGGAGAAGCAGCCACAGGTAAGCCTTCCTCCCCTCCCCAGGCAACGACAGCAAGACCCAGGCCCGCCGATCTCCCCCCTCCGGCCCCGGTTGCAACAGTGAGGCCTGCACAGCTCAGAGCCACTGGGTCACCACAGTTCCCAGAGCGTTCCCTGCGCATGCACAGAAAACACTCTTTAACTCTTGGGGGGATTTGAATATCCCCCCCCATTTTTTTTTTACTTTTAAGATTTTTCTGCACACATGGGGAGTCCCCCAAGTGTGCAGAAAAATCTCCCTGCCCCCCAAGTGCCCCCTCCGCTCGGATTTAGATATCCACATGGAGGAGGCAACTTGGCCATTAGTATATAGATGCATGGGATAGAGCAGGTGGAGAAAGAAGTACTTTTCTCCCTTTCTCACAATACAAGAACTTGTGGGCACTCCATGAAATTGCTGGGCAGTCGGGTTAGAGCAGATAAAAGGAAGTACTTCTTCACCCAAAGAGTGATTAACACATGGAATTCACTGCCACAGGAAGTGGTGGCAGCTACAAGTATGGACGGCTTCAAGAGGGAATTAGATACACACGTGGAGCAGAGGTCAATCAGTGGCTATTAGCCACAAGGTATAGATAGGGACTCTCAGTCTGGGGCAAGTGATGCTCTGTATTCTTGGTGCTTGGGGGGGGGGGGGCAACAGTGGGAGGGCTTCTAGTGTCCTGGCCCCACTGCTGGGCCTCCTGAGGGCACCTGGTGTTTTTGGCCACTGTGTGACAGAGTGTTGGACTGGATGGGCCACTGGCCTGATCCAACATTGGCTTCTCTTATGTTCGTATGTTCTTAAGAAGAAGAAGATATAAATAATGAGGTTTTCTTCAGCCACTGGAAAGAGGTTCCTGGCCATACACCGAGAAATAATAAAAACCACACTACCTTTTATTAAGAACTACTAGGGGTTTTTCTTTTGTTTTCTTGGGGGGGGGGGCAGGGGGGAAGAGATGCCAGAACTCTCAACTTTTAAACATTTTTAAAAGAATTTTGTTGAAGAGGTTCCAGAACCCTGTTCCGGTGTGTTCCCCCAGGAAAAAAGCCCTGAGAACAACCAAATTAATATAAATCAGTATGCAAGCTTTTGAGTTCCCCAGAACTCTTCTTCAGTATAATTTGTTTAACAGGAGGGTGGAAAATAAAATAAAATAAAAAGTATGTTTCAGGGTCTCAGGGGATACATCCGTTTTCGTAACTTACAATGCCGTCCTAAGCAGAATTCAGTGGCCTTCGGGTGTAGCTCTGCTTAAACTGTCACTGATAGATTCACATGAACCAAGTAATAATATATGATTTTGATATAATAAAGTTGATGGGATTTTTAAAATTCCACCAGCAGCCCAGCGCTATATATCAAATTTAACTACAGTGTTTTGTGCTTTGGTAGCTAAAGTCCCTTCCTAGACTTGGCAAGTAGGGCAGATGTGTCCAGCTGTGCCCCATTTGCCATTAAAAAATGGATAAATAAACCAGAGCTGAATAGCAATGCCCACAAAAAAACACATGGAAAATTCAGTACAATACATCGTTTAGATAAATTAATCAAACAACTTGCAGTAGAGACTATTATTGCTGAACAGAAGAAGCGAGTCTGGCTTACTTAGGTAATAACAAGTGGAGACCCACAAGAAACTTGTGGGATGGTTATCCCATTCCTCACACCTTTGTTTCCTCCCTTCTCCCCCTCCCTCTCTCACACTCTTTCTCCCTTCTGCCCCCCCTTTCTTTCTCTCTCTCTCCTCCATGTATGTTACTTCCTCTCTCTTTCTGATCCGTTATCATTCTCTTTGTTTTTCTGCCTCCCCACCTCATCACTCTTTCTGCCTCCCACCTCAAATCCACCCCCCAGGCTCCACCTCTCAAATGTCCAGGAATTTCCCAACCTGGAGTTGGCAACCCTATTTCCTTCCCACCCAACAGCCAACCTACCTTTATCTGTCTTCAGCTTTCCATCTCCACCCCCCTCCCTCACAGCCTCTACCAAGGAAAATTACAGTCTTTCTCCACAGTGGGGACTAAAGCAGCTTACATTATTATTTCCTCCTTGTTGTCTGCACAACAACCCTGTGAGGTTGGTTGGACTGAAAGTATGTGACTGGTCCAAAATCTTACAGTCAGCTTCCACCGCAAGATGGGGATCTGAACCTGGGTCTCACAGATCCCAATCTGAAGCTCTAACTGTTACATCACAGTGGCTTTCATAGGGTGGCTGTTGGTGAACAGTAGCAAGCAGCTGGGCCTAATTAAGTCATGCAAATCAGGTGGTATCAAGTCACCCAGAGGGTGCTGCCTAGGGATGCCCGCCTCCAGGTGGGACCTGGGGCTCCCCTGGAATTACTCATCTCCAGACTACAGAGAGAACTTTCCATGGAGAAAATGGATGCTTTGGCGGGTGGAGTTTATGGCATTGTACCTCACTGAGGTCCCTGTCCTCCCTAGGTCCCACCCCCAAATCTCCAGGAGTTTCCCAGCCTGGATCTGGATCTGCTGGTGGTGGCCAGGGGGGAGGGTACTTGGCAACCCTAGACTGCTGCCAGTAAAAACCCTGCTTTTTATTGACAGAAACAGTTAGAATCTCCCCCTTGTGAGAGTCCAATAGATTTCAAACCACAAAACAAAGGTCCTTAAACAAGAACTTATTTATTTGTTGGTGGATCTGCTGGTGCACACTTCTTGAGTCAGTAAAGGAGGAGGGAGGTGGGTCATGATATAGTTATAGTGTATTCAAACTACAGTGTAGCAAAGACATCTACCAATTATTAAACAGTGAAAAAGGCACTGAAACACCCTGGTCCGTTGGTTCCCAGAGAGAAAAGCGGGAAGGAAAAGCAGTTTGCACCTGTAGGAAAATTCCCAATTAGCAACATAGTCTGTGAGAAGACATGTCCAAGGCCATAGATAAGAAGGAGGCAGAGGCAGAGGCAAAAGGAAGGGAAAGGAGCACATTCCAGCAGCGGGTGGGGGGGAAGCGCGTAGTCAGTTAGCTGCATCCCATCTCCCAGAGCGAGAAATGTCAGACCCCGATACCCCCTCCCCCAAACATTCTAATCTCCTCACAGCTGATGCCTGGAGCTGATGCCATTTCAAAAGGTATTGGGGGGAATTCAATGGTCCCTGAAGTTTTTTTTAACTTTTCGGATTTTTCTGCAGACCGAGGAAGGGGCCTGACTATGTAGGAAAAGCTGTTAGGGGAGAGTGAGCTCTCTTTTGGCAGATATAAGCATCCACACAGAAAAAAAACCTCTCGGAATTAGAATATAAAGACAACCTTCAGATAGTAAGTTGGATCACTTCAGAATCCATTTGTCTTTCTAAGATTTCCTGAACAATTTGGGAGAGGGGGAGAGACACTCCTCTCATGAGAAGGAGAGGACATAGTAGGGAGGACTTACGAGAAATCCCATTCCCTTAACTGCACATTGTGCTCATAATGATAAGAGACAAGGGCTTACACCAGAGGTGGAGTGGCCGTTAAGGCCACGGGGGAAATTCTTCTGGGCTGATGGCCCAGGGGCCCACTCCCCTCAGGAGCTACTTCCTCCCCAAGCTAGGCAGATGGAAGCCACCATGAGCCAGGGGTCCCAACTTAGGCAAAGCTGACAGGAACCACCACTGCAAGCTGCTGTCCCCCCTCAGGCGTGAGGTGGGTGGGTGTGAGCTGGCAGTCCTCATCCTGTGCACCCTCCCCCCCCCCCATAAGGGAGGTGGGGCTCTCTTTTCCTCCCAGTCTGCCCCTGGCTGGCAGGAAGTGCAGTCCAGGAGGAGTGAACTGAGGTAAACTGAGGCAAAGTGGATGTGAACCAGGTCTGCATCTGAAAAACCTGAAGTAAGGTGAAGCCCACAATTCCAGTTTCACACACCCCCATCAGTCAATCTGCACCTTCGAGCACAAGAAGAACCACTTAGGATAGGAAATGCTGATTACGTTATTTGGGGAACATGCATGCACGGCATGCCATGGACACTTTGACGTATTCCACTGTCAAAGAATGGCCTCTAGCTGAGCTCCATTCGGGCTCTGACTGAGCCATCCAAACTGTTCTGAGCAGCAAATGCCAACCCTGGTGACTGTGTGGGGGCCAACAGGCGAGAGGGCATTACCCTACACACATGCTCTGAGGAGGTAGGCTGCCAGGGAAACTACTGGATGGGTAAGCAAGCTTCTAGGCAGGAATTAGTCTTGGTGCATCCATCCCTTTAGAATTCTGCTACCCAAGGAGACATTTCGAGCATTCTGGCAGCAGCAGCAGCAGCAGGAGGAGAAGGAGGAGAAGAAGAAGAAATCAAAAACAACTAATGAACTCTGGCCATGAAAGCCTTCAACAACATAAGAGAATAAGAGATTGGATTTATACCATGTCCTTCACTCGGAGTCTCAGAGCGGCTTACAAACTCCTTTCCCTTTCCCTCCCCACAACAGACACCCTGTGAGGTAGGTGGGGCTGAGAGAGCTCTGACAGAAACTGCTCTTTCAAGGACAGCTCTGACAGAACTATGGCTTGCCAAAGGTCATCCAGCAGCTGATGGTTCAATGCAGACTGCATGGGAACCATATGCATTGCAGAGCTGACCAAAGACTGCATCGTGCGCAGATAAGAACCCCGCCCTTTCCACAAACTCTTCCCTACTAGTTCCTCTTCTCCCCCATGGCTATTTCTACGCAAGTTTCCCGCTAGAGTCATCCATCATTATGTCAAGCAGAGAAGCTTGCTGTTCTGTAGACAAAACATCTCTGCTGACATCTTCTGAGATTCCTGCCTCCAAGCTGAGCTGCACTGTTGTGGCTTGTTGTGAATGGATCATGGATCAGAGATGGAGGTAGGGAAGGTTTTGCGATAATTCAGTGTCAAAGAACAGGAAAATACCAAAGGGCTCTAAAGAGCAGGCCGTAAGCAGAGAGAAAATGTAACATAGTACATACTTGATCTGGCCACCTGGATCCATGCCATGGTAATATCAAGATGGTAATATCGAGGCCACCTCATCAATAGCATAATGATATTTCCAGGGCACACCAGGAAGTGATGTCAAGCCACTCTAGGATTCAGCAGAAACTCTATAGTATGGTTTGCCCCAGAAATGATGTCACACCATCGAGATGATGGCATTCTTCCATATCTCAACCCTCCAGTCACCCACAGTCACTGACTTGCAACCCTGCTACTGACATTTCAGAAATAAAATAGATTTAAAAAAAAAAAATTTATGGACCATGTTTTAAGTTTCTTCCAAGCCTACAGAAATTAAGCTTGGCTCCTATTAAAAGACACTGCCCCTATGGTGACAGGAAAGTTATACATTCAAGGGCCCAGTTTGGTGTAGTGGTTAGGAGCACAGACTCTAATCTGGGAGAACCAGGTTTGACTCCCCACTCCTCCACATGCAGCTGCTGGTGTGACCTTGAGTCAGTCACAAGTTCTCTCAGAGCTATTCTCTCAAGGGCAGTTCTTGAGAGAGCTCTCTCAGCCCCACCAACCTCACAGGGTGTCTGTTGTGGGAAGGAGAAGGGAAGAGGATTGTAAACCACTCTGAGACTCCTTCGGGTAGTGAAGGACAGGGGTATAAATCCAGTCTCCCCTTCTTCTTCATTAAACTAAACTTTTGGCTGATGTGGCAGTCATTCAGTGACCAACTTGCATATGCCAGCCAGCCTTGGTTGCCATACAGGAAAGCTTCTCTTCGTAAAGGCCAGCCTATATAAAACAAGTTGCCTTTTTGGATGACCTCGCGCTCTTCGTAAACGTCCCAGAGCGCATATTGACTGGTATCCAGGACATGAAAAAGGATTTCCTGTAACTTACAAATATTATCAACTTAGAATTGTCATTAAGAACCATGGCAACAGCCAGCAATTAATTTACAGTTATTCAAATTACCATAGAAACTGGACCGACACACCAGAAATTATCTGTAATTCCTCACTTTAAACATTCAAGCGTAGTCGGTAATTTACATAGTAATTACCCACACTACAAACTGCAGAAATATTATCAAGTTTGGATAAACTTGTGAAATTTCTTGGCATTTAAGATTTAAGAAAACTAAAAAGCATCAAACTCTGTGCAAAAACTCTCTGTGAATCTGGCAGCTATACAATGAGAGCTTTCAAGTGTGCATTCACACCGGCAAAGCTGAAGTTTTTGTTTGCTCACAAAGAAATGTCCTGAAGGTGTTTTGGGAATGAGACTCAGTGGAGCCATTGCTTGGTGGTAGAGCATCAACTTTACACCCAGAAGGTCCCAGGTTCAATCCCGGCATCTCCAGTAGAAAGAACCAGGTAGTGAGGAGGCTGAAGTTGGTTCCTTATTCACATTTCCTTAGACACAGTATATGTCCCCTCAAAGGAGAGAGTCTGCTGAAGATGGGGGTATATGAGGTGTGGGGGTCCAAACCTTATTTTGGGTTGTAAAAGGCAACCAATACCTTATTCAAATCTCCTTTGAAATACAGGCCTGTGGGAAGCACTCCGAATAGAGGGTTGTGTCTTCAGAACCAGAGTTTGGACCGGGCAGTGCTGTATGTCATATTGCAGGGGACAGTCCCCAGAGCGTGGGGATGTGTCATTTGGGGTGGTCTAAACATTATTTTTGGGGTTTGGCCCAGCCCCAGCGTCTGTCTGTGTGATTGTCCTGGGGGCACCACGCTTTGGAGCAGCTGGCCCAAGAACCGTGCTTTGGACCAGGAAACAGGATATATCTTCTTGAAGGGGAGAGTCCTGTGAACCTGTGGGTATATAATATGTCGTGGTCCAGACCTTATTTTGGGGTTCAGAGTTTTCCATATCTCTGCAGTGTTTCTGGATGAATTTGTGAATAAGTAACGAATAAGGATTGAATAAGGAAATGAGAATAAGGAACCAACTTCAACCTCCTCAGGTAGTGGATGATGTAAAAGATCTCTGCCTGAGACCCTGGATAATGCCCAAAGAGCAAAGAAACACTACATTAAAAAAACAACTAATTATACTCCAAGTAATGTCACATATATGGTCACTGATATGGTGAAAACTCATATTCAATACATTTACCAGTGTGTTAAATTATCAGAAGGCAGCATATTTCTCATAAAGACTCATTACCAAATGTTGTTACAGTTACAACAAAGAAACTTAATACAGGGTACCACAATAGAAAGACTTTCAGAACTACAAATTAAATAATAACGTTAAGTGTAATAACAATGCAGTTCACTTGCGATTCGACAGATAGCTGCAGATGTCTTGTGCTGTTTCAATTTGTTCTTTCTTAGGAATCCCCAAATGTACAAAAAGGACTTCACAAAATCTGTTTCCGGACTCTTCTGTTTCTCTCTGCTTTCAATGAAATGGAACCCACCCTCATGTCACAGCGTTCTACCCTGGGGTACTGCAGCGTGCAAATTGAAACAGCACAAGACATCCGCGGCTATCTGTCGAATCGCAAGTGAACTGCAGGCCGGATCTCCGTATGCAACCTTTCTTTCCTCCCCCCCACTTCTTGGGAGGATTCCATAGAAAGCATTGTTATTACACTTAACTTTATTATTTAACTTGTAGTTCTGAAAGTCTTTGTATTGTGATACCCCATATATTAAGTTGCTTTGTTGTAGCTTTACGACATTTAGTAATGAGTCTTTATGAGAAACATGCTGCATTCTGATATTTCAACGCACTGGTGAATGTATTGAATATGATTACTTTCCGTATCAGTGAACATGTATGTGACATTATTTACCAATAGTTGGAGTATAATTAATTTGCCTTTTTAATGAGGTATTTCTTTGTTCTTTAGGTGTTACCTACCGCATGCCCTGTTTTGGCTTGTTTGTATCTGAGACCCTGAATAGGCAGTTCCTGTGTACTGGATAGGCAGAAGGACAATTAAACATTCTAGCAGCCATTGGAGGCAGGAAATAGGAGAAAGAAGAAGCAGGAAACAAACCTGAGAGGTGCATTCTGGGATAAGCAAGAAAGCAGCTTAGCCAGGTTCAAGATGGAAATACAAATATTTCTAACTGGCTATACACGATGTCAGAGTCTGACATTTCCTGCTCGGGAGGTGGGATGCTACTATTTGACGACGCGCTTTCCCCCCTCCGCTGGAATGTGCTCCTTTCCCCTCGCTCTCGCCTCTGCCTCTGCCTTCTCCTTATCTGTAACCTTGAATGGGTCTTCTCACAGACTATGTTGCTAATTGGGATTTTTTCTACAGGTGCAAACCGCTTTCCTTCCCGCTTTTCTCTCTGGGAACAAAAGGGCCGGGGTGTTTGGGCGCCTATTTCCTTGAATGTTGAGTGGGAGATTTCTTTGCTACACTGTGATTTGAATGCACTATAACTGTACCCTAACACACCTCCTTCCTCCATTACTGACTCAAGAAGTGTGTACCAGTTGATCCACCAGCAAATAAAAATAAGTTCTTGTTTAAGACCCTTTGTTTATGGTTTGAAATCTATTGGACTCTCACACATATCTACTACCCCTGTGAAGAGTTAGGTCTTGTTCATTTGCCACTGCAGAAAGCCAACACACCCAAAACTTCCATGTGTAGTTACAGCTCAGTATTGGAAACATCATTTACATACCTAAGTTCATATCCTTTACCTGTTGCACTGCAGATGAAGGCCACAATTAGGGTTGCCAAGTCTGGGTTGGAAAACCCCTGGAGACTTTGGGGGTGGATCCAGGAGAGGGTGGGGTTTGGGGAGGGGAGGGGCCTCAGCATGGTACAATGCCAGAGAGTCCACCTCCCAAAGCAGCCATTTTCTCCAGGGGAGCTGATCTCTGTCAGCTGGAGATCAGTTGTAAAAGCAGGAGATCCCCAGGCCCCACCTGGAGGCTGGCAACCC
The DNA here is from genome assembly GCA_029233225.1 of Lepidodactylus listeri. Taxonomy (NCBI): domain Eukaryota; kingdom Metazoa; phylum Chordata; class Lepidosauria; order Squamata; family Gekkonidae; genus Lepidodactylus; species Lepidodactylus listeri. Next base: position 108,333,410 of record JARCFY010000006.1, on the reverse strand, counting down.
TAGCCACAATCCAGCAGTTCCAATGTGCATGAAGGTGAAGCACTGCATGTCTAGAGACTCAGTGTGCTGCAGCGGTTAGAACACTGAGCTAGAACTGGTGAGAAGAGGGTTGCCATCTCTGTGTTGGGAAATACCTGGATATTTTGGGGGGTGGGGTGGAGCCTGGGGAGGGTGGGGCTTAGTCACAGGAGGGACCTCAGTGGGGTGTAATGCCCTAGAGTCCACCCTCTAAAGCAGCCATTTTTCTCCAGGGGGACTAGTATCTGTCATCTGGAGATCAACTGTAATAGTGGGATGTTTCCAGGTGCCACCTGGAGGTTGGCAGCCCTTGGTGGGAACCACGACAACTCTTTCATCTGCCTCGACATTCCCTGGGGGAACCTTAAGGCAGTCACTCTCTCTCAGACTCCCCTCCCTCACAGGGTTGTTGCGAAGATAAAATGGAAGACGAGAGCCATGCTCATCACCAGAGTTGCAGAGGAAGGACCGACAGATAAATATTCTTATGACTGCTGTGTGGCATTCCATCCATGAACACCTGAAGCTGCCTGATACTGAACCAAACACTCGGTCCATCAAAGTCCGTATTGTGTGCTCGGACCGGCAGCAGCTCTCCGGGGTCTCAAGCAGAGGTCTTTCACACCTTCTATTACTTGACCCATTTAACTAGAGATCCCGGGGACTGAACCTGCGTACCCAGGAGATGCTCTACCACTGAGCCACAGCCTCTCCCCCAGTATTCGTAGTGCGTTTCCTTGGGGAAGCCACACATGGACAGGCTCCAGGGGACTGCAGGCCTTTGGCTCATGGCTACAGGTCACAGTCCTGAATGCCATTTCTTTGCAAGGATCTTCCACTGAAATCAGTGAGACTTCACCATCTTTCCTTCTCTTCCTTCAGTGCTCGGTGTGTGGGGTTTTTCTTGCTAAACTTTGACAAATAACCACTGCTACTGTAGATACGTTTTTTCAAGTAAACCAAAAGTGAAGATTAATTGTTAGCGCTAGAAAATCGAAAGCCGGTTGATGGCGTGTTGTTACCCCCCATTTAATCTGTGAGGGATTGCTGTGCTTCCCACTCCATCAGTGGGGAAGCGTAAAGGTAGGAGTGACCTTTGGTTTTCCCCTTGAAAGGGGAGACGGATACGTGTGTGGGCAGGAAGGTTTCTTTCTGGCTGGTTCCCTCCAAAGTGTTAAAGCTAATGAAAGGGCATCTGTTCGAAGAGCCACTGAGGGGAAGTTTAGGCCAGCTGTGTACAACGCGTGACTCTCATCCCCCAACAGAGCCCATTGGGCACGTGGCTGGTCACAGCAGCCCTCCGATTCCTGCCGCCCCAACCAGGCAAAAAAAAGAGAGAGGACGATGGACCTCTCGGAGGGCTGCCATCAAGGACTGGTGGGGTGCGTCCAGTTTGGCAGTGTCACGGGGCCTTAGGGTTGCCAGCTCCAGGTTGGGAAACACCTGGAGATTTGGGGGATGGAGCCTCAGGAACACGAGGTTTGGGGAGGGGAGGGACTTCAATGGGGTACAATGCCATAGAGTCCACCTCCCAAAGCAGCCATTTTCTCCAGCGGCACTGATCTCTGTCGCCTGGAGATGATGATGATGATGAAGAAGAAGGTGGTGGTGGTGGTGGTGAGGATGATGATTTTCATTTATACCCCACCCTATCCCACAAGGGGGCTCCAGGCAGCTTGCAGCATAAGATTAATAAAACAATAAAAATGATAAAACCAATAAAACAGCAGATGGCACAATAAACAATAACAGAAAGGACCCATCCCTCATGTCAGGTGAATAAAAAGCTCCAGTGCCCAATAGAATTATTTCCTAAAACACGAAGGCACTGGGGCCAGAATGGTTGAATGTCTGCCTCCTCAACCAAAAGCCTGGCAGAACAGCTCTGTTTCACAGGCCCTGCGGAGCTTTAATAGGTCCTGCAGGGCCTTGATCTCGGGTGGGAGCCTGTTCCACCAAGCTGGGGCAAGAGCCAAAAAAGCCCCGGCCCTGGTTGAGGCTGAGCAGACGTCCCTCGGGCCGGGGATCACCAGGAGGTGCTGATCAGAAGAGCGTAAATACGAGCTGCAACGGCAGGAGATCTCCAGCCACCACCTGGAGGTTGACAATATACCAAAAACAGTTTCAAAGAACCAGAATACAAAAAACAGGAAAACCCAACACGTCCGTGAAAACAATCCTAAAAAACTCTCAAAGGTAAAGTCCGTGCATTATAAGAAATGAAAGTAAACTTGCTTGCAAACAAGGTCACAAGGCTTCTAAATTCCAGAAGTCCAATTGTATTGAAGAGGTTTCTGGATATTAATACTCTCTTTTCAATTAAATCTTCATCAGAATATTTCCTTAAGCCAATTCCTCCACTAGGGAATACAAACTCTTTCCCGGTGGGTAATCCAGTTTCAAAGGCAATAGCTGATATTTCCCATCTGGGGTGATGCATAAGAGGACAGCTAGTCTCAGAAAGACAAACCTGTGTGGAGGATGCAGAGCTTCAAAAGTGAAATCAGGGAAACAAACCACAACAATGCAAACAAGTTCAAGAACGCGCCTGGAGGTTGGCAACTCTAGCGGTTCTGCATACCTGTGATCAGTTGTGCAGTGGCGAAAAGTCATCACAGGATAACCAACAACCTATCATTTTCCCATGGCATACGGTAGTTTTCTTCTGAATGAACTCTCCACATGGGTGTTTCTTACAGATGCTGCAAATTTCAAGGTGAATGTGTTTGACTGTTCAGCCTACTGCATTCGTGGCTCCATTCTGTTCAACAGCACACAGCCCTAAACAGCACACGGCCCTGCTGAACAGGGTTGCATCAGGATTTTGCAAAACTATGCATGCATGAAAATGCTGCTGACCCAAGGGGATCAGCAGGCATTGCTGTCGCTAAAAGCTGCTTCAGTGATAACTGAACAGTGGGATTTTTTAAGATAGTGTTTTTTTTATAACTGATGTGTATGAACTGGCTGCCAAGCAGATGCTGGTGCTGCAAGAGGTGGAGTAGACCCTCCCTGAGCCTTGTGAGAATATGTATGTGCAAAAAGCCAATGGCTACATAGTGAACTGATGGGGGGAATCGTGGAAGCAATCTGCTGAACAGTCACAAATGGGCCAATGAACAGTCCATTGAAAAACTGGTTCACAACTGGCAAGCAGAGCATGAGCCAAACCGGCAGGTGCTTGAGAATCTCAGGTATTTATGTATACTTCTCGTATCTTTCGGCTTTTTGAAGTTGTCTATAAAAGTTCTAAAGAATATAGAGTGATCTAAGCTGGTCAACCAAGCTGGACCAAAGTCTTAGCACACACCCTATATTTCAACTTGCATTCCGATCTAGAGAGAAATTGGCCAAGAATACACTGTTCTACTATTTTGTTTCTATTTTTGCCACACTCAGTAAAGGCCTCTCAACTGATACGACTGTTCAAATTCTGAATGGGCCTGAGCACATATGAGATATTAAGCAGGGTTGCCAGCTCCGGGTTGTGAAATTCCTGGATATTTGGGGGTGGAGCCTGGAGAGGGCAGGGTTTGGGGAGGGGAGGTGCCTCAGCAGGGTATAATGCCCTAGAGTCCACTCTCCAAAGCAGCCATTTTCTCTAGGGGGAGTGATCTCTGTCATCTGGAAACCAGTTTTAATTCCCAGAGATCTCTGGGCCTCACCTGGAGGTTAGAAACCCTAGAGATTAGAAAAGGCTGCTCTTTGATGTACGTGATTATTTAAAGTGCAAGCTAGAGCATCTCTTCCTTTACATGCTTCTCCAACTTAATGATAAGACTTCTTCTTTTTTAAAAGACAAATTAACTTTTCTTGTTGTTGTTTTTCAAAGCTTCATTTGGCCTTTTGATATTACCAAGTTTACTTTTTGCTAACAGCCATTATGCAGCTCCGTAACAAGTACAAATGGCCACTTAGCTGCACATTACCCATGTCAATTCGTGCCTCTAAAGCAATGCTTCAGGGGGTCAAGGGAGCAGAAGCCCTACAACACAGGGGTTGCAGCAAAGCCGCAGAATCTCAACAGCTAATTGCTTGTTATGATTGCAGTACAACAACCGGTTTTTCCAGAAAGCCACAACCCCTTGGGCTACAAACAGCACCACATTGTTATGACTCCACACGATTCTCTAAATGTGTAAACAGAACATAAAGAGTGAGGAGATGCTTAACATATCAAGCTAATATTAAAATACAAGGAATGCCAAAGTAGTACACAGGGGTCCTTTCGTAGAAAAAGAGGTGCAGGAGCTCATTAGCATAACTCATTAGCATAACTCATTCGCATATGCCACGCCCGCTGACATCACCAGAAGTGTGTCAGAAAGGGAATGTCAGTTTCAGCCCCATTATATCCTATGGGCCATTGAAATCAATGGCAAAAACTCATAGGGTAAATGAGGGGCTGGAGGAAAGGGGGTTTGAGGGAGAGGCTCCAAACTTGCAGGGTAGCTGCTGGAGCCTCTCCTCGAAATACCCACCAAGTTTCAAGAAGATTGGACCACGGGGTCCAATTTTACAGGCGCCCAAACAGATTGTCCCATCCCCTCCATTGTTCTCTATGGAGGGGAAAATGTTAACTTTTTTCCTACCATAGAGAACAATGGAGGGAATGGGGGCAACCTGTTTGGGGGCCTGTAGAATTGGACCCCGTGGTCCAATCTTTTTGAAACTTGGTGGGCATTTCGAGGAGAGGCCCCAGCAGCTACCCTGCAAGTTTGGAACCTCTCCCTCAAACCCCCTCCCCTCCAGTGGCTTTTAAAGTTGCCACCGAATTTCGCAGCAATTCGGCGGCAAACTGAATCAGATTAGAGAATCTGATTCAGCCCGTGGCTGCCCTACTGGCCAGTCCTGAGCTGGCGGACCGCCTCGCTCTGGCCCCAACGGACCCCTGGTAGTACAGATCCAGAGGAGTCAGCCGTGTGAGTCTGTTGCTGCAAAACAGTAAAGAGCCCATTAGCATCTTTAAGACTCACAAACTTTATTGTAGCATAAGCTTTTGAGAAACACAGCTCTCTTCGTCAGATGCAGTTTCTCCATACCCTCCATGCATTTGACAAAGAGAGCTGTGTTTCTCGAAAGCTTATGCTACAATAAAGTTTGTGAGTCTTAAAGATGCTAATAGGCTCTTTACTATTTTACAAAGTAGCACAGTAATGCAAGTAATACGGGAAAGTTCACAAAAGTCTGGAGATGCCAGATAGCAAACAGACAAGAGGTCAAAAACTTGGTAGTTATTGTTCCCCTATGCTATATTTCCTGCTGCAAATCTCTACAAAAGTGGGTCAACCCCCACCCCCCATTGCCTCTACCCACTGCCACTCAGTTGGATGGTCGGGGTCAACTGCAGCATATTAGGCCACACCCCTGACAGCACAGCTCATTAACGTATTAGGACACACCCGATGTTACCAGAAATGTGATCATCCAGCCACACCCACCTTTTGCTTCTTATTCTGTTTACCTTGTTGTCAAAACAGTTTTGACAAAACCAACAAAAACATCATTTCCTGTCCCATCTATACAAAATCTTGCCTGAACCAATATCTTATGTCCAACAATTATTCCCATGCTGGATTGGAATCAATTCCTAAAGGTTAGGTTCCCATGGAAATCAGCTTGCCTTCCTGCAGAACTAGTATGCTGAATATGAATTTGTAGGGTTGCCAACCTACGGGTGGGGACTGGAGATCTCCTGGAATTACAACTGAGCTCCAAACTACAGAGCTCAGGTCAATGGCTGCTTTGGAAAGTGGAGTCCATGGCATTATGCCTTGCTTACGTTCCTCCTTCCCCCAAACCCCACCCTCCTCAGGCTCCACTCCCAAATCTCCAGGGAGTTCCTCAACCTGGAGTTGGCAACCCTAGTTTACTGGCAGAACAACCCTAGGAGCCAGTTTGGTGTAGTGGTTAAGTGCATGGACTCTAATCTGGGATAACCAGGTTTGATTCCCCACTACCCCCCCTTGCACCTGCTGGATGACCTTGGGCAAGCCAAAGCTCTGTACCAGCTGTTCTCTCAAGGACAGTTTTCTCAGAGCTCTCTCAGCCCCACCTACATCACAGGGTGCTGTTGTGGGGAGGGGAAGGGAAAGGAGTTTGTAAGCCACTCTGAGACTCCCTTGGGTAGTGAAGGGCGGGGTATAAATCCAATCTCTTCTTCTGCTAGGTTTGTGGATGCACTGGATAGGAGCAGTTTGTGACTATTTTATTCAAGGTACAAAATTTTATTCAAGGTATAAGATTTCATGTGCCACCCACACTTCTTCAGATGGAAGAAGTGTGCATGCACACAAAAGCTTATACCTTGGATGAAACTTTGGACTCCAACTTTGTTCTGCTGCTTCAGACCAACACGGCTACCCACCTGAATTATTACACTATAATATTTTTTACAAGCAATTATGTACCAGTGGAGTGGTTACCATGCAGAGTCTGTCCCACAGGTAAAATAATCCTGTGAACAGGTGGTCTTTACCACATAAAAGTATCACTACCATCACAAGATCACCAATCATTGGAAGTCAACTCCTCAGAAGTAGAAATCTCTCTTATTAGGAGGTTTAAGTACATCCAACTTTGCTGGCCCATTAAAGGCAGATGTCAGCCCAGTGGCAGGAGAAGAGGGACAATCATCGTCTTCAGAAACTCTGCCCACTTTTTAAATTTCACAAAACAGGCAATCTCCAAAGTGCTGCTGACCATGCTCATTTTTAGTTACAACTCTGTTTCTCTGCCGATGTCCCCCAAAGTCCCCCAAGCAACATTCAAGTGTTCTGCCAACAATGCCACATACAACAATGAAGTTACTTTTTCAGATGTTTTCTCTTTCATGGCAGTTAGCACCAAACAACTTTAATACAGACTTTAGACACAGATATATTTGCAAGCCATTCCCAACAAGCAACAACAAACACTCAACCTTCAAACTTACTTTTCTTAAACAGAAGATGCCATGAGAAAACTAAAGAGATTCTCAAAAATTTAAGATACCATCAAAACCAGCATTTCCTGGGCTCTCTGCTTTTTTACATCCCTTCCCTTTTCCAATAATGTTTTTTTACAAAAACACAAAGAACAAAATGAAACAAGAGAGAGAGAAAGAAAGAGAGAGAGAGAGAAAGAAAGAGAGAAAGAAAGAGGGGGAGAGAGAGAGAGGGGGAGAGAGAGAGAAGGAAAAGAGATGGGGGGAGGCACTTACCGGAGCAGGGAGAGTGTAGGCGCGGGGACGTGATGTCGGCAAGCCAAATGCAGAGTGCCCAGGCCTTTCAGTGCAAAGATCCCAGGCCCAGTGTTTAATCTCCAGGGGTGGCTTTTTCCTACCGGCTCTCTGCACTTAAAAGGAAAGCTTCCTTTCAGTGCAAAGAGGCCCGGTGCTCAATCTCCGGGCGGGGCTTTTTCCTGCCGGCTCTCTGCACTTAAAGGGGAAGCTCCCTTTCAGTGCAAACAGCCCAGGCCCGGCGGGGCGGGCTCGGATGCCAGCCGGAACAGCGTTCTGGTGCGTCCCAGCTGAAAAAGAGCCCTGGTATTATTTAGCTGAATGCTGCAGTGATGACATCACTTCTGGGGTGAGATCAGGCCTCCTCTTCCCACATACCACATTCCAAATAGCATCCCCACTGGGTTTGCCAACCTTCAGTTGTGGCCTGGAGATCTCCCAGAATTACAACTGATCTTCAGACTACAGAGATGCATTTGTATTGAAATCTATTTATTTATATCCCATTTTCCTCCCCATTTGCAACTAAAAGTGGCTCACAGTTTGGTCTCATCTCCTCCATTTTCTCACAAGACCACCCAGCAAGCTTCCATGGCAGAAGTGGACCAACTCTCCATCCACTATGGAGCAATATGTAGATTTTCAGCCTCAGTATATACACACACACACATTAGACACAGTTTAAAAACAATTGGAAAACCCCTGGTGGGGTGGAGAAGGGGGCAGCCACTGCCAGAGAACTAGGCAGGGAAGCTACAGGATTACCTGCCCTGTGGAAACCCCGTCACTTAGGGTTGCCAGGTCTGGCTTGGAAAATACCTGGAAACTTTGGGGGTGGAGCCAGGAGAGGGGAGGGTTTGGTGGGGGGAGGGACCTCAGCATGGTACAATGCCATAGAGTCCACCCTCCAAAGCACCCATTTTCTCCAGGGGAGCTGATCTCTGTCATCTGGAGATCAGTTGCAAAAGTGGGAGAGCCCCAGGCCCCACCTGGAGGCTGGCAACCCTACCATCACTGCTGTGCTGTATCTGCAGCCACAATAGCAATGGGGAAACTACAAAAGCCTGTCCCCATGTGGAGAACATCACAGTGTCCAGAAGGTATTATTAGGATCATGACAGCAACAAACTTAAGAACAAAAGAAGAGCCCTACTAGATCAGCCTAGTGAGGTCCATCTAGCCCAGCATCCTGTCTCACACAGTGGACAGCCAGTTCCTCTGGACAGCCAACAACAAGGCATAGAGGCCAAGGCCTTCCCCTGATGCTGCCTCCTGGCTCTGGGATTCAGAGGTTGACTACCTCTGAACGTGGAGGTTCCCCTCAGTTACCATGGCTTGTAGCTAAGCTGATAGACCTCTCCTCCATGAATCTACGCAATCCCCTTTTAAAGCTGTCTATGCTTGTGGCCATCATTACATCCTCTGGGAGTGAATTCCACACTTTAATCATTTTCTGGAGCTAAAGGAACTGTAAGAGAAATAGGAAGGATGGACTGTGGCCTAGCAGTCGACCGTCTGTTTTGCTTGCAAAAAGTCCCAAATTCAGTCCCCAGCATCTCAGAAAGAATTAGGTAGGAGAAGGTGAAAGGCCTCTGCCTGAAACCCTGGAGAGCTGCGGCTAGCAGGGGTGCCAGCTCTGGGTTGGGAAATACCTGGAGATTTTTGGTGGTGGAGTTTGAGGAGGGCGCGGTCTAAGGAGGGGTGGACTTTAATAGCGTATGCCATAGAGTCCACCTCCCAAAGCAGCCATTTTCTCCAGGCGAACAGATCTCTGTCACCTGGAGATCAGTTGTAATCCCAGGAGATCCCCAGCCACCACACCTGGAGATTGGCAACCATAGCTGCCAGTCAGAGTGGACAGTACTGACGGTGATAGACCAGTGGTCTGATTCAGTATAAGGCAGATGCAAGTGTTTATGCGTTCATAAGGAATTAGCAGCAACCAAGGAAAAATAAAAAGATACAAGTCTTTTCCTCACCCATCTTCCCTTTCAATCTGGCCAGAGTAAAATAAAGGTGCTGAATCAATATTTCTATCTAGGACCCTCCAGAGCCTGAAACCAAGATTAATATTGGTTTGTGATATTAATTTAGTTTGAAGGATGGCATCGCCGGAAAGGCTCGTAGTGACTAAAGGCTATGGATTTCAGCAAAATAGACCTCAGTGATTAAGTACGGTGCTCTGTTTGGGACAAATGAAACTTTTCCATCAATATTTTGGGAGGCTGAACTCACAAAAAACTTCAGTCCATCACGAGCCGCCCTCCCTCGTGGCTGCATGAAGCAGGCGAGCAGAGCTGTTTGTTCTAACTATCCTCCTAGGCACCTTTTCTTTGTCTTACCTGAAAGAAATGCTTATGGTGCCCAGGCTTACTTCTGATAGCTGCTCCACAGAGAAAAGCCGCATTCATCCTTAAGGAAATTACGGCTCTTGCTAGCAAAGTACTAAAATGGTCAGTTTGAGGTGGCATAGTGTGGGACTTTGTAGGCATTGTTGAACTCCAAACTTGGTGACTAATCTCATTTTTGGAAATCTGGTACTGATTTATTTTTACTGTAATTATTTAAGTGTATCTTGTCATTCTTTAATACAAAATCTTCTTAAAGAACAAAAGGGCTTACAATGCTGGCCAACTACATCGATTGTGTATATTCCGGCAAAAAGAAATTACACGCAAAAAATGGTATCTGAAGAAACAAGCAGTGACTCACAAAAGCTCGTCCCCTCCCACAAGTTTCGTTAGGCTTTGAGGTGCTACTGGACTCTTGCTCTTTTCTACCAAAAAATGTGTTAGGATCATAGAATCATATAGTTGGGAGGGACCTCCAGGGTCATCTAGTCACCCACTGCACAATGCAGGAAATTCACGAATACCCCCCCACACACACACACACAGTGACCCCTGCTCCACGCCCAGAAGATGACAAAAAAACTTCCAGGATCTCCGGCCAAACTAGCCTGCAGAAAAATTGCTTCCTGACCCAAAGTGGTGATCAGCATGTCCCTGGGCGTGTAAGAAGGGCCACAAGAACTAAGCATTGAGGCAACCTGTTATGTCCGCTGTTGATCTCAGGGCAGCAGTGGCATAAGGAGATCTTGGCTCCAGAAACAACAGGAGTCACGGATCCTTGACCCACACTGCCCCTCCAATACAATCTCTGGCGGGAGATTCAAACCAGTCAGTGGGACTGTGGGGGCAGTTTGGGTGACGGCAGGGGTCATTTCGTAGAAAAAGAGGTGCAGGAGCTCATTAGCATAACTCATTAGCATAACTCATTTGCATATGTCACACTCCTTAACATACCAAAAGTGTGTCAGAAGGCAACACCCACCCCTCAGGCTCCACTCCACAGGTGAGTGAAACTGACCTGCTCTTCCTCCATTTCCTTCCCCATCCATACTTTGTGCAATAAAAATAAGTGTAAAGAACACACCCTCATTCTCTTCCTGCTCCCTTGAAACCACCAGGTTTCAAGTAGACTTGAGATACTCAGGACATGTGCACCACCCATCCCTTCCCCTTCCCCTCCCCACAACAAGACACCCTGTGAGGTAGGTGGGGCTGAGAGAGGTCTTTTGAGAACTGCTCATGAGAGAACAGCTCTGAGAGAACTTGTGACTGGCCCAAGGTCACACCAGCAGATGCATGTGGAGGAGTGGGGAATCAAACCCAGTTCTCCCAGATTAGAGTCCAACTCCTGACCACTACACCAAACTGATGGGGTGGAAGCTGCTGAAGGGTTGGGGAAATTTCTCCAGTACTTATGGGCCATGTGCCCAGATAAAAAATGGTATATTTAGAAAATTTATATGCCACCTTGAGCAAGTCTCTGGAAAAGCAGCACACAGTCATAAAAGGAACAATGATAAAATTATCAATATTAAAACAAAACATTCAAAACAATAAAGACCGAGGGGTTTCCGGCCGGAGGAATGGAGGTCTGACATGCTTTGCAAATGCGCAAGGCGGACAGCGGCTCTTCCTGACAGCTTGGGTGGATTAATCCACCTGACGCAACCTCACACAGGTAGTGTGAGGACCAGCAAGCAATATAATCCAGGTTTGAGCAACCTCGGTGAAGGGAAAGTCTCGGAGGAGACTTTTCCGACACCTTGAGCACTGCAGCCGAAGAGGATTCTTGCGAGTATCTCTAAGGAGCCGAGCTGAGCTGAAAAATTCAGCATAAAACCTCCAATTCCCCTGATTCCTTAACAAAGAAGACAAAGTTTAAACGTTGGGACCACATCTGAAGCGAAGTAATAACAAAAGGTAACGGAAAAAAGTTTTTTGCCTTACCACCGCCGCGTTTTGAAAGACGAAAAGCAGATCGGGTGAAGCAATAGACTGTTGTTGATTGGATGAGAGCAGTTTTGAAGCGCTAAAAAACCGAATTTGAACTTAAAAAGCCAAAAAAACAAGTTGTTTAACATTCCTGCGGTTAAGAAGTGTCGGGAGGGAAGCCAAGCATCGCGAGACAAAGAGGGAGAAGGGAACCAAGCATCGCGAGATTAAGACGTGAGGACTGAACCAGGAAGTGACGGCTAGCAGAGCAGACAAGAAGGGAAAAGGAGAAGAACCGGAAGAAGGTAAAGGGGACTCTAAATACTGCTGGACCAGAAAGGGGACTCTAAATACTGCCGGACCAGAAAGACCATAACAGGAAGTGACGTGCAGAGAGCAGACAAGTAAATAAAAGGAAGGGACAAAAGGAAACTACGGCAAGCCAGAAGCAAGGTAAAAAGACTATAACCTTTGACATTAACCATAGAAAAGTCGCGCCCGCCATTTTGGATTTATAAAATTTTTAAACTGCAATATCTCAAAGATTATATAACTTAGAAGGCTGAAACCAACATAATTTGACTTGGCAAGATTAGCTTGTTTGAATGCACTAATTGGTGTTTGATTTGGAAAACAAGATAAAATCGATCTTTTTTAAAGAGGCAAAACGGACCGCGGACTAAGATCGAGAGCAGCTACATGGTCCTCTCCTACAATGGCAGCAAAAAAAGAAAAAGAGCTACTAGCCGTTATGGAAGCAATGGAAAAGAAAATGTTAGACGCTATAGGAGAGGTAAATGTTAAAATGAATAATATAGCGGCTCAAGCAGATAAAAATTTCATGGAATTAAAAGCAGAATTTCAAAAATTATCCACAAGAACACAAGATATAGAAACTAAAGTAGAAGAACTGGAAAAAAGCACCCATAAGACAATGAGAGAGAACGAGAGGATGGAAAAGATGATGCACTATAAAGATATGCAAAATCATTTGAGATTTCGAGGGATCGAGGAAAAATTGAATGAGGACATTTTTACAAGAATGCAAGAAGCAATAGCAGATTTTTTACAAGAACAGGAAGAAGTTGTTAAAGAACACATGGATCTTGTTTATAGAGTTAATTCTACATATGCAAGAGACAAAAACATACCAAGAGATGTGGTTGTCCAATTTACAATGAAAAGAACAAAAGAACAAATCTACAGGAAGTGCTTTACTGACCCTTTTGTAATAGATGGAAAGAAAATCATAGTAATGAAAGAATTGCCTAGAGCAATACTGCAAGAAAGGAAAAAATTCAAGCGTCTGACGGATAAACTGAAGGAGAAAAAAATCAGATTTCGTTGGGAAATACCTCAAGGACTAAGCTTTTATTATGGCAACTCCAGAGTAGTGATTAAAAGCACAGAAGAAATGTATGCATTCCTGGGAGAGAATAAAGATGATTTTGGAGATATTTAAGAATATATCAAAATGGATTACAAAATACTTACATGGAATGTAAATGGACTAAATTCACCCCAAAAACGTAGAATGGTAGGTCATTGGTTGGAAAAACAAAAATGTAATATAATTTGTTTGCAAGAAGCTCATCTTAAAAAACAAGACCATAAATATTTAATAAGGAAAAAATTGGGAGAAGAATTTTATTCTTTAGCAAGCAACAAAAATGTGTTTGATGTGTTTTTTTTGAAAAATAAAAATTTCTTTACAAAAAAAAAAAAAACAATAAAGACCCTAGCAGGGCTTTCCCCGGGGTGCTGTGCCTCTGCACTGCTCGGGGAAGCCGAGGAGGGGGCGGGGCTTGGTCATGTGCCCGCCCCCTGGGCTCCTCACTCCTGGAGCTGCGCTCCTGTGCGCTCCCGCTCCAACAGACCCCTGGGTGACGGTATATATTTGGCCTGCACAGCTGGAAATGCATGCTTTTGTTGTGTACTAATAAACTAGCTTTATGCCACGCAGTCGTTCTCTGCTTCAATGATCGGAACCCAGTACACAATACAACCCTTCCTGCCCTTCCTCTCATGATCTGCCTAAATTCACAGAATCAGCATTGCTGTGTCAGATGGCCATCCATTAGGAGGCCCAGTGAGAGTAAAGTCAGGGGAACTTGTCTTGTGCAAACCTTCCTCCCTTCGTCTGTTCTGTCACAAGGGGAAGGGCCATGGCTCAAGGGCAGAACATTGGCTTGCCTGCAGAAGGTCTCAGCTTCAGTTCCCAGCGTCTTCAATCAAAAAGATCAAGTAGCCGGTAAGGCGAAAGACCTCTGGAGAGCCACTGCCAGTTCGAATAGACAATACAAACCTTGATAGACCAGTCATCCGATTCAATGTAAGGAAGTTTCATGTACTCATCATTCTCTCACTCTCTCTTCCATTAATCTGCAGACGTGAGATGGTGTATTGTGAGCACATGGGCACAGAGGTTTCTGAGGACTCAAATTCATGTCTCAGTTTCTTCGTGCTTATTTTAAACAACATTCTTTTCTTTTACAAATTTCATTACTCCTGACTGCTTTATCAAGGAAAAGAATGCCATGAGGCGAGAGTTGGTCTTTCCTAGGGTTGCAAGATCTCATTTGGAAACTAACTGGAGGTTTTTTGCGGGGGGGAGCCCGGGGAGGGTGAGGTTTAGTGAGGGGAGAGACCTCAGCAGGATAGAATGCCACTGAGTCCACCCTCCACAGCAGCCATTTTATCCAGGGGAACTGGTCTTGATTGTCTGGAGATCAACTGTAAAAGCAGGAGATCTCAAGATGCCACCTGGAAGTTGGCAAACCTAACCTCCCCCCGCTGTTTTCGCCCTGGGAAAAGCCAACACAAGCTTTTAGCGCTGGTGGGAAAGCTTACCAGTACCCCCACCCCACCCCAGAAAACCCAGGGGGACACAAGTTTGCAGGGGAGGATTACTGGGGCGGGAAAGCTTGAGTTAACACACACACACACACCACTTAATATTGATGTTTGTATATATGCAAACGTCGTAAACAACAAAACTCTGGTTCGGGCAGAAGTTTCAATTACTATGGCAACTGAAATGGCCTATGAGAGCCACTGAAGGAGAGGCAATCAGTGAGGGGAAGAGGGGGAAGCATGGGGGGAAGAGAGGGGAAGAGGAGGAATATGAGACCTGAGGGTAAGACTGGGGGAAATGAGATTTCTCCTCCCCTAGAAGCCATTTCACATTTATCCTAAAGTGTGGTGATGCTCTACCACCTTTTAACGTCAACCAAAAACAAACGGAGTTCTGGTGTGCATTAATAAGCAACTGGGGAAATATGATCAGTCACTGAAATCTCAGGCAAGACGACCTGATCTGCTGCGAAGAATGAGTCTCTGTTGTTTGCAGTGGTAACAATGCCTTCCTTTCTTCAGAACAGATTTGGAAAGTACTGGAGTCCGGAAGCCGGTAACAGTGAAATCAGCATAGTAGTTTATTGCGGGTCCAGATGGAACATGAGAAACCCCAGGCTCGGAGCCCTCTTTTATGCTGGTTGGAGATAATCCCCCGACCTCGCCCAAATGTCCTGATAGGACCTTAAGTCAGTGGTTGCAGTTCATAGGTCCCCTGCGGGAGACCTAGGCTCATGATTGGTGGTCGTTTAGGATCCAACCGGCTATTGTTCTACCTGGCTGAAGCTCAAGTAGATTCTGGCCATGTGCAATGACCACGTGGTGGTCACCATTACGAGAGTCCCTGGCAACCGCGGTCTTGATACACAACAAGTTTGCTCAACTGGGCTGTGTTTGCTTCCATTCTCTGAGCCATGCAGCCCATATCCTGGCTAGCATCCTTGTTGGTGACCATTGTCTGGGTCTAATCAGAGTACAGTTTGGTGATGAACAGTCGTCCCTGAAGAGAGATAAGGGAGCCTACTAGAGACCATCTTGGGGCATTCAAAACATCGCCATTCCATCTTGCAGTGGTAAACCAAATCATGTTTGTGCTGAATACACTCACAAGATCCAGAACAGGGAAGTTTGAGGGCAGAAAGTACATCAACTTTTCCTTTCTTTGGGCTTTTCTGCATGGCCCCTTACTGCTTTAGTTTATCCCCTGATTTCCACACGTTTTTGTACTTTTAGTTTTCACTTGTTTGCCATCCACCCCCCATTTTTTCTGAGGGTTTTTTTCACCATTTTTAACCAGGTCTTTTTCCAGAAGCTGATTTTCAGTCATTTCCCCCCCTCATACATAACGTTTCTGTCCATTTTCTTTGTCCTGGCCACTGCCACTAACCTCCAGCCCACTTTTGGAAGACTGGACTGTTGTCATCATCAAACCACTCCCTCTCCCATCCTCTGCCCTGAAGACATATGGTTTCATTTTTAATTTTTTTTAAAGGACAAAAATATTGATATACCATTGCAATGATAGGTTTAGCAGGTTCTCTGAAATTACAGCTTTTTTAAAGAGTAAATCTCTAGCCTCTTCCCTTACAGAAATGAGCCTTTTCCCTTATTTCACTGTGAGGGAAGAGCTAGAGATTTACTTTAACGAAAACTGGGAATTCAGAGAACTGGCTAAACCTGTAATTACAACGATATATCGATATATCAATATTTTTGTGCCACTTTTTAGAAAATGCAGCCATGATATAGATATATCGATATAAGCCCGTGCAAAAAATAAAAAGGGAGGTACTGTGACATCACCAATGATGCCACCGGTTATGATAACCTCTGCCTTTGAAAATCCTCATTATTGAAGGCAAGTGCAGAAGAAAATAAACTGACTCCACGACTGTGAAAATGTAGAGGAAGGGCAGACATGTGGAGAAACCATGCCCAAACCGATTCCAATGCTTATGGATCAACTGCCAAGGAACTCAGGAGTAAGTCGAGTGTGTGAAAAAGCCCTTTATGTAAAACAGTTATACCCATCCCTGAGGGTAGACAATTTTAAAGCACTTAAATCCCATCCAGAAGAATAAAATTCCAGTCCATTAAAATGGTTCTTGCCAGCCTGCCAGCCAAACCCAAATCCTCCAAAGCTAGCCCATAGAGACTAGTTATATCTCCAAAAGATGTCTGAACTTGTACGTCAGAAAATTTCCAACGAGAGGCCATACCCATAACTAGGAGGGACAGAAACTGAGATAGTGAACCTCACCAGGTGGAGTTTTAGAATATACAAATGAACTAATGTTGAGCAAGGGAATGGAGGGAAGAGTCAATGTTTGCATACACAATCCGTCATAGTTATCCAGTTAAATCTTTAATCATTATCCAGTTAGAAGGTCAACATTAGGTGGACTCTGCAGGAGACCATGGAGAGCCATTATCATCCAGAAGAGTCAGGTTAGAAGGGCCGAGAGTCTGACGGGAGACAAGGCAGCTTTACAGCAGCATTCAACTGAAGGGAATAATATAAATGAAAAATAATCAGCGAGGAAGGGAATTGGGTGAGGCTAAGGAGGAAAGCTGGTAGAATCCAACACTTAGTAGATTTCCATTCCACTTTTCTGCCATAAGATCCTCAAAGTACTTTGCTACCTGTAAAAAAAAAAAAAAAAAACTTCTTCTCCCCTCTTTCCAGCTCCCCACTGCTCTGTCTAAGGTGTCCTTCCATGGAGGGCTTTGGAATGGCAGTGGTGGGGTTTCATGCTTTCTAGCCCAGGAGGATCTTTAATGTCCTGGGAGCTGAGCAGGGAGGAGCCCAGTGCATAACTGTTCAATAAATTCAA
The DNA here is from genome assembly GCA_029233225.1 of Lepidodactylus listeri. Classification (NCBI taxonomy): domain Eukaryota; kingdom Metazoa; phylum Chordata; class Lepidosauria; order Squamata; family Gekkonidae; genus Lepidodactylus; species Lepidodactylus listeri. The sequence goes on along the minus strand of JARCFY010000006.1, from coordinate 108,316,203 downwards.
TAACTATTTATTGATTGTATTTTTAAAAAATAATCCTGTCCTTCTTTCAAGGAGCTCAGGGCAACAAACATGGTTCTCTCCTCCTCCACAGTATACTCATGAGAAGCAAATGGGGGACACTGAGAGGGTTCAGGGCAGCCACTGTATCCTCATAGGAAGACAGGTGTCAGCTAATGCTGCCATCTCCTGCCCAGGAGGTGGGATGAGTCCACCCGTGATATCACAGGTCTGTGGAATGTTATGTTATATTTCTCATGGCATGCTTATCGCTCTCCGAGTTGCTCTGACCTTGGGAGACTGCTGGTGCTGGCCTATGTATCTCTTCTCCTGTCTGACTCTAATCCTTCCCACTTTTTTCCTGGGAACAGTAATCCAGTATTTTGAGTGCCTTTTATTTAGCTTTGTGATTGGTTGCATTTCCTTACTAGACCCTTTTTGAATTCTGTATAATTGTCCTGCCTCAGGCAGTGTCAGCCATTACTGACACAAGAAGTGCAGATGACCATAGCAGACCTTTCTCAATAAAGCATTCCTGTTTAAGGACACTTATTGGTGACTGACTCTGTAGGACTCTCATCACAGCAAGTCAAACTCAGAGACAGTGACTGTTCCCAAGTCAGCCGGTAAGTTCCATGGCACAGTGTGGATTTGAATCCTACTCCAGCATTCTAACCAAGGCTGCCAGCTTTGAGCTGGGAAATACCTGGAGATTTTTTTGGGGATGTGTGCTGGGGATGACAGGGTTTGGGGTCTAATGCCATAGAATCCCCTCAGCAGGGTCTAGTGCCATAGAATCCATCCTCTGAAGCAGCCATTTTCACCTGATCTTGGTCATCTGGAACTGATCTTGGTCATCTGGAAATCAGTTGTAATAGCAGGAAAATATCCAGGTGCCACCTAGTTGGCTACCCTAATTCTAACCATGATATCGCCTAGGTTCTCAATATTACACTTTGCAATAAAAATCCCTAGAGGCATCTGGGATGGGAGACAGCAAGATCAAAGTGGAGCAAATACCTTCCGCCAGGGCTATTTTTGAAGCGGAATGCACCGGAACCGCATTCCGGCTGGTGTCCAAGCCTGCCCCTCCCCGCCCTTGATGAGCCGCCTGGCTATCCCTGTCACAGGGAGCCAGCAGGAAAGGGCTCCGCACACCCGATCTCACTAAGGGCCCGGCCTGACCACCGCCCCCAACAACGCCGCTGCCAACAACACTGCTGCCATTCTCCTCAGCTGCAGTCTCCTGAGGTGCAAGGAAGGCGGGCAGTGGGGGAAGGGAGGTCCTCTTCATGCTGCCTTTGGCTGGGCTCTGCTCCGCTCGGCCCTGCCCACCAGATTTGCTCGCTCGCTCACTCCCTCTCTCTTTTTCACTCCATGCGGCCGCCACAGGGGAGGGGAGGGGGGAGTCTGGAAGAGACAGACACAAAGAAGAAGAAGAGAAGAAGAGATTGGATTTATACCCCGCCCTTCACTCACTTGGAGTCTCAGAGCGGCTTAAAAACTCCTTTCCCCTCCCCTCCCCACAACAGACACCCTGTGAGGTGGTTGGGGCTGAGAGCTCTTTCCCAAGCTGTCCTTGAGGGAACAGCTGGTACAGAGCTATGGCTTGCCCAAGGTCATCCAGCCAGGTGCAAGTGGAGGAGTGGGGAATCAAACCCGGTTCTCCCACATTAGAGTCCGTGCACTTAACCACTACACCAAACTGGCTCTCAGATTTGAAGCTCAGATTTGAAGCCCCAGATTTGAAGCTGGAAGGAAAGCATGGAGAGAGGATGGTCAGCAGGGGGAAGGCTGGGAGAGGGAAAAGGGAAGTGGGGGAAGGAGGGATAACCCGGAGCGCAGAACAGGGGGAGGATTTGTGGGAAATGGGAAAACCTTGCAAGTGGGGTAAAATGGTAGTGGGGGAATGAAAGAGGAAGCCTGGACTTTTATTCCTGAGCCGGTGTGAAAGGGCCCCTTTAAGTGCAGGGAGCCTGAGGCCCCTGCCTGCCCAATCTCCAAGCGGAGATCGGATGCAGGGGCCCTTTCCCGCCAGCTCCCTGTGGCAGGGACAGCCAGGTGGCTCGTTGAGGGGTAGGGAGGAGAGTATCCATCAGGCACTCGCTAAGCCAGCCCTGAGAGGTTGCCGGGCAGATGATAGGAGCAACCACGGGGGCGTGTCAGAGGTCTTTGTGCAGCTCCATTCTTGCTGTACAACATGGTGGTGCTATGGAGGCAGCACCCACGCTTCCGATATGCGCCTCGGTTGCACTGCCCGGCATGGGCCCTGTCAAGTATGAGGGTCTCTGTGTCAGCATGCAGTTCTTTGAAGCAGTTTTCTCGCTTCGGTTGCAAATGCTCAGGGGCAGGGCAGGGCAGGGTCAGCTGCACATTCAACGGGTGAAGCTTCCCCCATCACTGCAAATGCATTCTTTCCCTGTTAGACTTCCTGCAGAACCCAGCTGTACAATTCAGAAGAGCGATACCAGTGGTGAAGGATAGTGGCGGAAACCTTTCTGTGAAAGGAGATGGGGTTTTCCGTGGCATTCGCAGCAGCAGGCATGGCTTATAAGCTTTCAGGAGAGGCGTGGAGGAGCTCAAGTCTGCTTGAATGCCTTGCCTGGGAACTGCGGTCCAACCCTGTGCATGCTTACTCAGAAGCAAGCTGCAGTGCGTTCTGTGGGGCTTCTTTTCTGGTACCTGTGCGTCAAAGAATGCAGCTTTAAATTCAGATGCATAGCGACTGATCACAGACAGGGAATCTGTGGGGAGGAACGCTGCATGTGCTCCAAGGCATGATGCCATTGTCTCCCCAGTTGCAGGACCTGAACATAGGTGCTCAAAATCGGCCCTGGCTCAGATGAAGTCCAAATGGACTTCAATGGTGAAGCAGGAAGGAACGTTGAGCCTTCCTCCCTATCTCGTTGCCCTCTTTCCTTCCCTCCTTCCCTTCTCTCTCTCTTTCCCTCTTTTCCTTCCTTCCTTCCTTCCTAGATCTGTGCATTCCCCCCATACCAAGCAATCCAAAAGAGTCCAGTGGCACCTTTAAGACCAAGGTTTATTCAGGCACAAGCTCTCCCGCCTCTGGGAGAGCCGATCTGCTCAGTCAGGGGTGTGGCCTAATATGCTAATGAGTTCCTGCTGTTGGGTGTGGCCTATTATGCTAATGAGTTCCGGCTGGGCTTTTTCAACAAAAAAGAGCCCTGCCTTTCGCAGTGTGCTCATTGGCTTTCAGTGGGCCTTCCGTCATTGCAGGCCTCGGCCTTTGGCTTGCTTATCTTTCTGATATTGCTCAGACACAGCATCAACAAAGCTCTCCTGCTCCTCGCTTCTTGGCAACCAGGCTGTCTTCACAAGAGATGTACATGGGTTCCTCCCCACCCCACCCCCCGCAGGAGGGCAGACCCTCCTCTTGAGCTCACTGAAGCGTGGATTTAACAAAAGCCAGCCTAAGCCTTTCATGTCAGCAAGGTCCCAAAGTTTTGTTTTCTTGTTCGGCAAGGGGCAGGAGCAAAACAATCAGAGCGGTTTGTTTCTTCCTCTTTACTTGACACAGAGTCGTTGGCTGCCATGGGGAAAGGGAAGAATGCCAAGGCACCATCCTCAAACGGAGCTGCACACGCTCCGCGTGTCACACCTTAGAAGTACATCTCTTACTGTGTGCGTAACAAATGAGCTTGTTTTGCTGCACATGGCAGAACCAGGACGCAGGAGAAAAGGACACCCAAAAATACCCTCCCCTGCCCCGGTCAATGTTGTCAATGCGGGCCCATCGTTATTAAAGCCAATGTGATAATGCGTTTTTCTGTCTCGTTTTCTTTGCTCAGATACAGTTCTCTAGAACTGAATATATGATAAGTGCAAGAAATTGTCAAGAACAAAGTATTAACTCAAATGGGAGCATCTTGTACAGGTGAGGGTGATCCTGCATCTGGCATGCACTCCACATTTTCTCAGCAATGAGGAAAAGGTGCAGCTCAAAACCACTTTCAGCTACCCGGAGGTAATGCCATACTACTGCAAAGAGACCCCTGAATGGCCATAAATCTATGCAGAAGGTACCGTAAAAACCGATGACCAAAGAAAGTCAAAGTGGCACGCAGTCTAGAGGGTACCATAAAATCCATTGATCAACGAAAGTGAAAGCAGCATGCAATGCAAAAGGGAATTTCTGTTCCAACGTAGGTTTCATAAAACAATGGAGGGAAAAACCAATGCAGAATCGCCCAGGGTCTATAAAGCGATTAAGACAGCAGCACAAGCTTTGCAAAACAACTCATATAACCTCTTTGCAACGAAGCACAAATATTCATACGAGAGCCAGCATATTATCAAGGCTAGAGTGTCACACTAGGATCCCACGTTCACGCCCCCACACTGCCACAGAAGCTCATTTGATGGTATGACGCGCGGCCTTATAACCTGCCGTTTTGTGGCGTTCTGTGAGGTGACTGTTCAGGCTTGACTTTACTTTACTGACCAGCACCCTCTGTCTATCTTATAGTCTCTTCGGGGTTTATTTTAAATTGCTTTCTAGGTACGTTGAGGACCACTGCTAGGTATCTTCGGTGTTGGTAATGAGAGTCAGGCAATCAGGCTTTTTTACTTCACAACAAAACAGAACTTTCTTTCCAGAACCAAACAGGGGAATGGAGGATGTATAGATATAGTTGACACTTTGCTTCTTTATAGGCTGGCATGTTTTGCTTAGAATACACTTTGGCAGTAGGCTATATTGTTTTCAGTTTCTTCAGCTGTTCATAAGTTCACGCAACACCTTCATATGTACTCTCTCCTGTCCTGCTTAGTGGCTAGCCTTTGGCTTTGGCTTCTGGGCCCTTTTCCTTGAGTCTCAACTGGCCACCAACCAGCTGTCCAAACTCTGACTATCCTTGCCTCAGCCCTCACTTAACCACCTATCCCAGGTTCTTCGGGAGTTATATAGTTTGTGTTTGTGACCGCTTTTGTGCTCTGCTTTCACTAGACTGTTCACTGTCCTGTGAACCAGACTATCCAGCACCAGTTATCTGCTTCAACTGGTCTTTTATGCTGCTCCCACAGAGCTACAGATAGCCCACCAAGCTCACACAGAGCTACCGAGAGAGCGTCTTCTCACACAGACTCCCCCTCTCAACTCAACGCTCCCAACTGTCAGTTGTGCCCGTCAAGTGTCAGTCACTGAGTGTTCGGAGCTAAATGGCCCCCTCCTCACTTCGTCATGTGACTCAGCAATGCTCTGTGTTTACATTTTTGCTGGTCCCGGATTTTTCATTCCGTCACAGATGGCCTCGGGCCAGTCATTCTCTCTCGGTGTAATCTATATCACACCGTGCATTGCCAACCTCCAGGTGGCACCTGGAGATCTCCTGCTATTACAGTTGCTCTCCAGAGGACCAAGATCATTTGTGTCAGACTCCTGGACAAAGTTGTTCTCAACAATACTCTCTCACCAATGATTTGTTTATTGAGAAATAATCATTTCCAGGCCTGAACTGTACCATGTCAGAACTGAGGGTCTAGCGGGAAAATCCAACAATATAGACAGTTCAAACTAAGCCCCCCTCAAATGCACCAATCACACTTTGCAATCATCTTGCCTAACTTTTGCGCTTCTACAGTTCCTACCCCCCCTTGGTCCTTCCCCCACCCCCCCCCCGGGAAATACATGAATCCCTTATCTATGAAAGCGAGGCAGGCACAGCTTTGGCTTCAAGGTAGGGAGGTATCTTAAGAAGAGTTACAGGATCTAAGACATTGTGGTTCATGGAGGGAAATGCAAGTTTTCCACAATTTAGGGATGAGGAAGCATAATGCACTATGGGCATAACCCCATTCATGTTTTAATTTTCAACACCTGTAGATAAGTGCAGTTGGGGGGGGGGGGATACCATAATGATAATATTATAGTGTTAGAACTTTGAGCTAATTTGCCCCTGGTTCCCTTTATGCCATCACCATCATAATTTAAAGAGGCAGATCTTTGCCAGCCATTTATGTCCTCCTCAGACTCTATGCAGCAAAAGCTCCCATTAGGTCATCCACTGGAAAGCTGGATTGGTTCCCAGTCCTCTGATCCCAGCATCATTCTCCGAGCTGAAGATAACTGAATCCTATCTTTGATAAGAATTATTAAAACCTTTGAAGAGAATTTCATGGCAGATATACATATAATCCCATGCCAACCATGCCTCCTGCAGACCACTTTAAGGCTCTTCTGCATTTTCATTTTCCTCACCTGTAAGTTCCTGTTTGTAAGAAGTTGCCATACTAGGGACTCACTCTGGTAGTGCTTTTCATCCAGGCCGTGGGCTACTTGGGGCACAAAGAAGGAAACTCCCCATTCAACAAATAAACAGTTCTTTTTGTTTACTAAATCCAAGGACGAAGCAGAGGAGGAGACAAGATAACGATCCCATACTCAAAGCAAATAAAAGCCAAACTTACACAGCAGTTAGCACATGCAACAGCCCAAGCCTTCAAGTGAATTCCTCATACAGGGCTCCTGAAGAGGGACAAGTTACAAGGGTCTTTTGGCATTCCTCCAATTTTCTGCTTTGCTTTGCTTTCTCTGTCCAACGACTAACAGCTGATAGTGACCACACCAACTCTACTCCCTCTCTATCCACCCCACCTATTAAGCTATCTCAGCCTTAATTTGCCACAGCTGTCACTACTATTCTGCAAAGGTAAACCATCTAAGGGGTTTACTCTACCCACTCCAGGGCCTCAAAAAAAAAAAAGAGGAAATCATAAAAGCCTTGAACACTGCTGTCACAACCTGAAACCCATACATCTACACATAACATTTAATCCTTTACAGTGTCTCCCGGTAGATTTAAACTGTTTTAATGCCAGACATAAACTGGTGTAATATCAGGTCAACCACTAGAGGGAGCAAAACACCTTGAGAATGGGGGGGGGGGGGAGGAAGAAACAGGAACTTACAAGCCATTAAAATGAGAATGTGGAAAAGCCCCACTATACTGAGCATCCCACAGCTTCCGTGCACATCAACAGGCTTAGAAGGGTCTTGTTCTGCTTAGGGTGGCACTGTAAGAGATTGAGTTTGAAAAGAACCTGGTCCAAATCTGGACTCAGGCAGGGCCTTGTCATGTTGCCCTTGCACAAGCCGCTGTCACCCACCTTCGGCCCTGCTCTGCAATATGGAGGTACAATAAGAATACTGGTCTCTCTTATGAGGCTTTTATAAGGATTATCAAGATGATGCTTGTGTATGGTTTAGGGAAAACACTGTACAACAATAATAATGTATCTGCTAAGGATGTTCTTTGCATCTTCAACCCAATCATTTTCCATTTATTTGCCTGAAGGGAATATCACCTAAATACTATTGCAGATGGGACAAAAATAACAAGTTCTTTAAGCAGCAAGTTATCGTATCTGATTCCTAGAGAAAAGAGAGAATTCAGGGTGTCTGTGATGATATTACGAGGGGCATAGGTCTAATTAAAAGTGCTTAAAGAATAAGCTTACTATCATTGTAGTAGAAGTCTAAATTTAGGTGATGCAGCAGTATGTTGCCAAACTTGGTACAGCTGGAAGTAGGGGACAAAGGGGGGGGGCTTAACCCTAAAACCTGTGATCAAGAACCTAAAAGGGTAAGTCAAACAGAATAGAGGGCCAACAATAAAAACTAAATGTGTATAGTATAAAAAGATACATGTATTTATGAACAAAGAATTAAAAACATATAAGGGCCCAATCACACCTCATGTAAAAAATACCAGAATTTAGCACACAAGGGCTAATGGACTAGACCTAGGGTTGCCAAGTCGATTCTACTCACCGGTGGGGGAGAGTCCTTGTTTGCCCGGGAGCTCCCCCGGCCGGTGACATCACCCGGAAGTGACATCACCACGTTGGGGCGTTGCCAGGGCAACGCTTTGGCAATCGCCTGGCAGGCGGCCAGTCTGAGGCGTGGGGGAGAGGGGCGGTCTCAAGAGGAGCGGTGCTTTCGTCGACAGCCCGGATTTTGGGGTCGCTCCTGAAGCCTTGACTGGGGAAGGGGTGGGGGGGTGGGTGTCACTTGCTGCTCGTGCAAGGAGGAGGCGGCCATGCGGCGGCATTCTGGAGAGAGGCACAGCGTGAGCTTGAAAGGCTGTCCTTCCCCTGGCCGTCCTTCTGGTCGGGCTCCCAGCGCCTTCTCCTCCTGCTGCTGCTGCTGCGAAACGGGAGAGCACCTCTCAGACGGAGAAACTTCACTGCAGCAGCTTTCGAGGAACACGGCTCCTTTTGTCAGGAGGGTCGTCATTATGTTTGGGAAGTCGTCCTGGCTGGACGACTTCGGGGGTGGGGTTTCCCCCGCCGGCCGGCGGATCGGGAACCCCTGTAGCGGGGGATCCCCCGCCCCCCGGGCTGACTTGGCAGCCCTAACTAGACCTGATGCGTTCCGGCCTGTATAGGCCTTCTACAGAGGTCAAACACAAAGAGGAGTATATTGGCTTATACCATACTACAGTACAGTCATACAGTTATGCAACATAGACACAAGATGGACCAGAAAAGAATTGTTCCAAAGTGAAACCACTAGGCATAGAATAAAAGTATAAATGAGGCCTCCAAAGAGTCAGTCACAATGCCAAATGATGTTTCACTGATAATAATGTCTGGTCCAGAAAGTGCCTTCCAGTGAAGGATCCTTCGCACAAGGATTGCATCACCCTTCACCTGGTATAAAGCTCCAGCACTTTACCTTATCAGCACAACTTTACTGAGGATGCTTTGGCTGTACAATCATTGGAAGGCACTTTCTGGACCAGGCCGAAATGCATCAGGTCAAGTCCATTAGCCCTTGTGTGCTAAATTTTTTACAGTTGGAAATAGCCCGTGGCAAAACAGCCGTTACATCAACACAAGTAGAAGAAGACAGCGATATCATCTCTCTTTTAATTCCTTTTTGATTCCATATATCTTGATTCCAAGCAGTAATTTTTGCTGCATACCCACATAAGCAGAGTTACATATTTGGACTAGATTACAACTGGGAGAAATTCACAATATGCAGCACAGAAACCATCTGCCGGAACACATCCTGCCCTCTCACCCTCAAAGCCACACACTGTCTGCCGTTCCAAGCGATCTACTGCATCAGAGAGTGGGTCATTAACAAAGGGCTCTGGGTTTATTATTTAAAAGATCTGAGATAATGCAAGATGGGGAAACAAGGATTCACGGAAAGATCACGGCAGGCCACAGTGGCTACCAGAATGGAAAGACATACCTTTTAGAAATCTCCTTGATGACGCCCAGAGGAAAGGTCGTTCAAAATGTAAGGTCATGGAAAGAGAGGGGCAGTATATACAAATGCAAAGAAGGCCTGGACTCCATTAACCTCAAGAGCTCTGTGGAAAAGGAATTTTGGCAGTCTATCATGCAAGGGGTGCAGAGAGCAGCACCTACAGACAGCGGCCGTCTTTGTGATTCTGGGCTCCAGGCAGAACTCGAGGACAGGGTCCCAGAATAACTTAGGTGATGCAGGAGGGCAGGGCAATCAGCTGCATGGCAGTGGGGGGCCCAACACCCCCTACCATTGACCCCCCCCCCCTCCCCGCATGCGGCCTGATTCTCTGTAGGATGGTTAATGGGGCCCACCACCCTACAGCTAATCCTCCCCCCCCCACACATCTGAGTCTCAGGCAGCAAAAGGGATAGAGTTGCTACCTCTGGGTTTGGAAATACCTGGAGAAGTTGGGGATGGAGCCTGAGTAGGGCAGGGTTTGCAGAGGGGAGGGGGCTTCAGTGGGGTATAATGCCATAGAGTCCACCTTCCAAAGCGGACATTTTCTGCAGGTAAACTGATCTCTGTTGCCTGTCCTTATATAAAAAAGCAATTTCTGTCCTTATATAAAAAAGCAATTTCGGGTGGCAACGTTCTATATGTGCCCAAATCAGTTGGTGCCCTGAACTGCCACTCAGAAAGGCCACTGGCTGCGTTGCCTTAGCTTCGCACATAGAAGCGCCATCCAGCTTCTTGGGTTCAGTGTGCTGTGAGCCGACCGAGAGGATGGATGCTCTGGCGTGCAGAGGGTAAGCAGGCCAACTGGGAGAAAGGCGGGGAGCGGAGCAAAAGGCCAGAAAAGTAAAGAAAACTGGGCAGGGAGAAAAGTGTGGCCCACTGGGCTCCCTCTTTGGCCTGCGCGTGTGTGGCCTGGCAAGGAGAAGCCCTGCACATGTGAAGAAGCTGGCTGTGTAGCAGCCGGGTGGAGGGGGGGCACGGGGTACTCACAAGCTGAGGGTTGGCCAGGTGCCCCAGGGGAACTTCATCCGGGCTGGCCTGGGCCCCCCAAGCCACATCGCTGCCCGCCCTCTGAGGTTGCTGGCCGGGCTGGGGGAGGCTGTACCAGGTGGCGCAGAACTCCCAGCAGAGGCTAGCTGACAGGTGGGCATCATCATCTGTGAGGGAGCGGGAGATGGCAGCAGTGGCGCCTCAGCCAAGTCCTGCCACACTTTGCCTTTTCCGTCTCCCTCATGGAGAGCCCTGAGGAGTAGAAGGCCACTGCCTCTTCCCACCTGGTCGAGCTCCGGAGGTGGCCCCTGGCCCGCTTCCACAAGTGCTCGGCAGTGCGGGCCGAGGACGCTGAGGCACTGGCAGACTCAGAAGTGGCCAAGGAGGAAGCAGTGGTGGCGAGGCAGCGGCGGCTGCTGCAGCAGAAGGGCCACCCTGTTGTCATCTGGCTCAGGCAAGGCTGCTCTGTCAGCGGTCCACAATGGGCCCCGCCGCCGCCACCACGCCCACCACAAGTCCTCCCCGCAGCAGAGGCAGCGCCACACCAACCACCTCCTGCTGCCCAACCCCAGCGGCGGGAGCCAGGACATGGGCAGCAGTGGTGGCGGAGGGCTACTGCTCTACCTGCTGCTGGGCCTGGAGAACGGGGACGAGGATGACCCTTCTTCTACCGAGGGACAGAGAGGGGCCAGGCCTTATGAAATAGCTAGCCCTGCGTCCAACGGTGGTCTGGCCATGGCGCTCAGCTGGAGCTGCGAAGGGGGGGTTAGGGGACCTGCTGCAGGCCGCTGCACTCTCCCAGGCCCTCTTCATAGAGCCCGTTACATTTCTTTCCGCAACAGGCCTTATTACTAGTCAGGTATAATCCTGAATTTGGCAGCCTTAGGGATCAGCAGTATTAAGGGCCATGGGGCAGCTGGCTATGAAGGACTAACTTGGTCGGTGCGCAGATGGGAACGTTCACTGAAAATAACTGGAGTTCTGAGAAGAATTTGAGAAGACTTATGGATGGTTTGTGACTGCATTCTGCCCTGCCCTGGAAGAAGGTTTGCTGGAGACAGTGTGCAGAGGACAGCAGGACCCATAGGCTGTGGCAGAGGTGGTCATGGAAGGGTTCTTTGTTCTGTTATCAGAAAGGAAGAAACTAGGCTCTTATCACTTTAAATCCCTCAAAAGCACCTATAGAACAAATTTAGAGTCTAGCAGCACCTTTAAGACCAACAAAGGTTTATTCAAGGTAGGAGCTTTCGTGCGCACACACCCTTCTTCAGACATTAGAGAGAAGCTGCGTTGATCCACATTATTGCCATTCTTGCAGTGCTCTGTCAAGAGATTGGTGATGAACACCAACAGAGAGAGAGAGTTGATAAAGATATTCGAAACCACTTGTCAACCCTAGGAAAGCTGTTCTCTTTATCTCTTGCATTCCTTGGATTCACACGTCTTTACAGGAAGGAGTGATTTATGCTGTTCAGGAGTTTGAAAAACAAAGACTTTTTAGTCTACTGGTATACTTTTCCACTTCATAGCTCTATCAAGACGGCTTGAAGATAAAACATTCCAGGAATATAGCCTCAACAGTGTCAAGAACATTTGCATCAAGCTTTTGTATTATACTCATACCTTCATCTACTGGCTTTGTCTGCGTTTATGGCATGTACTTTACATAAAGAGGATTGTTACGAAATCTGCTCTATAACATTATAAAAAGTACAACCTCAGTTTGTATTCTTATGCAGGTCTGTCCCTGCATGCGCCTTTCATTTTCCTGTGTCTATCCAGACCTCTTTTATGCATTTGGTTTCCTGCCATTTGGTTGTAGATCCAAATAAACAGGTATCAGGTTAAATGTATTTTATTTTATTTATTTATCAGATTTATACTCCGCCCTCCCAGCCAAGGCCAGCTCAGGGTATATATTTATTCAGGGGTCATTTCGTAGAAAAAGAGGGGCAGGAGCTCATTAGCATAACTCATTTGCATCACTCATTTGCATATGCCACACCCCCTAACATACCGGAAGTGTGTCAGAAGGCAACACCCACCCCTCAGGCTCCACTCCACAGGTGAGTGAAACTGACCTGCTCTTCCTCCATTCCCTTCCCCATCCAATACTTTGTGCAAAAAAAGATAAGCATGAAGAACACACCCTCATTCTCTTCCTGCTCCCTTGAAACCACCAGGTTTCAGGTAGACTTGAGATACCCAGGACATGTGCACCAGCCATCCCTTTCCATTCCCCTCCCCACAACAAGACACCCTGTGAGGTAGGTGGGGCTGAGAGAGGTCTTTTGAGAACTGCTCATGAGATAACAGCTCTGAGAGAACTTGTAAATGGCCCAAGGTCACACCAGCAGCTGCACGTGGAGGAGTGGGGAATCAAACCCGGTTCTCCCAGATTAGAGTCCAACTCCTGACCACTACACCAAACTGATGGGGTGGAAACTGCTGAAGGATTGGTGAAATTTCTCTAGTACTTATGTGCCATGTGCCCAGATAAAAAATGGTATACTTAGAAAATGTATATGCCACCTTGAGCAAGTCTCTGGAAAAGCAGCACACAGTCATAAAAGGAACAATGAAAAAAATTATCAATATTAAAACAAAACATTAAAAACAATAAAGACCTAGCAGGGCTTTCCCCGGGGCGCTGCGCCTCTGCACTGCTCGGGGAAGCCGAGGAGGGGGCGGGGCTTGGTCATGTGCCCGCCCCCTGGGCTCCTCACTCCGGGAGCTGCACTTCTGTGCGCTCCCGCTCCAACGGACCCCTGTATGTATTCTACTCTGTAACCCCCCCCCCCCAAAAAAAGTCACCATCGATGCCCACTACCTTTGTACGTGAAACAAAAGAGGTATACAAATCCTTCCCCAAAACAAGGAAAAGATTTTCCCTGGGCAGCAGGAAAATGCCATTGAGCAATACAGGAAGCTCCAAGTCTCTTTCGTAGGAAACACAACCTTGCGGTCATGGTTTGCAACAGCAACAGTAAAAGTAAAATGGAGGGCCTTAAGAAGAACTGTAGTCATTCCGGGAGATCTGCAGCAGCTATGTGATCATAAGAACATGTGTCGGGTCATCCCAATGTGAAATTGTGTGAAGTACTTATGCACGAACCCAGAGAACGTATATAATGTCTAGTCTGGCCCTCAGCCAGTCTCTGTGCAAATGTTTCCTGTATCATCTCATTTGTCTGAGAGATGGAAACAGCAGGCACTGTGGTCTACTGCTTCTCAGGGGTTGACAGAAAGACTCCCTGAAAGCCTAGAGGCAGGGAGGAAGATTGAAACTGACCTGAAATCAACTAGTAGTCTGTCATGATGGATGTTCTTCCCAGCTCTGCTGCAAGGAACGGTTTCCATCGCCAGTGTCTCTAAATGTCACCGGTGACAATCATGGTGCTGTAAGTTTATGAGAATTATGACAAAATGGGACTTTCTTGCCTTTGTGTTTGCAGCCTGCTGTGCTCCCCAGAATACAGCTTCTGGTGTTCAGTGGGCCCGCAAGAATACTACGGGGTCTGCAACGTGAGGTGGGGGGGGGGGACAAAGGCATCCCACGGAAGCTTGTGCACTAGTAGGAGGCAGCTGATGATCTAATGCATAGAATGCTAACATTTATTTAAACGCAATGGGTTGGATCCAGTGCTCCCTCTAAGCTGTGGAGTCTTGTGAGCAAAAATTCTACTTTGTGAGCTACTGGCATTAAAGTTGTGAGCGAGCGATTCGGCTACTGCATAAATTAGTCTGCCCTGGAGCCATCCTTCCTGAGCTAAGGAAAAAATGAGTGAGTCGGAGGCTAAAAAACTGTGAGCTGGTTCACACTAACTCAGCTTAGAGGGAACACTGGTTGGATCCATGGATCCCTTCCGTTAACAGTGGCACATTCCTCCACCCCAGGGATCTAGCTCTCAGTGCAACAGGAAAGCCTAGGGAGGGCTCCTTGGACTGGAGGAAGGGATCCCTATTGAGTACTGGATCCGGTTCAAGGTGCTGGTACTTACCTTTAAAGTGGCCAGGGGGCAGCTATCTTCGGGACCGCCTCTCCCCATATGAGCCCACAGGAACTTATGATCCATTAATCAACATCTCCTGGTGATCAGGGCCCTGTAGGACCTCTTCCACCAGGCTTTCAGCTGAGGTAGCAGGCGCCCACCTGCTATTGGCCTCCCCTCCAGTGACCTCAGATCCGAATGGCCACCTGGGAACAAATTGCTTCTTGCTGAGATCTATTGAGGCATTGGGGTTTTATACTAATGTTGTTTTTAGATATTTTTATTCTTATTTATTGTTGTATTTGTACCCTGCCCTCCCCGCAAAGCAGGTTTGGGGCTGCTCCCGTTCTTAAAACACCTTTACAAAATACATAAATAATTAACAACAATTTAAAACCAATAAAACATCATAAAATCCAAACATATTAATAATAACAGTGCTGTTGATGTTTTTATTTCAAAGATGGTCCGAAGTTTCACTGACCTCGATAGTCAAGCTGACCGTCCGGGCCGCAGTTCGGTGATGGTACAGAGGGGGCGGCTCCTAATCGAAGGCCTGGTGGAAGAGCTACGTCTTGCAGGCCCTGCGGAACTGTGATAGGTCCCGCAGGGCCCTGATCTCCTCTGGGAGCTTGTTCCACCAGTATGGAGCCACCACTGAGAATGCCCTGGCCCTGGTAACAGTGAGCCTTGCATCCTGAGGACCACGGAGGGTCAACCGATTGCAAGACCCAGACCGTAGTGCTCTCTGGGGTATATGTGGGGAAAAGCGGTCCCTCAGGTATGCCGGACCTTGGCCATATAGGGCTTTAAAGGTAAGTACCAGCACCTTGAAGTGAATTTGGTATGCTATTGGCAGCCATCGCAGTGTCCTCAGCACAAGTCAGATGTGTTCCCATCTAGGGAGACCCATCAACAGCCTGGCCGCAGCATTCTGCACTAACTGCAGCTTCCGGATTTGAGACAAGGGCAGCCCTATGTAGAGAGTGTTACAGTAGTCTAGTCTCAAGGTGACCATCACATGGCTCACTGTGGCCAAGTCATTGTGGTCCAGGTAGGGGGCCAACTGCCTGACCAGCCGCAGATGGTAGAAGGTGACCTGGCAGTGGCTGCCACCTGGGCCTCCATTGTTAGGGAGGTATCCAGGAGCACTCTCAAACTCCTAACCTCCGGTGTTGGCACCCATGGCACCCTGTCGAAGGCCAGGAGTGGGATCCACGCCCTCGGGCCACCCCGGCTCAAGCACAGGACCTCAGTCTTTGTTGGATTCAGTTTCAGCTGGCTCAGCCTAAGCCAACAAGCCATGGCTTTTAATGCCCGGTTCAGGTCTTCTGGGGTGGAGTCTTACCAACATCAGATAGAAGTGGGTGTCATCAGAGTACGGGTGGCACCCCAGCCCATACCTCCGGATAATCTGGGCAAGCGGGTGCATATAGATATTAAACAGCATCAGGGAGAGCACTGCCTCCTGGGGGACCCCACACACCAGCAGGTGTCTCTCGGACTGCTGCTCCCCTAGTGCCACCCTTTGTCCCCGACCATGGAGAAAGGAAACAAGCCACTGTAAGGCAAGCCCCTGAATTCCCATGTCATTGAGGTGGTGGGCAACTAACTGATGGTTGACTGTATGGAACGCGGCCGACAGATCTAACAACAGCAGCATCGCCGAACCGCCCTGATCCAGGTGTCTCCGGAGGTCATCTGTGAGGGCGACCAGTGCCGTCTCCGTCCCATGTCCCAGGCAAAAGCTGGATTGGAAGGGATCCAGGGTGGAAGTGTCATCCAGAAAGCCCTGCAACTGTGTTGTCACCACTCTCTCAATTAATTTGCCCAGATTTTTAGATAGATTTTAATTGTTGATTTGTTATATTGTTATAATGTGAATCTTACGAGCCCGTTGGCAGGGAGGGTGGGATACAAATTGAATAAAATAAATAAATAAAATCAGTGTTAGCAAACTGGATCTGCAGGACTCAGCCCATTAGCTCGCACACGCAGGTACCTATGGTGAAATGTAGCCAACATGCATGTTTATTGAAATTTGATTAATCAGTTATTGATATACTAAAAAAAACTTTCGCTGGTGGGCAATGGATGAAGACACTACTATTTTCATATTGCAAGGGATATCTGATCACATACCATGGGGCCTGGGACAAGTCATTTGGCAAAGGAAAATTACTTAGAGCAGTGGCCTTCAGTCCACGGGTTAGGGCCTTCAGGTGGCTAACAGAACATCTCCTGCTGGGTCGCCAGCCCCTCCAGAGCTTTTCAGAAAGGCCTGCTGCTAGGGCACAGGTGTGGAGAGAAATGCTGTCACACCCTATACCTGTCTTTGCACACACACTCAGAAAAGCAACGAGGCAGTGAAGAAAAATCATCCGGTGCTGGAGCTGTGCCCTGTTGATCACAGGCAGGGCTACTCCTCCTATGACTCTGATGTCACGTTACTGTGATGTCACACTGTTTCCTGTCAAGTGTTTGCAACACAGAGGGTCTCATGCGGCTGCCTAGGTGGGTACTAGGTTTGCCCACCGGGAGCATTTGGAGAACAGAAGCAGTGGCGGGGTGTGTGGAGACTGGGGAAGACAATGTCATGGGGTGTGTTCACACGGTCCTGCTGGAGCCTGCTGGAGCCGGCTCGAAACGGCTCGTTCCGCCTGTATGTGATCACACTGACCTTGCCTTGAAGCGGCTTCAAGTGGCTTCCCGGCGTCTACACTACCGAGCCGTGGGGAGCGCATTCCTTTTTTTAAAAAAAAATTTCACCGCTTGTGCATGCGCACAAACGCTCATACGTAGGTTTAACGAAAAAAGGTTTTCGCGCATGCGCAGACCCGTTCAACCGAATCACTGCTTCCTGTTGATAGTACCGCAGAGCACAGTGATCTCACTCATATTATAACACTTCGCAGTAAAATCTTCACCGAAAAATTAGCATACCGTTAATACCACATTATGTAGACTATTGAACAAGCGGCCATTTAATGATATGTTCTTTAAATGTTGGTATGTATGGGCGCTCATGTGCTTCTCGGAAAAAAACAAAAAAAATGGCGGACAAAAAGAAGCCAGAGGCTTCCGCGGGGAAGGGGGGGGGGGATTGGAAGTGGCTCGAAGACGGCTGCACTCTCACACTAGGAAAAGGCGGCTTGAGCCGGAAGAAGACAGCTGAAACCACCTAAGGACCTGGTCTCAAAAAACCAACGTTTTGAGACGCTATTTGCACCGGTAAGTGACGGCTGGGGATGGGAGCCAGCAGTGCCTGTCTGAACACAGCAGATTTGAGCCGGCTCAAAGCGTTTCCAGATGGCTCAAAACTGCCTGTGTGAACGCACCCATGGTGTCTGTGTGATACTTTAAGGATTCCACTGATCCCTATGGTGCAAACCATCGAGATTAGGAGAATTCCTAGAGCATCGCAAGCAATGCTCCCTCTAAGCCATGGAGTCTTGTGAGCAAAAATTCGACTTTGTGAGCTACTGGCATTAAAGCTGTGTGCGAGTGATGTGGCTACTGTGTACATTAGTTTGTTCTGGAGCCATCCTTCCTGAGCTAAGACAAAAATGTGTGAGCCGGAGGCTAAAAAACTGTGAGCTAGCTCACATTAACTCAGCTTAGAGGGAACACTGGTCGCAAGTACTGTGACATCATTCTCCCTCCCATTTTTGCTCTTGCTTGAAGGTGGGGGCCAGAGCACAGGGGGTGGGCCCTGAGATGGGAAAGTCTACTGATTTCCAGTTTACAGCCTTAATACATCCTCAGCAGCTGCAGTCATTACCCATGAATCTCCAGGATTTACCTGCACAGTATTGTGACCATGTAGCCCCAGAAATGTTGTACACAAGCGCTTAAAAAGCCAGTGGCAATGGGACACATCTGATCGCTTCTCCTTGCTTGAAGAAACCAACTTACAAATGTTTGACTGTTTACTACCATTTAGCAGAAGCGGCAATAACATTAGAAGAGGAAACAGACCCTGCCTCCCCTGTAGAAAGGCCACAGTAAAATCCACATACAGGTGTCCCAGGGCTCTGCAAAGTGATATAGCTCCTAATGCTTATGAAGGAAAACAAGACTGGTAACATCTGCAGGATCTGAACAGCTGTGCCACGTCAAGCAACGAATGACACAGGCTTAAATAGGTGCTTTGTAACTACTAAGAGGTCTGGGCAGTGGAGCTCACTGAGCTGAATTATGCATGCACTTCATTATATGTTAATATGCTTTAAAAATTAATAACTTTTCATTTGCTGAAAGAGAGACGGCACCAACTGGATATTTCAGCTGGGAACAGAGGGGCCATGCCCAACTTCCAGATGTTCCATTCCGGATGCTTCTCATGGCTTCTGTTTGTTCCTTTCCAATGCCTAAAACCTCTGTATTTTATACAATACATGCTGGAGGTCTGTGTGGAATTGTGAGGAGGGGAACAAAACAAAATCCAATCCTGCCCCATTAAATCTCCTCTTTGAAGCTGTCAGAGTTTAGAACAGGCTGATTTCCCCACTCTCCCCAGTTTGGTGTAGTGGTTAGGAGTGCTGACTCCAGTCTGGGAGAACTGGGTTTGATTCCCCACTCATCCACATGCAGCTGCTGGTGTGACCTTAGGTCAGTCACAGTTCTCTCAGAGCTGTTGTCTCATCAGCAGTTCTTGAAAGAGCTCTTTCAGCCCCACCTACCTCAGCTGCCCGCAAGATTCTGTCCTTTCTGGAGAGTTTTCAGTCCTCCTTAGTTTGTTTCTGAAGGATTTAAAAAAAAATCTTTTGGTTAATTTAAAAAGTCTTTCCCCCCCAAATCCAGGGAGTCTTTTGAATACATAGATTCCCGCTACAGGATCTGTAGCTGGCTGCCTTGTATAGCTATTACCAACTGCACAAGAGCCAGCCAGTTTTCTACTAGATGGTGTGATGCCCCTTTCTCACTTACACAGAATGCCTACCACCCTCTACCCTTCTCTCTCGGGTTCGGGGTTACAAGTAGATCAGGACACCACACATCACTGGCCATTTTGCTGCTTCCATGGACCTCCTTCCAGGACATCACACCCTTCTCATCTCTTTTAAACTCTCTAGAGAGCCATGACCATCCCCCCCCCCGAGACATCAGCAGACAGGGTAGCCTAACCCCCCTTTAATAACATGCCCTCACTCAACCACTTCACAGAATTATTGAGGTTGGAGGCTCAAACTATTCATAGAATCATAGAATCTTAGAGTTGGATGGGACCTCCAGGGTCATCTAGTCCAACCCCCTGCACAATGCAGGAAATTCACAAATACCTCCCCACCCCACCCCCCAGTGACCCCTGCTCTTTGCCCAGAAGAGGGCAAAAAACCCCAGCCCTCCAGGATCCCTGGCCAAACTGGTCTGGGAAAAAATTGCTTCCTGACCCCAAAGTGGCAATCAGCATTTTCTTGGTTATGTAAGAAAGGGCCACAAGAACGGAGCACCGATTCCATTCACACGCTGCCACCATTTATTCATATCCTAAAACACATATAGATTGAGATCTGCACAGCGGTTGTGTACGGGTTTCTTTCCCTGAAACACACACCCAACAGGGTTAAACAAAACAAGAACTAACATTTATTTATGATTTGAGAACAGAACACTGAAGAAAGTCAGGTAGAGGTTATTGCACTTCATTTCCCTTGAACTTTTGAACTGTTGTCAGTAGCCATACCCCTCCTCTTGCAGAGGGGCAGTTTATAGCTGGAATAACCATAAACACCCTTCTTAAAATAGCACCCCAAAATCATAAGTGCAGGACACTGCCCGGCCCAAAATGAAACAACATGGATGCCTGCCAGGAACAAGCCTGGGAACGGAGTTTAGAAGTTTGAATCAGTGGCTGACTGACTACTATTTTCTCCGCACCCCAGACGGATGCATCATTTAGAACAATGGGTCTCCCAAAACCTATTAACTTACCCTTGGATTAATCCCATGAACACCCAACCTGACTTCCCCTGCACCCGCTTACCTTAATTAAGCAGTGATTTAACCCACATTTAATCCTATTCCCCTAACCCATTAGCCTTTCCTGCCCGGTCATCAGACCTCCCCCACACCATTGTGCACCTCAAAAAAGCCCATTAAGTTATTGTTTTCTGGCAAATGCATCATCCTTGCCTGAGGACACATTTTGTCCTATATCTGGAGCAACTTGCTTCTCAGCAGTGTGTGTGTGTGTGCGCGCGCACGCGCGCACATGTGTGTTGTGTGACCAGCTACACCCCCACTTTGTGGGTTCTTTTTCTCTCCTTCACAAAACGCTGGCTGTTTTGCTGCCTCCATAGATCTCCTTCAAGATTGGTAATTATCGCCCTTCCCTAAAAACACTTTCCCCTCTCCACACTTCCTTTTCCCAGTTAGCTCTTGCATGTGTTTATTGTGTGCATTTTGGTTTTATTATTTTCTCTTCAATAAAAACCTTTCCATTGAACATCTGTCTGGTTTATTTGAGAGCTCTCTTAAGGGAAAAATCCCCATAAACATAGGCGGAGAGCCTAATTACCCCCTCTCGCTCTGTCTCCTTAAAGCTAATTCCCTCAACTAATTAGGAGACTGCCTCTTTGGGTAACACTGTTTCCCTATTGCAGCATTTGGGATCCTTTGTTACAAATGGTCTTTTCTTTCCATTCAGCTTTAAGCTGTTCTTTACCTCAGGTTGACTCAGCCAGACATACCCTTTACTCCCCCTAGCTGTCAGTTCCCAACTGTGGTTTCCCAACTGTCTCACACTAGCACTCTGTCAGCTCTCATTGGTGGAGAGGCTGAACCTAACCTCCCTGACACAGATGGTTATACAAAGTTTCAAGGGTTTGGGGAAATGCTACATATTTCAAGTGCTGCAGGAATTCCCCTGTGCAAACTGTAGAAGCAAAAGATGTATCTTTAAATGCTTGTGCACATGCAGCTTGTGCATATGCCTCAGACATACAGACAGAGCTTTGGGAAGACATTAGAGAGATATTGTGTGGGTCCGTATTATTGTCATTCCTGTGGTGCTCCATGAAGAGAGTGGTGGCAAACATCTACAGAAAGACTGAGTTGAAAAAGATATTTGAAACCACTTCCTACTCCGGAAGAGCGTGTCCTCTCTTTTACATTCCTTGGATTCTTATATATTTTTCACATTTTTAACTCATGGCTATTACCTGAGACATTTCCATGTACTCAAAAAGGAAACAATTTAAAAAAAGAGTTTTCCCTCATTAGATTCACACCCTAAATTCTGTGGCCACAGTCCGCTTGCAGCCGCATTGCCAGTGCCATCAGGACCCGAAGAAGAGGAAATCTGGAAAGCCCTTGGGATTTTTAAGATTCATCATGGATCACATGATGCGAAATATTTTCTGCTTGGCCCAGGGTACACCAAAAACTCTGCACTTTCCAGATGGGAAGAGCATTGGCTGACAGGCGGTAACTTATCTTTCAAAAACCACTTCAGTGTTTAAGGTCCTTGTGGATTTCCCTTTTCTCCCCACAGCATTTCATTAAAACTGTCAAGATCAAATGCGACTGACAGCTGGAAAACATCATTATATGTGTCAGCACAAAAATTGCTGCTAAGTTTTGATTAATTCATATCTGCAAAACCAACATTTTTATTTTCTTTAAAAATGCTTTGCCTAATACCCCTCAAGCCTGGAATTCATTTATGAAACATGTCATTACCTTCAAAAGCCTGCTACTTTTCGAATTTTTTAAAGGTAAAATACATTTTTAATAAAATACACCAAGTGTCTACTTAAAGAAATGGAGACCTGAGGAGGGACTAGATTGACTGTTCTCCCAGAGACCAAGGTATAACAATATATTCAGGCTAAAGATACCAGAAGATGCTGTTATCACCTAACACTCAGCCCGTTGGTATTAAGGACAAATATCATTTTTTTTTAAATGGAGCAGGTTTATTAAACTGGCTGTGGTGCATGAAGAAGGCACCATGCTTAAGGTTCAAAAAAATGACATCAGGTCTATCAGTCATGTGGGAGGGAAGGAACCACAATGAGAAGTAGCATCCGGAATGCCTCAGATACAACCTGCTTCGAAATGTTGTAGCATGCAGGTATGAAGAAGAAGAAGAGATTGGATTTATACCCTGCCCTTCACTACCCAAAGGAGTCTCAGAGCGGCTTACAATCTCCTTCCCCTTCCCCTCCCCACAACAGGCACCCTGTGAGGTAGGGGGGGCTGAGAGAGCTCTCCTGAGAACTGACCTTGAGAGAACGGCTCTGAGAGAAGGAGTGGGGAATCAAACCTGATTTTCACAGATTACAGTTCACGCTCCTAACCACTACATCAAACTGAGTTACTGGGACTACTCTCCCGCTTTCAAAGCTCTTCACTGGCTGACGGTTCACTTTTAGGGAGCCTTACTTGATACCCTACTTGAACCTCAGGAGTCCTATGTGGCCAAGGATGAGAGTTCCTGAAATATTTCTTAGGGTTGCCAACCTCTATTTTTAGTCCCCCCCCCCCCTCCAGCTTGTTACTGTCCATCATTACAGTTTTTGTTTGTATGTTTGTTGTCTTGTCGTCAAGTTGCATCTAGCTCAGGGCAAACCCTGGCCTAGGGTTTTCAAGGCAATAGATGTTCCAGAGTTGGTTTGCCAGTGCCTGGCTCTATATCACAACCCTGGTGTTCCTTGGAGGCCTCCCATCCAAATACTAGCCAGGGCCGACCCCGCTTAGCTTCCAATATCTGACAAGATCAGGCTAGCCTGGGCTATCCAGGTCAGCACTTCATTATACTACCCTACATTTATTGTTCTGCTCTTAGGGTTACTCTGGATATATTATGTCTCTTTCTGATGATTCTTTTAGCAGTTGTATTTTACAGTCCTTTATTCTGTGAGTTTTTGTATGTTTTTATTGTATTTCAGTTAGATCTGTAAGCTGCTTCAAGCATGTTTTATGGAGTGTGGGGTGTTAAGTAGCAAAGGAAGTCCCTAGTAATTAAGTGTGCCCTGTGGTGCTTCCTTCCCCATCCAATCACTAAGAGAACAAAGTCTCTGAAGAAGTGTGCTTGCACACGAAGAGCTTATTCCCAGAATTAAACTTTGTCAACCTTAAAGGTGCCACTGGACTCAAACTTTGGTCTGTTGCTTCAGACCAACACAGCTACCCACCTGAATCAATCACTAATAGGTTAATATAAGATTATATTATTCTTCCAAGGCAGGTATTTCCTGTTGCAACAGGCAACTTGTGTGTGTTGAAAGACATAATTACTTTTATGGCAAGAAGAGAGCTCTTTTCTCTGCTCGGGAGATGGGATGCAGCTATGCTTGAAACCCCTACCAAGCCTTGGGAAGTCATCTCTATGGATTTTATAACCAATCTTCCTCCTAGTAAAGGGAAGACTGTCATTTGGGGGGGGGGGGTGGACACGTTTTCTAAGCAAGCACACTTTATTCTGTTTAAACAATTACCCATGGCTAAAGCCTTAGCCAAAGCTTTCATGGCACACATTGTGAAGCTCCATTCTATTCCACACAAGATAGTCTCCGACCGTGGAACTCAGTTTGTTGCCAACTTCTGGCGGGAGCTCATGGACATTATGGGGGTAGAATCTGCCCTAAGTAGTGCTTATCACCTAGAAACGGATGGCCAAACTGAACGGGTGAATCAGTTTCTTGAACAATTCTTACGGTGTTATACTAATTACCAACAAGATGATTGGGTGGACTTGTTACCTTTTGGTGAATATAGCTATAATAATGCTGTACACTCTTCCACAGGGGTCTCTCTATTAATGGCAAAGGAGGTTATGAGGGGGTACCTTTACCGTCATTGAATTTGCCCCCCCCAACCTCTAGTAATCTGGCTGACTGGTGGAACTCTTTGAATGAGGCTTGGCGTCTAATTGCAGACACTTTGGAAAGGGCAAAAAAGGATTACAAAAAGTATGTGGCCAAAGGACAGGGTCTGGGCTGGGATCTGCAGCCAGGAGATTCTGTTTACATGTCTACAAAAAAACATTAAAGGATTACAACCCAGCAGGAAATTGAGTAGGAAATATGTGGGACCTTATAAAGTGTTGAAAAAAAATCAATGATGTAACATTTGAACTCGAATTGCCTAAATCTCTGAAAAGTATTCATCTGGTTTTCCATTTCAGCCTCCTGAAAAAAGATCCTGGGCTGACAGGGTGGAGACCCCAACCTCCGACTCCTCCTCCTCTGATGAAGGGGGGTGAACCTCACTACGATGTGGACCATATCCTCGACTCTAAATTAAAAAGGGGTCGTTTGTTCTGTCTTATTCGCTGGCATGATTTTGGTCCTGAGCATAATGAATGGGTTGAATCTGTGCATGTAAACGCTCCTGCAAAAATTCATGCCTTCCATAAAATATACCCTGTAAAGCCTGGGGGTTGATGGGATTTTGTGGAGAGCAGGATGTCAGGGTCTGACATTTCCAGCTCGGGAGATGGGATGCAGCCATGTGATTAAATACTGTCTCCCCCCCTCCTGCGGAATGTGTTCCTTTCTCTTGCTTACGCCTCCGCCTCTGTCTCTTTCTTATCTATGGCCTTGGCCAAGTCTTCTCACAGGCTATGTTGCTAACTGGGAATTTTCCTACAGGTGCAAACTGCTTTTCTTTCCCGCTTCTTCTCTTGGGAATAAACGGACCTGGGATTGGGGCACTGTATCATGATTGGTAGATGTTTACTTACACTGTCATTTGAATACACTATAACTGTACCAGTGCTTGCCTCACCTATCCATTACTTACTCAACAAGTATGCACCAGTAATCCACCAAATAAAAGAAGTTCTTGTTTAAGACCCTTTGTTTTTGGTTTGAAATCCATTGGACTCTCACAGTTACCTTTGTTTCCTAGTGGTAGGATGGGTTTTGCAGCGATATGGTGGTGAGGCTCAAGAGATAGGTTAGCAATAAGTGAGAGCCCCCCCCAAAAAAGAAATTATCTCTGAAAAGTATGCCACCACACAAGTTAACATTTTCACTGATAAGACCGTTGGAGTGAGCGACTCAGCATGCTGGGACATTGCGAGGAGCCACATCCCTCTAAGAGTGTATAGGTGCTATCTCCTTGAATGGGATGCTCCTCTTTGTCTTAACCTGGGAGCTGCCCTCTGACCTTCCTCCTCTCTGTGTGTGCATTTTGTTTTCCCGCATTCGCCACATGGGTCTGGATCAAGTCACACATCTGCAGGCCTCTCCTGTAGAAACCATGCCCTCATACCTCTGTACACATGATGCCAGATTATCCGACCACTTGTGATAGGGGAAATACTCTTCAGATTAGGCTTCCCTCTCTTTCCTTTCGACTGCATCCTGAATGTGAACTGGATCTACTTGAATAAATGTAAGTTCACCTTTTCTGCAATATACGTCTTGGGAGATTTATTTACTGCACTCAGTATCATGTTTCTATGCCTGGGCAGACTCTGCTTTATTAACCAACTATTCCAATAAAAACAATGGATATTTTGGGCCAAGCACCAAACACTTATGCACGTGGCACAGAAACGCATTTTTAACCCCCTGCGCTATGAAAATGTATAGTTCTTTGGAGTGTAATTTTCTTTCACATTTTTAAGAGCAGGGCACTGGGGTGAGACTACATCAAGTTAAAAGAAGCCTGCATTCAGAACCCAGCATGAATTCCATTTTGTGAAGAAAACGAAAAAGAATGTTGGGTTTATAACAGGCATCTGTCACCAAAGCTGACAATGGAACAGACAGTTCTCGCATGGTCATCAAAATTCCAAATTGCTCACAGAACTAGATTTGTAGTACTGTACTTGTGGTGTAAAAATAATCTACTTCTGGGATACAGATGGGGAAATTTACACAGAAAGAAGCATTCCTTCTGAAAAGTGGGAAAGTAATTATTAGGGCTACAAAGGTAAATTACAGTCTATGGGTTGTATCCTACTACTCTACCCTATAAGAAAGACTCATTCTATATCAGCACAAGGTGTGTTTTGGCGCTGATGGAATCCACTGCCTTCGCCCCACGGTCCTATTAATAAAGGTGATAAAGGCAGCTCATATCAAATCAATTACTAGTTGTTGTAGATTTTCCAAACTGTATGGCCATGGTCTTGGCATTGTAGTACCTGTCACAGGCTGGGGTGCCAGTCAAAGGAAGTCCAGAACAGGCTGAGGTCAGAAGCTGAGAAGACAGTGCAAAGTCCAAAGCCAAGCTGGGGTCAGGAGCCAGAAACACAGAGCCTAGTCCAAAATCACTGACCAGAAACATAGTCCAAAGCCAAGCCGAGGTCAGGAGTCAGGAACAGAGAGCCAAGTCCAAAGCCAGGGGATCCGAAGGCCTAGGTGCAAGAGCTGGGCCAAAGTTGATGCAAGGCGGCACAAAGCTGACTTGTTGCTTCCAGGAAGAGACTGCCCAGAGTGTGGCGTTAAATGCTGCTTCCAATTAGCCAGCTGTACGATCACCCAGGCTCCTGTTAGAATTTTGGGCTAGCCGAGCATCTTCCCTGTAGCCTGACCTCTCATCGTCTGGTTGCTAAGTTTTGCCACAATCACTCCCTTAAATGAGTCACACATGGGGGTGAGTCAGGAGGACTTTCAGTTTGCAATTCTTCCCCCTTATCTGAACCAGGTGTGAAGAATGCTGATACTGGCAACTAGCAGCTATCCTCCTCTGCTGCTTCAGAGAGGCCAGCTGTGGTTTCTGCAAGCTCTGTCAGCTCTCCCTCATCCACACCCATGACAGTACCTGATGTTTTGCCAGCATCTGTGACTGGCATGCTCAGAGGCAGGGGTCATTTTGAGCAGTAACTCGGGGGAGCTCAGCTCCAGAAGTTGGTGCCAGCCCCCCCTCCCCACAGGGGGAATGCCTGCTTGTGTCATGGCTGCAGCAAAATGACCCTGTACCCTGGAAAGGTCCTTGTTCCTCCGACCAGCCTTCTGAAGGCTTCTGCCACTACTGAAGCTATCCTCCCAGAATAGTGGTATTTCTGAGGCTTGGATTAGTAGCTGTCCCCTCTCTGCCAGCTCTTTCTTTCTTTCTCCCTCCCTCCCTTTCTTTCTTGCCTTCTGACATACTTCTGGTAATATCAGGAGGTGTGGCATATGCAAATAAGTTATGCTAATGAGTTATGCTAATGAGCTCATGCACCTCTTTTTCTACAAAATGGCCCCTGCTCAGAGGTATAACACAGAAAGAGGGAGTACTCTCTGTTTCAACGTGAGAAGAAAAATGGTAGACAGGTAATTTATATCTACTCAGCAAGGTGGGGAAGGGCTGAGACATTATCTTGTAGGAGTTTCCCAGGCTGTGACATGCTAATGGAGGAGATTCAACAAAATAACGATTATCATCAAAGCAGATAAAACATGCAGCTGTTAATTAAGGTATTGTGATCAAGATTGATCTCCAGGTTGGTCTGTCTGTAGCAGAAGAAAAGAGCAAAAGTCCATTAACACCTTATAGACTAACAAAATTTGTGGCAGGGTAGGACCTTTTGGGAGTCACTGCTCCAAATACAGCTAGAATGTGAGTCCATCTGTCCTTAAATCTTGGAGAGTGGAGTGGTTTCAGATGTATTATAATACCATAAGATTTCCCCCCAGCAAGTGTTCTTTGAGGGAGTAAACACACCTGTGGACAAGGGGGACCCAATAGATGTTGTTTACCTTGACTTCCAGAAAACTTTTGATAAAGTTCCTCATCAAAGGCTCCTAAGTAAGCTCAATAGTCATGGGATAAAAGGGCAAGTCCTTTTGTGAATCAAAAACTGGCTAATTAAAAGGAAACAGAGAGTGAGTATAAATGGGCAATTTTCTCAGTGGAGGGAGGTAAGCAGTGCGTCCTGCAGGGATCAGTACTCGGTCCGATGCTTTTTAACATGTTTATTAATGATTTGGAGTTGGGAGTAAGCAGTGAAGTGGCTAAATTTGCAGATGACACGAAGTTGTTCAGGGTGATGAGAACCAGGGAGGATTGTGAGGCACTCCAAAGGGATCTGTTGAGGTTGGGCAAGTGGGCATCAACGTGGCAAATGGGGTTTAATGTGGCCAAGTGCAAAGTGATGCACATTGGAGCCAAAAATCTTAACTATAAATATACGTTGATGGGGTCCAAACGGGTGGAGACTGACCAAGAGAGAGATCTTGGAGTCGTAGTAGATAACTCAATGAAAATGTCGAGACAGTGTGCAGCTGCAATGAAAAAGGCCAATGCTATGCTGGGGGTTATTTGGAAGGGAACTAAAAAGAAATCAGGCAGTATCATAATGCCCCTGTATAAATCGATGATGCGACCTCATTTGGAGTACTGTGTACAGTTCTGGTCGCCACATCTCAAAAAAGATATTATAGCATTGGAGAAAGTGCAGAAAAGGGCAACTAGAATTATAAAAGGGTTGGAACACTTTCCCTATGAAGAAAGGTTGAGGTGTTTGGGGCTCATTAACTTGGAGAGACGATGGCTGAGGGGTGGCATGATCAAGGTTTATAAGTTTATGCATGGGATAGAGCAGGTAGAGAAAGAAGCCCTTTTCTCCCTTTCTCACAATACAAGAACTCGTGGGCACTCCATGAAATTGCTGAGCAGTCGATTAGAACAAATAAAATGAAGTACTTCTTCACCCACAGAGTGATTAACACGTAGAATTCACTTCCACAGAAGGTGGTGGCGGCTACAAGTATGGACGGCTTCAAGAGGGAATTAGATAAACACAAGCAGGAGGACCCGCAATACTCTCAGGGGGGAGAGAAGGAGCTCCACATCCAGAAGGAATCACCCGCAGCTGAGCCTCTCTCCCACTGCCCTCCTCCACCACGTGCCGAACCTCTTCCCTTACATCCCCCTGCCCTCCCCAAAAACGGCAGCGGCGAGGCCCGCCACCTGCTGAGCCCCCACACACACACTGCCAAAGCATTCTCTCTGCATGCACAAGGAACACTTTTACGTTTGAGGTGATTTAAATATCCCCCCAAAAGTTTTTTTTAAAACTTTTAGCATTTTTCTGCACACGTGGAGACTCCTCCATGTGTGTACAAAAATCTCCCTGCCCCCCAAGTGCCCCCCCGTGCAGATTTAGATATCCACACGGAGGGGGCCACTTCAGAATTAGATATATAGATATGGAGCAGAGGTCCACGAGTGGCTATTAGCCACAAAGTATAGATAGGAACTCTCAGTCTGGGGCAAGTGATGCACTGTATTCTTGGTGCTTGATGGGGGGGGGGGGGGGCAATAGTGGGAGGGCTTCTAGAGACCTGGCCCCACTGCTGGACCTCCTGAGGGCACCAGGTGTTTTTGGCCACTGTGTGACAGAGTGTTGGACTGGATGGGCCACTGGCCTGATCCAACACTGGCTTCTCCTAAGTGGGTCCCTTTAAAACCACCCAATATTATTTGCACATGGTCTGAAAGATACAAGGAATTCAACTTTGTCTAGCTCAGTCAACATTGCCAAAGAATTGCTCTAACTAAATACTCAGCTCTACTTTACCTACTCACCGGCATCTTCCCCCAGCCCACTAAACTCCATCCTGCCTCCAGCCTTTCCCTTTCCCTACTAAGTTTTGCTCTGGTTCTGCTTTCAGCCTACCTGGCTCCAGCTACATTGGCTCTGGCCCTCAGCTTCATTCAGAAGATTAGTATAGCTTAAACCAGTGTTTTTCAACCACTGTGCCGTGGCACACTGGTGTGCCGTGAGATATTGTCAGGTGTGCCGCGGGATTTTTTCAATGAAAGAAATGTGTCTTCCGGGCTGACCTTCCGGGACGCGTTTGCACATGCGAGAAAGAACAGTGGTGAGCTCTCGCTGATTCCGCTCGCACGCTCTGTGGCCGGCCTGAGGTAGGAGGGAGCCGTCGTTGGGGCGCAGCTCCCCTTGGCCTTGCAAGGACTCGAGGGAGGGAGAGTGCCAAGGGGCTCTGTCTGTTCGCCCACCCGACCTGCCAGCTCCACGACAGAGGCAGCAGCCATGAGCAACCGGGAGCAGCTGCTGCAGCGAGCCCGCCTGGCCAAGCAGGCGGAGAGATACGACGACATGGCCGCGGCCATGAAAGCAGTGAGTGGCTGGGGGGGGAGGAGGAGGAGGAGAAAGGGGGGGTCGTCCTCAGGAGACGCACGGTGCCCCCCACGGGCCCCGCCGTCGCAGCCTCTGCTTGGCTGCGATGGAGCCAACGCCCTGGCTCGTCTGCGCCCCCCCCAAGCCTCGGAGGGGGCAGCTGAGCCTTTCCAGGTGAGGGCTGTCTTCTTCTGCGTGGCCTCTCAGTCCGGAAGGTGGAGGTGGACCTCCGCGGGTCCCGCTTCACGGCTGCTCTTTTTCCATCTCTGGCCCTGGCACTGATGTTGGCCACCTCCAAGCCGTGTGTCGGCGGCGGCAGTCGGGTGATGCCCTCCTGCGTGTTGGAGAATGAGCCGGGCGAGGCGGCGGACTCGAGCGGCATCCAGTTCGTGGGGGCCGGAGGCAGGCTCACACACGGCAGATGGTTTTAAATTAATGAGGAGGACTCGTGTGCTGAATCAGAGTCATGCTAGACCTGTGGATGTTAATACAGAGGACAGGAACATTCGGTACCAAGGGCATTCACTCCTCCAGCAGAGTAAGCTGGTTTCTTCCAGTGCCTGGCTCCTGGGTTGTGTGTGTGTGTGTGGGGGGGTGATTTGCACCAAGACATTCCAGTAAACATGAATATGTTTGATGGTAACAGCTAGCTGTTTCTGTCAGGGTGGGGTTCAAATCAGTAACTGTCCCTCAGCGAAGAATGGGTGTACTGTGTTTCTCTTCAAATCACTTATGGTCAGCGGAATGCCGTTCACATAAGAGTAAGAGTTTAAACTCTCTATTTGAAAAACTTTAGCAGAATCACTGTATTAAAATACATCCACATTATATTTCTTCTGAAACTCAGGTCAGTGTTATGGGAAGGAGCCATTACACTTTGGATCTGTAACTTACGATTTCAAGTTGAGTGGCTATTACGTGTATTTGTAATACTGTCATAGTTAATACTTGAGCTGAGGCAACTAATGACCCATTTATTTTGTATTTCAATGTTTTTCAACCACTGTGCCGTGAGATATTGTCAGGTGTGCCGCGGGATTTTTTCAATGAAAGAAATGTGCCTTAGCTCGAAAAAGGTTGAAAAACACTGGCTTAAACCAACTTTGTCAGTCCTAGATGGTAGGACTGCCACTAAACCAGTGGCATTTAAACATGCTGCCTAACAGACTGGTAGAAACACTGTGTGGTGAAATGCCTTACACCTCTAGATGAATGCCAAAGATTGCAGCCCCAGAGGATAATTTTTGGGTTTACACTCTGTACAGGCACAGAGGTTATGAGGGATTCTTTACTGACTAGCAGGGGACCAAAAGGTAGAGTGGTCATTTCTTGCGCACAGAAAGGAAAGGGGAGGTCTGCTGGAGGGCTTGAGCAGTTAATAAAAATGGCTGAGCATGTTGAAGAGGCTCTTGTGACCATTTTACACTTGAAGGAAGAAGAATTAATTTTGAGTTCAAGAGCTAGCTTTGCTTTGTGCAAGCCAAACACTGGATTTTTGAAGGTTGTGCGTTTGTGCACAGCAGCTGTTCAGGCTTTGAACAATGTGAGCATTGTACTATTCACCGACTATGGAAAATGCCCATAACGGAATCACTGGTCACACACACTCCTGTTACACGTGGACCATTTCTGAAGTAGTAAAATTCCCCGCATTCATTTTTAAAACTGCATTATGTGAAATTTTCTGCAGTAGATATTTCTTACCAGGTGCAAACCCGAAGCTTTCTCCTTACCCCGCATTTTTAGAACTCGCTAAAACTGGGGATTCCAAAAATATGGGGTAAGAAGGAGAAAACTTCAGGTTTGCACCTGGTGAGGAAAAATGTGCTGTGGAAAATTTCACATAATATGCAGTTTTAAAAAACGTCAATGCAGGAAATTTCACTACTGCAGAAATTGTCATGGTCGGTGCAACGAAATAATACTCCTGTTTGAGAAATGTTCTTTTATCATTAATGTGAAAGCCAAGCTGCATTTTGCAGAGTAGATTTCCATCATTCAAAACTGCCACATTAAGGACAATTAATCACAACTCAGCGACATTGCAAGTAGAGGGCACATGGGTAGAGGATTCTCTGAAATTGTGAATGACAGTAAGAGGCATCAGTCTTCAAAAACAAATACAATTCTTCAAGCATTCCTCAACATACAGCATGAAAGTGGCAGTGGAACAGCGGCGATGGAACTATTGCCAACACCTGGGGCACAATTCACAGCTTTAAGGAGAATATTTCACTTGCTACAAACAGCACAAAGTAATATCAAGAAAAAAGTGGCCAGTCTGTTTTTTAATTTCTTTCTTTTTCTTTTTCTTTTAAAAGAAGAACAGGAAAAAGAACAAGGGGAGGAAACTCAAAATCAAATAACTAATTTAAAAAGAAAAGAAAAAAATGGGGGAATTATATAGAGCATAGAAACAAAAAATATAACAACAGTGGTGGCAAATCTACAGATAAAATTATATAAAAGATTTCCAAATATCTAAAAATAAGTCCATACACAATTGTCGTATATATGCCATGCAGTCAAATATTGATCAAGTTGTAAGTTCCTCAGTCCATTGATTTATAGGAGATGGGATTTATCTCTCCAATGCTATAATACGAGTCTTCTATCAGTACTAAGGGCATGGAGGGTCCCATTTGTCATTTATTGTCAGTTAGCCTCCGAGAGATGGCCAGATAGTTTAAAAGTACATAAGTGTTGTGTTTGTGTTTGGATTATTGAAGTAGCAATAGCTTGAGAGGGCTCTGGTATCCTAAAGCTCCATTTCTTATTGGCTGATGAGCAAAGACTCCCATTGGTCCTGAAGCCAATCTGGATACCCTATCACTGAGCCCTGCTTGGGTCCAATAGTATTGCTTGTATATAGTTACATTGTTGAAAGTTATGTGTTGGAACAGTATAAGTTAAGGTGTCGCTCTCATAGAGCTGTCTTTGGAGCTGAGCAATATCACTGAATAAAAGCCTGTTGTTTGAATTCATCGCCTCCCGCTCAATACTTAAAAATAAGCATCCTCAATAATCAATTAACATTCTAATAAAGAATTAATACATGTAATAATTTCCTTCCAGAAAAATTGAATGATTACACACGCTATAACGAAGTCGACCCCTCACCTATTTACCAACCAGTCCCCTAAGTCTGACCGACAGCCAGCGAGCGGATCTCCTGTCTTACTTTGAGTGACGGGGTCCCTGCGGTAACCTGGATCAGCCTCTCTCAGCCTCACTAATCTCCCTTTCAGTCAGGTTCCTTTGGTTGACAGTCCTGACTAGCGTTTGTGTGTATTCTGAAGTTCACTTGTCTGCTCCCACTCTGGCCAGTCAGACACCTTAGCTCTTCTCACTGAGCTTTCACCCGCTGTTCGCTCCCCCAGAGCACCGAGGGACACCGACTGCCCTTCTGCTCTCTCTGACGTCCCAGGCTGGACTCCCTCTCCACCTCGCGGTTCTCTGACTGTCCGTTCCTAACTGACCACTCCGACCGTTATCTGTCTATCAACAGTGGGTTCCGAGCCCTTGGGCCCCCACCTTTTCAAGTCATGTGACTTTCCAGGCATTCTACTCTGCCCCTTTAAGTTCCATTTCGTCACACACCCCTAAGCAAATGTTTAAGGGACTCATCCTGTGAATTATAATGCCAATAATCAGAAACTTCACTCAATCCAAGGGTCGCCGCGGTGTCCAGTACATTTTAAACATAATATTTTGCTGAATAAATCACAAGTTTAGATTCATAGAGAGAGCATGCATAAACTTTCAGGCCATATCTCAGGGTTTTGGCAAAACAGGGCGATCTAGATCCTTATTCCATTCATTCCTGACAATCTGTATATCATAATTATTAATCAACATCAAATATTTATAAACAAATATGGTAGGTTTCATTTTCTGCATCAATTCAATTAGTTTCCAAGAACAAAGGAGACTCTGAGATACTTCTTGTCACAAGGCCATATTTAGCTACCAACAGATGTTGCATTTGTAAATACTGTCATTACGCAGAAGCAGGGCTTTTTTTGTAGAAAAAGCCCAGCAGGAACTCATTAGCATAATAGGCCACACCCAACAGCAGAAAGATATTAGCATATTAGGCCACACCACTGACAGCACAGCTTATTAGCATATTAGGCCACACCCCCGTGCTACCAGAAGAGTGGTCATCCAGCCACACCCACCTTTTGCTTCTTATTCTGTTTACCTTGTTTGTTGTCAAAACCCAGGGCTTTTTTTGTAGCAGGAATTAATTTGCATGTTAGGCCACATACCCCTAATGTAGCCAATCCTAATGAATTTCTGCTGTTGGGTGTGGCCTATTATGCTAATGAGTTCCTGCTGGGTGTGGCCAGCTCAGGAGCCAGCCGGAACTCCGTTCCTGTGTGTTCCTGCCCAAAAATAGCCCTGCGCAGAAGTTGATAAGCCATATCTAGACCTCAGCTGAGAAAATGACAAGATCATCAGAGCCTTGCCTGCCTTGTATAAATCCTACCTGCCCCACAAGTACCAAAGCTGTAACAACCATTTGAAGTCTGTTAGAAAGAACAGCAGTTAATATCCTCGCATCTGCATTCATCAAAGAAATAGGCTGAAAACTTGCACATGGAGTATGGTCTTTGCAAGGTTTTGGAGTCACAGTAATATAAGCATCGTATAACAAAAATGGCAATGAGCCAGATTCAAAAACCTGGTTATATAATTGATATGGCTTTGGAATTAAAAAATCTGAAAAGGTTTTATACTGTTTGAAAGGCAGTCCTGGTCCTGGAGATGTACCAGCATTCCTATTCCTTATCACTGCCTTGATTTCATCCATGGGAAAGGTTCATCAAGAAGCTTTTGGTGCATAATATATAAACATACAAAATCAAAGTGAGAAAAAAAAATTCCAAATCTTTTTCTGAAAATTCTTTGCCATTTCTGTACAATTCAAAATGACATTTATAAACCTGTAAATTTATTTCCATAGAGGCAGTACGTATCGTAGTCTTCTAATCTTTGATCAAAGGAATATACTTCTTACTCTTTTGCTGTCTTAAATAATATGCTACATTTTTAGCTGGGGTCTCACCACTCTCCCAATATGTCTGGTGCAGACAACTTAAAATGTATTCTGCTTTCCCTGATAGTGTATTATTTAGGTCATATTTAGTTCATCTGGTGTGGGAGATATAGCAAATTAGCTTAACAGACATTTCAGTCTATCTTCCAAAGTTGTTTATTTCATTTCTCTAAGCTCCTTCTTATTCTTGAAAAACAGAGATGAGGGAAATGAAGTTTTCACTCTGTATACTGAAAACTCATGAACTTTAAACATTCTGGCACATTCCCCCAGAAACAAAGCCCTGCCCTTTCTTATGAGAAGCGCATGCAAGGCTTCTCCCTCTAATTAAAGCTTTACAAGCATCCCATCCAACAGCAAGAGTACTGGCTGGTCCTTGATTAATATTAAAACATTCTGATAGTTCAGCCATCACCTGAAAAGTCTCATAATTAAGAAGAGAAGCACTAAATTGCCACAAGCCAGGTGGTCTAACCTAGAATGGAAACCAAAGGACTAATTATATGGGGGCATGGTCAGAAATAACAATAACACCTATATCACAGACAAAAATCTGGGGCATGAGGAAAGGTGAAACTAGAAAATAACCTGAGCCAATTTAACGGTTTTAACAAGAGCTGAGCCAAAAGAATGGTGGGTAATTTTTACAAATATTTTCATCCACATTGAAAGTGGTGATTGCTGGAGAAGGAGACAAAAATATTCCCCTGTTCTGGAAGCACTACCCTCCATCTGAATAGGATTTTTTCGCCCTTGATGAATTGTGATTGGTGTGAGAGTCCCGCAGAGTCAGTCAACAACGTGTCCTTAAACAGGAAAGCTTTACTGAGAAAGGTCTGCTACGGCCATCTGCACTTCTTGTGTTAGTAATGGCGGGCACTACTGCAATCAGGACAATTTTACAGAATTCAAAGAGAGGACTAGTAGTGTAACCAATCATTAGGGTAGAAAAAAGTTGCTTAAAATACTGGTTTACAGTTCTCAGAGAAAAAGCTGATAGCCAGACAGTAAAAGATACATGAGCAGGCACCAGCAGTCTCTCAAGGTCAGAGAAGAGCGATAAACATGCCATGAGAACTATAACATAATATTCCACAGTAGTGACGTCCTGGGCTCAGCCATCCCACCTCCCGGGCAGGGGATGGCAGCATTAGCTGACAGTTGGCAAGGTTAACTCATGTGGCCTGCCCAGAAAGCATTGTCTTTGCTTGCTCTGACAACACATAGCCAAACTGGACTGGCTGTGGCTAATTAGCGTTATTCACTATGAGCGCCAATCAGGACACAGCGAGAGGGCTCAGTCCAGAAAAAATGGTGCATATTTGAGCAGCAGATAGAGAAACTAACAATAATGGGCAAATTTGAAAACAGAGGTTGGCATTCACACATTAAGGGGTTCTAATAGTAAAATGTTTCCCCATCTGAGGATATTTAAATCCAGAGGCTGGAGGGGGGAACAGCCAAGAGAGGTCTTTCGACAAACCTGAAACATTGTTAAATAAACAAAATATTGCAAGTGTACTAACGTTTTAAGCATATTTTTTATTTTAAGTTTTAAAAAAAACCTTTGTGTTTGTGTCCTTTATAAAGTGTACAAGGGGCGGAGACCCGCGATTCTCACGGGGGGGAGGGGAATTCCTAAAGGCTGCAGTCCCAAGTAAGTCCTCTCCCCCCTCCCCGATTCTTCCTCCAGAGAACAGGTCTACCTGCCCCAGTCCACTGTATTGGTAGACCTGGCCTCTGGAGAACCGGTCTACACACCTCTGGAGGCCAGGTCTACCCAGCCCTTTTCACTCTATTGGTAGACCTGTTCTCCGGAGGCCAGGTCTACCAATAGAGTGGCAAGGGCAGGTAGACCTGTTCTCCGGAGGCCAGGTCTACCAATAGAGTGGCAAGGGCAGGTAGACCTGTTCTCCGGAGGCCCGGTCTACCAATAAAGTGGAAAGGGCTGGGTAGACCTGGCCTCCGGAGGTCTACCCGCCGATTTCTCTCCCCCACCAGCTCTTCCCCTCACCCCTCCCCTGCCAGTAACAGCGAGGTCCGGCGGCTTCCAGCCAGGCCTCACCAGCTTCCCCCCCCCCCCAGCTCTTTCCCCTGCCCCCCCCACCCACCAGTGACAGCGAGGCCTGGCAAGGGCTTTTCCACCCGCTCCCACCACCACAGCTGCCACCAGCAGCAGCAGCCACGGAGCCAAGGTACTTTTGGGGGGATTTAACTATCCCCCCAATATTTTTTTTACTTTTCAGATTTTTCTACACACATGGGGAGTCCCCCAAGTGTGTAGGAAAATCTCTCTGCCCCCCAAGTGCTCCCCCCCTGCACTGATTTAGATATCCACACGGAGGGGGCCATTTGGCTGTTAGTATATAGATATCTCCGCTACCCGGCATTACATTTGATGACACACATGGCCCGGCCCAACAAGGTCTCATTTATGTCAGATCCAGCCCTCATTACAAATGAGTTCGACACCCCTGGGTTAGGCCAAGCAGCAACCATCAGGCAACTTGATGTCACCTGAACTGGATGACTTACTCAGGCCTGGCTGCTTGCTACTGTTCAACAGTGGACACCTCAGAAAAGCCAGTGCAGTATAGTAATTACAGTTTCAGTATGGGACCTCAGATCCACATTCTTCTGTGGAAACTCACTGGGTGACTTTAGGCCAGTTACACCATGATCAACCTAACCTACCTCATAGGGTGTCTGTGAGGGGGGAAATGGGGAAAGGGGAACCGTGTAGGCCACTTGGAAAAGGACAGGATAAAAAAGTACTAGGAAGATGGAAGTATTGCCAACCTCGTTCAGCATTTTGAGGTTATTTAATTATGTCATTTATAGTCAGCCTTTCTCACTTGGACTCCAGGCGGACTCTGCAGCGTGAATCCGTGCAATCCACACAGCGGGCCATTCGATAAACAGTGAAGTAGGATTTGCATTGCAGGACCAACCTGAAGTCTAAAAACAGAACTGAAACAAGGCACAAGTGTTAGGGTTGCCAGGTCTGGGTTGGAAAATACCTGGGTTGGAAAATACCTGGAAAATACCTGGAGAATTTGGGGGTGGATCCGGGAGAGGGCGGGGTTTGGGGAGGGGAGGGGAGGGGCCTCAGCACGGTACAATCCCATAGAGTCCACCCTTCAAAGCAGCCATTCTCTCCAGGGGAGCTCATCTCTGTCAGCTGGAGATCAGTTGTAAAAGCGGGAGATCCCCAGGCTCCACCTGGAGGCTGGCAGCCTTAATAAGTGTTAACATGACACATAAAATGATGCAAAATCTGGGGTCCTTTCGAGCAGGAGCTCGGGGAAGCGCAGCTCCGGGAGTTAGTGCCAGCCCCCCCCCCC
The DNA here is from genome assembly GCA_029233225.1 of Lepidodactylus listeri. NCBI lineage: Eukaryota > Metazoa > Chordata > Lepidosauria > Squamata > Gekkonidae > Lepidodactylus > Lepidodactylus listeri. Next base: position 108,277,550 of record JARCFY010000006.1, on the reverse strand, counting down.
CCCCCGGCGGGGGAATGCCTGCTTGTGTCATGGCTGCAGCAAAATGACCCCGCCCCCTGGAAAGGTCCTTGTTCCTCCGACCAGCCTTCTGAAGGCTTCAGCCACCTCTGAAGCTATCCTCCCAGAACAGTGGTATTTCTGAGGCTTGGATTAGTAGCTGTCCCCTCTCTGCCAGCTCTTCCTTCCTTCCTTCCTTCCTTCCTTCCTTCCTTCCTTCCTTCTCTCTTCTTTCTTTCTTGCCTTCTGACATACTTCCGATGATATCAAGGGGCATGGCATATGCAAATAAGTTATGCTAATGAGTTGTGCTAATGAGCTTCTGCACCTCTTTTTCTACAAAATGACCCCTGTGCAAAATTATACAATAGGACCCAACCCACAGCAAACTACACCCAATAGTACAGACCACAGTCCCCAGTAATTTATTCAGTGCTATCCTAGTGCCTGTGTAGAAAAGCCCTCTGGAATAATTCAGTTTTGCATAGTTTGTGGAAACCCAGCAGAGCAGGAGCCTTCCTATCCTCCTTAGGCAACCCATTCCACAATCTGGGGGCCACAGCAGAGGAGGCACTTGTGTGGGCAGTTGCTGATTTTGTTTGTTTGCAGGTTGGCACCTTCAGAAGGCCCTGCTTGGATGAGCAAAGCTGTCATGGCGGGGCATAGGGGGAGAGACAGTCTCGCAGATATGAGGGTTCAAGGACATGAAGGGCCTTGTATGTGACAGCCAATACTTCAAACTGAGCCCAGTATAGGAAGAACCTGGCAACCACCAGGATCGACTTACTGGGAGCAGCAGGGAGGCCCATACGATGTACAGCATCACTGCCCACGTGACCCGGAAGTGACATTATGTCCAGGATGTCGTGGTAACGCTCTGGTATTTGGGCAAAAACTCTATGGTACATTTGGCTTCTACCATAGAGGTTTTGCCCAAATACCAGAGCGTCGTCCCAACATCCCGGATGTGATGACATCACTACCGTGTTATGTGGGCAGTGACGTAGACACATCACTGCATGTCAGATGTATCTCCCTCTTTTTTGGGTTAAGTTCCCCACCCACCAGCCAGCGGATCAGTGGCAGGGAGGTGGGCTGTCAGTAGGAGACCCCTGATTCCACCAGGGGGTCTGGCAATCTTAGCCCAATGACTGATGGGAAGCCCGTGGAGAAACTGTAAAATGGGAGTGATATGAATACTCCATATGGCCCCTGATAATAACAGTCAAACTGTGCAAAGTTCCCTCTAAGCTGAGTTAGTGTGAGCTAGCTCACAGTTTTTTAGCCTCCGGCTCACACATTTTGTCTTCGCTCCAGAGCAGGATGGCTCCAGAGCAAACTAATTTATGCAGTAGCTAAATCACTTGCTCTCAACTTTAATGCCGGTAGCTCACAATGTGGAAATTTTGCTCACAAGGCTCCACGGTTTACAGGGAGCATTGTGTGGCACCAGCACAAAATGGGTGCCATGGAAAGGTGCAGTCAGCCACAAAATGGCTACCATAAGAGCTGGGGCCAATCACAAAAATGCTGGTTGGTTCCAGGCCCCTGAAGACAAAGAGGTGATGCCTCTTGGACTCTTCTAAAGCACCTCCTGTTCCACTGAAGCAGAAGAAAGCCTGGATTGGCTCGCTGGTTTGAGAAAGAGAATACTCTGGGGAAGTGGTTACCAGGAAACACAGCACTCTGACACCCACAGGCATCACACCAGGGATCACTCAGGAACACACAGGTTGAAATAAATAGGAGACGGATGTGTTTTCATTCAAGTTAACTATGCTCCAGCAGAGAAGGGGGGGGGGGGGTGGTTGGGTGTAGGAAAGGCTTCGCAGAAAAAGTTGGGTTTCAGGAGAAAGAGAGAGAAAAATCATCAGAAAGAAATCAGATCCAAACAGTGGCAGATTGGGGGAGATGAGGAATAACCCTGGAAACAGGACCTCCCCAGTATACCTTCCACCCCCCCAAGTAGGGTTGCCAAGTCTCTTCATCTTACCGGTGGGGGGGAGTCCTCTGCTGGCCGGGAGCTTCCCCGGCGCGCGCAAAGCGCACGCACCTGGCGATGTCACCAGAAGTGACGTCAGCACGTTGGGGGTGTTGCCAGGGCGACACTCTGGCAATCGCCCCAAAACTCTATGGTATCATAGGCCCTGGCAACACCCCCGACGTGATGGCGTCACTTCCGGTGACGTCGCCCGGCGCGGGGGAAGTCGTCCAGGCTGGACGACTTCAGGGGTGGGTTTCCCCTTCCGGCCGAATGCTGGCCGGCAGATCGGGAACCCCTGTAGCGGGGGATCCCCCCCACCCTACCCCCAAGTCCCACGCCACCCCAATCCCAGCCGGAGGGAGGGAGGGAGAGCCTGTGTGGCCAGCCCTGAACAGATGTGCCTGGTCCAGCTGGATGGCCCTGGCCCATCCCTTGCCACAGCAAGCCCTCCTTCTCAATACCCGCAGCGTACACCAGCCCCTCTGTTTCAGCTGGGGTGGCCCTGGCAGGGAATGCCCCCCCCCCCACAGGCCATTGGAGCACCAGGACTCTTCCCAAAGGCCTTAATGGCCAATGCTCCCCTGGGAAGGGGATCCGAAAGCATTTACCAGTTTTGATATCCATAATAACCTCCGTCAAACAATTGCTTTGAGACAGCCTCTGCGCGCTCCGATATCAGTGATGGTGTGAAAAGTAATTCATTATTAGCAAATAAGCAGGGTTGCCAGCCTCCAGGTGGTGACTGGAGATCTCCTGGGACTGCAGTTGTTCTCTAGGTGACAGAGATCAGCTCCCCTGGAGAAAAAGCCGCTTTGGAAGGTGGACTCGATGGCGTTATACCCCCATTGAAGTCCCTCCCCTCCCCAACCCCACTGTCCTTGGGCTCCATCCCAAAAATCTCCAAATATTTCCCAACCCAGAGCTGGCAACTTTACCAATAAGCTAGCCTAGCTTTCCTTAAGCAGTGAAAACTCTAAACTTGTAGCTACAGTAGCATACAGTAGTTTTCTGTGCAGGTGAAATACTATGTTTTATTCGCTCTCAAGGTGAACCGTTATCTATGAAGAAGATTGATTTCTTGGATCAATAAATCCTGATATTGCTTTCAGATTTGGACAATGGGTTTTGTTCTTAGCCAACAACCCTGGTGCTGAGCAGAGAGCAGCACTGTCTGGCCGCTGGCCAAGGTCTTCTTGTACAGATGCTGGCGCACCAAACGAATCTGCCCAAAGATTCAAGAGACGTAGATGTTTTATTCTGATCCATCATCCATATATGATGGGTCTGCATATGTGTTATGTATTGGGACTGAAACATTGCAGGACTGTGCTGCCAGAGACAGGGTCTCAGCTAATGCTGCCATCCCCTACCCAGGAGGTGGAATGGCTGAACCCATAACGTCAATACTGTGGAATGTTATGTTATAGTTCTCATGGCATGCTTATCGCTCTCCCTACTGCTACAGCCTTGGGAGGCTGTTGGTGTCAGCTCATGTATCTTTTCACTGTCTGACTATACATCTTCCCGCTTATTCCCTGGGAACGGTTGACCAGTATTTTAAGCGCCTTTTTTCTGACCTAATAATTGGTTACATTACACTACTAGTCCTCTCTTTGAATTCTGTATAATTGCCCTGGTTACGATAGTGCCTGCCATTACTAACACAAGAAGTGCAGATAACCGAAGCAGACCTTTCTCAGTAAAGCTTTCCTGTTTAAGGACACTTGTTGTTGACTGACTCTGTGGGACTCTCACACAGGGTGAGCTTGGAGCCGAAAAACAATAGACCAACAGGATTCTGGCAGTAGCCAATCAGGGCCGGCTCTATCACTAGGCCAACTAGGTGGCCGCCTAGGGGCGCAGCTGCCAAACAGGGCGACGGGGAGACTGAGAGCAAGAGAGAGAGACTTGGCGAGACAGCGTGAGAGCCCAGCACACTTTACAGGTAGCAGCAGCAGCAGGCGAAGCCAAGGCACAGCCCCGGTGACCTGTGGCCACTGCTCCAACAAGTCTGCCCCCGCCTCCTCCTCTGTCCCGCGCTGCCTTTAAGGACTGGACCAGCCAGGGGGAGAGATGCCAGTGGGGGGCGAGGGAAAAGAGGGCACCCATGAGCCCTGTGCACTGGCGCCGATTGGCAACTTGGTGTGACTCACCACTGTCAGTCTAAACCCCCCATACATGCACACACACAGCCCCCCTGACATGAACACCCTTCAGAATGACTGGAGGGTGGTGTTGGGGTCCACACCGGCGAGTGGCTGGCCCGGCGAGGCTCTGTCATGTCCATGCAGTTTGTCCCCTAAAGAGCAGAACCCTTCCCACCGTCACTGGCTGGCGCTTTTCTCCCACCTCTTGACATCCCTGGAGGCAGAACAGGGGGAAAAGAGCTTTTGGGGGGGGGGGGGATCAGGGGAGGTTTGGCCAGTTGTGAAGATGGTGGGGTCACATTGTGTGTGGGGGGGTAGTTAGCCAGTAACCGAGTGGCAGAGAGGAAGCAGGAGTGGATTCTGTGCACGGAGGGGGTGGGGTGGGGATGTCTGGCTGGCTTTGGCTGGAAGACTTGCTGCTATGGGCCCTGGAAGAGACACTGCCCGGGGTAAACCTTCCCAGCCTGTTTATATTTTGGGTCCCAGGAGAGTTTAAAGCTGGCGGGGAGACTGGGAAGGACACTGCTCAAGGGACCCCGAGGGCGCCTCCTCCACGGGGAAGGGAGTTCAAATGGTGCTGGGGGGCTGTTTTAATTGTGAAAGTGGACTGACGGGTGGCGGGGGAGTCATCATGTAGAGAAGGAAACCAACATAAAGTTAAAAAAACAAAACAAGAAGGCAACTAGCAGCAGGGTTTCTTTACAGGGGGCTGGCAAGAGAGAAGGCCACATGTGCTGCATTTGCATTAACTACGTGTGTGTGTGTGTGTGTGTGAGTGAATGTGAAGTGCCTTCAAGTTGCTCCCAACTTTGCATTCTTCCTAAAATGCATTTATTTTTGAAAACTGGGGGGCACATGAGGGGGAGCACGAGAAGGTATGCACCTAGTGTTCATAAAAACCTGGGGCCGGCCCTGTAACCAATCAAGGTGTAATGTTATGTAAATAGCCTATCGTTGGATGTGGGGTGTGTTTGGGGTATGGCCATTGCATGCAATATAACTGAGCTGAGGGTCTGGCCTGCAGCCTTGTTCTTGCTGAAGTCACTGAATAAAGTCGAGCTGTTCACTAGACTTGGAGTCTGTTCATCCATGGCACCCACTATTTAACAGTGGCGAGGAAGGTGGGATCCTGTTGAGCCAGCCCAGTGCCCATCTGCACTGCACCAAGCTCCAGTGCCATGTGCGTTGCATTGCAACTGGGACCATGGCTGCTGCTCCAGGACATCTGCCGGGATTTGACCCCACTCGCCCAGAGCTTTGGGAAACCTGGATGGAGCGGCTCAAGTACGACATAGTGATCCAAGACATGCAGGACGCAGACAAGAAGACGGCACTCCTGCTCAGTGCCTGTGGGATCACAACACTGAGGCTAGTCCAGGGCCTCATCATGCTGACCACCTTGGAAGCGGCCACGTATGACAACCTCATCTAGGGCTGCCAAGTCAGCCCGGGGGGTGGGGGATCCCCCGCTATAGGGGTTCCCGATCCGCCGGCCGGCATTCGGCCAGCGGGGGGAACCCCGCCCCAGAAGTCGTCCGGTGAGGACGACTTCCCCCGTGTAATGACATCACCCGGAAGTGACGTCATCACGTTGGGGGCGTTGCCAGGGCAATGCTCTGGCAACGCCCCCAACGTGATGACGTCACCTCCAGGTGACGTCATTACGTTGCCATGGCGTGTGCGCAAAGCACACATGCCAGAAGAGCTCCCAGGGGAAGAACAACTCCCCCCCGCCGGTAAGTCGCCGGTACTTGGCAGCCCTAACCTCATCAAGGCACTCACCGACCATTTTGCGCCTCAACCCACGAAGATGGCATGCCACATGGACTTTTATATGCACCAACAAAAGTCCAACAAGATGGCCACTAAGTTCGTGGCGTACCTTCGCCGACTGGCCCTCAATTGTGAATTCACAAATCTCGACAAAGCATTCCTAGACTGGTTTGTGGTGGCCATCAGAAAGGAGAAACTACGCCGAAAGCTCATCAGCCATGAGTAAACAAGGAGGCTTCTGGAACCTTAAAGACTAGAATATTTTTATTCTAGCATAAACTTTCTGTTGGGTTTACATAGGCTGTGATCGCATGGGCAGTTTGGCCCGACACAGCCACTCCTCCCCTCCGGATCAAATGGGCGCAGTCAGACAGCCACATCTGCCAGGCAGTTCCCAGCCATACTTATCCCATCATAGGACGATGACTTGGAGCCGGGTTAAAAAGGCACCACATCACAAGTGGTGTTTTTGGAGAGGGGGGGGGGGGGAGGCCTGCCCTTCAGTTGCCTTCACTGTATTTTCCACAATTAGTTCAACCAACAAAGCAAATTAAAAAGGAGAGTCATGAACTTTTAGAAAGCATCTCTCTCTCTCTCTCTCTCTCTCTCTCTCTCTCTCTCTGCAAAGACCAAGCTAAACCAGAAGCCTTCAAACCACCATTTTTAAAAAAAAAATTCCCGTTTCAATCCATCCTAAAATTCCATAGTGAGTGAGGTCAGTATTTCTCCTGCCTGTTATATTGCCACACTTTGGCCGATTCCGCACCAGTGGTTGTCCCAGCGTTGTCCCCCGACAAAATCTGTGGCAGAGCAACAGTTCCCCACTTGTTGCCCCGAATCAGCAGTTGGCCCGAATCTAATCCTCGTTCTCCCCCGGATCTTCCGTTTCAGGGATTTTCAGGTTTCTTTTTTTGCCACAGGGTTGAAGTCAGGGCATTCTAGTGGGGAACTCGCAAATCAGGGTTTCTTGCTCCACCCCTTTAATGCCCCTCTGCTTCTTTCCCTCCCCTTTCCCGCCTCTCCCCTCTCTTTCCCCTCCCTTTCCCGCCCTGGCACAAGCAAGGTTTTTTTGTCGTCCCCTCCATCGTTGCGTTACAACAATATGACACAACACTGATCCATCGTTGACCAGCATTTATTTATTTATTTGGATTTATACCCCGCCTAGCCAGCAAGGCCCCGCCTAGCCAGCATTTAAATGTCTTTTTAAGTAGTTGTTTAGGAAATAACTTAACTGTGTCTTAATTGAGGGACTCCCAAAACTTGACATGTTAGGGGAGAAGGAGAGGCGGCTGAAGCATCCAATCTCAAGCTAAACACACACACACACACACACTGTTTAAAGGGGGGGAGTTTAATTTTGTATTTCTCCCCCCCCTGCCCTTCCATGGATGTAAAGGAGCCACGAAGATGGGAAGCTGTCTCTGTGCTAACCCGGAGATAGGGGGGAGAGAATTGGTGGTGGGTGTTGGTGGCAGATGCCCGAGAGGGAGGGGGAGGGCGCGATTTGGCATTGCTTTGCTGCCTTTCCTCGCCTGCCTGCCTGGAGAGGATTTTTTTTTTCAAGCCCAGGATCTCTGAACTCAGAAAACAAACAAAATCCATCAGGCAATGCATCTTTTCTCCCAGTCTCTCAGCCTTGCGTTGCAGACTGAATACCTCCGGCAGCAATGGTCTCCACTCCGCCTCCTCCCCAAACCATTGTGTTACAATGCAAAGCACGCCTGTTTCTTGAAATGGGTGGTTTTGTTGTAATGCAACCACACCCCCAATCAAACAAAAAGGAGGGGGAAGAGAGGGAAGGGGACGCTACATTCGGGGCAAGGTGACAAATGCGGAACTTCCTCAACAGAATCTGGCCAATGGGACCCGGGGGAAATGGAGAGCAAACCATTGGTGTGGAATCGGCCTTTCTGTCGCTGATCCACAACCCCTCGGGGACATTTTGGCCTTTCTTCCAAAGAGGAACAACATCTTCCGTTCTTCCTTACATTTGATCCCAAGTTTTATTTTTAAAATCAAGAATTAGACAAATGTGCATTTGCGAATTAGAAGCACTGCATCATTTATTAAATAAATAATTTATTAAATAAATTGTTAGATCTACTAGAAAAGTAACATGTCCCTTGTACAGATGACATTAATTACTAAACGGCCTTACCCACAGAGAAGACCCTTCTGTCTACGTACTAAAGGGGCTTCCAAGATACGTCGAAAAATATGGTTTCGTAAACTGGCCCCAAAGAAAAATCTCCTGCATTTATTTGTCAGATTGGAACCAAGGTCTTAATGGTCTTTTCAGGAACACTTGCTTTGTTAGGGATACCAGGGGATAGGGGTTGTGATTTATTATACAGTATTCAAACGGGATAGGAATGACAGGCACCAATCAGTGTAAAAACCTGAAGCGTGAAAAACCCCGAACTGTTACATTCTCATGAAAAAGGCGCGCAAGCTAATTAAGTTCCCCCCCCCCCCCGTTCACCCCTGCGTACAATACTACTTGCATTCCCACGCAAAAGACACCTGGAAGAGCAGACAGTGAAAACAGCTCAAGGTTCACTGGTAGCAACAGCGATAAGCAGGGCCTGCAAAGGAAAACGCCACAACGGGATGGGAGGGGGAAGGAGGGTGGAACGTGGCTGCCAGTCTCCCGACTGGAGGACCTGCAAATGCAATCAACAGTAAAGTCCAAAATATGACAGGGAACCTGACAAGCGCCCTCTAGGATTTCTGAACTTCAAAATCTTTCTGCAATATGACGACACTAGTACCCTGATGCTGAACATGATAATTACATAGTGCACGTATTAAAAACAAGTGTGCACCATACAAAGATTGAATGTGCAGTCACTGTAACTTGTAGACAAGGCTAATGTTAATGGGGCATCACACAACTACAAGAAGGAAGACTGTTTATTGTTCTGGGAGCTGATTGAGACAGATATGTACGTACCACCTCTCAGAAGTCCGGGGGATGCTGAGGAAGGAACGGAACTATAAGTTACTTTCATGTTACTTGCAAGCAACCAGTGACTGCCACGTGGGGTGAAAGGCAACACAGGCGGTGTGATATTGCCACATTACGAGAGCACCATTTGCTTCAGCAGCTGCAGTAAAAATGACCACAAATCAGTGATGTATTGTTGCAATTAATGCTCCAGCCTCACCTGCCATCTATTAATTAGTCTGAGCAGAGGATCATCTTGAGAGCAATTTGTGTTCTCGTGTTCCAGCCCATTGCACAAATCAATAAAAACAACAGGTCCCTTCCTCTTTCCCTGCCACCTTTCAATTTCCGCCAGGCTTCTAGTACAAAATTTACTTCTCACTCTCCCAGCAGAGAAAGATCGTGCCACATTTCATTCCTGGTGTTTATTTTATTTTAGCCCCTTGAGTTGCATTAATAATTACAATGTGTTTTGTTGCTCTCTCGTCCCCCACCCCCGGGCAAGGGAGGGAGGGAGGGAGGAATCTCTGAAACAGATCAGTGCAACGTTCTATATTCAGAGCACATATATGTCCCAAATCAATACCATCTCAGCTTAGAACTAGCACCCCCCCAATCAATATCATGCAAGTAATAAGGTGTAATCACATAAACCAGGGGTGGGCAAACTTGCTCAGCGTAAGAGCCACCTAGAATAGGGGAGGCCAAACTTGCTTAAGGTAAGAGCCGCATAGAATAAACATCAGATGTTTGAGAGCCACAAGACATGAACAAATATTACCTGCTTTTACTGGAAAATAAGCAAATTTGCTTTTTATTAACATTAAATGAGACTGCCAAAAATAATAACAAAAGGGGTAAAAGCAGATATTGATAATGATATTAATTTGTCCAATGATATTTGTTTGCTAGTGATATTTAGCTTCCCCAGCCGCCCTGCTGGGAGCCACATAATATATGTGAAAGAGCCGCATGTGGCTCCTGAGCCACAGTTTGCCCACCCCTGACATAAACCATCAAGCATGGTGAATATAAAAACAGTGCAGAGTTTTATCGGCGGGAGAGTATTGAAAATCAGGCTGATCATCAGGTAGGGTTGCCAGGTCTCCCCTGGCCACCAGTGGGAGATAGAGTTGCCTGATCCAAGTTGGGAAACTCCTGGAGATTTGGGGATGGAGCCCCAGCAGGACACAGATCGCAGTGGAGGAGTACACTGCCATAGAGTCCACCCTCCAGAGCAGCCATTTTCTCCAGGGGAACGGATCTCTGTAGTCGGGAGATGAGCTGAATTCTGGGGGATCCCCAGGTCCTACCTGGAGGCTGGCATCCCTGTCATCAGGTATAAGCGACTTTCTCCGCATGCTCATCCAATGTTTTCACAAGGGCTAAACTGAATTCCTAAACGTATTCTCTCATTCTGGCACCCAAGAGAACATTTCACATGAAAGGTCCAAAAAACGCATCTCTTCAGCCTCAAATGTCAATGCCAGCACACAGTTTTGACACTTCTGGCTTTCAAACTAACTTGTAGGCGCCAACACTGAAAAACACCCCAAAATCACCGATAAAGAAACATAAAAAGGACTCCAGGACATGAGATTTCAACTCGTCTCAGACATTCGGGACTGTTTCTTTCAAGCAATCATTCACCCAAGCAGAAAGTGCTGGAGAAACAAGAAATGGAACAGAAGACAGGAACAGCCGTTTATATTGACACCGCTATTCAAAGGTTAGCTAGGCCACAAACAACACCCTAGAAATTGTCAGGCATAATCCATCAAGTCATCATAAATAGAAGGGAGGAAAGTGTAAAAAAAAAAAGACGAATGGTTGACATAGTTGGCAGCCAGAGGGTTGGAAATGGTTTAAAGTACGGGCTACTCAACTGGTGCCTTGCTTTTCGGACTGTCTAGACTGCCACAAATTACTCTGAAACATTCAGTGCCTGTGAAGGGTAGGGCTGCCAGCCCCCAGGTGGGGCCTGGGGATCTCCTGCTGTTACAACTGATCTCCAGCTGGCAGAGATCAGCTCCCCTGGAGAAAATGGCTGCTTTGAAGGGTGGACTCTATGGCATTGTACCATGCTGAGGCCCCTCCCCTCCCCAAACCCCACCTTCTCCTGGCTCCACCCCCAAAGTCCTCAGGTATTTTCCAACCTGGACTTCGCAACCCTAGTGAAGGGTCTGGTTTTGAATGCAAGCAAATGATTTTGTAACACTGGGGTCACAAAGTCTTTTAGGGCCCCCTACAGAAGATTCTAGCCATCTCAGAATCTAACCAGAGGAAGGATCGTGTTCCAGTATCTGATTGACCCACTGGATTGGAAGGCAAGCTGTATGCCTTTACAGGCCTCTCAGATGACAAAGTAATATGAGAAAACTTAGAAGGGATGCCTTTAAAAGCAAGTCTCGCAGTGGGCCCAAAGGGAGAGGGACAGGTACACTAAGGCCGATTTCGCACTAGCGTTTGCCCCAGGTTTGCCCTCATGCTTGCACCAGAGCTTCTGGTCGATTTCACACCAGTTGCTCCAGGCTGACGTTTTGCTCTGGAGTATCACCCTGCTGCACCGGAGTTTCCCCGGAGCAAACAAATCCTGTTTTTAGAGGATTTTCCTGTTTGCTCCGGGGGAGAACCCAAAATAAAAACATGCCCACTTGCCCGCCTTTCATCAGGGCGGCCCCATTGTGGGAGTTTCTAATTTTTTTTTTGAGAAAACCCTTCATTACACTATATTGAAAGGGCTGAGGTTCCAAGTGGGAAAATGAAGAAAATACTCTGGAGGAAACTGGGAGGGGAAATTCCGGAGAGAACGAGAGGCAACTGGCCAGTGCGAAATCGGCCCTAGAGGGGTTCTTCAGTTTGGTGTGGTGGTTAGAAGTGCAGACTCTAATCTGGGAAAACCGGGTTTGATTCCCCACTCCTCCACGGGCAGCAGCTGGTCTGACCTTGGGTTAGTCTCAAGTTCTCTCAGAGCTGTTCTCTCAAGGGCAGTTCTCGAAAGAGCTCTCTCAGCCCCACCTGCCTCACAGGGTGTCTGTTGTGGGGAGGGGAAGGGAAAGGAGATTGTACGCCGCTCTGAGACTCCTTCTGGTAGTGAAGGGCGGGGTATAAATCCAATCTCCTCCTCCTCCTCCTCCTCTTCCTCTGCATGGTGGCTGAGTTCGTGTTTTGGAGCTTTCTCCAAAGGTTTTCCTTGCATAGGTCTTGCCCTGCCATGCCTCCAGCAAGCTTTTTGGTGTGTGCTTTTTGGTTGGTTGGTTTTGGTATGGAAGAATAGGAGTATGGCTATAGTATTAGGGGACACACTGTTTACTACCAACAATCAAGAAACACCTAATAAAGAAGCCAACTGCTGGTGGGGAATCATGAGCCTGAGGGCAAATGGCATGACAGCTTTCCATCCACCTGGGTTTGGGCCATTGTGTGACACAGGGTGTTGGTCTGGGACCTGACTTCTCTTATGTTCTTATGGAAATCCACACTTTCTCCAAGCCTGCTCAGATATGGTCTTTCCTGAAAGACTGTACACAAAGTGGGTTTGAGGAAGCTGAAGTTGGTTCCCAGTTCCTTATTCACATTTCCTAGTTCTTTATCCACGAATCCAAACACAAATTTTGAGGATAATTTAAAAGCTCTGCACCCCAAAATAAGATTTTGACCACCACATACCATATGTCCTCACATACAGGGGCTCTGTCCTCTAAGATGACTGATGCTGTTTCCTGGTCCAAAACTAGGGTTGCCAGCCTCCAGGTGGGGCCTGAGGATCTCTTGCTTTTTCAACTGATCCCCAGCTGACAGAGATCAGCTCCCCTGGAGAAAATGGCTGCTTTGAAGGATGGACTCTATGGCATTGTACCATGCTGAGGCCCTTCCTCTCCCCAAACCCCGCCCTCTCCTGGATCCACCCCCAAAGTCTCCAGGTATTTTCCAACCTGGCAACCCTATCCAAAGCCCAGTTCTTCTGCCAGCTGCTCCAAAGCAGATATCTTATTTATTTATTTATTATTAAATTTATAGGCCGCTCTCCCCGCAACGCAGGCTCAGAGCGGCTTACACAACTTGGTAAAACCAAGATACATAAATACATTACAATCAATTAAAACATGATAAAACACATTCTAACAGTAGTAGTAAGGCTAAAGTGCTCAATGATGAATCAGGTGGCATAGACGGTAAACCCCACATTCTCATGCTCCGAATGTCAGACGTCTCTGGCTCCGGCTGGTGGTATCTGCGGCCACAGGATGGGGGGGAGGTAAAAAGATGGTAAGGAGGTGGTAAAGAGGTGGCAGCCTCTATTTATATGCCTAGCAGAAAAGCTCCGTCTTGCAGGCCCTGCGGAACTGCTCAAGGTCCCACAGGGCCCTGACCTCCTCCGGGAGCTCGTTCCACTAGTAAGGGGCCGCCACCGAAAAAGCCCTCCCCCTAGTAGCAGCGAGCCTGGCTTCTCTGGGGCCTGGAATGACCAGCCGATGTTGCGCCCCGGACCATAGTGCTCTCTGGGGTTTATACGGGGAAAGGCAGTCCCTCAGGTATGTTGGGCCCAGGCCATTTAGGGCTTTAAAGGCAAGCACCAGCACCTTGAAGCGAATCCGGTATGCTATAGGCAGCCAGTGCAGTGCCTCTAGCATCGGTCGGATGTGCTCTCATCTAGGGAGTCACATCAGCAACCTCGCTGTGGCATTCTGCATCAGCTGCAGCCTCCAGATTTGTGACAGGGGCAGCCCCATCTAGAAAGCGTTACAATAGTCTAACCTTGAGGTGACCGTTGTGTGGACCACTGTGGCCAGGTCCGCGTGGTCCAGGAAGGGAACCAACTGCCGCGCCAGCCGCAGATGATAAAAGGCCGACTTGGCAGTGGCTGCTACCTGGGCCTCCATCATCAGGGAGGGGTTCAGGAGCACTCCCAAGCTCCTAACCACCGGCGCAGGCACCAGGTGCCCTCATCCCGTTTTGCTAGAACTGCGTATATTAGTAATGTTGGTTGAACAAAACAAAGACAGTCTTATTTGAAATGTCATAAATAGGCCAAATACTACAATTGCATACACTAAATTCAGGATGACTAAGTTTATGTTCTCAAAGCAGTGAAATAAGTATAGCTTTGATAAGAAAGGAAATAACACAGATATTTCAATTTTATTTATTTATTTATTTATTATTTCAAGCAGGCTCATTTACCAACCATTTCTGAGTTTCGGGGGGGGGGGGGCATGTTAGACAGTGTAATATTCCTGGGTCCACTGGTACAAATTACCACAGTGAAGAATGGCTTAGAACAATTTTAAGATCAAAAGCAATTAAAACACTGTGAACGGCACTCTCCAGCAGCACAATCCTAAACACGGTTAAGCCCTTCTAAACCCATTAAACTGGGTGTGCTTAGAAGCTGTCGCTCTGTTTGAGGATTGCACTGTGAGACTTGCTGTAAGGTCATGAGATCTTCAGGCAAGTCCTGAAACTGCCAGTTCCCTGACACTGTTGACTAAAGGGAGTAGAAATTCTACCACTATAAAGTCTAGGCCTCCCACCGGGGGTGGGGTGGGGGGATCCAGCAACCCTAAATGCTATCAAGGTTGTCTCCCCCTTCCAAAGTGGCTTTAAAAACTCCAGAAAGTTTAGTGGCAAATGCTCCCTCTAAGCTGTGAAGTCTTGTGAGCAAAAATTCTCCTTTGTGAGCTACTGGCATTAAAGTTGCGAGTGAGTGATTTGGCTACTACATAAATTAGTTTGCGCTGGAGCCATCCTTCCTGAGCCAAGACAAAAATGTGCGAGCTGGAGGCTAAAAAACAGTGAGCTAGCTCACACTAACTCAGCTTAGAGGGAACACTGCCAATGCATTTTCCTGTTCCCAGTTTGCCTGTTTTGACAGCTCATGTCAGGCTACAATTGGTTTTGTGCTAGAAAAAAAAAAAACAGTTTTCACCTCATTACCTCTTAACATTGTGGCGATACAGCTAGTGTGTCCCTTTCCATGGTTTGACATCAACAAAGGCAGTTCCGTCCAGTGCGTACAGATGACAGCCAGGAACAGGGTGCTTAAACTGTCAAAGAACAAAAGTTCTGAAGAAAGGGGTTTGTTGGTTGGCAAAGTAGACTGGCGTCAGCGGTCTATCATGCAAGGCCCATAAGGAGGTATGCCTTTATTACTCAAAAAGCAATATTTCCTCCTTGGATCTTGCCAATAGATGGCAAGGAAGGGGTTTTCTTCTGTCTAGTTCTGGATGAGGTAAAGTCTGCTCCTGCCTCAAAGAATTCAAATGAGGAAAGTGATGTTTGGTATTGTTAGCTGAATTGCTTTAATTTAAAGTTAGCAATTGGCAAAATAACGGGTTCTTGCCAACTATACCAGGGTCCCACCCCTCCCGGGAGTTCTCAAGGAAAGAGGCACGTGAGGCAGATGGCAAATTCAATGCAGTTTACTGAATGATGTTGTTCACGCACACAAAACAGAATCGCACACACATACACGCAGGCCTAGGAAATAAAGCTAGAAAATAGCACGTTTGCATGAGCAGGAGTTTCGTTGATGGGTGATACTTTACCTTCCTGAAGAGGAGTTGTCCACTCGAAGGAAGAATTGGATGGGGAGAGAAAAATAGAAAAAATGGGACACGTGGCTCGAACCAGCAAGACCACGTGGTTCTCTCTGTTCCAGAATTCAGAGATTTAAAGATGGAGGCAAGGGTATTGATATAGAAAGCTGGGCATAAGGGGTAGCAAAGCTGATAGGGGACGATGTCTCAAGAGAGCGATTGCCTCTGTGCAGGGTCTTTTATTAGGTGGTCTTGAGGGCGGGCTGCGCAGACCACATCCCACTAACACACCTACTAGGCGGTCCATCCCTTTCTGACCCTGCCATAGGTTAAAGGTGAACAAAAGGAGGAGGGCTGGGGAGTGGACAATATTGCAGAAACTATGATCTCACCAGGAACTGACACCTTGGTTGAGGTCCGATAACTCACCGGGCCACTGCATTGTCTGTTAATGGCCCTAGCTTGCTGGATGATGGCCCGACCATTAGTTGCCAGGTAACCACGTTAGCATAATCCGTTCAGGTATGTTGGAGGGGGCAAGAGTTGACCAGTGCGGTGTGACAGAAAGAAACCTCATGGCAGAAGGAGTCTCTGTCTTAGTGACCTATGTTGGGTGCCAGTCTCCTGGCATGGGCTGGAGCTTTCCCCAGCAATGGAGAATGCACATGGCCCTTCCAATACTAGCAACCCAAGTTCAAGCTTATGAATCTTAAAATCCATAAGAGCACTAAAAGTGCCTTGCTGGCCAACAGTATGTGCCTATATTCCTGAAACAGGCCCAGAAACTGCTGCTTTCTGGCAGGTGCCGGGCCTGCCTGCCTCTTGCACAGGAAGGGTGAGTTGCCAGCACCCAGGTGGAACCTGGAGATCTGCTGACATTACGGCTGATTTCCAGACCTCTGAGATCAATCCCCCAGGAGGAAATCGCAGCTCATTTATTTAAAACATTGTTATGCTGCCTTTCCGCCCAATCAGGGTCTCCAAGGAGACACACATAACAACATTAAAGCATTTGAGCAATTAAGAACAACATTTCAAATTATGAAATAATCTAATAAAAACTCATGAACAAGGAATATCAAAACCAGGGAGGAGGGCTAAAAACGCTGACAGAACGGACACTGATAATGGGAGACAGACAAATCTCCTTGGGGGGTGGGGTGCAAAGTTTGGGTGCCACAACCAAGGAATCCCTTTCTTGGGTTGCCACTCGACTAGCACAGCCTCAGAAGATGACCGGAATGAACACATCGCTTCATATAGGAGAAGATGGTCCTCAAGGTAAGTTGTCCCAGGCCATACAGGGCTGTGAAGGACAGCACCAGCACTTTGAACTGAGCCCGGAAGCAAACAGAAGCCAGTGCAGATCGAACAAAACTGGAGCGATAATGGTCCCAGTGACCCACTCCTGTCAAGGCTTGGGCTGCACTTGGCGAAATTGACAAACCATTGAAATAACAGACCAAGTAATGAATTTGAGAATAAATGGAGAGCTTTTTATACTTATTATAGACTAGGAATAAGGCTCGTTGTGGAAATAAATACAACGGACTGTAGAAAGAGGCTCTGGGAGAGTGCCCCAGCCTCAGGCACTCAGCGTCAATTTGCTGTGGCAACCTCAGCAGGGTATAATGACACAGAATCACTGTGTCCTGGCCCCACTGCTGGACCTCCTGAGGGCAACTGGTGTTTTTGGCCACTGTGTGACAGAGTGTTGGACTGGATGGGCCACTGGCCTGATCCAACACTGGCTTCACTTATATTCTTATGTAGGCCACCATTTTCTTCAGGGGAAGATCTCTGCCATCTGAAGAGCAGTTGTAATTTGGTGTGATCTCCACCCCTCACCTGAAGATTGGCAACAATGGTTCCCTAGGAGAAAATGGCTGGTTTAGAGGGTGGAGTCTACGGCACTGTACCTGTCTGAGGTCCTACCCCTCCTCAAACCCCACCCTCTCCAGACTCCACCCCTCAAATCTCCAGGAATTTCCCAACCTGGAGATAGCAACCCTATCTCCTTCCCAGCCAAGCATCAACCTGCCATTTTCTGACTCTCTGATTTCAGCTTTCCATCTCCTCCCTCCTGGAGATCAGTTGTAATTCTGAGTGATCTCCACTCCTCACCTGGAGATTGGCAACAGTAGTTCCCTAGGAGGGAATGGCTGGTTGGGAGGGTAGAGTCTATGGCATTGTACCTGTCTGAGGTCTCACCCCTCCTCAAACCTCACCCTCTTCAGGTTCCATCCCTCAAATCTCCAGGAATTTTCCACTTAGAGTTGGCAACCCTATCTCCTTTCAAGCCAGTTATCAACCTACCTTTATTTCTCCCTCACTGTTCAGCTTTTCATCTCTTCCCCCCCCCCCCCCCCGCAGCTTGTACCATACTCTGAAGCCCTGCTTGCCATATCACATTGGCTGTCATGAGGGGGGCATCTCAGCAGGGTATAAGGACACAGAGGGAGAGGGTGGGGTTTGAGGAGGGAGCCTGGAGAGGGTGGGGTTTGAGGAGGGGTAGGACCTCAGACAGGTACAGTGCCATAGACTCCACCCCCTAAACCAGCCATTTTCTCCTGGGGAACCATTGTTGCCAAACTTCAGGTGAGGGGTGGAAATCACTCAGAATTACAACTGATCTCCAGGAGGGAGGGCAGAAGTCAGCTGTAGTCAGAGGGGCAGATAACGGTAGGTTGATGGTTAGCTGGGAAGGACATGAGGTTGCCAACTCCAGGTTGGGAAATTCCTGGGAATTTGAGGGGTGGAGCCTGGAGAGGGTGGGGTTTGAAGAGGGTTTGGACCTCAGACAGTTACAGTGTCATAGACTCCACCCTCCAAACTAGTTGGTAATGCTACATTTATTTCTCTTCCCCCCCACACACACCCCTCTTTTGTCTGTATCCCATATAAAATAAAAATAAAATATATAATACAAATAAAAACTCTTGGGCCACAGCATTCTGTATCAACTGCCGCTTCTGGGGTGTCTTCAAAAGCTGGCCCAGCTTCAGATGGGGGATACTAGGCCTCACATCACATTCCCAAACGTAGCTGGCAGCCACAGAAGCCACAGTCTCCTCCACCTGCCTCAGGAGCCTGAGGGCATGGAAATCCAGGCTTAAGCCCAAGATCCTGGGTTATGCTAGATCTCCACCTTGAGTCTAGAAGTAGGCTTGCTAACTCCGGCCAAGCCAGGTCCAACCCTGCCTAGCTTCCAAGATCTGACGAGATCAGGCTAGCCTGGGCTATCCGGGTGAGGGCTATATGATGCCAAAAGTATTTAGGATATTTTAATGCTGCTTCTTCAGAGTTCTACTGAAGGCAGTTTACAATGAAAATGACATAATGATATAAAAACTAGCCATTAAAAACAAGCCACTGGACATAAACAGCATAAACCAATCCATTAAACAGAAGGAGTCAGGGGTCCGTTGGAGCGGGAGCGCACAGGAGCGCAGCTCCGGGAGTGAGAAGCCCAGGGGGCGGGCACATGACCAAGCCCCGCCCCCTCCTCGGCTTCCCCGAGCAGTGCAGAGGCGCAGCACCCCGGGGAAAGCCCTGCTAGGGTCTTTATTGATTTTAATGTTTTGTTTTAATATTGATAATTTTATCATTGTTCCTTTTATGACTGTGTGCTGCTTTTCCAGAGACTTGCTCAAGGTGGCATATAAATTTTCTAAGTATACCATTTTTTATCTGGGCACATGGCACATAAGTACTGGAGAAATTTCACCAACCCTTCAGCAGCTTCCACCCCATCAGTTTGGTGTAGTGGTCAGGAGTTGGACTCTAATCTGGGAGAACCAGGTTTGATTCCCCACTCCTCCACATGCAGCTGCTGGTGTGACCTTGGGCCAGTCACAAGTTCTCTCAGAGCTGTTCTCTCATGAGCAGTTTTCAAAAGACCTCTCTCAGCCCCACCTACCTCACAGGATGTCTTGCTGTGGGGAGGGGAAGGGAAAGGGATGGGTGGTGCACATGTCCTGGGTATCTCAAGTCTACTTGAAACCTGGTGGTTTCAAGGGAGCAGGAAGAGAATGAGGGTGTGTTCTTTACGCTTATTTTTATTGCACAAAGTATTGGATGGGGAAGGGAACGGAGGAAGAGCAGGTCAGTTTCACTCACCTGTGGAGTGGAGCCTGAGGGGGGGTGTTGCCTTCTGACACACTTCCGGTATGTTAAGGGGTGTGGTGTATGCAAATGAGTTATGCAAATGAGTTATGGTAATGAGCTCCTGCACCTCTTTTTCTCCGAAATGACCCCTGGAAGGAGTCCATTAGAAGCTGGCAAGGGAAAACTCCTGATTAGGATCCTGGGTAACAAGATGTGTTTTGGCCTCCTGGCACCTAAAAGAAAGTAAAGCAGGCGCCAAAGAAGCCAGAAGGGGGAGGACATTCCAGAAGCAGTGGGTCTCCAGAGAAAATGCCCTGTCTCTAATTGCTACCTGACTTGCCTTGAGAGACAGACCTTAACTAGTGAGCTAGATATTACAGGAGGATATGGTCCTTCAAGTACTCTGGCCCCAAGCCACTTAGGGCAAGGGTCCCCAAGCTTTTTGAGTCTGCAGATTCCTGACAAATCCAGGGTCCAGAGGCTGCTTGGCCCAGGGGCCGTGCTGAGTCCTGCAACAGTGGTACAGCCTGGGAGCCATACTGGGCCCAGTAAGAAGGGGGGGCGGGAATCCCCCTCACAAGTCTCGTGGCCTCACACTTGTTCTTGCTTATTTACACGTTTCTATCCCACTTTTCTCCCCCAAGCAATGTGCAACATTGTTCTCCATTTTACCCTCACAACAACCCCAGGAGGTGGGTTAAACTGAAAGACAGCGACTGGTCAAAGCTCACCCAGTGAGCTTCCATGGCAGAGTAGAGATCTGGCGCTGTACACACCACACCACCTGGCATTACTGTTCTTTTGCAGCCATTCACAAGGGGACTTTATGGTGTGGAGGAGACAAGCCTAGAACACAGCATGACAGCACGACAGCCACTGATCTGGAGGCGTAGCATGGTTTCGCCCCATAATAGGCAGTGTGGATGAAGGTGGGCAGGGAGACCCCTGGTACAAAGGGGCAGAAGAGGCAGTGCCAGCATTCTTGCTTGGTGCTTCAAGGCACTTAAAAGCGGTCATACTGTGACTGGACTTAGAACCCTGCCTGGGCTTGTTCAGTTTTGTGAATGATTTGTGATAGAACAGATGAGAAAAGTAACATGTATTGTGGTAGACAAATCCTGTGTCATCTTAAGTAGGACCCATGTTTCTAGGATTTTGGAAGTATCTATTTTTGGCCCTGGTAATGCCTCAGGGGGGTGAACAGTGTTCGGTTCTGCCTTCCACAGTTCGAGCAGGATGTTAACAACATGGGAGAGATTTGGTATAAGGCTGCAAGACTGGGGTTTGTTTTTTTTGGAAGAAAAGGTCTGTAAAGAAAATCGGATGAGGAAAGGCAGAACGAATTCTGAACGTGTCGCCTGAAGGGGTGAAAAGGTGACAGGGATATATGGGCAGCTTTTAAATCTTAGCCGGAACAGCTCAGAAGCACACTTATATTAAGCTACAGAAAGATTAAAAAAAGAAGTCCAGAACTTTCTTTTTCACTCAGGTTTTTAACTAAAGGTTTTAAAAGGATTTCTATTGCTGTGGTTCTAAAGTTACAGGTTTTAGTGTTTTATTTTACCTTTGAAGCGATTCCCATTCCACCAACCGCACTTTACACACATCAGAGTCTGACAGTGACAACTCATACGTTATGGGGTACAGATCTGGGTCTGGGTTCCCCACCCTGGGTGACAGTCAGACATGAGTTGTGGGATCTCAGTTCCCAGATGTGCATTGACCTAATTCATATCCTAACTGTGGTGCCAGTGGAGAATGGGCTTCAGCCTTCCAGCTAGGCTTGCCAGCCTCCAGGTGGGGCCTGGGGATCTCCCACTTTTACAACTGATCTCCAGCTGACAGAGATCATCTCCCCTGGAGAAAATGGCTGCTTTGAAGGGTAGACTCTATGACAGTGGTTCAAACAACCATTTCACAGGGGTCGCCAGCTGGCGTCTGAGCCTGCCCTGCCCCTCCCCGCTGGCAGGAAAGGGCCCCGCGCTCGATCGACTGCAAGGTCTGGCCTTCCAGCTCTTTACCCTCAAAGGTAGCTTTCCCTTTAAGGGCAAAGAGCAGGAGTTAGTTGGGGCCAGAGCCCCACCCCCTGCTTCCAACAGGGGCCACAAGGAGGAAGAAGCCAGCAGGTAAGTCAATGGCTGCTTCCCCCTCCCTGCCGCCACCTTTAGGGCGTTCCACCATCACCCTCCCTGGGCTCCATGCCAAAGCACAGAGCCCAGGAAAGGCGGTAAAAGCTGCCCCACCACCTTCCCTAGGCTCCGCGCCGAAGTGCAGAGCCCAGGAAAGGTGGCAAAAGCCCCCCCCCCACCTACCTACCTTCCGTCCCCGCTCTCTCTCTCCCCCCACCTTTCTCTCTCTCTCTTCCCCCTTCTCTCTCCCCTCTCTCTCCCCCCTTTCTGTCTGTCTCTCCCCTCTCTCTCTCCCCCCTTTCTCTCTCTCTCCCCACTACCTGCAACAGCCTCTCCCCCCCACCTACCTTCATTTTCTCATGGCATCTTCTGTTGAAGAGAAGTAAGTCTGAAGCCTGAGTGTTTGTTGTGTCTTGTTGGGACTAGCTTGCAAATATATGTGTGTCTAAAGTCTGTATTAAAGTTGTTTGGTGCTAACTGCCATGCAAGAGAAAACATCTGAAAAAGTAGCTTCATTGTTGTGTGTGCTGGCAGAATTTTATGGTTGGGGGTCACCACAACATGAGGAACTGTATTAAAGGGTCACGGCATTAGAAATGTTGAGAACCACTGCTCTATGGCATTGTACCATGCTGAGGCCCCTCCCCTCCCCACCCCACCCCACCCTCAAAGTCTCCAGGTATTTTCCAACCCAGACCTGGCAACCCTGCTTCCAGCCCGTGCTGTTTTCCTGAGCTGAAATGGCCCCAGGGGGCCAAAGAGTGCCCACCAGGATAGTTTCAGGTCAGAACAATGGCAGGGGGGAAGGCTGAAACCCGTTCTCCATGCATGCCTTGTTCCCAACTTGAATCAGGCACCCTGTGTGTGGAAATCCAGGAGAACCCGATCTGGGTACACCACAGTGTGTGAACCGAACTAAGGAAGAGCAACAAGGAGCTGAGTGAAGAGGAAGATGTTCATATTCTTATATGTCGTAACCTGCTGTGAGGAAATTTCATCCCAAAAGGAAGATATACATAAAATAAGCAAATATTGTAATTTTTTCCCCTCTTGTAGTTGATTGTGGACCTGACTTGGATGACCCAGGCTAGCCTGATCTCATTAGATCTTGGAAGCTAAGCAGGAGCAGTCCTGCTTTTTACACGGATGGGAGACCTCCAAGTAATACTAGGATTGTGATGCAGAGGTAGGCAATAGCCAACCACCTGTTTGGTGTAGTGGTTAAGTGCACGGACTCTAATCTGGGAGAGCCGGGTTTGATTCCCCACTCCTCCACTTGCACCTGGCTGGATGACCTTGGGCAAGCCATAGCTCTGGCACAGCTGTTCTCTCAAGGAAAGTTGTCTCCCAGCTCTCTCAGCCCCACCTACCTCACAGGCAGGGCTCTTTTTGTAGAAAAAGCCCAGCAGGAACTCATTAGCATATTAGGCCACACCCCTGACAGCACAGCTCATTAACATATTAGGCCACACCCAATGTTCCCAGAAGTGTGGTCATCCAGCCACACCCACCTTTTGCTTCTTATTCTGTTTACCTTGTTGTCAAAACAGTTTTGACAAAACCAATAAAAACATTATTTCCTGTCCCATCTATACCAAATCTTGTCTGAACCAATATCTTATGTCCAACAATTATTCCCATGCTGGATTGGAATCAGTTCCTAAGGGTTAGGTTCTCATGGAAATCAGCTTGCCTTCCTGCAGAACTAGTACGCTGAATAGGATTTTTTAGGGTTGCCAACCTACAGGTGGGGTCTGGAGATCTCCTGGAATTACAACTGAGCTCCAAACTACAGAGCTCAGGTCAATGGCTGCTTTGGAAAGTGGAGTCCATGGCATTATGCCTTGCTTAGGTCCCTCCTTCCCCTAAACCCTACCCTCCACTCCCAAATCTCCAGGGATTTCCTCAACCTGGAGTTGGCAACCCTAGTCCACTGGCAGAACAACGCTAGGAGCCAGTTTGGTGTAGTGGTTAAGTGCGCGGATTCTAATCTGGGAGAACCGAGTTTGATTCCCCACTCCCCCCCTTGCACCTGCTGGATGACCTTGGGCAAGCCAAAGCTCTGTTCCAGCTGTTGTCTCAGAGCTCTCTCAGCCCCACCTACCTCACAGGGTGTCTGTTGAGGAGAGGGGAAGGGAAAGAAGTTTGTAAAACACTCTGAGACTCCCTTGGGTAGTGAAGGGTGCGGTATAAATCCAATCTCTTCTTCTTCTAGGTTTGTGGATGCACTGGATGGGAGTAGTTTGTGGACTATTTTGCTCAAGGTATACAATTTTATTCAAGGTATAAGATTTCATGTGCCACCCACACTTCTTCAGATGGAAGAAGTGTGCATGCACACAAAAGCTTATACCTTGGATGAAACTTTGGACTCCAATTTTGTTCTGCTGCTTCAGACCAACATGGCTACCCACCTGAATCATTACACTATAATATTTTTTACAAGCAATTATGTACCAGTGGAGTGGTTACCATGCAGAGTTTGTCCCACAGGTAAAATTATCCTGTGAACAGGTGGGCTTTACCACATCAAAGTATCACTACCATCACAAGATCACCAATCGTTAGAAGTCAACTCCTCAGAAGCAGAAATCTCTCTTATTAGGAGATTTAAGAACATCAACTTTGCTGGCCCATTAAAGGCAGATGTCAGCCCAGTAGCAGGAGAAGAAGAATAATCATCTTCTTCAGAAACTCTGCCCACTTTTTAAATTTCACAAAACAGGCAATCTCCAAAGTGCTGCTGACCATGCTCATTTTTAGTTACAACTCTGTTTCTCTGCAGATGTCCCCCAAAGTCCCCCAAGCAACAGTCAAGTGTTCTGCCAACACATACAACAATGAAGCTACTTTTTCAGATGTTTTCTCTTGCATGGCAGTTAGCACCAAACAACTTTAATACAGACTTTAGACACAGATATATTTGCAAGCCATTCCCAACAAGACACAACAAACACTCAGCCTTCAAACTTACTTTTCTTAAACAGAAGATGCCATGAGAAAACTAAAGAGATTCTCAAAAATTAAAGATATCATCAAAACCAGCATTTCCTGGGCTCTCTGCTTTTTTACATCCCCCCCCCCCCCAATGCTCAGTGTTTCCAAGCCTGCGGGCCTGGATCCAGAAGTGGGTCGCAAAGCCTGTGAAAGTGGGTCGCGGGCCAGTCCTCCCCAAAGACTGCCCCTGCCCTTTCCATTGTTCTCTTTTGTACTTTGGAAACCAAGATCTGATCCTGGAAACAGCCTTTTCCGCGTCATATATTACTTGGTGTTTTTTCTTTGCTGCATTTATTTGTTGATCAAGTAAAACATGTCCTGATAGTTACTAGAGTGAGGGGTTTTTTTTATCATCTTATGGAAGAGTTTTGTTAGGGTTTTGCTACCAAAATTAGAGAAAATTCAGAGTTATGGATCTTGCTTCTGGAAAGAAGAGACTGCTTCCTCTAGTTTAAAATATTTATTACTAAAGGATAAAGAGAAAACGAAATTAGCTACAAATAAACAAAACATGCTTAAGGAGCAGCATTGCTCCGGGCTAAAGAGTGAGGAGATTACAATGGAGAATCTCTCCTTCTTCTTGACCTCCAGGACAAGTCACCTGTGGAACAACAACCAATTAGAAATACAATAGTCTAGTAGCTTCGCGGGCTTTACATCAATTGGTCAGCTTCCAGGTTTCTTCTCTGGGTCAAGCTGCAAAATAGTAGGATGAACAAGTTAACCCTATAATTGCTGGAAGTTGGGTTTTGGTCTAGGCACAAATTTCTAACAATTAAAGGAGAAGGAGGGGTGGTCAGAGGCTGGAATCTTAACCAGTTTGGTGTCATGGTTAGGAGCGCGGACAATAATCTGAGAGGATCGGGTTTGATTCCCCACTCCTCCACATGCAGCTGCTGGTGTAACCTTGGGTCAGTCACAGGTTCTCTCAGAGCTGTTCTCTCAAGGGCAGTTTTCAGTCAAAGCTCTCTCAGCCCCACCCACTTCACAGGGTTTCTCTTGTGGGGTGGGGAGGGGAAGGGAAAGGAGATTGTAAGCCACTCTGAGACTCCTTTGGGTAGTGACAGGCAGGGTATAAATCCAATCTCTTCTTCTTCTAAGACGGTGTATGTCAGAATGCCACATTTATGGCTTCACATTGGGGGCAACTGCGCCATTCACGTGATGTTTGTGGGTTTCTCAATAACATCTGGTCAGCCATTGTGGAAAATGGAATGCTGAGCTAGTATGGTCCTAGTTTGCCTAGGGCCCCAAAGAACCTTGGGCCAGCCTTGGATGGGTCACCATACCAAGTAAACCTGGACTTGTGGGTCACCATGCCTAAAAGGTTGGAAGCTGTAGCTACAGCCTGACATCGTCTAACGAATTTGTGTGCCGTTTAGATCACTGGGATGAATGCAGTTCCATTCATTTCCCTTGACAACTAAGGAATTTTGAAACAGTTGATTGGATTTCAATAATTAAAGAATCACAGGGGAGTTTTTTAACACCCTTAAAGTTACAAGTTTGCAATTTGTCCTTTGCTTGACTTCATGCAGATGTGACCAGAATCCAAGTGACTGCTCCAATGAAGGCGTACAAATAACAAGAACAAGCTTCTTTGTGAATGTCACAAATGAATTTGCCAAAATATAACTGAGCTGTCATTGTCACTGAGTGCTTGGTGGATTCATCCCATTGAAGCTTAATTTTGACTGTTTTTAAAAAATTATCTCCCTCCACTTTACCCCCATGCAGAAACTGTAAAACAATTTGTCATGCATATATCACAGAAAGGGCTGTGAAAGGAATAGCGGGCTATTGGTGGATAAGAATCCTAGACAGATGCTTGGCTAGTTAATATTTAGGTCTAGTTTGGTGATGTTCTGCCCTCCCAATGGACCTATACCACTTCCTGATCCAAAGCCTAGTTCGTCTGCTAAGTGCTTCAAAGTGGGGTGCCCCCAGGACAAAATCACATACCTCTACACTCTGAAGACTGTCTGTACTGGTGCCCAGCCCAAACAATGGTCCTGGCACCAAGAGCTTCTATTTGGGTTATTCCAAGAAGCTTGTGTTAGGAAGAAGGTTTGAATAAGGAACTGGAATGACCACCTATTCTCCGCACCTCAAAATAAGGTTTGGACCAACATACACCATACAATGAGATGCACAACTCCTTGTGCAGGCATCGTCCAAATGGGCTTGATTGTGATCTTTCTGAAAAGATCCAGGTTTGGGAAAGAGAGCTGCAAAGCAGGGGGAGACATGGAAACAGGAGGAATGGAGGGTAATGTCATGTGGGCGCTCCTTGTGGAAGCAGCTAAAGTTTCTACCAAGTGTGATTTCCGTCACCATAGCACTGTGAGACTTCATCTTAATGCTCTCCTTTCTTGCCTGTTCTTTAAGACAGAGTTCCACTCCCCTCCAAGTAAGATTTTACTACTAGGATGCAGATCGGGAATATGTGAAGTTCTAACAGGAAAGAAGAGATGTGGAATGGGCTGGAATGGCACAGCTGGATCTAATAAGCTATTGGAAGCTAAGCAGGGCTGGTACTGGGATGGGGGACCACCAAGGAGGCCTCTGCAGAGGAAGGTCATGGCCAACCACCTCTGCTTCTCACTCACCTTGAAAAGCCCCTTGTGGGGATTGCCATAAACTGGGGATGACTTGATGGCATTTATATACATAACAGGAAGGAAATGACTTAGAGCAGGGGTGGGCAAATTGCGGCCCGGGGCCACATGCGGCCCGCCACAGAGTTTTTTGCGGCCCACCAAGACAGTTGGCCACTGTCAACACCTGAGGAGCTGCAACTTGAACTTATTGACATGCAGTCAGATCACACTGTGAAAGAAATGTTTAATGCTGTGACATTAGTTGACTTTTACAAATCTTTGTCCGCTGAAAAATTTCCATGTATGAAGAAATTTGCTGGGATAGTGTGTAGTCAGTGCCTAAGGCACCATGTGATTTTAGCTTTATTCAATCTGACTGTTGTTTTTAATTTGTTGTACCCCGCTCTGAACCTTGCCTTGCAAGGAAGGGTGGGTGAGAAATCTAATAAAATAATATATATATATTCATTTGACCTAAAACATGGCTCATTTCAGGGTTTTGTGTTCCTTGGGCAAGATCTCCTCAATCTGCCCGGACAGTCTCTGGAAGATGCAGGGCATGGAAATGCAGAATTCTCTCATGTTGCATTTTTGGGTGCTCTGTGGTTGTACTGAGCAGTTGCCCTGTGCTGTCAGAGTCCAGCTCACCACCCTCTTGAGCTAACCTCGACCTTCAGCTAGGTGGTCCCTCCTCGGGGACAAATTCTCTCATACAAATACATCTGTCTCTTGCCTGACATTTGAAGGTCACCTCCTGGTACATAACACTTGGCAGTGGAGCCTGGGTTCCCTGCATTGCTGCCCAGTCTTATTAAGACCTTCCCACGTGACTTCTTGCCAAGTTTCCTGGGGAGGCCAGGGGGGAGAAGAGCACATTCGTCTATTCAAAATCATTTTAAAGGGTTTTAGTCATAACAAATGGCTGTTTCAAAAGTCCTCATGAAAGCCAACATTGTCACATATACAAAGGACAAGACGTTAAGAGTTTGGGCATTTAAGAATATCTTCAGATATATGGTTCTCGGAACTGGAGGGGGGAGGAAAAGCTTGTGGGACATTCTAAGACACCATCAACAAACCAGCAGAGATTGCTTTGAATGCATTTAGATTTTTCAACAGCCACTGATACATCCCCCCCCCCCCAATCTTTTTTACAAAGTCAATATTTGGCAGCGTTTGGACAAGAAGTTCCAGCAGCTCGTATATCTGGAGGGCTGTTTAGCCTTCTCAGGCCCAAATGCATGAGAAAATATATTATATACGTTATTGCGAAGGACGCATGTATCAAAACCTTCTGGTTGACAGGCACCAAACAGTACAAGCCATGGTTGTTCTTTACTGGATTATTATTAACTGAAGGAGGTGAGTGGGAAGGAAGAAAGGAAGGAAGGAAGGAAAGAAGGAAAGAAGGAAAGAAGGAAAGAAATGCTTTGTGTGATTTTAATGCAAGAAGAGATGGCATCTCTGTGCACGCAGCAATCCTTGGAGAGCCCCCAAGCTAAAATCAACCTTCACAACTTATCATTTACCAGCTAACAATGCTTGAAAGGGCTTTTGGGAGAGTAGGTGTTTCAAGGGTGGGTAAACAGAGGGAATTAGCAAGGCGACACAAAAGCAGAGGTTTAAGGCAAGCAAAGCATGCTTTTCTTTTCTCCCGTTCGGGATAAAACCAAAGTTAGGCAGAAAGCATAATGGGGGGATTAAGAGCACCATCCTAAACAGAGTGACACCCTTCTAAGCCCATTGCCATCAATGGATTTAAGGAGGGCATCCCTCTTTTTAGGACTGCACCGCTAAACCTGTCGGTCCGCTTGAAAAGCAGGGTCGTGACCCCGCCCACTTCAAGCACACTACAATCCCACCAATATCAGCGAGAGGGTTAAGCACAGGTTATGATCCAAATCTCAGAACCAGAACTACTCATCTCTAAACCCATCGGGTCCTGGGTTTCAGTTTAGCGGGCCGGCAGCTGTCAAATTTAACAGCAGATCCCCAGAGTAAAACTGACCAGAAGCTGCAGGGCGGCCTCCCTTTCTTTCCCCAGCCTCACCCCAGCTGCTGGGCTAGGCGCACTGGGGGTAGAGTCTGGCATCATCAAGTCGTGGGGCTGGGCTCGTGGTTGGTGGGGCTCCGTCCTCAAATGCCCCACTGTGGCTACAGGCCTGGTTGCCAACCTCCAGTTGGGGCCTGAAGATCTCCCAGTATTAAACCTGATCTCTAGATGACAGAGATCAGTTCACCTGGAGAAAAGGGCTGCTTTGGAGGGTGGATCCTATGGCATCACTTCCCTGCTGAGGTCCCTCCCCTCCCCAAACCCGGGCCTCCCCAGGATCCACCCTCCTTGGGGAAATCACCAAGTATTTCCTTTCCTAATCTCCAGGTATTTCCTAACCTGCAGCTGGCAACCCTATCCTAATGTATGTGGGCATCCTAAATGCAGCTGGGTAGCCCAGGCTAGCTCGATCGCATCACATCTCGGTAGTGAAGCAGGGTCGGCCCTGGCTAGTGTTTGGTTGGGAGACCACCAAGGAATACCCAGGTTGTGACGCAGAGGCAGGCAGTGGCCAGCCACCTCTGATGGAGGCAGGCAATGTCCAACCACCACTGAACGTGTCTTCTCTTGACAACCCCAGAAGGTCGGACCAGAACCAACAGGTTGAAAGTAAATCAAAAGAGTTTTTGGCTAAACATTAGGAAGAACTCCCTGGCAGTTAGAGGGGTTCCTCAGGGGAACAGGCTTCCTCGGGGGGGGGGGGGGGCTCTCCTTCTTTGGAAGTTTTCAGGCAGAGGCTAGATGGCCATCTGACAGCAATGCTGATTCTGTGGACTTAGGCAGACCATGAGAGGAAGGGCATCAGTTCTTAGTTCTTGTGGCCCTTTCTTACACGCCCAGGGAAATGCTGGTCGCCACTTTGGGTTCAGGAAGCAGTTTTTCTGCAGGCCAGTTTGGCTGGAGATCCTGGAGGTTTTTTATCATCTTCTGGGCTCGGGTGTGTGTGGGGGGGGGGGGGGGGGTATTTGTGATTTTCCTGCATTGTGGGAGGGTTGGACTAGATGACCCTGGTAGTTCCCTTCCAACTTTATGAGTTGGCTGCAACGTAGTAGCACTTTCCACCACCACCAAACACACACGGAGCATTTCCTGACAGTAAAATGAATAGGACACCCCCACTCGCATGGTGTTGCACATCTCTTTTCCACTGCCTTGTGGATTGCAAAAAAGGTACTTACAATACACCAGCCAACAATGAATTACTTGCCTCTGTTGTTTAGGCTATGGATGGCCCAGGCTACCCCAATCTCATCAGCTCTCCCAAGCTAAGCAGGGTCAGCCCTGGTCAGTATTTGGATGGGAGACCACCAAAGAAGTCCAGGGTCACAACACAGAGGCAGACACATGACAAACCACCTCGGAACATCTCTAGCTTTGAAAATGCTATGGGGTCGCCATAAGTTGCCAGGGTTGCTATGCCTATAAAATCTTCCCAGTATGAACCTTATACCTAATTTTATAGATTCCTTACCCATTAATAGCATAACTTGCAGTCAACAAGCTAAAACAAAAATGGATTGCTCTCGGAGGCCTATCTGGTCCCAGATCAAACGTTGTGTCTGGAGCCGACCTGTAGAGCAGATTACCAGCTAGCAAGTCAAAAGAAAAGACAGGCAGATGGATCCCATGCATGTTTACTCATACCAGGTCATGAGTTCAATACTGCAAAGTAAGTGTGTACAGGACTACATTCTCAGATGACAGAGCTAAATCAGCAGTGCAGCTCTAAGTGGCGGTGGTGGGGGTGGGAAACCCCATCAAGTCCAAGCTGTTTTATGGAGACCCCGTAGGCTTTTCAAGGCAAGAAACATTCAGAGGTGTAGAAAAGAGCAAGAGTCAAGGGGCACCTTAAAGAGTAACAAAATCTGCGGCAGAGTAGGAGCTTTCCTGAGTCACCACTCACTTCTTCAGAGGCGGTTTGCCATTGCCTGCCTCTGCGTCACAACCCTTGAGAGCCAGTTTGGTGTAGTGGTTAAGTGCGCGGACTCTAATCTGGGAGAACCGGGTTTGATTCCCCACTCCTCCACTTGCACCTGGCTGGATGACCTTGGGCAAGCCATAGCTCTGTACCAGCTGTTCCCTCAAGGACAGTTTGGGAAAGAGCTCTCTCAGCCCCACCCACCTCATAGGGTGACTGTTGTGAGGAGAGGAAAGGAAGGAGATTGTAAGCCGCTCTGAGACTACAAGTGACTGAAGGGCAGGATATAAATCCAATCTCCTCCTCCTCCTCCTCCTCCTCCTCCTCCTCCTCTTCTTCTTCTTCTTCTTCTTCTTCTTCTTCTTCTTCTTGTATTCCTTGGTGGTCTCCCATCCGAATACTAGCTAGGGCTGATCCGACTTCGTGTCCAAGATCTGACAAGACTGGGCTAGCCTGGGCTATCTAGGTCAGGGCTCTAAGAAGTTTAAAAAGGTAAAGGCTTCCCTTGCTTGAAAGCCAGGGGACAGTGCTCATCAGGGGCGTAGACTTTCCATTCTCCCAGGGGGGTGGGGGCTCTCTCACACATGTGCAAAGCGCATGTGCCGCCGGCGGGACAATGTCCCCACTGCTGCTGCCTTTTCCCCCTGCCTGGCTCCCACGCACCCCTCAGAGGGAGGGAGTGGGTGCGGGGGAGCCAGGGTGGGGCTCTTGCAGCCGCGGCAGCCGGGAAGGCTTGCGGCAGGCGGGGAGGCGTGGCGGCGGTGTCCCCCCGCCGCCGCCAAAGCTGCCGCCACCACGCTGCCACCATCGGGACAATGTCTCCGCCGCCGCCAGAGCCACCGCTGCACTGCTGCGGCTGGGGCGATGTCCCCACCACCAGAGCCGCCGCGCCGCCGCTGTCCGGAAGGGAGGGAGGAGTGGGTGGGTGGGTGGGGAGAGTGGCTCTGGAGGTGGCACGGCTCTGGCAGCGGGAAGGCGGTGGGAAGGCGCGGCAGCAGGTGCTCCATTTTGCCGGTGGGGCTCAGTCTCCCCCGGGAAATTTTGGGGGTGGCTTGAGCCCCCCCGTAGTTTACACCTATGGTGCTCGTCTCCGTTTCCAAGCCAAAGGCTGTCCAAAGACTTCTTCCGTGGTCATGTGGCCGGCACGACTAAATGCTGGGGCACCCCAAAGTTACAGCATTTTAAAGCCATGAGTTTAAGAAGTGTGTAACTCTGCTTAGGGTTGTATTGCAAAGACGTCAACACTGCAGGGATAATTTTCTGTTTTGTAGTAGATCATAGGGAATCCCACAAGAAATGCACATCCTGGCTGGACTGCTCCAGCTGAAATATCTTTTCCCACTCTTGTCTTAACATTTGCTAGTGTGTTATGCTTCAGTACAAAACACACAACTCAGCTGAGTCCCCCATAATCCACCCCACCCCACCCCTAACCTCCCTATGAGTCCTTTTCCAAGAGCTCAGAAGCTTCTCAGAATTATGAGACTGACTGTGGCAATCTAGGGATTTAAAATAAAAATAAAGGGCAAGTTATTTCACCTACCTGCTGAACACCAAGCAGCACGCCTGTGCTGGTTCACAAGCTTACCTGAATCAGACGATCCTCCTCCTTAGGTGGATGAGCAAGCTTGGCCCCCTCCAGTGTGTGCTTTCGCATAATCTGTAACGTAATAGGTAAGTATGCACAACATTTTGAGTGGGGAGAACAGCACCGATCAGGCCTGCATGTGATCGACACAGTGAGAAGCACATCTGCACTTCTGCATTCAGTAAGGCCTGCAACGCCTGCCATTTGCTATTTTGCTCGTTCATAGTGACGCACCCTGCCTGGTGGAATGAGCTACCTTATGAGATCAGGGCCCTGCGGGACTTGTTACGGTTTTGCAGGGCCTGCAAGACGGAGCTCTTCCATCGGACCTTTAGTTGAGGCAGTGGGCATCCACTTTGATCTGGCCTCCCCTCCAGTGACCGCAGATCCTAGAAGCCAGATGGGGGGAACACAATATTATCTGTTGAGGCGTGTTGTTTTAGTGTGTTGGTGAGTTTATTGATTTTAGTGGAATATTATGTTTTAATTGTAAATCTGCACTAATTGCAGATCTACATGTTGGTACCCGCCCTGAGCCTACAAAGTGGGGAGGGCAGGATATAAGTCTGAGGCCCAATTTACACCTCCCCATAGTTTGACTGCTGTCTTTTCCTACGCTCATTTCACGCTGCTTTCAAATTTCACTCCCTGGGTCTGAAGAGTTCAAAGCAACAGGATCTGTTTAAAGCAGTAAAAGGCTAGCTTGACCACAGGAGGGCAATTAACGAATGTAAACAGTAATTTTTAAACTAGAAAAAGTATGGTTTGAAACTAGAAACAGGTATAGATGGGGTTTTATTTTTAAACTAGAATGATTCCAGCGGGAAAGTCAGATGTAGATTTGACCTAATAAAATAAAATAAAATACTGGTGTCACCCAGGCAGACTGAATAATTGTTCTTTGCCTGTTATTCTTATTAGTCGAGTTCTCTAGCTTAAAAAAAAACAAACAGAAATTCTTGATATGGACAGTTATTGCAGGAGGAACCCTGATGAAAACATTCAAACAGATATGGAGCAGATGGACCAAGCGTGACCCTAATTAAGAATGCCTTTCCCTGGTTTCTTAGTGATCACTGGAGAACAACTGAAAAAGGCAATACAAGAGTGGATCCAAAGAGGACACGGAGAGGATGCGGCCGAAACCGCATCATGAAAATAATAAACCTCAAGCACGTTTAATGTTCTTATTCTACTCATGTGCCCTTCTTGTGGTTTTGAGAGGTTCCAGCTTTATGGCACAACCATTTATGACGCCACAGTACGTGAGCCATAAGCTGGAGTCAACAATGTTATCTCAGATGCGTTTGTTGCAGCAAACATCTTGGGTCCTGTTTATTGACTTAGGCAAGGGTCACCTCCTTAATGCCGGTTGCACAACAGTTCGATTTTTAGTGCTGGCATGCTGGGGAAGTCATGAGATAGACCTTTGGATCTCTAGGGCTGACAAGTTAAGCAAGATGTCAGAATCAATCTCTCTGAAGACTCCTGAGTCTTGACTAACCCTAGGAAAGAATGAGAAGCCAGTAGCACCTTCTTCAGTGACTCCTGAAAGCTCCTACCCTGCCAGAAATTTTGTTAAGTCTTTAAGGTGCTACCAGACTCTTGCTCTTTTCAGTGGGCAGTGACTCATGAGAGCTCCTGTTGTTGTTGAGTCACACAGTGGAGTCCAACTCTTCACAACCCCATGGACCGCAGCACGCCAGGCCCTCCTGTCCTCCACCGCCCTCCGGAGCCTGCTCAACTCCATGCCCGTAGCATCAATAACACTATCTAAACATTTCCTCTGCCGTCCCCTTTTTCTTTTACCTTCAGTCTTTCCCAGCATCAGGGTCTCCTCCAGTGAGCGCTCCCTTCTCATTTGGTGGCCAAAGGATTAGAGCTTCAGCTTCAGGATCTGGCCTTCCGGGGAACAGTCAAGGTCGATCTCTTTTAAGATTGACTGATTTGATCACCTTTTAGTCCAAGGGACTCTCAAGAGTCTTCTCCGGCACCATTATTCAAGTGCATCTATTCTTTGGCGCTTGGCCTTCCTTGTAGTCCAAGTCTCGCAGCTCCTACCCTGCCACAAATTTTGTTAGTCTTTAAGGTGCCACCAGACTCCTGCTCTGAAGTATACTGGGTTCAGACACGTAGAGTAATCAGGTCATAATTTATTAAGTGAGTTAAGCCAGAACAAGACAACACTAGCAGGGCCAAAGCTCTGCTTATATGCATGCAGAACACTCCATCCCACACACACACACACTCTCCGTGACAGGCTATTTACAAAACATTACTACTTGACTGGTTTACTCCAGAGTCCTGGTCGGCTATTGTTCTTGAGCTCCAAGCTCAGCCAGTCTCTAGAATGATTCAATCAGGGATGATTCAATCCCAATACGTAACATCAGGGGTCATTTCAAGAGATGCAGGAGCTCATTAGCATAACTCATTAGCATATGCCACGCCCCATGATATCACTGGCCGAATGTTCGTTTCAGCCGCATTATACCCTATGGGCCACTGAAGTCTATGACCCTACACCTCTTTGCAAGCTGTAGTTTGAACTTTCCCTCTGAGGGAACAGATCAGCCCAGCGGTCTATAAATACTACTCAGGTCCCTCTCTTTTTAACTAGTCTCTTCGGGGATTGGTGTTTTTTTTAAGTATGAGTCATGCACCAAGGTTTTCTCAAGATAAAATAAAACTGTAATTTATTGGCAGAACACAACAGGGGAATATTGGTTGTCTGTACCGAGGACTCTTTGTTGCATACAGATGGTTACACGTTCACTCACTCTTCTATTATACCCTTTCCTGTCCTGCTTTGTGGTTCCTCTATAGCTGTGTCTTACTGGCCTCTTTGAGTCACAGCTGGCCTCTACACAGCTGTCTAGACCCTGCCAGAGTTCAACCCTCCCACAACCACATCTCACAGGCTCGCCAGGATTGATGTACATTAGTGTTTGCGTTCGCTTAGTTCACTATGATTGAGTCTGTTCCTTCCTAGAAACAGAATTCTCCACAGAGTCTCTTCAGAAGGCGAAAGTTGCTTCACTCCCTGAGCGCTTCCCTTCTGAGTCTGTTAACGGACAATAACCAAGAGCCCTGAGCCCAAACAGCCCCCTCCTCACTCTGTCATGTGACTCAGCAGGGTTCTGTGAACACACTCTGCTGTTCATAGGGGTTTTTTTTTTAATCCCATCACAAAGTCAATGGCAAAAACTCATAGGGTATATGAGGGGCTGGATGAGAGGGGGTTTGAGGGAGAGACTCCAAACTTGCAGGGTAGCTGCTGAGGCCTCCCACAAAATACCCACCAAGTTTCAAGAAGATTGGACAATGGGGTCCAATTCTACGGGCCTCCAAATAGGTTGCCCCATCTCCTCCATTGTTCTCTATGGTGGGGGAAAACGTTACTTTTTTCCCACCATAAAGAACAATGGAGGGAATGGGGGCAACCTGTTTGGGGGCCCATAGAATTGGACCCCCTGGTCCAATCTTTTTGAAACTTGGTGGGTATTTCGGGGAGAGGTTCCAGCAGCTACCCTGCAAGTATGGAGCCTCTCCCTCAAACCCCCTCCCCTCCAGCCGCTTTTTAAGCCGCCACTGATTTTCGGCAGCAATTCGACGGCAGGCCGAATCAGATCAGAGAATCTGATTCGGCCTGTGGCTGCCCTAGTGCCCACTCTTGGGCTGGCGGAGCTCTGCTCCGCCTAGCTCTGGCCCCAAATGACCCCTGCAAAACATGCTCTTTTCTACTGCTACAGACAGACCAACATGGCTACCCATCTTGACTAACCCTGTTTCTGCTAGTTCATACAAACATATATAAAAACAAAGATCATTTCAGTTCCTTGGCCAGGCTGGATTTGGGGTGTGGCTAATTCACATCAAAGCTGACCTTTCACCACTTGGAAAGGTCATCCTAAGAATCCATTTCCTGTTGCCACACCAGCTTCTGCATCAAACTTGGCTGAACCTCCTTCACCTCCCCTGTAATGATAATTCCCATAATGCAAGTGATTGTGTGGGCTCTTATAGTGATAGTGGCATGAAGGGAAGGCTGCTGAGGACAGGAGAGGGCATTATACCTAACTTGCCACCCCAAACTCCTTCTTCCAACCTATTGCTGCTTGTTGTATCAAAGCAGACGGGGTGTCAGGACAGGGACAGGGCAGAAGCTATCCTGTTCTCCTGTCATCACTGAAGTTTGCATCATTGCTGGGAATCTTCTTCTGCACTCAACAGTGGCAGCAAAGGCAAGATGGAACTGGAAAGGGAGATACCACTCTAGGGCCCCCCTTCCCTTCATTATACCAACACATAATAAAGAACTAAATTCGAGTTCAGTGGCACCTTTAAGACCAACAAAGTTTAATTCTGGGTATGAGCTTTCATGTGCACACACACTTCTTCAGATACATTGAAACAGAGGTCACCGGCTATTACATATAGGTCGACGGTGGGGAGGGAGATGCCAGGAAAGGCTAATTAGAGTCAAGATGCATAAGTAACTGGGCAATAAATATAGCTAAGACTGGATTAAGGCCATTGGTAAGACCTGTGAATAGCAGCAAATTAGCATACAGCATAATAGAAGTTTACAAACAGATGCGAGAACTGAATAACATTTAGTCTGTGTAGTGAGATAAAAAACCAGTATCTCTGTTAAGCCCTGGGGTTGTCCTGAGTGTTGTAATAACTTGTGACTCATCAGTCTCCCATTCTAAACTGTTTCTGAAATTCTTTTGCAATGCAACAGGTACTTTGAGATCCCCACTCTCTACCTATATGTAATGGTTGGTGAGTCCTGTTTCAGTGTACCTTAAGGAGTGTGCATGCACACAAAAGCTTATACCCAGAACAAAACTTTGTTGGCCTTAAAGGTGCCACTGGACTCAAACTTTGTTCTGCTGCTTCAAACCGATGCGGCTACCCACCTAATTCTATAACAAAGAACTGTTTCTGATTATGGATTAGAGCCAACCAGTCAGGGGTGGTTTTAGCCAATGGGCAAAAGGGGCAGCTGCTGGAGGCCATTGTCTTAGGGGCCCTAAGTGCCCACACAGAGGAAGGGGAAATGCAGAAGAGCCAGTTCCTGCTGCCTGGGGTTTGGGCAGCAGGCTTCCAGCAGCAGCAGCCTCAGAGGCTCTCACCCAACCTCATACAGGGTGAGGCTCACCCCTCGCTTGGCCCTGGAGGTGGGGTGGCAGTGATTTTGGGGGACCATCTTGGACTTTGGCCCATGACTCCAGAATCACTAAGAGCATCCCCTCAACCAGCTTTTCCAGTGGTGAAAAAAAGACGAGGACAAGCCCATAGCTAGGATTTTGTGGCTTGTGGGGCAAATTTTTTTCCTGGTGGGGCTGAAGTTCTCAGTGCAGAAAGAAAAGCCATTTAGCCAATAGAAAGGTGTTACCAGGATAGATCTCTAAATTGCAAGCTGTCGACCACTTCAGATGACAGTTCTCAGCTGCTGCAAGTTAATCACTTCTGCCAGCCTAAGCAACAATTCTGCTAAGAAACCAGCAGGTGGGAGTGATGGCTTCTGTAGTCAAGAAAGCTAACACTTAGGCAGAAAAACTCTCCTAAAGGAGACCAGTTTCTTGACACAGAGTTAGGAGGGATCCTAGAAGTCACCTCCTCCAACCCCCTTGCTCAGTGCGGGAATTAGTCAACTACAGCACCCCACTCTGCTTACAGGAGCACACACCTTTTAAAAAATGTATTTAAATGATTGGAAAATACATTCACAGGAGACATTCATGGGGGGCTGTGTCTTGAAGAAAGGGGGCGGAGCCCCCAAAAGCCCCACTGAAGCTACAGGCTGAACAAAGACATCCCTTCTGACCACCACCAAATGTATGCTGGAAACAACAGAACCTGCATGGAGAGGGGGATTGTGGGGGTAGTGATGAGAGAAAGTAGGTGAGGTTGGGTGGGAAAGTTAGCTGAAAAGTTGGCCCTGTGTCATTCATATGAATTTTCACACAAACCAGCTCCCCACCCCCTCTTGTGCTACTTTTCCCTGACCTGTTGATATGTCTTTCTTTGGAAACCAAGACACACCTGTGCAGTGTGATGCTTTCTTTTACTTGGTCTAGAGACGACCTTCTTCATTCTAGCATGGGGCAGAGCTCTGTATGCAGGAATTTAACAGTGCAATCCTAAACTGGGTTTATTCTTCTAAGTCTGTTGGACTCCAAGACACTTAGAAGGGTGCAACTCTGTTGAAGGCTGTTTTTACATCTGACTTTCCCGCTGGAATCATTCTAGTTCCAAAAAAACCTGCCCACACCTCTGTGCGGTGTGAAACCGTGCTGCTACTGAAATGTCCACATCTACTAATTGCCCTCCTGTGGTCAAGCTAGTATTCAACCAGCTTTATTCTGCTTTAAACAATTGCTGTTGATTAGTGCACTTAGACCCCCTGGAGTGAAATTTCACACCACTGTGAAATCAGCACAGGAAAAGACAGCAGTCAAACTACTTTAGAGGGGAGGTGTAAAATGACCCGAAGATTGCACTCTAAATGAGGAGCGAGGTTACATCTGGTGCGGGGATGGAGCCATGCAGGACCGCTTGGCACAAACACAACTTCTAAAGCCTGCACTGGATTAAGTTTTTTTAAAATCCCATTCTCTTAAAATGGGTTCGTTTCAGTGCATGTTTTATAATATGGTTTGTGGTGCTAGAGTCTGACAGTCAGTGAAGGAGAGATTACAAAACGGAAGCGCAAAAACTTGTCTGAGTCCAAAACCATTCGGCCGCAGTCTTTTCCATTCCACAATGACTCCAAGGCCCCAGTCCAGCTCAAGTTAATCATAAGTATACCCCATGGAAAGCGCTGGGACCTTAATTGACACTAACTGATAGCTTATTTTAGCTTCATTTGGACACAAGAGTATGAGAGTTTCAATATGCTTTCGACAACCAACTAATTCTAGGCTGCCGGCTTCTGAAAAACATCCACTCTTGTTTTCCTTGTAAATGTTCAGCCCATCGCTTCAGGGGTCCAGATGCCAGTGGGCATTTAATTAAAGGCATTATAGGAGTGGGACAGCTGAAATGGCAAGGCTTGGTACGTGGCTAAAAAGAAACGCATTTCCCAAATCCACTCCTCTGAGCTGCTGGCTTGCTTATCTTGCATCAGCTTTTCAAGGAAGCAGGCATGGTGCTTATTTGTGTGTAATTTATCATGACAGGGAAGAACTTGCAAGATCAGGGGTTTCAGGAAGGAGCGCTGGACAGCCGACAAGCTTTCCTGTCTCCGAATGAAGAATTACAAGCAGCTTTTTGGGTCCCTGCAATTGGTATCCCTGGGGAAGACAGAAAGCAGAAAAGCTCAGACCAGCTGGATCATGCATCAGCCTGTAACAAATTCAAAACACTAGGAGAGGGACCGTGGCTCACGGGAAGAGCATTTGCTTTGCTTGCAGAAGGTCCCAGGTTCAATCCCTGGCACCTCCATTTGAAAGGACCAGGCAATAGACGATGTGAAAGACCTCGGCCTGATCCAGTATAAGGCAGCTTTATGTGTCCATGTGTCCACTAGATGGCCATTTCTAATTACTCTCTGCCTTTCTGACTTGAGATGGGATCAGAACCATCCCTAAAACCCAGAAGAAACAAACCAAAGCTAGGCAAGAAACCAAGAGAGGCAAATCTCACAGAAGGATTTTCTGAGCCCCAACACTGAAAACACCATCCCAGCATGACTTTGAACAACTGAGATGTCTTCACAGGAATACCTCCACATCTCCTTCCTTCCTTAGACATTTTCAGATGTCACATCCACCTGAAGCCCAGACACCACATGTATCACAAGCACACTCCCGTCGTGTGTGGTTATCGTCTCGTGTGGACAAGGGCAATGTGCGTATTTCCTTGCACATTCTGCTCTGGTACACACAAACAAGAACCAGGGGGTGGGGGATCCAGTGGTGAGTTTGTGAATATCAAAACTGTACGTCCATGCAGGAATACACACATTGCCCTTCTTCACACAACATGGCAACCAAGCGTATTCTGAACATCATGGGTAGTGCACACTCCCTGTACACACAGTTGCCAAAATCCTTGTACACGTGGATAGAACACCTGGCATGATCTTTCTCTTCCCTGCCTCCAAAGCCTTTTGTCTCTTCATCCCTTTGAGATTTATCTGCCCAGACTTGCTTTTTCACAGTGGTTTAGTGGTGGTGGTGTAGTGGTTAAGACCGGTGGACTCTTATCTGGAGAATCAGGTTTGATTCCCCCCACACACGGAGCCTGCTGGGTGACCTTGGGCCAGTCATAGCTCTCACAGAATTCTCTCAGCCCCATCTACCTCACAAGGTGACAGTTGTGGGGTGAGGAAGGGAAGGTGATTGTAAGCCCCTTTGAGATACATGAGGCCTGCTAGGTGACCTTGGGGCAGTCACAGTTCTCTCAGAACTCTCTCAGCTCCACCTGCCTCACAAGGTGCCCTTCGTGGGGAGAGGAAGGGAAAGTGATGGTCACAGGGCTATTTCTGGGCAGGAACTCACAGGAACGGAGTTCCGGCTGGCTCCTGAGTTGGCCACACCCAGCAGGAACTCATTAGCATAATAGGCCACACCCAACAGAAGGAACTAATTAGGATTGGCTATATTAGGGATATGTGGCCTAACATGCAAATTAATTCCTGAACCAAAAAAGCCCTTGGTTTTGACAACAAACAAGGTAGACAGAATAAGAAGCAAAAGGTGAGTGTGGCTGGATGGCCGCCCTTCTGGTAACACGGGGGTGTGGCCTAATATGCTAATAAGCTGTGCTGTCAGTGGTGCGGCCTAACATGCTAATGAGTTTCTGCTGTTGGGTGTGGCCTATTATGCTAATGAGTTCCTGCTGGGCTTTTTCTACAATAAAAGCCCTGGTAAGCCACATTGAGACTCCTTCAAATAGAGAAAAGCAGGGTATAAAAACCAACTCTCCTTCTCTTCTAGGTCACTTATTCCACTCGACCTACTATCAATCTAGATGTAGGCTTAGTAATTATGGCAAGTAATGGGGAACTGCTGAAAACATGTGCATGCACACCCTTGTGGGTATAAGTGGAAGAAAAATGAAGACACTTTTTTTCTTTAAAAAAATTTGTAATGTACTTTTGAAGAAATGTTGATTTTTATACCCCACTTTTCTCTACCTTAAGGAGTCTCAAAGTGGCTTACAATCGCCTTTCCCTTCCTCTCCCCACAACAGGTTCCTTGTGAGGTAGGTGCGGCTGAGAGAGTTCTGAGAGATCTGGGACTGGCCCAAGGTCACCCAAACAGGCTTCATGTGGAGGAGGAGTGGGGAATAAAACCCTGTTTCTTCATTAGAGTCCAGGGGTCCGTTGGAGCGGGAGTGCACAGGAGCGCAGCTCCGGGAGTGAGGAGCCCAGGGGGTGGGCATATGACCAAGCCCCGCCCCCTCCTCGGCTTCCCCGAGCAGTGCAGAGGCGCAGCACCCCGGGGAAAGCCCTGCTAGGGTCTTTATTATTTTTAATGTTTTAATATTGATAATTTTATCACTGTTCCTTTTATGACTGTGTGCTGCTTTTTCAGAGACTTGCTCAAGGTGGCATATACATTTTCTAAGTATACCATTTATTATCTGGGCACATGGCACATAAGTACTGGAGAAATTTCACCAACCCTTCAGGAGCTTCCACCCCATCAGTTTGGTGTAGTGGTCAGGAGTTGGACTCTAATCTGGGAGAACCGGGTTTGATTCCCCCTCCTCCACATGCAGCTGCTGGTGTGACATTGGGCCAGTCACAAGTTCTCTCAGAGCTGTTCTCTCATGAGCAGTTCTCAAAAGACCTCTCTCAGCCCCACCTACCTCACAGGGTGTTCTGTGGTGGGGAGGGGAAGGGATGGGTGGTGCACATGTCCTGGGTATCTCAAGTCTACTTGAAACCTGGTGGTTTCAAAGGAGCAGGAAGAGAATGAGGGTGTGCTCTTGACGCTTATTTTTATTGCACAAAGTATTGGATGGGGAAGGGAATGGAGGAAGAGCAGGTCAGTTTCACTCACCTGTGGAGTGGAGTCTGAGAGGTGGGTGTTGCCTTCTGACACACTTCTGGTATGTTAGGGGGTGTGGTATATGCAAATGAGTTATGCTAATGAGCTCCTGCACCTCTTTTTCTACGAAATGACCCGTTAGAGTCTGTTGCTCTTAACCACTACATTAACCTGGCTTTCACTTTCTCTCCCCACAACAGGCATCTTGTGAGATAGGTGGGGCTGAGAGAGTTCTGAGAGAACTGGGACTGGCCCAAGATCACCC
Source organism: Lepidodactylus listeri (assembly GCA_029233225.1). Lineage (NCBI taxonomy): Eukaryota > Metazoa > Chordata > Lepidosauria > Squamata > Gekkonidae > Lepidodactylus > Lepidodactylus listeri. Next base: position 108,234,493 of record JARCFY010000006.1, on the reverse strand, counting down.
AGCAGGCTTCATGTGGAGAAGTGAGGAATCAAACTCAGTTCTCCAGATAAGAGTCCACCACTCTAAGAGTGGCTACACCACACTGGCTTTGAAACCCATGGTCCTAACTACATGCTTTTCTACATTCCAACCAGCCAGCCTCAAGCAACCAGAAATCCTCTTTTTCATATCTAAAATCTCTCTCCCCCACCCCCTAACCACATATTATATTGGCCTCAGAATGTTAATCGGTAGTGGTAATGGTGGTGGAAATGGGAAGCTATGGATCAGCGGCCTGAGAACAGTGTTTCTTACATATGTAAATCCTTTGTAATCCCTGGTTAATGTTCTTGTTCAAAAGTCTGCTTATTCCCCCCCCCCCCCAAAAAACACCCACCCACACAAAAATTAGCTCTAGAAATAAGACAACTGTCATTGATGCTGTGATGAAATGCAGTTGGGAAGTGCCTTCTCTGGATATTTATAAAGCCATTCCTGTTGGCAGAGCAAGATGAAAGCCCCCTGAATGGGGAAGATTATGAAAGAGTACTGCATCTGAAATGCTAACCAGCTTATTTAACAGCTTGGAAAAGCATTAAAGCATTTTGTTTGGAATTGGGTCAATATTAGTTTGAAAAGTCTTTTGGTGGGTTGGTTGGTACAGAACAGTCAGAGAAAAAGGCAGGCGACCGAGCTTAAAGGACCATTTGCCAAAGAAAGGTCACTAATATATTTAAATTCCCTTGCAGTTTTCCAACAGATCCTTAGCCTGATCAAGAGTAACAAGAAGCCCTTTGTACGTGAATTCTTACCATCGCATGCTGCACGGAGCACAAACTGAACTGTCTCAGTGCATTTCCCAAACACGTCTCTGACAACAAGGTTACAAAGCGACACGGTCTCATGTCCGGCTGGAAAGATACAGCATTGTGTAACAAGCAGGGTTTATTTATGAAACATAGAAGAAATGTTCCTTTACAGAGAGGCACATAAGCTTCGTTGCTGGCCCAGCACTAACTAGTCATCATATTATGTTAGTCTATGCCATCTTGGCCTGTAAAAGACCTAGACCTATTTCCCACTAGCGCTGCCCCGGCGTCGGGTCCTCCGTTTGCCTTGATTGCCTGCTTGAATTTCCCACTATTTGCCGCGGGGTGCACTTTGACCCGGGGCTTCACACGATTTCTCCGCGGCTTCGGTGAGCCTCAAAAAACAGGACCATTGAAGCCGTGGGGGAATTCGGCTGAAGCTGCAGGGCAAATAGTGGGAAATTCAAGCACGCAATCGGGGCAAAGGGAAGAACGATGCCAGAGTAGCGCCTCGTGGGAAATTGGTCTGGGCAAAGGAAGAGCCAGTTCTAGCCGATGTGTACTCAGTTAGCATATATGGCTCTACAAACATCAGTTTGCATTAGGTACTGGGTGGAGCCTAATTGGGACAATTGGGATCTTCAGTGGCTCCCTATGGCTGGGCCCTGCTCAGTTCAACTCGTGCTTAAGTTCAAAAAGCAGTGGAAAACGGGATTTGCCACTCTTGCTTGGTTTGGCTTGCCTTCTCCCTAGCCTCTTATTATGCAGTAGGAAAGGGTAGTAGAATCCGGACTGATGGAATGGCCCATACCACTTCATAGTGAAGGAAGAGGACCAATTTGTACACGCTCCCTTGCAATTACCAAATCAGCATGGCAGGAAGAGGGCTTCTCTGTGTGAAGTGGTAGCTAACTGGCTTTTAAAAATATATATGCAGTGGTAAATGATACTCTCCACCTGCTGGCTGCCTAGGATTGTTGGGAGATACCTGGAGATTTGGGGGTGAAGCCTGGGGAGCACTTGGGAGTGTGGATGCTTTGGACGGTGGAGTTTATGGCATTGTACCTCACTGAGGTCCCTGTCCTCCCCAGGCTCCACCCCCAAATCTTCAGGAGTTTCCCAGCCTGGATCTGGATCCGCTGCCGGTGGCCTGGGGGGGGGGGTACTTGGCAACCGTAGACTGCTGCCAGTAAAAACCCTGCTTTTTATTGACAGAAACAGTTAGAACCTCCTCACAGGTTCTAATCTCCTCACAGTTGATGCCTGGAGCTGATGCCATTTCAAAAGGTATTGGGGGAAATTCAACAGTCCCTGAAGCTTTTTTTAAACTTTTTGGATTTTTCTGCAGACTGAGGAAGTGGCTTAGACTATGTAGGAAAAGCTGTTGGGGGAGAGTGAGCTCTCTTTTGGCAGATATAAGTATCCACACAGAAAAAACCCTTCTCGGAATTAGAATATAGACAAGAGGCAGGAGCCGAGGGATCTGTGAGGGGCGGGAGAGAAGGAGCCAACCTTTCTCCCCCCAGCCCTGGCTTGCCCCACAGAGCTGCGGACCTCACCATCCTTTCTTCCCCCCCCCCCCCCGCGCTGGCGAGGCTCATAGCTCTGCACTGCGTGGGCTTTGCCATCCTTTCTCCCCCCCCTCGCCCCGGTGAGGCCCATACATTGCAGAGCCACGGGCCTCGCCATCCTTTCTCCCCCCTGGCTTGCCCCGGCAAGGCCTGCGGACCTCGCCATCCTTCCCCCCTGCCCCAGCTTGCCCCGGTGTGGCCGGTGTGGCCCAGAGCCATGGGCCTTGCCATCCTTCCTCCCCCCCCCGCCCCAGCGAGCCCGTGTGGTGCAGAGCCGCGGGCCTCGCCAATCTCTCTTTCCCCCACCCCCGCTTGCAGTTCCCAGAGCATTCCATGCGCAGGGAACTCTCTTTAACTTTTTGGGCGATTTAAATATCCCCCCAAAAGTTTTTTTTACTTTTAGGATTTATCTGCACATGTGGGAAGTCCCCCACGTGTGTAGGAAAATCTCCCTGCTCCCAAGTGCCCCCTGGCTCCCTGCTCTCAAGTGCCCCCTAGATATCCGCACGGAGCAGGCCACTTGGGAATTAGATATATAGATATGGAGCAGAGATCCATCAGTGGCTATTAGCCACAAGGTATAGATAGGAACTCTAGGTCTGGGGCAAGTGATGCACTGTATTCTTGGTGCTTGGGGGGGGGGGGGAGGTGTACCAGTGTGAGGGCTTCTGGTGTCCTGGCCCCACTGGTGGACCTCCTGATGGCACCTGGTATTTCTGGCCCCTGTGTGGCGAACTGTTGAACTGAATGGGCCATTGGCCTGATCCAACATTGGCTTCTCTTATTTTCTTACGTGGCTTCCTCCAACAGAGGAAGCACACCATTGCCAGCACTGTATTGAATGGAAGAAGATGGGAAGGGAGCGGGTCCCCCTCCTTGCTCTCAAGAGCCGGGGCTGAGGTAGGGGTTGGAGCGCTTCCATTTGCACCTGCTCAGACCCATTTACAAACTCCTGAGTTGCCTTTCAGGAAAAGTAACCACACCACCACCAGCAGCATGGTCCCTCTCTTGAGCAGGGTCCAGAATGTGCAGCAAGCCAACATTGTCCCGAGAAAAACCCTCTGTATATAGAGGTATTACTCACTTAGGACACCAGGCATAAACCAACAACCTTGAATAACTCCCGACTGCCCAAACAGTTTGCAACAAGGCAAGTTACATGCATTGTCTCAATAGGATGGATTGGATTAGAATGTCCCAAGAGTCTTCGTAACAGTACTTCCTCCTGGTGTTACATTTTTCCTGAAGAACGTTGGTCTTTCGTTGAGAGTCACAGAAAGCAACTGAGTCAGGGCAACAGTCGTCTTGGGAAGTCACACCTATCCAATGGGGATTTTAGATGGAGAGAGAGCTCCCCTCCCCACCACCACCACCACAGCCTCCTTTAGTAGATCTGGAGGAGTCAGCCATGTTGGTATGTCGTTGCAAAATAGTGAAAAACCCCAAAAACCCCAAACCTATTTTCCTTTCGTAGATACTCACCTGACCCTTTTTTTAAAAAAAAAAAAAACTTTGACCAAGGTGGCGCAAGTATTTCTACTCTATTCGCCTCTCCTTCGTCTCCCACCGTATGGCAATTGTGACTCTTCCATACTGTGAAACCTTTCACAAAGGTGGGGTGCCACGCTACTATTTTATTCTGCATACACTTCGTCGTAACCACAGCCTCTGTTAGTGTCCCACAGCTGCAATGACAAACAAGGATCGAGAGACATCTCCCCAGGTTACGCTTCCTTCGGTAACACAGCTTGCAAGCTGCGTTCAAAAGTACAGAAAGGCAGCCATATCTGAACAAAACTCTTCTTAATCCCTACAGGAAGAGCAGCTCCTACGCCTTGAGGTTGGGCCATCTCTTTACGTACTTCTTCGGGTCTTTGAGAAATCCGTTACAAGGAGCTTATTTTGTCTGCTTGAAAAGGAACGCCTGGGGTTTATGGTTTCAAGTAACATTTTTCACAAGGGCATACGCAGATTAAAAAAAAGTTTTGGCTGGACGTCTAGATACCCTTCCTACTTCCCTTTATTGCGTCTCTGCCTGGGTCCCGTTTTAATTAACAAAAAGTCACATAAAACTACAGGAGGAAAACAAAGTCACACAGAAACATACACGTATATATATTACATCCGAAGTTATTTCCAACACTTAAAAAGAATCTTTCCTTTCTATAACTGCAAGCATAGATTAAAAAAAAACAAACATTTTAATCAATGTGCAATTTAAAAGATGCCCGAACAAAGCCTTACTGAACTAAAAAGGACTACTTTTCACAATTTTCCCAGTTGCTGTTTAAAAATGAAAACGTTTTTTTGCTATGCCTGGGAGAAAGTAATGGGTAAATTTGACTTTCTTAATTCCGATGCTTAATTCTACTTGAACATACAGCATTTTTGATCTGTGGCCGACTACTCTGTTAAGAGGAGGGGGGCAAGGAGCTGGGAGAGAGCACGTTCTATGCTTGTACAGCAGAACCAGCTAATAGACATCCTTAGTCTCATAACATGATGACATCATTATAAATTACAGCTCATTTGTTAAGTGATTATGGTGGTGCATGCAGTCTTCCTTGATACAGTTACCGGCAGATAAGCACAGAACGTGCCCCCCCCCCCATATGCCACCAACGCATCTCTCAGTCCTACATTTTACAGCAGCCTATAGACTTTGCCTGGCGTTGATCACTCGGTACTGGAGAACAGTCCCCTTGAATGGTCCTAATGCTCCACCTCGTGGCATCCCGCCACCCCCATAACCACCCTTCCCAGACCCCGGAAATTAGCCCACAGGAGTGTTGCCACCGTAGCCGCCCTTCAGCCACAGGAGATCACAGTGAAGCGCTTGGAGATGCACGACATGTTGTGGAGGACGATGCCCAGGAGAAAGACCAGGACACAGGCCACCAGGATGACCGTGCAGACCCCCGACCAGGTCGAGCTTTTCACCATGCCCCGCCTGTCTTGTTCCTCGTCTCCTGTCTCTTGCGGCATCACAGCCTGCAACGGCTGCTGCTCGGCTGGGATTGTCACCACCGTGACGGACTTCTGCTGAGTGCCCGGCAAGAGGCGGCAGCCAATGTCCCCCGGCAGCAGGGACCTCTCCTTGGAGACTGGCAGCGGCAACATGTAGCACCCATTGCTAGGAAGTTTGATGAAGACTGGAGTGTGCTCTGAAGTGTGAGGTATAGCGATCACGGCAATGACCTCCGGGTCGTCGGGCAGCTGCGAGACAGAAAACCCGGGGGGCAGCTTGGTGATGCCTCGGCACCATGGACACCGCAAGTCCTTCTGGCTGGTCCTCATCTGCTGGAGGCAAACGGAGCAGCAGGTGTGCTTACAGTCCAGCAATTTGGGCCTCCGTCGAGGACTGTAGTAGTTGAAACAAATCTGACACTCCAGCAAAATGTCCTGGGACAGCGTCTCCATGGCGGTCTGACAGGAGAAAAAAGAGACCGAGAGAGAGAGAGAGAGGGATTATCCAGTCGTTCTGAAGTCCGGTCTAGAAGCTGTGGCCCAGAGTCCTCTCTCCAGTCCTTTCAAGGTGACTTCTCTGTATTCTGCCAGCAGACAAAAGGAGATGAGACGTCTGTAGGGAGGCATCTGTCTAGGAGTCCATCAGCATCTGAGAGGGAAATTTGAAAACAAACAAGGTCAGTCGTGAAGGTCTGCAGAAATACTGAAGGAAACAAAATCCCCCAACCCGTCCTTTCATCTGTGTGGAGGTACAGAAAAGGCTACAAAAAAAATGATCATGAGAGGGATTTTCCCATAGGTATGACAGGCATGAGCGAGCCAAGGTCTCACAGGACAGGCAGGTATGCCTTCTGGAAGCAGCCCTGGGCTCACGGACGAACCCAGGTGTTTATAAAGGTGCATCAGAAAAGCATCACCTGAATACACAAACACCCAAACAAACAAACAAAATATTTATACCTAAACAAAACCCTCTGGAAAGCACAAGCTCCCTCTAAAAAACAATAATTACTACCTTCTAGCTCTGACTTACATCAGTACTATCAGCATTGTTAACTATTAGTTATTGATAAGTATAGCTGATATTTGGGGGGGGGGGGTTTGGTGACATTTCCCTAACACCGCAATGTTAATGACTTTGTGCAACTTGTTATTTCATCAGTTCTATGTATCTGTATTGCTGAAAAACCAATAAAAAGAATTTAAAAAAGAAAAGAAAAGTATAAAAGCCCAACAGCCTGAACCAGCATCAGTGAAAGAATTTATTATATTACATTATTTATTTATTACTTCCCATTTCTATCCCACCCTCTCAGCCTCGGCCGGCTCAGGGCAGCTTACAAACAGGTAAAATACATTAAAAGATAAATTGCCCTAAAACAGTTCTCAGCTTCAAGAGCTCCGTTTGCAGTGAGCAGTCAGCTTGCAGTAATCCTTAGATTGTCCATATGGTGATTGATGTTCCATAGATCCCAGAGGTTCCCTGATGTTCCATGGGTTAAAGATGGCCGATTCCAGCAACTAGGGCCTTCACACATTAAACCAACTGATGTTCCTCATTGGTGATGGCAGCGACTCCCAAAAGCCTGGTGGAAGAGCTCCGTTTTACAGGCCCTGCGGAACTGCAAAAGGTCCCGCGGGGCCCTGATCTCCTCCAGGAGCTCATTTCACCAGGTTGGGGCTGCCACCGAGAAGACCCTGGTCCTGGTCATCAACAACCTGGCCTCCTTAAGGCTCAGGACGGCCAGCCGATTCTGGACCCTGACCGAAGTGCTTTGTATGCAAAGAGTGAAAAGGAGCAGGGGGGGGGGGATTGTTTGTTTTCATGCAGACTTTAGGAAAAGCCATCATAAATGCCTGGGACAAAAATGACACTAATTCCAGAGGGGAGCAAATGTTAGACTGCCACAGCAAAAAATAGTCTCATGGCACCTTCCAGACAAAAATATTTTTATTTCAGCATAACTTTTTTGTGGACTAGAGCCCAATTCTTCAGATCCAAGGGGAGGATCCTTACTCTGCAGACACTGGACGTATGAACACACGAAGCTGCCTTATGCTGAGTCAGACTGTCGGTCCATCAAGGCTGTGCTGTCTACTCAGACTGACAGAGGGTCTCCAGGGTCTTAGGCAGAGGCCTTTCATGCCAGGAGATGCCGGGGATTGAACCTGGGACCTCCTGTCTGCTTGACAGGTAGATGCTCTCTACCAGCAAGCTGTGTCTCCTAAAAAAACAAATCTGTTACAAGTCAGTCCAAGGACCATGAAATATGGAAAGTACAGGGCAAAATGTAATCATATAAATTCAGATTTGAATCAAGAAACGTACAGAGACCAACCATGAGTTACGCTAGACCAGAGAGTGAGGTATAACGGGATTGCCCACAAGCAGGTTATAGCATTCCTTCGTATTGTAACAGTGATATTAAAAAGTTATTACATGACATTTTTTTTAAAAAGTTCCGTATTATCTATGCAACTGTGCATGTTAAGACCGAGGCTGTGTTGGCATTTAACACTAGCAGTGTGAGAACAGATTCACATGACTTCTAGGTCTGGGATGACATACGATGGGACCAATTCCCTTCCAGCCAACCACTGCCCTCCTTTCCAGTTAAATGATTATTAGCAGGGGTCTGTTGGGGCCAGAGCGAGGCAGAGCGAAGCTCCGCCAGCTCCGGACTGGCCAGTAGGGCAGCCACGGGCTGAATCAGATTTTCTAATCTGATTCAGCTCGCCGCCGAATTGCCGCCGAAATTCGGCGGCAACTTTAAAAGCCACTGGAGGGGAGGGGGTTTGAGGGAGAGGTTCCAAACTTGCAGGGTAGCTGCTGGGGCCTCTCCTCGAAATGCCCACCAAGTTTCAAGAAGATTGGACCAGGGGCTCCAATTCTACGGGCCCCCAAACAAGTTGCCCCCATTCCCTCCATTGTTCTCTATGATAGGAAAAAAGTTAACATTTTTTCCCTCCATAGAGAACAATGGAGGGGATGGGACAATCTGTTTGGGGGCCCATAGAATTGGACCCCATGGTCCAATCTTCTTGAAACTTAGTGGGTATTTCGAGGAGAGGCCCCAGCAGCTACCCTGCAAGTTTGGAGCCTCTCCCTCAAACCCCCTTTCCTCCAGCCCCTCATATACCCTATGAGTTTTTGCCATTGATTTCAATGGCCCATAGGATATCATGGGGCTGAAACTGACATTCCCTTTCTGACACACTTCTGGTGATGTCAGGGGCCGTGGCATATGCTAATGAGTTATGCTAATGAGCTCCTGCACCTCTTTTTCTATGAAAGGACCCCTGATTATTAGGAACGATCCCCACCTCCACCCCATTCATGTGGTTCCTCTATTCTAAAATTTATGGCAGCATGGGAAGGAGGAGGAGGAGGAGGAGATTGGATTTATACCCCACCCTTCACTACCCGAAGGAGTCTCAGAGCGGCGTACAATCTCCTTTCCCTTCCCCTCCCCTCCCCACAACAGACACCCTGTGAGGTAGGTGGGGCTGAGAGAGCTCTTTCGAGGACTGCTCCTGAGAGAACAGCTCTGAGAGAGCTTATGACTGATCCAAGGTCAAACCAGCAGCTGCATGTGAAGGAGTAGGGAATCAAACCTGGCTCTCCCAGATTAGAGTCTGCGTCCCTAATCACTTCACCAAACTGGCTACAACAAAGGCATCAAAGGAACAGATACTGCAGCACAAGCATCTAAGCACATTTAGGGCCTGAGACACAGCAAAGAATCCAAGATCTATGACTGAGGAGAGGACTCCAGCCCTCTGTTTTGCTGCCCTCCAAGCCCCGCATTGTACCCGCTGCACATGTTTTACAGCTCTTTAAGTACAAGAAATCTTTGTGCCTTGGATTTTTAGAAGCAGAGGGCACCGGCTATTCAGCTGAGTGGGTGAGAGGTACACGAAGGACCTGATCCCTATTATTTTTGTAAGGGAGAAGGCTAACTGCTAAAGTCCCACCAAATAAATTTTTAACCGCATTATCTCCCATAGCGCTCATTTTTTTGTGCTTGCTCCTGTACAACTGAAGTTTAACGTCACATATCAGATTTTCTTTCTCAGCCCAGCAGTTACACTTCATTTGTAGGGTATCCTACTCGATCATAATCTGTGTCACAGATACCTAAAGTAAAAGGTAAGAACATATACTTTGAGGAAAGAGAAAAGTACAAGAAAGGTGAAAGGCTGATACAGGTCAGAAGTAGGGTAACAGAACAGAAACGTAAGCCGCACGTAAACATTAAAAGTAGTTGTTGGCACCTGAGCTAGTCCCACAATAAAAGCCCCCTCAAAAAAAACCCAGAACACAACCCTCATGATGCCTTTTATTAGGACCAGCCAAGGAGGTGGGAATGGGAAGGTAGAGTTCTGAGACAGCAGAATGAACTGGGCCCCTTATTCCAGGCAGTAAGGAAAACCACAGCTTTCAGTGCCCCTCCAACATAAAGGCTCGCTGGAATTAGAAAACTGGTACCTACCTCACAGGGCTGTTGTTGTAAGGATAAAATGAAGGTGAAGAGAATCATGGGAAGGGCTGTGGCTCAGTGGTACAGCATCTGCTTGGCATGCAGAAGGCCCCAGGTTCAGTCCCCATCATCTCCAGTTAAAAGGCCCAGACAGTAGGTAATGTGAAAGACCTCTGTTTGAGACTCTGGAGAGCTCCTGCCAGTCTGAGTAGACAATACTGACTTTGACAGACCAATGGCCTGATTCAGTATAAGGCAGCTTCACATGTTCATGTTGTAAGTCCCTTTAGGTCCCATTGTTGTAAATCCCTTTAAGTCCCTTTAGGGCCCCTTTAGGTCCTCTTACCAAGGAGACAGGCTCAGCATATCCAAGCTGAGGAGGGGGCACGTACCAAAGTGGTACCAACCTATGGTTTGAAGTGGTACAGTCCATTCTACCATGTCAGGACTGTACCACCTTATTCACTTGCATGTGCCTTGTATGTTTAGATAACTCAAAACTGCGCGGCACACAGGCCAGTAAAAGTAACAGAAAAAATGCTGACTGCAAATATTTTTCCACTGCTAGTTTTGATTTCAGATATATGTAGGGCCGATCTGTCAGCCCTTCAGCCCTTGAGATACATCTGGTTAAACGGAGATGGGGTGGGAGGGAGAACAGCAAGAGACTGTTCAGCAGACAAGAAAAGAAGCAACTTTTCCCTAAGCTGAGCTTGCACTACAAATAGTGCATTAATGATGTCTGTAGGGAACACTCCCTTCAGACACAATCCAGAAATTCTTAGACAAGCCACTAGTAACATCAAGTTAATGGCTCTACCGTAAAGAATCCCTTTAATAATATATTAGGCAACATTTACATCTACAAATTTTTACACATACTATCCTCATGCAGACTAGGGTAATGAAACCTCCAAAAGAAAACAAAAAACACCCCGTATTCGTAAAACTGTGCGGGTCTTTCTCAAGAACGAAATGCCTGCTGTGGTTTTATTTTCCCCTTTTACAACATCCCCTGCAACTGCTTCCTTCGTATACAACAAATTCGCAGTTGCCGCTTTAAAGTCACCACTGCCACCGCAGGCTCCGTTCTGGGCCTGGGCCTCGAGGCAGCGGTGGTTTCCTCTGGCATTCCTGAACTCCCCCAGTCTTCTACAGCTTCTCTGGAACATGAATAGTGATTTTTGACAATGCCAACAGAGTGGGTACCACTTTCTCAATTCCGTTCTGGTTTTTTACAACTATTTCTCAATTCAGTTCCGTTTTTTTACAACTGTGGCACTCAAACAGGCCTGCCACTCTCCAGGTGGCACCTGGAGATCCAGTTTGATGTAGTGGTTAAGTGCGCAGACTCTAATCTGGGAGAACCGGGTTTGATTCCCCACTCCTCCACTTGCACCTGGCTGGATGACCTTGGGCAAGCCATAGCTCTGTACCAGCTGTTCCCTCAAGGACAGCTTGGGAAAGCGCTCTCTCAGCCCCACCTACCTCACAGGGTGTCTGTTGTGGGGAGGGGAAGGGAAAGGAGTTTGTAAGCCGCTCTGAGACTCCCTTGGGGAGTGGAAGGCGGGGTATAAATCCAATCTCTTCTTCTTCTTCTTCCTACTATTACAATTAATCTCCAGATGATCAAGATCAGTTCCCCTGGAGAAAAGGGCTGCTTTGGAGGGGAGACTCTATAGCAGGGGTGGCCAACCTGTGGCTCGGGAGCCACATGCGGCTCTTTCACACATATTGTGCGGCTCCTGGCAGGGCGGCTCCCTTCCTTCCTTCCTTCCTCCCTCCCTCCCTCCCTCCCTCCCTCCCATCTATTTGCTTTCCTAGTTTCTCTCTCTCTCTTTCTTTCCACTTCTTTAATTCTTTCTTTCCATCTCTCTCTTTCTCTCTCTCTCTCTCAATATCATTAGCAAACAAGTAATATCATTATCAATAACCGGTTTTCCTTGGTTGTCTTTATTTTTGGCAGTCCCATTTAACGTTAATAAAAAGCAAATTTGCATATTTTTAAAAATAAAAACATGTGTGTGATATTTGTTCCTGTCTTGTGGCTCTCAGACATCTGATGTTTATTCTATGTGGCTCTTACATTAAGCAAGGTTGGCCACCCCTGCTCTATAGCATTATATGGTGTTGAGATCCCTTCCCCAGTCTCCACTCCGCCCCCCCCCCCCCCAATCTCCAGGTATCTCCTTACCCAGAGATGGCAACCCTGCATTCAAACCATGTCTAACTTGTGGAGTTCATGCTACCTGTCGTCTTCCCAATACTCATAGGCACCATTTTGCATGAACAGGACAATGTGCATTATTTCCCAGCTTTTGGTAAGCATTATGTGGACTCTCAATAAACCTGGGTTCCTGACTGCATGTTCCAAAGTTAGAAAATGCACACCCTGTCCTATTCAGACAAAATGGCAACCATGTGCATCAAGAGGGTCGCAGGTAACATGATCTTCCGTTACGCACCGTTTGAGAGTGAGAACTACCGTATTTTTCGCTCCATAAGACGCACTTTTCCTCCCCAAAAAAGTGGGGGGGAAAGCGTGTGCATCTTATGGAGCGAATATGGAGCTTTTCTTACCTGTAACAGGGCTCTTTCTTCAGCAGGAACACAGGGGAACGCCATTCAGGCTGGCATCCCAGCCTTCCCCGCCCCTCCCTGCTGGGCCTCAGCTGTTAAGACTTAAAAGGGAAACGGCAGGAAAAACCCCACCAGGCTAAGTACTCTTTCCCTTTAAGACAGCCAGCAGCAGAAAGCCCCGCCCACAGATTAAGCTCTGTGGCTACTTTGCACAGAAAGGCCGGGCTTTGCATGGCATGCCGACGTCTCTCTTCTTTCCTTTCTCTATCTTTCTTCCTTCCTTCCTTCCTTTCCTTTTTTCTGTCTGTCTGTCTGTCTTTCTGTCTCTCTCTCTGTCCCCACCTTTCTTTCTTCCTTTCTCTTTCTCTCTCTCTCTCTCCTCCTCCTTCCTTCCTTTATCTCTCTCTCTCTCTCTTTCTTTCTTTCTGTTTCATTTTTTCCTGTTTTCCTCCTCTAAAAACAAGGTGCGTCTTATGATCAGGTGCGTCTTATGGAGCGAAAAATACGGTAATGACTGAAAAGGGCTTCTATGAGCTCTAAATTCAAAAAGAAAGCTCATTTGTTCCTTTTTTATTCTGTTCTTTCCTCTAAGGAATTCAAGACTGCTCATATGAGTTTCTCCCCCCATCCTACATTTTATTCACAAAACAATTCTGAGAAAGCATGAATGTATTAGAGCCAGACCACTAGTCTAAAAAAATTCCCCCTCCGGCAAGTTGCAGCCGACTCATGGCGACCCCTCATGGGGTTTTCAAGGCGAGGGACCAACACAGAGATGGTTTCCCACTGCATAGGGACCCTGGACTTCCTCGGTGGTCTCCCATTCAAATACTGACCAGGGCTCTGAAACCAATGTTCCCTCTAAGCTGTGGAGTCCTGTGAGCAAAAATTCTACTTTGTGAGCTACTGGCATTAAACTGGTGAGCAAGAGATTTAGCTACTGCATAAATTAGTTTGCTCTGGAGCCGTCCGTCCTGAGCGAAGACAAAAATGTGTGAGACGGAGGCTTAAAAACGGTGAGCTAGCTCGCACTAATTCAGCTTAGAGGGAACACTGGGGCTAACCCTACTTAGCTCCCAAAATCTGACGAGATTGGGCTAGCCTGGGCTATCCAGGTCAGGGCAGCAATTTCTGGCCTCAGGCTGAGACAACAGAGGTCCACACATCTGCCCTCCAAGATCCGTTCACTGGAGACTCCAGGGTGGAGGTCAGGCTGAGAGGTAGCCACCAGCTCTTTGAACTCATGGCCATGGCCCAACACACTTTTCTGGCTCAAATTCAAGTAAGAACATGCATTCCTGCGGCAGCTTGGTGTCACAAAAACTGTTGTTTTGAATAAAGGTTTTGATAACAAAATGCAAGACAAAAAAAAAATGCTGAGTAGAGGAAAGAGTTGGTCCAAAGGGTGACACGGGCTGGAAAAGCAGGATGCATGTATCCAGCCCACGGAAAGTTCTGCAGAGCTTTACAGAGCCAGCCAGGTTTCCTATGAGGGCATAAGCTGACTTCAGCAGCCGTCAAAACACATTGTTTTATCATAAGTGCTTTCGATTAACTGATGACAGCCTGGAAAATGTTGCTGATGGAGGAGACCCAGGGCTAGAGGAGAAATCAGACTGTCAGGGGTATCCTTAGGTCTCTCGCAACGTCAGAGAGCAGGGGGAAGGGAGGGCTGGGAGGCACACTGGAGTGAGACCGAAAGACAAAGAGACAACCGGAATCAGGGTTAATATCCTTGGCCGGTGAAGAGTTGATTGCAACTGAAACTTCGGCATGGCTGAGCTGACGTTGACAGAACAGGGTATGTAAAAAAACAAATCACATGGAGGAAAAGTCTATCAATGGCTACTAGCCATGGTGACCAAGGGGAACCACTCCCTTCAGAGGCAGCAATCCTCTCAATACCGGAATCAAGAGGCGACATCGGCTGTTCTTTCAAGAGCAGTTCTTGCAGAGCTCCTTCAGCCCCACCAACCTTGCGCCCCTCCCTTGCCACCTGTCTGCCCCATGCTCCCAACTGCCCAGAGTCATTCAGGAAGCGCATGTGGGTGGTGCGCAGTGCTGGCACACCTGGCGGTAATAATAACGGCACTCCCAGCTACATACCAATGCTAGGACACACCAGTGCTCTGACAGCTGTCAGAGAAAAGGGGGTGCAGGGAATTGAGTATGGATGGTGGGAGGGCCTGCAAGAGGCAGGGGGCTGAACAGGAAGGTGGGGTGTGTGTGGAAAAGAGGGCATGAGCAGTGCCCTGGCGGTGGGGAGGCGGGAGGGCCCTGTTAGGAGCAAACAGAAAGAGAAGAGAGGACCGCTTGCCTGACAGAGACTATCCTCGCCGTTGTGCACAGTTCTTCCTCACATGCAGAACCAGACCCAATAAATGGGATGAATCCAAGAAATTAGACCACTAAAATAAACAGACAAGATATTCAGAAAATATGACTAGCACTTGAGAAACAGAGTGAAGACTGTTTTCTTAGCAGCAGATGCATTTGTGTAGTCGAGGGAGAGCTTCATGAGAGCATATTTAAATTCAGAAGATCTACTTTTGGTGCTGATGATTTTAAAAAAACCCTATTTTAATACACTCTTTATAGGAGAGTCCTCTTGTGTGAAACTCATAAAGCAAATTGCTTCGGTTGGTTTTGTAACATGAATATGCACTGGCTGGAACGCTCGTTCGCATTACAAATGTTTTCTTTTCCATGCTTTCTGAAGCAGTACCAGTAATCAGAGATTATTATTAATGATAACACAAAAGAGTCCAAGAAGTGATTGCATGGTTATATACGAAAAGTACCGGATAGAGCAGGGGTGGCCAACCTGTGGCTCGGGAGCCACATGCGGCTCTTTCACACACATTGTGCGGCTCCTGGCAGGGCGGCTGGGGAAGCAAAGGGGAGGCATGCTTTTTCTCTCTTCCTTCCTTCCTTCCTTCCTTCCTTCCTTCCTTCCTTCCTTCCCTCCTCCCTCCCATCTATTTGCTTTCCTAGTTTCTCTCTCTCTCTTTCTTTCCACTTCTTTAATTCTTTCTTTCCATCTCTCTCTTTTTTTCTCTCTCTCTCTCAATATCATTAGCAAACAAGTAATATCATTATCAATAACCGGTTTTCCTCGTTTGTTTTTATTTTTGGCAGTCCCATTTAACGTTAATAAAAAGCAAATTTGCATATTTTTAAAAATAAAAACGTGTGTGTGATATTTGTTCCTGTCTTGCGGCTCTCAGACATCTGACGTTTATTCTATGTGGCTCTTACGTTAAGCAAGGTTGGCCACCCCTGGGATAGAGCTATCGTTGTTCATCAACTTCCACTGGCTAAAACAGATCTTCCCAGCTCTTGATAATGTCCCTCTGATAACCTGCCTTGACAATCAGTCTCCCGCAACTGTGCAGGCCTCTATCTGAGCCTGCTGTGACCTATCACAAGGAACCTTCCAATCAGCCATTTTTTGGTTGCCTGTGGCAAGGAACCCGCACCCTGAAGCAACCAGGCTGGGAGCTGTCCCCGCTCAGCTTCAATATTTTGAGTTCCAGACCCAGACCAAGTTAAGTTTCCCTGCCTAGTTAGCATTACTTAATTTTTAAACTCCTGCCACCTACTCTCCAAACCTTACATTAAATAAAAAGTTAAAAACTGTAGTTTTTCAGAACTTTTCACACACCTGCCCCAAGCCACAGAACAGGCTGCTAACACGAACGCACGACATGACGAATGCTGAAGTTGCAAGCCGGGGTGAAGCTTACGCTTTGGGATACATCACCTTCCTGCAAGGTTAATATCAAGCTTTCTGCAAGGCAGCCTATTAGAATGCTTCACCTTTTCCAGGAAAGGTTCATTACGCAGCCTCCCCAAACACATTAAGCATCCTTAGAAACCATTACAGGCAATGTATGATTTATGGCAGAGACTTAACATTAATGTGTTTGTTGCTCTAAAGCTGTTAAAAGGGGGGGTAAGAGAGACGTGGAGGGGGGCCAAAGTGGTGGAAGTTCTCAACAGAGAAATTAATTGCCAGACTCCTCTGTGGTAACAGGATATGGCTGTTAGGAGGCTTTTCAAATTAAAAATAAAATGGAAAGTGTTGTGAATTTAAATGATTTCTCTACGGTCAGAAATGAGTTTGGAATTTGAGCCCAGGTTGTTATTCTGAAACAAAAATGGCACTGCTGCTCTCAGCGCTTAAACTATTTGACTTCTCCAAATATTCCCCACGGACAAAAGGGCTCGCCTTATTTATAGACTGTCTTGTGGCTCTAATTGCCAGTAGTATCTCAGCAGCATACAAACGCAAATGAATGCATTCCCCTGCGCAGGAGGAATGACTGCATCAACACACAAACAGCAACATACATAACGAAAGGGGGGGGGGGATTATTTTCCTTAGTCATGTTCACAAAGGGTTGTAAACAGTCACTGGCTTACAGGAAGAGGAAGATCAGGCAGGAGAGCTAGAAACGGTTTTCTCCTGCCCTTTCAAGGCCCCAAACTCCTTAGCTGATGTGTGAGCAGGCATTTGTTTAAAGGGTTTGGGGGGCTAGCAGCTTTGCACATAGAACGTCCCTGGTTCGAATCCTGGAATCTCCATTTTAAAGGATCAGATAGTGGGTGATATGAAAGCCCTCTGCCTGAGACCCTGGAGAGTTGCTGCCAGTCTGAACAGACACTATTGGTCTTGATGGACTGATGGTCTGATTCAGTATAAGCAGGGCTATTTTTGGGCAGGAACGCACAGGAACGGAGTTCCGGCTGACTCCTGAGTTGGCCACACCCAGCAGGAACTCATTAGCATAATAGGCCACACCCAACAGCAAAAACTCATTAGGACTGGCTACATTAGGGGTATGTGGCCTAACATGCAAATTAATTCCTGCTACAAAAAAAGCCCTGGGCTTTGACAACAAACAAGGTAAACAGAATAAGAAGCAAAAGGTCGGTGTGGCTAGATGACCACTCTTCGGTTAACATGGGGGTGTGGCCTAGTATGCTAATAAGTTGTGCTGTCAGAGGTGTGGCCTAATATGCTAATGAATTTTTGCTGTTGGTTGTGGCCTATTATGCTAATGAGTTCCTGCTGGGCTTTTTCTGCAAAAAAAGCCCTGAGTATAAGGCAGCTTCATGTGTGTTCATCAGTCCACCTGATGTTCTATTACTAATGGCCAGACAATATGAGATCCCACAAAAGCGGCCACCAAATCTTCAGTATGCTTTTCCTTCAGAAAGAGCCGCCTCAGAAGGCCTCAGTATGAATCACAACCTCAGCATGGGGTGGGGTGGGGGGCTAACCCTCTCTTCACAACATTTTCCTCAGCTCAAACAGAACTGCATGCCCCACTGGGAGGTGGTGGTGGTGGAAAGAGCCACCCAGACGCAGCCAACTTATGGCCACCCTGTAGGGTTTTCAAGGCAAGAGACGTTCAGAGGTGGCTGGCCACTGCCTGCCTCTGTGTCATGGCCCTGGTATTCCTTGGAGGTCTCCCATCCAAATACTAGCCAGGGCTGCCCCTGCTTAGCTTCCGAGATCTGACAAGATCGGTCAAGCCTGGACCGGCTGGGAGGAGCGTACAGCAAATACCAGCTCTGGGGGAGACACCAAAAAAAGGAACAGGGGAATAAGAGTTAGCTCCCTTCCATCCTTGAGGAGCATGAATCTTTTAGCATCTCAACTGGTCTGGCTCTCACTGAGCGAGGGAACAAGGTTCCCCTCATTAGTACTGATGTTAAATAACTTCAACACAACAGCCTCTTTTTTCAAGCAGAAACCCTTTCTGCTTTGTTTACAGTTCTATGCCCTGCATCTGAGACGGAGCTTTACGAATGGGACGGTCGCCCAGGCCTCCTCAGGTCCCTTTTCTTCCTGCCACGTTCGCTATCCAGTTTGAGTATTCTCTTCATAAATGCTGGCCTTAAAAAAAGGATGTCTGAAAACAGAACCACATTTAAAATAAATCTCTTCACAAAGACGCTACTCACCAACGCGAGTCACTGGATAACTGAGCTGGGATCGGGGTGTGTTAAGGTGGCAAACCATGACAGGAGATAACTGCGTGGCTCTTGAGGCGAAGCAGTGAGTTTTAAAAAATCCTACCTTGCCTTTCCTTGGCCTTAACAGTGCAGAAAAGATAAGAACACACACACACACACAAATTACATTCTTCAGAGCAAATGCACACCTAAGGGAACAATGCCCCTTAAAATGAGGGTTTTAATTGTTTGTCAGTGTGCTCAAGTTATGACAGTGGTGAGCGAGGTTGCTGCACCTGCTCTATCACACGGAAACATAATTTCCTGAGGAAATGATTTGTGTGTGTGTGTGTGTGTTCGTCTCTGACTGAAGAGAACAAAGCTTTGTTTTGTCACTGAAAGACATGGCTTCATTAAAGTGGTGAGGAAATAAATTAATCCGTATTGGCCTCTTTCGCTCGCCTCCTTATGCGGTCTAGTAAATATGCACACGTGCTCAGCGTTGAACTCCATCAGCTCATAATGGAATCCTCAGATTATCAGGGAATAGGGTTGGCAGCCTCCAGGGGGGGCCTGGGGATCCCCTGCTTTTACAACTGATCTCCAGCTGGTAGAGATCAGCTCCCCTGGAGAAAATGGCTGCTTTGAAGGGTGGGCTCTATGGCATGGTACCATGCTGAGGCCTCTCCCCTCCCCAAACCCCGCCCTCTCCTGGCTCCACCCCCAAAGTCTCCAGGTATTTTCCAACCCAGACTTGGCAACCCTATCAGGGAAGGAAAGGCAAAGTCATTCAAATATGCACTGTGTAAGTGCATACGCACTGTGAAAGTGTGCGTGTGCATGTGCAGACATTTCTTTAAAGCCTCATGCCTTGAGGGAATACTTCCCATTTTGGCTCTTCGTGGGCACAGTGGACACCAATCCAGTTTCTGTGGCCCTAGTGAAGGGACATCCTAGAACACACTCAAACCTCTCCCCTGGCTGAGGGCTGGCACCTGAGCTCGGCGACCAGCAGGAGCCGCAGGGAGGAGCAAAGAATGATGTAACCTGCTGTGGGTCACCACTAAATGAAGCAGAGAAATGATTGGTTGGCGCCCACAGGCCAAGAAAGGAGTTGTCCCTCCCCGCCGCACAGGAAAAGGAAGACCCCTCCAGAGGACCTGCATGGTTGGTCTCAAAGGTTATCTCCCAGTGTCAGGGGCACTCGGTGTTGGTGGTGTCTCTCTCTCTCACACACTCCTTTTTGTTTTGCCAGCCCCAACATGGCTGAAAGAGTATAGGAAGGATTTGTTATGTCTCTTCAATAATGCCTCCAAGTCAAATTCCAAAATCTGTTTATAGAGTCTCAGCCAAACAGCACTTGAAACACATTCCTACAGCTGCATTCACTCCTGCTTCCTACATCCGACTTGTAAACACCTCTTCCCATAACAACAACAGGTATCCTAAAGAAACACACACACACCCCTACCCCACAGGATCATACCCTTCACAAACTTCCAGGAACCTCTGCAGCGCCACTGCATTCCGTATTCTCTTTCACGCTCACCTGGAGTACACTTTGGTGGCTTCTTGGAGCACAAGATAATTCCATTATGTTCTCAGACACTTTCACCGGGGGGGGGGGGGGGGGGGGAGAGAGAGAGATGGGAGGTGGCCCCAGAGCTGCCCTAAGGCATTGCTGGGGTCTCTGACATGATCATCCATATTCTGGTGAGAAAGACACCCAGCAGTAAGAAGCACTTGTGTTCTACTGCCTCCCTTCAGGCACTTGTCCTCACTCAGGGGCGTAGAGTTTTGGAAATCCGGGGGGGAACGGGGGCTCCTTAGCGCGCGCGCTGGAGCGATGTTCTCCCCCCCCCAGAAACCGCCCCACCTCCCTGGGCCCTTCCGAGGCCCGCCATCCGCTGCTGCTGGTGCCTCTCTCCCTCCCCCCCCCCCCCGCCACCCCTTCCCTCTCCCTCTTCAGCAGCGGCCGCCGGCCTCGGAAGGACCCGGAGAGGTGCAGTGACAGGCGCTCCATTTTCCCGGGGGTGGCTAAGCCCCCTCCCGGAAAATTTCGGGGGTGGCTCAAGCCCTCGAGCCCCCCCGTACTCTATGCCTATGTCCTCACTAGATACTGGGACATTCAGAGATGCATCTGGAGAAATCTCTGGTTTCCTACGGAAAGAGTGCTTGAAAGAGACAGCAGAGAACGCCCTGGTCTCTAAGGGCAGACCTACATATGGTGCCTAACAGTACTCTGATGGGAACCACAGCACGGATCCGCATGGCCAGATTGCCAAAATCAAGTCATCTTCCAGATGTCATGAAGATGGAAGAAAGCATTTATTTGAAGGCATTAATTTGCTTCTCCCACGAATAACACTGGGTCCTGGATAACCTAGGATTTCAACTAAGTCAGCAAGTGTCAGTGACACGCCATCGAATGTGGGAAGCACCACGTCCTTCAGGACCTCAGCCTTCCCAGCCAGCACCGTCAAGATTCAGTTTCAACTTGTTCAGTCTTGGCCACAGCAGCCAGGCTGCAGCTCAGGGCCTCTGCTGTATCATCAAGTGATTTGGATAAAAAGAAACACAGACTTGGGTGCCATATGCAAACACTATACGTGTTGACTAGGGACAAAGCTGGCAGTTGCAATCCCAATTCTCTGCCGTAGGAATTCCAGCTACATCCAAGCTGTGTGAAAGGAGCTGCTGAGTGGCTCCTTAACATTAAATTCATAGCATTAAATAGTCAGGTTATTATTCATGCTGACCGCTGCATTGGAATGTCATGGAAGGTTTGATCTGCAAACTGCACCTTTGTATTAGACAAATCCTGCAAGTTACATAAGAACATAAGAGAAGCCAATGTTGGATCAGGCCAGTGGCCCATCCAGTACAACACTCTGTCACATAGTGGCCAAAAACACCAGGTGCCCTCAGGAGGTCCAGCAGTGCGGCCAGGACACTAGAAGCCCTCCCACTGTTGCCCCCGCCCAAGCACCAAGAATACAGAGCATCACTTGCCCCAGACTGAGAGTTCCTATCTATACCTTGTGGCTAATAGCCACTGATGGACCTCTGCTCCATATCTATATACTAATTCCGAAATGGCCCCCTCCGTGCGGATATCTAAATTCACTTGGGGGACAGGGAGATTTTCCTACACACATGGAGGAGTCTCCACGTATGCAGAAAAATCCTAAAAGGTAAGAAAACATTTTGGGGGATATTTAAATCCCCCGAAAAGTTAAAAAGCGTCCCTGCGTTCCCTGCAGGGAACGCTCTAGGAACTCCCACGGACCCGGTGGCTCTGTGCCACGCAGGCCTCGCTGGGGCAACCGAGGGTGGGAGGGAGGAGAGAGTGGCAAGGCCGGGGCAACCGGGGGCAGGAGGGGGGAGAGAGTGGCGAGGCCCAGCAGCTCTGTGCTGCGCGGGCCTCGCCAGGGCAACCGGGGGGCGGGGGGAGGCAGGGGGGAGAGGAAGCCTTACCTGGGGCTGCCGCTTCACACGAGCTCCTTCTCTCCTCCCCCCCCCCCCTGTGGGTCCCACCTCTTATGTTTATCTAATTCCCTCTTGAATCCGTCCATGCTTCTAGCCGCCACCACCTTCTGTGGCAGTGAATTCCATGTGTTAATCACTCTTTGGATGAAGAAGCGCTTCCTTTTATCTATTCTAAACCGACTTCTCAGCAATTTCGTGGAGTGCCCATGAGTTCCTGTATTGTGAGAAAGGGAGGAAAGTTCTGTTCCATGTCCCTGACCCTTAAGAGTGATGTGCTGCTATACCTCTTAATACCCACAGCAATCTCTCACCGACATAAATGTGTGCACGGTAGGGTTGCCAGGTCCAGGTTGGAAAACACTTGGCGATTTGGGGGGTGGATCCTTAGGAGGGTGGGGTTTGGGGAGGAGAGGAACTGCAGTGGGGTATAGCGCCATAGCGTCCACCTTCCAAAGCAGCCGTTTTCTCCTGGTGAACTGATCTCTGTTGCCTGGAGATCAGTTGTAATCCCAGGAGATCTACAGCCACCACCTGGAGGTTGAGAACCCTGGTGTGTGCACGCACGCACCTCCAGCTTAATGTTGTTGCATGACTGTGATCCTAACAGGTCACACCTTGGACGATCTTCTAAGGTTCTCTATGGCCTCTCCTGTCTCCTCCTGCTGTTAGCATTCTGCTTTACCTATCCAGCCTTCCCCATTTCAGCACATCAACTCTTGTACAGTCTAGCTTGAACTGGACCTTTTGCTGCCTCATCTGATCCTCTGTTCCTGTTCTTTTAATCTGGGTCTCCAGCTTGACACATCTCTCCCCAGTCCTGACCTCCTGGCTGGTTCTCTTGACATCGCATCTTGGTTTCTTCCCGTTACTGGCACGGTAGTTGCTCAGACTGTGTCTTGAATTTGGCTCTACAAAAGACTGGCCTTCACCTTCTAGCATATAACTAGTACGCATAGCTGGGGTTTATAGCTCTCAAATTTGCAGAGACCCGGTCTTCTGTCACAAAAGTTGTCATCACCCTTCCTGAATGATCATAACCTAAGGGGGAGGCAAGGATCATTTGTTCCTCTTCTTGCAATTCTCCATGGTTGCTAAGGGTGTAAATGCCTTCTGGCATAAGTGAAGCATTGGTTCTCAATTGCTTCCATTTCTTGAGTATGTGTAATATATAGTACTGCAGTTTCTTCCTGAGTGTGTGTAGGGATTTTTATTATTGTCTTTTCTTCATAAGCATTTAAGATGTGTTCTAAAGTGCAGCTGCCTAACTAGAACTGTACAGCGTCAGTGAATTACAGAAGCACAGGGACATTGTTATAAGTGGCAGAACTGTAGTCTAATGGAACAGTTCAGGAGGATGTTTTTAGTAGTCTATTGCAAAGTTTACGGTATGTATCTTGTTTTTCTGAATTGTCTTATACCCTTGTAATCTACTCTCTGCATTGTTTATGGCATGGCATGTCTCAGACAGTTCTTTGTTTGCATCTATATTCTAATTCCGAGAGGTTTTTTTTCTGTGTGGATACTTATATCTGCCAAAAGAGAGCTCACTCTCCCCCAACAGCTTTTCCTACATAGTCAGGCCCCTTCCTCAGGCTGCAGAAAAATCTGAAAAGTTAAAAAAAAAACTTCAGGGACCATTGAATTCCTTCCAGTACCTTTTGAAATGGCATCAGCTCCAGGCATCAACTGTCAGGAGATTAGAATGTTTGGGGGAGGGGGGGGAGGTTCTAACTGTTTCTGTCAGTAAAAAGCAGGGTTTTTACTGGCAGCAGTCTAGGGTTGCCAAGTGCCCCCCCTTGCCACCGGCAGCGGATCCAGATCCAGGCTGGGAAACTCCTGAATATTTGGGGGTGGAACCTGGGGAGGACAGGGACCTCAGTGAGGTACAATGCCATAAACTCCACCCTCCAAAGCATCCATTTTCTCCATGGAAAGTTACCTCTGTAGTCTGGAGATGAGCAGTAACTCCAGGGGATCCCCAGGTCCCACCTGGAGGCTGGCATCCCTAGACAGCACCCTCTGGGTGACTTGATACCACCTGATTTGCATGACTTAATTAGGCCCAGCTGCTTGCTACTGTTCATCAACAGCCACCCTATGAAAGCCAATGCGATGTAACAGTTAGAGCTTCAGATTGGGATCTGCGAGACCCAGGTTCAGATCCCCATCTTGCGGTGGAAGCTGACTGGGAGATTTTGGACCAGTCACATACTTTCAGCCTAATCAACCTCACAGGGTTGTTGTGCAGACAACAAGGAGGAAATAATAACGTAAGCTACTTTAGTCCCCACTGTGGAGAAAGACTGTAATTTTCCTAGGTAGAGGCTGCGGGGGAGGGGGGTGAAGATAGAAAGCTGAAGACGGATAAAGGTAGGTTGGCTGTTGGGTGGGAAGGAAATAGGGTTGCCGACTCCAGGTTGGGAAATTCCTGGACATTTGAGAAGTGGAGCCTGGGGAGGGTGGGATTTGAGGTGGGAGGCAGAAAGAGAGAGAAAGAGTGATAAGGTGGGGAGGCAGAAAAACAAAGAGAATGATGACGGGTCAGAAAGAGAGAGGAAGTAACATACATGGAGGAGGGAGAGAGAGTGGGAAATGGGGGGCAGAAGGGAGAAAGAGTGTGAGAGAGGTAGGAGAAGAAGGGAGGAAGCAAAGGTGTGAGGAATGGGATAACCATCCCGCAAGTTTCTTCCGGGTCTCCACTTGTAGTTTTCTAATTCAGAAGGAGAAGGAGGAGGAGATTGGATTTATACCCCACCCTTCACTATCTGAAGGAGTCTCAGAGCGCCTTACAAACTCCTTTCCCTTCCCTTCCCCACAACAGACACCCTGTGAGGTAGGTGGGGCTGAGAGAGCTCTGACAGAAACTGCTCTTTTTCAAGAACAGCGGTGCCAGAACTATGGCTTGCCCAAGGTGATCCAGCAGCTGCATGTGGGGAAGTGGGGAATCAAACCTGGTTCTCCCAGATTAGAGTCCGCGCTCCTAACCACTACACCAAACTGGCTCTCCTAGTCCTATTGCATTCTTTGGTGGATGCTTTATGAAGTTTGATTGTTTTGTTTTTATATTTTCTAATCTGCCTTGAGCCTTAGCAAGAAAACAGAGCTATAAATAAACTAAAAAAAAAAAAAGAATAAAACAAGTATGCTTATAAAGGGCTTTCTGGGGGGGGGGGATGTATTGGGGAACCCTGAAAAAGCACTTGCATGCATGCAGGTTCCAATTAATGTGTATAGGGCCACCAGGCAGAGTTTGCCACCATGACCCTTTTCTCCAACACACCCACATACATATTTATTCTATCCAGTTAAAAAGTCTGAAAAGGCTAGTCTCCCCCCCTCGCCCCCTGCCATCATCAAGTCACTGCTGATTTATGGTGATCCCAAGGGGTTTTCAAGGTAAGAGACATTCAGATGTGGTTTGCCAATGCCTGCCTCTGCATTGCAACCCTGGACTTCCTTGGAAGTCTCCCATCCAAATACAAGCCAAAGCCAACCCTGCTTAGCTTCTGAGAACTGACGAGATCAGGCTAGCCTTGGCTACCCAAGTCAGGGCACTAGAGTCTCTCATGAAAATCTACCACCGCCAATGCTTTCCCATCTCTACCTACAGGAATTAGAGGCTTACGGCATATACTTAAAACCTGGTCCTGAACCTGCATTTGTCAGAGCTGCATTCCCACACTGCATTTCCTCCAACCAACCATGCATAGTTACTCCAGTCTCAGCCCCACTGAAGACAAGCCGCCCAGATCTGTCAATTATTACCTCTCCTTTCTACAAACAGATGAAACTGCTGCACTGCAGTTCAGGGGACTCCACAGGCCATGAGAGAAAAACGGATGTTAAAAGGCATCCCCAAAGAAATCTGTAGGAAGCCTCCTATGTTTGCTGCAACCAACCGTTTTGAAGCCTCAAGGAAAGGACCTCAGATGCTTTTTCAGGTCTCTCAATTATTTTGAATTTTATTCAATAAGAGTTTCCTCTCCTAGCCCTTTTCACACCTGATCAAAAGCATAAGCAGGGGTCCTTTCGAGCAGGAGCTCGGGGGAGCTAAGCTCCGGGAGTTGGTGTTAGCCCCCCCCCCCCCGCGGGGGAATGCCTGCTTGTGTCATGGCTGCAGCAAAATGACCCCGTCCCCTGGAAAGGTCCTTGTTCCTCCGACCAGCCTTCTGAAGGCTTCAGCCACCACTGAAGCTATCCTCCCAGAACAGTGGTATTTCTGAGGCTTGGATTAGTAGCTATCCCCTTTCTGCCAGTTCTTTCTTTCTTTCCTTCTGGTTATGTCAGGTGGTGTGGTATATGCAAATAAGTAATGCTAATGAGTTATGCTAATGAGCTCCTGCACCTCTTTTTCTACGAAAGGACCCCTGAGCATAAGCATATAATGCATTCCAGTTCCCCAGTTAAAATGCATTTGTGAGCTGCCAGCGACTTCACAACCACCTTCCTCTCTCTTTCCAGGCAAACAATGGGAGAGCCAGTTGGAACTTGTTCCAGGTTTCTGAAGGTTTCTGAAGTAGGAAAAGGAGACAGTAGCCTTCGCAGACATAAGTTAGGGCTGTGCTTCACCGTGAACCTTTCTTATCCTTGGGAATTCTACAATGGGGACTAGAATGGCGTGCAGCCAAGAGAAAGCAGTATTTAGGAACATTAGAGGTACCCCACTGGGCTGGACCACCATCCTGTCTGAAATGAGGAACAACCACATGTCCTTGAGGGCCAACAGACAGGGTCCAGAGGTCAAGGCCACCCTAGATGTTGCGGTACTGGCACCTGGAGGTTTGCTGTCTTTGGATGTGGGAGTTCCATTTAGTCATCTTTGCTAGTAGCAACTGATGGATATATCCTTCAAGTTTAACTTCTTGGGTTGCAAAATCCAAAAACCAGTATTTTTGCAGCCCAAGAGGTCAGGGACCTAACGTGCCTTCAGGACCAGCTCTCCCAATATGTCCCCCGAAGGGCATTAAGATCAACAGATAAGACTCTTCTGGTGGTCTCCAGCCCCAAAGATATCTGGCTGGCCTCGGCCAGGGCCTTTTCCGCCTTGGCCTCAGCCTGCTGGAACTCTCTGCCAAATGACATCTGTGTCCTGCCTGACCTATTAAAGTTTTGCAGAGCATGTAAGGCAGAGACGTTCCACCAGGCCTTTGGTTGAGGCCAGCGACGGTTCCTCACATCTGCCTGGCCACCCCCCAATGACTGAAAGCTAGCACTGCCATCTTGTCTTTAAAATGTCTTCAAATACTTAAATGCTTTGATGTGAGGCTTCTGCTCAAAGTAGTCAAGGATCAGATCTTTGTTGATGAAACACAGTTCTTTATTTCCAATTTCTACATTGGTACAGGTCCTCGGATTACCGCCAGAGATAACGCATACAATAGAAGCAGGTCCAACACACTCTCCAGCACAATTTGAACTGCCCACAGGCAACCAATCAACAAGGGGGGAAAACCGCGGGCAAAAGGCTCTGTGGCCGCTTGCCTCCCACAGGAAAGAAAGCGAGGCGTGAAGCAGTAAATCTCCCCTCCCAAACCAGACCCCTCAGATGTAACCATATTCACATAACAAATGCCTTCCCCAAGGCCTTCGCACGCTGATAAGAAATGGTCCCTGTCCTCCCCTGTCTTCCCAGCCAGGATGAATGGAATGCGGAGGCAGGGCTGCGGTCACACACACTAAATAATCCACTTTCAATCCACTTTCAGTGCACTTTCAAACTGGATTTTGCCAGTTCACACAGTAAAAATCCAGTTTGAAAGTGCATTGAAAGTGCATTGAAAGTGGATTATTTAGTGTGTGTGACCGCAGCCTAGGAGTGTGAGAGGCCCACTGCTCCCATGCCCCGAAGTTGTCATTCTCCCGGGCAAACAGACACATAGACCAGGCCTGGTCAAAGCCATAAACCTGGGGTCACATAACATACATTCACAATGGTCAAGCAAACGGCAATAGGCATGATTATATAGTGGGCCTAGGAACAGCCAATAACAATAGGCAGGAATACAAAATGGGTTACAATGTATAGCATGTTACAGGCCACAATATACAGCACGAGATCCCGAAAATCCCCATCCGAATCCGCAGATTCTGACATTTGAATGTCTTTAATATTGAATTTTTATGGTTTTAACTGATTTTATAATGCACTGAATTAATCTGTTGTAGACCGCCCCGAACCCTGCGCAAGTGGGAAAGGGTGGTCAAGAAATCTAATCTCATCAAATAAACGAACAAACAAATGGAGGCTGCACCCACATTCCGTTGCCTGCTGCACTAGAGCAATGTCCTGGAAGGCCCTTCGGAAACTTTAGGTTGTTTAGAATGCGGCTGCCAGGCTGCTGACCAATTCACCATGGCTGCCACGCATCCAGCCTGTTTTGCAGTGGCTGCACTGGCTTCCAGTTGGTTTCCAGGTCAAATCCAAGGTGCTGGTGTTAACCTTTTAAGCCCCAAACAGTCTGGGACCATCATACCTAAAGGATTCCCTCTCCCACTGTGACCCCCTCCCCCCCCCCCCCCCGGTTTCTTCATTTAGCCACGTGTGGACTTTTGGTGGTGCCTGGCCCTCAGTTTGCCTGTCTGAGTGCAACAAGTGTAAGGGCCTTTTCCACTGTGGCCCCAACCTGGTGGGATGCTCTGTCAGAGGAGACTTGTGCCCTGCGGGACTTGTCTGCATTCCACAGAGCATGTAAGACAGAGTTATTCCATCAGACATTCCAGTAATGTAATTCTGGCGGACTCTACCAACAACACGGTGGATTTTTATGCCAAGAGCATGTGTTAAATTAACTGAATGCCCTACCTTCGCCTGTGATGTCAGGAAGATTGGCTTTCATACTCAGATCAACTCTATAATTGCGGCAGCAGTAAAATCAACTCTGTGGATCATATTTTGCTTGATTGTCCAAAATGTTCAGCTCTAAGAGATGAACTGATCTCCCCTTTATTTAATCAGGACTTCCTCCCTCTAGAAGCAAAATCATCCTGGTTACTTAGAGACGAAGACAAACAAACTGTGGCAAAGTTTCTAGCAGCTGCTGTCAAATCACACAACAACTTTTTGCAGTAGCAACCTTTAAATTCTTCCATGTTTTCCTGTGGAACGAGGTTTATCGTGGGATGAGGGTTTGCTGTTTATGACTCCGGTTGCAAAAACATTAAAGACAATAAATAAATGAATAAGACAATAACTAAATTAATTAACTGGATTTTATTAAAACTATGTGTTATGTATTGACCATGCAGTCGCCATGTGCTCACGTAATGGCGACCGCCATGTGGCCAGAGCACATGGCCAAGAAACTACCTGAGCTTCAGTCAGGTAGAACAAAGGCCAGGTGGATCCAAACTGGCCACCAATCATGTACCTAGGTTTCTCCCAGGGAACCTATGAGATGTAAATAGACTTCTAATAGCCAATCAGGCCAGTTGGGTGAGGCCAGCATAAAAGGAGGGTTCAGAGCCCTGGGTTGTATGCTTCATCCGGACCGGCAATAAAGATCTAGCTGTTCCACTGTTCCATGGACTCCCGACTCCAATACTTATCACTATGGTTACTGTATTGTCATATTGTGAGGTGCCCAGAGCCCCATTCTGGGGGAGGGGCAGGATAAAAATCTAATAAAATGAATGAATCAATCAATTAATTCATCATTTGCGAGTGCGTGTCTTGTCCCTGCAAGGATATCCAGTTGTGAATGATCGCTACAGGTCAGTGATTGGGGCACTATCCCACTATGTGTGGATGCAGCCTGAGATATCTTTCATGTGATATTAAATCGATATCTGGAAATAGCAAAGAACTGGATGAGGAATCCAGACAAGAGAAAAGTGCTGTGAGTGACGACTAAGGCTGACATGGAAACGACACATCGCTCCAGTGGTTACACTCCCCTGGATGGATCAGATCCACGCTGTGGTGCCACCAAGAACCCTTTCTCAGTGTTCTGCGGGCTCAAAAAGATTCATGTCGGCCGCATACCTTGACCCTCCTCGGTGGCTCCTACAGAAAGCTGGGGGGGGGGGGGGAGTGGGCGAGACGAGAAGAGGAGACAACTTTGCTTCTGCAAATCCAGAGAATTGTTGTCTTTTCCAGCACAACCTCACTGCAGCACAACTCTCATTCAGACACAGGTGAGAAAAGGTAACAGTCCGTGACAAGGAAAGGGCAAGCCCACAGACAAAAATATCGCCAAGTCAGTGTGTATGCAGGGGAGTGAGACGCAACGTACCATCCTCTACATGACAGCCCTTCAAGGACTTGAAGACGGTTATCCTACCACCTGTCAAGTTTGGTGTAGTGGTTAAGTGCGCGGACTGTAATCTGGGAGAACCGGGTTTGATTCCCCACTCCTCCACTTGCACCTGGCTGGATGACCTTGGGCAAGCCATAGCTCTGTACCAGCTGTTCCCTCAAGGACAGCTTGGAAAAGCGCTCTCTCAGCCCCACCTACCTCACAGGGTGTCTGTTGTGGGGAGGGGAAGGGAAAAGGAGTTTGTAAGACGCTCTGAGACTCCCTTGGGGAGTGGAGGGCGGGGTATAAATCCAATCTCTTCTCTTCTTCTTCTTCAAGTCGTCTCCTCTCCAGGCCAAACATACCCAAGGCTCCTTCAACTTTTTCTCATAGGTCACTGAGAAGAAAAGTGAGCCAGGGTCCTAGCATGGGGTACCTTCCCAGTATCCCCATATAAATGTGGAGATTAGGGGAGCCAGCCTCAAAAGCAGAGACAACCAATTCAACCCAACCCCATTCTTCAGCAGTACAATTTCTAATTCATGATGGGGTTTATACATTTCTATTAAAGTGCCATAAAAAAAAGACGTTCTACCTGCATCCAGTGCATGCAAAAGTAATTACAGACTGCAATGCCGAAGAGCAACAATCTGGAAGACGGTGTTGGCTCTGCAGCTCTGGACTCCTCGATAACCCCAAGAGCAGCAAGCGTTTTGGCATTTGCCGCCACGGAGAGGGGCCTGGAGTCAGGAGAGCCATGCCTCTCCAAAGCTACAAAACCCAGACTGGGAAAGGCATAATTGAGTGAGGGTCAGTCTGTGAAGTCAATTGGTGTTGACGGAAGACAAATAAAATGCTTCCGAGCGCATTGGTTTGGCTTCTGTTCCATTAAAAGCTACAGGTGGAAGACCAAATGGGGTTTGGCACTTCAAGTGTACTGCTAGCGCTGGAAGAAAAGGGTATTACTAAAATACACAAGCTGTTTTATACAGAGAGAATTAAACTAAAAGAACCACCTGTTTGGAAAGTAATATAAGTTGCCCCATGCATGCTGAAAATCTTGCAAACTAAAAGAAATTTGCAGCAATAAATCAAAACACTCTGGGTTACAATGCAAACCTCCCTCCTGTCTATCATGCTATTCATTCCCTGGGTAGGTACCACATCCATTTCAGTTTAATACACATTTCATGTTTTTGGTGGCTACAATTTAGTTTCTTTTGCTATGTGTTGCATTTTTGATGGAGCAGCTGGTAACAAACAGAGGGACTGTATAGGTTCAGTTTCTGTGTCTAGGGATTCTGAAAGCCTGTATCTTTCCCACTGTGTGTGCGGGGGGAACCCCCACAATGACACTATAATGGAAAACCGGTTTGCTTTAACCACATTGTAAATGCCTATGCACCTGAAGCAGTTTTCGGGGAGCACATGAATTCAACAAGCATTTACGATGCGGAAAAGAAACCTGCTGCTAATAAATCAGTAGTGCTGTGTTAAGCAACTGTACCGATGCATTTTTCATTCTTATTTTTAAAACGGGTAAACACAGCCAAAATACTAAAGCAGTGGCAGCAGAAAAAGCAGCGAAAGCAAAAACACGGTATGTGCAGTGAATCAAAAGAGACACCCTGGCGATAGAGACAAAAAATGAGCTGCTTAACTGCTGCGTACAGGCAAAAAGGCTCAGGCCAAAAGCAACATAGTTGTGCAAGCAATTATAGAATCCTAGAATCGCAGAGTTGGAAGGGGCCATGCAGGCCATCTAGCCCAACCCCCTGCTCAATGCAGGATCAGCCTAGAGCATCCCTGAAAAGTGTTTGTCCAGCCACTGCTTAAAGACTGCAATTATGAATCTAAGTAAAAACCTTTTTCAAACTGGGCAATGAAATCTCTGTGGACAGGAAACGTTAAGAAATCCCCAGAGAAATTCCTGAGAAATAAGTACTGGGGCACCTTCCAAATACCTCCCCACATAAAATAAGGATCTGAGCTAGGGTTGCCAGGTCTCACCTTGATCCCGGCGGGGGCCTCCAGGCCAGCTCCTGAAAATGACATCATCCAGAAGTGACATCATCGCACTGGGTACATCGTTCAGGGGACGCTCTAGCATTCGAGTAAAAACTCTATGGTTACCATAGAGTTTTTACCTGAATGTTAGAGCATCCCCCACACAATATGCCTGGTGTGATGACTTCACCTCCAGGACACACCGGGAGCACCTGGGACCAACTGGCCAGCAACAGATTGGGGACCCCAAAATCGGGGGGAACCCCCGCCCCCATTGGGGGGTTAATCTGAGCCCACTTCTTCAGATGTTATGAGTGGATCCTCACTACACACTCATAGTATGTAGGAGATTTAAGGTGGACAAACAACAGGGTCAAGGGACCATGCAATGCAGGAAATACGTGTTAAATGTAACTATATAAAACTCAGTTGTAATCAAGAAAGTTCAGAGACCATGCACAATAGCAGCAACTGGCCAGTTCTCTAGTTCTTCTGAGTTCGTCAATATCTATAATGACCAAGAAGCCTCAGCATGGTGTCTGGAGTGCCATGGCACCTGCTGACACCTTTTCTGGTGCCTGCCAGGTGTTTTTAGGAGGCAGCTGGGGCCAGGTAAGGGCTTTTGCCCAGCAAGGCTTCTGACTGGCTGCACAGATTTTTAAAAATGTTGCTTTAGCAGCAGCTACTGCCACAGCACAAGGATCTACACTGTATTATTGAAGTGAGGTCGTGGCAATCATTTTGTGGCTGGCTCCGTCTCCCGGAGCAGCCATTTTGCGGCAGCCACTTTACTGCTCCACCCACCATGCCACGTCAGAATTCCAAATGTGCCAGCAGGCTCAAAAAGGTTGGGAACCCTGTCCTACATGTATATGACCAAGTGAGCTCTACCTTTTAACTGGTGCCTCTAGACTCCTGGTTTATCTTTGCTTTAACAGACTAGGACAGCTGTTCTTCTGAAAAGCCAGAAAGCTGCACAAATACGGTGTCGTTCTCTGCCACGATCCTATTCATCCATACTCCATGGGGCAAAACGGATAAATACACAAGTCAATGACTGCTGAAAAGCCAGGTTCCTGAATCTCACGAATTCCCATCACATCAACTTAAAGTCTATTCCTAAATTTCAATACTGAAATTGAGTCAAACTGCTTGCTTAAAAAAAAACCTTTCACCAAAGAAAAAACAGCAAGTTGCCTAAAATTAAGAAAACCGCAACAAGCAACCAGTCACCATTTTTCAGTCACTTAGTACACTGGACTCTAGAAACGCTGACTCATCTCTACTTGAAAAGCCCACTGTTCTTATCTCACGCGCACAGATGTCGTCTTTGGTACCTGTTGGCGGAGAAAGTGGATTGATCATGTTACTGACCAAAGCTTCATTTGCTGTGTGTGCAGCACCTGAGTGAAGCTTAGGGCTATCACCTGGTAAAGACAGGACGGAATGTGTGTGAAAGGAAAAGAGCGATAGGCCAGTATAGCATAGTGGTAAGTGCTGAACTTGGACTAAGGCGACCTAGATTCAAATTCCTGCTCAGCTGGAAGCACACTGGATGTCCTCAGGTCAATCTCTCTCTCTCTCTCTCTCTCAGTCTGAACTACCTCACAGGGTTGCCATGAGGGGAAAGGGGAATCACAGTCCAAAGATAGCACAATTTACAGTACACAAAGATTGTGTGGTGCACATGTATCTATTTAAAGAGTTTTTCATAAGGTGATCAATTCAGCAAGGTACATTCAAGATACATTCAAATACATTAAAATGATAGGTCTCCTAGTGATGCTTGCAGAATACTGAAATGCTGATGAAGTTTCCCGTACTATACATTCATTTTGAGATCTTCTTCTGAACTTGACCTTACATTAATGTAAAATAACACTGTAAATTAATACTCCAAAGTCATACTACATGTACAATTAAAATCCTGAGAAAATCCTATATTCTTAATCTATTCATACATACAA
Organism: Lepidodactylus listeri; assembly: GCA_029233225.1. Lineage (NCBI taxonomy): Eukaryota > Metazoa > Chordata > Lepidosauria > Squamata > Gekkonidae > Lepidodactylus > Lepidodactylus listeri. The sequence continues at coordinate 108,200,445 of JARCFY010000006.1, read as the reverse complement.
ATGTTCTGGACGAAACAGGTATTCTAAGTTTCCTCTTGAATAGCAGTCTTCAGAGTACATTCTACAAAAAGTTATAAAATGATTACCCATTTATTAAATAACAACTACAAAAATATCCGATGCTCTTACAAAAATATATAATTCTAGAAAAAGGACTCACCATTAACTGGTTATAAACACCTTCTCCATTACGCCTGAAGGCCACACTATCATTCTAAGATTCTATCGTAGCCTCAGCTTCCCATTACAAAACTCCACGTATTTACACCACACAACAGGTGCAACAGGTTTAACGAGGTTAAAGATACAGAGATCATAACAGTTATACAATTTTTACAAACAGAATCCCCACACACATCACACTTACTATAAATAACAAGAATCATCAATGGAGGTGAGTCCGTTTTCTAGAATTATGTATTTTTGTAAGAGTATAGGTTATATGTGCACCACACAGTCTTTGTGTATTGTAAATTGTGCATGAGGGGAAAAGGATCATCCCATTCATGTATGCTACTGAGTTCCCTGAAGGAAAAGGAAAGGAATGAGGAAATACATATGATTACAGGGCCCTCCTGATTGCCAAAACGTGCTTTGGAGATCAATACTAATATAATCTGTAATCAGCCCTTGTTTTGAAGTAAACGCTACTTCAGCCATTTGGACACAATGACTTACTTTTCAACTAGAACCAAGGATTCTGATAACATCTCATTATATATATATATATATAAAGTAAAATTCTAGTCCTCAAAACAGAAACAGCTATAGTTACAGGGAAGTATTAGTAAAGGATTTCAAGGGACAATATTTGATTAAATTAATCTGCTTTGTATTCTGTTTCTCCTTTTATATTCCCAAATCATGTAATTTAGATTAAGTCCCTTAGAGACAAAGAATTTAATCTGAATGCAATTTACATTAATTTCACTTAAACCCCGTAAAACAATGAGATCATAAAAGATTACAAGTCTCTAGCCTGCAGATCAGCTGTAATTCCAGAAGATCTCCAGGGTCAACCTAGAGACCAGCAACCCTAGTTTTTGGGGAAACTGTCCAAGTTGAGAATTAGCTAAAACTGCCACCCACCGCACTGTCTGATGTAGGATTGTGCTATCTGCTACCTAAAACTAATAATTAGCTAAAACTGTTGCCCTATCTGAGGTAGGATTAAGAGTTGTGCTAATACATTCCTACATCAGGCAGTGATGTCAATCCTGTACCAGAAATTCTCTACTTACATGTCTGAAAATAAGCAGATATTCCAAAGATTCCACAAATCCCCAAAGCTTTCTCATTACGAGGTAACACACACCCTATAAAGATCCCTGTTAATGGAAGATGCTCCACTGAAGATCCAACAGAACAATATTGGCCAACACTGAAAACCCTACCAAACTCTTACTGGACTTGCCATTTGCCTTTTCTTCTTCAAGGGCGCTACTTTCCCCTCGTTCTGAGAAAGCCCTCACAAAATCTGTTTCAAAATTTATTCTATTTAGATATTTATACCTTGCTTTTCTCCCCCAAAGAAACCAAAATCAGCTTACAACACTGTTCTCTCACCTCCATTTTAGCCTCACCACAACTAGCCTATGAGGTGGGTTAAGCTAAGAGAACACAGCTGGCCCAAGGTTAACCAGCAAGCTTCCATGGCTGGGGGATTTATTTTAGGTTTTTATTTTATTTACATTATCCATAGTCCGTCTTTCTCACAGGGACTAAAAGCAGATTACACACAATGAGTCAGTCCAATCAACAAAATGGGACATTCAATATCCAATGCATTAGGATTTTAGAAATCTGGAACCACCAGAAAGAACTGGGTGGTGGTGGTGGTGGCTTGTTTATTTGATCGGTTAATCACCCTATCCTAACAGGGCACCGGTAAAAAACCTGTTTCCACAGTGTCTTCTTCAGGAACAGGTACCACAACCGAACATAATCCATAATACATTAAATCTTCTCACTCATTAGTCTGGTCTGATAAAAGCAGCTCCCAAATTTTCAAAGAACGCTATCCCATTAACAGGACCACTTTGGCTACACCAGCATCCGACTTCATTGCTCCACTGGGAAGGACAGCTTCAGATAGGAATTTTGTTAAGACTTTGAGGTGTCTTCAAAAACTGGACTGACACCAGAGACATTTAGTATAATATTCTTCATGCATAATATTAGTTAAGGGTTCACATACTATTTTTATAAATTTTTCATTATTATATTCACAGGTTTCTGGCCTTTTGTTAATTTCCTCCGTACCGTGAATCTCCTCTTTTTGCTTTGTTCAATGAATATACTGGAACAAGATTTTGCAAACAATGATAGAAAAAAGACACAGACAAGCAATGCGTGGCCAGACTGGACCATGCAGTCCGTGCCCCTTCATTACACGAGGCAGAAAGCCCCTCAAGACATCCATCCAGCGTTCCTCTCCATATCAGAGGTTCCCAGTCTCTGCATCCAATACCTTCTCTGCCCATCTCATTAGCTCACTTTCAGCCAGGTGTGCATGTCCTGGCCCTGTGCCAGCCACACGTTCCCATCAGGAAGCTACTTTTCCTTCCTGCCAGGCAGGCTCAGACATCTTGCTCTGAGAAATCCTGACTGGTACCATCCACAAGATGTGCACACAACAGAGGTAGATGCAATGGGAGAGCAATTTCACCGCAGGCAGTGTCAGAAGTTCTCATCGTCCAAGGCGTCACAAGGCAGTGCCACTCACTTTCGGCGCTCATCACTTCTTCGGCTGGAGGTTTCAGCACCAACTGTGATTGTGCTGCACTCTGCCATTTTTGGTAGAATGAGCAAGACGCCCTGAAGAAAAGGATGACTTTTGCTCCTGGCCCTTCCTGAACATTTACCTGTATCAGTCATGAAATGTTCTAGATAAGGAGGAAACTAGGGATACTGACAAGTGCATCAGATAGGAAGCAAATTTTAAAACACAGGAAATGCCTACTGGTATCAACTGAGATCACAAACTCCAAAACATTTTTTTCTGACAACAGTTGCATGTCATTTCTCCTTTTCCCCCCCTTTTCTTGAATTGTTACCAACTACTCCTTTAGATGCCCTGACCTGGATGGTCCAGGCTAGCCCAATCTCGTCAAATCTTGCAAGCTAAACAGGTTTAGTTCTGGTTAGTATTTAAATGGGGAACCACCAAGGAAGTCCAGGGGCAGAGGCAGGCAGTGGCAAACACCATGTCTGAAGTCTCCTGCCATAAGTTGCCTGCAACTTGATGACACTTTCCACCACAACTCCTTTAGATACCAATCTGTGAACTTAGGAAGATCATGAGAAGGAGGGCAAGAATGGTTGCACGAGTGCTTAGTTCTCGCGGCCCTCCCTTACACGCCCAGGGAAATGCTGATAGCCACTCTGGGGTCAGGAAGCAATTTTTCTCCAGGCCAGTTTGGCCAGGGATCCTGGAGGGTTTTTTGCCCTCTTAGGGGTCACTGGGGGTGCGTTTGTGGGGAGCATTTATGGATTTCCTGCATTGTGCAGGGGGTGGGACAAGATTACCCTGGAGGTCCCTTCCAACTCTAGGGTTCTATGACTAACTACAAAAAAGTAGGGTTCATTCATGATTTAATTCTATTTGTGTGACACCGATGGGGAGGGAGAATAACATGGTACAACCCGATCTCGTCAGGTTGGCGTTTGGATGGGAGGCCACCAAGGGAGGCTCTGCAGAGGAAGGCAATGGCAAACCGCCTCTGCTTCTCGCTTGCCTGGGAAGCCCCTTGCTGAGGGTCACCATGAGTCCACTGTGACTTGACAGCACATACGTAATGTACGTATGACACCAATAAGTCAACTTCCTTTACACACAGGAGCAACAACAAAAACCAGTATCATTTTAGCTACTGATAACTGGGGCAGCTCAGTTTAAGGTAAAAGCATTAGAAGGTAGTAGTCCTATAGCACCTGTCATAGCTCTACAGATTTTCCCACCATTACAGCAGACAGGGGAACACCAACTGGGAAAAGATTAGTCTAACAGAATAGACCCAACCTAACATCACAATGTCTTTTTTAAACTGCTTCATTTTTCTCAATATGTCTTTGCTGGCTCTACCAACCAGTATAATAATTATAAACGTATTTTCAAAAACACTTTCCCCCTAAGCAAGTGGGGTGTGCTACTAATCGTCCTCTGACAGAATGGGACTGCAGCCCTACAACCTTTGGACAATCAAATAATTCAAGAGCTCAAGTCTACCTCTGCATGCCGTACAAGATCACATGCTAAGCAATTAGGATTCAGCATCAGCAGGAGCAAAGAGGATCTAAGTGGCTTTCAGATACATATGTTGTAGACAGTGGATATCAAAGAACTAACACAGCTGTGGACAGTTATAGTTTAGAGAAAATCCTTTTTTAAATTCCATATATTTTGAAGTGGCATGGAAAATAAGCATCTGCATATATTACTAGAAGCTGGAGATTGATTGATTGATTGATTGATTGATTGGATTTCTAGACCACCCTCCCCCAGATAGGGCTCAGGACAGTTTACAACATTCAGTGAATACATCATAGCATTTCAATAAATACAGTTATACAAACAGATTAAAATTTAAAACAACAATACAATCAACTATTCCAGATGGCGTTTAGACTATCTATGTCCTACCATTTGGAGGGGTGGAGAGTTGAAGGAGGCCAAGCTCAATGTTGCACCATTGCTGTCCTCAACCACGGGCCTGGCAGAACACCTCTGTCTTGCAGGCCCTGCAGAACTGGATTAGGTCCCGCAGGGCATGGAGGTCACTGGGCAGAGAGTTCCACCAGGCCGGTGCCAGGGTTGAAAAGGCTCTGGTGCTGGTTGAGGACAGCCGGATATCTCTTGGGCCAGGGATCACCAGGAGGCTCTTCTCTCCAGAGCGTAATACTCTTTGGAGGTATACCAGGAGACGCGGTCCCATAGATAAAAGCCATGATTAGTCTTTAGGGATTGTAGGCAACTGGTGGGAAGCTGGACCTTCCAAAGTATACTCCTAAGGATTTGGCATGATGCTTAGCACTTTCACCTCCTGCCCTGCAGAAAAGGAGGCAACAAAGATGGCGTTTGCAACCAGGTCCTCCCAAAAAAAGAAACTGAGAATTTGGAAAGTAATTCCTATGCATGTTTATTCCCCTGTTGCTGCATAGGAATAAATATGCACAAGACGTTTCAGACTACCCTATCACATACATTTTAGAAAGGACTGACTGAATCAAGACAAAAACAGTTTAGCTTGGAGAAAGCAAAATCGTTCTTCTTGACAATGCCATGGAATCTAAGCTTATACTTCAAGGACATTCTCACTTGTGCTATGGTAGACTTGATGAGAAGGGCCATTATGAGGATCCTGAATGCAATTAAAAGTTGAGTTCGGTTAAGCTTTTCGCGTCCATCTGCAGTTTTATAATCCTCCCATCCATCAACTCTGAAAGAGTATTAATACTGACACGGGCAGAACCCACACTCTTTTGCTGAGCTAGCTTTTCCAAAAGATCTCTGCCCCCACCATTCAAGATTCCACTATAACTTCTGAAAAAGGTTGTGGAAATACTTGGTTTAGGGTTAAAAAAAAATGGTAGTCAATCTCTGCAGTGCGACTGTGGGAATATGACTACAGCATACAGATACAGTGCCCAGATAATATACAAACCTAATCATTAGCAATGGGTCCCAGACTCATTGCTGACATCCTTATCCAAGAATCTCAGAACCTGATATAAGAACATAAGAGAAGCCATGTTGGATCAGACCAATGGCCCATCCAGTCCAACACTCTGTATCACACAGAGACCAAAACCCAGGTGTCATCAGGAGTTCCACCAGCAGGGCCAGAACTCCAGAAGCCCTCCCACTGTTGCCCTCCAAGCACCAAGAATATAGAGCATCACTGCCCCAGACAGAGTGTCCCATCTATGCTGTGGCTAATAGCCACTCATGGACCTCTGTTCCATATGTTTATCCAATCCCCTCTTGAAGCTGTCTATGCTTGTGGCCTGGCCTTCCTGTCACTTCTCCACATCAGACTCCTTGGAAGCTTAGGCAGCCTCTTATTACCACATCATGTGAGATTATTACATCACTTACTATTACATCGTTACACACAATCATGGATTAATACTAAATTTGTGCTTGGGGGCTCTAATCTAGAGAAAAGTGCAGCTCAATCCTTCGTTTAAAAATTAACAACATGTAAAGGCTGTCTTTTTCCTACTATTTCAATGCAGCATTATAGCTCCAAGTAGAGGGCACTTATAAACATGATGTTACAGACCAGTGGGCATTCTGAATTACGAGTCGAACAAGTGTGCGATCTTGTGTCTGTGGTATAAAATGGAACATAAGACATTAGATTCCACTAGCAGCATCCACGCTTGTTTATATCATATGGGTAGAAAATAAATAGAGCTATGATAGCCGTGAAACAACACCGTAATTTAAATTCCCATGGAAGGGTACCTGAAGATTCAACAAGACAGCAATACAGAACTGGTTCCAGCCACCTTTTCAAATTCAGTCTTACTCAATCACCCTCCTCAGAACAGCTCCCAACCCACACGCCATTTCTCCACGCAGGTCTCATGACTCCCAGCATAAGATTTTTTTAGGTGGTGAAAGGGAATCTCTCCTTTCTTTTGCATCAGCAGAAAAGCTGGTTAGATCCAACCCACAGTTTTAACCATCTCATGGACACCGACAATTGATGAACACAAGGAATGGGGCACACCATTTGCTGTATTGCTTTGCCTCCCGATCAAACCAAGACCGATTCCACCAAAGCAGTTGTTGCTCCCTCGGTCTCGCTTTCCCCCTGGTTGTACTGCTCAATCTCCCACGATTTGCTGCGTGCCCCCCCCATTTCCCCCACATCTTCTTGATCCTAAAAAATAAGGATCAAGAAGACGCAGGAAAAATGGGGGGGGGGGGGGGGAGAGATGCAGGTCAAAATGCGGCCACACAGCAAATAGCGGGAGATTGAGCAGTGCAACTGGGGGAAATGGGAGACCGGGGGTGCAACAACTGTTTTCGCGGAATCGGTCCAAGATGCTGGGAAGAGATCAGAAAGAAGACCGGACGGACCTACCCTGACAACTTCTTTGCAACCTTAGGGAGATCTACCAATCACTTTGAGAACCACTGGGCAGCCCTCCTTCACAATTCATGGATTCCTTGACAGTAGACACAGTGAGGTCGGGCTGGGCTGCGTCTTATGAAATGGAATGTCCCCTCTGCCCAAAATGAAAGGCACACTTAAAACCTTAAGGATTGGCTTGTCACAACACAAGGAGTTGTGATGTGGAAAGAAACACAGGAAGGTCCCTGGACACCCGAGGAAGTGGCTCTAAATTGCCTGAGGGCCTCTTCAAGCTCTTAATGGAGAGCCAGTTTGGTGTAGTGGTTAAGTGCGCGGACTCTAATCTGGGAGAACTGGGTTTGATTCCCCACTCCTCCACTTGCACCTGGCTGGATGACCTTGGGCAAGCCGTAGCTCTGTACCAGCTGTTCTCTCAAGGACAATTGTCTCAGAGCTCTCTCAGCCCCACCTACCTCACAGGGTGTCTGTTGTGGGGAGGGGAAGGGAAAAGGAGTTTGTTAGCTGCTCTGAGACTCCAAGTGAGTGAAGGGCGGGGTATAAATCCAATCTCTTCTTCTTCTTCTTCTTCTTAATTTTTAATCATTTAAATCTCCACTCTTTACCGTCTTCTCTGTTGCTCAGTTGCTGGAGAGGGCATAAACATTGGAAGATTAGGTTCTTTGGCAGATTGGAATTCTGGAATACCACCCAGCAGAGTGCTTACATCTGAACAGCAAACATCATTCATGCACAAAACCGTATGTTGTACAACAAGATGTGGGCTCATAATTAAAAATAAATTTACGCATCCACAAGTCTCTGGATCTATAAAAAAAACCTCTGTAAAGCGGGGGGTCGATAACAGCCTCCCCTTTTCCACCACTCCTGTCTCTGCAGCTTAAAACCTTCCTCAAAAACACGTTTCCAATTAGGTTCTGAAAGAAATTATTCTTGTAGTTGCAAGGTTGATTATCTCCTTTCAATTATGCCAGTTTTAGCCACTGACACTATGTCAATAAGAAAGGGATATAAATTGATGAGCGTGGAAGAAAAGCAACACAAAGAACAGCAGAGCAGATTAGGTACCTAAGCCAGCTGGAGCATATATTAGGCCATATTTTCACAGCGTGAGTGTCAATAGTCCTGGAGTGCAACACATAGGTCTACCTTAACAAATTGCTAGCAAAGATTAAAAGCAGAAGTTCTGGGTCACGCTGAGCTTTTTTCAAAGTTAAATAAACAGATGAAATAGCTTGAGCCTCAAGTACAGGAAGGAAGTGGCTGGCATCAATTCACCCCGCTGCTGTGTGAAGCCAACAGAAGAGGAAGTAAGCCCGCCCCCCCCCCCCGAATACAAGAGTCCCAGTGAAACAGATCTGTTTTAACAAAATTAATAAGTAAGTAATTCTTCCATGGCCCTGCAGCACTGCCATCTAAGGGCATCTGAACATCGAGGAAGGGAACCGCTCGCCTGGTTGCTTGTGGTAAATAAGCAATGTTTCCAGGTAAACAAGCGATTAGGTTTTTACAAAAAATCAAGCAAGCCTGGATCCTTGTTTTCTTCAAAGCCATCATCAGTGTGTCCAAACAACTAGAGTAGATATATGTGTTGTCACCACTAAGAAGTGGCGGCACTATATCGTGGCCAGTTGTTGATTTGTTGACATTCCCTTATCGTTCGGCATAGTTATTTTAACATGATCCCTTAAGGTACAAGCATTTGCTTTAGTTTCACTTGTGTGGTTGGCATAGCTTTTGTTGTAATGAAGATCTGTTACATTTTTGCTACCTGGTGTTGTGGAGTTCTTACAGGCAGAATTGGACTTTGCCTCTCACTCTGTTCTCAAAGCCAAGCGTTCCTCAGTCCAGCAGGCATAAATCAAGCTGCAATGATCTACCACTACGATCATCACCCACTACTAACATTTTAAAAAGTGGTGGCTGCTGCAGCTTCTGCCCTCTACCACAGGGAAGGGAAGGGTCCCACTGAACAGATTTGATCCACTATCTAGCTCCTTCCCTCTGTGCAAATTTCTCCTGTAACATTATCTTTAGCTTTTCCACACAGCCTGGAACAGACCCACTAGCTGGTTAGGAAAACCACAGTTAGGCACACCCTTCTAGATATAAACAAATACTTCATACTGAGGCCAGACAGGAACTGGGGGGAGGATGGTTTGACAGCCTGATTTCACTGGCCCAGCACAAGTCAAAGTGCAGTCTTCATTCTTGAGCAGGGTAGTCATTCCCCAGGTCTACTGGTTTGGGGGGCTTCTGGCCGGCGGGGGGGGGGGGAACCCACCCACAAACAGCAACCTCCCAGATGTGATGATGTCACCAGGAAGTGATGTCATCGCAACAGTGACATCTAGAGATGTGAAGGCCCAGGAAAAAAACAGAAACAGTTTTTTTCCTGAAGCCTTTTTGGGTTTTTTTGAAAAATTGGAAAAATTGAAAAAAGAAAAGGAAAAAAAATGATTAAAGAACGTTTTATTTTAACATGATGAATAAAATATTTTAAGACAAGGTGTTCAAATATTTTCCAAATCGTTTCTAAAAAAATATGTATGGTACCAGATTAATCTGATTTCTGTGCACTGAGGACAAGCAGGTCCTAGGTTACAAACGGAACTCTCCAATGCAGGAACACGATGCATTTCTTCCTTTAGGAGGTGCTATTGTCACAAGAAAAGAACAAGGTTTCAGTTTTGGTTTTGCAGGTGGGTGGGTATACTGGCACTCAGGCTTCACTAGGCCTCAAAGCATTGGGAGAAAATACAGAGCAACAAAAAGGACCTGAAAGTATAGTTTTTAGAGGTCCATAATAACTGTGATTATGGCAGACACAACAGAGCTGCCGAAGCAGAGACTGAAACTGATAATTACAACTCAGAAAATGATTCTGATTAAATGTCATGCCCATTGAAACATAGTCCCATGCTCCCTTCTATACACTTCCCCCCTCTTCAATTCTTTTTATGAGAATGGGTTTTTTATTTTTATTTAATACTGTGGAGAGGAAAGATGAATAATTGTTACTTCTGGATTTTTAAAAATTGTTTGTGGAGGGTTTTTTGTCTGTTCCACATAAACTAGTAAACAGTTCAGGAGATTGTTGCTCCATTTGTTACAACTACAATATTATTAAAAAAGTAAATTCTGTTTGTAATAATTGTTTGGTACACTATATTTTTAATATGCTAGTTGTGATAATTTCACGCCAAGTAAAATTGTCCATAGTCATATTTTATGTTCCTAAAGTAACAGAATGACTTTCAATCTGGAAAAGAAAAAAGAAGTGCTAATGTAGCATTTTTTCAGTTCCCAGGGGAAAAAACCTGGGTTTTTTTCCGAGCTTCAAAAATTCCGGAGATTTTACATCTCTAGCGACATCACAAGGCGACACTCTGGTTTTTGGGCAAAACTCTATGGTCTGACCCCGATTTTACCATAGAATTTCACCCAAAAACCAGAGCGTCACCCCCAGTGCAATGATGTCAGTACCAGGTGACATCCCCGCCCACTCCTGGAACACCTCCCAGATTCCCCCGCCGGCAAGACGAGGGGACCTGGCAACCCTTTTCTTGACCTACGCAACTGGAGCAAACCTGGAAATATGAAATGCACTGAACCAGCTTCACTGCATCAGGGACGCATACCTGCAAACGTCACAGACAACAAACCTTTCTTCAGACTACTCCGTCACGCTGCCTTCTCTGCTCAGACACATAAATATATAATTATCCTCTTTGTACAGCAGCTTAAAGCAGATCAGATGCTGCAGGGTTTCATCATCCCATAATTTGGAAAGACAAAACAAATTCCTCGTTATGCGCTACAGAACACCTCCAGGTGTTCTGGCTAGGTCTTAGTTTTACTTTTCAGTGCATACTTGTCAGGTATTAAAAAGTAAATTAATTGGCAGTGCCAGGGCTTTAGGAAAGTTGCCAGTAGGATTCATCTGCAGTAATTTGCCCAGTTCACAGCTCCAGAAACTTTTTTTTAGAATGCCGTCAAGTCACAGCCGACTCATAGCAACCCTGCAAGGCTTTCAATGCAAGAGACCTTCAGAGGTGGTCGGCCACTGCCTGCCTCTGCACAGCAACCACGGACTTCCCTCTTGGTTTCCCATCCAAATAATGACCAGGGCCAATGCTTCTTATCTTCTGGGATCTGATGGGATTGGGCTAGCCTGGGCTATCCAGGCCAGGGGAAAAATGGAGGGGAAGCATACATCGGGGTACCAACTGAATGTCTATGTCTTTTGTCCAATACAAAAACCAGTCCCTGTTTAGTTACACGGCAAATTACTCATTCTTTTAAAAAAATTAGTGTAGGATCTAAGTAGTTAGACAAGGGGGACAGAACACGGGCTTCCATTTTGTCCTCAAACACCACCGATCAAAGGTGGCCATAAGCCCAAAGAGGTTTTTTTTTAAGGAGGCAGTGCCTCTCTGATGTGTTGTTTCAGCTTCAACCTGCTGAGCTGGGAAGCAAATAGCTGCATAAGTCTGACCTTATGCCATAACTAGGCCCAGTGCTTTCTTGGCCCCTACATAGGGTTGCCAATCTCCAGGTGGGGGTCTGCAGATCTCCTGGAACTACAACCGATCTCCAGACTACAGAGATCAGTTCCGCTGGAGAAAACAGCTGCTCTGGGGAAAGCTCTGTGGCATTATATCCTGCTGAGGTCCCTCCCCTACCCAAACCCACCTTCCTGAGAGCCCTTCCTACCTGAGAGCTCTCTCAGCCCCACCTCCCTCCCAGGGTGTCTGTTGTGGGGAGGGGAAGGGAAAGGAGTTTGTAAGCCGCTCTGAGACTCCCTTGGGGAGTGAAGGGCAGGGTATAAATCCAATCTCTTCTTCTTCTTCTTCTTCTTCCCCAGGCTTGACTCCCAAATCTTCAGGAATTTCCCAACCCAGGGTTGGCAGCCCTGTCCAGAAACAAACTCTATGGTTACCAACCTCCCCGAGGGGCCTAAGAGTTCTCCCAGAATCACAGCTGATCTTCAGACCACAGAGGTCAGCTCCCCTGGAGGAAATGGCATCTTCAGAGGGCAAACTGTATGGCATCGCATCCCTTTAAGCTCCCTCCCTCCCCAAAACTCCACTCTTCTGCAAGCACCACCCCCAAATCACCACGAATTTCCCAAGCCAGAGCTTTCTGTGGTCTGTGTCATTTGTGGTCAACAGCCAACTAGTTTAAGTAGCATTACACTGAATACTTCGTCTTATAGCTACACTATAATTACAAATACTTTTTCAAATGTTTATTTCCATTTTTGAAGCGTAGTTAAGATAAACAAACCAAAATTTATTAAGGCATTCTATTTATTTCTCTCACACACTGTACCCTATAATCCAGAGAGTCAGAGCTTTTCAGCTTGCACTGCCGAAATACTCAGCATTCATACAAAAGGACGGACAGATAATTAAAATCTGCCTGGCTGCCAAAAAAACTCTACGTTAAAAGTGCTTCTTTAATGCGCAGCAATGTACAAGAAATGCAACTGCAGGTTTTCCCCAAAGAAAACTGCCCAGCTAAATTTAGAGAGAGAGAGAGGGTTTAAGGGAGGAAAACACTGGTATGATATTTTCACCATAAACTTTGCCACTATCCTGATAAGTTTGGTTTGACATTAAGCCACCAAAGCTGTCTCTACACATGCTACGGGATAAAATGGGCTTGATCTTCCCAGACACAACGGGTTACATTACTAGTTCAAAATGGAGACAGTTGTGCATGATAAACTGCAGCAAGCAAGATCTGCTATTTGGCAGGGCCCCAGCCTTCCCACCCTCTCCTCAGCCCCTGTTTTAGTTCCTTCTTTCTTCTCCCTCTCCAAATAGGGTCATGGCCAGATGGATGACCTTGTGCCCTCTCTTGGTTCTCCCAGAACTCTCTCAGCCCCGCCTACCTCACCAACCTCCCCAGGTGTCTGTTGTGGGCAGAGGTAGGGAATATGACTGTAAGCAACTTTGAGACTCCCTAAGGTAGAGAAAAGTGGGGTATCTTCTTCATAGCAAGCTGACCTTGCCAAGTGTTCCTAGAAAGAGGGAATAAGTGGGCAGGCCAAACTGCTGTTTGCCTTTGCTCCTTTTTTTCATGGGCACACGATTTTCAGATCTGCACCCCATGGAAACGCAAGACTCCAACGGAAGATGAGGAAAGGGACCATTTGAGAAGAGAAGTCTTATGTACAGAGTCACGCAGCTTCTTCCCAGCCCACTTTCCCATCTCTATCCTGCAGCAGTGAGCAAAACCAAAGACATTAGAATGTGACTGGCAGAGAGAGAGAATTGGGAAACTTCCCCCTCCTCATATCATCCTTCCCTACCAGTATGATAAGCTCCAGATGGCTTGAACAGACTGATTTCCCCATTTCCTTCAGTTTGCTTCTCCCTTCAACTGGCTGTCAACATTCAGCGTCAAAAAGAGTGTTCTTGGTCCCCCTGGTAACTGGCAGGAGGTGGGGGGCCAGGGTTGCCAGTTCCAGGCTGGGAAACTCCTGGAGATTTGGCGGTGGAGCCTGGCGAGGACAAGGACCTCAGTGGAGTACAATGCCCTAGAGTCCACCCTCCAAAGCAGGGGTCCTCAAACTACGGCCCACGGGCCACATGCGGCCCGCCAAGGGTATTTTTCCGGCCCGCTGGGTGTGCCACTGCCTGTCCTCCAATTCCCAGCAGCACACAAAGCAGCGGAAAAATTGCAGCCGACTCATCCCGGGCCACATGACAAAGCCCCGCCCCCCTGCTTCCAGTCAGCCAGGAGGAGGCGAAAGGAAGACTAGAAGAGGGTAAGTGTGGGGTGGCAGGCGCTCCGGCTGGCCCCAAGTCTCCTAGCCGGCTGAGAGGCCTCTCAGCCGGCTAGGAGACCTGCGCCAGTCCCAATAGCCGGGCGGGGGTCTTTTTCGAGGCTTTTTGTGCTGCTGGGAATCGGAGGGGGAGAGAGAGAGAGAGGTTTCTCTTTCCCATCATGATGCCTGCAGTAGTGGAGTTTCAGGGAGAAGCAGCTGGGGGCTTGCTGCCTTAAAAAGTTTGTGAGGATGCCGAGTTCTTTGTTTCTTCGGAGAGGGAAAGAAAACAGCCCCGTCAAGGGTGCCTTGCTTGCGCGCGCACCCCCCCCCCCCCGGTGCGCCTTCCCTACCCGCAAAATGACATCTGAAATCTCCAACCAGATCTAGACTAACTGATGCACACTTGCATCGCTTGTTACGACTAGCAGTGACAAATATGGAACCGGACACTGAACATTTCATTAGCCAAAAGCAGGCCCATAGTTCCCATTGAAATACTGGTGAGTTTGTTGATTTAACTTTACTTATTCTTCATTTTAAATGTTGTATTTGTTCCCATTTTGTTTTTTTACTTCAAAATAAGATATGTGCAATGTGCATAGGAATTTGTTCATAGTTTTTTTTAAAAAAACTATAGTCCGGCCCTCCAATGGTCTGAGGGACAGTGAACTGGCCCCCTGTTTAAAAAGTTTGAGGACCCCTGCTCCAAAGCATCCGTTTTCTCCAAAGGAATTGATCTCTGTAGTCTGGAGATGAAGAAGTCATTTAAGTATGCAAAAATCTGACCTTATCTATAGGCGGGCCCTTTTTTCAGCTTTGATGATAGGCCTTCAACCATGAAACTTACTGTTAGTGGGAACAAGTGGGGACCCGCAATACTCACCGGGGGTCCTTCCACCTCTTATCATTCTCCCGCCCATCACGGCCTGCAGCCGTTCCCGGTCACATCTCCTAGCCTCTGCCACCCTCCACTTGTGCCCCCTCATCACTGCCACTGCTGGGCCTGGTGTGGCTCCCAGACTCTGCTGCTGGGATGGCCATCAGCCTGCTGCCACCTCTTCTACATTCCCCCATCACTGATGCTGCCGCCATCAGGCCCAACGTGGCTCCCAGCCTCTGCACCCAGGCCCTGAATTCCTCAGAGCTACGACTGCTGGTCCACCATGAGTCCTGGCCACTGCTGCCCAGGAGGAGGTAGGTAGGTAGGTTAGGTGCATTGTCAGTGCTCGCGCAAACAATGCTTTTGTTCTTTTGGAGGGGATTTAAACACCCCGATGCAATTTTTTAATATACTTTTTTAAAAAAAAAATAAGGGTACAGACAAGAAAAAGGATATTGGGGAATGAAAATGGAAATAATTATGTAAGAATGTTTACACTGGCCAAGGACATTCATACTGTATATAGCACATCACACCAAGATATAATACGTTCCTTCATTTCTCAGCTTCTCTTTCGCAATTTTAGCATAAGAACTGAGAAAATGGGAAAGAAACAAATATCAGTCATCAAGTCATAATCTGAAACACGGTCAGGGCTTTATAATTCAGAACTAATGAAAAAGCACATCTTCTACCTGTTGTGAAAAAAAAGTACATGAAAACTGTGACCAAGCAGATCAAAAGAAGGAACGAAATAATCTCCCAATGAGCTGTCACTAGTAAACTTTGCTATGCAGGTTTCTCCTGCACCATGCAATCAATTATCCCGAAAGAAGCTGGCTCTTTCAAAATGAGTCAACATTTGCAGAGTCCTTCCTAGAAATGGCATACGGGTGTTCTTCAAGAATGGCATAAATTATTGTTGCTCATGCCAACTCAGAGGTTAGACAACAGGACACAACCTTTATAGAACATTCAAGACTGCTTCTTGCATGTCATACTGTATTTCTAAACCCAATCATGGTGTTTCCCACAGATCATAAAAACGAGCTTCATCTCAATCTGCAGACCAATTTCCTCCCAGTTTACCCTGAAGTACGTTCCGTTCAACAGCACTTACATCCTTGCAGTTTTGTGTAGGACCGAACCTACAGTAATGATTTAAATTGTGTTGGTTTCACCCAATTCACCCTACTCTATACAGTTTGACATTACAGTTGTAAATTCTTACTTAATTTTATTCAAAATATTATATTGCCTTTCTCCTGATTAATGGGAGACCTCGTCTTACATCATGAGAACCAGCTAAAAACTTAATCTACAGAAACACACACAAAAACAAGAGACTGGGCCATCAGCCATCACACCACCGAATCTTAGGGTTGCCACCCTCCAGGTGGGGCCTGGGGATCTCCCACTTTTACAACTGATCTCCAGCTGACAGACAGCAACTCCCCTGGAGAAAATGGCTCCTTCGAAGGGTGGACTCTATGCCATTGTACCATGCTGAGGCCCCTCCCCTCCCCAAACCCCACCTTCTCCTGGCTCCACCCCCAAAATCCCCAGGTATTTTTCAACCTGGACTTGGCAACCCTACCGAATTTCCACCTGCAAACCACCAAAAGCATGTTGGAAAAGCTCTACTTTACAGAGACTCTGAAACCTTTGCACGAGATCGGTGTCTTCCTCACATCCCGGGGAACACTACCCCATAAAATACGCTTCAGGCCTGCAGGTGGGCCCCTTCTCTGCATCACTAGTTTTCTTCATATCGTACATTTCCTCTTCCTCCAAATGCTCCAGTGAAACAGAAACAGAAATGGACTGCAATGGCTCAAGCTGGTTCCTCTTCCTACACTGCTGATCTCAACGTCCAGGCGAAATTCTGCCCTTATCTACCTCCAATCTGCTGCTTCTCCATATCCTAATTCAGGGGTCCCCAACCCTTTTCAACCTGTGGGCACATTCAGAATTCTGACACAGCTTAGCTTCAGTAACACAATGCAGATCTTGCAAAAGCAACATTTTTAAAAAAATCTGCACAGTCAATCAAATCTCTAGCAGTCAAATCAGAAGTCTTGCTGGACAAAAGCCCCACCTGGACCTGGCCCACCTCCTAAAAACCCTTGGCTTGTGCCAGAAAAGGTGCCAACAGGTGCCACGGTGCCCACCAACACCACATTGAGGACCCTTGTCCTAACTGCTCTTGTAGAAGCAACGCCCTGTCACTGCTGTAGCCCCACAACTTATTCCTTCCCCCTCACTGTACCTGCACTGGGGGGGGAAACTATACCTCAGAGATACTTCAATAAGACAGCAAGTGAGATACCAATGCCAACTTCACCACCCAACTCTGGCCATTCAGAAATATTTTCCTGTTTCAACTGTATTTATTCCGCCAATACTTTTTATATTCTTTGGAAGATACCAAACGCCAGTCTATGTTCAGAGAGATTATTTGAAAGAGGTCAGACCTGCGGCACAGTCACAGTAGCCAAGGCTGGGGAAACATCACTCATCTTTTTAAAATCTCTTTCTACATAATTAGGGTTGTTTTTTGTTAAAAGCTGGAAGCTTTCAGTCAGAGGTTTTTTTGCTTTATGCTGTTTACTGTGACAGGCTACGCGAGAGGTTTTCGAAGCCTCCTGCTCCCTCCATAAAGCCCAGCTGAATAGTTATTTCAGAGAATGTGACATCAGCAAGGCAGGCGGCCATTCCAGGCAGGATCAAAACCAGCCATGGAGGATTCTGTTGTTTTGGTTGCAGTCTGGAGAATTTGCATGCTTTATGAAGAGCAAAGAAAGCACCAGGATTAGTTTTAGCCTGCAACTAACGGTGACAACTTGACAGACCTTTACAAGCAAAGCAGAAAACTGCAGCTGCTATGAGTATAAGGAGATGTGGTGCGTTTCAAAAACTGGGGCTAATGTGCCAAAGACTACTGGAGGGACGCGGAGAAAATTTCCAAGTTGTTGCATGCCTCCTTGGTTAGCAAGACCTTTTTTCCTCCTGAAGATTTGGAGGTGGAAAGAAGCCTGATAGAGGGCCAATATTAAAAAGCTAGTGTACAATTATTACATACAAAAACACAGGCATTTCTTAGAAAGACAGTTAAAAACACAAAAAGGCCAAATGAAAGCCTCGTTACAAAGTGCAAGTGACCTGAACACAAGGGCCAGTTCCAGTGACCTGATGCGTTTCTACCCCTTAGGAGCCTTCTTCAGAGGTCAACCAGTTTGATGTACAGATAGGCACATGTCAGGGGCGTAGAGTTTAAAAACTCCCGGGGGAGGGCCCTTCCATGTGTGCGCACTTTGCGTCCCCGCCGCCACCTTACCACTCCTGCTTCCGTCCCTCTGTCCATCCAGGGGCCAGCTGGGCATTTGCTTAGCTGGCCCCTGGACAGACGGAGGGAGGGTCGGCGTGGCCAGGCGGGGGGGGGGGGGGGAGAGGCGGCGGCGGCCCTAGGAAGGGCCAAGGGAGGCACGGCGGAGGGTGCGCTGTTTTCCTGGGAGGGGCTCAGTCCCCCCTGGGAAATTTCGGGGGTGGCTCGAGCCCCCCCCGTAGTTGACGCCTATGGTACATGTTACAGTGCTACATATTACAATGAAATAGCCAGTAAGTTAATACTGGACCAAAAAAGGAAAGTTAAGCAGCAAGATTAATAGACACAAGACCAGGATGCTTATGAGGCCGCTTAAGATGAGAGTCATGTGTCTGGTGCCAAATGCACAGCTGCTGAATTAGAATATCTTCCAGTCCTGGTCTAGAAAATACCTCTGTCTTAGTCAGACCTGGAGTGCCCTCAGCAAATAGCTATTTGTTGGGCCCTTATTTGTTTTTAACTGTCTTTCTAAGAAATACATGTGTTTTTGTATGTAATAAGTATACACTAGGTTTTTGATACTGGCCCTTTATCAGTCTTCTTTCTTATCCTTGTGGTTCTTGACGCCAGATATTGGGTCAAGTGTGTTTTCCCCTCCCTGTGTCTTACTGATTTGGAGGTGGAACCTGATGAGGACAGGGACCTCAGTGGGGTACAAAGCCAGAGTCTACCCTCCAAAGCCTCCGTTTTCTCCAGAGTTACCAATCTGTGTCGTCTAGAAACCAGTTGTAATTCCAGGGGATCTCGGAGTCGGCTGGCATCCCCAGTGCTAAAACACTCCACAATGCCATAAGAAAATGGTCAATTAAAGGCTTTCTAGAAGCCAGAAGCCCAACACCTCTGAATGATTTGTTGTCCAGGTCCTGCTTGTGATGGGGGGGGGGGGGGCGGGTTGCACTGCTTTGGGTTGTGATTTCATCAGTTAGCTAGTCCGCATGACAGAGGTACAGGAGAATGGCCCAGCCCCTAGAAGGAGGCAGCCTGTTGATTCTAGATTGTGTCATTGCTCCAGCCTTGCACCTTCAGATTAGTGATCGATGCTCAGAGGACAGGAAGCTCTGGCCTTTACATACACCAATGTGCTTGTGTTGGGTTTTTTTGTGGGGGGAGGGGGATACAAGAGCGAAATGTGTCTCCAGTTTTCTTTTTGGAAAAGTGTACTTCAGCTATCAGAAGTATGGGAAATGTTACTCTATATACAATACTTACATACCCCTGCCAGAAATGAAGAACACAAGAAAGAACCTGACATTTTTAACCCATAAAAAAACCACAATAATAGGTCTCCTCTAAGTGCAGGTGAAGTACGTACAATATTCTCATCTCATCACTTCGGCATGACAAAAAGCCAATCCACAAACCTTTCCAGCAGACAAACAGCACAGCCCACTGAATTTAACACAACTACTGCCTAAGCCTGGGATAACCAAATTCTAAACACTTGGGAATGTTTCCTCTGGCCCACAGTTTGTAACTGGGATGTATTTTCCATTCAGACTATCCATCTCAAGGTCACAAAAAAATCTAATAATAATAATGTCAACACCATCCAGAAGTAACAGCTTCATAATAAGATACTATATACGAGCTCCAGAGACGAGAGAGAGAGAGAAATTTGACACTGAAGTATGCACTTGTTATGCCTTGAAAATATTTCCTTACAAATGAATCTGTAGGCAAATTTTCCCCCACATCCCAGTTAAAACTTAATCTTTATTTCGTATGCACCGTCTTTCCAGGGATCTGCTCTGGTGGCTCACAAAATAAAAACGATATAATAAAACCATAAAAACTAACAGCATAAAAAGAAGCCATAAAATGGCATCAAGCACCACTCAGTGTCCTAAAATATGCATAAAAATAGGTGAAAAGCAGACCATAGAAATGTAATGAACATTCAGCGTGCCCTCCCCCCCTTTACATTTCACCCAGTTCTTTCTGGACATCACCTGCATATGCCATAGTGTTGCCAGTTCTGGGCAAAGTTCCCTCTAAGCTGCATTAGGGGGTACTGGCACACAAAATTTTAACAGGCAGCTCAGGGATTGTTAGCTTCTGGAAACAATGGAGGATGGGGGCACCTCCTTCTGGGGCCCATAGAATTGGACCCCCTGGTCCCGTCTTTCTGAAACTTGGGGGGGAGGATAGGCACCAGCAGCCATGCTGCAAATTTGGTGCCTCTACCAAAAAAAAAAAAAAGCCCCCCTCCCCAGCCCCGGATACACCCAGATTGATTCTCCATTACAGCCTATGGGGCCTATTGACCAAAATGGTTCCCATAGGCTATAATGGAGCTGGGGGCAGAAATGGGGTTTTTTGGGGGGATTGCACTCCCCTATTATGGTTTTCTGTATGATTTGTAAACTGCCTTGAGTCACAGGGAAAAGTGGGATATAAGTATTTGAATAAATTTGATTTATTAAATTTCTACTCCACCCTCCCAGCAGGTTGATAACTTTTAAGCAACCTCCTCTTCTGACAGTGATTGTTCCTCCTCTGTTATACTTGACCTGTTGTCATCTTTCACTAAAAAAAGCAAAGCAGACTTCAAGATTCCCCCCCCCCCCCAAGTACTGGTATGTTTTTTAAGGCTGAGCGCAAGGCACAGGTCCAAGGCCAGGTCTACCAGTATAGTGGACTGAGGTGGGTAACCCTCTTCTCCGGATGACAGGTCTGTCAATATAGTGGAAAGGGGTGGGTGAAATTGTACTTGATTCTGTTTTCTCTTATAATGTTTAAATTATTCTTAAAATATAGTTTAAATATAATTTAAAATAATTTATTCTGAGATTTTTACAAGGTTATGGAAGTAATCTAAAAAACGAATATAGTCAAATGTATACTCGCTCACAGCTTTAATGCTACTGGCTTTTTTTGCTCATGAGGTAGAATTTCCACTCACAACACTGAGGAGCTTAGAGGGAACATTGGTTCTGGGTAGGGAAATACCTGGAGACTTGGGGAGTGGAGTCTGGGGTGGGCGGGATTTGGGGAGGGGCCTCAGCAAGGTGTAACTCCATTGAGCCCACCCTCCGAAGCAACCATTTTCTTCAGGGGAACTGATCTTGGTTGCCTGGAGAATTGTAATAGTAGGAGATCTCCAGACCCCACTTGAAGCTCGGTGACCCTAATCTGCCATGAAGTCACAACAAACACATTATCTGTACAATCTCATAAGTGTGGCCATTTTACAGACAGCGAATGTGTTCTGCTGTCCCTTCTGAAGCTTGATTTGCACATGCAAGAGAACAAGGTAAGGCTGAACTTGCAGAATGACCTGTACCACATCACACTACAGATGGAGAATTACATGATGTAATTAACTTCCTACAGACAGAAAACTGGCACAGTAAGTCAAGAGGAGATAGGCGCTTAGTCCCTACTGTACTAGTTTTCTACTTACATTGAATTTGGGGGTAAAGACACGTTCAAAAATGTGGAATTTGCCGAGGTGGCTAAAAGTCAATGATTTTTTAAAAAAAAGTTAAATTGGATTTTTCAATTTAAATCAGATTTTTTTTTTAAAGCATTTTAGCTTTTTGAGAATAAATCTATCTAAAGATAGTTTTCTATTTACGGTACATTATAGTCCAAAGGTTATTCATCTTGAAATAAGGATTCGCTTTTAATTATGTAGCATGAGGCTGTATATTCATGCAAGGTTTAATTTTTTGGTAAATGAATTCCATTAATCCGTTTACAATGGCTTGCTCTTCCAGAGGTTTCTCTAAGATTATTGTGCAATTTTTCTATCTAGAAGATATTATCACAGATGCTTGGATGTGCAATTCTCAAAACTGTGAATTTGTGTCTGCAGAGATCACATGCCGCTTCTTCACAGCAAAAAAATGTTTATTTGATTTATACCCCACCCTGCCGCCAAAGCAAAGAATTGAGAAAAAGACCTTAATCTCGTTTCTTTGAAAATCTATGTATACAGAATTTTAAAAAAAATGAATAGAAGATTGTTGGAATAGATCTGCACAAGAAGCTGTGTGAGGGGGGAGGGAAAAGCAGTAAAAATGTAAGTGAGCAGAATACTCCACAAGTCTTTGGATTTTTGTGTGTATAGCCTGAGGTTTATCATATTATTCTTTCCCTAGAGTAGAAAACCTATAATGGCAGCAGGCTAGGGCTGCCAAGTCAGCCCGGGGGGCGGGGGATCCCCCACTACAGGGGTTCCCGATCCGCCGGCCAGCATTCAGCCGGCGGGGGGGACCCTGCCCCCGAAGTCGTCCAGCCAGGACGACTTTTCAAACGTAATGACGTCACCAGGAAGTGACGTCATCATGTTGGGGGTGTTGCCAGGGCAATGCTCTGGCAATCGCCCCAAAACTCTATGATACCATGCGCAGCTGTCCCTCAGCTCCCTTCTGCACTTACCCACTTTGAAGCCGGTTTTCTTGCGCTTTAGAAGGACACCGGGAGAAACCGGTGTCCAGAGGCCGTCTTGTGCTTGCCTCCCACTTCCAGGCAGTGTGAACCGGAAGAAGGCGGGAGGCAAGCGGAGGCGGCAGTGTGAACGCGGCATTTTGCCAGTTTGCGCATGAGCGCTCATGCGCACATGAGCACATGCGCAAATTGCCGAAACAGCCCTAGCACGAGCTGCAGAGGCCGGTCCACCTGGGGCCATGCCGCAGCAGTCTGAACGCTCCGTAACAGCATCCTTGCGCAATACCCTGGCCAATGTGGATAGCCAGCCCTGGGGGATTTTCCTCCCACAGCTTTTGCCTCCGGATTCATCCCACTCCAGATTGCCAGTCTGTCCTCAGCCTTAGTCTTATCTTTTTTGCCGCCAGTGCAAACAGCACCATTCTGCTGGTAATATATGTGTCATTATCAGAGAGCAAAAAAAGAGTCATGTCCAGATCTGAAATTCCATTATGCAGAGGTATAATGGGGTAAATGAACCTTTGCCTAAGTGATTCATGCCAAGAGCATCTCATAATATAATGCTCGACATCATCCACTTCACCTACGCCACATTGACATATTCTAGAGACAGCAGGGGAGCCCAAGAAGCAACCAATACAGACCATTGAAGGTATGGCATGAACCCTTAGGGCGGTATAATATAATATAATTGATATAAATAATAAAATAACAGTGTTGACTTTTTTGTTTAGGGGAATCTATCATCAGCATACAGGACGATTCTGGAAACTATCCACATTCAAGATCATCATTCTCCTGTTCTACAGTTTCAGAGTTATCTGTCCAGGATAGTTACATCATATACATCACACATCCACAGTATATCATTTAAAAGAAAGAAAAAAGCCGACCGTCCAGGAACCACCATAGTTAAGTTTGTGATAAAAACTAACAGATTAGAAAAAGTTAATTGATTAGAAATTGCCCAGTTTTTCTTTCCACCTGATTGAAAACCCACACTTCATTAACATGGTTCAGTCACTGAGATCATAATACAGTCCACCCAGCAGAACAGATGTTGCAGGGAAACTGCTGGATAAAGTATATGACAGAGAAATGGAGAAAAGTGCAACAGCTTGAGAGGGTAAAATTGTTAACCTAAATCTTGACTGGTGGAGTAATGTCCACAACGATTCTGTTGTATGTGCTTGTATATCAGCAAAAGAAGGGAATGTCTTCCTTGAAGAACATTTTGATACGTCAGTAAATGCACATACAGCAGAATACTTACAAGAAGTGACAGCAAAAGCTATCATAACATGTGAACAAAAAATTCAGATGTCTAGTACCCAGTTTGGTCACAGACAATGCTGCAAATGTATCCAAGATGAGAAGAAATTTAGAAGAGCAGGAAGGGAATACGAAGCTAATAACATATGCTTGCAGTGCTCATTTGCTGCACCTCCTAGCCAAAGACTTCAGTGTTCCAGAAAGAAAGACTAATGTCGTTGAAATGGCTAAATACTTCTGTAACTATCATTTTGCAGCAGCAGCTCTGAAAAGAATGGGTGGAACCAAGTTAATACTCCCACAAGATGTTACATGGAACTCTGTAGTGGACTGTTTTGAGCAGTATATCAAGAACTGGCCTATTCTGATGACAGTTTGTAAACAAAATCCAGAGAAAATAGATGGCACTGTCACGGCAAAAATCCTCAGCATTGGGCTTCAGAGAAATGTTGAGCATATGCTGAGCATCTGGAAACCCATTTCTGAAAGTTTAAACAAAATAGAGAAAAATAGCTGTTTTATTGCTGATGCTGTTGAAATTTGGAAGGAACTGAGTGAGCACTTAAAAACAGAACTACACACTGACAGAATTATACCTCCTTCTGTAAAAGTTTGTATATCCATTGGATGGGTACTTTATGGCAATTGTATTATTCCTTTATTCAAAAAATTAATAAAAAATTAATGCTAAAAACCCCCACAAATGGGACGAGCACTGTCTCCAGCTCTTTTTCTCACCGATATTATCAATATCTGGTACCAGGTTCAAACCTGAAGTGCTGAGAAAGAGGAGTTAGCTACGACATGGGTATCCAGCAATCATCCATCTGTAAAGCCAACTATAATAAACTTCAGAGCTAAGGGGGAACCATTCAAGAAATAAATGTTTGCTGATGATGTTTTAAAGACAGTCACACCAGTGAACTGGTGGAAGTCACTTAAAGCACTTGGATTTAGAGACTGTTGAAGTAATGATTTCACTTTTAACAACAGTAGCTTCTTCTGCTGGTGTAGAAAGAATACTCTTTCTCTGGACTCATTCATTCTAAATTGAGAAATCGCTTGGAACCCGATAAAGCAGGAAAGCTTGTTTTTCTTTTCCAGTTTATGAACAAACAAGAAGGCGAAAGATGGGTGAGCTACAGAGGACAGTATTTTACATTTTTCATGTGTGGATTAGGTGGATACTCTATGGTTTGGGGGGGGGGGGGTTAAGATATTTTGTTTAACCACATCAATTAACAAACATGGATGTTTAAGCAAATGCAAGAATACATATGCTATAATGTTATTATTGCTTTAGTTAAATAAAACTATTTAAATGGTTATTATTAAGGGAATTATTATATTTCTCCTTCCAATAAAGTACAGCAGAAAAGTTGTCCAAATATGAGTGATTAACCTACTAAACCGGAGATAGTTCACCTTGCAATAATTTCATAACTATCTGTGATGCGTTTCTAATAGTCTAACCAAATCAGTAATTTTTTTGATACAACTGTAAAATGAATCTGAAAAGTTGTTATTCTAAAAATGAAACCTTCATCTGGCTGTAAATATTAAGATTATACCAGCAAGAATGAGTCTTTACGTAGAAAACCATGATTAAAATCTAGTCTTACTGGTTAGTGATTTAAATCAAATCCACCCTGGAATTTCTCAACTGTTGTCTTCACATTTGGCCACCTCATTCTCATGCCTCAATTGTAAACCTAGAAAGGCTTTCTACTTGCATGCTACTGAGTTAAGGTTGTTCAGCTCCTTAAAAAACAGTCCATGTCTTCCCTGTTTCCACACCTGTGCGTTTTCCCCTTTTTCGTTCTATGTGTGGTTATCGAAGAGCCTCTCACTAGCGATATCTGGGCATAACTCTGCATTGTTTTGATCAGAGTTCTGTCACACAGGCAAACGTTGACTTCCCAAATGCATGTCTGCCCAAAGGCAAGTCTGCTACACCAATGCAGTCACACGCAAAGGACCACCAAGAGGGCCTCAACCCTTCTACTTGCTACCAATTCTCCCCTGTAAATGCTCCTCCCCATGTTTCATCCAACCCAGCTAAGGACAAAAAGAGTTTTTAAAATGGGCCTAAGAAGATTCAGTCTGGAGAAGAAGAGGTTGAGGGGGGGACATGATTGCTCTCTTTAAGTATTTGAAGGGCTGCCACTTAGAAGAAGAAGAAGAGGAGATTGGATTTATACCCCGCTCTCCACTCCCCAAGGGAGTCTCAGAGCGGCTTACAAACTCCTTTTCCCTTCCCCTCCCCACAACAGACACCCTGTGAGGTAGGTGGGGCTGAGAGAGCTCTTTCCCAAGCTGTCCTTGAGGGAACAGCTGGTACAGAGCTATGGCTTGCCCAAGGTCATCCAGCCAGGTGCAAGTGGAGGAGTGGGGAATCAAACCCGGTTCTCCCAGATTAGAGTCCGCGCACTTAACCACTACACCAAACTGGCAGCTGTTCCTGTTGGCAGCAGAGGAGAGGGCTCACAATCATGGGTTCAAATTATGGGCGGGAAGGTAGCCGCTGGGTATTAGGGGGAAATTTTTTACAGTAAGAAGTTCAGCAGTGGAACTGGCTACCTAGGAAAGAGATAAGCTCCCTCTCACTGGCAGTCTTCAAGCAAGGGTTAGACAAACACTTGCCAGATCCTGCGCTGAGCAGGGGGTTGGACTAGATGGCCTGTACCACCCCTTCCCACTCTATGATTTGCACTTCCTTCTGTCCCACCGATTCTCCCCCTTCAAAATGCCCCCCACCTTGCACCTTCACAACCTGTGGTTCTGACGGCAAATTAAAAGGAGCCTCCGTGGTCTGTGAGGGAGAACCAACCAGCTTGCATCTAAATTTCATGCAACCAAGAGGAACCAAACGCATCAGATGTCTTCAGTTCTCACTCAAACCCTAACCGTTGCATCGTGCAAGAGTACCGCAACTTCCCTAAGTATCACACAGACAAAGGAGAACTTCACACATCTGAGAGAAAGCTGAAACCACAGAGATGCTGCAAGTGTTGGGGGGGGGGGGAGAATTAGTCTACAAAGAGAGAACTATGATTTAGTAGCTCCTTCAACACACTATGTTCAAACTTAAAGCTGCAGGCTTCTTATTTATTATAAATCCATGCCATTTCTCTCCTGTGTTTGCTCAAGGCAGTTTATGTAAAACTGTCAGGTTGCCCCCACCCCCAGGCTGACCAGGCTCAGAGCAGCTCCGGCTCCAGCGAGGTTGCTGCATTATGTGCCCAGATGCCCTTTAATCCCATTAAAGTTAATGGAAATTGCTTTATTGCCTGTGAAAAGGGAACAAATAGTTTTCTGTCTCGGACTTTTTCATTCATTCATAGATTACTTACTGCTCACACACACATTACTTGTCCACGGGCAATGCAGAAACAGGAGACAAATCCATTTGCCTTACGGGTCCAGTTGTACAAGAGCCCTGCTAGATCAGACTGGTGGTCCATCTCGTCCCGCATCCTGTCTTGCCTAGCGGCCAGCCAGTTCCACTGGACAGCCAACAACATGGCATAGAGGCTGAGGCCTTCCCCTGATGTTGCCTCCTGGCTCTGGGATTCAGAGGATTAGTGCCTCTGAATGTGGAGGTTCCCCTCAGCCACCACGGCCAGCAGCCATCTGATAGACATCCTACGACATATATCTGATTCTCCCAAATTTTATGCCAGCGATTCCAGACAATATTTTGCCAATGTCTGCAAACTCAAGGGAAATCCTGGCGAATGCAGAATATCATTAAGAAGTGTTTATTCACATTCACTGGCATGAGCCTGGAAAAGCAGCAAAATAAGTAGCTGTTTTCAGACATTCACAAATTCCATCCAAAATTGTCAACATTCACACATGGCTGTGAACACTTCCCAGATTTGGGACTGTCAACGTTAGATGTATTTTCCACAAGGTCACTATTGTTCAGTGTGAGCTAGTAAAAACTGCGACCGGATTTTTCCTGATGTGGCTTGAACAGTTTCTGTATTTTGAGGGTACAATCCGTCAAGCACAGCCCCTGTGCAAGTTATATTTATTTTAATGCTGCTTGTACACGGAGTAGCGCCCAACAAAATGAATCCAAAGTTCTCCCTTCTTCCTGCTTTCCTTGACAGCTGTAGAAATGTCACCTTGGAAAAGCAGCAGCTGTTACAAATTATCCACTTAGCTGAGCTCTCTCCCCCCCCCCTCTTTAATTTTATTTCAAATGAAGGCACAAGGTGGGAAGGGAAAATAAGAGGAGAGGACCCAGCTACAGAGACAGAAAAGAGCAAGAGTCCAGAAGCATCTTAAAGACTAACAAAATTTGTGGCAGGGTAGGAGCTTTCGTCAGTCACTGCTCCCTTCGCTTCAGTGGGCAGTGACTCACAAAAGCTCCTACCCTGCCACGAATTTTGTTAGTCTTTTAAGGTGCTCCTGGACTCTTGTTCTTCCCTACTGCTACAGAGAGACTAACAAGGCGACCCATTTTGATCTAGCCATATACAGAGAGTGGTAGGTAAGTCCAGGAGCTAGGTCTAATCTTCTGAATGACAGTCTTACAAAAACTATTCTAAGACTTTGCAATTCTTCCTACAAAAGGTTTCTTTCCCGCTCCTCTCATTAAGACCAAAACGAAACTCAGTGAATGCATTAACTGCAGTGACAAAGAACAGGACATAAAGAAAGTCACCAGAAGAGATCTGATGCTAACCCCCAGAAGCACTTCATTATTTCAGAGAGGCCCATGACCTCAGCTTAAGTACAGAGGTTGAATTGAAAGACCTGTAAAGCCTGAAGACACTGGGCCACCTTGAAGTTCAAAACATAGTGGCCAGAGGGGAGAAAAGACACTCAGAAATGCCATTAAACAGAGAGATTAAGAAAGACAAAGAAAGGATTTTAGCAATCTGCAAAGGTAACTATAAAGCCAAATCAATGAATTAAGGTCTTCCGCAGTTTAACTGACACTTCACCAACCCCATTTTCTGTGATCACTTTCCTCCACCCCATGTTACACAAACATACCCCCACACTTTCCCCATCCCACCCCTCAACATTCTCAGCAACTTTGGCGCATTTCGATCTTCTACCAGTTTGACATCAAAGTCCAGGGCTGAATTGTTTCCAAAGAAAGTCAGGCCAGCGAATTGCATGTTGGAACTCCCCAGGATACCCACAGCCATCCATTTACATTATTTTGTCCTCCCCGGACTCCCATCCAAGCAAATTCCATTTTTTCTTCCTTCACAACACCAATATATTTTTTTTTAAAAAAAAACATAAACAGATCAGAGATTTGCCCAGAGATTTGTTGCTTTAGTTTTCGGTACTGTCGCCAAACAAATAAGGTTTTTAAAAAAAAATTAGCTATACCCATCTGTCCAATTACTAAACGCCTGCCTCCTTTGCAGGCAGGTTACAAGAATAAGAGACCCTCCGTCCCTAAACCAGCGTCATTTTCTGTTGTCGTTAATGGACCGCACGGCTCAGCGCTGCTCCCTTGAAAACCCACAGTGATGCAGCGGCAGACATAACGACGGAGTTCAGCAAGACCTCCAAGCACGGCCAGTGAATGCTCCAGCGGGAGCAGCTTTAAGGACAGCAACAGATACGGAACATATTTGGGGTGACATTACCTGGATCTTCTATTGCGTCTCACTCCTCTCTCTTTCTGCATGATGATATCAAGCACCGGGGCGGGGGGGGGAGGGGGGGCGGGGGGGAGGTTCGGCGGGTTGCAGGCAGGAGGCGACAATCAGGAAGCACCGTTGTGACAAGAGCTTTGTTCTGCCTGCAGTGAATTACAGGAAGCCAGGGTGAGACAAGAGGCGGCAGCAACAAATTAGGAAATCAACGTGTCCTTTGTAGCCAGCTGTGTGCATACACGTTGGAGGTGGCTTGCGAGGGTGCCCGGGGGGGGGGGGGGGGGCGCCAGCCTCAGACGAAGAATCCGCGGTTGTGCATTTGCAGATCTCTCTGTTTAACGCGCGGGGAAGTCCATCTATCCCTCCTGCTCGCTCAGGAAACAGCCTTCCCGTTAGCGAGTCCCTGGGTGCCCGCTAGAGAAACAGACACCCTGTAGCTATTACAGATCAGAGTTGATGTGGCTGGCACAGGGCTGTCTGGCTAGCTGCAGCCCTCCATGAACGCCGCCGTTGATGAACTTGCATAATCCGGCATTCTGTGGCCATCCGCCTCCCCAGCTTCCCCGCCTCCCCTTTTTCCAGCGTGTGATCTCGAAAAACAAAACAAAAGACTTACCCGGCCCTCCCAAAGGCAAGGAAAAAGGCAACCCTCTCTCTCTCTCTCAGCCTCCAATGCTCATCTCTCCCACCACCACCCCCTCTGCTCTTTTGGGTTTGCCCTTCCAGTGATCGCTTCGCCCCTCTCAAGCAGGAACCGGTCAAATGAAAAGACCTCAACATCTGTCTCTCTCTCTTCTTTCCCTGGCCCCTCCTTCTCCCGAAAGGGGCGGGGGGGGGAGTCCATGCTGGAGATGGGGGAAGAAAACATGCACGGGTCTCCCTCCCACTCCCCCCCCCCCCACCCGCAAGCTGTGGCTAGGTGGCTCGCAGGCAGCTAAGCTTTTCTGTTTTTAAGGGGGGGGCGTGCTTTTCTAAAAAGGGAGTAATGCTCTGGTGCCGGAGGCTCGGAGGAGGTGGTGGTGGTGGACGGCCACGCTCTTTGCAAAATGTGGCCAAAGCTCCAGAAGGCATCTAAGGACACCTCGCTCGTCACATGGCGACCCTGGGCGCGCGCACAGGTCCGGCGACCGTCCAGACCCGCTCCACGCACACCCCACAGTCTGCAGACACCCCCCCCGCAAAGCCGACCTCTTCAACGCCCCCTTTGGGATTCACCAAAGTCACACTTTGATTAGGATGATTCTTCTCCAGGCAAAGCTGCCCAGAAACCCCGGAGAGGCCACAGGGGGGAAGATGCGGGGCTCCTGCTCTTTCATCGATTGCTTTCCATGCAAAACCCTCCCCGACAATATTAAGGGGGGGGGGGGGGGAAGCACCAAATCCCATGCTTTCAGAGGCCTCTTTAAACAGACAAGCAAGCAAGCACCCGACCGACCCCTGGCTTCCATGCAGCGCGCTCAACAGTTTGGCGCCGGGGGCTGAAAGGTGAAAAAGGGGGGGGGGGGGAGACGCCGCCCTCGGTCGCCCTTTCCGAACAGGGCCCGTTCCGGCGGCTCTCTTCCTTCCCTGGAACTTTTCCTTTCCGCCCCCCCCACCAAAAAAAACCCCAAATAAGCAGCGCCCTGGCCCCAGCCAGCAGAAGGAAGCTGACGGGGGGACGGGGGGGGGGAGAGAAGCCCGTCCCGTCGCCCTGTCCTACTACCCACGCGTGTGTCGCCCGCAGCCCCTGCCTAGCCCGCTCCGTCGCCGGCAGCAGATTGAGGACGGGGGGGGGGGGTCAAAATGCGAGCCCGGCGGGGCAGGAATGGGAAGGCTCTGCCTCCCGCCTGAGGGCCGAAAAGTGGCCGGCGAGTAGCGACCCCTCCCCGCCTTGTTGCCGCCGCCTCCTCCTCCTCCTCCTCCTTGCCCGTGCCGGTAGTAGGGTTGCCAAGTCTGGGTTGGGAAATACCTGGAGACTTTGGGGGTGGAGCCAGGAGAGGGCGGGGTTTTGGGAGGGGCCTCAGCATAGTACAATGCCATAGAGTCCACCCTCCAAAGCAGCCATTTTCTCCAGGGGAGCTGACCTCTGTCAGCTGGAGATCAGTTGTAAAAGCGGGAGATCCCCAGGCCCCACCTGGAGGCTGGCAACCCTAGCTGGTAGCCTGTCTGCCCTCCCACTGGGGGGGTGGTGTGCTGAGTGGCTTTGAAGCGCCAGTTTGGTGCTGTGGTTAAGTAAGGCAAAAGGTAAAGGTTTCCCTTGCTCGAAAGCCAGTCGAACACGACTCTGCGGATGCGGTGCTCATCTCCGTTTCCAAGCCGAAGAGCCGGCGCTGTCCGAAGACGTCTCCGTGGTCATGTGGCCAGCATGACTAGACGCTGAGGTGCACAGAACGCCGTTACCTTCCCACCAAAGTAGAACCTGTTTATCTACTTGCAATTTCTTACTTTTGAGCTGCTTGGTTGGCAGGAGCTGGAACCAAAGACGTCTTAACCGCTTGAGCCACTGCAGCCGCTTGTGGCTAAGTGCATCTGGGAGAACCAGGTTTAAGTCCCCACTCCTCCACATGCAGCTGCTGGTGTGACCTTGGGTCAGTCACAAGTTCTTTCAGAGCTGTTCTCTCAAGGGCTGTCCTCTCGCAGAGCTCTCTCAGCCCCACCTACCTCTCAAGGTATCTGTTGTGGAGTGGAAGGGAAAGGAGACTGTAAGCCGCTCTGAGACTCCGAGTGAAGGGTGGGGTAGAAATCCAGTCTCTTCTATGTATCTGGGCTCTGAGGCTGTGATTGCACACACACTAAATAATCCACTTTCAGTCCACTTTCCGCAGTCATTTTTGTCAGTCGTTTG
Source organism: Lepidodactylus listeri (assembly GCA_029233225.1). Classification (NCBI taxonomy): domain Eukaryota; kingdom Metazoa; phylum Chordata; class Lepidosauria; order Squamata; family Gekkonidae; genus Lepidodactylus; species Lepidodactylus listeri. The sequence continues at coordinate 108,168,181 of JARCFY010000006.1, read as the reverse complement.
TCCCTACTGCTTCAGTGTTTCCACCCAGTATGTTTTGCTGTCTCTAGTAGTCCCAGAGGGAGCAGAACACATGTGGAAAGGGGGGTTGGGGACCCAAAGCAATAGGGACAAACGAGTGACAGTCCAGAAATCTCTGTGAACTGGCAAAATCCAATTTGAAAGTGGATTATTTAGAGTGTGTAAGACCACAGCCGGCCTCTCCTAACAGCTTACAACCCCCCCCCCCTTTTTCCCCCTGTAACTAGCTGCTGAGATTTTTTTACCATTTTGTCTGAAGACTTGTGTTTTGCACACGAAATCTTACAGTTTGAATAAAACGTTGATGGTCTCAAAGCTGCCTGTTGACTCAAACTTTGTTCCGCCAATGAGATAGATCAAGACAGGTCGCCGTGTTAGTCTGTCTGTAGCAGCAGGTAAGAGCAAGAGTCTCCAGGAGCACCATAAAGACTTAACAAAATTTGGGGCAGGGTGTGAGCTTTCACGAGTCACGCATGACACCCCGTTGAAGTCCCTCCCCACCCTAAACCCTGCCCTCCTCAGGCTTCATCCCCAAAATCTCCAAGTATTTCCCAATCCGTCATAGCTCTGGTGGAGATCTCTTACCTTTGCAAAGCTGTCCATGCGGTTGTGGTATTATGGTTGAGGGCTGCAAAACATTCTTAAAGAAAAACAAAACTGGGTCTTTTTAACTGTTTTAAACCCATCATTCCACAGTGGTTAAAACGACCCTCAAAAGGTCACCCACCCTGCCAAGCGTATTAAAAAGTAATTACTGTAATTACTTCACATTGCAGTTATTCAGAGCCCAGCAAGAGATATCAAACAAGAGAAACTGGTAACGTGTCACTATTGACCTGGCATGCTGCCTCCACAAGAGATGTTTATTCTGGATTTGCTTACATGGCCTGGATTTTAAAGAAAGCAGGATTTTAAATAGACAGCTCAATTGTATGGGTGGAAGGCCCTGACAAGGAATTTATGAATTTCCCTAGGATGCACGTAGTTTTCTCATGAACACATGAAGCTGCCTCATTCTGAATCAGACCCTTGGTCCATCGAAGTCCGTATTGTCTACCCAGACTGGCAGCGGCTCTCCAGGGTCTCAGCTAGAGGACTTTCACATCATCCCCTGCCTGATCCTTTTAACTGCAGATGCCAGGGACTGAACCTGGAGCCTTCTGCGTGCCAAGCAGATGCTCTGCCATTGATCCACAGCCTCAGCAGGTCAAACAGCCCCTCTCCCCATAATGTTTCGGGTCAGGAAATCAGTGCTATGGGAGAAGGCTGCAGACCTTTTCCACACAAAGGTCACAGAGGCAACCTGAATTAGGCAGAAACTGGGAACCCAGGTGTTATGTACTGACCATGCGGTTGCCATGTGCTCCCGTAATGGCGACCGCCATGTGGCCAGAGCACACGGCCAAGAAACTACCTGAGCTTCAGCCAGGTAGAACAAAGGCCAGGTGGATTCAAACCGGCCGCCAATCATGTACCTAGGTTTCTCCCAGGGAACCTATGAAATGTAAATAGACTTCTAATAGCCTATCAGACCAGTTGGGTGAGGTCAGGGGATTGTCACTGACCAGCATAAAAGGAGGGCTCGGAGCCCTGGGTTGTATGCTTCATCCGGACCAGCGATAAAGATCTAGCTGTTTCACTGTTCCATGGACTCCCGACTCCAATACTTCTCACCAGGGATTCATGGCACAGGATGGGGATCGAGACTCAACTTGTGTATTGTTTAATGCCAGAGTCGCCAGCCTTTTTGAGCCAGTGGGCACGTTGGGAGTTCTGACACATGGTGGTGGGCACAACCACAAAATGGCTGCCGTCAGAGGTAGAGCCGGCCACAAAATGGCTACCACAGGAGGTAGACACACACAGAAGACACAGAAGAAACCCAAATGCAGGGGACAAGAAGAGTAGTTTTTAAAAACGCACTGGAAAACAGGAGACAGAATAAAACAAACACTATGGTAGCAGTTTGTGCTGAAACTATCAGTCAATCAAATGTGCAACACTAATCGGAAGTCCTGCTAAATCAGAAGCCCAGCCACGGCGGGGACCCCTGATTTAGATGTGTGGACAGCAACAGACCAGTCAGGTAAGGAGCGGGTGTGCAAGGCAATTCAGTTCAGACATAATGCAAGACCACCGTTTACTTCAACTGTGATTCGTTTATGCACCTCAAGATTCAGTCTGCAGACGATCTCTCAGCTCCGGTTTGCCTTGACGAATGCTGGTTGACATCTGCTGCATGGCCACACACACAAGAGTTTCTTGTCACTTCCACGCAGTGGTCAAAAATCTTAAGACTTGCCCTCCAATCACAAAGGGGATCAAACCTCCATTTACCCTCTGTCTTTGGTTTTAATATCCCATCACAGTAGTTAGTATTAAGAAGGCCTGCTTCTCCTCTGTGGAGTTTCCTTAGCCTGAAGGTTGAAGAATTAATTCCAATCCCATTAGCTCTCGTAAAGCTTGGGTGTTTGTTCTGCTTTTGTTCTCAAGGCAAATTGTGTGCCCTGCGTGACCCACAAGAAAGAATGATTTCTCTAGGGCTTGTCCGTAAGCAAGTTGAGATTTTTTTTGAGCGGACTTTAGTTTTCATATTTCCAACAAAACTGAAAATAGATACCATATACAAGGAGTCTATGCAGGTTTCTCTTTCAAAGGGACACTGGTAGGGGCAAGATTTTAATATCTGGCAAACTCAAACAGGCTGTGACTATTATACTGTTATGTATCGTGATCACATTCGCCATGCGGTCTTGTAATGGCGACCACCACTTGGTTGTCCTCACAAGGTGCCGAGCTGCCGAGCTTCGGCCCAGGAGAACAACAGAGAGCCGGATCCTAACTGGCCACCAGTCACACACCTAGGTTCCCCTAGGGCAGGGGTGGGCAAACTGTGGCTCGGGAGCCGCATGCGGCTCTTTCACATATATTATGTGGCTCCCGGCAGGGCGGCTGGGGAAGCTAAATATCATTAGCAAACAAATATCATTGGACAAATTAATATCATTATCAATATCTGCCTTTACCCCTTTTGTTATTATTTTTGGCAGTCTCATTTAATGTTAATAAAAAGCAAATTTGCTTATTTTCCAATAAAAACAGGTAATATTTGTTCATGTCTTGTGGCTCTCAAACATCTGATGTTTACTCTATGCGGCTCTTACGTTAAGCAAGTTTGGCCGCCCCTGTTCTAGGTGGCTCTTAACACTGAGCAAGTTTGCCCACCCCTGCCCTAGGGGACCTATGCCAGGTAACCATAATCGTAAGGTCCTATCAGGACATTTGGGCGAGGTTGGAGGATTATCTCTGATTATCTCTGACCGGCATAAAAGAGGGCTCTGAGCCCGGGGATTCTCATATTCCATTTTACCCGCAATAAACTACCAAGCTGAATTCACTACGGCTGGCCTCTCGACTCCAGTACTTTTCATATACACATTGACTTCTATGTAAAATTAATGGGGTGGTGAGCAGCCACAACTGCCGGTACTGAAAAACCTCAAGTTATATTTGAGGTGATTTGGCGCAATATGATATTACACGTGCAAAACTATCACTGGACGCTGCTGTTTTCTAGTGCTGAATGTGTGTGTGTGTGTGTGTGTGAATTATTCTTGCTTTTAATGACATTAGTGAAACATATGTACAAGTCAGCCTGGCTAGGATTCAACTGCTGGGTGACGTGGTACTTGCCATTTGAGAACACAAAACAATCAGACACTGTTCCATTCTCCAGATCAAGATTTCTGTTCCTTTGACAGACTTGACAATGTCTTACCACAGGTTGTCCTCACCTTAAAGGGCCCCAGGCTAGCCTGACCTTGTCAGATCTTGAAAGCTACGCAGGGCTGGCCCTGGTTAATAGGTGGATGGGAGACTACCAAAGAAATCCAGGTGTTGCTAAGCAGAGGTGGTCAATGGCAAAACCCTTTGGGGTCACCATAAGTTGGCTGCAACTTAACCACACTTCCCACCACTAAGGCTGGAGAGGGCTGCTGGGCGGGGGGGTTGCTCTTATTGCAAAAGCACAGCCTTCATTCCAGAGTGCGCGCCAATGCTCCCTCTAAGCTGTGGGGTCTTGTGAGCAAACATTCCACTTCGTGATCTACTGGCGTTAAAGTTGTGAGCGAGCGATTTGGCTACGGCATAAATTAGTTTGCTCTGGAGTCATCCTTCCTGAGCTAAGACAAAAATGTGTGAGCCAGAGGCTAAAAAACTGTGAGCTGGCTCACACTAACTCAGCTTAGAGGGAACACTGACACCCACCCAGGGACTGTTTGTAAACTCCTAGTTGCAGGTGGCCAAGCTGCTCCCTGCTCTGCTCCCCAACTTCTATGCTTTTTGTTGTTGTTGTTTTTTGCTTCTTTACCACCGCACTGCATTCGGCCACGGCCCCCAAATCTTCCCCTGGGCATGGACATAAGAAGGAAACAAAAGTCACCTGCTGAAGCAGAGGTATGAATCTCTTGCACCCACCCATCACTGGTGCAGGATTGCTGCAGGATTTACTCAAGACAGCTTTTTCATCCCTGGGGATTTGGGGGGGGGGGGGAGCAGCTGTACTAAATGCACAGAGTGAACTGCCAGCCAAGACCTGGCAGCAGGGCTCTTTGGGGTGGGGGGTGGGGGGCGAGGAGTCTTGTACCTGGGGCAGACCGCTCCAACTGCCCTGCTCTTGGTACCTCACTGCCACCAACCCTACATGTCATCCTAAAATGATGATATAAGATGTTTTCTCTTTGTGCAAACACTCTGTTGACAGGGATAACATTATTTTAACTGTGTAGGTTTCAGGCATGCGGTCATATATTTTAAATTTTCTAGATAATGCCTCTATGTGTGTTCTGATAAGATGTAGATAAGGTAAATATGTTGTCTTTGGGTGCCAGCTTCTAGAGGCATTCCCCCCCCCCCTCACTTGTTTGTATTTGTTGGGGGGTGGGGTATCTGTGCCACCTACATTGACTGTTCAGTTAGTGATTGCTTTTACATTAGATTCGAATCAGTTATTCATCCATTTTGTTTAGCCACTGGTATCATTACACTCTTGAGAATACTGCCGAACGGATACTCATAAAATAAGGTTATTTTCTTTCCACTACAGAATCTAGATTAATCAACTAAATGATGGTTGACAAATATAAAGCTTGTTCTAAATATTTGGTCAGTTCTGAATATAGTTTCATTATGAAAAAAGAGACCGGGATATGGTTCCTAAAATCAAGTACTGTGTCATCTATATTCTAATTCCAAGAGGGTTTTTTTCTGTGTGGATGCTTATATCTGCCAAAAGAGAGCTCACTCTCCCCCAACAGCTTTTCCTACATAGTCAGGCCCCTTTCTTGGTCTGCAAAAAAATCTGGGAAAAAAAAAAAATTTCAGGGACCATTGAATTCCCCCCAATACCTTTTGAAATGGCATCAGCTGCAGGTATCAACTGTGAGGAGATTAGAATGTTTGGGGGAGTGGGGAGGTTCTAACTGTTTCTGTCAGTAAAAAGCAGGGTTTTTACTGGCAGCAGTCTAGGGTTGCCAAGTACCCATAGGCGTAGAGTATGGGGGGGGGCTCGAGCCACCCCCGAAATTTCCCAGGGGGGGCTCAGCCACCCCCGGCAAAACGGAGCACCTGCCGCCACGCCTCCCCGGGTCCTTCCGAGGCCCGGGAGCCGCTGCTGGAGAAGGAGAGGGAAGGGGTGGCCGGGGGGAGGGAGAGGCACTGGCAGCAGTGGCTGGCGGGCCTCGGAAGGGCCCGGGGAGGCGCAGCGGTTTCCCGGGGGGGAGAACATCGCCCCAGCGAGTGCACAACCCCCCCCCCCCCCGAATTTTCAAAACTCTACACCCCTGCAAGTCCCCCCCCCCCCCCGGCCACCAGCAGCAAATCCAGATCCAGGCTGGGAAACTCCTGGAGATTTGGGGGTGGAACCTGGGGAGGACAGGGACCTCTGTGAGGTACAGTGCTGTGAATCCCCTCTACCGAGATCCCCAACAGCTCAAACCATGTGTGCCCCAGTAAGCTACTCAGGTTGCTGGCGACTACCAACAGGTCTAGGTGGCTGTTAAAGTCTTTGTGCCTGACTCGGAAACTGCCAATGCCCCGGATCGGCACCTGGTTGCAATGGAAATCCATGAGGGTGACTGGGGACTGGCGTATGATGGGGGCCCCTTGTGAACACAGTCTTTTTAGGGTCTCCTCCGAGATTATGGAGAAGGCAGACAAAGAGTCTAATTCCATGGTGCATGGGGACCCCTCAATGTGGACCGTAACCTGGATTTTAGGGGCAGAAGTTTGACCAGGTGGTCTCAGTACCTGATCCGCTGCCAGAAAGTAGAGGTCCTCCGCAACCGCGTCCTCCTCCTGGTGTGCCCAGATGGCTCTGTGGTGGTGGGGGGGGTGCCTGCAGAAGTGGGCCTAGAGAGCCTTTCGACCTACAGAGCCTTGCGATGTGGCCGGAGCGCCCGCAGCTCCAGCAAGCAGCGTCTCAAAATCTGCAAGTCTTGTGATTGTGCTGCTCCCCACAGCTGGCGCACTCCCATCGAGGTGACTCCGTCACGGGTGTGGGGCCGTTCGCTGTCCCCTGTTTGTGCCACCTGGTTGGCTGCGTGCGATGGACTCCTTCCCCACCGCTGCAGTTGGAGTCAGTCGTGGGGGGGGGTGGGGGCAGCGACCACCTGGTGGCTGGATGAGGAGCCGGCCGCTACTGGATGCGATCTCTCCCAGGCGGTTGCCATTGCCAGAGCGGAGGCGAGGGTGCACTTCTTCTCCTCCATTACGCGTCATCTCAGCTTTTCGGCCCTCAGGCCATACACGAGCTGGTTTCTCAGAGCCTTTTCCAGGAATGCTCCAAATTTGCACTCCGCTGCCCGCCGTTGGAGCGCTGCCAGGTATGTAGCGTGGACTCTCTGGGCTGTTGCAGCCTTTGTCGGAAGGCTATGTGGCGGGCGATCTCCGAGGGCTGCGGGTTGAAATGGTCTTGGAGCACCTTGACGACTAGATCGAAAGTCATTTCCCGGAGCTTTGTTGGTGCCAAGAGGCTCCTGGCTAGCTCGACAATTCCGGTGCCGCAGGAACCGATGAGGAGGCCTCTTTTTCAGTCACCTGGTGTAGTTCCTCGACCCAGGTCTCACAGTGCTGAGGCTTCGCTGGGTCAAACGGCTGGACAACTCCCGGAGCGGTGGCCATGGCTGCGTGGGGCGGCGAAGAAGCATCTCCTTGGGAACCTTGGTTGCTCTCGGCGGCAGCAGCAGCGGACATCAGCTTCCTCGGGTCACAGCAGCCTGCCCGCTCAATGGGATCCCACCTTCGTCGCCACTATTGTGTACTGGGTTTGGATCATTGAAGAGGCGAACGACTACATAGCGTACAGCTAGTTTATTAGCACACAACTAAAGCATGCATTTCCGGCCACGAGGGCCAAATATATACAGTCGCCTAGACCACACCCACAGTCCCATTGGCAGGTTTGAATCTCCCGCCAGAGATCTTACTGGAGGGGCAGTGTGGGTCTAGGATCCTTGACTCCTGTTGTTGCTGGAGCCAAGCTCAAGTCTTATGTCGCTGCTGCCCTGAGATAAACAGCGGACATAACAAATGCCATAAACTCCCCCCTCCAAAGCATCCATTTTCTCCATGGAAAGTTATCTCTGTAGTCTGGAGATGAGCAGTAACTCCAGGGAATCCCCAGGTCCCACCTGGAGGCTGGCATCCGTAGGCAGCACCCTCTGGGTGACTTGATACCACCTGATTTGCATGACTTAATTAGACCCAGCTGCTTTGCTACTGTTCATCAGCAGCCACCCTATGAAAGCCAGTGTGATGTAACAGTTAGAGCTTCAGACTGGGATCTGCGAGACCCAGGTTCAGATCCCCATCTTGCGGTGGAAGCTAACTGGGAGATTTTGGACCAGTCACATACTTTCAGCCTAACCAACCTTGCAGGGTTGTTGTGCAGACAACAAGGAGGAAATAATAATGTAAGCTGCTTTAGTCCCCACTGTGGAGAAAGACTGTAATTTTCCTAGGTAGAGGCTGCGGGGGAGGGGGTTGGAGATGGAAAGCTGAAGGCAGATAAAGGTAAGTTGGCTGTTGGGTGGGAAGGAAATAGGGTTGCCGACTCCAGGTTGGGAAATTCCTGGAATATTTGAGAGGTGGGAGGCAGAAAGAGAGAGAAAGAGTGATGAGGTGGGGAGGCAGAAAAACAAAGAGAATGACAGGTCAGAAAGAGAGAGGAAGTAACATACATGGAGGAGAGAGAGAGAGTAAGAAAGGGGGGCAGAAGGGAGAAAGAGTGTGAGAGAGGTAGAGGGAGAAGGGAAGAAGTAAAGGTGTAAGGAATAGGATAACCATCCTGCATGCGCAAGGAACGCTCTTGGCTGGGGGGGGGGGGGAGAAGCGTCGAGCCCAAGCGCCCAAGAGCTGCTCTGCCCACTGCAGTAGCTGGGGGGCGGGGAGAGAAGTGGCAGGCCGGAGCACCTCTTGGGCGCTCAGGTCCGCCACAGCAGCCGGGGGGGATGGGGGGGAGAAGCGGTGGGCCAAGGACCTCTTGGGCGCTCAGGCCCACCTTGGCAGCTGGGGGGATGGGGGAGAGAAGCGGCAGGTCTGAGCATCGAAGACGTGCTCAGCCCACTGCGGCAGCCGGGGGGGGGGGGGAGAAATCGGCAGGTAGACGCCAGGTCTACCCACCCCTTTCCACTCAGTCGGTAGACCTGGCCTCCGGAGAACAGGTCTACCCACCCCAGTCTACTATATTGGTAGACCTGGTAGACTATATTGGAGTGGGGGGTGGGGGGAATCACCGGGGGGGGGGGGGAGAGGACTTAACTGGGGCTGCAGCCTTTAGGAACCCTCCCCCCCGCCTCTTGTTTAAAACTAATTTCTAATTGTTACAAAGTATTCTAATATTCTGTGTGCGTTTGTAGCATATTTGGGCTTTTTATGTATTATATTTTATCAATTTGAACTCACAGACTCGCTTGTGGAACAGATGAAGACATAATAAAGATAAACTCCACAAAGATGAGCTTGTAGAGGCTCAGTATCCCTCACCAGTCCTTCCCTGCATTTAGTGATTAAGAAACAAATCTTCCAGACTCAGAGCACAGGATGTGTCCTTGCAGGCCTGAATCGTGAAATTGCTCTGTAAGCCATCAGGCAAATCACATACAAAACCCACCAGTGCGTTTTCAGATGGCAGCACTTCTGCCCACAGATTGTGACATCCTCAGCTCCCCTTCCCACTAGAGCCCAAAATGTGGCGATGGAAAGGGCCACCGTGTCACAGTTGACTTATGGGGACCGTGTAGGGTTTCCAAGGCATAGCAGCCCTGGGGACTTCCTTGGTGGTCTCCCATCCAAGTACTAACCTATTATGTCCAGTGCTTGACTCTTTGTCTGCAGGCAGGGAACATGTCTGGGCATGTTCGCCTGAAATGGGATGTGATAACAACAGAGCTTCCTTCCCCAGAGAACAATGGACCTAGGGATCCTGCCGGTCCCCCTATCAGGGGCTGAGGATATTTGAATGGACCTATGATAGCCCCTGGTGGGAGAATAATCCCTGTTGGACCAATCCCCCCTTAAGGGGGGGACGGTCAAGGTGTGGTTTACCTGTAAATATAAGTGGCTTCCCCATTCCTTTGCCCCCATGCTCGATCCTGACCTGCAACAAACCACCATGCTGTATATATGATCCTGACTCCCTAATAAAAGAGCTATGATTGAAATCACTCCAATGGCCTCCCGAGTCCAGTACTTTTCATAACCAGAACCAGACCCTGCTTAGCTTCAAGAGCTGACAAGATCCGGCTAACCTGGGCCATCTAGGTCTCAGGGCATTGCAGCCGGAGATGCCCACCCTCAAATGCTGCTCTTAGATGCCCCTATTCTTCATGCCTATGGAAGCTCTCTGGCTTATCCAAGGCTGTGTCCCCCAAACTCAACCGTTTTCTGCAATTTGCAGAGAGGCTCCTCCCATGCCCAGAACAGCTGCTCTGTGGATGTGAGCCTCCCATGCACAGTGGGAAAGACCAGGGGAGGACATACAGTCTCTCTGCAGCATCCCACGGCGAGCATTCCTGCAATAGAAGAGCTTCACCAGCCTACAGTTCTGCTGACACAGGCATTAAGAAGAATGCAAAAGGGAGGGAGGAGTGCCGTAGCTTACAGCGCGGTGGGCAGAGGGTCCCAGGTTCAGTCCGAGGCATTTCCAAATAGAAGAGACCATTGCTTGTCAGAGTGGATAATACAGATTTAGATAAGTTGTGGTCAACATAAGGAAAACTTCATATTTCCAAAAGTCAAGTGGACTAGCCTGTTATTTCTGTGACATAGTCTCCACTGTTTAATACCCATGGATATGAATAGTTACTGCTTTTGAACAACAATATGAAAAGTTATTTGCTCCTTGTTCTGTGTCCCGCTGCATTATTTCAAAGGTATACGGGTACTGCTGGACTATGTTCAAAATTCTTTTTTTTCAAAGGAAGAAGAGGAGGAGGAGGTTGGATTTATACCCCACCCTTCACTTGGAGTCTTAGAGTGGCTTACAATTTCTCTCCCTTCCCCTCCCCACGACAGACACCCTGTGAGGTAGGTGGGGCTGAGAGAGCTCTCTCGAGATCTGCCCTTGAGAGAACAGCTCTGAGAGAACTTGTGACTGACCCAAGGTCCCACCAGCAGCTGCATGTGGGGGTGTGGGGAATCAAACCCAGTTCTCCCAGATTAGAGTCCGCGCTCTTAACCACTACACCAAACCAGCTCTTCAAAATAGTCAAATCTTAATTTTTCACAACTCTTACTATGGGAAATACTGATTAAAGTGAGAAGATTTTTTCCCATTTACTTTAAAATAGCTGTAGTTTGGAGGGGAGAAATTTCTCACCCCAAGAGCCTTAGAAGGGAGAAAACAAAAACCTCATATATCTAATCACATTTTTTACAAAGTCTGAAGTGCAATAGTTTCTGAAAACTCTGCTAAGCTTGACCAAAAGCCCACTGGCTGTACTAAACAGTCACCCCTGTGCAGGCTGGTCTATTCCCCAGGGGCACGAAGCCAGGTCCCTCCATTTCAGCTAAAAACAGAAAACAAAACTCAGCCCAGCAGCATTGAAGTCCTGCGACTTCTCGAAATATTATCGCGAGCACAAAGGGTGGGGGTCTTTTTACTCATTCACAGAGGTCATAGCAGTTGACATTGATTGGATAGGTGGTAGATGCCAGCCTCCGGGTGGGATCCCCCAGAATGACAGACATCAGTTCCCCTATAGAAAATGGATGCTTTAGACTTTAGAGGATGCTCTGCCCCCTCAAATGTGAGGCACACCCCACAACAGCTACTGCCCCTCTCCTCCTTCACCTCTCCGCCCCATCCCTCCCCTCCTGTGACATTAAAAGGGCCCTCCAGCTGATCAACAAAAGCCCATGATCTGTCGATCAGCTGGAGGGCCTTTTAAATCTTGCAGCTGCCCCTCTCCCTCCCCTCCTCCAAGATCTAAAGGGTCCTCCAGCTGATCAGCGGGCCCTTTAAATCTTGCAGGAGGTGAGGGAGAGGGGAGGCTGCCTGCCTGCCACATGCCTTCCCTGAACTCCAAGGGGCCCCCGCTAAAATACCCATCTTTAAAGGGAACTCCTTCCCCCCTCCCCTGCTGCCCCACAAAATTTCCCCATGCCCCACCAATCCAAAATTTCTGGCTATAGGTCTGGATGTACTCTATAGCAGTGTATGCCACTGAGGTCCCTGTCCTCCCCATGCTCCATCCCCAAATCCCCAGGAGTTGCCCAGCCTGCATCTGGCAACCCTTCCCCCCCCCCCCATCGTCCACCGGTGGCCGGGGCAACCCGGCAGCCCTAACGCCAGCAGGGAATGCAGCCAAGTCAACTGAGGGAAAGGGCTGTGAAAGAGACGGTGATCCTGCAGGTGGGAGGAGGGTTTTAACCGACAACATGACAGTTTCTTTTAGGGTGGCAACATGAATTTGATTTCTTTTCATCAGCGGTCCTTTCGAGCAGGAGCTCGGGGGAGCGCAGCTCCGGAGTTGGTGCCAGCCCCTCCCCCCATGGGGGAATGCCTGCTTGTGTCATGGCTGCAGCAAAAGGACCCCGTCCCCTGGAAAGGTCCTTGTTCCTCCGACCAGCCTTCTGAAGGCTTCAGCCACCACTGAAGCTATCCTCTTAGAATAGTGGTATTTCTGAGGCTTGGATTAGTAGCTGTCCCCTCTCTGCCAGCTCTTTCTCTCTCTCTTTCTCTCTCTCTCTCTTTCTTGCCTTCTGACATACTTCTGGTGATGTCAGGGGGTGTGGCATATGCAAATAAGTTATGCTAATGAGTCATGCTAATGAGCTCCTGCACCTTTTTTTCTACGAAATGACCCCTGCTTTTAATATTTACCTTCTATGACAATTTTTCCTGCTTCTCCTCCTACCAAGACTCCGAAAACTAACCCAATTATGGTTGTGGTCACACATGCGAGATAAAGGGGGGGGGAGAGGGGTTATTTCCTCCAATGGAAGCTGACCCGCAGTTGCGCAATCACACAGTCTTTTGAATCTGCGGGCACAACCCGCCACTGCATGATCAGAGGCAACCGCGGGTGAGTTGGGTGGGGGTTTTGTCGTCTGTTTCCGATGCGCTTAAACGAGGGATTGACGGTTTGCACCTCAGCCCTGAGGGCTCCCTATGGAGTGTGCGATGATGCGCATACTGAGAAGGGGGAAAAACAATGGCACAGGGCCTGATCAGACCATCCCAACAGCATGAGCTGGAGTGATCTGACAGGGGAAAGTCTGCCCGTGACCCATAGCAACCCATTTGCTACCAGACTTTCCCCAGTGCCTGTTTACCCCACTTCTGTGGTGGAGCAACATGGGTCGCTGCTGGCTGCAGGATGCTTCCCAGATGTTCGTGTCGGATCATGCACTTTAAATCCGCCCAGCATTTGCGCCTACGTCGGGGCTAATTGTGCATGTGATCGCAGCCTATCTGTCTCTTTTGCACAACTGTCTACTTACCTTTTCAAAAAAAATTTAGATATTTATCCCTCCTTTTCTCCCCAATGGGAACCCAAATCAGCTTACAACATTATCCTTCCCTCCTCCATTTTATGTCCACAACAATGACAACAACAAACCTGTGAGGTAGGTCAGGCAGACACACTGACTAGCACGTACGGTCACCCAGAAAACCTCAATGGCAGAGGGAGGATTTGAACCTGGGTCTCTCCAGTCCTAGACTGGCATGCCTCCAGGATTGCCAGCATGGGGTCTGGAATTCTCCCGGATCTGATCTCCAGACCATGAAGATGATCAGTTCCCCCGACGAAAATGGCAGCTTTGGAGGGAGGACTCTGGGGCTGAACCTCCTCCCCAAATTCTGGCCTCTCTCCCAGTACCCCACTCAGATCTCCAGGAGTTTCCCAAGCTAGAATTGGCAACCCCACAACTAAGCAGCACTGGCTCTCCACCACAAGAGAGTTCCTCTCTGCCTCTCATTTAAAAATAAACCAATTTCCTCACTTAGAAGTGAACGTCCACAGACAATGAGCTCCTTTTGGAGCGGCCTTCTGTTGAAACGCAGCCACTTTCCCTCAGGACAGTTCTAGTTTGCACCCATTCCACATTGATTACATCTAAATATACGCAGGTCATGTCTGCATAGTGAAAGGACCGTATTTGGGGACTGGGGCCACTCGGCAAAACAGTACGAAACCGCAATAACTGGCTCCCAAGACAATCAAGGAACGATAAGAAAGCAGAAGAATTCCAAACATGCACTTTGATGTAGAGCCCCCCCCCTCCCCCGCGTGCGCGCCTTAATTATTTGTACGTCATGTTCTTTTTCTGCTGTTACAGACAGCAGGCTGCTTGCATCTCTAGGCCCAGCTCTGCTTCATCTGGCTTTGACAAGGCTGGGCATGCATACATGGAGACTAAACATTTTAGAATAGTGACGAAGCATGCGAGGAATGCTCTTCCAGGCCATTCCCTTGCTTTGTTTATGTTCCATGTGAAGGGGCTGAGAAGCAGTTCATAGGTAGAGCCAGTGCTAAGGCGAGGGTTGCCAACCCCAGGTGGGGCCTGGAGACCTCCCAGCGATTATAACTGATCTTCCCCTGGAGGGAATGGCCCCTTTGGAGGGCTGTGGCATCACACCTCCGTGGAGCTCCCTTCCGAAGCGCCCCCCCCCAAAAAAAAAATCTCGAGGAATTTCCCAGCCTGGAGTTGGCAGCCCTAGCTAAAGTCATGGGATTATTCATTCGGGTTTTTGATAAGATATGTACAAAGCTTTATTTGTTTATTTATTATTACACTATATTTGTGCATCTCCTTCCAGGCGATGTACAGATTTAAAACTGTAAAAAACCATACAACCAGGGCTATTTTGGGGCAGGAACGCACAGGAATGGAGTTCCAGCTGGCTTCCGAGTTGGCCACGCCTACAGCTTCCCCCCCAGGTTCCCCAGGTGCTTTGCAAGCTGCGGGGTGCTTGAGGAAGCCAATCCAGAAACTGCCTCCCTTCCTTCAAGTTCCCCATGTGCCCCGCAAGCCTCAGGGCACCTGGGGAAACCGATCCTGGGAGGGAGCTGCACTGTCAGGGGTGTGGCCTAATACGCTCATGAGTTTCTGCTGCTGGGTGTGGCCTCTTATGCTAATGAGTTCCTGCTTGGCTTTTTCTGCAGTCATCTCCAATAGTTAAAAGCAAGTAGCGCTATTTCTGTGGTCCCCTCCCGTTTCTGGTCTGTGGGTGCTTTGCGAGCACAGGGGAGGGAGTAAACTCCACAAGGGGTGGGGTGGGGTCCAGGTAGGGTGCCAGCCAGGATGTAAACCGTCGCTGTCCTCAACCAAACACCTGGTGGAACATCTCTGCTTTACAGGCCCTGCGGAATGGTATGAAATCCCAGAGGGTCCTGGTGTTGTTTGGCAGAGAGATCCCTCTTGGTCACGTACTCAAGAACACTTCAGTGTTTGTTATTATTTTATTAATGCTTTTATTTTTGGAAAGTGTATTTTATTGCATTTGTTTGTTCATGTAACCCATCTGGAGCTTTTTGTTAAGGGGGGGGGGCATTAGGGTTGCCAAGTCTGGGTTGGAAAATACCTGGGTACTTTTGGAGCTAGGAGAGGGAGGGATTTGGGGAAGGGAGGGGCCTCAGCAGGGTACAATGCCATAGAGTCCACCCTTAAAGCAGCTGTTTTCTCCAGGGGAGCTGATCTCTGTAAAAGCGGGAGATCCCCAGGCCCCACCTGGAGGCTGGCAACCCTAGGGGGCATACAGTCGTGTATCAGTCACTTTTTCAGTTTCTGTTATCCCAGCAGCAATCTTGAGAGCCATCGAGGTACAGCGGTTAGGGTACGGGACTAGGGTCCTGGCCAGTGCTCCCTCTAAGCTGAGTTAGTGTGAGCTAGCTCACCGTTTTTTAGCCTCCGGCTCACACATTTTTGTCTTAGCTCAGGAAGGATGGCTCCAGAACAAACTAAGTTATGCAGTGTCCAAATCACTCACTCACACTTTTAATGCCAGTAGCTCACAAAGTAGAATTTTTGCTCACAAGGCTCCACAGCTTCGAGAGAACATTGGTTCTGGCAACCCTAAGGCAGGGTATAAATGAAGTAAATAAATAAAGTGTGTTGGCTTCTTCCCTCTATGCACTGTAGGAGTGCCCCTGGCCACTCCACCGGAAAAACCACCAATCATGACATGATGTTGGTGCATCCCCCATTTGAGCTACAAATGGAAGACAAACACTCAATATGGGGTTGATCATGGCATTAATGCTGTAATGTTATCTGGGCGTCTGCCATCCTTCATGAATCGACTGTCAGAAAGTGCCTTAAGGATATTTGCCTTGCTTGAGTCTTCCTGTAGCTCGGTGGAAATGATCACAACACTTGACACCTCCAGCTACGAGGGATGCCACAATGCAGGCATCTCAGTCCCCACCCCCCACCCCCACCCCGCCCCAGGCAACCCACATGCAGTCAGCAGCAGGGAGAGAGACAGAAACCACAGACCCAAAGAAGAAATTACACTATGGTATCAAGTTCCTAGCCCAACAGTTTAGTGAGAAAGCAGATGGCAAAGGCAAATGGAAAATGGAAAATGCAGGCCCCAGTCTCATCCCAGGGATATAGAAATGTGCCGTCCACAAGGCCAAAAGTAAAACTATCCTTTGGGTTGCTTGCCGGCAATTTAGATGGGGAAGGCCAGAGGGAGGAGAATAGGACACATAATTGTTTCAAAGTAGTGCCACCAGTTGAGGGATTTTTGCCTTTACCCCATTGGTGAAGTACACCTTCAAGTATACCTTGGGAGATATTACTATAGCACAGCAACAGATACATTCCAGTGCTGGACGTAGGGGTTGGCTGAGGAATTGGATTTGTTAAGATTTAAATAACTGAACAAATTTCACCTTATAGCATAGGAAGCCCGGGAAAATAACACAAGTGTCAGCTAATGCTGCCATCTCCTGCCTGGGAGGTGGGGTGAATGAACCCTTGACGTCACGTCTGTGGAATGTTATGTTATACTTCTCATGGCATGCTCATCGCTCTCTGAGCTGCTCTGACCTTGGGAGACTGTCGGCCATGGGAGACTGTTGCCCATGTATCTCTTCTCCTGTCTGACTCTAATTCTTTCCACTTTTTCCCTGGGAACTGTAAACCAGTTTTTTAAGCGCCTTTTCTCTGACATGGTGATTGGTTGCAATGCATTACCAGACCCCTTTTTGAATTCTGTATAATTGTCCTGCTTGGGGCTGTGTCGGCCATTACTAACACAAGAAGTGCAGATGACCATAGCAGACCTCTCTCAATAAAGACTTCCTTCTCTAGGACACTTGTTGTTGACTGACTCTGTAGAACTCTCGCAGAGTGTTAGTAATAGCTGACACAGCCCCAAGCTCACAAAACACAACAGTAATTCTAACCACATTCCTTATACACATGCATACCTTGCTTAGACAGAATAACATAGTGGGGCCTCTGCTGTCTCTATGGGCAATGGCATACCTCCTTACCTCCTGCACCAGCACCAGCACCATGCACAGAATGGATCCCGGCCACATGCTCTAATGATGAAAGAGGATGACGTGGAGCCAGAAACCCATAGAAAAGCACAAACTTAACATTCAAATGGTCTTGTGTTCAAGTACTGGCTGTGGACTACACAGAGAAAGTGATGTCACACATTACCCCCTCTTTCTATATGTGATGGTTGAGGAAATTCTGTTTCACTGTTATCTGAAGAAGTGTGCTTGCACACGAAAGCTTATACCCAGATTAAAACTTTGTTGGTCTTAAAAGTGCTGCTGGACTCAAACTTTGTTCTACAAAAACTCAAGATACTGCGGTCTAGAGCTAACTGGTCACGGAACTAATTTTCTAAGCCATTCATCATCGAAGATTCCTTTCTTTTTGCTCAGCTCCCTTCATTCCCTCCCCTCCAACCACAATTTCCGAGTACCCTGCCAGTGCCTTGCTGCTTATTTTCCCAGCATGATTGTGATAACTTTCCACTCCCCACTTCATGCAAGCTGCAGTAGATCTCTGGTGAATGGATATGCCAAAATTCAAAATAAACTGCTTGCATGTTGACTGTTATGCAAATGTGAAAGGTACTGGAGTCGGAGACATGGCGAAGTGAAATCAGCAAGCATAATTTATTTGGGGTCCAGATGAAGCATGCCATGCAGAGGTCGGGGGGCCTGCTTATATTCACAGGGAAGCCACACCCCCAACCTCGCCCAATTGGTGTGATAGGTGTAGGTTCCCACCAGTGACTGACATAGGCCCATTTGAATATCCTGAGCCTCTCACTGGGGGAAAATTAGGATCCCGTCTGGCCATTGTTCGCCAGACCAAAGCTCAGGCCTTTCCTGGTCATGTGCTCAGCAGTGGCCACGTGGTTGTCACCATTGCATACATCAGTGTTTTTCAACCTTTTTCGAGCTAAGGCACATTTCTTACATTGAAAAAATCCCGCGGCACACCTGACAATATCTCACGGCACAGTGGTTGAAAAACACTGAAATACAAGATAAATGGGTCATTAGTTGCCTCAGCTCAAGTATTAACTATGACAGTATTACAAATACACATAATAGCCACTCAACTTGAAATCGTAAGCTACAGATCCAAAGTG
This sequence comes from Lepidodactylus listeri, assembly GCA_029233225.1. Classification (NCBI taxonomy): domain Eukaryota; kingdom Metazoa; phylum Chordata; class Lepidosauria; order Squamata; family Gekkonidae; genus Lepidodactylus; species Lepidodactylus listeri. Next base: position 108,150,030 of record JARCFY010000006.1, on the reverse strand, counting down.
TAATGGCTCCTTCCCATAACATTGACCTGAGTTTCAGAAGAAATATAATGTAGATGTATTTTAATACTGCGATTCTGCTAAAGTTTTTCAAATAGAGAGTTTAAACTCTTACTCTTACGTGAACAGCATTCCGCTGACCATAAGTGATTTGAAGAGAAGCACAGTACACCCATTCTTCGTTGAGGGACAGTTACTGATTTGAACCCCACCCTGACAGAAACAGCTAGCTGTTACCATCAAACATATTCATGTTTACTGGAATGTCTTGGTGCAAATCACCCTACCTCAGGCCGGCCACAGAGCATGCGAGCAGAATCAGCGAGACCGCGCCACTGTTCTTTCTCGCATGCGCAAACGCGTCCCGGAAGGTCAGCCCGGAAGGCACGTTTCTTTCATTGAAAAAATCCAGCGGCACACCTGACAATATCTCGCGGCACACCAGTGTGCCACGGCACAGTGGTTGAAAAACACTGGCATACATTACAAAATAGTAACTGAGGGGCAGATCACAAGGAGTTCTAGTGACCCTGTCTCCAAAAGGACATTGCAGAGCTGGGGAAAGTACAGAAGATGAAGAGGGGGTTGGAGCGCCTTCGCTATGAGGAAAGGCTGAAGAGTCTGGGACTTTTCAGTTTAGAAAAGAGACAACTAAGAAGTGGACACGAGAGAGGTTTATAAAATTATGTGTTGCGTAGAGACAGCTGACAGAGAACTTTTTCTCCCTCTCCCAAAATACTAGAACTCGAGAGCATCCAATGAAGCTGACGAGCAGTAGGTTCTGAATGGACAAAAAGAAATACTTTATACAGTGAATGATTAAAATGGGGAATTTGCTGTTAAAGAAGAAGAAGAGTTGGTTTTATACCCTGCCCTTCACTACCCAGAGTACAACCACCTTCCTGTCCTCTCCCAAAACAGACACCCTGTGAGGTAGGTGAGGCTAAGTGAGCTCTGAGAGAACTGTGACTGGCCAAAGGTCACCCAGTTGGCTTGATGTGGAGGAGGAGAGGGGAATCAAATCCGGCTCTCCAGGTCAAAGTCCAGCACTTTTAACCACTACTCCAAGCTGGTGTAGATATAGAGGATGTAGTGATGGCCACAGGCAAGGACAGCTTTAAAAGACAGCTTTAAAAGATTCCTAGAGGATAAGTCTATCAATGGCTACAAGCCATGGTGACTAAGGGGAACCTCCACATTCAGAAGCACTGAGCTTCTGCATAGGCGTCAACTACGCGGGGGCGCAGGCCACCCCTGAAATTTTCCAGGAGGGACTGAGGCCCCCCCCAGATGAAACAGAGTGCCCGCCTGCTGCCACGCCTCTCCACCCTCCAGGCCCCCAGCAGCCGCCTGCCGCTAGGGCTCCCAAGAAGCCACTGCTGCCGCAAGAGCCTCTCCCCCCTGCCCGGCTCCCCCGCACCCACTCCTCCCTCCCTCTTTCTCTCTCTCTCTCTCCAGGGGCGATCCGGGCGATTGCCCAGTGTGATGACGTCACCCGGAAGTGACGTCTATAGAGTTTCAGGGCAATTGCCAGAGCGTCGCCCCAGCAACGTGCCCAGCATGATAACGTCACTTCCAGGTGGATTGCCCCCAGAGAGAGAGGGAGGGAGGGAGGAGTGGGTGGGGAGAGGGGTGTGGGAGAGCCAGGCGGGGAGAGAGGCGGTGGCGGCAGAGGTGGTGACATCATCCTGGCGTGCATGCTTTACACATGTGAAGAATTCCTGTCTCGCTGGTAAGACTTGGCCACCCTACTCTCTCTCTCTCTTTTTCCCTCCCCCTCCCCCCCCGGCCCAGACCCCGCTCCCCCCCTCAGAAAACTGGAATGTCTGTGCCCTTGAGCCTCTGAATCCCAGAGCTGGGAGGCAACATCAGGGGAAGGCCTCAGCCTCTATGCCCTGCGGTTGGCCCTCAAGTGGATCTAGTTGGACCCTGTGCGAGACAGGGTGCTGAACTAGATGGACCACTGGTCTGATCCAGCTAGGCTCTTCTTATGCTCTTACCTTCTTAAGGAGAGCAAGCTGGTGGGGCCTCCCTGCTCCCACGGTTGCTAATGCCTCTTGCTAGTGATGTAGGTCCTCAGACCCAGGCAGGTGAGAGTCAGGGACAGGATCGCTGCGTCGGCCATTTAAAAATGCCCTGCACGGATACAGAAATCAAAGCAGGTGGAATGAACAAAGGGGCCTTTAAATCTATCACTTTAGAATTCAAGACTTAAGGTGGCAAGACGATTTCCTGTGGCTATCTCGAGCACCTTAATACGTTATGCCATTGGTCTCTGAAATATGTTTAAACTTTAAATAAAAGGCAATGAATAATTGCCTGTCAAAAGATATGACACTTTCACTTTGAAAACAGGAAATTTTCACTTTATAAGTGCGAGCGGGCATCTCCTTCTATTCCATAGAATTTCTTAAGGCCCATGCATTGTATTCCTCTATGGAAATGTGTATGTTTTCATTTCTAAATTACCTTCCCAAGGTATGGTTATAAGGCGCACTGTGCAGAAATCTTGCTGAAGCTAAATTACTAGGTATTGTCAGTAACTGGATGGGAGATCTCCAGGGACTCTCATGGCGGAAGACAATCAGGATATAAATAAATAAGAGTTTTATTTTGATTTACATTTAATCTGGTTTAGGCTTTTTCACACTGAATGGAAATCAGTTTTTCGTTAAAACTTAATGGGTTAGATCCAGCCAGGTTTTTATTGGTGAAAAAAGGAGGAGGGGCTCTCCTTTGATCACCAAAAGAATCATGGAGTTCCTGGGACTTGTGTGGACAAGAGGAGGGGAATCCAGATAGATGGAGCAAAAAGGGCATCCTATTCTTGTGTCGAGGCAGTGTTTTCAAAGCCATTTTGCTAGAGACCGAAACAGAGAGTATTCTTGTCTTCTAGCCATCTCTCTTTGGGGGAAGTTCTTCCTTGACTTATAATACGGCAGTCAGTTCAGAAGACTGGTTCACATGCTCCTGTATAGGACTTGATTATGCAACAATTGAATTCTTGCTATTGGGGTTGATTGTTGTGTATTGGGGTTGCTTGTTGTGTATTGATTCACATTTGTGCAAGTCACCTTTTTAGGCAGAAGACAAAAAAAGGTAATTCATTTCATGCCTGGCTGCTAAGATTCCCAGAAGCAACTAGAGCTGGGCGTTAGTGGACCAAACCGCTGCACTAGGTAGGTCTATGATGGGACCCAGAAGGACAGTTTTTACAAATAAATAAATAACCTTTAGATTGGTGGTTCTCCAGGGTTGCTGGATCCCCCTTGGCCTCCAGTGAGGGCAGGGGGACTAGGGTTGCCAGTTCCAGGCAGGGAAACTCCTGGAGATTTGGGGGGTGGAGCCTGGGGAGGACAGGGACCTCAGTGGGGTGCAATGCCCAAGAGTCCACCCTCCAAAGCAATGCTCCCTCTAAGCTGTGGAGTCTTGTGAGCATAAATTCTACTTTGTGAGCTCCTGGCATTAAAGCCGTGAGCGAGCGATTTGGCTGTGGCATACGTTAATTTGCTCTGGAGCCCTCCTTCCTGACTGAAGACCAAAATGTGTGAGCCGGAGGCTAAAAAACTGTAAGCTAGCTCACACTAACTCAGCTTAAAGGGAACACTGCTCCAAAGCATCCATTTTCTATGGGGGAACTGATCTCTGAACTGTAGACTGGAGAGGAGCTGTAATTCCAGGAGATCGCCAGGCCCCACCTGAAGGCTGGCCCTTCTTGAAGTGTGGATTGAGACCCAAAAGTGGGCTGCGACTTTCTTGCAGGTGGCTTGTGGGCTGGGGAAGGAAACTTTGTGAAGCTCCGTAGCAAAACTGGAATTGCTTCTCCACAGTGCACAAAATAACTGTGAAATACACCCTATTGCTCATTAATACATTTATAAATCCTAAACATGAAACATCAGTTGTAAATTGGATGACTGTCACCTGATGTGAGGATCTTGCATTTTGTATTGAACCTTATAATCAAAGAATCCCAGAGTTGGAAGGGGCCATACAGGCCTACATCTAGTCCAACGCCCTGCTCAATGCAGGATCAGCCTAGAGCAGGGGTGGGCAAATTTGCTCAGCGTAAGAGCCACCTAGAACAGGGGTGGCCAAACTTGCTTAATGTAAGAGCCGCATAGAATAAACATCAGATGTTTGAGAGCCACAAGACATGAACAAATATTACCTGCTTTTATTGGAAAATAAGCAAATTTGCTTTTTATTAACATTAAATGAGACTGCCAAAAATAACAAAAGGGATAAAAGCAGATATTGATAATGATATTAATTTGTCCAATGATATTTGTTTGCTAATGATATTTAGCTTCCCCAGCTGTCCTGCCGGGAGCCACATAATATATGTGAAAGAGCCGCATGCGGTTCCCGAGCCGCAGTTTGCCCACCCCTGTCCTAGAGCATCCTTGACAAGTGTTTGATAGAATCATAGAAAGGGGGATAAAGTAGTGTGAAATCACTTCGCAAGCGAGTCCTGAAAAAGACAGCAAGTTTCGAAGTGTGTCCCATTCTCAGAAAGTTTGCTACTTACCTGTGAGCTACTCCTGTGCAGCTAGGAGAATATTTAAGAGAGGTCTGTGCAGAATCCTGCTCAGTCTATTCAATGGGGCTCGCTCCCTGCTGGAAAGTGCTCTTAGGGCTGCTCTGTAGATGACCCAAACATGCACTTGGGCCTGGGGACAGATCATAAGGGAGGTGGCCAAATCTATGGGAAAGATCTCTGTGATTTGCCTCTGTCCTTGTTCTTGGATCGTTTAAGCATTTCCACAGCCACAGGGGAGCTGCTCAGAGACTAGCCATTCCCATGCAGCTGAGTAGTCTTTCCATGAGAAATATGCATGTGTGAACAAAGGCGTCCACCATGTCTTCCCATGAGACATTCTGTTGGGCTACAACACCACCATCCAACATCCTGTGTGTTTTTGCAGCTTTCTGAACAGCACAAGTAATTCATGTGAACTAAAACACCGTGATCTTTATGCATGCCTTCCCTGTTGTATACAAACAAAAGTTCAATGATCAGTTCTAGGAAGCTTCTAGAAAGATAGGAAGAGTAGTGATTTGATATAGTACACTGAACCATGGGCGTCAACTATGGGGGGGCTCGAGGGCTCGAGCCCCCCCCCCCGAAATTTCCCGGGGGGGCTCAGCCACCCCCGGCAAAATGGAGCGCCCTGCCGGTGGCCAGTCAGCCGGCCGTCGCCGCCTCTCCTTCCCCCTCACCCCCGGCCTGCCCTCCTGCCTCCCTGGGGTGGGGGGGGGAGAGAGGCGGCGATGGCCGGCTGACTGGCCACCCTCGGGCGCTCCATTTTGCCGGGGGAGGCTGAGCCCCCCCCGGGAAACTTCGGCATGAGGCGGAGCGGGAGCCGGGGGCCCGCAAGGGCGACGCACCGGCCCCGGCTGCAGGCAGCAGCAGCCAGCAGCAATCCCCGAGGTGAGCGGGGAGAGGGAGGGAGGGAGGGGCGGGGAGCGCGGCGGGCAGGCACGGCCCAGGGGAGGGAAGCGGCGGCAGCTCCCTGGGGGGGGAGAGCAGCGGGACATGGTCCCAAGCGCGCGCGCGCACAAGAGAGCCCCCACCCCCCCCCAGGGATTTAAAAAGTCTACGCCACTGCACTGAACCTGCACAGGGACCCAGACTCAGGTCTCTTTGCTCCTATTGCTTTGAACTGGCTGGGTCTTCTCTTCTTTTTTTTATTAGATTATTTTTATATTGCAAAAACAGCTGCCCTTGCAAGTCGCTGCCTGCTAGAGACCAATATTTCTCAGACCTGCTCAGCCATACCATACACCAAAAGAGATTGCTGACAGTAATAAGTCATATCCCTCCCCTCTCTCCCATTACAGAGACGAATCCACAATTTAGACTCGTCCCTGTGCAACCGGTGATAATTCTGTCAAAAAACCTTCAGCAATTTGGGCTACCCAGAGTAAGTGAAAAATAAAATTAAAAGACCTGTGCCTGGTCAACTTCGGCAGGTTTTCTTTAAAGTCTCCCATGATGTCCCTTTAACTTAATTTGTACTTCACAGTTTGAATCAGCACTCTATTTGTTTTTTCTTTTAATTTTTTAAATTACTTTTCTACAACTATAAAAACTATGCCTTCCACTACAAAACTATCCCTATATAAAACAAAGAGTATAAATTGCTTTAAACATATGAATGAATGAAATTCCCCGTATAACTAAAAACAGTATAACAAAGTGTGATAATAAATTTCAGATAACACTGGTTATGCATAAGTAGGTTCAAGCATGTGACAAGGAAAATTTCTTAAACTTTCAAGTTGTACAAAGCTATTTCCCCCTCCTCTCTCTTCTTTTTGGTTTAACAGAATCCCTTTGGACTGCCAGTTGTTTAGGGGCAGCCGCCCCCTTTGCCAAGTCAGAGTCCTCTGAAGAGCTACTCGATGAACTCTTAGAACTTTCCAAGTCTTGTATAATGCTGCCTTCTTCTCATTCTTCTTCTTCTTCCTCCTCTGCTGTCTTCTTTTCTTTTTTCTGTTTTTGATGCAAGTCCAGAAAAGTGTCTGCATTTTTAAGCGAGGTGATCTTTTCCTTTTTTGTCCTTATAGTTGAATACCAAGCCCTCAGAAAAGCTCCATCTATAAGGGGTAGAGTTCTTTTGCAGGAATTTTGTCAGATTTTTATATTGCTTCCTTCTTTTTCTTATCTCAAGTGGAATGTCTTTCAAAACTCTGATTTCCGTGTCTTTGAATTTTAAGGTTGTCCCATTAGTGGCCTTGAGCACTACATCTCTTGTTGTTCTCTTAGAGAATTTCACCACGATTTCTCCAGGCAGGTTTTTCTTCATCACAAAATCAGGATATGTCCTGTAGACAATATCCATTTCGCTTTGCAAATAATCCACTTGTAAACCTGTTTTTGGAGCCAAAGCTTCACTTAGGATTTCTTTCAAATTCTCAGTCTTTTGTTCTGGGACACCCTGAAATCGTAGAACGTGAGATGCTTTTTCCATTTGCATTTTCAAAAGTTGGTCTCTGTCGGTTGCTCTTTCTTTCTCCACCACTTGTAGTCTTTGGTTCAACAGTTTTGTTTTGGTTTCAGCTGATTTTGCTAATTTGGCCACCTCTTCTACTTTGGCATTAGATTGTTTAACCTCTTTCTGTAGTGCATCAATACTTTGGTTCAAAGTAGTCATCTGATCCAGCAGAGGACGCAGTGCTGCAGACAACAAGTTTGGAAAGTCTATGGAAGCTTCCTGTTTAGGAACAGGAAGAGAAGAAGCTGTAACTTTTGGAGAGGGTTTTCCTCTAGATGCCATTTTTTCTCCCCTGCCAGCCATTGTTTACTTCTCAGAGGAGTTAAAAAGTGCACAAAAAGTTTTTTTCAAAGAGTCCACTTTAAAACAGCTTACACGCTACTTGAATCACTCATGCAGCACCAGTGGCTCCAGCCTCCGCTTTTCAACTTTTTTAAAAGCAGGGGGGGGGGGGTGGACAAACTTTATTTCAGGGCTTCAGGGCACCTTATAGTCTGATTAAGAGGATTCACTGACTCACAGTTCGTTCAAGGATGCATCACAGGTAAGGGTACTTTCATTTCTTTGCTGCGCTCTTCGCTCGCCAATCCGGTGTGCCGCTTTAGGTGCCAGAGGCTCCGTGGCGACAGGACCTTACAGGGCAAAGAGGCGCCTCAATCCTTTGGCCGTCGCCTCAGGAGAAGCGCCTCTCATACCCCAGGCTGGGAGCCCCCTGCAAGGGCTCTGGGCGGGGACCAGAATCCAGCTGGTCCCCCTCCCGTTCACTGAGGTTGTGGGCCATTCCATACGGAGCTCCACTGGAACGCACCCGCCATTAAACTGCCAAAACCAGAAGTCAGATCAGCACTATATTTGTGATGGACATTTTTTTAAAAGGAGAAGAACCCTGCGGACAGAAATAAACTTCCATCTGTCTACCCTAACGGCCCTACTTGTTTGCCATCTTGGCAGCCATTTTGGCAGCCAACAACGTTGGTTGTACTTTCAGATGCAATTCGTTCACAGGATTTTCTTATGAGGGGAAAGGGAGGAAGATATTTTCCTCTAGCTGCTCTGGATAAAGAGAAATCAGACCTTCTGATAGTAATAGCACACACACACACACAAAAATTCATCATAACTCGAAGACTGGATTCCTGTCAGGACAGCCTGGCTCCTTCTTTGTCTTCCAAGGGTCATGTCCATTTTGCCAGTGAATATATAAACCACGTCCATTCTCTACAGCAAGAGGCCCAAGCTCAGCTTCCTCCATCATTCCCATGTGGTTGGGGTGAGTGTGTGCCTTACATCCTCATTTAAAGCAGCTTATAACAAAAAGGAAAAAAATCCATAAAAGAATCAGGCTCACTGTTTGGGGTGCTCCTAGACCCTGGCTGAGGGTTGGAAGGCCAGGCCACCTCCTGGGCCCACAGCACCTTTGGTCAACTCCAGCGGGTTTGCCAGCTATGGCCGCTCCTCGAACAGCGTGATCCGGCCACAGTGATCCACTCTCTGATCACATCCAAGTTAGATTACTGGAATGTGTTCTGCATGGGGCCACCTTTGAAACCAGTTCAGAAACTTTAGCTGGTCCAAAATGGAGCACCCAGGCTATTGTCAGGGGTTGGTTACAGGGATTGCATCACCCCTGTGCTCAAGGGTATAAATTTTCCAATTTCCCGGGTGGGGGAGCATTGGGCCAGAGGGGGAGGGAAAAAGAGAGGGAGAGAGAGAGTAGGGTTGCCAAGCCTTACCAGTGAGACAGGAGTTCCTCGCGTGCACAAAGCGCACACGCGCCAGGATGATGTCACCACCTCTGCCACCGCCACTGCAAGAGCCTCTCCCTCCTGCCTGGCTCCCCCGCACCCCTCTCCCTACCCACTCCTCCCTCCCCCCTCTCTCTCTGGGGGCGATCCAGGCGACTGCTTGGTGTGATGACATCACCCAGAAGTGACGTCATCACTCTGGGCACATTGCTGGGGCAACACTTTGGCAATCGCCCTGAAACTCTATGGTGCCATAGAGTTTTCAGGGCGATTGCTAGAGCGTTGCCCCGGCAACGTGCCAAGCAGGATGACGTCACTTCTGGGTGACATCATCCTGCTGGGCTGTCACCTGGATTGCCCCTGGAGAGAGAGGGAGGGAGGGAGAGAGGCGTGGGTGCAGGGCAGCCGGGTGGGGGGAGAGAGGCTCTTGTGGCAGCAACAGCCTCTTAGGAGCCTTAGCGGCAGGCGGTGGCCAGGGGCTTGGAGGGTGGGGAAGTGCAGCGGCAGGCAGGCACTCCATTTTGCCCGGGGGGGCTCAGTCCCCCCTGTAAAATTTCAGGGGTGGCCTGCGCCCCTGCACCCCCACGTAGTTGACACCTACGCCTGTGCTGAAAGGTCTGCCCTGGTTACTCACCTGTTTCCAGGCTCAGTTCAAAGTGCTGGCTCTCACCTTTAAGGCCCTAAATGGCCAGGGGCCAGAGTACCTTGAACAGATGAACACATGAAGCTGCCTGATACTGAATCAGACCCTTGGTCCATCAAAGTCAGCACTGTCTACTCAGACAGTACTCCAGGGTCTCAGGCAGAGGTCTTTCACATCACCTCCTGCTGGGTCCTTTTTAATGGGAGATGCTGGGGATTGAACCTGCCACCTTCTGCAAGCCAAGCAGATGCTCTGTTATTGAGCCACAGCCCCTCCCTTCAGGACCATCTTCTCCCTTATTGTCTAGCCTGCCAGGTAAGATCTGCCTGTTCTCCTACCTTCAGAGGTGAGGCAGGTGGTGATTTGAGATACTTCCTGTGGGAGCCCCTCACCTCTGGCACGATCTCCCCAGAAGTCTGCTTTGTTTCCTTTTAGGCACCAGGCTAAAGCCTGACTTTTTATCAAAGCTTTTAATTAGGAGTCTTATCAGCTTTTTTAACGCTCTGCTTCTATTTTATGGACAGTTTTTATGCTGCTCATGTCTAATGGCATGTTTTTTTAATGTTTTGGGGGATATTTTATGCCGTGGTTCTTAACTGTAAGCTGCCTCAAGGAAGAATCTGAAGAGGCGGCACAGACCACCTCTCGGAAAGCAAGGTCTGAGTACAGGAGGACTCTGAAGACCAACCAGACGCCCAGGGTACAAGCTGTTGAGCGTCAAAGCTCCCTCTGTCATATACAAGCAGGGGTGGGAAGTGTTCACGTCTATCATGCCAGGTCTTGATGCTCTGGTGGTCTCCTCCTGCCCCCCGTTCCTTGGTATCCTGAGCTGTATGACTCTTTCGGCCTTTCTCACTTTAGTTTGGGAATGGTTTCCTGCCTGGTTTTTGCACTGGCTCATTTAGAATTCCTTCTGGGGGCCTGCTAGGAAACAAGGTGCAAAATTACAAACCTCTCCAGTGCCTGCCATTTTTCTCCCTTTATTTTAGATGTCTTGCCGGTGTTACCACTCCAGATGTTTGTGGAGAACAAGCCCAGGATCAGCAAGAGTTTGTCCAGTGCCGTTTGGCACGGCAGAAAGTCCACGTTGTGAACACTAATTGTGTTCTCGCAATGTATCTGCAAGGCTCCGTTCCTGCAACAGTGCTCTTTTGGATGGTAGGCTAAGGCCAAAGCAGATGGCCTCCCACAAAATGGAAGCCAAGTTCTGTTGGTCTTATAGCTAGTGAAAAGGGGGGGGGATCCTTTCCACGATTAGGAGAAAGAGTCACAAATCAGACAATAGATTTTGCCTTAAAATAAAATAACAAAGAGCCTCCTGTCAGTGTTGTTGGAGAAATGAGTATGAAAGACAAGACCTGGGATTTCAGTCGTTATAGGGTTAACCTATGTAACTTGTTGTGTTTCTTAGTTTAACCTGGAAGTGCCTGGCAGCTGGCCAATTAACTCTAAGCCCGGGAAACCTAAAGGTGTACTGTTTTGCTAATTGGTCAATGATATCAGGTGTTTCCTTTCAGGGGTCAAGAAGAAGGAGAGATCCTCCATTGTAATTTCTCTCACTCTGTAGTAGGATGTCTTAGTGTGCAGACGCAGCACAATGCTGCTTAGTAAGCATGTTTTGTTTATTTGTAGCTAATCCTGTTTCCCTTTTCCCTTTAGTAATAGAGTTTCTTTTAAACTAAAAGAAGCAATCTCTTCTTTCCAGAAAAGCAAGATCCATTACTCTGAATTTTCTTGAATATTGGACAAAAGTCCTAACAAGTGTTCCCTTTATCTGAAGAAGTGTGCATGCACACGAAAGCTTATGCCCCAGAATTAAACTTTGTTGGTCTTCAAGGTGCCACTGGACTCGAACTTTGTTCTGTTGCTTTAGACCAATACAGCTACCCACCCACTTGAATCTACCCTCTAAGCTGCATGCGTGAACGGCCATTTATTAACACAGGAAGCCCCGCTCGGCAGCAGTCTGGAGCTGCTCAGGGTCTTGCACTGCCCATTGCCCATTTTAAGATTACAGCAGTTCTATTCTGCTCAGGATGCGAACTGCTCCAATCAGTGGGGAAGGGACTTAGAGGGAACATTGCCTTCTGTCATTATTTTGTAAATGTCCACTGGAAAGCTAGACACAAGCAGAGGTTTAACTTTGGCTTCCGCTAGAAGAACTGCAGGGCATTGGCACATTAGCCCACTCCCAGTCTGTGAAGCTGTACTTAATTTCACAGTTTATAGCAGTGCTGTCTCGTTTATGAAATATGCACAGCAGTTATACATATGGCTTTATCATTTCCCCACTCAGATTGCAATTAGTTGTATCATCAGGCGCATATCACTGAAGCAAATTAGGCACTACCACACCACACAGAGCTTCCTCCCATTTGCTGTGAGCACTAGCTATTTCCATAATAACTATTGTCCAGTTTATCGTTTGACACAATTGGGGACTTGGGGACTTGAAATATCACCAAAAGAAATTACCCCACCAGGCAAATTCTCTGTCCACCTTCTCCAGAATAGGAGTCACCCCATTTTATGAGCTGGTCTAGATTGTTCTAACTCTGTGTATGAGCAATTACATTTAAATCTGGTGGGAAAGTCACTGTTTGCGGGTACATCAGAGCCTCAGGTTTTGGAATGGTGGCTGTCTTGACCCACAATAAGCCTCCTGAATTTTTGCTGACACAACTGCACCACATGCAACAGAAGGCAATCATTTTCTGCACCTAAGCTTTGCCCATTCTAAGAACATAAGAGCCCTGCTGGTTCAGACCAATGGTCCATCTAGTCCAGCGTCCTGTCTCACAAAGTGTGTTCAATACAATTATATATTTTAACAATTTCCTCTTTCCTTTCCTTGAATGCTCCCATAGGCTCTCCCCCTTTCCTGCCTCCTCTTCTTAAGAAGAACCCTGCTGGATCAGACCAATGAGGTCCATCTGGTCCAGCATCCTGTCTCACACAGTGGCTTCAACCAGTTCCTCCGGAGGGCCAACAACAGGGCAGAGAGGCTGAGGCCTTCCCCTGAGATTGCCTCCTGGCTCTGGGATTCAGAGGCTTAGTCTTTTTTGTCTCACCTCTGATTCTGGTATTTATCTTGTGGATAACTCTGAACGTATCCCACTGAAAAGTACAGGACGCATTGTTGGCGAAATCAGCACATGTAGTTTATTAGATGGATCAGATGAGATGATCAAACAGAGGTCAGGGGCCTGTTTAAATACACACGACTGCACCCCTGACCTCACCCAGTCAGCACGATAAAATACTTCCCGCCAGCGTGTGTCATAGGACCGTTTAAACATACTAAGCTTCCCCTTGGGCAGGGGTGGGCAATTGTTTTGGCTCGGGGGCCACTTTGTGGGAGTGGAGGTTAGCGGAGGGCCGCACCTTTTAAAATGATTGCATTCATTAGTTAACTTTGCATTTCAGAAAAGGTATAAATTGTATCATAAAAATCAATAAATATAAATTAAATAAAATAGTGGTAGTTTTATTCAATTTATTTATTGTGCTAATTTCATATCATCTATAACTGCAAGCACATTTAATTTTAGAATCAGTTTAATGAGACAAATGTACCCTATCACACTTTCCTACAATTTTTTTGAAATCAGGAGTGAGATTGCTTGTTGAGATTCTCATCACAGCCTGCAAGTTAATGTCTGTTAAAGAGCATCTATATTTACTCTTGTTGATCTTCATGCAAGAAAAACTTTGCTCACAAATATATGTAGACCCAAATATAGAGAACATTTTCCCAGCAAATTTCTTCATACGTGGAAATTTTTTCAGCAGACAAAAATTTGTAAAAGTCAACTAATGTCACAGCATTAAACATTTCTTTCACAGTGTGATCTGACTGCATGTCAATAAGTTCAAGCTGCAGCTCCTCAGGGGCTGTATCAATATCAGCAGTGATGGGATAAGAGAGCAAATTGAATTTAGGCTCAATTTTCTTGAAGTCCTGAAATCTTCTTGGTGGGCCACAAAAAACTCTGTGGCGGGCCGCATGTGGCCCCCGGGCCGCAATTTGCCCACCTTTGCCATAGGGGGAAACTTACGATCCGGCTGGGCTATTGTCTGCCGGACCGAAGCTCCGGCTCCAACCCGACCATGTGCTCAGCCTTGGCTATGTGGCCATTCCATTCCATACATTACACCCATGATGGTAGAAGAGATGAAATATGGGGTGCTTATTCCAAGGGCAGAGACATATCTTAAAGAAGACAGGATTGCCACCTCTCCATAAATTTGGTGGCTTGTTGATATTTCACGAGTGCTGTCCAGAATATGTAGAAAACACACTGGACTGGATCCGAGGCTCATTGCCAGTGGTGTTCTGTTCTGCTGGTGCCAATGGTGCCTCTGATGCAAGGATCCTCTTGCCAACACAAGAAGTACTTCCTCTGGCAGAGGAGGACTCACTGAGTAAGTAAATAGCAGGATTCAGTGCCAGCGGATGCTCTGTGGCCACAATCATAGATGGTTTTAAAAGATGCTTAGACGGATTTATGGGGAATAGGTCCATGAATGGCTGCTAGCCATGATGACTAAAAGGGATGCCCGTGCCCAATCCAATGTATCCAGAGGGCTAAACAGCCTCCAGAGCATATCCACTGCTAGAAGGCAGCACAGGGGAAGGCCTGGGCCTCTGTGCCCTGTTGTTGGGCCACTGTGTGAAACAGAATGCTGGCGTAGGGCTCTCTTTATATTCTTATCTTGGACATTCCATACTCCAGACAAAGAACAGAGCCCTTCCGTTTTGGCTCTTCTCCCAATTGCCCCACATCCCTCACCAGAGCTTCTTTCATCTGGCTCCATTCCGCAGCCTTTGATCCTGCCTTATCTGTTCGCCATCCCAGGTTTGTCTGCCACTGATATGGCCCTCTCATTCTGCAGGCTTCTGCTAGGGTCTCTGTATCTCCACTTCCCACCCATCTCCTTCCTCATCATGTTGTGTATCACAAATGCTAAGCTTCCTTCATCAGCGTTGGTGGTTTTCCTGCAGTTCCTTCTTTTAATCATCATAATCAGTGGCTGGTGGCCAGGCTAAACCCTAGCTTGATGTTTCCCCTTCAAGCTCTACTGTGGACTTCAATTCTGATACCAAGTATTGGCTCTAAAGTTATCTTGTCAGGGATCATTGACCTCACACCTTCACAAGATAATGGGCAAGACGTTTCCATGGTCATGTGGCCGGCATGACTAGACGCCAAGGTGCACTGAATGCTGTTACCTACCCACGAAAGCGGTACCTATTTATCTACTTGCAATTTCTTACTTTCAGACTGCTAGGTTGGCAGGAGCTGGGGCCAGAGACAGGAGCTCACTTCATCATGTGGCACTAGGGTCTCGAACTGCTGAACTACTGACCTTCCGGTCTGCAACTCAACATCTTAACCTTGAGCCACCGCAGCCCCTATACATATACAAATTGCAATTAGTTATAACAGGCAATGGCCAATCACCTCTGAATGTCTCTTGCCTTGCCTATGGAGTCACCATAAGTTAGCTACGACTTGATGGCACTTTCCACCACTACCAGGTGGGCTGAAAAAGTGCACGGCAGAGCAAGTTAATTCATCATGCATAAGGCTGCCCTGAATTCAGTGGGAGTTGCTTCTGAGTAAGCTCACCTAGAATCAGGCTTCAGGGCCACAATTCTAAATATACTGAATGTACATAAGTTCCCTTGGAGCGAACAGAGCTCAGTCCCAAGCAAATTGGCTTACCGTTGCAGGGTTAAACCCCGCTAAAAATCAATAGGGGTTAAATGCACACGGAGTTGGTTTACAGTGCATTCCTAAACAGGGTTATACTTTCCTAAATCCACTGAAGTCCATGGGCTTAGAAAGGTGTAACTCTGTTTAGGATCGCACTGTTGATCCCATTGATTTCTATGGGATTCCACTGCAGGTAACTTCCCCCAAATTGTTCACTTAGGTGCTCTTTGCCTTCTTGTGTGTCTCTTGACTGCTTTCTTCAAATCTAATTTGACTCTGTTATTGAGTTTTAGCTGGATGCGATCAACAGAGTATACAAATATCAGGAATGCAGACTTATGAAGACAATGGCAGAAATAAAGGGAAATCACAAAAAGGATTTTCTTTGCTGGGATAAGAGCCACTTAAGTCATAAACCACGGTCTACAATCTCATAATTTGTCTTTGTTGGGTATGGATTCTTTGCCTGCAAGAACCTTTTACTGGTCTATTTTTAGTGCAATGGCTGATGCTTGTTAGCCTGACTGCTTTATGCTGTTATCAATATTGGGGGAATATTAGCTCTTAATAATTAGCAGTAGGCATTAACAGAACAGCACCTTTGTATACAGAGGCTGGGCCCCTCTCAGACCTCCCAAAAACAGACATGGAGACTCAAATAAATGTTAAAATAGAGTCTTAGTTTACTTAAAGGTAAATGAAAGATGGATCATTCAACAATAACACAATCATACACACAATTCTACAAGTCTAGGAAGTTAGGTATCCGTCGGGGCGATATTTACCTGTCCAGAAGTTTGGTTCCCGTCCTGCTAGAAGAATAGAGGGCATTTTGGGAAGAAGGGAGAAAAAGGACCACACGCTCTGAGCCAGCAGAAGCATGTGTCGAGCCCCAGTGGTGCAGCCAAGGGTCCGGGAGGGAGGTTGGGAACTAGATAGAAGAGGGATAAAGAGCAACTGGGCTTCTGAAGCTGGGGAGACTGTTCTTAAGGGCTTGGCAAGCCACCTCCTCTAGGCTGATCCGCCTCTAAAGTCCTAACCAATAGGGTAAAGGATGAGAGGGGGCAATGTTGGGGGGTTACCTAATACCTTCTGGAGACACCTGGACCTGGGGGAAGATGAGTCATAGGCGGAGTCATTGTTCTCACCTTAAGGGATTAAACTCTTGACCCGGCCGAAACCAATTGTCCGATGGCTGCTTCTATAGTCTGTGTGAAGTGGGCAATTAAGCCTTTATTTAGCTAGAACAATGTCTGTTGGAGGGGGAGAAAACTGTGTCCTGCAACTTGGTGGGGACATGTTTGGACAAGTCTTTGCAAGCATGAGATGAACCAGAGTCCCAAGATGGCTTTTGTGCCCAGAGAGGCTTCTGGGAGCTGGCCATAGTGGGCTTCTGCTGGACCGGCCTTTCCTGGCCTAGGATAGCGTTTGTCTGCCGTTGGCATCTGTTTCTGTACACTCAGCAACATGTCCTCTCATATACTTAGCATATGTTGTCCATGATTTAACACTTATGAATTCTCTCATTCACAAGAGCGCAAAAAGCACCTTGCAGGCTTACAACGCTCACACCGGAGTCAATAGCACAGTTTGGGAATGGGAGTAGTGGGTAGTACCAAGGATGCCAGGACACTGCCGAGCACACCCAAAAGCTTTGGGGGAGGGGCAAGAGGTGCGATAGCCTTTGGAATATAATAGCCATCAGCCTTTGAGGAAAAGACAGCCACGAAAAGTTTGAGTCTGGGCAGACACAGAGTGAGTGGGAAAGAGAGAGAGAGAAGTTGGCTGAAGGTGAAGCACCCTGCGGTATCGTTTGCTTGTTCTGGGGATCTGATGCGGGATCAGCAGTTCTGCTGTCGGCTTCCAAAGCTCTATGCTTGTATATGTGTAAATAAATAGACATTACTCGAACACCATAAATCTCCCGTGTTCTGTCATCCAAAGGAAACTGAACTTCTCAGCTGTGACCCAGAACTTCTCACTCATCAGGGAAGGAAGGCGTGCATAACAATATTCTGAACGCCTGCTGGGGTATACATCTGTGGAAGGAGGAAGGCACATGAAGCATAAACTCATTGTATTAACACAATCTGGGGCTTTGGGAAACCTGTGGTTACAAATTCTAGCTCTGATGCTCTCTGTGGCCTGGGGTATGCCATTAATCTGCTCTGGTTCTGTTTTCTCATCCATGTACAAGCTAGTTTAGTACCTGCTTTACTTCCCAGGTGCTGTGAGGATTCATGAAACAGTAAGGGAGTAAACAAGAGGAGTCCGGTTTCTTTTCTTCCTTGCAATGAACCATAGAATCATGGAAGGAACCTCCAGGGGCATCTAGTCCACCCCCTGCACAATGCAGGAAATTCACAAATACCCCCGACACACACACACACACACGGCCACAGACCACTGTTCCACACGCAGAAGATGACAAAAAAACCTCCAGGATTTCCAGCCAGTCTGGCCTGGAGAAGAGTTGCTTCCTGACCCCAAAGTGGCGATCAGAATTTCCTTGGGCATATAAGGAAGTGCCATGAGAACTGAAATGCCATCCCCAGTCTCATTAGAAAGTAGTTTTTCAGTTGGAGCAGTTGAGAGAAAGTCTCCTTTCTCTCATTAGAATTTTAATTTCATTTTTATGTATATTGAAATATACTGGGTTCAGACGCGTAGAATGATCAGCTCATAGTTTATTAGTGATTACAGCAAGGAGAAAGAAGACTGGCTGACCCTGGCCGAAACCCGGTATTTATGCCTGAAAAGGATTACACCCCAAACACACCCCACTCCCAACGATAGGCTATTTACACTCTCTATTGTTTCCCGACTGGTTTCCTCTAGGATCCCTGTCTCCCTACTGGCCCATTCCAGGATTCTAGCGATCTATTGTTATGCGTCCCAAGCTAAGTCCTTTTGCAAGTAAGTTCAGGCTCCATACATAACATATATAAAGTGAAGTTGATCTTCCCCCTGCTCCCCAAATTCCGGCTATTCCATTCTGGATGAATAAAACCAGATTTGGACATGATAGCTTGTGATGGGCACAGAAGGAAGAAGATGGGAACTTCTTGTTTTCAGAATTTCTTTATAATGTCCAAAACAGAACTTCCTCATTTCCTCCCCTGCAGTCTCTCAAAACAGGATACAGCTGAGCATAACAACCAGCAGCCTTTCTAGTACCTTTCAGTTCAGTGTCGGGTGGTGCATGAACGCACCATGACTTTGTTTGTATGACTAGTCTGTACGGATTGGAATGCCAAGCAGTGTCGTTAGAATGGATGGCAAACCTTCTGCTGAGGTAAATTAAAGTTTTAAAAGGTGAATTTCAAGGTGGTCAGATCAATAACAATTCTACAGCCTTCGAAGCACGTCGCTCCTCAGATATTGTTGCCACCCAGCTCTTCCCTTCTTCTCCTTCTTCCACATCAATGATGCCTTCCTCAGTTCTTCTTCAAATAGAACATGTGCCATCTATTGCTCTCCTGACTTCAAGCTTTTAGCCATTGACTAGCTGACTTCTTTGCAACCAGTGGGGCTCTAGACTCTCATAAAAGGATGCATCAGCTGCCCAAACTCATTTTCGAACATCCATGTAATGTCCAAAGCCACATTCCAATTCCGTGGTCACTGGTCACTAATCAGCCTCGGGTTGCCAGCTCTGGATTTGGAAAGGAGGGACTTTGGTAGGGTATAATGCCACATGGCCCACCTTCCAAGGCAGCCATTTTCTCCAGAAGTGGAATGCATGTGTTAGAAATACTTAAATATCAAACAAGCGATATACGTAGTCTGGGGATCAGTTGTAATTCCCAGATATCTCCAGCCCTCACCTGGAGCTTAGTAACCCAAAAGCAGATGCAAGCAATCTGGGGCCTAAATGAATCTGACCCTTTCCACGTATACATTTATAGGTAGGGCTGGCAACCTCCAGGTGGCACCTGGAGATATCCCAGAATTACTAGTGATCTCCAAATGAAAGAGAACAGTTCCCTTGAAGAAAATGGCTGCTTTAGAGGGTGGACTTTATGGCATAGCACCCTGCTGAGGTCCCTCCCCTTCCCCTCACCCCTCCCCTCCCCAGGCTCCACCCCAAATATCTCCAGGCAGGGCTATTTTGGGGGCGGAACACACAGGAACAACGTTCTGGCTGGCTTCTGAGCCCGCCCCTCCCCTCCCCTCCCTTGCCAAAAGCCCGGGTGCAGGGGGAGCTCCAGTGGCCTCGGCCCACCTCATGCCTGCGATGAGCCATCTGGCTGTCCCTGTCACAGGGAGCAGGTGAAAAGGGGCCCCCTGTGCATGATCTCCAAGCAGAGATGGGGCGTGCAAGGCCTTCTGGCTCCCTGCACTTAAAAGGGCTCCTTAAAGTGCAGGGAGCCAGCAGGAAAGGTTTTTGGGGGGTGGGAGTGGGGGGAGGAAGCCACTGACAACCTTCTGCTGGGGACCAGCAGTGGTGGTATCTCACCCTGGGGTGCCCACACACGGAGTGGCTCTCAACTGGGGTTGGGGGGGGGATACCCAGCAGAGGGGCAAGGCTGAAGAAAGGCTTGGATCTCTCAGATCCAAGCCCTTGTTCAGCCTTGCCTCCCCCCCCCCCCCGCCCGCACAAGCCCGCAGGAGCCAGGGGCAAGTCCGAAGAATGGCTGGGCTCTCTCAGGGGCTGAAGGGCTCAGATCAATCTGGGGCTAATGAGCCGCACTGTCTGGGGTGTGGCCTAATATTCTAATGAGTTCCTGCTGTTGGGTGTGGCCTATTATGCTAATGAGTTCCTGCTGGGCTTTTTCGACAAAAAAAGCCATGTCTTCGGGTATTTCTCAACCCAGAGCGGGCAAACCTACAGATAACTCAGTGGCATAGCATCTGCATTTACTGGCGGATTTCTTCAGAGGAGGCCCAGGGCAGGCAGCTGAAGAACTGAGAATGGTACTGAGCGCTAAGGAAGGAGGAAAGCAGCGTCCATCCGTGGTAACAGAAGTAGAAGTGGCCACAGGGCAACTTCAGTGCAGGTGGGTGCTGAATGGATGCAGAGCAGGCTGGGCACGGCCAACGTTCACAGTGCCCTACGGCTCACCAAGCTGCCGCCCCAGTTCAGATCGGGCCCTCCCTCTTTCAGCCACTCCCTCACCCCCAACAAGTCTGGGATAACAAATAATAATGGAGGAGGGGGAGGGGGAGGAGGAGAAGAGGTTGGATTTATACCCCACCCTCCACTCACTTGGAGTCCCAGAGCGGCTCACAATCTCCTTTTCCCTTCCCCTCCCCACCACAAGACACCCTGTGAGGGAGGTGGGGCTGAGAGAGCTCTTTCGAGGACTGCTTCTGAGAGAACAGCTCTGAGAGAACTTGTGACTGACCCAAGGTCACCCAGCTGGCTGCATGTGGAGGAGTGGAGAATCAAACCCGGTTCTCCCAGATTAGAGTCTGCGCTCCTAACCACTAAACCAAACTGGCTCTACTAATAACTAAGATTCACCTCTTTTTTTGTTTGTTTTAGTGAAGAGATGAATTAGGGCATAACAATACGTTACATTTCCTTCACATCTTTTGTGGCTCCACGGGGAGAGAAGGGCTTAAACCTCCCCCCAAACCTAGAAATGGTCTTGGGAAGCTGCGATTGGCCCCACTGGGGAAGCCTGTACACAGCCATCAGTATCTGTAAGGCAAATATCATCTCCCTTAGGCCATTTCAGGTAAGGAAAGCAGCACGATGAAGAGTTGCCAGATCCCCCTTGGCCTCTGGTGGGGGATGGTGGGGTAGGCTGGCCAGATCCAGGCAGGGGAACTCCTAGAGATTTGGGGATGGAGCCTGGGGAGGGCAGGGACCTCAGTGGGGCACAATGCCGTAGGATCCACCCTCCAAAACATCCATTTTCTACAGGGGAACTGATTTCTGCAGTCTGGAGAGCAGTTGTAATTCCAAGGGATCCCCAGGTCCCACCTGGAGGCTGACATCCCTAGCACAAGAGGAAGTCTTAAGTCCTCCTTTCCCCACATGCCACGGTCTGGATTCAAAAAAAAACCCTGGCACCTAGGAACTGCATTTCAGTAATGGAACTGGTAACACACATTGGACTGAAAGTGCTTGTGGCAGAACCAGGAAAGGTGTGAGGAAAATGTTTCACATATAACTTGACCCTTAGACAAGACCTAAAACTTGGCTTTGCATGACTTAAATGCAACAACTTAAGTTACATTTACCTTTTTTTGCCTGTGGGAATGATGTTCCCAGGTGTCCTTGATTTTTAATCAGACTTCAGAGATTAGTTAACAACTCTGGTGTTACTTCATAAACAAAGATAAGAGGAACCCTGTAACAGTTTTATGACACGTGAAGTATACTCTTAAAACACAGAGCCCAACTCCAGGCATTCTGGGGGATATAAACAAGCAGGGTAGAGAACATGATTTGCCACATTTACAATAACCTTGCGAGCAGGGAGGAGAAATCACAAAATTTTTATTTTTAGACAATGCAAAATGACACACCTTAAAATGCTGCACTCTAAACATTCCTGAATAGGCCTTTCTGCCAAAGGTTTGTGCAGGATGTATAAAGGATAAACAATGTTTTCTGTAGAGAAGCCATTTTTTAAAAGGAAGTATTTCTTTAGCCAGAGAAGAAGAAGAAGAGATTGGATTTATACCCCGCCCTTCACTTGTAGTCTCAGAGCAGCTTACAAACTCCTTTCCCTTCCTCTTCCCACAACAGACACCCTGTGAGGTAGGTGGGGCTGAGAGAGCTCTTTCCCAAGCTGTCCTTGAGAGAACAGCTGGTACAGAGCTATGGCTTGCCCAAGGTCATCTAGCAGGTGCAAGTGCAGGAGTGGGGAATCAAACCTGGCTCTCCCAGATTAGAGTCTGCGCACTTAACCACTACACCAAACTGGCTCCAAAGACTAATTAACATGTGGAACTCTCTGTTGCAGGAAGTGGTGGCAGCAAGAAGCACAGAGAGCTTCAAGAGGGGATTGAATAAACATATGGAGCAGAGTGTCAGCTAATGCTGCAATCTCCCGCCTGGGAGGTGGGCTGGGTAAATCTATGACGTCAGGACTGTGGAATGTTATGTTATATTTCTCATGGCATGCTTATCACTCTGCAAGCTGATCTGACCTTGAGGGACTGTTGGTGCCTGCCTATGTATCTCTTCTCCTGTCTGGCTCAACAACTTTCCGCCTCTTGCCTGGGAACTACAAATTAGTATTTTGAGTGCCTTTTCTCTGACATGATGACAGGTCACAATGTATTACCAGATCCCGTTTTGAATTCTGTATAATTGCCCTGCTTGTAGTTGTGCCATTACTAATACAAGAAGTGCAGATGACCATAGCAAACCTTTCTCGATAAAGCATTCCTGTTTAAGGACATTTGTTGGTGACTGATTCTGTAGGACTCTCACACAGAGGTCCATCAATGGCTATCAGCCACGAGGTACAGATGGAACACTGTCTGGGGCAGTGCTGCTCTGTGTTGTTGGTGCTTGGGGGGCCACAGTGGGAGGCTTCTGGAGTTCTGGCCCCACTGATGGACCTCCTGATGGCACCTGGATTTTGGCCACTGTGTGACACAGAGTGTTGGACTGGATGGGTCATTGGCCTGATCCAGCATGGCTTCTCTTATGTTCTTATGTTCAACTATGTCCTGTCATAGCTGTCAACCACTAATGTAAGATACAGGTCTGTGTTGCCATATAAACCCGTCAGAGACCTAATCTGAAACTCAGTGGGCAGTGATATGTGGGATTTTCCAACCTGCAGGTTCATTTAGTCAGCTGGAAGCAATGCAGGAGAGTTTGTCTTTTGAGTGGTTGCCATTATGGACAGAGGTTCTGGCTGAAGAGCAAGAAAGCCTATTGCTAGTGCCGGGAAATGCTTGCTAATATATTCAGCAGCGTAGTTCTTATGAGGGCAAAGCTCCAGCCAACGAAAAGGTGGCAGTCCCTGTGAAAATGACCTCAGTCACCTCAAACTGTGGAGAGCAGAGATATCCTTTTTGCATGTTGTATCGAAAAACCACTTTGAGCCATAAGAAAAAGCAGTAAATTAATAAATAAGCCTGGTAAACTACGGTAAATTAATAAATAGGCCCAGGATGTCTCACAGGCCCAGAATCAATCAGACCGGGGCTGATTCCCTGCTAGTTATTCAGTCTGGAGTTGTCACTCGTTATTTTACAGGCAATTCGTTGCACTGCAGTATTTTCGGCTGGGGGGGGGGGGGTCGGATCTGATTTGTTGTGATTTCTTTTAAAAAACTTGAAATGCAATTGCAGTACCAAGCTGACCTGGGTGGCTCTGTGCTGGGTGAATTCTGCTCAAAGTCAGTTTTCTTCAGGCTTTCCTGAGTCCCACGTGGACACGCCAGCAGGCTACAACAGGACAGCCGTAGTACAGGCTACAGTTCCTAGAAAAGACCAGTTTGTGTGGTCAAAAGATACACAAAACAAGATTCAGCCCACTCCCTCTGTCGATATTATCTCCAGCTTGACTGTGTATTTCTAGTGTTTCTAGCATTTAGAGAAGTTGGGCGAAGGAAAATTGATCACTAATTAATTCTAAACATTCTAAATTCATTCTGTCACATTCTTTCAAAATTAGTGCTGGATACGGCTCTGGCCTTTTAAATCCAGGTTTATAAAATACATACAAACATGCTCAAAGACAGGAAATCCAGACCGTCACATTTAATTTGTCCTAAGCAGAAGTAAGGCATTATGGCCTATATGGTTGCCAGCCTCCAGGTGGTGGCTGGAGACCGCCTGGGATTACAATTCTCCAGGCAACACAGATCAATTCTTCTGGAGAAAATGGCCACTTTGGAGAGTCGACTCTATGGCATTATACCCAACTGAAGTCCCTCCCCTTCCCAAACCCTGTGCTCTTCAGGCTTCAACTCCAAAATCTCCAGGTATTTCCCAACCTGGAGCTGGCAACCCTACCTATGCACCAATGGCATACCTAAAGTGTTTTTATGATAAGGGATTCTGTGTATTTTTACATCCACAGGAAAGGAAAGCACTTCCATAGTCTTCTGTTGTCTGAGGGAGAGTATGCCACTAAAATATTGGTGCCTTTACTATCAAAGGAAATAATTTTGAACTAACTCCTGGATGTTTTGATGAAGCAAGAAGCATGCTGAGTCCTTTGACAATGTTTCACTAGCAAAGATGAGCCAAGAAAGCTTTTTTTAAGAAAACAGCATCTGCATTGACCAGAGTATTGTTTGTCCTGGGGGTGTTCCATTATTTCCTTTTGACATGCTTAACTGTTCAAGGCCAGAGCCTTTCCGATAACTGAGGTCGCTTTTCATTATCCTTGGTTGCCCAGCCATTGACAGGCATCCTGGAAATATATCACAAATGTCAGGTTGGAAGGTCGTTTGTATACATTAGATAAATTTGAGCCATTTTGTGTTATTCTGGTATCCCACTGGAATCTTACTCAGAGGAAGCAAAAGGCCCAGGCCTTGTAGCTGGCACCACAGAGGAAGTAAACAAGGTGATTCCAGGGCTTTTTTTTGTAGAAAAAGCCCAGCAGGAACTCATTAGCATAATAGGCCACACCCAGCAGCAGAAACTCATTAGCATATTAGACCACACCCCTTACAGCGCAGCTCCCTCCCAGGATCGGCTTCCCCAGGTGCCCCACGCCTTGCGGGGTGCATGGGGAACCCAAGGGAAGGAAAGCAGTTTCTGGATTGGCTTCTCCAGGCACCCTGCAGCTTGTGAGGTGCCTCGGGAACCAAAAGGGGGGGAGGCTGTAGGCGTGATCAACTCAGAAGCCCGCCGGAACTCGGTTCCTGTGCGTTCCTGCCAGAAAATAGCCCTGGGTGATTCAATACATTAATGTTGATAAGTACAGCATCATGATGATTTGCATGAGTGAATTAGCCTCCATATTTCAAATATCCCTGATGATCTTTCATGCAATTTCCAGCTGAGTCAGATCCCACATTCAGCAAGTGATAATCAAATGTTGACGTACCTCAGATGACATACATTCTAACTGTCAACCAGCCCAGAGATTTGGTGTTCTGGAAAGTTCTTAAAAATCAAATGAAGGACATCTGGCAATCCAAAATATCTGATGTACCATCATCCCAGTATCGAGATGATACTCAGCTCTATCACATGCTTCCAACGGACCCCAGGGAGGCTGTGGAAGCTGAACAGGTACCTGGAGGCAGTTTTAGGAAGGATGAGGGCTAACAAGCTGAAACTTTATTCCAACAAAAAAGGAGGTGCTACTGGCAGGGGGGGATGCCTGACCCAGGAAATAGGTTATTCCCTGTTCTGGACGAGACTGCACTTCCCCCCCAGTTTCTGGTCGGAGGAATGGAGGTCTGACACGCTTTGCAAGTGCGCAAGGTGGACAGCGGCTCTTCTTGACAGCTTGGGTGGACAAATCCACCTGACGCAACCTCACACAGGTAGTGTGAGGACTAGCAAGCAATATAATCCAGGTTTGAGCAAGCTCGGTGAAGGAAAAGTCTCGGAGGAGACTTTTACAACACCTTGAGCACTGCAGCCGAAGAAGATTCCTGCAAGTATCTCTAAGGAGCCAAGCTGAGCTGATTAAATCAGCATAAAATCTCCAATTCCCCTGATTCCTTAACAAAGAAGACAAAGTTTAAACGTTGGGACCACATCTGAAGCGAAGTAACAACATAAGGTAACGGAAAAAAAGTTTTTGCCTTACCATTACCGCGTTTTGAAAGACGAAAAGCAGATCTGGTGAAGCAATAGACTGTTGCAGATTGGATGAGTGCAGTTTTGAAACGTTAAAAAGCTGAATTTGAACTTAAAAAGCCAAAAAAACAAGTTGTTTAACATTCCTGCGGTTAAGAAGAGTCGGGAGGGGGAGCCAAGCATCGCGAGACAAAGAGGGGAGGAGGGAACCAAGCATCGCGAGACCAAGCTGTGAGGATTGAGATAGGAAGTGACGGCTTGAGGAGCAGACAAGAAGGGGAACGGAGAAGAACCGGAAGAGAGCAAAGGGGACTGTAAAAACTGCCGGACCAAAAGGACTACAACAGGAAGTGACGTGCGGAGAGCAGACAAGTAAGCAAGAGGAAGGGACAAAAGGAAACTACGGCAAGCCAGAAGCAAGGTAAATAGACTGTAACCTTTGACACGAACCATAGAGGAGTTGCGCCCGCCATTTTGGATTTATAAAATTTTTAAACATTAATATTTCAAAAACTACATAATTTAGAAGGCTAAAACCAGTGGAATTTGAACTGGCAAGACATGCTTGTCTGAATACACTAATTGGTGACTGATTTGGAAAACAAGAAAAAAATCGATCTTCTTTAAAGTGACAAGACGGACCGCGGACTGAGACCGAGAGCAGCTACATGGTCCTCCCCTGCAATGGCAGCAAAAAAAGAGAGAGAACTGTTAGCTGTTATGGAAGCAATGGGAAAAAAAATGCTGGATGCAATAGGGGAGGTAAATGCAAAAATGGCAAGCGCAATTGGAGAAGTAAATATTAAAATAAATGCCATAGCTGCACAAGCAGATAAAAATTTTATAGATTTAAAATCTGAATTACAAAAGTTAACCACTAGAACACAAGACATAGAAACCAAAGTAAAAGAACTGGAAGAAAATTCTCAAAAAACAATAAAGGATAATGACAGAATGGAAAAGATGATGCACTATAGAGACATGCAAAACCATCTGAGATTTAGAGGTATAGAGGAAAAATTAGGTGAAGATATTTTTACAAGAATGCAAGAAGCATTAGCAGATTTTTTACAAGAGGAGGAGGAAGCTGTTAAAGAACATATGGATCTTGTTTACAGAGTCAATTCTACATACGCAAGAGACAAAAATATACCAAGGGATGTAGTAGTTCAATTTACAATGAAGAGGACAAAAGAACAAATCTACAAGAAATGTTTTACAGACTCCTTTGAAATAGGTGGAAAGAAAGTTATCGTAATGAAAGAACTGCCCGGAGCAATTTTGCAAGACAGGAAAAAATTCAAGCGTCTGACAAACTGAAAGAGAAAAAAATAAGATTTCATTGGGAAATACCACAAGGACTGAGTTTTTATTATGGTAACAACAAAATAGTGATTAAAAATTCAGCAGAAATGTACGCCTTTGTTGGTGAGAACAAGGAAGAATTTGGTGATATTTAAGACTACAACAAGATGGATTATAAAGTACTTTCATGGAATGTAAATGGACTTAATTCACCCCAAAAACGTAGAATGGTAGGTCACTGGCTGGAGAAACAAAAATGCAGTATAATTTGTATACAAGAGGCCCATCTTAAGAAACAAGACTACAAATATTTAATAAGAAATAAGTTGGGAGAAGAATTTTTTTCATTGGCAAGTAATAAAAAGAATGGAGTTGTAACATATGTCAAAAAAGACTTGGAACCTAATTTAAAGATAAAGAAGGAAGATACTTAGCTATTGAAATTTTTTTACATGGACAGAAGACTTTGATTGTGAATATTTACGCCCCCAACGGAGCTAAAGAATTTTTTTTTAAAGAACTACAAATGGAACTGGACAGTGTAAACTATGATCAAATCATGATGTTGGGAGATTTTAATGGGACTGTGAATAATAAAATAGATAGGCGCACAAAAAGAAAAGACGACACACTAGGGAAACTTCCAAAAAAATTTTTTGAATTGATAAAACAGGAAAAGCTGGAGGATATTTGGAGGAAGGTTAACCCACAAGGGAAAGACTATACTTTTTACTCTAATAGGCATGATTCACATTCAAGAATTGATATGATCTGGATGTCTACTAATCTAACATTTAAGACAAAAAAAGTTGAAATTCTACCTAGAATAATCTCAGACCATAATCCTTGTCTATGGACCTCTGGGCAGACAAAAAGACAAGGGAGATGGAGAATAAATGAAGACTTATTAGACAATCAAGAAATAGTTAAAAAATTACATGAAGAGACAGATTTATATTTCCAAGCGAACATACAAAAAGAAGTAAAAATTCAAACTGTGTGGGATGCGTACAAAGCAGTGATGAGAGGATTATTGATATCACTGAATGCTAAAGACAATAAAAAGAAAAGAGAACAATATGAAAACATTGTACAAGCCATTAAAGTAAAAGAAAAGGAACTGAAGAACAGACCAGGGAAAAAGAGACTGCAAAAGGAAATTTGGATGTTACAAGACCAAGCAAAAGCTATTTTGAATCAAGAGACTTACTGGAACCTGAAAAAACTGCAACAAAAAGCATTTGAAGGTGCAAACAAACCTGGAAAGTATTTAGCATGGCAATTAAAGAAAAAACGTGAAAATAAATTTATTACTAAAGTGATACGGGACAATATAGAGATAATAGACAATAAGGGAATAAAAAGAAAATTTTTTAAATACTATGCAAAGCTTTTTAAGAAGGAAAATAAAGACAGAAAAAGGATTAAAGAATACCTACAGTCATTAAAATTACCAAAACCAACAGAGAAAATCAAAGAACTATTTAACAGCCCAATATCACTACAAGAGATTAAAAATGCAATAAATGACTCAAAACTAGGGAAAGCACCTGGATCAGATGGATTTACAGCTAAGTTTTATAAATCGCTACAGGAATCGATCTCACCAGTGTTATTGCTATTCATTAATGACATAGGAGTGACAGGTGAGGTCCCGGAGACTTGGAAAGAAGCAACCATCTCACTCATTCCGAAAGAAAGTCAAGATTTAACCGATGTTAAAAATTATAGACCAATTTCTTTGTTAAACAATGACTATAAGATTTTTGCCAAGATTATAGCTGATAGGCTTAAGGAACATCTTAAAGAGACTATACAGACAGAACAAGCAGGATTTTTACCTAATCGCCAAATAAGAGACAACTTAAGCGTAGTAGTGGATGCTATAGAGTACTATGATAAACATCCGGAGAAGGAAGTGGGCTTTCTTTTTTTAGATGCGGAGAAAGCGTTTGACAATTTAAATTGGGATTTTATGTTTGAAGTGCTGGAACATCTTGAAATTGGAGTCTATATGCTTAATCTTATTAAGTCAATATATAGTGAACAGAAATCCTCTTTAATAATTAATACTGAAAAAACGGATTACTTTAAAGTGGAAAAAGGAACACGACAAGGATGCCCACTTTCGCCGTTGCTATTTATTTGGATTTTGGAAGTCTTGCTACTAAATCTGAAAGAAGATAAAGAAATTAAAGGCTTAACAATAAAAGGTTTTTCTTTTAAATATAGAGCCTTTGCAGACGACGTGATGTTTATAGCCGAAGACCCTATGACTACACTACCATATTTGTTGCAGAAAGTAAGAGAGTTTGGTGATTTGGCTGGGTTTTATGTAAATAAGAACAAATCGAAATTGATGTGTAAAAATATGTCAAATAATAAGCAAATTGAATTACAAAATCTTATAGAATGTGAAGTGGTGAAAAAGACAAAATATCTAGGTGTAAACCTACAATGAAAAACATTGATTTGTATAAGAATAATTATGAGAAACTATGGCAGCAAATTATGCAAGATATTAAAAGGTGGAATGTATTAAATTTGTCACTGTTGGGTAGAATTGCAGTGGTTAAAATGAATGTGCTACCAAGAATAATGTTTCTGTTTCAAACTATTCCAATTGTGAAAGATGTAAAAACATTCAAATGCTGGCAGAAGGAATTGACTAAGTTTGTGTGGGGAGGGAAAAAACCAAGAATTAAGATGAAAATAATGTGTGATGCTAAAGAGAGAGGAGGGTTCCAGTTACCAAACTTAAGGCTATATCATGATGCAGTATGTTTGACTTGGGTAGGGACATGGACTATGTTACAAGATAGAAAGTTATTGTCCCTGGAAGGTCATGACTGTAGGTTTGGGTGGTACGCATATTTGTATTATGGTAAAACAAAAATGGACAATATGTTTAAACATCATTATTTGAGAAGAACATTAATCGATACGTGGACAAGATATAAAAACTTTTTTCCAGAAGAGATACCTATGTGGATTGTACCCGCAGAAGTTTTAAATCCAGTATCACATCACAAAGGACAAGATTGGTTGACGTATAGAGACTTATTAACAAGACATGGTAAAGACTTTATATTGAAGGAGCAGCATCAGATGGACTTTGATTATGGTTGGTTAAGATATAGACAAATATATGACATGTATAGAAGTGATAAAAAATCCGGTTTTAGAGAAAAAAATAATGAAATAGAACAAGTTTGGGAGGAAGGTGGGAAAAAAATGATCTCTAAAATGTATAAAATTTTGTTAAAATGGTTTAACGCTGATGAAATGGTAAAAGAACAAATGGTAAAATGGGCGATAAACTTTAATAAAGACATTGAAATGGAATCTTGGGAATTTTTATGGAAAAATGCTATGGGTATATCTACATGTTATAACTTAAAAGAAAATTGTTTTAAAATGATGTACAGATGGTATATGACACCAAAAAAAATTGCAAATATTAATCAGAATATGTCTAACAAATGTTGGAAATGTAAAAAGAAAGAAGGTTCTTTTTATCATATGTGGTGGACTTGTGATAAAGCAAAGACTTATTGGTCTATAATACATGCAGAAATGGAAAAAATTTTGAAATGTACATTTAAGAAGTTGCCTGAAATGTTATTGCTTGGACTAGAAGAGATAAATGTAAAGAAAAGGACAATAATATGGTATATTATAACAACAGCAAGAATGGTGTATGCACAAAATTGGAAAAATGAAAAAATACCAGATGTGTGGGAATGGTTGAAAAAATTGTTATATATGGCTGAAATGGATAAATGGACTAGAAAGTTGAATGTCCTGTACTCAGAGACCTTTTTAGAAGATTGGAAAGATTTGAAAGAATATGTTGAAAAATACTGGGACATGAAAAATTACATTTATACATGGTTATAATAACATAAAGCAATAGAATTAGAGTATATGAATGTATTAAGGATAATTAGATAATGAAGTTGTTTTTTATTTTAGAATTATATAAGAATATAGAAAGTAAGAATTAGTATATAAGTATTTTTAAGATATATGACCGTTACCAGAAATGTAAACATAGATATAAGTATTACTATTTTGGATAAAGTAGAAAATGTGTTATGCTTCAGATGTGGTGGGAAACCGCCAATACAAGATAAAAACAAGATTATACAAATAGAACAAAATGTTATATAATATGGAAAAAAAGGATTTGTATAAGATAAATGTATTAATTTCAATGTTTTGAAAAATAAAAAAAAAAATTACCAAAAAGAGAGACTGCACTTCCCCTAAAGAAGCAGGCTCATAATTTGGGGGTGCTCCTAGACCTGGCTGTGCTGTTGGCTAAACATGTGACAGCAGTGGCTGGGGATGCCTTTCGCCGATTTCAGCAGGTGAGCCAGTAGCAGCCCTTCTTAGGCACAAAAAACCTTGCCACTTTGATACATGCCCTGCTAACATCTAGATTGGATTTATTTCAGTGTCCTTTGTGTGGGGCTGCCCTCGAAGACTGTCCGGAAGCTCCAGGCGGTACAGAATGCTAAAGCCAGTGTTGACTGGAGTGGGTCATAGGTACTACATCATTCCAGTCATGGTCCATCTACACTAGCTTCTAATTTGCTTCCAGGCTCAATTCAAGGTGCTGGTAATACCCTTCAAAACCCTGTACAGCCTGAGACCAACATACCCTCAGGACCATCTTCTCCCGCAGAAACCCGCCTGTGCACTTTGAGGAGGCCCTGCTTCGGTTGCCCCCACCATCTGAAGCTAGACAGGCAGCAGCCCAAGGCAGGGCCTTCTCGGTTGTGGCATCAAAAACTTTGGAACTCTCTCCCTGTTTCCCTCTATCAGTGTCTTTTGCCAGCAAGTGAAGCCTTTTTTTGTTTTGACTGGCCTACCCCCAGTAACGGTTATTGGCTCTCCTTCTGGCATTGTCTAAGTGTTCTTCATTGAATTCTTTTATAATCTTAAAGGTATTTTTAATTGCTCAAATGTTTTAACGCTCTTTGTGCTTGCCCCTTGTGGACCCTGACTGGGTGGAAAGGTGGCATTAAAACGCCTTAAATAAAAGGAATGAAAGAATAAATTTGGGGGCAGTCATTTTATGGCAAATGATGTCTGTCGTGATCACTTCCTAAGCTCTAAGTCATCTGGCTTTCTCCCTGTCAGAATTGAAGAAAATCTCAAACAAGATCACTGATGCTCAGCAAAACAGCATTACATCATCTCATCCATCACTTCTTGGTTCTTACTGAAGATCTCCATCATCTTCTCTTCCTGGCCACCTGGGATTTGATCTGAGCAGCTGCTTGGGTGGGATTTGCCTTCCCTTGGGACCTGCAACCAAGCCCAAGCCCACAGAAACCACAGGGTGGTGCTATTAAAACCTTCTGTCTCCTCGATTAAGTTGAGGCTGACTTAAAACAACTGTTGTGGGAAGAGCTACTCTTTTGCTCGCCCCAACTCCCAGACACAGCTCCGGGTCATTCCTGTCTTGGCATTAGTCTCTGAGCAATTTCTAATAATTGTTCAGTCATTGACAAGCATTATATCATGCAGAGGGGACTAGGCCACCGTTATAAGAACGCCCGTCTGTCAGAAAATACTTCATACTCTTGTAACTCCCTGTCTGAAAGAAAAAAATCCAGCGAGACTGCCCCTTCTTATCCCTGGTGAGGGAGGAAGAGCATCTGCTCCGCACCCTGCATCAGTGATTTTAATTACCCTCTCCCTTAACTATTCTTTATCTACTTGTTCGACTGCCTCGGAGAGAGTCTGACAAGGATGGGGAAGTTGTGGCTCCCCCGTTCTCTGCTGCTTTGTGTCTTGCCGCATCCCTTAACTTCAGGGCACACCCAGGGCTGGTCCCAGGTTTTTTTGCACTGTAGGCGAGGCGAGGCGACCTTCTGGCACCCCACCCCCCACCCCCCTTGGATTTTGCAGGCAGAACCCACAGTTTACAGAGGTCGGTGGGTGCCTTCCTAAAGAATTATCGTCCTGCTTGCAGATTTTGTACTTGGGAACAGAAGAAAACAAAGGATGCGGCCTTGGGTGAATAAGAGATACGATGTGGACTGTGCTGTTTCTGCCTCTTACAAAAATCAAAAACCACTTTTCTAAAACTGGGAGAAAAGTTGGCCTTGGAGAGTCTGGCCTAAGTGGACTAGGGCTGCCAACCTCCAGGTAGGTCCTGGAGACCCCCTGAATTACAACTGATCTCAAGACTACAGACTTCAGTTCCTCTGGAGAAAATGGCTGCTACAGAGGCCAGACCCTATGGCACGAAACGCCACTGAGGTCCCTCTCCTCTCCTCCCCTCCCCAAACCCTGCCATCCCAAGGCTCCACCCTCAAATCGCCCAGAATTTCCCAACCTGGAAAACCCCAAGTCTGTCTTGGGGTAGTTGACAAAAGATGATGCTTACTGCAACCTGCCTCAGAAATAGGGTGGCCAAGGGTCCCGCCCCCAGCCCCCAGCGGGGATGGGGTTGAGCTGCCAGATCCAGTTTGGGAAACTGGAGGCTTGGAGGCGGAGCCTGGGGAGGACCGGAACCTCAGGGGGGTACGAGGCCATACAGCCCACCTTCCAAAGCATCCATTTTCTCCAGGGGAATTGACCTCTAGGGGGACTGATTTCTGTAGTCTGGAATAAACTATAATTCTGGAGATCCCCAGACCCCACCTGGAGGCTGGCATCCCTACTTAGAAGTGCTATGCAGTTGAATGAAGCTTGTCTAAAATACATATAAATGAGTAAGAGAAAATGAAAGCTCTGTGGATATTTTGAATGGAACTATACCCCAGAGGTGAGGACAGAAACAAAAAAGTTGGACTCCCTGTTAAATGTGGCCGTTGTATACTTACAAACACTTGCCAATATATATATATATATATATATATATATATATATATATATATATATAAAAGATAGCTTCTCAATGAAACAGAAAAACCCTCTGATTTTTGCAAAGGTCTCCTAAACTGTATTAAAAGATACAAATCTCTCTGTCAGGCAATCCTTCATCTTCTGCAAGGAACGGAGATTAAAATTAAATTCTTAGAAATCTGCAAGCTTTTCTGAACAAGATGGAAAGAATACCCTGAGGCAGAACAAGGGTGAGGCTGCTTTCTGTCTGTGCCTTTTTTATTTAAACATATTTAAGTGAAAAACAAGTGTGTTCTCGAACTGCACTTATTCAAGACAGGAAATATACTTTCCATTTGAGCTTAGTCCCTTAATCTTATAACTCAGAAAGCTGGTTTGTTGGTTTTTGGATAGCCTGTGATGACTATCGTTGCCACAGCACAATTTCGGTGAACAAAGGCAAACACATTTAGTAGGGGTGGGTCTATGATTACAATCACTTGACATATCTGCACTGCTTCACTGCCTCAAGGGAGACGGAAACAGAATTCTACAGATGTCAATAGGATGCTAAACTGGCCGGCTGTTTGAGGGCTAATGACTCAGAAAAGCCCTCTGCCTCCAAGTGATGCCAGGGAAGTAGATCAGGGTTGCCAGATCTGGGTTGGGAAATACCTGGAGACTTGAGCCTAAAGAGGGCAGAGTTTGGTGAGGGGCTTCAGTGGGGTGTAATGCCATAGAATCCACCTTCCAAAGGGGCCAGGTGAACTGATCTCTCTCGCTCACCTGGAGATCAGTCATAATAGCGGGAAATCTCCAGCTACTACCTGGAGGTTAGCAAATATAAAGTACTGGAGTCGGAGACGCTTGTAGTGACATCAGCTCATGAAGTTTATTGATGGGAGAAGATGACATACATGCTGAGGTCCAGGGGCCTGCTTATATTCACACTGACACTGCACCCCCGACCTTGCCCAATGAAGCAGATAGGTTAGGTTTCCCGCAGATGTACATTGTAGGACCCTCGTCGGATCCTAAGCGCATGATTCGTGGGAATTATGATCCGGTCGGGCTATTGTCTGCTGGATCAAAGCTCAGGCATCTAGCCTAACCATGTGTGTTTCGGCAACCACACGGTGGTTGCCATTAAAGGCATTACAGCAACCCCAGCTAGAGCTATTCTAAAACAGCTGCCTTAGTTGTGCCTTTCAGAACATTAGGTGCCCAGATGTGGGGTCCCAACTTTGTTAAGCCTGTGGGCGTTTTGGGATGTTCAAAAACAGGCAGTGGGCGCTTAGACAAAATGGCTGCCAACTGTGGGACACAAAATGATCACAAAATGGTTGCCACGTGACTTATAATGGAATGCTGGGGGTTCCCAGCTAAGTGTCTTCTTCTGATGGAGCAGCTGTTTCTAAACGAGTGCTCCCTGCAGACATAAAGGTGATTCTTCTTGAGGTCTTCTGAAGTTCCTCCTGTTCCAGAGAGATGGAGGAAAGGCAAGATTGGCTTTTTAAGTAGGGTTGCCAATTTGAGATATTCTTGGGGATTTGGGTGTGGAGGCCAGGGATGGTGGGCCTTGGGGAGCTAGGGTTTCCAGATCCCCTGGTTCAGCGGGGGTTTCCTGATTTAGGGGGGGCTCCTTCCTGCCACCAGCCAGCCGGTGGCGGGGGAAGCCCCGCCCCCAAGAGCGACCACCTGCCCCCCACCTTTTCCCAATAGCGTTCAAGACTCTTTAAACACTGCTAGGGAAAGGCAGGGGTTGCACAGCTGCACTCTAAGCCCCAAATTTGGGGTTTGGAGCACAGCAGGTGCACGGAACCTCCCCCCCTTCCCAGCAGCGTTTAAAGAGACCCTTTAAATGCTGTTGGGGAGAGGCGGGGGACCGCTGCACCCCAACGTGATGACATCACTTCTGTGTGATGTCATCACGTTGGGGACATCCCCACCCCCTCCAGTAACACCCCCCAAGGGCAACCATATGGGGAGCAGAGGGGCTTCAGCAAGGTACAATGCCATAGAATCCACCCTCCAAAGCAGCCCTTTCCTCCAGGGGAACTCATCTCTGCAGCCTAGAGATTAGCTGAAAGTCCAGGAGACCTCCAGGCCCAACTTGGAGGCTGGCAGCCCTACTTCTTAGTTTGGGAACACCTACTTGGGGAGAGAAGGAAGGGGGCAGCAAGAAGTACACTGGTGGGCACCATGGAGCCACAGACACCACGTTAGAGACCACTGGTCTACATGGATGGCTGCTCACAAATGGTAGCTTCTCACAATCGGCGCATGAGCACTAAACGAGCCCTTCTATTGCACTGGTCCCCACCTAGTTCCCAGGCACAATTCCCAGTGATGAGTCTAACCTTCAGAGCCATAACTGACCCTGAATTCCAAATGAATTCTCCTCCCCATCCAGTTCAGAAGTCTCTCTGTTCAGCTGATGCTAACCCATCAGATCCCTTGGAGCAGCCTGTCACTCAAAGCTCTCTGGCTCTGTGAGGAATTAACCCTTCATAGCCCTTTATCTGTTTGTACAGCACTTCTAAGCTTTTTCAAGGGCAGTCCGTCACAGTTCCTCTTATGTTCTTATAACTATTACCGATTTCTCTAAAATTCACTAATAACATTAGTATGCTACCCTTAACCTTCCCTTGTGCACACATGTGGTCTTTCAGAGTATTTTACCCACAAATTCTCAGAGCCCATTAAATAAACCATGTGTTATGACTAGGTCAACACAGCTGACTATGAGAAAGGAGCAAAGAGGGCCTTGCTGAGACTTCAGACCAATGAATTGGGTAGACAGGCAGCAAAGGACAGGACTGAAGCAATCAGACCCTTGGAAAGGATGCAGGAAATCCTGGGGAAATGGCTACATCAAAGTCTGGGACTGCTGTGCACAGAGGGAAAGAAATCTGTCAGCAGTTCCCATGCTTACACTGCAGCCCAAGGGACTTTGGTTGCTGTTAACACCTTGGCCCCAATCCATGGGAGAGACAACGACATCTATCTTATCACTCCACTAAGCAAACACTGAAGACTTCCTCCAGCCTAAGAAGCCTTCCTCTGACTTAAGCAGGATGCATGCCATCATGCTTTGATTCCTGGGGGGTTTTCTGCATTATATTCAGCAGGGCTTTTTTTGTAGAAAAAGCCCAGCAGGAACTCATTAGCATAATAGGCCCCACCCAGCAGCAGAAACTCATAGGATATTAGGCCACACCACTGACAGCACCGTTTACTAGCATATTAGGCCACACCCCATGTTACCAGAAGAGCGGTCATCCAGCCACACCCACCTTTTGCTTCTTATTCTGTCTACCTTGTTTGTTGTCATAACGCAGGGCTTTTTTTGTAGCAGGAATTAATTTGCATGTTAGGCCACATACTCCCAAGGTAGCCAATCCTAATGAGTTTCTGCTGTTGGGTGTGGCCTATTATGCTAATGAGTTCCTGCTGGGTGTGGCCAACTTAGGAGCCAGCCGGAACTCCGTTCCTGTGCGTACCTGCCCAAAAATAGCCCTGATATTCAGATATCCTTTTTTGTTTACTGTTTTCCAAGATTTATGCAAAGCTGGCAACATCCAAGTGTGGTGTGGAGATCTGCAGGAATTACATCCAATCTCCCGACTGCAGAGATCAGATTCTATAAAGACAATGGCAGCTTGAGAGGGTGGACTCTCTAGCACTATACCCTGCTGAGGTCCCACATCACACTCTGCCCTTCCCAGGCTCTGAGGGATTATTGGGTTAGCAGAGTCCTCAAGGCACATAATGCAGCAGAGTCTATCTGGATAGTGTGTGCTGTCAAGAAACGAAGTTACACACGGAGCTTCTTTCTCTTTGCAAAACTGCTCTAAGTCCTTTAGTGTAAGGAACTCCATTCTAGACAAGATAGGGACAGGATTCCAATCTACTCTAACTAGCTAGGATGGATAGAGATGAGGAAGCAGGCCGTGCCCTCGTGGTGCCAAGATGGAGAAGGCTAGCGTAGTGTGGAGAGAAGGTGTCAGGCTGGAAGGAAGGAAGATTCCCTGAGAGTAGCACTCTACACATCAAAGGGATAGTATCAGAGCAGTAGAAGGGAAGGATGTTCAGGATCCTGGCCTATCTCTCTCTCTGACTCTCTATAGTCCCCCTCTGATGTCTGAGGCTAAGAGACAGCACAAAGTCCTTCTCTTCCAACAGGCTCCACACCCAAATCTCCAGGAATTTCTTAACCTGGAGCTGACAACTTCTAAGCCCCAGGTACTCATTAGCATAACTAGGATGGGGTAGTAGCAATAATCCATGGGTGAAACCGAGATATGGTTGCAAAATGGCGGTCACTCCTGTTGAAACAGTTGAAACGGTTGAAACACTTTTAGACATGATTTTGAGGTGGCAGAAATCAAGAGGAAGACCCAGCATAATGTGGGCTGACTCTATAAAGGAAGCCACGGACCTCAGTCTGCAAGATCTAAGTAAGGCTGTTAATGACAAGATGTTTTGGGGGTCATTAATTTGAAGGAGGAGGAGGAGGAGAGGAGGGATTGGATTTATACCCCTCCTTTCACTACCTGAAGGAGTCTCAGAGCGGCTTACAATCTCCTTTCCCTTCCCCTCCACACCTCAGACACCCTGGTCCAATCTTCTTGAAATGTGGTGGGTATTTAGGGGAGAGGCCCCAGCAGCTACCCTGTAAGTATGGAGCCTCTCCCTCAAACCTCCTCTCCTCCAGCCCCTCATATACCCTATGAGTGTTTGCTATTGACTTCAATGGCCCATAGGGTATAATGGGGCTAAAACTGACATTCCACCAGCTGAATGGGTCTGCATTGCCAAAACTGACATGCGGGGGTCATTCGGCAGCTGGAACAGATGCAGCCAATCTGAATCAGGCCCCAAAAAATTATTTGCACACCCCTAGAGGGCACAAATGGCTGTGGTGGCAAGACCCTCCCCCAGCTCCCAGCGGACCTGTGGAGGAAGCAAAGTGAGAAGGGGTTTAAAGTTTAAACCCCTTCTGTTTAGAGTTGCACTGTGGCAGCACGATTTTTCCATTGTATTCTATGGGGCCCTTCTTGCTTTGCTCCCCTCCGCCTGCCTTGGCAGGCCAGCTGGGGAAGGGGAGGGGAGGCTTTTGAAGATGCCCCCCCCCTTTTGCTTCCCTTTCTGACACACTTCCAGTGATGTCAGGGGGCGTGGCATATGCTAATGAGTTATGCTAATAGGTATGCTAATGAGCTCCTGCACTTCTTTTTCTACAAAATGACCCCTGATTATAACAGATTCACCGCCCTGAGTTGGCATCCCTTGTGTAAAGGAGATGAAAAGGAGTTAAGTAGCAAGCAACACCACTTCCAGGACCAAAGTGGTCTGGGAAGGAATTGTGCATTCCCACGCTACCATTCCCCCACCCACCCACCAGTTTCTTTATTAGCCATGTGTTTAGCAGCAGCCTGACATAGGAAATGTTGTATGTGAGCGCCTGGTCTATGCACAACTTCTGCCTGCAAAGATCTTGGTGTGCCAGCAAACCCAAGAGGGGCAGTGGGGGACATGAGGGTTTACTTGGACAGATGGCACTGAGTATTTTGCTCCCTCCCTCTAGTGGTCAATTCGATATTACACTGACTTACACTTGTGGTATCTACCTGAGGATTTAAACTGCAGGTTTTAATGCCGGACATAGAGCAGTGTAATATTGAATCGGCCACTAGAAGGAGCAGAACAGGTACGGAACAGGCACACACACACATCCCTGAAGAAACAGCAACTTACAAGCAAGGAAAATGAGAATGAGGAAAAGCCCACTGTTTAAGAAGATTTTACTGGCAGGGAGATAAAAGGGTAAGAAACATCTCTGGTTGAAAGACGGCTACTGAAAGCCACAGAAGCCCTGCCAGGAAAAAAACTTCTTTTTGATCCTCCCCAGATCATTCAAATAATTAAGAGTCATTTCCTTCTCTCCCTCACCACCATAACATTTAAAAATTGAAGATATAAATATGGTCTTTTGCACTGCAGTAAATCCCCCAAACTATACCATATAAAAGAAGCCCTGGGGCACTGCAAAATGTTGCCGTCTCGTATGATATAAATTACTATAGCATCACCATCACTGCTTTTCTGCAGTGGGTTCCCTTATACCTGTCTTGTTCCGTTCATGCCCTTGCCGTTCAGTTTGCAGGTTCAGGAAATTAATCACTTGTGAGGCTTTGGTTCCCTGAGAGAGTCCTAGCTAAAATTTTAGGACAGAGATTAATTAAAGAAAGCTCACTGGAAGGATTTTCTTCATTCTCCTTCACTAGAAAGCATGCATACTACAGCAAATACCCACAGCTGCCATAAACCCTTTGAGGGATAAGAGAAAGTAGAAGCCTTTACCATACAGGTAGAGCCTACATATTTTAAAGTTTGCAGATTATTCAGCAGAAAGACTCACCCCACAGAGGTTAATTTAAAGGCAGTCTTCCTTACGATCAAAGTGGAAGATAAAGGAGTCACAGCTCTCGCACCCATTTCCCCCAATCTTGTCCTCTGCACCCACACTCATAGTACACCTGAACATCTGCTGTTAATGTAAGATGAAGGAGACTGCAGAGAAGTGTCGAGCTCTTTTGTTGCATAGATATAAGGAGAAATGTGGAGCCTGAACATTTCTTCTTATATCTATGCAAGAAAAAGAGCTCGACACCTTCTTTATCTTTTATGATGTAAATAGGAGAGTAGTACATTCATTGCAATAAATTGTTATCATTCTACAATCTAGCTATTTCTGGTTTTTTAAAAGCCCCCATAAAAGTCTGGGAGGAGGGAATGGCAGCAACAGGGACTGGGGTAAATGGCACCAATGAAGGAGGGACATGGGAAAATGCACATTGTCTTATCCATACGGTGTTTCAAAGGCACGTTGCCCACAGCTGATCCAAAAAGATCATATCAAATCAGGTTTGGGAAAGATGGCAGAAAAGCAGAGAAAAACATAGCAGTAGAATGAATGGAAGATGATATCATGTGGATGCTCCTGAAGACAGGGCAGCAGCAAGGAAACAAAGGCAGAGCAAAACATCTGTGTGGAAACAGCACAGATGTGGCAGCAGCCGATCAATATGTGTAAACCTTGATCTCTCATAACAACTAGGGCTACCAGCTCTGGGTGGGGAAATACCTGGATATTTGGGGGGTGGAGCCTGAGGATGGGGTTTGGGGATGGGAGGGACTTCAGTGGGGTATAATGCTAGGGAGTCCAGTTTCCAAAGCAGCCATTTTCCCTGTTGCCTGGATACCAGTTGTAATCCCTCCACCTCGCCTGGAGGCCGGTAACCCTACATAACAACACATGAAGCGATGGGGGCAGTCCAAGCATGTGCAGAAGCCAATTTCCGTCTCCCTTCTGTATGCCCTCACCCTCCAGCCTACCACATGCCTCTACAGTCAGGGCCTCGGGGGGGGGGGAGCAGCAGGGCCATTGGGCCCGGGCCTCATATTCTTGAAGCCCCCCCTCAAATTTACACTTTTGATGTCAACTCTTAATTTTGTTATAGTTACAGACACAGGAATGCTAGCCTTTTCAACCTCCCGTTTTAAATAAAAATGGGAACATTTATTACCAAGTGTTACAATGTTCTCTTTCTTATTGTATTAAATGTAAACATTTAAAATGTAATACTACTAGTGTTGTATCAGTGCTTTTGTACTTCTTCATTTTTTAATTTATGGGGGGGGGGGCTCAGAAATGGAGGTGGCCCGGGCCTCTCTTGACCTCTGTGAGGGCTCGTCCACAGTGGCCTTGGGAGCAAGTGCAGCCCCCCCCCCAACTTGCTCAGATGCCGTTAGGGGACTTATTAGTACCTCAGGGTTTCATCCCTAAAGCCATTAAGGGAGTGGACCACCAGCGCTACCGTCTCCTCTGCTTCTGCTTTGAGAAACAGGGCTTTCACAGCCCCCCCCCCCCCCAAACTCATTGCCAGGGGCAGCTGCCACTGCTTGGAACCCCAGCTGGGGCTTCCCTGCTGCCACGGCCTGGGGCAGCTGAGGCTGGTTCTGCATTGGCTTTTCCCTCCATTGTTTTAGCAAACTCACGTTGGAACAGAAATTCTCCTCTGCATTGCATGCTGCTTTCACTTCCTTTGAAGTCCAGGGTCCAGGGTCCAACTTACCTTACCAACTTGCCTTTCTCCATATATACCCCAGCGAGCACTGAGGTCGGGGTCAACCCATCGTCTAGAGGTTCCAGGCTTTAGGGCCGCTAGACTCACCAAAACGAGGGCCAGGGCCTTTTCGGTGGCAGCTCCCATCTGGTGGAATGAGCTCCCAGAGGAGATCAGGGCCCTGCAGGACCTTGTGCAGTTCTGCAGGGCCTGCAAGACGGAGCTCTTCCGCCAGGCTTTCGAATAGGAGCCACCACCGACGATTCCACCAACGATTCCATCCATCAGGTATACCATCTTTGATGTAACCAGCCCGAAATAGCCCTGGCGGGCGGCAGGGGGGATATGGAGACCTACCACTGAGTCGCCACTCTGATAAGATGTTATAGGAAGCTGCTTGTAATCCTGTTAGTCATAGGAATTTATTTAACTGTTTAAACTGTTTTAACTGCTTTTAGTCATTTTAATGTAGTATTTTTGGCCTACGCGCCCATGTAAGCCGCCCTGAGCCCGCTCGCGGGGAGGGCGGGGTATAAATCGAAAAAATAAATAAATAAATAAATTGATCATCGGATTTTATGGTAGCCTCCACCCTCCATGCTACTTTTGCTTCCTTTGATCATCAGATTTTATGGTACCTTCTGCATAGATTTATGGCTGTTTTATGGCCATTCAAGGGCAACTTTGCAGTCAGTACAGCATTGCCCTGAGGTATTTGAATATGGTTTTGAGCTGCACTTTTCCTTCCCAGTTGAGAAAATGTGGAGCGAATGCCAGATGCAGAAACGCCCTGAGTCAGCGATGCTCTCCAGAGATGACTCCAGCCTAGCTCAGGACCATAGCCCCTCGGGGCTGCTATTTTTAGGTGGCGCAAATAAGACTACAGTGGCAGCCGTCCTGTGAGTCAGCTCCCGAAGGCTGGGATGGGGGAGAAGGGGCCAAGAGGAGGCATTGCCCCTGCCCCTCAGTCTCCTCCCTCCCCCAAAGTAATTGAATTGCTTACAAAAACCGTGGATGGTGGGCACCATCTTCAGAGTCGCATTTTGTCCCTCACCTCTTCTCTCACATGGAGGAGGGGATTGTCAGAGTGCGTGTTGATCCCTCCATTAATGACTTATCATAGACACACCACGGGGGGGCACATACACACACTCACACACTCGTGCTGGTGAGGAAAATCAAGG
Organism: Lepidodactylus listeri; assembly: GCA_029233225.1. Lineage (NCBI taxonomy): Eukaryota > Metazoa > Chordata > Lepidosauria > Squamata > Gekkonidae > Lepidodactylus > Lepidodactylus listeri. Next base: position 108,106,780 of record JARCFY010000006.1, on the reverse strand, counting down.
ACAGGATACTTGGATCTTGATGGTCACTTTACCTTTTCCGTTCAATCCAGCCTGACAAAAAAAAAAGGCTGGTAAAAGGCTGGTTTGAATATAACCCCCCCAAACTGTGTTTAACCTACCTTGAGCCAGCATGGGGTAGTGGTTAAGAGCTGCGGGCTCTAATCTGGAGAACTGGGTGTGATACCCCACTCTTCCTCCACATGGAGCTTGCTGGGTGACCTTGGGCCAGTCCCAGCTCTCTCAGAACTCTCTCAGCCCCACCAGCCTCACAAGATGCCTGTTGTGGGGAGAGGAAGGGGAAGGAGATTGTAAGCCATTTTGAGAAGAGAAAAGCGGGGTATAAAAACCTTTTCTTCTTGAGTCCCTGTGAGAAAGTCAGACCATAAATACCTAAATCAATTAAAAAGAAATACAAGTGGTTGTGTGAATGATCAAACTGACCCCCAGTTAGAACACAGGCACCAACATCTGGTAGCAGAATGTGGCCAGGAGCAGGTCAGAGGCACGAGCCGTCTGTTCCACAACAGGCAACTTGCTTTTCCCCAGACAAGTTTCCAAAGCTCAGATGACTGCTTTGAATAGCCATTTTTGGACTCCTTTCAAAGGCTTTGTCTCTCTGCCTTCCCACTCCGCCAGTTCCTCAGCCTCAACCATTCGCTTTTATAGTCGCTCCAACCTAAACACCCCCTTCTGAGATTTTTTAAAAATAATGCGCTTTCTGAATGTGGAAACGGTCAGCATATTAACACTGCATGATAACTTGTTGAGCCACAGTGCTGTGGGAGAGAAAATTGCGCCTTTTGATTTATTTTGGTTTGGCGGACATGGCTGAATGGGCCTACAAGAAGTAGAGGAGGCATTCTGATCGCTATAAATGATGTCTCCATGATTCTGTCAAAAAGACAGGAAGCTACAGGTACCTTTCACCATGGGGTTACCTTAAACTACAGGAATTGCCCCAATCTCTATGGGGTTTTTTTACCATATGATTTTGGGAACATCCTAGAGTATCATGGTGATGACACTTCTGATTATGCAGCCAGACATGGAGCTGAAGTGCCGGGAAGCAATATTTCACTATTTCACCAGGTCTCTTCCCCACCCCCCCACCCCCGCCAAATCAAAGGCTCCTAAGTAAGCTCAATAATCATGGGATAAAAGGACATGTCCTCTTATGGATCAAAAACTGGCTAATTAATAGGAAACAGTGTGAGTAGAAGAAGAAGAAGAGATTGGATTTATACCCCACCATCCACTCCCCAAGGGAGTCTCAGAGCGGCTTACAAACTCCTTTTCCCTTCCCCTCCCCACAACAGACACCCTGTGAGGTAGGTGGGGCTGAGAGAGTTCTTTCCCAAGCTGTCCTTGAGGGAACAGCTGGTCCAGAGCTATGGCTTGCCCAAGGTCATCCAGCCAGGTGCAAGTGGAGGAGTGGGGAATCAAACCCGGTTCTCCCAGATTAGAGTCCACGCACTTAACCACTACACCAAACTGGCTCTCCAGTATAAATGGGCAATTTTCACAGTGGAGTGTGGTAAGCAGTGGGATACTGCAAGGCTCAGTACTGGTTCTGATGCTTTTTACCATGTTAATTAATGATTTGGAGTTGGGAGTAAGCAGTGAAGAGGCTAAATTTGCGGATGATACTAAATTGTTCTGGTGGTGAGAACCAGGGAGGATTGTGAGGCACTCCAAAGGGATCTGTCAAGGATGGGCGAGTGGGCTTCAATGTGGCAAATGTGGTTCATTGTGGCCAAGTGCAAAGTGATGCACGTTGGGGCCAAAAATCCGAACTATAAATACATGTTGATGGGGTCCAAACTGGCGGAGACTGATCAAGAGAGTGATCTTGGAGTCGTAGTAGATAACTCACTGAAAATGTCAAGACAGTGTGCAACTGCAATGAAAAAGGCCAGTGCTATGCTGGGGATTATTAAAAAGGGAACTGAAAACAAATCAGCCAGTATCATAATGCCCCTGTATAAATTGATGGTGCAACCTCAATTGGAATGTTGTGTGCAATTCTGGCCACCACACCTCAGAAAGGATGTTGTAGCACTGGAAAAAGTGCAGAATGATAAAAGGGTTGGAACACTCTCCTTATGAAGAAAGGTTAAAGCGCTTGGGGCTCTTTAGCTTGGAGAAACGACGGCTGAGGGGTGACATGATCGAGGTTTATAAGATTATGCATGGGATAGAGCAGGTAGAGAAAGAAGTACTTTCCCCCCTTTCTCACAATACAAGAACTCGTGGGCACTCCATGAAATTGCTGAGCAGTCGGGTTAGAACGGATTAAAGGAAGTACTTCTTTACCCAAAGAGTGATTAACATGTGGAATTCACTGCCACAGGAGGTGGTGGCGGCTACAAGCACGGATGGCTTCAAGAGGGGATTGGATAAACATATGGAGCAGAGGTCCATCAGTGGCTATTAGCCACAAAATATAGATAGGAACTCTTGGTCTGGGGCAAGTGATGCTCTGTATTCTTGGTGCTTGGGGGGGGGCAACAGTGGGAGGGCTTCTAGTGTCCTGGCCCCACTGGTGGACCTCCTGATGGCACCTGGTATTTTTGGCCACTGTGTGACAGAGTGTTGGACTGAATGGGCCACTGGCCTGACCCAACATTGGCTTCTCTGATGTTCTTCTGTTCCCACCTGCTGCCAGTGCTGGACTGACAACCCTCCTCTCTGAGGATGAAGTGGAGCGGGGGAGAGAGCCACGTGTGTTGCTCTGAGCTCCTTGGAGCTAAGGTGGGATTGAAATGTAATAAATAAACACAAAGCAAGTTGCACTACATAGGCTGGCTGATATGCGGAAAGGCCACCACCTGAAGCATTTTTGGGTGCATCATAACATGGAGATCTGCCCTTAACTAGCAGCACTGCCGTGTTTTGTGCCAATGAATTCTGTAAAATAATTTGTATTATGTAAAGAAACATTTGTTCCCCTTCTCTCTGCATGGCCCCTTCCCAGATATGGGAACTGCAAAGCAAAATTTGTGTAAAGATTGTTTAAACATAAAAAAATAAAGGTAGGTTTTGTTTTTTTTAAATCATCCCTGCATTCAGGCTGGGTGACTACATGTGCATTTCTTTGAATTTGCAGGTAGGTAGGTAGGTAGGAAAGAAGGAAGGAAGGAGGGGAGGGAGGATGGCAGGGAGGGGAGCAGTGTTCCCGCTAAGCTGAGTTAGTGTGAGCTAGCTCACAGTTTTTTAGCCTCTGGCTCACACATTCTTGTCTTAGCTCAGGAAGGATGGCTCCAGAGCAGACTAATTTATGCAGTAGCCAAATCACCTGCTCACAGTTTTCATGCCAGTAGCTCACAAAGTAGGATTTTTGCTCACAAGACTCCGCAGTTTAGAGGGATCATTGGAGGGGAGGGAAGAAAAGGGAAGGGAGGGAGGGAGGAAGAAAAGAGGGGAGGGAGGGAAGAGAAGAGAAGGGGAGAGGAGAGGTGGGGAAGGAGGGGAGGGAAGGAGAGAGGAAGGGGGAGGGAGGAGGAGCTTTTTAGCTTCTGAGCAGTATAAGATTTATGATGCCCTGATGTTTTTGCTTCCTTTTTTTCAAATGTGTGCATTTTGCAAACAGCGCAGCAGGTAAGTGGGATGTAACAACCGAGTCTCCATTTTTACTGTTTTCTGTATAAGTTTTCCTTTGCCTTTGAATGATTTACTTTCAGAGACCGTCGTGGTTCCAACAATACCTGGTCTTTTTCATGGCGTGTGACGTCAAGACATGACAAGAGAATGGAGTGCGGCAATTAAATGTTAATAATGCGCTCCGAGATGGGCTTTAACAACTCCAAATGGGTACTTAAAGTACGCCCTGAATGGACCTGATGCTATTACACTGATGACTGTGGGATGTTCAAAGTCTTAAAAATGCTCAGGGTAAATATTTTATAACAACATACAGGAAAGGCCTCCGTTCTGAACGGAATACTCCCGTGTGCCGGCTACATTCTTCACTCAGCCTTCTCTATGGCTCCTCTTTTAGGGCCATCTGCTCGGGAACAGCTAGCTCACAGTCTCCCACCATGGCTGGACCACACCTTCAGAAAGGTCTACCAGAGTGGGTGTGAAGAAGGGCAACCTCACTCCCGACACTCGGGAAGACGTTATTCCAAAGAGTTTGTGGTGGAGAATAAACTTGTTATTTTAATTCCATGCATTTTCTAATCTGTAATCTGTGCATTTTTAAAATAGGGATGCCAGCTCTGAATTGGATTTTATTTTATTTTATTTTGAAAACAAATTTTTATTATTTTTCCAGTTACAAAACTTTACATAGTTACTTTTGAAATATTATCATCACTATCCGTTTTTCTATATAGCTATGTATTCCGCTTACAATTCAAAAATTTTGGGACTTCCCGCCTCACCTATACCATTATATATATAATAGCAATTATAAAAATTGGATTTTAGAGGGGGTGGGGTTTGGGGAGGGGAGGGACCTCTGCAGTTGTATAATGCCACGGAATCCACCCTCCAAAGCAGCCTTTTCCTCCAGGGGAGCTCATCTGGGTTGTCTGGAGAGAAACTGTAATAGCGAGAAATCTGCCAGTGCCACCTGGAGAGTGGCAACCCTATTTTAAAGGGTGTATGTGTGTGGTTTTGATCTGTGCCACTTCTATTCTCATCCATCGGATCATTATGTTTAGTGTCATTGTGATCTGGTGTAGCCTTGTTAGCCACCTTAAGTCTGATGAAAGAAAGCAGCATGTACATTTTAAAATAAGCCACCAAACCGGCTTCAGAGGTGTTTGTCTCTTTCTGGGGTCTTTCCTAAAATAGAAAAAGAATACCGTGATGCACACTGAAAGCACAATCCATGCCTACTTGCTTCTCCCTGAAAGCCAGTCTTGTGGCCTTAACAAAGAAAGGTATTCCATATGTCAAGTGACAGACATTTCCATTTGCCATCACAGTTCCCTCTAAGCTGCGCTGGGGGTGCTGGTACATTTTAACAGGCAGCTCAGGGGTTGTAAGCAATGCTCCCTCCAAGCTGTGGAGTCCTGTGAGCAAAAATTCTACTTTGTGAGCTACTGGCATTCAAGTTGTGAGCGAGCGATTTGGCTACTGCATAAGTTAGTTTGCTCTGGAGCCATCCTTCCTGAGCTGAGACAAAAATGTGTGAGCCAGAGGCTAAGAAACTGTGAGCCAGCTCGCACTAACTCAGCTTAGAGGGAACACTGTCATGTGTTACCTTTTGATTGTACTCCTACATGACACATTAAGATTTATTCAGCCCACTGGTGGGTGGGATATGTATAGAAGTCTGGCGCTGGTTTCAATGGCATTTTAAAGAGCTGTCTTGATTGGATCATGATCCTAGTTCATTGTGACACACGAATTAGCATGGGGCGGGGGGGGGGGGGGTTGCAATGACAGAAGGTGAGAGACTGGCTCACACCTGCGTGGATGTCACCTCAGTTTGTATCACAGGGACTCACAGCTGAGATGCGTGAGACCAGTGCAGCTGAAATGGGGTTTTGGAGCTGACTTGATGGGCGAATATAAAACTTTTGTCTGTAGCTTTTGATCTGTGACGGCTGATGGACACATGCCAGCCACTAACTGGATGTGATGAGTGTACATGTTCAGTCACTTTGCCATCTCCCCTTTGAAATGTGGTTACCTAAAGTTGCCTTGGACTGAAGTGGTAAACCCCCACATAAAATCAACCTTCAGTACCATAGAAACCTACAAAGGTCCCACTGGGAAACGGAGCGTAACTTTTAATAGAATTTCTTACTTTTACTAAGGATGCCAGGTTGCTATCGACCAGGACCCGGGCATTCTCCCTGGCGGCACCAACGTACTGGAACGAGCTCTCTGGTGAGATCAGGGCCCTGCGGGACCTCCAGTAGTTCCACAGGGCCATGGAAACGGAGCTCTTTCGACAGGCATTCCAGTAGGAGCAGCCGCCATTGACTGAGCCGGCACCGATCTGCCACCAGAAGTTATTTAAAGGGGTTGCACCGTGGAACATGTTCTAGAAGCCCTTTATTATACTGTGCCGCCAACAATATATATTATGGCTTTAAATTGATTGTGTAATTTATATTGAAATGTATGGTTTTACTGGTTTTGTGTAAGCCGCCCTGAGCCCACTTTGACGGGGAGAGCGGGGTAAAAGTGGACTTATAAATAAATAAATACATTCATTTTTATTTTCTGGACTCTTCTGTTTCATTGGGCTATGATTTCTAATCTGCTAAATTCTGGACACTGAACTCTTTGGGGAATTTGATCCAGCTGGAAGTTGAGTCTAGCACTTTTGTGCTTCATGTATTGAGAACTGAGGTACTACAAGAATTTATAATTAATGGAAGTACACCTCTTGTTGAATGTTTATTGTTATTTTTATTAACATGTGTTACATTGGCTGTGTCTATTTTGTATTCAGTTTACTGAGGAAGCATTAGTGAAACGAAGAGAAAAAGCTGGCATCTTCGTCTTCCTTCACTGGATACTGTGCTCTGAAAAGTTTTTTTCTTGAAGACATGTTCTTGAAGATATTGTGAGCTTTATGCTTTGAGTGTGAAAGACATACTTATACTGTGAGCTTTGTATCCTATTGCAATACTGTAACAGACATTTTCTTTGCATGTTTTGATTAGGAGTCATTTGATACAAATGGTTTCTCTGCATCATAACAGTGCTATGATTTCTAAGCCATGTCTATAGCTGGGTATCATTTATTAAAATAGGAATTGATGATGAGGAGGAGGATGAGGATGAGGAGGAGTAATGGGTTGGATCCTGTGCTTCCAGTCAGCCAGTAGGGGAACCTTCCTCTGAGACAAGAAGCCTGCTGCCAGGGCAAGGAGTTTCAGAGCCGAACGAAAGGACACTGCATCTCTGAGTCGGCCATGGAGACACAGAGCCCTTTTCAAACCTGCTTTCTTACTTTTAAAAACTCCGCGGGAGCCCAATCCTACGGGAGGCCATGGCAAGGGGGGAGGGTGGCCAGGTCTCCCCCCACCCCAGCCACCAGCCGGGGATGGAGGGGTAGGGCTGCTAGCTCTTGGTTGGGAAACTCCTGGAGACTTGGGGGTGGAGCCTGGGGGAGGGCAGGGACCTCCATGGGGTACAATGCCACAGAGTCCACCCTCCAAAGCCTCCATTTTCTCCAGGGGAACTGGTTTCTGTAGCCTGGTGATGAGCTGTAATTCTAGGGGATCTCCGGGTCCGAACTGGAGGCTGGCATCCCTACAAGTGGGGGATGGGGGGGGGTCTGTCACCCCAGTATGGCTGCCAAGCGCCAGGTGGTACCTGGGGATCTCCTGCTGTTACAACTGATCTCCAGGCCAGGTTGCCAGGTCCCTTTCGCCTGCTGGCGGGGGGACAGGGAGACATTCTGGGAGTGGGAAGTGACATTGCCCCCCCCATTCCCCCTGAAACAATGACATCGCACGCAACATGCCTGCATCATCCAGAAGTGGCATCAGCATGTCGGCAATGTCAGGGGCAACACTCTGGATTTGGGGCAAAACTCTATGGTAAAATCAGCGTAAAACAATAGAGTTTTGCCCAAAAGCCAGAGCGTCACCTCTGATGTTGCCAATGTCACTTCCAGGTGATGTAGGCATGTTACATGTGACATCACTGTTTGGGGGGGAGTGGCCAGTGGCAGGCAGGAGCCTGCAAAATCGGGGGATCCCTCCCTTCCACCGGACAAATGGCAACCTTATCTCCAGGTGACAGAGATCACTTTTGCTAGAGAAAATGGCTGCTTTGAAAGGTGGACTCCAAGACAATATACCTCTTCCCAACCCCCACCCTCCTCAGGCTCCACCCCCAAAATCTCCAGGTTTTTCTCAGCCCAGAGCTGGCAGCCCTATTCCACCCCCACCCACCCCCGGTGTTGTTTTCAAGAGCTGGAACAGCCGTGCAGCCATGTTGGCCCTTGAAAATGGCATGGAGGGAGAAATATCTCCCTTTCCGATGACTTGCAGAAGTGGCTATTAGCAAGTGAAAATACAGGGGCCGTGAATAAGCTCAAAGAGGGACTGCACCAAGGCAGTGTTTCTAAACCCTGCAAAATTAAAATGTCAACCAGTACCGAAGCTGAAGGAGTATTAATAATCCCTTTAAAAATGTCTCGGATAACATTATGTAAAGCCCGATGTCTGTTATTACCTCGGCGTTGCTCCTTCCCCCTCCGGCTGTCCTTATGCTGATCATCTTAACAGCTTTCATAGCTCCGGGTCCAGAACTGCCACTCCTGTCTCAAGACATTTTCTAATGAACTGGCTGTGGGGGCCTGACTGAAGTGTCAGAAGTGCCCAGAGAAGGAAAAGGCAAGGTGACAGTTTTGCCATTCCAAGACAAAAGAGGGGGGGAGGGCCCTGACCTGGATAGCCCAGGCAAGCCCGATCTCATCAGCTCTCGGAAGCTGAGCAGGGTCGACCCTGGCAAGTACTTGGATGGGAGGCCTCCCTGGAATACCAGAGGCAGGAGGCGGGGGCAGGCTTTAGTCAGCCACCTCTCTGAATATCCTCCAGGCCCCCAGAAGGGGTTATGACTTCCAGGTGCATACATACACACACACACAGATACCCAAAAAAGAGAGGGGGAGGGAATGATGAATATCACCAACATGGAAATGCGGCTGCTGGGAAAGGAAACTATATGTCATTCACACAACTGCATATACAGACAGAATAATCACTGCATGTGCAGGCAAGAGAACTAGAAAAGACCAAGAGTCCAGTAGCGCCTTAAAGACTAACAAAATTTGTGGCAAGGTCACTGCTCACTTCTTCAGGTACAGCTAGAATGTGAGTCCATTTGTCCTATATTCTGGAGAGTAGGGAAACATTTTAACCTTCCAGGACATTCAGTTGCTGACTTAAGGCTAGCATTTCAAAGGGAGATGAGAAAGAGTTGCTGAATTGCAACTGATAATGAAGATCAAGACAATGCATCCTCCTGGACTGAATCGAGACCTAGGTTTTCTGTCTCATTGCCAATGCTGATTTCTCCACCCCTACTACCCCTCTGAATATCACACCTAATCCCATCTCACCTGCTATTGTCATTCACCAGTCATTTGGCTGCTGTTGTCATTCAGCATTTGAAATCACTCCATTCTCCAAGATATAATGACAGATGGATTCACATTCTAGATGAATCTGAAGAAGTGAGCAGTGACTCATGAAAGCTCCTACCCTGCCATAGATTTTGTTAGACTTCAAGGTGCTCCTGAACTCTTGCTCTTTACTCCTGCTACAGACGGAGTAACATAACTACCCATCTTGATTTATCTTCTTGACAAGATAACTGTAACTGTAAACTATTTTATGATATGTTGCATAAGCAGTGGCATCTGATAAGGAGGGCAGGGCTTCATAATCAGCAAACCTGTGTGATATGTTTCTGTTGTTATTTCTTGGGAGCTCATGTCCAGGATCGAATGTTTGCATTCCATGACCCTCACCCATCCACACACTTTTTAAAGTCTTCCAAGAACAAAGAAAACCAACAGGTCTGGAGAAAGGTCACACCTTCACCTTTTTTGGATACAGCCAAACAGGGCTCTTTTCGGGCCGGAATGTATCAGAATGGTGTTCCAGCTGGCATCCGAGCCCACCCCACCCCTTCCCGCTGGCGGGAAAGGGCCCCGCATTCCGGATCTCCACACAGAGATCAAGCGTGAGGCCTCAGCTCCCGGCTCTTTGCACTCAAAGGGAGCTTTCCCTTTAAGTGCAAAGAGCCAGCGGGAAAGGGCCCCGCGCTCTGGATCTCTGCGGAGATCCAGTGCGAGGCCTGGCCTCCCGGCTCTTTGCACTCAATGGGAGCTTTCCCTTCAAGTCCAAAGAGCTGGGGGGAAGGAGCCCCGCACTCCAAATCTCCGCGTGGAGAACAAGCACGAGGCCTGGGCTCCCAGCTCTTTGCACTCAAAGGGAGCTTTCCCTTTAAGAGCAAAGGGCTGGGGGGAAGGGGCCCTGGCTGTCACAGCTCTCTCTATTGGGCTTGTTGCCATGCCTACACTCTCCCAGCTCCTGGTAAGTGCCTCCCCCCATCTCTTTTCCCTCTCCCTTTCTCTTCTTTCTTCCTCCTCTCTCTTTCTTTTCTCTCTTATTCTCTCTTTCCCCTTCCTTCCTTCCTTCCTCTCTTTCTTTTTCTCTCTCTTCCCTCCCTCCCCCTTCCTTCCTTTCCCCCTTCCTCTCTTTCTTTCTCTTTCTTTTCTCTCTCATTCTCTTTGCCTTCCTTCCTTCTTTTCCCCTCCCTCTCTTTCTTTCTCTCTCTTCCCTCCCTTCCCCTTCCTTCTTTTCTTCCCCCCTCCCTCTCTCTCGTTTCTCTCTCTTTTCCCCTTCCTTTCGTCCTTCCTTCTTTCCTTTTTCCCTCCCTCCCTTTCTCTCTCCCTCCCTCCCCCTCCTTCCTTTCTTGTTGTTTCATTTTGTTCTTTGTGTTTTTGTAAAAAAAATTTATTGAAAAAGGGGAGGGATGTAAAAAAGCAGAGAGCCCAAGCAATGCTTGTTTTGATATCTTTAATTTTTGAGAATCTCTTTAGTTTTCTCATGGCATCTTCTGTTTAAGAAAAGTAAGTTTGAAGCCCGAGTGTAACTAGTTCATTGTTCTGTCTTGTTGGGAATGGCTTGCAAATATATGTGTGTCTAAATCTGTATTAAAGTCGTTTGGTGCTAAATGCCATGCAAGAGAAAACATCTGAAAAAGTAGCTTCATTGTTGTGTGTGTTGGCAGAACACTTGACTTTTGCATGGGGGACTTTGGGGGACATCTGCAGAGAAACAGAGTTGTAACCAGGGGTCATTTCGTAGAAAAAGAGGTGCAGGAGCTCTTTAGCATAACTCATTAGCATAACTTATTTGGACATGCCAAACCACCTGATATCACTGGAAGTATGTCAGAAGGTGAGAGAAAGGAAGGAAGGAAGGAAGGAAGGAAGGAAGGAAGGAAGGAAGGAAGGAAGGAAGGAAGAAAGAAAGAAAGAAAGAAAGAAAGAAAGAAAGAAAGAAAGAAAGAAAGAAAGAAAGAAAGAGGACAATTACTAATACAAGCCTCAGAAATACCACTATTCTGGGAGGATAGCTTCAGTGGTGGCTGAAGCCTTCGGAAGGCTGGTCAGAGGAACAAGGGCCTTTCCAGGGGACGGGGTCATTTTGCTGCAGCCATGACACAAGCAGGCATTCCCCCATGGGGGGGGGGGGCTGGCACCAACTCCCGGAGCTGAGCTCCCCGAGCTCCTGCTCAAAATGACCCCTGGTTGTAACTAAAAATGAGCATGGTCAGCAACACTTTGGAGATTGCCCACTTTTTAAATTTCACAAAACAGGCAGTTTTTTTGAAGATGATGATTGTCCCTCTTCTCCTGCCACTGGGCTGACATCTGCCTTTAATGGGCCAGCAAAGCTGATGTTCTTAAACCTCCTAATAAGAGAGATTTCTCCTTCTGAGGAGTTGACTTCCAATGATTGGTGATCTTGTGATGGTAGTGATACTTTGATGTGGTAAAGCCCACCTGTTCACAGGATCATTTTACCTGTGGGAAAGACTCTGCATGGTAACCTCTCCACTAGTACATACTTGCTTGTAAAAAATATTATGGTGTAATAATTCAGGTGGGTAGCCGTGTTGGTCTGAAGCAGCAGAACAAAATTGGAGTCCAAAGTTTCATCCAAGGTATAAGCTTTTGTGTGCATACACACTTCTTCCATCTGAAGAAGTGTAGGTGGCACATGAAATCTTATACCTTGAATAAAATAGTCCACAAACTACTCTCGTCCAGTGCATCCACAAACCTACGGCTGTTCTACCAGTGAAGTAGGGTTGCCAACTCCAGGTTGAGGAAATCCCTGGAGATTTGGGAGTGGAGCCTGAGGAGGGTGGGGTTTGGGGGAAGGAGGGACCTAAGCAAGGCATAATGCCATGGACTCCACTTTCCAAAGCAGCCATTGACCTGAGCTCTGTAGTTTGGAGCTCAGCTGTAATTCCAGGAGATCTCCAGTCCCCACCTGTAGGTTGGCAACCCTAAAAATTCATGTTCAGCGTACTAGTTCTGCAGGAAGGCAAGCTCAGATCCATGGGAACCTAACCTTTAGGAATTGATTCCAATCCAGTGTGGGAATAATTGTTGGACACAGGGCTATTTTTGTAGAAAAAGCCCAGCAGGAACTCATTAGCATAATAGGCTACACCCAACAGCAGAAACTCATTAGCATATTAGGCCACACCCCTGACAGTGCAACTCCCTCCCAGGATCAGCTTTCCCAGGTGCCCCGCAGCTTGCAGGGCGCATGGGGAACCCAAGGGAAGGAAGGCAGTTTCTGGATTGGCTTCCCCAGGTGCCCCCACAGCTGTGGGGCACCTGGGAAACCTGAGGAGGGGGAAGGCAGTTAAAACGGCCTTCCCTTCCTGGATCAGCTTGGCTTTCCCAGGTGCCCCGGGGGCTTGGGAGGTGCCTGGGGAACCCAAGGGGAGGGCTGTAGGCTTTGCCAACTTGGAAGCCAGCTGGAACTCCGTTCCTGTACGTTCCTGCCCAAAAGTAGCCCTGGTTGGACATAAGATATTGGTTCAGGCAAGATTTGGTATAGATGGGACCGGAAATAATGTTTTTATTGGTTTTGTCAAAACTGTTTTGACAACAAACAAAGTACACAGAATAAGAAGCAAAAGGTGGGTGTGGCTGGATGACCACACTTCTGGGAACATGGGGTGTGGCCTAATATGCTAATGAGCTGCACTGTCAGGTGTGTGGCCTAATATGCTAATGAGTTCCTGCTGGGCTTTTTCTACAAAAAGAGCCCTGCAGCCAAATATTAGAAAGAGAGATCACGTGTGAAAACACACAAAGTATAGCTTACCAGGAAGAGATTCTTCCTGATATGTTTTCACTGTGCAGGAAGCTTGACTCAGGTAGTCATTTATTTTCAACCTGCATCTTTGTCTTCAACACTGCTCAAGGAAAACAGAGCATTTAATAACATGCCCCGTCTTGCTTCTGCTGTGCCACCAGTATTTGTACTCCAAGTATTTTCCAGTGGGTTTTTAAGACAGGGAGGACTGAGATAGATATTTTGTAAGATTATGATTCTTAGAACAGCTGGAAAACTTTTGTTCATTGACATCAAATGGGATTGACTAAACATGTCACCGATCCTGGTGGGGAAAAAAGGGTTTGCTAACTGTGTCAAAATATTATCACATATTACATCTAAAAATTACACTCACAGTGGAGGTTGGGTAAATGATCTGCTAATCTCGCTCCAGAAACTGTGAAGATGAGAAATGTGATTCATCGAGTTTTAAAGCCGCTAATGAAAATGGTCAATATGCATTCAGCTATTTTTAATTCCATGGGATTGATTTGCAAGTGTGCAGGGACAATCCAGGCCCTCTGCTGCATTCTCCCCGCCCGTCCCATACGCCTCCAGCTTGGTCCTCCAGAGGGTAAGCCCCTGGAACATCTCCTGCTCCCTTGTTATATGTACCCACTGCCCCTGTTGCAGATCACTCTAGCCTAGCCAAAACCTCAGCCGTCAGGCCGATAGGCCTCTGTTACTCCTTTCTGACCACACCACTTCAACTTCCGCCTGCGGATAATTCTGTTGGTTGTTCTCCCATCCAGTGCAAACATCTTGCCCTTTACTTCCAGTGCTCTCCCCGGTTGTCATCTTTTCCGTTCCTTTGGTGAATTGCTGTGAAATGACTTCCCGGCAGTGAGGTTAAATTTATTAGTACTTCTGACACTCAACATCATTGTGCTAAAGAGAAGTACCTCACTAGTGCACATGTGGTTATAGCTCTTTACTGCTGATGTTCAGAGCTATTTTCTTTTTACTTGTTTTATTCACTTCATTGACACCCCACCTCTCTCCCCAATGGGGATCTTCATCAGTTTACATCATGAGAGCCAGTTTGGTGTCGTGGTTAGGAGCGCGGACTCTAATTTGGGAGGAACGGGTTTGAGCCCCCACTCCTCCACCTGCAGCTGCTGATGTGACGTTGGGTCAGTCATAAGTTCTCTCAGAGCTGTTCTCTCAAGGGGAGTCCTTGAGAGAGCTCTCTCAGCCCCACCTACCTCACGGGGTGTCTGCTGTGGGAAGGGGAGGGGAAGGGAAGGGAAGGGAAAGGAGATTATAAGCACTCTGAAACTCCTGTGGGTAGTGAAGGACAGGGTATAAATCCAACCTCCTCCTCCCTTCCATTTTATTCTGACCACAACCCTGTGAGGTAGGTTAGGCTGATAGTATGTGACTGGCCCAAAATCTCCCATTGAGTTTCTTTGGCAGAGTGGAGTTTCAAATCTGGGTTTCTGAGATCCCAGATCAACAATCTGTATTCCACAGGCTCTCTCCTCCAGATCGTAGGAAAGGTATTCCTTTACCATCAAAGCTCAACAGTCTTATATTAGGAAGAATTTCCAAATAATTTAACCACCTTTTCACCACTCACCTCCCCCCAACGTGTTATTTTATTTATTTATTTTTATTTATTCGGCTTGTGTGCCGCCCTCCCCGCCAGGCAGGCTCAGAGCTGCTCACAGATAAGTACACTAAAACATTTAAAACAGATAAAATCCAACATAACATCACAGATTACAATAAAAAGATAAAGTGCTCAAGATGCATAGATGGCATAATAAATACCCAACTGATGGTACTCGCAATCCTCCAAGCCCTCGGCTGAGATCATGATGGTCGTAGCAGGGATGGAGGGGAAGGCAAAGGAGGAGGCGGCCCCTATTTATAAGCCTGGCAGAAGAGCTCCATCTTGCAGGCCCTGTGGAACTGCACAAGATCCCGCAGGGCCCTGATCTCCTCTGGGAGCTCATTCCACCAGTAAGGGGCCACCACCAAGAAGGCCCTTCCCCTAGTGGCAGCGAGCCTGGCTTCTCTGGGGCCTGGTATAGCCAGCTGGTGTTGGGCCCCAGACCATAGTGCTCCCTGGGGTACATACGGGGAAAGGCAGTCCCTCAGGTAGGTTGGACCCAGGCCATTTAGGGCTTTAAAGGTAAGAACCAGCACCTTGAAGCGAATCCAGCACGCTATAGGTAACCAGTGCAGTGCCTCTAGCACTGGCCTGATTTGCTCCCATCTAGGGAGGCACATCAGGAGCCTCGCTGCAGCGTTCTGCACTAGCTGTAGCCTCCAGATTAGCAACAAGGGCAGCCCCACATAGAGAGCATTACAATAGTCTAGCCTCAAGGTGACCGTCACATGGATCACTGTGGCCAGGTCAGTGCGGTCCAGGAAGGGGACCAACTGCCAAGCCAGCCGTAGACGGTAAAAGGCCGACTTGGCAGTGGCTGCTACCTGGGCCTCCATTGACAAGGAAGGATCTAGGAGCACTCCCAAACTCCTAACCACCAGCGGAGGCACCAGTGTGGCGCCCCGTCGAAGGTCGGGAGTGGGAGCCCCAGCCTCGGGCCACTCCTTCCCAAGCACAGGACCTCAATCTTCGCCGGGTTCAGCTTCAGCCTACTCAGCCTGAGCCATCCAGCCACAGCGTGCAATGCCCGGTCCAGATCGTCCCGTCCAGCATCCAACCGGCCACCCAACATCAAATAGAGCTGGGTGTCATCAGCATACTGGTGACATCCCAGCTCAGCCCTCCGGACAATCTGGGCAAGGGGGCGCATATAGATGTTAAAAAGCATCGGGGATAAAACTCCGCATTCAAGCAGATGCCTCCCCTAGGCAGGACTGCTGCTCCCCTAGCACCACCCTTTGTCCTCGACCTTGGAGAAAAGCAAGCCACTGCAAGGCGAGCCCCTGTATCCCCACATTGGTGAGGTGGCAGGTCAGCAGTTGATGATCAACCATGTCAAATGCAGCCAACAGGTCTAACAACAGCAATACCGCCACACCACCACGATCTGGATGTCTCCGGAGGTCATCAGTAAGGGTGACTGTACCCCGGGCGAAAGCCTGACTGGAAGGGATCTAATATGGAAGTGTCATCCAGGAAGCTCTGCAACTGTATCGCCACCGCCCTATCAGTTTGCCCAAACAGGGCAAATTAGAGACCGGCCAATAGTTGGCCAATTCAGCCGGGTCTAAAGATGGTTTTTTTCAAGAGTGGGCAGACCATCACTTCCTTGAGTGCACCAGGGAACCATCCCTCCAAAAGGGACTGGTTGATAATCTCCCTCAGTGCACCTCGAAACCCCTCATGGCCGCTTTTAATCAGCCAGGAAAGGCATGGATCAAGGTAACATGTGGTTGGGCATACAGTCATGAGCAACCTGTCAACTTCCTCCAGGCTGAGCGGGCCAAAGGAATCCAAACCCAGATTCGAAGATGCGCAAGGGGCCTCAAGTTCGCTCATTGTTTCAACTGTGGTGGGGAGATCGTGGCAGAGCGCCAAGACTTTATCCGCAAAATAGCTCGCAAATGCCTCACAGCCAATAGCCAATTCCCTACTGTTTGGCCTGCCTTGTGGCAGTGCTGTTATAGTTCGAATTGTTCTAAATAATTGTGTCAGGCGTGAGCTAGCGGATGCAATCCCGGCCGCATAATAAACTTTCTTAGCGGCCTTGACTGCCAACTCATAGGCTTTCATAAACATCCTATAAAATGTTCTTGTTGCTTCATTGAGAGCCCGTCGCCACCGTCTCTCTAACCGTCTGAACTCTCGCTTCATACGCCGCAACTACTGGGTAAACCAAGGAGCGATCCTAGTACGGGAGCATAGAGGGCACCTAGGAGCGATCTCATTGATGGCTGTGGAGAGTCGGTCATTCCAGTCCTCCACTAGCTCATCCAACGAGCCGCCAGGGGGCTTCAGATCCCACAGTGCCATCTGGAGCCACCCAGCGTCCATCAGTCTCCACGGGTGAGCTAAAATCCGCTCACCGCCTAAACAGGGTTGGAGTGGGATGTCCAGACGGGCCTTCAGAGCAGAATGGTCTGACCATGGTACCGCCAAGACAGTAATCCGGTCCACTCCTATTCCCGCCATGAAAATCAAATCGAGAGTGTGTGTAGCCCAAGGAGAGGGGGTCATAACAAACTGGGAGAGTCCCAGCGCTGCCATGGATGATGTCAGGTCCGCCGCCTGAGTGGAAGCCATGTCATCAGCATGGACATTGAAATCACCCAGGACAATCAACCTTAGGTGTTCCAGTGCCCAGCCTTCTACGGCCTCCATCAGGGCCGGTAGGCTATCAGCCAGTGCGTTAGGCAGTCGGTACACCAGCCAAATCGCCACACTCTCCCCAGCCTCCAACACCAAGCCGACACACTCGATGCCCATGATCTCCAATGGCGGGAGTGCTCTAAAGGAGTAAGCCTCCCAAATGAGCATCGCATGCCTCCCCCTCGCCCACTAGTCCGGGATTGGTGCAGGACCGAGAATTCAGGTGGGGCAAGCTGGGAAAGCGCTACAGTTTCCCCTTCCCGCACCCAGGTCTCAGTCACACAAGCCAGATCTACCTGTTGTTCCACCATGAAGTCCCAAAGGACCATGGCCTTATTATTTATAGATCTGGCATTGCACAGCACCAATGTCGGAGGAAGGTTCTCTGTCCTAGCCCCACTGCTGATCACCTTCGGGATGGGTCTCAGGCTGGAAAGGTGCCGAGCGCGTTTATTTCTCTGCCTCCTTCATTTTACTTCATGCCTGGACCCACCGCTGTACTTTCCCCTCCCCAGAAGCACCGGTATCTGCTGGCCAGGTATCGCTGCCCCCTATGATCTCCGCACGAGCCTCAGATCGTTGGGGTATATTGCAGTTGCGGGTCTCCGCAGCAGCAGACGTCCTAACTCCCTACTTATCCTAACAATAATTTAATACAATTTGGTACACTAATATACCCTCCTCGACCAGTAAAAACATAAAGGCCGGAACTAAAGCCCCCCCCCCCCTAGCAGTACCTACTCCAGTAGGATAAATTAACAATTAATCCCCTTAGTGATCAATCACAACCACTGATCCCTCCCTAACCAATCTGATGATCACACTTCTGCCACCAAACACATACAGCTGTACTAGTACCCCCTCCCCCCCAGTCTCTATGGTCGTAGGACTCTCCTCCAGCCTCCCAGCTGGCTGATCTTCTCCTGTGGCTCTTGGAGGAGTTGCCCCCCGTAGCACAGCGCTCACCACCTCCAAGTGTCATATTTAAAATCAAGAACCCAGAAGAACAAAGCAATCTATGGCTTCTGAAACCCACTCTTCTTATGAATGCTTGACTCAGTCCTTTGAAACACAACGACTCCAAAACAAATCCAGGTTTTCACTAAGGGCATAAAACTGAGCTGGGGGGGGGGGCTCTCTCAAAGGAGAATGAAAAATTCTGTAAAATCCTGACTTAATTCGGGGGGAATGGGTACCCTTTGAGGCTAGTGGGCAGAGAGGTTAATGGTAAGAGTAAACACAGTAAACAAATTCTTGACTGTAGTTTTTCCCCTCTCCAGTTTGGTGTAGAGGTTAGGAGCACGGACTGTAATCTGGTAGAACCGGGTTTGAGTCCCCACTTCTCCACATGCAGCTGCTGGTGTGACCTTGGGTCAGTCACAAGTTCTCTCAGATCTGTTTTCTCAGGAGCAGTTCTCAAAAGAGCTCTCTCAGCCCCACCTACCTCACATGGTGTCTGTTGTGGGGAGGGGAAGGGAAAGGAGTTTGTAAGCTGCTCTGAGACTCCTTTGGGTAGTGAAGGGCAGGGGTATAAAGCCAATATCTTCTCCCTGCTCCCTTTTTGTTATTCTGTAGCAACACCAGGCAGATCCAATACAGGAAAGAATTCCTGACACCTGTCCGTCCCCCCCAAAATCCACCACTCAGCACACTAACCCAAAGAGTACAGTTTATGAGACAGGGAAAGATATAAGCACTGCAGGACTCTAATTAGGGCTGCCAGCTCTGGGTGGAGAAATATCTGGAGATTTTGGGGGTGGAGTCTGGGGAGGGCAGGGTTTGGAGAGGGGAGGGACCTCAGTGCAGTAAAATGCCACAGAGTCCAACCTCCAAAGCAGCCATTTGCTCCAGGGCCGCTGATCTTTATTGTCCGGAGATCAGTTGTAGTAATGTGAGATCACCAGACTCCACCTGGAGGTTGGCAACCCCACCTCTGATCCAGAATTCACCAGAACTTGAGCTCAAGAACTCATTTTCCATCTTGTAATGTTACACAAAGCAAGGAGGCCTTGGGCCACATGCAGAAGTCAAAGGGATTCCCTCGTCACTGGGTAATTGACAACAGACACCTAACGCATGACAGGTTGACAGCTGCAGGTGGTATCAGAAGAGAGACTTTTCAGGAGTTAATTCCCCCCCCCCCCAGTAGCTCAAGTAACAAAGTTATGGAGAGTCAAGCATAAAATTTGTTCATTTTGGGTGGGCAGTCTCTCAGCCGACCAGCCCTCCTATGCACCCTTGCATTGGGATTTGTGGCAGAAATGGGAGGGTGGGCAGAAATGATATCTGGAGATCAATCAATCATTACTGCACATTATTGGCTGTGCCCTCGGTATCACTTCAGCAGATGTTATGGCACTCAGCTGCACCCGACAGTGAGTGAAATTCTCTGTAGCCACTTAGCAGGAGTATATACATAGCTAGTCTCCCATAAGGGGGAGGGTAAGGAAAATTAAACTGCCAATGAAGTGCAGACGTGTGGTGAAAAGGTTGTCTGTATTTGCCCCATGAGTGGGATTCATCTCTGTCCCATAAGTCAAAAAGTATTGCAGGCCATTCCTCAATAGATCCATATTGGAAAAGATGTTCTGTCAGATCTTACTGAGGTAAGGATGTCCGCAAAGGAATTAAGTGAGGCCTGGGATGACTTAGTGAAAAATAAATCCGTGTTCTTTCACATTTTAAAACATTTTTTTCTTCAACACTGAGATTTATTAAGACATCCCTTCTCTCACAAAGCCTTACTCACCACTCTGTGCGGAGTTTTAAAAGACAAACATGGCATCTAAAAGCTTGAGATCTTGGTAAATGTTCTCTGAGGAGGATTTGTTGAATTAATATGGTTTCGACCCATGCAGTAATTGGCTTCGAGGAACTGGCCTGCTTATGACGTAAAATAAAAGCACTATTTAAAAAGGGGTAAAAGCCTGGGCCTGTTTCTCGTAATAATATGCATTGCTCCTCACTCTTAGTATTTGCATTGTTAAATATCTGTCTGTGTTAATCTTATTCACATTTCCATCATTTAGTGGGCAGGGGCTGTGGCTCAGAGAGGTAGAGCATCTGCTTGGCAAGCAGGAGGTCCCAGGTCTGATCCCCGGCTTCTTCAGTTGATAGGATCAGGCAGGAGGTGACGTGAAAGACCTGTACCTAAGATATCGGACAGCTGCTGCCAGTCTGAGTAGACAATACTGTCTTTGATGGTCCAAGGCTCTGACTCAGTATAAGGCAGCTATATGTGTGTTCATGTGTTCAACCATCAAAGTATTACCAAGGAAGCCTGCTATATCCCAGAAATAAGCCTTGTGACATAACAAATAATGGCATTTACTGTAAAATTAAAACATCATACAATGCCTTCAACAACAACAAAAATTGTCTAGGTTTATCTCTTTCTGTCAGTTACCAGCAAATGTTGGTTTTTAACAAGGTAGGCTGGCAAACGCTGAGAATTTCGGTAGCACATGCTGCTCTTGGGACTTTAACTTCAGTTACTGCTAATGGAAACCAAGGCTGCTGTGTCACTAGACTCCAGACCACAGCTGAATATTGGTTTCATATCCTGGTTAAATGGAAACATGTATTAGCATAACCATTGTTAAGCATAATATCAGTCATAGTTCAGGAAGGACGGAGAAGATATAAGGGTCCTCTTAAATTGATTTCCAGTTTTCGGCATTTCAATGGTGGGTGCATCTCCGGAGAGCTCCAGGAGATGTGGCCTGAACCCAGCGGACAGGAGGGGTGCCGAGTGGATTTCGGGCCCCCAGGAGCCCTTGTAGCCCAGGAGCCTGAGGCATGAGGGGAAGCCTCTCCCGAGGTGGCGACCGAGGGATAGAGGCTCCTCTTTGCCTTCATAGGTCCTGCAGCTGCGGCGCCTGATGGCAATGGGAATCACTCACCGGACAACTGCAGAGCCTGAAGCTGTTAAAAGCAAGAAAATTTGCCTACCTGAAGATGCGGAGCAATGCCTGCAAGAACTGTGAGTTCCCGGCTGCAGAGTCTCTGATTCTAACATAAGAAAGAGCAGGGGATTACATCCCCCCCACCTCTTTAAACGCGGCGATTCTTTGGACTGACTCAGAGAAGCTTCATTCTCAAATGGCTGGCTTTTGAGCAACGGGGGGCAAAGTTTATATAAGCGGACTTTAAAGCTGATTTTGAACTTTCTGGAACTTTGATTATTCTAAAATACTTTCTGGAACTTTTAGTCATAACAATGACTGGACAGGGAGAAAAGGTGGCGGTGAGACAGAAAGCTTCTCCAAAGACTGTTCCAGTACTTCCGGCAGCTAAGCCTGAAGCAAGTACAGATCTTTCTTCTGTATTAGCTAATGCATTGCACCCTCTAATGGAGCAGATGACTGCAGTGAACTCTAAGATGGATAACTTACAAAAACAGATTACTGAAGCCAATAGCAAATCTGAACAAACAGCTAAAGAATTGGAGAAAGTCAAAGCCAAGACTGAGACTTTTAATCAAAGACTGGATGTGGTGGAAAAAGAAAGATCAACTGATAAAGAGCATCTTTTGAAACTTCAAGTGGAAAGGTCAACATATTTTTTAAGATTTCAAGGTGTCCCTGAACAAAAAGATGAGAATCTCAAGAAGCTGTTAGGTGAAGCATTGGCTCCAATGACAGGTTTACAGGCAGAAGTATTACAAAGCAATATGGATATGGTTTACAGAATCTATCCAGAATTTTTTTGGGGGAAAAAACCTGCCAGGAGAAATTATGGTGAGATTCTCTAAGAAATCTACAAGGAATGTGGTGCTCAAGGCCACCAACAGGTCACCCTTGAAAATACTAGATGGTGAAGTTAAAGTGTTAAAAGACATTCCATTTGAAATTAGAAAGAAGAGGAAGCCATACAAAAATCTAACTGTATTTTTGCAAGCAAATAACACCATGTACATATGGTTAATACCTGAGGGTTTGATTTTCACCTACAAGGACAAGAAGCAAAGGACTGATTCTGTGCCAAAGGCAAAGAAGTTCCTGGAGCAACAGCAAGTGAGAAAAGAGAAAACATCCACAGTGGAAGAATTGGAGCAAGAGAGTATATATGGACTGGAGAGTTCTGGTTCTTCATCGCATAAAAGCTCCAAAGGAAAAGACTCAGATGCATAAAAAGGAGCAGCAGCACCAAAACTCCGGAAAGTCAAATCAAAACTTTATAAACGAAGGAAAAAGAATGTAGAAAACTCCTGTTTCTGATTTGCCAGAAAGTTTGATTTGTTTTTTTTTCTTTCATTTGTTCTTAAACCACCTATTTGTTTATTTTATATTGTTTAGGGCCAACAATAGAGTGTAAGCTTAGGATGCCTTGACATTATAACTATTTTCTTAGAAGTAATTGAAGCTACTACTTTAAGTTATATTTACAGCTTTGGCTCTGTATATATAGGGTTAGTTTTCAGTGGTTTTTTAGTTATAGCGTGTGTAGTCTATAGAAAATCAATAAATATATTAAATATATATATATAAGGGTTCTCTTAAATTAAAAGGGAGCCAGCATTACATCAGCTCCAAGTCATAAGACTTGTTGGTAGCTGTAAGATATTAGTATATCACACAATGTATCTCAGAAACATACCTTGGTCAACATCAAGATTTTGTTGGTAAACCATGGAATCCCGTTATTAACTAGCTAACACCACCCACCCACCCCCGAATTCCTCAGATGTACTAACAACTTCAGGAGCATTAATAACACCTTGTAAATACCAATATTCACAGAGTTTGATTTTACTGTAACTTTTTTTGGTCTAATTTATAAAATATGCTATACTGGGATGGAAAACATTTTATAATGCTACATTTGTCAATGGACAAACTTATTCATTCCAACCACAGTTAGCAGTTACCAGGGGTCATTTCGAGCAGGAACGCCATTCCGGGAGTAACAAACCCAGGAGCGGGCACATATGGTGATGCATTGTGGAAAAAAGCAAAAGCATACTAACTTGATCTGTATTTTCATGCTTGTTGTAGGGTAGCTTCCCTGCAAGAGCAAAGGAAACCTGAAGTGCCTTTAGCCAAAGTGTAAAGCTGGCTTACCAGCTCTGTGTTGGGAAATACTTAGAGATTTTTGGGGTGGAGCCTGAGCAGTAGGTGTTGCCTTCGGATACACTTCCGGTGATGTCAGGGGGTGTGGCATATGCAAATAAGTTATGCTAATGAGTTATGCTAATGAGCTCCTGCACCTCTTTTTTTTACAAAATGACTCCTGGCAGTTACTCACATAAAATAAGTTAATTGACCATTAGTGTGATCCTGTCATGATCACAGACATCAAAGAAATTCTCAAAATAGCTGCAGAATCCCAAGGGAAATAATGTTTAACTCAAAACTCTTGGAAGGCATAAATCCTGACATGGTATAGATCTCATCCAGGGATGGAACCAGTGGAGTAGGTCAAGGGGTGAAGCCCGTGGGGTTAAGGTCCAAGAAGAAGAGATTGGATTTATACCCCACCCTTCACTACCCAAAGGAGTCTTGGAGCGGCTTACAATCTCCTTTCCCTTCCCCTCCCCACAACAGACATCCTGTGAGGTAGGTGGGGCTGAGAGAGCTCTCTTGAGAACTGCTCATGAGAGAACAGTTCTGAAAGAACTTGTAACTGACTCAAGGTCACACCAGCAGCTGCATGTGGAAGACTGGGGACTCAAACCCGGTTCTCCCAGATCAGAGTCCATGTTCCTGACCACTACACCTAACTGAACCCAGGAATCAAAAGGTGAAGCAAAGAAAAAATACTAATTCATTAAATTTCCAGCTTACACACATACATTTCCTGTGTCTGAAAATATATCAGGGCTTAAAGGGAGACAGACAAGGCAGCTGCAGTATTTAGACAGGTTGCTTTTGAAACAGAACAAAGCCTGGACTGAAAATGAAAGTTAAAATTGGCTGCAAGCCTAATGATGAAAAGGTCCTTAAACTGTAGCACTGCGAATTCCTTTGCCTTAAACGGCGCTAAACGTTTAAGAACCAGCCTGTCTCCTATTCTCTCCACCAGATGGAAAAACAAAACAAAACTATATCTAGAAACTGGCCAGAAAGGGGGGGGGCAATAATTAGGGTTGCCAACAACAGGGGTCCTTTCGTAAAAAAAGAGGTGCAGGAGCTCATTAGCATAACTCATTTGCATATGCCACACCCCCTGACGTCGCCGGAAGTGTCAAAAGGCCACACATCCCTGACGTCATGGGCAGTGTGTCAGAAGGCAAGACGGGAGGGAGGGAGGGGGAAGGAAGGAAGGAAGGGGGGAGAGAAGGAGGAAGGGGGGAAGGAAGGAACAGGAAGGTAGGTAGGTAGTTGGGGGGGAGAGAGAGAAGAAAGGAAGGAAGGAAGGGGGGAGAGAGGGAGGAAGGGGGGAAGGAAGGAACAGGAAGGTAGATAGGTAGTTGGGGGGGAGAGAGAGAAGAAAGGAAGGAAGGAAGGAAGGAAGGAAGGAAGGAAGGGGGGAGAGAAGGAGGAAGGGGGGAAGGAAGGAACAGGAAGGTAGGTAGGTAGTTGGGGGGGAGAGAGAGAAGAAAGTAAGGAAGGAAGGAAGGAAGGAAGGAAGGAAGGAAGGAAGGAAGGAAGGGGGGAGAGAGGGAGGAAGGGGGGAAGGAAGGAACAGGAAGGTAGGTAGGTAGTTGGGGGGAGAGAGAGAAGGAAGGAAGGAAGGAAGGGAGGAAGGGGAGAGGGAGGGAGGAAGGGAGAGGGGAAGGAAGGAACAGGTAGGTAGGTGGGGGGAGAGAGGGAAGGAAGGGAGGGGCGCTTCTCCCCCCCACTGGGGCTGGCATTTCCCCCCCCTTGCTTGGGCCTGAGTGGCGTTAAGCCACTCGGGTGCGGGACGGGGCTCCTTGGCGGGGCCGTCGGTGGCCAGCCGCGGCCCCGCGGAAAGCGACGGGGGCGGGACGGGGCTCCTCGGCGGGGCCGGCGGCGGCCAGCCGTGGCCCCGCGGAAAGCGACGGGGGCGGGACGGGGCTCCTCGGCCCCGCCCCCCGGGCCCTTCTCTCCCGGAGCGGCGCTCCGGCTCGCTCCGGCCCCAACGGAGCCCTGGCCAACAACTTGGAGATGTCTTGCCTCTTTAGCTAATGATGCCTAGAAACTGAAATACCAATGCAATAATATACTGATGAGCAGCAGTCCTGGAAACATTGACTGAAGTTAGTGTTAAGGATACTAAACATGCTAAGCTTGATCTTGGCCGCCCTTTCCTTGAGCTGGAATAAGCAGGGGAAACATGCATAGTATATAACTGGGAAGGTTAACAGAGTATCTCGACCAGTTTTCCTGAACTAAAATAATGTGGGGATTTAATAAAAAATTAATAAATAAAAATTTAATAAATACGTCATAACTCCAGGGTCCTTTAATCTGCTGTTCCAGCCGAGATGTTTCAAGATACAATTTTAATATACGTGGCAGAATATAAATCTGATAAAACTGCAGCCTTTGGTGTATTTGGAGGAAGGGACAAGTTAGAATCTGCAGCCTCTCTATTCATTAAAACAGTTGGCTCTAAAGGAGGCTGTAGAACAAAGTTTTGAGTCCAGTGGCACCTGTAGGACCAACAAAGTTTTATTCAACTTGAATAAAGCTCTGTTGGTTTTAAAGGTGCCAGTGGACTCGAAATTTGTTCCACTGCTACAGACCAACATGCCTGGTCACCTGGATCTTTCTCCTAAAGGAGGCTGGTCATACTTAAGAGGAGAACTAGCCCAGTTTCAAGAATCTCCATAGATAGACCCATAGATAGATTACTAGAGGCGGAACTACAGTCTACAGATAGTTCCTTAAGAGGAACAGACTTAGATGGAGAATCCTGTCTTATTTTCCTCAACGAGGTCCCTAAAGTCTGTAGACAGTTTATCAAAACATCCTGTCCCACCACCAGCAGAGCTCCAAAGGAGGAGAGGAGGCTAGCTTCAGCCTCCTCCTCCGTCCCCTCTAACCCTAGCTTTTCTTTTATTACTATCTCCACTTCCCTCCACAAATGATACTGAAGGATTATGCAGAGCTGTGGAAAGCATGGGAGAATCTTCTGAACATCAGTTTTAGAGTTTCAGTACTGCTTGAAGGAAATTCTTTTGGCCACAGGGTCACTGAAAATGTTGGAGGAGTTATCCTTATTTATTCAGAAGAAGAGCCAAAGATAATAAAGTTAATACTGCTGGGGGAAAGTTTTTTAATTGCGCAGTGAATCAGGGCTTGGTGATCCTAAATGGCCTTGAGGATTTAAATCACCATGATGATTTTACATGCGTGACTCACAAGGGCACCAGTGTAATTGATTATATCCTGGTTCCCAGTAGGTTGTTTCCTGCAGATATGTGAGCTTAAGGTGGATGATTTTCGGGGAGGGGATCACTTCCTATTGAGACCACCTTCTGGAAAATAGTTAATAAAGGCCTATCCATAGCTTCTAGCACTGAATGCATTACCCCTTCAGCATGGAAGCAGTATTTTACTTCTGTTTTTAGAGAGACATCTAGTTCTGACCTTCAGACTGTTTAAATTGAATCCCTTCTAACTGATTTTTAGCTCCCGGCTTCTCCCGAGACTGTGACTCAATCGACTGGGTGAATGTGGTTGGGCAAAGCACCTGGGCCGGATTTAATTCTGATTTATTTATTGAAATCAAACTCTGTTTGGCGGAGCAATTTTCTGGCCCCTTTATTCACCCAAATTAATAAAACAGGGATTATGCTGGCCTCATGGAAGCATGCTATCATTGTGCTGATATACAAAAAATGTCCAAGAACTGATCCAGCTAATTATCGGCCAATCAGTCTGTTTTCATCTTTGGGTAAAATATATGTGGCTTTCCTTCATTCTGAGTTATTGACTTGGTTGGAAGCTGATATGGGTCTTCATCCTGAACAAGCAGGTTTCAGAAATGGTGCTGCTCCCTTAGGCCATTGTCTTGTTCTTTATAATTAAGCCAAGAAATATTAATCTAAGGCAGGTGACAGTCTCCATGTTGCATTCATGGATCTCAGAGCCTCCTTCAATTCTATTCCTAGATCCCATTTGTGGACCATATGTGCCCCGGAGAGCCTTGCACTCTGCTGATCAATACCTGCTGGTTGTCCCTGGCCCGAGGAACATCCATTTAGCCCCAGCCAGGTGGAACATAGTCCCGCATGCAATTAGGGCCCTGTGGGATTTGTTACCATTCTGCAGGGCCTGCTAAATGGACCTGTTCCGCCAGGCATTTGGGTAAGGCGACGGGTGTCCAGGAAATAAAGCTGCCCCCCCTGCTGAAGGTACCATCTTATGCAGCCCGGACGATACCATCTTGGATTTCAGTTACACCAATATTGGGGACTGTACAAATGGATGTATATTGTTTTAATGTTGTTTTAATGTTTTTTATTATTATTATATTTTGTTGTAATGCCATAAGGCCTAAGTGCGAATTGTGATCTGCCCTGAGCCTGTTTGCGGGGAGGGCAGAATACAAATGGAAAAATAAATAAATTCTGCAATAGACAAAAAGCTTTTATGGCTTATTTTTAAACTATATGAGGAGCCCTGTGTGCAGCTATGCTATGGCCCAAGTCAGCACACCAACCATATTTACTTTGCAAAAGGAGTAAAACAAGGTTATTTATTGGCCCCCACGCTGTTTAATTTCTATGTAAATAATATGGTACCTTTTATTTAAAAAAACACGCCCATCATGCACCTATACTAGCTGGTCAGGAATTACCTGTTTTGCTATATGTGGATGATACAGTCTTATTATCAAGATCTGAAATTGGCCTCTGAAAAACAATGAATGCTTTTACTGAGCACTGCGAACAAGAGGGGTGCTCAGTAAATTATCGCAAATCGAAAATCATGGTTTTTACCAAAAAATGTATACTGAGAAAGTATCCAGAGATTAAGCTGAACCAAAGATTTCAGTGAGTGTGAGCAGTATGCAGGGAGACAACATGCAGAGGTGAATGCTGAGCAGGAAAGGATTCACTGAGTTTACACGTATTCTACTCTGAGGAAGCCTACTGAAACAGGCATTGGAGCAAGCCCGTCTGCAGATTCGGGACCTTTTATCCCATTTGTCTACAATCCAATATTAGTACAAGGAAGACACAAAGAAGATTTATTGTTTGTCACACTTTTTTTGCATTGGATGACGCTTGAGGTGGAGAGGACCAGGCAGACTCCTGCAGCAGAGGACGACTTTAGATTATTGGACTGTGGTTGTCAACACTGTGGAATCATTTTGTGATGTTTATTCGTGTGTGGATGTACAGAAATGGATTAATATTTGTTTTTGAAAATCTAAAAAAAGAGTGATATTTCCTTTGTAAATATACTATGGTTGTCACTATTTTCTGTTCACTCACCCCGTGATCTCTCTGGTTTTCCTTACCCCCTGGAGGCTAGCAACCCCATCCTTAAAAGGTAAAGGTTTCCCTTGCTCAAAAGCCAGTCGAATCCGACTAGGGATGCAGTGCTCATCTCCATTGTCAAGCCGAAGAGCCAGCACTGTCCAAAGACTTTTTCCATGGTCATGTGGCCAGCATGACTAAACGCCAAGGCGCATGGAACACTGTTACCTTCCCACCGAACTGGTACCGATTTATCTACTTGCAATTTCTTGCTTTCGAACTGCTAGGTTGGCAGGAGCTGGGGCCAGAGACAGGAGCTCACTCCGTCCCGCAGCACTCAGGTCTTGAACTGCCGAACTACCGACCTTCCAGTCTGCAGCTCAGCGTTAGCAGAGTCTTAATGGATGTTATTTACCAGGTGATGGGATTTATCTCCATGCCACAAAAAACTTCAGCTGCCCCTCTCCACAAATTAAGCCCCTATTTGAGGGAGAGGACATTGTTTCTTCATATTGTTGGCAATCCTGACTACAGATGTATCTAATGAAGTGTGCATGCACACAAAAGCTTACAGCTTGGATGAAACTTTGCTGGTCTTAAAGGTGCCACGGGGCACAAACTTTGTTCTATTGCTTCAGACCAACATGGCTGATCACCTGAAAGAATCAGGTAGTTGGTGACCCAAAATACCCCCACCTGAGACCCCAGATAGCCACAGCCAGTCAGAACAGACAAGACCCAAGAACAGTCAGACCACTGAAAGACCAGCGACTCCGGGGAAGGCAGCTTCGTGGATTCAAGTCATGAGACAAATGTGAGATTTATTCTGCCCTTCCCCATTAAAATGGCTGCTCCGGTTTTAAATGTTTGCAGTGCTAAACAAGCAATTACATTTGCAGTACGTTTGAACATCCACCAGACCACAGTTTCCCAAACCAAGTTGTTAATTACCCCAGCTATGATGTTAGTATGGGCCTTAATTGAACACAATTACTTCTGGGGGTGAGGCCATGGTTGCTTCGGCTTCCGATACGGTCTTCCTGCTGCCTCTTATCTAAACTGTTTCCCACTGAGTCCCCCTGCCCCCTACGCCTCCATTCAAAGCTACTTAGCAAAAGGGCCAGTTTAAATGTTGCTTGTTAATATATATTAACTTTAATGGGGGAACATTTTCACACAATAGTGTGGAGGCTTATTACTGTCTCTAATTCCCTTTGCTACACATTGAAACAAGTTGGTAATGCTGTCCAGTGCCGTTAGGGTTGAAAACTGGCCAGTTTTCCACTGGCATGACTGGTAGGGTTGCCAACTGCCTGGGGGGGAGGGAGTCTTGTTCCTTTGAAAGAGGCACATGTTAAGCCTCTGTTAAAGGGACAAGGCTTTTTTCCCTCCAGGCCTTTTGGCAATCTTGTCTTTCTCTGGCATATGCTTTGGTCCGTGCTGGGCATATGTTAGGGCGCACCAAAGGAATGGAATGGAAAGAGAGAAAGGCTTGGAACAGGGAGATAGAGAAGGGATTTGGGGATGTAGTGAGCAGAAGTGCGACAACTGAATGGAGGGAATGAAAAGGAGTGCAAAGCAAGTGAAGTGGAAGGCAACGGAGCAAGAGAACAAGATGAGTGGACTTGTTAGATTGTCTCTAGCAGTAGAAAAGAGCAAGAGTCCAGGAGCGCCTTAAAGACTAGCAAAATGTGTGGCAGGGGAGGAGCTTTCATGAGTCATACTGCTCACTTCTTCAGATACCTGAAGAAGTGAGCAGTGTGACTCACGAAAGCTCATCCCCTGCCACACATTTTGCTAGTCTTTAAGGCACTCCTGGACTCTTGCTCTTTTCTACTGAGCAAGAGAATGTAAGTGCTCAAGAGCAAACAGTAAGTTTTATTTGAACATGAAGGGGAAATGGAAACTACAGGAGATGAAACAAAATTAATTGGGGAGGTACGACAGGCAAAGCCCATCCTCGTTGCTCCTTGACATGGTTCCCGGCCACTCTGTGGAATTCAAGACTGTACAGAGCAGAAATTTGCCACTGAGCCCATGGTAAACCAACTGTGACGGACAGGATGCTGTCCTGCCCCTGAAAGGGCAACAGCTACTCCGCTGAGCCTGTGGGAGTGCTGCTCCAGCATCCAAGCACTTTTCCAAAGGGAGACAGAATGCTGGAGGGAAGCCCCCCAGAAGAGAGAGAGGGAGGGGTTCTGCCAAATAAGAGGGGGGCGGGCAGTGAGAGCTCAGGTCTGGCTCAGCAAGAGAGAGGACAGAGTGAAGGGCAGCTCTCCCTGGTGGGGTGGCAGAGTGGCTTGGCTCTCCCCCTGTGGGAGAACAGAGCACCCGATGGCTAGGCCTGTCTCTGCTGATGAGCCGACCTTGTGCCATTTAGCCTGACTCTTGGGGAAGGGCAGGCTGGTGGGAGTAGGATCCTGTGTGGGTGAGAGAAGGGCTAGTCAGTAGAAGCCTGTTTGTGCCTGAAAGCATTAAAGAAAATTCCAGACAACACCCTGAAGCCATAACTAGCTTACATTGATGTCCCTCAGCCAGGTTTCTCCTCTGTCTACCTGGAGACCCTGTGCTGCTGATCTGTTCCTTGACACCACCCTGTAAATAAATAAGTCTTCTGTATTGTTCTGTTCCTATACAATTCCTCCCTCAATGGTCTCCACATTCTACTTGCTCACCACGAAACTTACCTCATGGCCGTGAACCTGAAACCTTTAAAAGGCCCGGCAACTGAGGGGAAAGTTTATAGTCTAAAACAAACCTGGTTCCCCAAAATCACAGGCGGCTGTGTGAGTCCACTCGGCTGGCAGTTCCATGCACTAAACCTCACGTGAAAACCGGTCTGCTGAACTGGTTTCTAGACCGAGCTGGTACAATAACAGCTGGAAAGGGGGAAATAGCATGAAAATCCCACAGCGGTAATAAGGAAAAGGAAAGCCTGGCTAAGGTCCATGGGATTCATACCACAGCATCACCAATAAAGCATAAACATTTGCTTCTGCTTCTGTAATCTTAATCATCTCTGCGTAAATGTTAAGCTCCGTGGAATTCATTCGGCCTTACTTGTGGGTAAACATGGTTAGGCCTGGGCTTTAAACATCACATAAACGAACAAAGAATTCTAGCATAACGCAGCAATATCAGTGCAACGGAGTCACGTAAACATACCATCAGAGGAATTATTGTGTATACCAATAGGTAATAGCAGAAGATTTCAGTTATTAACCACCTGAGTTAAAAGTTTGTAAATGTGGTCCTATTTTCTAGATGAGACAGTTCTTTCCATATTTTATTTTTCTGGTCTCCATGGGAGGAATGTTGTTTATGTAACACTCCCTTGTTTTCCCCGTGTGCTTTCTCTCTGTGTAAACATGGCTTCCTCTAGCAAAAACACAAAAGACCTGCTTAATAACTTCAAATACTCCTCATACTATGTTTACTCAAAATGGAGCCTGCCAAGTTTGGCTAAGCGATGACACAATGGGACTGGGGTTAGCTGGGGCCCAAGGATCTCAGTGCTTTTCAAAAGGCCCTAATTTAGCTAAGGCTGCTGGTAGCAAATTCTCTTTGAAACCAGAGGAAGAATTTAGTTGCAAGAAATAAGTACAGTTGCTCCGTGTGGGACTTCGTTAACTGTGCCAATTGTAGCTAGATAGGGATCAATTTTTTAAATATAAAAATAGGCACTGGGGCTCTTATATAGCCCCCTTTGCGATATGCAAGTCAACCTCCCATATATTTTGTAATATTTGACTAACTGGTTGGTTTCAGATCCAGGCCTACAGATTAGCAGTGCAATCGTGTATAGCACCTTCCCAATTAGGTGAATGAAAGTGGGAAAATATCACCCATCATGTCACAGTTCATTGGCGTTAACTTGAAACACTGACATTACAAAACAAGAAATACTCAGTAAGTGGCAACATGCACAGTTATCCTCTCCCCTTCCAGTGTCAATTTATCCATCTTTTGTTGAATACATCTGAAACAGTAATAACAAGTGTGGGCCCACAACACTCTCGGGGGGGGGGGGGGGAATCCCATATCTCCCCCCATTTTTGCTGGGCCCAGCACGGCTCCTGGGCTGTGCTGTCCTGGGAACCTCCAACACCAACAACTTCCAGAGTAGGTGCATTTGTTGTGCTTGTACAGATAATTGTCTTGGGGGGGGGGGTGTTAAACCCCCATGTATATTTTCAAGATGTCAGATTTTTCTGCAAACCTAGGGAGTTCCCCAAGCTTGCAGAAACATTTGTTTAGGGTAAGAGTGGCCCTGATCTGCAGATTTAGATATCTGCAGATGACGGCCACACTTGAGAAATAGATGCACAGATTGATGCAGACCAAAAGGGTCAAAGTTAAAGAGCAGAACACATGAATCCTGCTGGGTGACCTTGGGCCAGTCCCAGCTCAGTTCTCTCAGAACTCTCTCAGCTCCACCGACCTCACAATGTTCCTTTTGTGAGGAGAGGAAGGGAAGGCGATTGTAAGCCGCTTTGAGACTTAGAGAAAAGAGGGCTATAAAAACCTACCAAACAAGAGCAGAATGGTTACCGCGTGACTATACTTTGCACACAATGAGTGACTTTCATGCAAATGCTCTAGAACAGATCTAAATCTTTTGAGGCTTGTGGCCAACTGAGACCCTTTAAAATGCCCACTTCAGTGCCCACCTCAATATGTTGAGGCTTGCAAACTCACTCTCTTATTTCCCTTGCATGGGTAGCCTGCAATTCATAAATCACCAACTCTCCCACCAGTTCATATGTTCAGTGAGCATGGCCAATCGATAAACAGCGTGTTAATTGCAACTGGAACAGCATTTGTAAGGTTATTGGGAGACATTGTATTTATTAGCCAGAAGTTCCAAGCCAAATTGCTCAGGCTTCCCATTAAGAAGGGTGACCTCCTCAGCCTGCTTTTTTTAAGTGCCGAGACTGGAACTGTGCAAGTGCTGAGAGCTGCTGAAAGAACACTTCACTGCTGGGTGAAGAAAGACAAGGTTGGACTGGTGAGTCCAGGAGAAACAGCCACTAGCTGTCAGGATGACTTTGGTTGCTTTGAGCCCACGATGGTCTCTCCTAGGCTAAGGAGTTCAGTAGTGGTGAAGAAACCATAGGGGGGTGTTGAGCATGCTCTGTGGTGTGCATGGAGGGTTGCCAACTCTGAGTTGAAAAACTGTGGGCAATTTGGGAGCAGAAACTGGGGAAGGTGGAGTTTGAGGAGGGGACAGAACTCAGCAGGGATCAGATGCCAAAGAGTCCACCCTCAGGGGCTGTCGTTTTCTGCAGGAGGGGTGTGCAAGGGGGAAAAAATATTCTTTAGATTCGGGGGGTTTGGACCCTTAAAAATTCGGTATTGCCTTGAAAACCTGAATTCCAATATCGGTATTAGATTAAAATTCGGGTAAACATCATAAATCCCATTTTTTTCAGCTCTATTATACCCTATGGGGCCATTATAGTCAATGGCAAATCTCCTAGGGTATATTCAGTGGGCTGGGGGGAAGGGGTTTGAGGCAGAGGCACCAAATCCGCAGTGTAACTGCTGGAGCCTCTCCCCAAAAGAACTACCAAGTTTCAAAAAGATTGGACCAGGGGGTCCAAATCTATGGGCACCCAAAGAGGGTGTCCCCATCATCCATTGTTTCCAATGGTGGGGAAAAAGCAAGGCAGGCGTACAAGCCCAGCAGATTCTCCTGGAGAATTGCTACAGTAGAAAGTGAAAGGGGGCATGTTTGCAAGGCCAATAGCAGAACCAGTGCAGGGTTAAGGTGACCAGAGTGGCCTGGTATGAATCAAGGGTACACCCTAGATGTCCTAGAACCTTTTAAACCTCATGAGGTTCTTTGGCTGACATGACATTATGGAAAGGCCTCACTGAAGGTAGAACATGAACTGTAGAACACTTTGAAATGCTCAGCAGAAATTTCATTCAATGCAACTTTCAAATGCTGCTAGATATCAAGTGTTGTTTTTTTAAAAAAGCTACTGATAGATGATCTTTCGCATAATCAATTTACTAAGTTACAGAATGAATTGGATCTGTTTCTGTTTCTTGCAAGAAAGATCCAGTTAGTCAGCCATGTCGGTCTGAAGCAGTAGAACAAATTTAGAGTCCAATGGCACCTTTAAGTCCTTTGGACTCCAATTTTGTTACTTGTAAAGTCTGATTTTGAGTCATTTCAGTGCATATGTCAATTGACAACAGCGCTGTTTCACCCGATGTCACAAGAACAAGGAAAACCCTTTAAATGATGAAATTCTAACACGAAGAGGAAAAGGGAAGTGGAAACCAAC
Organism: Lepidodactylus listeri; assembly: GCA_029233225.1. Lineage (NCBI taxonomy): Eukaryota > Metazoa > Chordata > Lepidosauria > Squamata > Gekkonidae > Lepidodactylus > Lepidodactylus listeri. Next base: position 108,072,037 of record JARCFY010000006.1, on the reverse strand, counting down.
TTCCCTGTGCTTACTTCCTGCCTCAGTAACTGCACTGAACTTGGATTAAAGAATGACACATTTAGCACCTAGATTCACGAGGGCAGCCATGTTGGTCTGAAGCAACAGAACAAAGTTTGAGTCCAGCGACACCTTTAAGACGACAGTGTTTAATTCTGGATATAAGCTTTTGTGTGCATGCACACATCATTATTTAGAACCTGTTTATGTTCCGGGAGGGGGAGCATAACCCGCCAACAGGACAGGCTAGCTATGACGGCTTAACTAGCCGAGTTCTGCTGGCTTCCAGACTCAGACTAAAGTCAGACAGGCAGCCAAAGACTTGTGCCTGCTCCCACTCAGAGGAAATCCAGGAATAGCACAGCCAATCAGTCTCTCTGCAGGGGGATGTGTAAAATAGCCCCAAAGATGATTTTGCTAGTAACAAAGTTAATAAAAGGGTCAGAGTCAGCCAGCTAAGGTCGCTGACACTGTGCCCAGCTAGAACACAGTGGATGGAATTAGCCAATTAATCTTTCTGGGCATATCACTAGAGCCGAGAGAAAGGAGGCTGGGAACCAAAACTTGGCAAATGGGGTTCAGTGTGGCCAAGTGCAAAGTGATGCACATTGGGGCCAAAAATCCTAACTATAAATACACATTGATGGGGTCTGAACTGGGGGAGACCGACCAAGAGAGAGATCTTGGACTCGTAGTAGATAGCTCACGGAAAATTTCGAGACACTGTGCGACTGCAATGAAAAAGGCCAACACAATGCTGGGGATTATTAGGAAGGGAATTGAAAACAAATCCGCCAGTATCATAATGCCCCTGTATAAACTGATGGTGTGACCTCATTTGGAGTACTGTGTTCAGTTCTGGTCACCCCACCTCAAAAAGGATATTATAGCATTGGAAAAAGTGCAGAAAAGGGCAACTAGAATGGTAAAAGGGTTGGAACACTTTCCCTATGACGAAAGGTTAAAGCGCTTGGGGCTCTTTAGCTTGGAGAAACGACGGCTGAGGGGTGACATGATTGAGGTTTATAAGATTATGCATGGGATAGAGCAGGCAGAGAAAGAAGTACTTTTCTCCCTTTCTCACAATACAAGAACTCGTGGACACTCAATGAAATTGCTGAGCAGTGGGTTAGGATGGATAAAAGGAAGTACTTCTTCACCCAAAGAGTGATTAACATGTGGAATTCACTGCCACAGGAGGTGGTGGTGGCTACAAGCATGGGTGGCTTCAAGAAGGAATTGGATAAACATATGGAGGAGAGGCCCATTAGTGACTATTAGCCACAATGTATAGATAAGAACTCTCGGTCTGGGGCAAATGATGCTCTGTATTCTTGGTGCTTGGGGAGGTGGGGCAACAGTGGGAGGGCTTCTAATGTCCTGGCCCCACTGGTGGATCTCCTGACGGCACCTGGTATTTTTGGCTACTGTGTGACAGAGTGTTGGACTGGATAGGCCATTGGCCTGATCCAATGTTGGCTTCTCTTATGTTCTTATCTTTCCCATCCATGCATCTGTATGTATGTAAAAGCTAATGTTATCCCCTCAGCAAAGAAGTCGCATAGTCATCCCATATCTCTAACCGGTGGACCTGTCTCCTATTCGGGCTACATCTTTTTCACAAGGTCTACTCCGGGGGTCCCTGATGTGGTGCTCCTGGGTGCTATGGCCGACATCTTTCCTGGCACCCACCAGGTGTTTTTAGAAAGTGGGTGGTGCCAAATGGGGCTTTTGCCCACCAGGGCTTCTGACTGGAGAGTTGACTGGCTCTGTAGATTTTTTAAAAGCAGCCAAATGCTCGCTCACAACTTTAATGCCAGTAGCTCACAAAGTAGAATTTCTGCTCATAAGACTCCACAGCTTAGAGGGAGCATTGGTTCCAACCACCACTGCAGTCCCAACTGCACTGAAGCGGGCAATGAAACCTTCCGGTCCCTTCTGTGTGCTATGTCCTCCTGAAACCAAAGAAGAAACCTCTGTAGAGGGTGGGTGTGGAACCTGGCCCAGGGCACCACGTTCTGACAGGAAATCAGCATCCCCAAAAGACAGGCCAAAGTCATAATCTTTATGGTAGGCATCCGGACCACGTGATCCAACATTGCTAAGATCTTCTCCTGCCTTTCCTGTGATAGGAATACCCTGTCCACTGCGGAGTGGATCAGCATCCCCCCAGGAGGGTTATAGACCGGGATGGTTCAAGAACACTCTTTTCCATATTTATCACAAACCCATGGTTCCTGAGTACCTGCATTGTCAGTACTAGATGTTGAGTGGCCAACTGAGAAGAGGACGCCTTTATCAAGATGTCATCGAGATAAGGAAAAAGAGACACACCCTCCATCCATAAGGCTGCTATCAGCATAATCAAAACTGTGGTGAACACCCATGGGGACGATTTTAGCCCGAATGGGAGTGCCCGGTATTGAAAATGTCTCCTGTGGTAGGCAAACCGCAGGAACTAAAGATGAGTTTCTCTGATTGGAATATGTAGATAGGCCTCCAAAAGGTCTATGGCGGCCATGAAGTCTCCTACTTGAATGGATAAAAGAACTGTCCTCAAGGTTTCCATCTTGAATTTCCATATCCTCGTAACCCTGTTCAACCACTTGAGGTCTAGTATGACTCTGACATTCCCATTCTTCTTGGGGACCATGAAGAAGACGGAGTACACTCCTCTTGACTTCTCTTCATTCGGAACTCGTTCGATTGCCCCGATATCCAGAAGATGCTGAATGGCCTTTAGCAGGAGGTTGTGTTTGTCCAACGAACGCTTCTATGGCAATCCCGGAACCAGGCAGGCGGGTACCTGTCAGCTATGCTGCCATTTCCCGACCGGGCGTTGGGACTCGACTTGGGACCCCACCCACAGGAATGTGCTCATGTGCTGTTTAGGTGTCTGACTTTCTTATCACGCCCCTCTTTTTCCTGCTTGGCTCCCAGCTTTTGCCTGCTTGGCTCCCAGTTTGCTCAAGGTCTGGGATAAATCCTCCTCTACCATGTTATTCCTTTTGCAGCTGCTCTCGAAAACATTTAGTAGAAGTTCCCTGGGAACAAAAGGCACAATAACATGCTTGCTGCCATTTCTATGTGAAACCTGTTCAGAGGGCTGGAACCACTTTTTACGCTTTATGATTGGTGTAGATGTAATGAGGGGGATTCTGGTCGCTTAGTATAATACTATACTAACTGTTTGTTTACAATAAAGTCATTACTAACAGGGAAAGTGTAACCATTCCAATAAGAACCTCTTTGCAAATAAAGGACTTTCTGGTTAAGAAGACCTGTTGCAGACTGCATCTTTTGGGACAATCTCACAGTACCTTTCAAACTCCAACACCCACTGATCCGTGACAGTCCATTGCCACTGGTGAGAAAGGTGCTGTAGATGGCCCCCCACCCCTATTGAGTCAGACGGCTCAGCATAGTCATGCTGGAGGTCCCTTCTTGGGACCTTTGGGGTTCTGCCATGGTTTTCCAGAGAAGTGCTGAGGTCTCTTGGATTGTCATCTGCTTTTGAAAGATCTGTTGTAAGTCTGCCTGTCCTCTCATCTGAAGTCCTGAAAGAACTGAAACCTTCTTTTGGATTTCACCTCCTTCTTCTTAGAAGAAAGGACCTGTTTCTTGTCTTTGTCCTCCACCAGATATCTCTTCAGACCAGCACCAAACAAGTTGACTCCCTTGAAAGGAACTGCCACAACTTTTGCTCTAGCCGAAGGATCCGCGTCTCAGTTCCGTAACCAGTATTGTGCCTGGCCATCACGCTGTACGCCATAGCTTTAGCTGCCAACTGAAGCATGTCCAGGGAGGCATCTGCAGCAAAGGCTGTGGCCAAGGCTATCTTCTTCAACTCGTCCTTCAGACTCTTGGGTATTCCACCATCAGTCACTGTAAGGTCTGAGACCCAAGTGTAGGCTGCTCTAGCAAACAAAGATCCAGTTGGAGATGCTCAAAGGGAGCTGGCTGACGCCTCAAAATCCCTTCTCAGAGCCTTTTCAACTCGCTTGTCACAGGGAAAATGTGGAAAGCCCACACTTTCCCCCACGCAGGGTAGCCATCCAGCTTTGCTGCATTCTTTCCCAAACTTTGCAGGAACCTAGTATTGAAAAACATCAGAGAATAGCCAGGGGAACCCTGGGAGTGCACGCTAATGTACCATGATGCTGTGGGGAGGAGGAAAACATCGAACCTGGGGCAAATAACCCACGTGGAAATGATTTAGTGGGCATGAACTGAAACCCCGTTCCCCACCAATGTGGTCCCAAATCAACCTCCCCTCCCCCACTGTCTTATGAAATTGCAAAGAGATGGGAGATCCTATCACAGATTCCTAGGACCATGGCTAGTTTTCCCTTCATTGCAGTGAACAGTGCATCAGAACAGGGAGAAATTTCAGTTCTTCCTCCACTGTGCATCTTCTTGATTGCCTTTGCTGCAAGCCACTGTCTCTCACTCTAACATGACTCAGAGGTTCAGGATAAAATGGGACTCCTCTGAGCTCCTCAGAAGGGCGGGGAACCAGTGCAACAATATCTCATCCTCGGCCGCATCCGTGGTGAGATCTGGGGTTTTCAGGTGTGTCAAGAGAGGGAAACCCTCAATAAACAGCAGCAACAAAATGTAAAATTCACCCACAGCATTTACTTATAAAAAAGAACAATTCTCTTAAAATATAAACGCATAAATCCTTTAAAAAATAATAGCATAATTAGACTCCCCCCCCCACTATTATTTCACATATGAAGACTCCAAATGTGGTCTTTCCTTGGGAATAAGACCTATAACGAAGCTCTACAGAGCAAAGTTGATCTTCCCATACTTCATTCCATTACTAATTCCAGAAGTGAACACTGATTGGCAGACGCAGTGGGCAAAATGCTTGCTATAGGCAACAGGCTTTGGAATGAGCTTGCCACACTTTCCAGGGTGATTCCTTAGATGTCTTGGTGACCATCCATCAGGCACAACCATCATCCTTACAACGCACTCCAGTGTGTGAGTGTGTGTAAAATAAGATTCAGATCCTAAAGGAAGAGGGGGGGGTGTCAAGGTGCCATCTGTAGCATCAAGTTTTCCAGGGATTCCTGAAAGTCAACTTTATTCGTTCCTCAGGTTGTCTGAAGGTTTTACCGAAAAAACCAACTCCCCAATCATTTGGTCACAATGAATGGTGCTTGGTTCTTTCCCACAGCTCTAGTTTCTTGGTGGTCAGCAGCTGGGACAGTCCGCTTAAAAGCATCAAGAAGATGGCGAAGGACATGACAAGGACATAGTGGCTAATGCTGCAGAAAGACAGAAAAATATTGGTTAGAAAGAAAAAAAGACTGTCAGTCAAGAAGCTTACCAGAAACCAAGTTCACTGGAAAATTCAAGCAAGAGAACCTTGATTGTTGTGCCACCAGACTAGGGCTGCCAAGTCTGCCCGGGGGGCGGGGGATCCCCCACTACAGGGGTCTCCAATCTGCCAGCAGGCATTCGGCCGGCGGGGGGAACCCCACCCCTGAAGTCGTCTGGTCAGGACGACTTCCCCAGCACGATGACGTCACCCGGAAGTGACGTCATCACGCTGGGGACGTTGCCAGGGCGACGCTCTAGCAATCGCCCCAAAATCATAGAGTTTTTGGGCGATTGCCAGAGCGTCACCCTGGCAACGTCCCCAACATGATGATGTCACTTCTGGTGACATCATTGTGGTGTGCGTGCTTTGCGTGTGCACCAGGATGCTCCCGGACCCAGGAGGACTCCCCCCCTGTGAGTACTTGGCAACCCTACACCAGATAGGTCCATTCATCAACCATTTATTAATGGAGTTAGTCATAGCAATACAGATTGCAGAGACAACACAACATCCCTAGGCAGTTTTAATCCCTCAACGTGTAGATTGTAATAAGGCAGAAAGGACGGCAAACTACTGAGAACTGCATGGAATACCATTCCAACCAAAACCACTAGGCCCACTGATCGCTACAAGGATTGCCACATGTAGGATTCAGTTCAGAGCCACCACAAATGCCCTACAAGTCCAAGGATGGTTAGGTAGCAAACACGAGGGCTTATTCATTTTGAATCTGGTCACCAGAACAGATTTCCCAGTCTAGGATCACTACAGCTTTCTAAAGAATCGAGGGGGGGGGGAGAGCTTTTAACATATTGTCATGATCCTGGGCCTATAGTGGTGTGGCCTACAGGCTCTAGGGAGGCCTAGTGGCTCCAGGGAAGCCTGTATTGGAGTGACTACTGGGCCTACATTTCCCAGGTCACCCTTTGGGCCTTGTGATTGGCTAACAGGGGATTTGGAGGGAAAGTTTACACCAGTAGAGGAGCAGAGGGTGGTGCCTGGGAAGAAGGAATAAAAGGCCTGGCCCAAGGGGGGAGGGGGTTCACTCCCTGGGAGCAGGGCTGATGTGACACTGCTGCAAATGGAAGGGAGCCTGCATCCAAAAGGGGTGAGTCAATCTGAGGCCAAATACCTAGAGAAGGCTAGGGACAGTAGAGTCAGACGCGTTGGGGTTTCTTATTTTGCTGGTTTACCTACTTTTACTGTGCTCATTTTCCCTACATGTTATTGAATTACAGTTGTTGTTAAATCTCTTTAATAAAACTAGTCTGTGACTCTGCCTGGGTCCTCACGCCTCAGTCAGTCACTTACAAGGGGAAACCTACTGGGGAAGGAGTGCATAAAGGGATAGGGTGGGTCCTCTGGGCCCTCCTGAGGAGACCTGTACCAGAGTGGTGGCAGCCATTAGAGAACCATTCTAGCTGCTGCCTGCAACACATACATACAGACCGTGACACATACATACTGGATTTACTCCTAAACAGGGCAATAGAAGCTACCAGGCAGATTCTGTTGCTTGTGGACCATTTTTACTTTTTATAACCTAGCAAAAAGAAGAAGAAGAAGAGATTGGATTTATATCCCGCCCTTCACTCACTTGGAGTCTCAGAACGGCTTACAAACCCCTTTCCCCTCCCCTCCCCTCCCCACAACAGACACCCTGTGAGGTAGGTGGGGCTGAGAGAGCTCTTTCCCAAGCTGTCCTTGAGAGAACAGCTGGTACAGAGCTATGGCTTGCCCAAGGTCATCCAGCCAAGTGCAAGTGGAGGAGTGGGGAATCAAACCCGGTTCTCCCAGATTAGAGTCCGCGCACTTAACCACTACACCAGACTGGCTGGAGAGTGACCGTTGGATTATTAGGGAAAGAGAGTGTTGATATCAGGTTTTGGAGAATCAAGGAAGAATACAGCTAAGTTCCAGGTTTCAGAACCCCGTGACAATACATTACACAGATTATAAATCAACCAGTACATTACACTACTGTAATACATTACACAGATTATAAAATCAACCAGATGCTAGCTGGAGCTTGAGACACAGCGGTCTCAATCTAGAACGAGTTATTCATGCTTAAGTACCACCAAAATGAAAGACAAGTTAGCGGCAATTGACTAGCCCAATACAAGTTCATCATGACTAACTTCCTTTGGATCAGAAGAACCAGTCAGTGAGTAAGAGAGAGACATCGAGAGAAAGGCACAACATGAACACGTGAAGCCGCCTCATACTGAATCAGGCCACTGGTCCATCAAGGACAGCAATGTCTACTCAGACTGGCAGCTGCTCTCTAGGGTCTTGGGCAGAGACCTTTCACATCATCTACTGCGTGGAGATGCCAAGGATTGAACCTGGGACCTTCTGCATGCCAAACAGATGCTCTATCACTGAGCTACAATCTCTTCCTAGGAAACAGACTATGGCTGTGGTCAGACGAGCAGTGTGATCTGATTTCACTGCTGTTACCTTCCAGATTTAAAGTTCATGATTGGACAGCAACATCTCCCTCCCATTCTCCAGTTGTTGGCATCCTGTTCTGACCCGCCTTGGAATCAGAGTCATTATGCACTGGGGAAAGTCCAGTCTTTATGGATGTCCGTGCTTCCACCCTGCATTTCCGGATGTATGAACTCTGCTGCTGCAAACTCACCCTGGTTGGGAAGTGTGAAACTTCCCGTCTGTTTCTGCCTCCCCCCCCCGCCCAAAATCAGGTAGCGATGTGCGCATAAGTGCTCCAGGCATTGTCAATCACTGCTTGTACATCCAAGTGGCCAAGTAGACATTCTGGATTGGGAGCCCCTGGGGGCGTTGTTTTTGAGTGACAAATTCCCCCCAACCCCCTCTCTTGTTTCTGCTTAGAGTTGTTGTTTGAGAGCATCCCATGACTGACACAAGAGTAAATGTACTGAAGTCAATAGGACTACTCTCATGTAAATCTGCATGATGCTTGCACCCCCCCCCCCAATGTATTCCAAGGAGGAGAGGTGACACGAAGGAGGCTGAGAGGGGCTGCAGTATTTGGCAAAGGGATTACGGAGCTGTTAAAATGAACTGGTGCATTGAATGAATGCTTCTCTGCATGTGTGACAATCTTTTTAAAAGGATGCTGCCCAACTGCCCTCTCCGTGGTTACCGTGCAGCAATAATATCGTGCAGACTACTGTAACGCTCTTTACATGGGGCTGTCCTTGTCTCAGCTTCGGGAGCTGCAGCTGGTGCAGAATGCCGCGGCCAGGCTGTTGGTGGGTCTCTCGGTGAGGGACCACATCCAGCCTGTGCTAAGGACGCTGCACTGGCTGCCAATAGCGTACTGGATCCGGTTCAAGGTGCTGGTTTTAACCTTTAAAGCCCTATATAGTCAGGGGCCTGCCTACCTAAGGGACCACCTTTCCCCGTATATACCCCAGAGAGCACTGTGGTCAGGCACTCAACACTGCCTAGCCCTCCCCGGCCCTAGAGAGGCCAGGCTGTCAACCACCAAGCCAGGGCCTTCTCAGTGGCAGCTCCGTCCTGGTGGAATGAGCTCCCGGATGACATCAGGGCCCTGCGGGACCTTCTGCAGTTCCGCAGGGCCTGTAAAGTGGAGCTCTTCCACCAGGGCTTTGATTAGGAACCGCCACTGGGGGAAGGGGCCGATGGCAAAGGCCGGGCTGAGTCTCCGGCCGGATAATCAACTGGTGAAATTGCCTGGCCTTAGGTTTGGTATTGCTGTGCTGTGTGTTGGGAGCAATATGGGCCGCCATTTCCTGTAGCTCTGTGTTAGGGTGTATTTTAAGTTAATTGATTGTAACTTATAATGTTGCTGTTTTAACTGTTTTAACCCTTGTAAGCCGCCTTGAGCCGGCGTATGCTGGCTAGGCGGGGTATAAATCCAAAAATAAATAAATATAAATCAAAAAATAATCTGACCAGTAAACCATGGCGTGAGTGTGCAGTGAGGTGAGTTCAGAGTTGGATATCTGATCAAAAATCTCAGTTTCAAAAAAAACTGGATTAATTAGCGGCAGGGCCAGAGTGTGCCAAGCCTGTCTTCTGACTGCAGCTATTCTGTACCAATTCCACACTAATCAGGATATGTGCTTTCAAACATATACGAGCTCTCGATCTTTGAATGTGCAAAACCCGCTCATGCTCCTTGAAATGGGCAGTTAACTCCCTATGCAGGCGCCTGAACCTTCGGATAACCCCTCTTCCGGGACACAGATAATTCTTCCTACACAGCAAGTCTGAATTGGTTTAACTGCAGGGTGTTAAATTAACATGATCAGAACATTTTACTAAAGTTTGTTCTTCTGATGCAAGGCGCCTCTAAGATCAGACGGACTGTAACCACAAGTCTCTCTCTGCTTATGAAAAATGCAATTCTTTTCAGCTTCTGAATCACTATGAAGATGTGTGGACAGCGAGTGGCACAAACGAAGAAAACTATCCCCAAGATTTCCTTCGTAAACAGGACCAATTGCCTCGAGGAGCTGGAGAGTGAAGGGAATGGCAATGTTTTAAATTATATTAAGAGAGCCACGCTGCTCTTATGAGAGAAAAAAAGATAGATGCCTCTCCCCCACCCTTGTAACAGCTAAATGGAAAAAGCCCATTAAAGCAGGTGCCAGCTGCTGCCCTTCCACAAAGAAGGTGCAAGTTCAGATGCTGATAATATTCAATCTCCTTTGTCAAAGTGCAGGAGGAGCCGCCTGAACAGCCAGGTCAGCATCCTTTGGACTTTGGAGCTCACAGGAACGCTTCCAACAAACTGATAACAGGAACCTCTCTTCAGAGTCAAACCTAATCTTGCAACCCAGCTGCCAGGGCTGAATTGCGTCTTTTTGGGAATGTGCGGGGAATCAGGGCTGCTCAAAAATGAAGAGATATGGAGCTGGATTTGGGTTTAAAGCGTTCCATGGAGAGCTTTTTAAGAGCCCCCCTCGTAGCTTTCCTTGCTTCTCCAAAGTCAGGAACAAATTAGTTGTCTTTATGTTTATGGCAAAAAATTGCAGACCTTTAATGACTATTTCCATCAGCATTCTCATCCTGTAATTATTTTGAAAAATTAAAAAGGACTTCGTGGCTTCAGAATTCATAGTAAGACAATGTGTGTAGTGGTTAGAGGGTCCGACTACGATCCTGGGAGACCCAGGTTCAAATCCCCACTCTGCCACGGAAGCCCCCTCGGTGGCCTTGGACCAGTCACACACACTCAGCCTAACCTACCTCGCAGGGTCATTGTGAAGACAAACTGGAGGCGAGGAGAACAATTTATAGAGAATGATGCCCCTATATAGACCTATCGTATAGTCTCATTTGGAATACGGAATGCTGGTCACGGTATTGCCAAAAGGACATTGCAGAGCTGGAAAAAGTACAGAAGAGGGCAAGCAGGATGATTAAGGGGTTGGAGCACCTTCCCTATGAGGAAAGGCTGAAGAGTCCAGGACTTTTCAGTTTAGAAAGGAGATAAATAGGGGGGGGGGGGGAAATACACAATACAGACCTATAAGTTAGGCATGGTGTGGAGAGAGTAGACAGAGAAAAAAATTTCTCCCTCTCCAAAACTTGAGAGCATCCAATGAAGATGATGGGCAGTGGATTCATGATTTTAAAAAAGAAAATACTTCCTTACATGAGTGATTAAAATGTGGAATTTGCTGCCAGAGGATTTGGTGATGGCCACAGGCACAGATACTTTTAAAAGGGAATTAGATAGATTCATGGAGGATGGGTCTGTGACTACTAGCCATGGCGACTAAAGGGAACCTCCACATTCAGAGGCACTAAGTCTCTGAATCCCAGGGCCAGGAGGCAACATCAGGGGAAGGCCTCTTCCTCTATGCCCCATTGCTGAGCCTCCAGAGGAGCTGGTTGGCCACTGTGTGAGACAGGATGTTAGATGGAACTCACTGGTCTGATCTAGCAGGGGTCTTCTTATGATGTAAGTCACTTTGAGTACCCACTGGGGGGAAAGGCTGGGTATAAATGAAGTAAATACACAGATAAAATACATACGTTCAAACTACACCACCTTAAAAAATCTTATTTAATGAAAAAGGACACTTTTCTTCAGAAGACTGGCATAAGAACATAAGAGCCCTGCTGGATCAGACCAGTGGTCCATTCAGTCCAGTATCCTGTTTCACACAGTGGCCTGTCAGTTAATCTGGAGGGCCATCAACCAGGCATAGAGGCCGAAGCCTTCCCCAGATGTTGCCTCTACTACCCAGCAATTTCATACGGTGCACCAGTATTATGGGAGAGAGAGAAAAATTCTCTCTATTCATTTCCTATAATCTATGCATAATTTTATGAACCTCTCACTCCAATGGAGTTTTTAATTTAAGAATCAACAATTATTCGTAACTGACTGAGTCGAAATTCTCTGGTGTCTAGCCTTGAAATGTCAGAATCAACTCCAAGTCCAGCAAAACTTTGCATGAAACCTAATGACTGAGATTTATTATCTTAAATCATAAAGAACGCTTCCTTTTTTTCCTTTCTAGACAGACATTCTACACTAACACTACATTAGATGTTCGGCGCCAATGAATGACCAGAGAACAACAGACCGCAGCAAACCAGAATGACAACTGACCAGTGGCCTCACAAATGTGCTATGAAAACACCTCAGGCTAGTTCCACAGGGGGACAGGAAAAGCCACTCCTGCTGTGGAAACCGCAGTGAGTGGGATGGAAGCGTACAGGGGTGGCAGCCGCATCCCTGCCTAGGGTTGCCAACTGTCTCATTAACAGAGGCTTAATAGGATTTGATTTACCTCCATGCAATTGAAAGCCTTAGTTATTCATTTCCACACATAAGCCTCTATTAAAGGGACAGAGCATCTTTCTTTTTTGTCATGCATTGTGTATCTATGTCCCCCCCCACCCCCAATCAAGTCACAGGTGACTTGTGGTGACCCTGTGGGGTTTTCAAGGAAAGAGACATTCAGAGGTGGTTTGCCATTGCCTGCCTCTGCATCATGACCCCGATATTCCTTGGAGGTCCCCCATTCAAGTATCCACCAGGGCCAACCCTGCTTAGCTTCCTGAAATCTGACAAGAGCAGGCTCCTCTGAGCTATCCAGGTCAGGGCTGGATATCTACAAGTCAGCAAATTATCAAGTGTGTCCAGTATTTTTGTTGAAACCATCTGCCAACCCTAAGCCTGTTCCTACATACTGCTTCCTCCCCCCTTCAATCTGTTGTTTTGTTGCAAAAATGCCAACCCAGTGAGAATCTCTCACACACACACACACCCAATCAGGCAATGCCCTATTCCCTGCATCTAAGTTGCAGCTCAGCTGTAGCTTCGCGCAAGCATTTTGGGTCTGCACTAAGCTCCACCTCCTCCGCAGATTAGTTGGGAACAAAACTTTTAAGAACATAAGAAGAGCCCTCCTGGACCAGACCAACAGTCTATCTGGGTCAGCATCCTGTCTCACAGTTGCCAACCAGTTCCTCTGGAGGGCCAACAACAGGGCATAGAGGCCAAGGCCTTCCCCTTATGTTGCCTCCTGGCTCTGGGAACCTCACATTCAGTCCCCATGGCTAGTAGCCACTGACAGACTTATCCTCCATGAACCCATCTAATCCCCTTTTAAAGCTGTTTATTCCTGTGGCCATCACTACACCCTCTAGCAGCAAATTCCACATTTTAATCACTCTTTGTGTAAAGTAGTGTTTCCTTTTGTCCATCCTGAACCTACTGCCCATCAGCTTCACTGGATGCCCTCAAGTTCTAGTATTTTGGGAGAGGAAGAAAAAGTTATCTTTGTCAGCTTTCACTTGGAGTCTCTGTCTGCAGCTCCCACAGGATCAGAGGTTTCTTTGCTCTGGCATGCTGGGAGCTCCTGAGTTGTGCTCAGAAAGAGCCTGACATTGTATGCTAGCTCCCCAGAAGAGTGGGGGGCTCTCAGTGCTCCACCTGAGGAAAAACCCCTGTGTGGAAGCTGCTTCTGTTGAGGTGCCAATTAACACATAGGAGCAGATCACCTAGTGCCCTGCAGATCAAGACATGAACACGATGGACCTTCTGCTATAAATACAAGATCGTCCACGAAGGCCTTGCCACAGTTGTTAATAGAAATTCAAAACTATGGTAGTGTAGCGGGCCTAAAAATCAATATACAAAAGACCAAAATATTAACCAAGAATTGTTCGCCAGAGCAAACCCCAAAAGATTCAGGAAATCTCAAAGATGGATGTAGCAAAAAAAATAAAATATCTGGGGATAATGCTAACTAATAAAACATCATCATTATATGAAACCAATTACCAAACCTTGTTAAAAGAAATTATGAAAGATCTTTCAAAATGGAAAAACTTACAACTATATTTGATGGGAAGGATAGCTATAATAAAAATGAATATATTGCCCAGATTCTTATTTTTGGCTCAAAATCTACCAACCCTTAAAAAATGTCAATATTTTACAGAGCTTGACAGGGAAGTGAGACAATTTATTTGGCAATACAAAAAAGCAAGAATAAAGTGGAAAACTACTTCAAGATTAAAAAAAAAGAAAAGAATGGAGGATTTGCAGTCCCAGATTGAAAGTTGTATTACATAGCAACAGCTCTAGGTTAGATTCGCAATTGGATATTGTTGGAAAATACAAGAAATCTAAAATTAGAAGGTTTTGACCTAAGGATGGGATGGCATGCATACGTATGGTACGAGAAGGAGAAAAGTCATGGTAATTTCCATACACACATCATAAGAACCGCCCTTATGAAAATTTGGACCAATTTGAAAGGAAGATTCTACTATAAAATACCGAAATGATTATCACCACTAGAAACATTTATCAGACCGGCTCTCTTAACAGAGAATAATAAAGAGTACTATGAAAACCTTTTAGATAAAAATAATGAACTAAAATTAGAGGACGATTTAGCAAAACAGAAAATTGAGCTATTATGGCGGGAAAAGATTAAATCAAGATTTAAGAAGGACAAGAAACTAGGTTTCTACAGTAGTCCCAATGAGTTAGACAAAATATGCTTGTCATCAAATACCAAAATAATCCAAAAATTATATAATTGGTTATTAAATGATGATATGAAGGATGAAGTAATAAAAACACCCATGGTAATATGGATGAAAGATTTGGGTCATACCATAGACAATTGGTCTAAAATCTGGAAATCAACGAAATACATGCAATTGATTTCGTATAAGGAAAATGTTTATAAAATGTTTTATAGGTAGCACTGGTCACCAGATAAAATCATGAAATGTTTTCCTGAAATGTCAGATAAATGCTGGAGATGTAAGACCAATATAGGCACATTTTTCCATATGTGGTGGAGCTGTGATAGAGTTCGAAAATTTTGGTATAAAGTGCATAATATGATTTCGGAAATATTTAATGTTAATATTCCAATGTTGCTGGAAATATTTTTACTAAACATGCTACCAGATAGTATTAACTCAAACACCTATGTAATAACTTACATTCCGACATTGGATAGAATTCTTTTAGAAAAAACTGGAAATCTGAGAAAATACCTTCAAGAGAAGAGCTAAAGTATAAAGTGTTGGAGATGGCAGAAATGGATAAATTAAATATAATTTGGCAAAATAACAGGGAAAAGCTATTCCGGAAAAGATGGAATAAAGTGTACAACTGGATGGAAATTAAGCTAACTTAATGGACTCAAAATATAAAGTTATAAATATGACGATAATATTAATGGAAAATAAGTTGGTAATGATTGGATATTTATTGAAAAAATCTAAATATGTTTGTAACGATGTAAACCAAAAATCAAAAAAAAAAAAAAGACATGAACATGACTTAAGGCACGAGGAGTGTTCCTTCTGCGACGGTCCGTGCAAGTCGTCAGGCCCCGAACAGGGCTCCAAAGCCATTTAATGGGGGGGGGGGGGGAACAAAATGGAGAGAAGTGGGATTTCTCCCTTCCTTACAAGGCCGTGCTGGAGTTAGTTGTGCAGGAGAAAGTTCACCAAAAAGGCCGTTGAGGAAAAGAAGTCGCCCTTCTGACAGAATGCAATTAAAAGCAATTCCTGCTCCATTTGTTATCACATAAAGGCAGCCTGCCAATAGAGCCGAGGCTATCAGGAGCGAGGACTGCCGTGCCCACAGGCGGACTGGCCTGGAAAATTAGTTTTCGTGCAGGGAGTAGCGTTGTAATTTTAAAAGGAAACAAAAAGGCTAGGCTTCCTGAACAACAACAAAAAAGGGCAATATCTACTTACAATATCTAACATACGACTTCTTCATCTTAGCTCAGGGCAGTCTCAATAGGAACGTATATAATTCAGTGAGGACTGAAGCTGCAGGGATGATATTAATACAGCAGGGCCAGGCACTGTACGATGCAGGAGATAGCACAGACCACAGTGAAGCTGAAGAATCATTTAAGATCAAGTTCAGAAAGACCGTTTGCTTACGTTATCTTAGGACTGTGGTCCTTCCCAGCGCTGGTGCGAGACAGTACGCCGGAACACTTCACATAAACACACACTCTCTAGCACACAGAAAATATGTTCTCCCTGGCATGCTGGCTATTTATAGGAAAGGTCTTAATTTTTTTTAAATGGATAAAGCATTCAGACATGCAGCTCCACCCTCCACATTCGGAAACAGATGTCACTCCTAGGAGGTCACGCTTTTTCTGAAGGGGTAGAACGTCTGGTGTTAAACTGTAAAAGAAGACGATAATCATGTACAGAGAAGGAACAGAGAGAGCCGTAAGGAAAAGATAAGGCCAGGGAAGCAAGGAGGGAAGAAAAGAAAATAGATTATTTGATCTTTTGAGTGTATGTCCCAGATATATGCCACAGCACCAACAGACACGAGACATTTTCTGTGATACGAAAGGATTATGACCAACTACTGGATTAGTATTCCAATTTAAATACAAAGCCGTGGTTTGGATATCCCATGTAGATTTCCATGTCCCATGGAACATTTCTGGGGGTGATTTAGGCTGCTGTAGGAGGGGTGAATTGGCAAAAATCCCCCCCCCCCAATGTGGAAATCTACACTGGATCCAGCCCCACATGCTTACATTGATTGATGTAATATGATTTACAGTATTGTACCTCACCTTGCTTCATTTACAGCTGTAGCTATGATTTTGTCAGCTTTGCCGTGGATACGGTTGGTTGGATCTGGGGGAAATGTTCCTGGAAGGAGCTGTTCTAGCAGGTCTTTCCCTGCCTCCCTCTTCCTCCCCATTATCCTGCTGTTCATTCTGAAAATCTTACAAGTCAGGGGAACCGTATGAACAAAAATGGGCCAAAGTTCCAGGTAGTGTTCCTGCAGTGGGGGTGGGGAATCAAGCCAACTGGCTTCCGCTGCCACAAAGAGAAGGGAGGCAGCTGCGACTGATGATTCTCCCCCCTAACATGGTCACCCCCCAGCCTGTGGTTCATTTTGGTCAGGAGAGCTCTTCCAAATATTGGGAAAGATTTTCAGGACTCACACAGCAGCAGCAGCAGAGTTGATTTTTATACCCCACTTTTCAGTTCCTTAAGGAGTCTCAGAGCGGCTTACAATCGCCTTTCCCTTCTTCTCCCCACAAGAGCCACCTGGTGAGGCAGGTGGGACTGCCTAAGTTCCGAGAGGACTGGGACTGGCCCAGGGACACCCTGCAGGTTTCATATGGAATCAAACCCGGTTCTCCAGATCAGAGTCCGCCACTCTTTTTTGGGGAGGGGGTATTTTTAATTTTTCTTATTTTGGGAGGTATTTCTCCTCCATTCATTGAAGGCACAGCAGTTGGATTTTTGATGGTTCTGCCCTTCTGTGGCAGACCAACAACTCCTTCTTCATGGTGTTTCCTGGAGGGACCCCCCCAGGATCAGCATTTCAGGGGAAATTTTGGGCTGCCAGTGGGAGAGGGAAGATAAGAGAGCAGCATGCCTTGGACTGATACGCTTCCGCCAGAGGAAATTTTCAGGGGGATCCAAGCCATACTTTCCCCTTCCCTGCAACCTGAAAAGCTACTCCTAAGGGTCACAAGACCCCCAGGAACAGGGTAGGGGGATGCAATACAATTTGTTGCTTTTACTTTGGGGAATACATGATTTCCATTCATATGCAATCCTTTGTTTGCTGCTTACCCTAACTAAATCTTTACTTCCTATATTTTTGTTAATGTCTACATTTAAGCTATATGGCACTTAGCATTTGGAGAAAAGGCCTATGTGAAATAATTTTGTTGTTGTTGTTGTTGTTATTACTTAAAGAATTCAGTTGTTTCCCCCATTTCTGGCTATGAGCAGATTCACTTATTTATTTATTTATTTCGATTTATATCCCGCCTAGCCAGCATTCGCCACTTACTTGGACCATGCATAGTGCAGCTGAAGCCTTTATATATCTGTGCTTCCAATTAAAACGCAAAGGTACACTCTATAAAAATGTGCTATTAAAAGCTTAAGAGGCAACCTGAATAAAGTCCACTTGGGTGTTTGAGTATGCAAATATGCAAGGGGGATAAAAAGACACAAAAGGTGATAAAACCCTAGAAGTGCCATTACATAAATTATGGTTATGTCCGGATATCTTAAGGTCAGTTCTCACATTGTGAATTCAAAGTCATTAGGAAGCTCATGTCTCTTAACGTCTTTCCGTTATCATAAAGATATCTGAAAACAAAAACACACAAACGCATGGAATCCAGGAGCAACTCGGCAGACCCATGTCCTCCCTGCAAGTAGACCCTTGTATAGATATCACAACACGGAGCTATCTGAAAAGGCATTTGCATGACTTCCATTCAAGCCATCCTGTCCGGATGTCAGAAACTTCCACCATTATCAAGTCTGATGCGCTGGCTAACAGGTGTTTAAACGAAACCCACAACTGATTTTAGAACGTGCTAGTGACACACCACAACTCGTACACAGACAACTGTAGCAGCTTCCAATAACTTGGAGTGGGGAACGAGTTTTCCACAGGGATTATTTATTTACTTACTTCATTTATGCCTCCCCTCCTCTCCCCAGCAGGGCCCCAAAGCAGCTTGCACCACTCTCTTCACCTCCGTTTTAACCTTGCCTCAACCCTTGTGAGGTAGGTGGAAGCTGAGAGTAGTGTGTGACCAGCCCGAGGCCATCTACCAAGCTTCTGTGGCAGGGCTGGGATTCAAACCCGGTCTCCCAATCCTCCTCTGATGCTCCAGCCACACTCTCTCCTACACCACAGCAGCTCTCTAAAGAAAGATGGCCGGTGATCAGAGTGGCATTGTGGGATGGAACATGCCCATTGGCAAGAAACAGGGACTATATTGCTGGCACCTTTCCAGACCCCTGCACTTTTCGTAGCCAGGCAGGCATCAGCCCATGTCTTTCCTGGTTATGACCTACCCCAGTTATGATGCTTTTGCATGTAACTCCACTTTTCCTCAGGCCCGTAGCTACAGTGGGGCATCTCGGGACTACGCCCCCCAACTTACTGGCAGGGCCCCATGACTTGCCATTCAGCTCAGGGCCCCTGGGTGGCAGCGGTTGCAGGAAAGGAGCCAGGTATTCCTGTGCAGCTGTCTGGTGCAAGGGTACAGATTAAATTACCTTTATTTCGATTAGCCAGTGCCTCCTAAGAAATGTAAATGCCCCGACTAAAACAATCTTGGCTACGGGCCTGCTTTTTCCTCTTTTTGATCCAGCCCTGCCACACACAAGGGGCATCTGAAAATAAACTATAGTCTGCAACAGATAATAGGTCCCCATATGTCAGATCTCAGAAGCTAAGCAGGGTTGGCCTTGGCTAGTATTTGGAAGGGTGACCTCCAAGGAATACCAGGGGCACGACACAGAGGCAGGCAATGGCACACCAACTCTGAAACTTCTCTTGCCTAAAAAACAAGTCTAGCTCGCCACCTAGTAGTGCATAATGCTAAAAGAGCTAGAACTTCCAGCTGCCAGACAATTTTAGGATCTCCTGGCTATACTACACACATAACCATACAATAATTATAATTATTGTCCCCATATTTCTTCCTTACATGCATGCATGGTAGGGTTGCCAGCTCTAGGCTGGGAAATACCTGGAGATTTGGGGGGTGGAGGTTTGCATGGGCAGGGATGTCAGTGGGGTATAATGCCATACAGATATGCACAATCACAGATGTACATGTGCCCTATCAATGTGAACGTTACGCCCCTCTGTGGACTTCTGGGGGGGCAGTTGAGGGTGGGAAAGGAACCTGGGTGTCATGGCCGCTCCCACCGCAAGCAGAACAATCCAGGGAACACCACCCAGGCTAGTCCTGTTTTGGAAAATTCCTACCACACTCCCAGACGCGCTTTTTCACACTGTTCTTGACTTCTGGAAGCCAATCAATAAACTTAACAACTGGTGTAAACAAAGTTGTGGATTTATTACCCTTTAAGGAAAATTTGCTTTCTGTGTTGTTGGCACAGTCTTTGCCCTGGTATTTATTTGACTGAGCACTTAAAATGTGCTGTTTTCATTGAGCCCTGAACAAAGCTTGTGCAGTCCTGGTAAGTGTTTTTAACACAGAGATCACACATCTCAAACAAGAGGACCCAGGGGTCCTTTCGTAGAAAAAGAGGTTCAGGAGCTCATTAGCATAACTCATTAGCATAACTCATTAGCATATGCCACGTCCCCTGACATCACCAGAAGTGTGTCAGAAAGGGAATGTCAGTTTCAGCCCCATTATATCCTATGGGCCATTGAAAGCAATGGCAAAAACTCATAGGGTATATGAGGGGCTGGAGGGGAGGGGGTTTGAGGGAGAGGCTCCAAACTTGCAGGGTAGCTGCTGGGGCCTCTCCTCGAAATACCCACTAAGTTTCAAGAAGATTGGACCACGGGGTCCAATTCTATGGGCCCCCAAACAGATTGTCCCATCCCTCCATTGTTCTCTATGGAGGAAAAAAAGTTAACTTTTTTCCTACCATAGAGAACAATGGAGAGAATGGGGGCAACCTGTTTGGGGGCCTGTAGAATTGGACCCCCTGGTCCAATCTTCTTGAAACTTGGTGGGCATTTCGAGGAGAGGCCCCAGCAGCTACCCTGCAAGTTTGGAGCCTCTCCCTCAAACCCCCTCCCCTCCAGTGGCTTTTAAAGTTGCCACCGAATTTCGGCGGCAATTCGGCGGCAAGCTGAATCAGATTAGAGAATCTGATCAGCCCGTGGCTGCCCTACTGGCCAGTCCTGAGCTGGCGGAGCTTTGCTCCACCTCGCTGTGGCCCCAATGGACCCCTGAGAGGACCTAATAAGAATTCGAGGCAGAGCAGATGCAGCAAGTTAACATGGGCATGCCACCACTAGCACTGAAGGTCTTCCGCAGCACCTCCAAAATGTGCAGCAAAACTTACCGGTATGTCACCATACTCTGTGTTACCTTGGTTACACTCCATGCCTTTGGTAGGATGAGGAACAAAATAATGTGGTGATATCAAAGGACAGTAAGTTTGACCGAATGTCATGGACTCGATGTTTTCATCTGGAGACCTATTTTTATTGCAATGTGCAGTTTACCATTGCTATCTGAAGAGGTGGGAGAAAATGTATTGCTAAGGGAGGGGAAAATAATCAGTGTTGGCTTGGCCATTAACAACATGTCCTGCCGCTAGGATTGGTAACAAGATCTGGTATTATTTAATAGCCTCAATCAGATCTGTGAGAAGCGGGGTGGGTGGGTGGGTGGGAATGACAGGCCAATTAAACGCAGAAATAGATCAGGGATATAAATGCCAAAACAAGACACTGTATAAAATATAGCCAGGAAGTAGGGCAATGATTAGCAGTCATGGAAAGTCCAACGGGCGTAATCATAGGAATTATTCCTGTTAAGAAACGGTGATATTTGCCTGGGCCCCAAACTGACTACAGGAAAGAAGTTTTCCCAGACCGCGTCAGAAATTGGCTGTCTTCTGGACTTGGAACAGGCTTTTTTAATGGCTCCATGGACTATAGTTCTACGACACCTCAAAGTGATGTTTCCTTAAATTCTTCGAGAAAACGGGCCCAAGAGGTTGAGAAAAAAGAAAGTTTTGCACCCGCCAGGCAATCCGGGGTTGTGCTTCAGAAAGAATTACTAACAAACAACACCAACCCAAGAATGATTAGACATGTTAGTTAACATGTTTCTTTGCTTGTTTCTCTCTTTTGTTTGTTCTAAAGTTATGGTTAAAAATGTAAAATGAATAATCTCCTTACCTGATATTGTTAATTGTTAATTGTTCATGTTAAATTCCCAAAACACCACCACCAAGATAGTTGGGGAGCAGACGCAGCGAGTGCTTAACTAGCAACAACCCTACGATACTGGCAGTAAACTTGGCAGAGAGCACGGTGTGGTGGCGGCAAGAGTGCCAGACCACCACAGTGGAGACCTGGATCCAAACCCCAATCTGCCACCAAGCTCACCGGGTGACTGTGGGCCAGCTGCTCTTCCCTTAGCCTAACCCACCTCACCAGGATATTCTGAGGAGCCATGGCCTTGGAGGAACACTGGGCTTATTTGACAAAGAAAGTGACAGCAGAGAAATACTATTAACACCTAGGCCCGGCGAAACTGAAGATGTCTACTGCGAAACTGAAGATGTCAGGGCTGCAGATCTTTCCCTCGGGATAAGGCGCTTCCTGCCCTGCCCTGGATAGCTCAGGCTAGCACAATCTGGTCATATCTCAGAAGCTAAGCAGGGTTGGGCCCTGGCTAGTATTTGGATGGGAGACCACCAAGGAATACCGGGGTCCTGACACAAAGGCAGGCAGTGGCAAACCACCTCTGAATGCCTCTTGCCTTGAAAACCCTACAGGGTCACAATGAGCCAAAAAAGGCCCATCCTGGGAAAAGCAGTCAACCAAGAGAAGGTTCAAGGTGATTATGGTACTCATGCATCCACTCAATTACAAGATGGTGGAGACATCATTTTCATCTTATTTCTGTTAACAAACCCATCATTCAAACCACCTTGCCGGTTTTGTGCGTCTCGAAAAGCAGCTTCACGAACAATCTTGTTTTCAACCAAGATCAAACCACTTTCATAATATACCAAGTTGTCCTTCAGCAATGTTATTGAACTATTTAAAAGCTGGAAACTTCCAAACGGGCCATAAAATTCTTTTTTTAAATATATGGAAAGCAATTTCCATTTTTTCTTGGTGGTGGGGCTTGCTTTTGCTACTGCGAAAAGCCGAATGAATGTATCAAAGACCACTGAAAGGGAATCTTGGGAAATAAATTTACAGACGGCATTGTTCATTCCACGAAGAGTTGAGTCCAGTGCACTTTAGAGACCAACAAGAGTTTCAGGGTGTAAGCTTTGAAGAGTCAAAGATCCAGTAAGGTCACCTCCATGCTTGAGAGGAGACGGATGGAGTGTAGTGACAGGGTCTCAGTTAATTACTCTCAGCATTCCACAATTACGGATACACCTGCCCACCCTGACTGGGATAGCCCAGTCAAGCCCGATCTCATCAGACCTCAGAAGCTAGGCAGGGTCGACTCTGTCAAGAACTTGGTTGGGAGACCGCCAAGGAATACCAGCAGTTGGGAGGTGGGGGCAGACTTCATTCAGCCACCTATCTGAATACCCTCCAGGCCCCCAGTTGGGCTCAGTCACCAGAGGTCGTCATGACTTCCAGGTGCACACATACACGCAGGCATACACACATTTTTTTTTAAATGATACATCTGCCCATCAGTCTCCAATTCTGACATATTCATTTCCTTCACTATGTCTCCCCCCCCCCCCACCCAGGATTAAACCCAAACAAATGATAACCATATAAACTAAGCTTGTTATTCCTGTTTGGTCCTTGAATCTGTTCAACATCTCCATTATGCTGCGTGGTAATTTACTGCTCACTCTCTACCTATATTACGGAGTGGTAGTTTCCATTCCATTGTATCTGAAGAAGCGTGTGCACACACGAAAGCCCATGCCTTGAGTAGAACTTCGTTGGTATTAAAGTTGCTGCTGGAATCGAACTTTGTTCTGCTGCTTCAGACCAACACGGCTACCCTCTGAAACTATCATTCAGTGAAGGAACTCAAATGAGGCAGGGGAGAAATTCTAAATACGCAAGTAAGCCCTTATTACAATTTACAATATCAGGAAGTGGGACGGCGGAGACAGTCGTAAAACATTTGCCTTCTGATGGCAGCAAGGTAGCCCTTTGCTGAAAGGCAAAGTGTGCTCAAGCACTGCAGGTTAAAAAAAAGAGGAAGAGGAAAAAGAAAAGCCTTGTACCTTGTTCCGATATCCAGCCAGCTTCCATAATCTTTAACCAGAAAGAAGAAGTGCTGGAGGGGAAGGAAAAAAAGAGAACAACTTTGGTCAGTCAATAAACGTTGCACAATGAGATCGTGACAAGGCAGAAACCCATGTTCCAGGCTGCTAAGTCAGGGCTTTTAAATCTTGAAGTTAACATTAGGGCAGGATCCAACAGAAAATGTTTAACTGAATCACAAAGAGGTCAGGAAACAAGTAATTAGGGAGGCAGACTAGAACAGGGGAGACAGGGTCAAATTCCCTTCCAAGCCCTCAGGGCCAAAACAGTTTCACAAGGCTTGTGTGTGCGAGGCAACTGGTGAGAGCAGCTACCTGGCATTCCCCCCCCCCCCCAATGTCTACAACTTCCAGAAAAGACAACTCACTATATGACTTGCCCCAACTCCACCCAGTCAGATGCTTCTTATAGGGGATTTCATGTTTGTGCCTTCTTTTAATGGATGTTACAGGGAAGATGATGGGCTTTTCCGCACATGTTATTTCCTTGCCTGGGTGCCTGTATCGCATTTCCCCCCTTTTCTGCATAGGTCTTGCTCTTTTTAGCTGTGGCTTCGATATTTTGTCAATGTATCTGCGGCTTATTTATGAGCACAATGCAAATGTTTGTAAATAAGCTGGAGATACAGGGATGTAATATCCAATCAACCACTAGAGGGAGCTAAACACGTGCTGAAAAGGGGAGGAACCCTGATGCATAAAATCGATGAAAATAAGAGGTGCAGAAAAGCCCATTGAGTTGCAGCTGTCACTGACCATTCTACACCCCTTATGTAGCCTGGTCCTCTGGCCTTTGGCATATTGTTTTTTTCAGCGTCAGTTTCATATATTTGTGACATTGTTATAACAAAGCACAGTGACATTGTCAAAGAAGGCCCTCAGTTTGTAAGACCTGAGCAAGGCCGTTAATGATAGGACATTTTGGAGGTTTTTAAGAACATAAGAACATTAGAAGAGTCCTGCTAGATCTGACCAATGGTCCATCTAGTCCAGAATCTTGCCTCACTCAGTGGCCAAGCAGTTCCTCTGGAGGTACAACAACAGGGCATAAAGGCTGAGCCTTCATGAGAACGTAAGAAGAATGCTTCTGGATCAGACCAGTGAGGGTCCATCTAGCCCAGCATCCTGCCTCACACAGTGGCCAACCCGTTCCTCTGGAGGTACAACAACAGGGCATAAAGGCTGAGGCCTTCCCCTGAGGTTGCTTCCTGGCTCTGGGATTCAGAGATTTAATGCATCTGAATGTGGAGGTGAATTCATAGGGTCACCATAAGTCAAAACCAACTTGACAGCATTTAACACACACAGGACACGCTAAAGACCCTCCAAGATTTTGAATACCTAAAGCTGCCTTATACCAAGTCAGAATATTGAACTATCAAGGTTAGCTGTAACTGGCAGCAGCTCTCCCAGAGACTCAGAGGTCTTTCACATCACCTCCTGCCTGATCCTTTTAAACCAGAGGGGTAGGACTCATTTGTTATGAGGGCTAGACTGGACACAAATGTCACTTTGTCGAGCCGGGCCATGTGTGTCATAAAACAGAATGCTAGGTATCAGAGATATAAACTGTATGAAAAAGAGCAGCTGGTGAGCTCTGAGTTGTTGCATCCTCACTGCAAGGCCCCATGGGCTGGGAGGGGGGCGCAAAGGAAAATTTTGCTTGACCGCTGCAGACGAGGTTGTTCCACCATGCTGAAGCCACAACTGGAATGGCTCCGCCCACTCTCCCCAAGCAGTCTCCTGTTCCCTCCTGTGCACTAGTTACTTGCAGGCTGCATAAGAACCCTAGATGGGCCAGTTCTGTCTCCCCGGCCTTATGTTTGACACCCCTGTATTTAAACAGAGGTATCAGGTATTGAACCTGGGACCTTGTGCGTGCACAACAAATGCTCTACCACTGAGCCATGACCCTTCCCCAGACTGCAGAGCCTTAAACTATTTAGACCAGTTACAATTACACATTTGACACAGCATACTCTTGGGAGATAATACTGTAAAGCGATTCTCCACACAAAACCGGGCCTCTCTCAGGTGTTCATCTAAAACTGTTTTTCCTCAGAAAACCATTATAAAAAATACTGCCCTTCCTGAATTGGCAATGTATGCCAGGATTTAATCACCTTAAATTTAACAGCAAGTAATTTTGAGCTTGTAAATGTTTCCTTCGCGTACATGGGATTACCAGACCAATTCCAATCAAATAATACCCATGTATTTTGGCAATTGGTTTTGTTTTGGAACAACCGCCACTGGAAGAGCAGACACTCTAGATCAGAGCCCCGAAGAACAATGGAGCATGACACAATTTGTTTGTTTACCATTTTGTAATTAAAATCACGACAATATCCCGTATCTACCGTCAGGTACCTTTCTTCTACGGCAGCCTCTTATGATGTGAGACAACACGACAGAAGGCACTGTCATTTCGAGTAAGTCCTCAGGGCAAAAAACTGAGGTGTGGGAACTGAGAACGCAAAAGAATATAACCAGCCCCCCCCCCGCTGCTTTGAAAGCCCTTTCCTTGAAGCCATTTGACAACACATAAATACACAAAGATGCAACGAATGGGCTTTGGGTTGATGTGACAGGTTGCGTTTTTAAAGAGGCCGTTACGGTTTTAATAATTTTCTAATCTCAGGTTTACCAGGGGGTTGTTAAGGCTTCTCCTCCTCACAGCACCCTCTTAAAATTTTACCTCTCCTCATGCGATCATTTTCATCTCTGCTTCAAAAACAGGAAAAAAGCCACCCATGACATATTTTCCTTTTGTTCTAAAGAAGATGAAAAATTAAACTAGGCACCCAGGTGCATCTGGCGTTCTCTTTCGCTCACAGATTTGAACATCCACTATGAAATACATGAAAATCAAGGCATGTTAACTTAAAAATAGCACACAGAAAGGAACGGGAGTAAATAAAGATTATGTCTCTTCTGATGCATTCATTAGATGATGTACAAGGGATTGTGATGGGGGGGGGGGAAGGTGGATTTCTCTATGCAATTTATGCAGGATTTCAACTCTCGTTCCCTGCCCCAGTTTGAGAAACTTTGAAGTCTGAAACTAATTCAGATATCTCTTGATTGAATTAGCGGAGCTCTCTGGGTTTTGATCTTATTTGTACAGAATGTCCAGCAGTAAGCTTACCAAAGCCATAATGTCTGAAATCACAAGAACAATGAGAAAAAGCCTGGGGGGAGAAAAAGAAAGAGAGAGACGGCATGTCAGAGGAAGACCATAATTCAGAGTTCAACAGTGCAATAACAAAGCTTTGCAGGATTCCAAGGACACGATAGAGCCCATTCCGAGGGCACACTGCAGTTCTCCTTTGATCTGTTTTATTAGTATTACACACATTAAGGTTATCCAGGCTACGCACATACTGTCCCAGCCCCAAAAAAACTCCCCTAAAACAAACCCAGCTCCATAAATCACGCACCAAGAGAAACTAAGATTTGTGATCTGTTGAAATGAACTTGCGATCAAGTTACAACTGACTTGTGACAACCGTATGGGGTTTTCAAGTCAAGAGACACTGGGAGGTGGTTGGCTATTGCCTGCCTCTGCATAGTGATCCTGGTATCGCTTGGAGGTCTCCCATCCAAACACTGACCAGGGCCGACCCTGCTTAGTTTCCAAGATGTGACAAAATCGGGCTGGCCTGGGCCATCCAGATCGGAACTACTGTTCCTTACTTACTGTATTCTCCCAGAGGGAGGTCAAGAAGTGCTTTACAAAGCAGTGCAATCCCCTTGAGTTACTGGAGAGGTTACCTAACTCCCCCTCGGATTCCTAAGAGTCCACCAGGCCTTGTTTACATGCAATTCAAGGCTAGTTTTCCAGTCTTATGACTATATGAGAAAGAAAGCAAAGATCTTCAAGACATTGTGCTGTATGGCCAGGACCAACCTCTATGCTCACTGACACTACCACAGAAACATGGAATATGCCTCTCTTATGCTAAAACCATTTTGGGAAGCGGGGGGTGGTGGTTTAGAGCAGAAATTGCCATACTGAGCTAATAAAAGGGGCTTGCTTGGCTAACCTATCAAACTTCTATTTCTCACACATCACAGAAGGTGCTAGGCAAAGGTGTGGTGGGGGTGTTATGGACCCTGGACAGGGGGCTCCATAGGTCCGCAGACGTTCCCAAAGACCTGACATGAGAGATCCGGGTTTACTCATGAGGACAGCTTTGACAACAAAGTTATCAAGAAGATGAAGGCTAAGCTCCAGTCAGCTGGCCTTGAGACATGCACACATATGCAGTGGAGCTTATCCATCCCTTGAGACCAAGACAATAACTAGAACAAGGCATCTTATATCCTAAAGGCTGGCTGCGAGTTAAAAAAAAATGATTAATAAAGCTATCCCAAACACTTGGAGGAACCAGGCCATCTTGCCCCTAGCTTCCAGTGGTGGGAGGAAACAACCCAGGCCTTGAAGAGAAGAAGACAAAGATGACGATGGAGTCGAAGACGAAGAAGAGACTGGATTTATACCCTGCCCTTCACTCACTTGGAGTCTCAGAGCGGTTTATAATCTCCTTTCCCTTCCCCTCCTCACAACAGGCACCCTGTGAGGTAGGTGGGGCTCTTTCCAGAACTGCTCTTGGGAGAACTGCGACTGACCCAAGGTCACACCAGCAGCCGCATGTGGAGGAGTGGGGAAATCAAACCCGGTTCTCCCAGAACCGCTAACTAACTAACTTACTTACGTAAGTAACTGCTCCCGGAACTGCTGACAAGAATGAGAGTGAGAGAGTTTTCCTGAGAGAAGCTCATGCTGTTCTCTCCCAAGAGACTCAGGGCAACTAGCAAAAATGGAGTCACCCGGGGCCAGTACGGGGGGCCGTGAGGAAGGGAAGCCCAACAACATCTCCAGATGCCGCAAGCACTTCTGGCACAAAATGTGTGGGTGAGACTGGCGAGCAAGGTCTCTGCAGCCTAAGGCGATAAAGCCCCATCCACTTTGCATTATGTTGTTACGTCAAATCCCTGAGAGGGTGCTGCAAATGGCAGGGCACTCTTTTCTGGAGCCAGAGGCAGATTTCTGAGAAAAGTGGTGCCAGCTCTGGAGCCACACTTCCTGTTGTAGACGTGCTTGGTGGAGCAGTCAGCAAATGAATGTGGCCAGCTGGTGCGGCA
Organism: Lepidodactylus listeri; assembly: GCA_029233225.1. Classification (NCBI taxonomy): domain Eukaryota; kingdom Metazoa; phylum Chordata; class Lepidosauria; order Squamata; family Gekkonidae; genus Lepidodactylus; species Lepidodactylus listeri. The sequence continues at coordinate 108,043,326 of JARCFY010000006.1, read as the reverse complement.
TAAAGCATAGAATGAACAAGGAGCCCAGAGTACAAATCCCCACTTAGCCAAGAACAGCACTACTTGGACCTGTTATCCCTCAGTGTGGCCTACTGCACAGGTCTATGAAGATAACATATTGTGTGTATGTGGGGGGGAGAGTAACCCCGAGGCTATGGGGTTAGAGGTCATCTGGCAGCAGGAACCGGAGTAAAGGAGAGTGGGTGTACTGGCCCAGACCTCCCAGGAAGTGAGTGTCAGGGCAAGGATGGCAGAGAGAAAGAGAGAGAGTAATCAATGTCCAGTCCAAGTCAGAGGTTCCAGAGAGCAGGTTTACCAAAGTCCAGTCTAGGGTCAAGGAGTTCCAGGTACCAAGTCCAAGTACGGGTCAGGGTTTCCAGAAAAGCCAGTTGTCAGGTCCAGTTCAAGGATGCAGAGGTTCGATAACAGCAAGGCTGGTAGCTCAGTAGCAAAGTGTACTTGTTGCATCCACAAAATACAGGTTGCTTACCTGTAACTAGGGATCTTCGAGTGATCAAACCCCGTGCTCAAGGAGTGGAAGGATATTCTGAAGGGTCGTCATCCGGAACTTCTTGTACATGATGAAAGTATTGAGGTTTCTGAGGTCCATAGTAGGGCGGAGGCTCCCATCCTTCTTGGGAACCATGAAATAACAGGAATAGAAGCCCTGATGGAACTGCGACCAAGGGTCTACTGCATCCTTTTGAAGGAGGCTCCGGATTTTGTCTAGTAATGTGACGGAGCTGGGTGTAGGGATGAAATACGATTCTGTAGGCACCTGGAGAAATTCTATACGATAGCCCTCTGCGACGACAGAGAGAGACCATCTGTTCGATGTTATCTTTTTCCAGGCAGACAAAAACGGGGATAGATGGGTGGGAGTTTTGACCAGTTGGCCTGAGTCAAAGGCTCTGCTTGGGGGGCTTGGTACCCTTGGTCCTCGACTGGGTGGCAGTACTGAACTTCTGTTCATTCCCATAGGGCCGTGACTGGAAACTGGAGGATTTCTGTCATTGAGGTTCTGGGGAGGACTTTTGAAACGATCTGCGGGACCAAGTTTTGTTCCAGGACTTTTTGACTTGGATTGTTTGGGCTGGGAGACTCCCAGATTACATGAAGTCTTGATATTTTTGTCTAGTTCTTGTAAAACTGCATCCGTAGTGGAACTGAACAACCCCTCACTTTTGAAGGGCAGATCCTCAACGAACGCTTTAGTGTCACTGGGTAGGGATGTGGAACGCAGCCAGGCATGACGTCTGAGCGTGACTGCCAATGTGAGCATTTTAGCTGCCACATCCAGATTGTGTTTAGAGGCATTAAGCTGATGTCTAGCCAGCATCATACCCTCTTTCTGGAACCTCCTGGCTTGACGGTTCATGTCTTCAGGGAGGGAGGCAATAAACTCAGTTATTTGCTCCCAGAGGGCATACTGGTATCTACCCATGCAGGCTGTATAATTGGAAGTTTTAATTCCTAACACCCCTGCTGAATAGAATCTGCGCCCAAAGGAGTCGAGTTTCTTCCCTTCCTTGTCAGGAGGAGAGGAGTGGCCGCGTCTGCCCTTAAACGAGGGTGTGACGACAGGGTGGATGAATACAAATTCAGCTCCCGATTCCTGCACCCTGTACATGTGGTCACTCCTTTTGCTAGAAATAGGAGTAGAAGCCGGGTGAGACCATGGTGCTTTGGGAGCTTGCAGTAAGACTGAGGATAATGGTAATGCAACGGCTGTGGAAGTGTCCATGTGTATTATGACAAACACTGAGTCTGTCACAGTGGATGGAGGCTGAACAGTGGAGAGAGTTAGCATATTGGCCATCCTCTTGATGAAATCCCCATATGATTTAAGATCCTTGGATGGGGAGATGGGGAGGTTATCCGCCACTTGTTGCGGTGCGGAGGGGAGGGGCTTCATCACCGGAGGAAGATGATGAAGATGATCCCAAAGGTTCAGAATGCTCCGAAGGCTTGGAGAAAGTAACGGGTTGCATTGGCATCGATGGCATCGGCGTCAACTGCTCGGCATGGTGCCCCCAAGGCAGAACAGCAGGTTTGCGCATCCTGCCTATCGGCACCGATGGCTGCGGCCGTATGAATTCCAGTGTCGGGGGGTGCTCTCTGTATTGAGACAGGTGGGAGGATGTTGACTGGTGATCCCAATCTTCCAGGGCACACATGGGGAACCAGAGCGCAGCAGGCATGGGATAAGCTCCATAGAGGTACTGCCACTGACGGCTGTCCCAGGGAGCTGGAGGGTAACGCCCAGATGATCGATCCCGATCCTCTGATCGATGTGGAGAAACTGCTGAGGCGCTAGTGTCCCTGTCGAGATGCAGACTTTCAACACTGGGCGGCCGGGGCACTTGGGTTAGATCCATATCCAGATCAGAGTTCATGAAGTGGATAGGATGCAGCAAAGGTGAGGTGGAATTATCTTGTAGCTGCCCAAGGCCCACAGAGTCAAGTACTGCAGCCCCCGCCAGGGCTGTGTCGAACGCAACATGCCTGGATAAACACTTTTAGAGAAGGTACCCTTCTTGTGTTTCTTGTGCTTGCTCTGCCTGTCGTCCTTGCCCTCCTTGCGCTTCTTGGCAGGAATAGGGGCTTCAGACTGGACAGTCAACATCGGTCATTTTGGTATCGACCTGTCGACATCGATGACGCTTGGTGTTGGGGATAGTGCAGTTGGGGTTGACGGTGAAGCATGCCTGGACATGTCTTGTGAAGACATCATCGGGGAAAGCACTTGTTCCAATAATGCAACACGGAGTCTCGCAGTTCGGTTCTTTCTCGGCTTCGAGAACCTGGCAGAGTGAGCACAGGAGTCCCACAGGTGCACCTCCCCAAGGCACAAAAGGCAAAGTGAGTGTATATCGGGGGGGGGGGGGGAAGGATTTTGCTGCCGCAATTTAGGCACCGTTAAAAGAAGCCCCACCGTTTGGTCATAGGCCGGGGGTGGAGGGGAGTAAACTGCCGAAGCAGAGTACTCTAAATCAGTTCTGTCCAAACAAACGAAGTCTTTTGTAGGTAATCCGAAGAGATAAGAAGAGAAGAAGAAGAAGAAAATACTGACCGAAGCGAGGAGGGTCCTACCAGCGTGGCGGTCAGAAGAGAACTGACGGGATTGTCATGCCCCTCCATTGGTCATGTGCACTGGAGCCCTGCGCATGACCCGGGAGAGGGCGCAAAAATCCTTTTTGCTTTAGAAGATACCGATCAGGGTCGACGCAGGCGCACTATCCCAGAGCTGTGATGCACAGAGACCACAAAGAAGATCTGCTGTTTCTCCTGGCTGACTTTATAGCCAAGTCTTAACAAGCTACACTCGAAGCCAGTTCCTTGGCAGTCATCCTGAAACTACTCATCCATCTTGTCAGCTGATGACAGGCCATGAGTCTCACACTCCTCCTCCTTTCCTGCAACATCAGTGCTGCAGGGGTGTGGGTGAGCTAGGTGGGCTGAGAGCGGCTTCTGAAGCCTTGTTTACTGCTTCTGTGCTGCCAGTGAGACTATCTTATGACAATGGGAACAGTGGATGGCAGCTGAGGCAGAGGGCAAGTAGGGACAGCGGCACCCAGGGGTTGAACCACCACCCCTGAGGACATTGGTGGGAAGACTGTGTCCAAGGACCATTACCATAGGGTAGGGCTGGCCAAAAGAGCTGTTATTGGGGGAGATAGAATCCCAGGGCTACATCGGACATGGGAGAGGAGATAGCCTCCCCCCAGAGCGGTGAGTCCAGATTAGGGGTGTGCATTCAGCTATAGCCGAACCAAATAAATACCTAAAAACTATCTTGGCGGCATTTTTTCGGGTATCACATAAGCTGAATACAGATCAGTATTTGGCGACCGGTATAGCTGAACACGAAAAAGCTGATATTATCCAGCTTTTTTTTTGGGGGGGGGGGGGGGGGGGGAGTGCTATACCGAAAAAAAGGACTCAATCAAACCAAACAGCCCGAGCAGTCAGTCAGCTGTTAGGTTTAAATGCCTTTCTTTCCTGCCCCAAGGTTGGGGAAGGAAAGAAAGGAATTTTAAACATGCCTGCCCTCTTTCCCCAGCCTGCCCGCTGTGGCAGACAGGCTGGGGAAGGGAAGACAGGCATACACACATGCCCCCTTCCTTCCCTGAGCTTCTCCGCTTTTGCAGAGAGACTGGGGGATGTGGGGGGGGGGGATGGTTAAATGCCTTTCTTTCCTTCCCTGACCTTGGGGAAGGAAAGAAAGCCATTTTAAACATGCCTGGATTCCCCTTCTGATCTTCTCTAGGCGCCCCGCAGCCACAGGGCACTTGGAGAAGATCAGGAGGGGAACCCAGGCATGTCTGCATGCCTGCCCCCTTTCCCCAGCTTGCCCGCCGTGGCGGACCGGCTGGGGAAGGAAAGGCAAGCATGCAGACATGCCCCCTTCCTTCCCTAAGCCTCTCCACTTTTGTGAGGAGACTCTGGGAAGTCGGGGGGGCATGGTTAAATGCCTTTCTTTCCCTTACTCGAGGTCAGGGAAGGAGAGAAAGGCATTTTAAACATGCCTGCCCTCTTTCCCCAGCCTGCCTGCTGCACACATCCCCCCTTTGTTCCCTGAGCCTCTCCGCTTTTGCGAAGAAACTCAGGAAAGGGGGGGGGGCATGGTTAAATGCCTTTCTTTCCCTTCCCAGACTGGGGAGGGAATGGAAGGCATTTTAATGATGCCTGGGCTTCCTGTCTGCCCCTCTCCAGTTACAGTGTGTCAGCTAGAGAAGGGAAGGCAGAGAGCCCTGACTTTCCCTTGTCAATTTCACTCACAGTTGACTGGTGGGGAGTGAAATAGTCAGGGAAATCTTTAGGGGCTACCAGAGGGAAAGAAGGCATTTTAACATGCCTCCTTTCCCTCTGGTGGTGTAAATCAGACCCGAAAATTTTCAGAAATACTGAAAATTTCCCCAGTCTGAATACCTTATTGGTACTGGACTGAGGAAATACGGCATTTACTGATATTTTTCTAATCTGATTTACCCGAAGCCAAAAAATACCGGCAGTGTTTTTTTTTGCACACCCCTAGTCCAGATGTTAGGGAGGGCGTTAAAGAGGGCAGCAAGGTGCAGCCTGGGGTTAACAACAGAAGGTGAGGCAACTCCCTGTCGGCCTGAAGAGGGAAATGGAGTAAAGAGAGTGAAGGGCACTACCTGCCACAAGGAGCCAAGGGAAGGCTCATTGTATGTAGACCACGTATTGTACACAAAAGGTTTCAGCTTTGCACGTGGGCATCCTGGTTAGTTTGTAAGAGAGACAGAAACGGATCACCGCACGGAATTTGCTATGCACTCTCCTGCGGCAGAGTGCCCGTGGCCCAGTAAGCCCCACGTACAGGGAGACTCCTGGGTACGCTGCCCACAGTTCCCTCAAGCAAATTCAAACGAAGAAAACCACTGCATGTGCTCAGACACCCTTGTCACCCTTTGGCATGTTTTCACACAAGCTGAAAACCAGATCTGCACATTCAACCTCCTGTTTCTGGGGCTGAGCCCTCCTTAGAAGGAGCTCTTGGCTGCAGCCCTCGTCAAGTTTCCAATCACAGCACTGCCCACACCAGCTCAGGAGCAGCAGGGGCCGGCCAGCAGTCAACAGTGAGATTGTTCAGAGACAGACTCCAGTTTTGTGAATGGCTGAGTGTTGATTTTCCCAATTTGCCTCGAGGCACACGAAACCAGTTAGGTGAGTCTTGGGTACACAAGATCGTTTGGTGCTCCGAAAAGCAGATTTCAGCAAATGAGATGGACTCTGAGCAAATGAAGTGAAATCCTGCTAAAGACCTCTTCATTATTTTTATCTTTTCATTAAGTAATTGAAATATTAGGCGACGTGGACGCTGTTATAAATTGCTAATGCCTGGTTTTGCCTGGGGAACTGCACTGAAAGAATGCGACAAACAGCTGACCTAGTAGCAGGAAACTGAAACAGGTCATTAACTATAGTGATATTGCTATCCATAAGAATTATTATTGTCATAAGAATGCTATCAGCTGCAGTGTGAAATTTCATTAAAACGTGCCACACCGTAGCACTACGCAAAAATATCACAATGGCTTATAACAAATAATTCTCTCGCTGGGGTGGGGTGGGGGAGCCAACAGAATCTGGTCCTGTTACCTTAGCATTGGCTAAATCAATCATAACTTTGCAAGTTCATTAACCATGTGACAAAGCCATGTTCTTGCAGATTAATTTACAAGCTTCTAAAGAGCACTTCGGTTTGGGGGCCAACCCCGCCTGGTCGTACCTGGCCCGAGAGAAGCCAGGCTCACTGCCACTAGGGGGAGGGCTTTCTCGGTGGCGGCCCCTCGCTGGTGGAACAAGCTCCCAGAGGAGATCAGGGCCCTGCGGGACCTGATGCAGTTCCGCAGGGCCTGCAAGACGGAGCTCTTCCGCCAGGCATATGAATAGGGGACGCTACCTCTGTGTACGCCCTACCATCAACAACTACCAATGTGCGCCCAGGTATTACCATCTGGTCGCCGACGACCCCGGCATGCGCTCAACACTAGACAGTACGCCATCGATACTGTGAGCACTTTAATAACTGTATTGTATTTTTAATGATGAAAGTTTTAATGTTCATTGTTTTATTGTGGACTTGGTCCACTAAAATGTGTAAGCCGCTCTGAGCCTGCTGTGCGGGGAGAGCGGCCTAGAAATTGAATCAAATAAATAAATAAAAATAAACTATCTATCTATCTATCTATCTACCTACCTACCTACCTACCTACCTACCTACCTCCCTATCCACTGACAACGACCACCCACAAGAATGTTTGTTTCATCACATTTAGGATTGTCAGCAGCAGAAAGCATTCGTTGAACACACAGTTGACTAAACTCGGTTCACAGGTTAAACATACGCTCTGTTACAGCATACAGAAAAATGAGCATATCAAGCTGTCCAGAGAACACTAATGATAGTTTAAAGATGTCTCGGTTGGACAGTAGGAAATAGCAAACTTTGGCCTGATTCAGACACTTATTGAACAACTACAGTCTTTCCACATGGAGAGCCCCCGATACGCGAAAGCCTAATTGACATGGTGTCTCCCTCCTCTTTTCTCTGATAAATGGGCGGCCGCATGAATGGTCTTCAGCTTGGAGTTGTCGTGTCTCACATCTGAATACGGCACATGGTGGAAAGGAGAGCAAATTCTGCTGCTCTACCACACTGTCACTGACTAGTTAGTGTCTGAACTGGGTCAGATAAAGATGGGTAGCTGTGTTACTCTGTAGCACTAGAAAAGAGCAAGAGTCCAGTAGCTACTGTTACTAGATTTTTAATAATTTTGGGAGGAAACCCCTCCAGAGTTTTGATGATCCTGAATTCTCTGAAGAGTGAACAGCGAGACACAGGATGTATCCAGTTCATGGATTTAGAAAACAGGAGCTGAAGACAGTTTGACTTGTACCCCTCCCCCCGGTAATGAGCCCCAAAGCAACTGCAACTTGAAATATTTACTGTACCTTTTAGACGATAGCTGTGTTGTGACTTGAACAGCTTCAAAAGCACATGACACAAGAACAAAAGGGATTGCAATCTGTCGAGGACACAAAAACTGCATTAAGCTAATGGCAGCCTTTCATAGAGCCAACCCCCCCCTCCAACCCAATTAACATTGCTAATATTTACAGAGGCAATTGAGCATATCCCCAAATCCAAACATTTCACCTACTTAATAGACACATAACAGTCAACCAGGGTGACATCAGTTCCACAAAATACACTATATTAATAGGCCTTGGTTTCATTCTGTCCAGTATGGTAAATATTTGGGAAACACCATTAAGACACGAAGTGCCAATGCTTTGCAGAGGATTCTGGGAGATAGTGAATACTGATGCAAAGGGTGTACTTACTGGTTATGGAATGCCAATGCTTTGCAGAGGATTCTGGGATATGCTGAATATTGATGCAAAAGATAGCTAGCAGTGGACATACTATCTTTCCAACAACTGGTCTGTTCTTACATTCTCAATGAGGAAAACCTAATACTTTCCAAAGGGCCCCACAGTAAGCTCCTTGGGAGATAGTTTGAAAACCACTTTAATGCTCCCTTACTGGCTGTTCCCTCTGGTATAAACACCCTTTGCTTGCTCATTTTCCTCCCCTCAGAATACAGACGCTGGGTTAGATCCCACCGATCCAGTCTACCAATGGCAACATTTTGCTCTGATGCACAGAGAAAGGTTCCCACTTGAAACATTAAGGACCTTATTGGGACCAACGGACCAATGCAAGATAGATTTATATGTTCTTAAATCCCATGTGCAGATGTTACAGAGTAGCTTGGACGTTACTGTCCACTTTAGGCAAGGAGGAGGAGGAAAGGCAGGAGGAATACGAGCCTAAGAGATTCCTCTGTGTTAACACTCTTGAAAAGCAGTATCTTTCTTAGACGAGTATTTGAAGACCGCTCAGGTTGACAGAGCAAAATAGGCACTAACCTAATCTTCACACACAAATGAACATATTATTGTCCGCGCAGTTTGGTCTGTATAGCATTTTGTGCATTTGGAAACAGCTTTCAGATGCTAAAAGCCTCGGCAACACATAACAGAATAAGGAAAATAATATTATGGCCACCGCCAGGCTCTAGGGTAAGACAAGATAACTCTCAAAATGATATATACCCTACAGCTCAAAGTACAGCATCCCTATCTAGTTTCATCATTCGACATGTAGACCTATTTATTAAAACTATTATTAGCATTACAATAACTTAGTCAAGTGTTACCAATACCAGCAGGCTGTTAAATCAGATCAAATCTCATCTGAAAGATATGCCATCTGTTTTCTATGACAAATCCATTTTTTAAAAAAACAAATCCTAAATTTTGTTGTGTCCTTGCCTGCTCCTTCATTATCTGTTCAGTTCTGTTTCAGATTGCTGTTCTAATGTAGGCTGGCTGGGGAGAAAACATTTAAGCAATACTAAGGGAAGAACGGAAAGAAAATGGATTTTCATGTTTGCGGAATTGTCAAAAGCAGACAAATCACATCTGAAGCAAATTGACTTTCAGACTCGTTTTCTGGTTCACCAAGCTGTTTGAGGTTTAAAATCTTGACTGCATTTTGCTTTTCCATCCACTTGGGTATTTTTGCAGTGAGTTGACTTTAATTCCCTCCCCCTTCTTTCTGAGATGTTGATGGATTGGTTAATTAACCTGCACCTTTTAAAGGAGCTATAAGGACAGGATGGGAGGCAGTGAAGCTTGAACAAGAAAGGAACATGTGTCTGCAAACAAGGCAAGAGATGTGGGCTTGAAGCTCAGCACTTGTTCATCGATTAAATAATAAAACTCGGAGCATAAATTTAAATGAAGAAATGCATTTTGAGTAAAAGGCACTAGTAGTAACTATTACTGAACGCGAGGCATGTGGTGATATTCGACTGTAATGGGGCTTCTTTTAGTTTCTGGGACAGATCGCACAGAGATAGCCTAGCCCTGTGTTCCCCTGACTTTTCTGAGCCTGCAGGCACATTTGGAATTCTGACACCGCATGGTGGGCGAAGCAGCAAAATGGCTGCTGCAAGAGACGGAGCCAGCCACAAAATGATTGCCACAGGTTAACCTCAGTAACACAGTGCTGTGGTGGGAGATACTGCCAAAGCAACATTTTTAAAAATCTGCACTGCCAATCAAATCTCCAGTAGTCAATCAGAAGCCTTGCTGGGCAAAAGCCCTACCTGGCTCCACCCACTTCCTAAAAACACTTGGTGGGCACCAGAAAAGGGGACCCCTAGCCTCCTGGCACGCCAGCTGATCCATTATTAGGGGAGGTAGGAAAAGTCCATCCTCAAAATGCCCTGTTTATGTCAGAGCACTGCAGGGTTGAACCCACCCTTTGGAATTAAATGCATCTCCTTAAAGTGTTGCCAAGCAGGTGTTGCTAAATTCTGATTGGTCCATTTTATGCTCTTTGTTGAAATATGGACAGAGCTGCATGTGACTAGCCACGGTGGCGGAAGAGGCATCAAAAGTAATGTATGTTATAAGGTTTAACCCCCAAAGAGGGAGGGGTGCGTGAAACTGATATGCTTTCTTAAGAGAGTTCTGCAACTGCCAGTTTTATAGCAAAATAAATTTCAAAAACTAACACTCCCGATGTTAATTTCACTTTTCTTTAACAGCAGGATGGGCTCCACAAACAGTCTTGCAGAGAGGGCACCGTGGAACAGGCAACAGGAAAGGGCGGCCAGGTAAAGTGAGAGGTGCAGGGCTACACAAGTCAGACTTCCAAATCCAGCTAGACAATCCCAAAAATCTCTACTAAAAAAGCATGGGTGGAGGGGGGCTGCCGGCAAAGAAGACCTGGGAATGCAACGGTCTGAGAGAAGCCCCAGGTTGGAGCCCACAGATTTTTATTATCTTTTTATTTATCTTTATTTTTATACCCCGCCCTCCCCACAAGTGGGCTCAGGGCGGCTTACAAGGGCATAGATGCCAGTTAAAACAAAGGCATAAATGCCAGTTAAAACATCATATAACAATTTAAAATCAACATAACAATAATAATAATAATAATAAAATACCAGAAAATTACAGGTATGTAACTACAATTCCTAATAAAGTGCTTCCAGTCTTTCTACTCAGATGGCTTCCTATCGGGTTGGGGTCCCACCAACCATAACCATCGGGCCTGGGCTACATTCAGGGCCGGCTCATATTAGGGTTGTTATTACAGTGGATGTTACTACTGTTTCTACTGGTGGCGGCTCCTAGCCAAAGGCCTGGCGGAAGAGCTCCGTCTTACAGGCCCTGCGGGACTTAATGCAGTTCCGCAGGGCCTGTAAGACGGAGCTCTTCCGCCAGGCCTTTGGCTAGGAGCCGCCACCAGTAGAAACAGTAGTAACATCCACTGTAATAAGTCCCACAGGGCCCTGATCTCCTCCGGGAGCTCATTCCACCAGACTGGAGCCGCCACCGAAAAAGCCCTGGCCCTGGTCCCGGTGAGCCTGGCTTCCCTGGGGCTCGGGACATAAAGTCGGTGACATGACCCTGACCGAAGTGTCCGCTGGGGTATATGCGGGGAAAGGCGGCCCCTCAGGTATGTTGGACAGATCTGTTCACAGTGGCCCTTTCCTCACTGCTGCCCACTTATCCGACTAGCTTTACTCTGTGCAGGAATCAACTTTCCCCCGGGCCAGATGGGACTGCTGGGGAGAAAGAGGAAAGCGGAGACAATCTGCAACTATGAACACCTGCGGCAGGTGGATTCCAATCTGGTGATTTGCCAGCCTCTCCTCTGAGCCAGCCCTGAACTTCTCCCGTTAGCCTTACCCAGCAAGTCATGAGACCAAAACAAACTGACATGCTTAACAATGTTGTTGTCGGAAGCTCCTCTCCCTCCACTGGCCTACTGTTAGTCCTTTCTCAAAAGTAATTAGGGTTGCCAGGTTCCCACTGGCCAGTGGTGGGAGATGGGGGTAGGGTTGCCAGCTCCAGGTTGGGAAATCCCTGGAGATTTGGGGATGGAGCCTGGAGAGGACAGGGACCTCAGGGGGGATACAAAACCACAGAGTCCACCCTCTAAAGCAGGGGTGTCGAACTCATTTGGTATGGAGGGCCGGATTTGACATAAATTGGACTTTGTCAGGCCAGGCCATGTGTGTCATAAAATGTAATGCTAGGTAGCGGAGATATAAACTTTATAAAGGACACAAACACAAAGATTTTTTTTAACTTAAAATAAAAACATGCCTGAAACATTAGCATTCTTGCAATATTTTGTTTATTTAAAATTGTCTCTGATCACTGACACTTCTTGCTCTGAATTACTGCCTCAAAATGTCTGTGCCGTAGCAACCTGGGAGGGGGAGGAGCCTCAGCCCAGTGCAGGGAGCAGAAGATTGCCTATCTACCTCTCCTGAGCGATTGAGAGAGTCTGGGAAAGCAAGCTATGACACAACAGCAGCAGCAGAACTGGAGGAAGAAGCAGGAGACAGTCAGTCCCTTGTGGGCCTGATTGATGCCCTCTGGGGGCCTGATTTGGCCCCCGGGCCGCATGTTTGACGCCCCTGCTCTAAAGCACCCACTTTCTTTGGCGGAAATGACCTCTGTAGTCTGGAGATAAGCTGAAATTCCAGGGGGTCCCCAGGTCCCACCTGGAGGCTGGCATTCCTAAAAGTAATGTCTGACTAGGCCTATAGGGACATACATTTTTATTCTTTATGGAGGTTCACATGGAGCTACTCTGAACACTCCTTCAGTGTCATGGTTTGATAGGGCAAGTGCTGATCATTACTGCAGTGGCCCCAGAGAACACAAGAGCTGGCGTTGCCCTGCAGTTTGTGCCATTCGTGTCAGGTTGAGAACCATCCGAACGAGTGACCTGGTGTTCTGAAAAGGCTACGCACTTCGCTATTTGTGTAGCAAAGACAGAGAAAAGACCTTGCAGGCTTTTGCTTTTTAGGTTTCGTTATGATTTATTGCCATGAAAAGCAGCAGCTACTAATGTAATTTAATATGCAATTTGGCACATTTGCAAAATTGTTCATTTTATTTATTTCACCTAGAGGTCTCCACAGGCTATAACATTACAAAAAAACACAGAAAACCGGGTTAATGTATGTTAAAGCTGAACCAAATTAAAACCATAATGTTACATAGCAGGCATTAAAGACAAATCATCATTATAGACTGAAGGGTGTGTTTTTTTTCTTGCCTGTAGCTTGGGGGGGGGGGGGGGGGGGGAATTAGAAGGGCACAGAACTGATCCTACATGAAAGGCCTGCGACATGTTAAATTCGGTCAGCTTGATGGCAGCGTTTCTTCAAGAGGCAATTACTGACCTTCCACAGCAGCAAGCCTCCCATCACGAAAGGGCTGAAGACGGTCACGAAGCAGTAGACAGAGGCTGGATCAAAGCTACGCACCCAGGATGAAAGCAGGAATCGCATTAATCAGATGCATTTTGCAAGGAATTATCTCCATTAGGAAGCAATGTGTTTTGTTTGTTTACCCTACCATTTAAAAAGGGATGCAGGGCAGGTTGTAAGTTTGCAAGACTCACACTGCAATCCTAAACAGAGTTATACCCTACTAAATACACTCTTTTTAGTGGCCTTTGAAGGGTACAAGTCTGCTTGGGATGGCACCATTCTTATTACTGTATTCCTGATTTCTGCTTTTAGTTTTAAAACTGTAACCACCATTCGTTTCTGCCTGCTACTTACACTTAGAGATGCTCCTTCTTACAGGAACTTCTTTGTTTTGCAAAAGGACTCTCTAATCAGTATTCACAACAATTTTCTGTTTGGATACATCCAAACCAACCACAAGCACCGTGTTGTGAAAACAAGAGGAGCTGCTACAATCCGCTTTTACACAACTGGCACACAGCTCATGCCCCCGCTTCCCCAAAGGGGGGCATGCAAAAGCCTGAACATGCAATTGCCCTGGTCTTGCCCTCAGGTGTCCAGTTATATTCTTCTCGCCCCTCTCCAATTTCACAGTCTTTTACGTTCCTCACAATAAATGCAGCTGAAGTGTTGTGCCATGATTACAGCATTGGATTAGGAGCGGAGAGACCCAGGTACAGACTGCCTCCCCCATGAAGTCATGAAGCTAACTGGCTGACCTTGAACCGATCAAACTTCTCTTAAGCTACCTCACAGAGTTGTTGTGAGGATCACGCGGGGTGTGGGGTGATTAAACATCATATGCTAGCCTGAAATCCATGGAATGAAACTGGCATTTCAGAAACTCTGTCCCTGTCCCTGTAAATACCAAAATCAGAATGATCTTTAAAACAATTTTAAAAAATGGCAGACTAATGCAAAATAAGAGAAATTATCCCAATCTGCTCAGTTTGCATGACCTATCACTTGTTTATCTAGCACACTTCAATCCTTCCCTCCCTCCCTGGAGATCAGAATGGAGTATACAGCTCTCCCTTCCTCATTTTATCCTCACAAAAGCCCTGTGAAGGAGAGAGGGCAGGGTCAACCAGCATGCTTCATAGAAGAATGTGCATTTGAACACAGGTCTCTCAGTCCAGCACACTAACCACAGCATCACACTGACTCTCAATGTAACTACCAATAGTTACCTGTTGATAGAAGCGATGTTTCCAGTCCCAAAAAAGGCTGTCACTATGAAAAAAACCTGTGCAGGTCTAAGGAAAAACCCCTCACAACATATCCCTTTTTAAGCAAAATATCACAGTTCTTTTACATTCCTGCAATATTCCAGCTACTTTTAACCACAAGGAAAGGAAAGGTATGTTTTAATCAATCAATCAAGGAAGAATTCCCAAGTAAAGTTTTGTATCCAAGATGCGAATTTTTATATTTAAAGATTTAGCTCCAATAAGGACTGAAGTGAGAAAAGTACATTAGAGTCTCCATCCAGAAACTCTGCTATTTGGACACGCTTTTAGAATGAGAGATAATCTCTTTGGCTCTGCACAGCTTGTGAATTAGGGCCTCCTAAGATTCCTCCCCCCTCAGTACAGTTTGGAACTGTTTGGGCAGGGCTATCTTGTGTAGAGCAAGGACAACAAAGATGCACACAAGCCTGACAGCTGCTCTAAGAATTTACTACTAGGGAGGCAAGGGGCGAGAGGTAGGGCTGATGAGACATTTCTCTGAATGAATCTACAGGCGGGCTTAAATATATTCTGGGCAGCCCAACTCTCCCTACGACTTTCAGCTGATCTGATACACCAACACCCGCTAATTCCCTCCTGCTTCCTCCTGCCACGCTAGGTCTATGTAGGTCTTAACGCACCACCTTGAACTAACCTTACCGACATCTTGAAAGAGCTCAAGTGTTTCAGTGGTTCCACTTCTACTGCCTAAGAGAGCCAGTTTGGTGTAGTGGTTAAGTGCGCGGACTCTAATCTGGGAGAACCAGGTTTGATTCCCCACTCCTCCACTTGCACCTGGCTGGATGACCTTGGGCAAGCCATAGCTCTGTACCAGCTGTTCCCTCAAGGACAGCTTGGGAAAGAGCTCTCTCAGCCCCACCTACCTCACAGGGTGTCTGTTGTGGGGAGGGGAGGGGAAAGGGGTTTGTAAGCCGCTCTGAGACTCCCTTGGGGAGTGGAGGGCGGGGTATAAATCCAATCTCTTCTTCTTCTTCTTCTTCTAACAGGAAAAGATGGTGGGGAGAGTCTACTCTGGGGTCCCTGCAGCCTTCTCAACCATGCCCTACCCTTCAACTGCCAAGGGGAGACACTAATGACCCACTTCGGCCTGTAGGCTTTCCATAGTGAGATAGATTAAGTGAAGGAGGAGTCCAAACGGTCTCTCCCCTGGCCTTCTTCCAGATCTCCAGCCTCTCCAAAAACAGGCTGGCATTAACCCAACAAAGTTTTATTTTGTAATGCAAGCTTGAGGTATTAACAAACTTTGCACAGTGTTAAAGAAAGCAGTGCAAATACAGAAATCCAAAGCTTGTTTTTGTGTCACATTTAGATTTAATGCCTTAATGACCTAAAAGGGTTATAAGCAAGATTCTTCCAGTTGGGACGTATAACTATATATTTTTTTTCAGGTGGGCAGCCATGTTGGTCTGAAGCAATAGAACCAAGTCTGAGTCCAGCAACACCTTTAAGAACGACAAAGTTTAATTCTGGGGGTAAGCGTTCGTGCGCATACACAATTCTTCAGACATCTGAAGAATATACTGAAGAGGACACTATTGCACACTTCTTCGAATACACTTCATCTGAGGAAGTGCATGCCTACGAAAGCTTATTCCAAGAATTAAGCTTTGTTGATCTTAAAGGCGCCGCTGGACTCCAACTTTGTTCTATATCTTTTTTCATATCACTGGTGGGCGGGAAGGTGAAGAGGGATGGAAAGAAGGGCTGTAGTCTTGCATAATCAGGATGCTAAACATATGCAATATGAATCTCCTTGTGCAGGGGTCCCCCCAACCTTTTTGAGGCTGAGACAGGGTGGTGGGCACAATCACAAAATGGCTGCCACAGGGGGTGGAACCAGTCACAAGATGGCTGCCACAGGAGGTGGAGCCAGTCACAAGATGGCTGCCACAGGGGGTGGAGCCAGTCACAAGATGGCTGCCACAGGGGGTGGAGCCAGTCACAAGATGGCCACCATAGGAGGCGGGGCCAACCACAGAATGTCATGGAGCGAAGTTCTCTATAACTCCAATAGTAACTCTTTGACATTTCAAGCAGAAGCTGTCTTTCGCAAGGATGCCTTTTTATCTGCATAGTCAAATCAAAAGCCCTCCTAGGCAGACATCCCGGCTAGCCCCTCACACTTTCTAAAAGCACTTGGTGGACACCAGGAAATGTGTCAGTGGTTCCCACGCTTCCCACAGGCACCACCATTGGGGACCCCTGTCCATGTGGAACAGGTGCCTTGGGCCCTTTGCAACAGGCCACTACACAAGACCGAATTGGGATGTGCTTTTTACCACCACTACAAAACTTCTGGAGTTTAATCTAAATTAATATAGTCAGTCTTGGAAAGACAGACTCAGTGTATGGTTTCAGTACAGCAGCAGTAGAGTTTCATTTTTGTGTGTCCTTGCTATGGTCATTAAAAGCTAACCTTCAAAAAGATGAACAAAAGAATGTTTGATCTCAGGCTGGGGACTTTGTCTGAGCCCGATGATGCACAATTCTTCCTCTGAAAAGCATTGTTGTTCTTCTGAAAAGCAGACACATACTCATGACTTCTGAGGACTGGCAGAGGCCATCGGAAGACGTACCCGCAGGTCCTAAGCCCTGAAACTGACTATTCAGGGGAAGTGGGGGTGTACAGTTCTTTCATGAGAGTTCAGAAGATGAAAACGAATGCTGCCTGAGAGTAGTGGTTAGAAGGTGAGGTGAGAACCAAGGAGACCCAGTTCAAAACCTCTTTAAGCTTTGAGGGGAGGGGGGCTTTGGTCAGTCACACTCTATCAGCTCAACCTACCTTACAGGGTTGCTGTAGTGATGTCACAGTGCAATTTCTGGAGCTCCCTGGAAGATGGGTGAGATTAAAGAGAATTTAGGGCTGCTAATGCTTCTTTTTTTGGGGGGGGGGGGTCCTTCCTGATGATGTCTTTTAAATATTTGATTTAAAGATATTTTATTGACCCTTTCCTGCTTCTATGGCGATTTGTATTGTTACTTTGCTAGCTGCTTCAAGTGTCCTGTTGACATTTTTCCTGCTTTTTAAAAACTTAGATGGACAATGTCTGCCAGATTCCACCAATGTTTGGATTCTGCCCTTCCTCCAAGAGGGTCACTGGAAAAAGGACCGAAGAGGGCAACCAAGATGATTCGGGGGTTGGAGCACCTTTCTGAAGACTCTGGGGCTTTTCAGTTCAGAAAAGAGATGACTAAGGGGGGGGGGACATGGCAGAGGTTTATAAAATGTTGATTGGGGTGGAGAGAGTTGACAAAGAGAACTTTTTCTCCCTCTCCCAAAATACTAGAACTTGAGGGCATCCAAGGAGACTGATGGGCAGTAGGTTCAGGGCAGAGAAGAGGAAATACTACTTTAAACAGAGAGTGATTAAAATGTGGAATTCGCTGCCAGATGATGTAGACCACAGGAATAAACAGCTTTAAAAGGGGATTAGATAGATTCATGGAGGATAAGTCCACCAGTGGCTACTAGCCATGGTGCCTGAGGGGAATCTCCATGTTCAGAGGCACTAAAACTTCTGAATCCCAGAGCCAGGGGGCAGCATCAAGGGAAGGCCTCAGCCTCTGTGCCCTGTTGCTGGCCCTCCACAGAAACTGGCTGGCCACCATGCGAGACAGGATGCTGGACTAGATGGACTACTGGTCTGATCCAGCAGGGTTCTTCTGATGTTCTTATTCAGAAACTGTGATCATTTGGAATGAGAGCCCCTTGCCGGTAGCTGAACTGTGAACTTCACGGCACAGTGGGGATTTTAACCTGGATCTCCCAGGCCATAGTCTAGCACTCTAACCACCAGCCCACAGTGACTTACTCTAGAATGACCAAGAAACAGAGCCAAGAATTGGGTTCTGTAGACTGAGGTCCAGATCTATACAACAAATTTGGGTTTTGGCCACAGGGGTCATCAGGGGAACGAGCAGGTCCATAAAGAGCTGCCGCTGACTTCTACTGAGCAAAATGACGTGCTACACTCGGAGGCAAGATTATGAAGAAGGCAAAGCCTAATGGCGACAATTAATATCTTCATGCAAATCACGCACAAGGATACAATATAAAAGCCCACATTACACGGACTCTTTTCTAGAAATAATATCCACGGGCCATTTCAAGTGAGATTATTACTTTCAAAATAATACTTCACGGGGGTTTAGGCTCTTGGCCCAGATTTTATCACTTTCAAATTAACTCCAGTAGCCAGCCTATCACTGTGTACCCAACACAAAACTGTCAGGTCCCCACTTGGATGATGAAAGCCACAAGATCTCATTCTCCACACACCAAGTTAACGATGGAGGCCCAGGTAGCAGCCGCTGCGAGGTCAGCCTTCCAACATCTTCGGCTGATCAAGCAGCTGGTTCCCTTCCTTGAACGCGACGAACTGGCTACAGTGATCCATGCGTTGGTCACCTCAAGATTGGACTACTGTAACGCTCTCTACGTGGAGCTGCCCTTGTGCCAAATCCGGAAGCTGCAACTGGTGCAGAATACAGCGGCGCGGCTGTTGATGGGTCTTCCCATACGGGAGCACATCCAGGCCACCTTAAAAGCACTGCACTGGCTGCCTATAGCATACCGGATAAGGTTCAAGGTGCTGGTGCTTACCTATAAAGCCCTATACGGCCTGGGGCCTACTTACTTGAAGGACCGCCTCTCTCCAGATATTCCCCAGAGAGCACTCCGGTCTGGATCCCAAAACTGTCTGGTCCTCCCAGGGCCGAAGGAGGCCCGGCTGGCGGTCACAAAGGCCAGGGCATTCTCGGTGGTGGCCCCGCACTGGTGGAATGAGCTCCCGGACAACATCAGGGCCCTGCGGGATCTTTTACAATTCCGCAGGGCCTGTAAGACGGAGCTCTTTCACCAGGCGTTTAAGTAGGGGCTGCTCAATATATACATCTTGGCCCGGGCCCGATTCTATCCGCCGGTTTGTGTGACCGTTTATAATGACTACACCTGGGCACTGCTTTGATATACCAAGCTGAAGATACGCCATCTGCATGATGTTTAAGTCGTTTTATATGTTTTAATGTTTTAAAGATATTGTATCTGTTACTGTTGGTTTGTTGTTAGCCGCCCTGAGCCCGCCGTATGGCGGGGAGGGCGGGATATAAATTGCAAGAAATAAATAGATAGATAGATAGATAGATAGATAGATAGATAGATAGATAGATAGATAGATAGATAGATAGATAATAAATAAAAGTGGTGGTCTCTAGTACCTACTTAGGTCTCTACTCTACCCAACTATATACGAAAATGCACACATTTGTAAATTAAACAAAAAGAGAGAAAACCCCTCAAAAACACCCTGGGAAGAGACGAGAATGCACCAGAAGGCAAAGTATGTTACTTAATTTTTACCTTGCCTTTCTCGCCAATGAGAACTCAGAGCTGCTTTTACATCATTCTCTTCTCATCCACAACAACCCAGTGAGGTAAATGAGGCTGAGAGCACGTCGCTGGCCCAAGCAATGCTCCCTCTAAGCTGTGGAGTCTTGTGAGCAGAAATTCTACTTTGTGCGCTACCGGCATTAAAGTTGTGAGCGAGCAATCTGGCTGCTGCATAAATTAGTTTGCTCTGGAGCCATCCTTCCTGAGCTATGGAGCCATCCTTCCTGAGCTATGTGTGAGCCGGAGGCTTAAAGATAACAGCTTAGAGGGAACACTGGGCCCAAGGCCACCTAGCGAGCTTCCATGGCAGAGCCAGGATTCAAACTTGGATCTCCTTAAGTTTGCTATACTAATCACTACACATTGAAAGCAGCCAAGCATTAGTTAAAGGGAAAGGGTGGGAGTCAGCCTGCCCCTGAGAGCTTACAGAATCTTGGGAAGATAGATTTTGGGGACAGGAAAATGGTTCTCCCAAACTGGTCCCCTCCCTATGATTTCCTGTGGGGCCCAAGCTGACCCCCTGGTAACCTAGGGATTTCTGCACCACAGCTGGAAGTTTCCTCAACCAGGACTTTGCTCAACAGCAGAAAGGATACGAAGAAAAAAGATCGCCTGATGTCGCCCACGTGGAGCTGTCGGAACTCAGTTATATCAGCCATGTGCGAAAAGCTGAGAGCAGCAAGCTATAATGGAGGAGGAGAAATCAATACAGCAGTGTCAGTTGGTTCGTGCTGATATTAAAGGTATATTTTCAGGGGAACAAATGAGAAATTAAGGAGCTGCTGCTCCACAGAAGCCGGCCCAGGCCGCCATGAAAACGGCTTTCCCACAGCTTTATTACATTGTCATGACTCTCCTCAAGAAAGTTATCGCTGAACTGGAATGATCAAATAGAGAGACCTCCACCACCACAGGTAAGGAAGTAACTCCTTGACCTTTCCGCTTGCTCTCTTACTTCTCCTCCCTTTCCCCCAAACCCGCTGATGGAAAGAGACATCTTTCCATTATTCACAAACGTCACAAGGGGGGTTGGCAGCTTTAGTCATGTCCCCTGGCGAGCAACAGAGGA
This sequence comes from Lepidodactylus listeri, assembly GCA_029233225.1. Classification (NCBI taxonomy): domain Eukaryota; kingdom Metazoa; phylum Chordata; class Lepidosauria; order Squamata; family Gekkonidae; genus Lepidodactylus; species Lepidodactylus listeri. Next base: position 108,022,737 of record JARCFY010000006.1, on the reverse strand, counting down.
AAGGAATTGTGGAGCTTCATCTCCACAGCGGGCTGGCTCATTTCGCCTCCGGTGCTGCGTTGCTTCACACAGCACACGGCACCAGCTCCTGTCTGCAACCCAGTCTTTAAGATTACAGGTCGTCTGGCCTAACCTCCCGCTCAGCACAGGAAACCCAAAGAGTGGACCCCCTGACAGATGGCTGGCCCTGCCTGAAGACCGCCAACAAGGGAATGTCAGCCCACATTCTGTGCCTCGGGTGCTAAATCCTCAAGAGTGACTGAAATCTACCCTCCCGTAACTCCTTCCAGTATGCCTTTATGAGAAACATACCTTGGAGCTGAAGACATCAGGGATGCCCTAAGGCAAATTCAGCTAGCCTCTGAGATGGGTGAAGCCCTATACAGCCCTATACAGCCAGGGGCCTGCATATCTGCAAGACCGCCTCTCCCCCAATGAGCCCCGAAGGGCCTTATGATCTGCTAATCAGCATCTCCTGATGATCCCCAGTCCCAGGGAGGTCCGTCTTGCCTTGACCCGGTGGAATGAGCTCCCCTGTGAGATCAGGGCCCTGCAGGACCTTTTTTCAGTTCTGCAGGGCCTGCAAGACGGAGCTCTTCCGCCGGGCTTTTAGTTGACGCGGCAGGCATCCCCCCCCCCCTGGGCCTCCCCTTCAGTGGGTCAGATCTGTATTACCATCTGGGGACCCCAATCTGAAACAGACCTCATCTGTTAAGGCTCTGACTAGGAACATAAGAATTTTGTATTTTATCTGATGCATTTTAATAGTTTTTAATTGTTTATTTGATGGAACCCACCCTGAGCCTGCTATGTGGGGAGGGTGGGATACAAATCTAATTTTTTTAAAAAAGATGGCACGGTTTCTGTTATTCCCCTCAAGAGCCAGTCATTAGAGGTTTTATAAAGTGACTTGTCTGAGATCTCACTACACAGTACACCAGCAACTTGTGTGCTCAATTACGGCTGCACCAAAAGGGCTGTTTAAGAACACTGGGCCTCCACTTCCATCCTCCCAGACTTGGTACGGCTTGGAAATCCTTGAGCATCAGTGGCTGCTGAGCACTGGAGGTTCTGCTGGTTGATGACCCACTTCGGCTCCCCATCGTGGAGAAAGAAAGAGGGACTTTTGGGTAGGGGGAGGAGGGAACGAGCACTAGCCAAAGAATGCTCAGCATACACAATTGCACACAGTACAAAACTCTAATTGAAGATAAAATGGAAAGGGCCACCAGGGAGCTACTGCAGAGTCATATGTCACAGTGAATGCACGTATATCTATTTGCAAGAAAGAGCCCAACATGTGTTCACTTCCTAGATGAAACCAGGGGACGAGGACTTGGAATAAACATGTGGTTTCAATCACGCGTTCAGCTGAACATCTGTTGAATGTAACATGAGAATTACTCAGTGCACGTATGAAGAAAAATCAGGTGCATACTGTGCACAGATTGCACACATATTCCCTGTAGCTTGCAAATGAGGCTTCCTACCTAAATGGGGTTACAAATCAAGCATTACCTTTGACTTCAGTGAAACTCCGTCACCTTTCTGTGCCTCTTGTTCCATGTTAATCCACACAAACATCAACAAAGCCATGGCTGGTGGGAAAAGGGCTTCATATCTACACCAACACAAATGATGACAAAGGTGTTAGTTGAACAATAAAATCAAGAGAACAGAGGGATCAAAATATAGATTTTTATTTCCCCACCCACCCACACAGAGGAAACATTAACAACAGATAAGGGGGTAGATAACTGGTCCAGCAACTGGCAAAGCCGCAGGGAAAGGCAGTCCACAGCTCCGTTTCTATATTTAAGTGAACGGACTTCATTTGCAAATTCTTTCAATTAACCCATCAGATACTAAAAAACAGGCAGGAGGCACGCTGGATTCAGGCTGAAGTTTTACTCTTCAAAGGGAAGCTCCTCCCCCACCTTGTGGCAGCCCACAGTAAGTTTGGGGTGGTGGTGGTGGTTTCCTTAGTCCTGCCCCTAGGACCGACCTGACATGTTTAATCTATACAGAAAATACATTGACTGTATTGAATTATTTTTTAAAAAAAACACAACAAAGAGAGTTACCCTGTGCTAAGCAGAAGGTACGTGGACATCAGCGAAAGGAATATGCTCAGCAGCCTCAAGAAGAGCATTGTAGAGCTTAATAGTGGCACTATCAAGGATGAAGCTGTGAGAAATGGAAAATAACTGGTCAGGGCAAGGGTATCTGAACAATCCCTCCCTTGACTGCTCTCAAAAGTGGTGCACTGCTGGGGGTGGGGGGGGGGAAAGGGTCAATGTTTCTTGTGAATGGGAAGCTACTGTGCATTTCCATTTCTGGAAGCCTGAAGGTCCAGCTCAGGTGTCCCCAGCATTGTGCCCCATGGTGCCTGCCAACACCTACCTGGGAGCCCAAGCGTTTTTAGATGTAGGAAGGTCCAGGCAGGGCTCTTGCCCAGTACGGCTTCTTATTTGGCACTGAAGATCTGATTGGCTATGTAGGTTAAACCAGGGGTCATTTTGTAGAAAAAGAGGTGCAGGAGCTCATTAGCATATCTATTATCATAACTCATTAGCATATGCCACACGCCCTGACATCACCAGAAGTGGACCAGAAAGGGAAGCAAAAGGGGGGGCATCTTCACAAGCCTCCCCTTCCCTTCCCCAGCCGGCCTGCCAAGGCGGGCAGGGGGGAGGGAGCGAAGGGAGAAGGGCCCCATAGAATACAATGGGAAGATTGTGCCGCTGCCACGCGACTCTAAACAAAAGGGGTTTAAACTTTAAACCCCTTTCTTGCTTTGCTTCCTCCACAGGCCCGCTGGGAGCTGGGGGAGCGGCTTGCCACCACTGCCATTTGTGCCCACTAGGGGCGTGCAAATAATTTTTGGGGGGCCCAGTTCAGATTGGGCCAAATCAGGCTGCATCTGTTCCAGCTGGGGAATGACCCCCCGCGTGTCAGTTTCGGCAGTGCAAGCCCATTCCGCTGGCCAAATGTCAGTTTCAGCCCCATTATACCTTATGGGCCATTGAAGTCAATGGCAAGAACTCATGGGGTATATGAGGGGCTGGAGGAGAGGAGGTTTGAGGGAGAGGCTCCAAACTTGCAGAGTAGCTGCTGGGGCCTCTCCCCGAAATACCCATCAAGTTTCAAGAAGATTGGACCACATACTTTTTTCCCACCATAGAGAACAATGGAGGGAATAGGGGCAACCTGTTTGGGGGCCCGTAGAATTGGACCCCGTGGTCCAATCTTCTTGAAACTTGGTGGGTATTTGGGGGAGAGGCACCAGCAGCTACCCTGTAAGTTTGCAGCCTCTCCCTCAAACCACCTCCCCTCCAGCTACTTTTTAAGCCACCGCCAAATTCAGCGGCAGGCCGAATCAGATCAGAGAATCTGATTCAGCCCGTGGCTGCCCTAGTCCCCACTCCTGGGCTAGCGAAGCGTCGCTCCGGCCCTAAATGACCCCTGGCTTAATATAATACTGTTTCAGTGGCATCTGCCACGACGTTGATTTTATTACCTCTCTTTCCCAGCATATTTTTTTTAAACTACCCCCCTTCTTCCATGCCCTTGGGCTTCCTCTGTGTGGCCCCAACTCCCACAGCAGCCATTTTGCGGTTGTGCCCACCACCCCGAGTCACAATTCCAAATGTGCGCCTGAGCTCAGAAAGGCTGGGGAGCCCTGGTCTAGCTCGGAAGCAATAAGAAGAGACATTCTCTTCTCTCATCTGTAATGAGGATTCCAGTATATACCGTTCAGACAGGAAAAAACACAAATGAGAAATACTTCTTTTGCGGTCACCATTTTGAATTTACCTCACAAAAGATGGGGCCGACTTGGGAAAAACTTTTCCCTGTAGGGTTTCCTACCTTCTGCTTGTAGAAAAGTCTATACCATAGAACTCAACTGCTTTGGACTGTCTAGGAAGACATTTGCTGGCTGCGCCTGTCAGGAGAGTACGTTCCATTTGGGAACGACAATGCCCAGGAAGGGCATCAAAAGAGAAAGGGAAGAGGCAGGTGGAAAGCCGAGGGAAGACTGCCTGTAACAAAAACTGGCACCATCCACCGAAGTTAACAGCCCCTTCTCACAGATCACAGGGAAAGTGTGAGGAAACAAGAGAAAAGGGCACGAACCTTCAGGTTATTTAATTATTTTATTTAAATACTTCTATGCCATCTTTCCACCCAAACAGGGTGTCTCCCCCCCCCATCCCCGGGCTGCAAACATCATAACATTAAAAAGATCAACATTAAAACAACATTTAAAATAATGCATACATCAAATAATTCAATAGAAACATATAAAACACACAAAACACTAAAATGAGGGGCCAATAAGAGTTACTAGGGGGCACACCCCCTCCCAAAGTATTAGAACTCAGTGGCATCCAATGAAGCTGATGGGCAGGAGGTTCAGGATGGACAACTTTACATAGAAAGTCAGTAAAATGTGGAATTTGCTACCAGAGGATGTAGTCATGGCCACCGGAAAAAACAGCTTTAAAAAGGGGGGTTAGATAGATTCATGGAGGATAAGTCTATCAGTGGCTACTAGCCATGGTGACTGATTTTCAACCTCCACGTTCAGAGGCACTAAATCTCTGAATCCCAGAGCCAGGAGGCAACATCAGGGGAAGGACTCGTCCTCTGTGCCCTGTTGTTGGCTGTCCAGAGGAACTGGTTGACCACTGTGTGAGACAGGATGCTGGACTAGATGGACCACTGGTCTGATCCAGCAGGGCTCTTCTGATGTTCTTATGGAGGCCTCAGCCTCCCTGCCCTGTTGTTGTTCCTCCAGAGGAACTGGTTGGCCACTGTGTGAGACAGGATGCTGGACTAGGTGGACTATTGGTCTGATCCAGCAGGGCTCTTCTGACATTCTCTTTTCGACTGCAACCTGAATGTGAACTGAATCTACTTTAATACAGGTGAGTTCTATTTTTGCAATATACTTCTTGGAAGATTATTCACTGCGAACTCGTTATACTAACCCAGTAAAGATGCTCATCTTGCATCTGAGCAAGACGCCTTCATCAAAGAAAGCACAAGCCCTAGGGGGACAGATCAATGGGATCCAGCCCCCAACCCTTAGAAAATGACAGAAATAACAGCAAAACCAACATTTTTCTTTGCAAGCCCAATATCATTTATATTCCAGATGAATTGAGATCAAGGCAGGGAGGCTCACCTAACGTTGTCCAGCTCATAATTTGATTTATTAAAGGCAATCCTTGTTTGCTTTCTAGACTGCTGTGGGTATTTTTTACAAGGTAAGACGAAAGTGCCAGGCTCAGCAACTACAAGAGAAAGCAAAACATGTAAAAGAAAAGAACAAGGTGCTTTTAAAGAAGAGGGCCAATCAGCCAGCTGGTTCTGCCACAATGCGGTGATTAAGGAGCATCAGACAGGAGAAAAGTTAATGCTACCATACAGATCCCCCCCCCCCCCCCCCGCCGCCTTTTAAAATTCAAACTAACCAAAAAAAGGAGAAATAAGTAGGTCTGCTTACTGGGGCTGAGGTTCCCCATCGTAAGTGGCAGGATGAACACAACGTGCTATCGATTGTGAACAGTACACATTTGCTTAAATGTTCAGATTCCCGCCCAATTGCGGCTTCTGTTCTTATATTTAAACAAACATGCTGTTCACAATTGATAGCACCGCCTGGGCGCTCTGCCATTCAAAAAAAGAGAGGGATCATCCAGTCAGGTAATTCTTAAGATCATAGGCATCCGAACTTTGTAAGGAGAGGTTCAATGCTCCTTCTAAGCTGTGGAGTCCTGTGAGCAAAAATTCTACTTTGTGAGTGACTGGCATTCAAGTTGTGAGCCAGCGATTTGGCAACTGCATAGATTAGTTTGCTCGGGAGCCATCCTTCCTGAGCAAAGACAAAAATGTGTGAGCCAGAGGCTAAAATACGTGAGCTAGCTCACACTAACTCAGCTTAGAGGGAACACTGGACAGCATAGGGCCCCTACCGGCAAAAATCTGACCACTGTTACATGAGAAGTTTTCCAGCATTTTGGGCTACTATGATGCCACACTGGCTTGTGTGTATTTCTCCCTGTCTCCACACATGCTCCTTATACACGATATCACCGAGGAATGGTCGTGTTGCAGATAACTGCAGATTCTCCTGTGTGGGGTTAGATCTGGAACACAAATCAGGGTCACCATTCGTTATCTGAAGAAGTGAGCTCATACCCTGAGAGCTCCTCCCCTGCCACATATTTTGTTAGTCTTTAAGGTGCTACTGGACCCGTGCTCTTCTCTGCTGCTGCAGACAGACTAACACGGCTACCCGTCTATTGATCTATCTCCAGGGTCGTCATTGGAAGGCTCTTGCTGGCATCAGGAGCTCTAAGTTCAATTTTTAAGACCTGCTACGTCAGCACAGCAGGTGGTAAAGCCAGATCATTATTTGCATGGAATTGCTCATGAAATAATTTCTGGGCATCTGAGCATAATCTTATTCTGATGCCTGTAGGATACTATGACGCGTGGCCTAAATAAACTGCCGTTCTGTGAGGTGACTGATCAGGATTGGCTCTACTTCACTCGACCAGCACCCTCTATCCTTGTAATAGTCTCTTCAGGGTTTAATTTTAATAGGTAGTCACTCAGGCTTTTTCTTTAACATAAAACAGAGCTTTATTTACAGAACCAAACAGAGGGGATGGGGGATGTATTTACATTGGACACGTCGTTTCGGTAGCGGCTGACACGTTTGTCCGAAATTACTCTTTGGCAGTAGGTTATTTTGTTTTCAGGGGTTTTTTTTTTTTTGGTAACCTTTCATAAGTTCACCACACACTTTCTCAAGCACTCTCTCCTGTACAGCTTAGGGTTAAGTCTCTTGACTTTGGCTTTCCTGGCCCTTTTCTTTGAGTCCTAGCTGGCCACCAACCAATTATCCAGACTCCGACTGGCCTTGCCTCAGCCCTCACTTAAGCCCCTATACCAGGTTCTTCAGTGCTGATATGAACCACTTATGTGTTCTACTTGCATAAGACTGTTCACGGTCCTGTGAATCAGTCTATCCCGCACCAGTTCTCAGCTTAAACTGGTCTTTTTGGATTGCTCCCACAGAGCCCCAGAGACTCGCTTCCAAGCTCTCACACAGCTATCCCCAGAACTCATCTCCACACAGACTTTTTTTCTCTCACTCCCTGAACATTCTAAACTGTCAGATGTGCCCATTAACTGCCAATCATTGAGGGTTCCAAGCTAAATGGCCCCCTCCTCACTCAGTCATGTGACCCAGATTTTCATCCCGTCACAGATATGTTTTTGGCATGTCTCGTTTTTCTTGAGCAAAAACGCTTATGCATTTTTTTTTATTTCCCCGGGGCTGGGAAATATCTGGAGATTTTGGGGGTGGAGCCTATGGAGGGTGGGGTTTGGGAAGGGGAGGGACTTCAATGGGTTATAATGCCATAGAGCCCACCTTTCACAACCACCATTTTCTCCGGGTGAATTGATCTCTGTTGACTGGAGATCAGCTGTAATAAAGGGAGCTCTCCAGCCAACACCTGGAGGTTGACAACCCTAGTGAGACATCACATCAAAACTCAAAATAATAAAAAAAAGCAGACTTATTCCAGTCCGGCCTCATCTGGAGTACTGCATTCCGTTCTGGGTGCTGCACTTGACGAAGCAGGAGGTAATGGGCACCGGTTTAAAGGAAGGCAGCAAAGAGGGCTGGGGGAGGGGTCTGCAAAAGAAGTCCCGGATGGGGGGGGAGGGGAGAGATTTGGGTTTTGTTAGTTTTGCTTTTAAATTGAAAATGTTTTAACTGTCATTGTGAGCTGCCTTGAACCAGGAAGAAAGGTGGGATATACCGTATTTTTCGCTCCATAAGACACACTTTTCCTCCCCCAAAAAGTGGGGGGGGGGAAGTGTGTGCGTCTTATGGAGTGAATATGGAGCTTTTCTTACCTGTAACAGGGCTCTTTCTTCAGCAGGAATGCAGGGGAACGCCATTCATGCTGGCGTTCCCAGCCTTCCCCGCCCCTCCCTGCTGGGCCTGAGCTGTTAAGACTTAAAAGGGAAACGGCAGGAAAAACCCCACCAGGCTAAGTACTCTTTCCATTTAAGTGCTTTTCCCCTTTAAGACAGCCAGCAGCAGAAAGCCCTGCCCACAGATTAAGCTCCGTGGCTACTTTGCACAGAAAGGCCTGGCTTTGCATGGCATGCCGACATCTCTCTTCTTTCCTTTCTCTATCTTTCTTTCTTTCTTCCTTCCTTTCCTTTTTTCTGTCTCTGTCTGTCTTTCTGTCTCTCTCTCTGTCCCCACCTTTCTTTCTTCCTTTCTCTCTCTCTCTCCTCCTCCTTCCTTCCTTTATCTCTCTCTCTCTCTTTCTTTCTGTTTCATTTTTTCCTGTTTTCCTCCTCTAAAAACAAGGTGTGTCTTATGATCAGGTGCGTCTTATGGAGCGAAAAATACGGTAAGTGTTTTAATATATAATCAGTAAATACACAAAATACAAAATGGTTGAAGGAACTGGATATATTTTAGTTGCCACATCCCTCCTGGCCACTGGCGAGGGATGGGGGAGAAGGCTTGCCAGACCCAGGCTGGGAAGCTCCTGGAGACCTGGGACAGGGCCTGCGGAGGACAGGGACCTCAGTGGGGTACAATGCCATAGAGTCTCCCCTCTGAAACTGCCATTTTATTTATTTATTTATTTTCTCCAGGGGAACTGATCTCTGAAGTCTGGAGATGGACTGTAATTCCAAGAGACCACCAGGTCCCGCCTGGAGGCTGGCTTCCCTAGTACACTTAGCCTGGGGAAGAAAAGACTGAGAGGAGATCACATTCTTCAGACAAGGGCTGGAAGAGGGCCCTCACCACAGAAGAGAGCAAAAGCTTGTTCTCTGCAGCTCCTGAAAGGGGTAGGGAGGTTGGGACCAGAGGACCCGCGAGGCCTTTTCCAGCCCTAAGACTCTATGATCTCCTTCCCTTCCTCCCCATTTGCATTCTGATGTGGACATCATGTGTTGGCTTGACAGCGAGCGAGCGTTGTATAACTCCCATTCCATCTTGGATGCCCTTCAACAGTTCAGCCCCTCCTAGAGCAAACTGTTGATTCATACTTGCATAACCGTATTTCATGCTTGACTTCAGCCAAAAGGAGGACTTGGGAGGAAGTTTGTTTTTTTAAGAAACTTGAGTGAGATTTGTCAATAGGAGTCCGTTTCAGGCTTTCAGCGTTACAAATTAGAGAGGTAATTAGAGTCGATCACCAAGCAGCAGCTATTTGGCACTGGTTTTTATGTGGGTTTAATGAACTTCTCCTGATGTGCCATCAAGTGACTATCCATGGACAAAACCATAAGACGTATATGCTGGGTTCTGGGCTCCCCCCCCCAAATATCTCAGACTTTGGACTTAGCAAAAACAACACTAACCTTCCCCCATTCTAATTCTACAAAGGCGACCCCCAGTTCTTGCCAACGATATGTTGTTATTCTGTTTCATGGTCAAACATTCAGAAAAACAAACAAGCTGAAAGGAATCCAGCCGTCAATAAAGAAGTCATGGTTCTTCCCTTACAAGGAAGGCAGCCCCCACCCACTCGTAGCAGAGAGAAAGAGAGATTGGAATGAGGCACAGAGAGTTGGCTAGAAAAGGCTACAGCACATTAGCACATGTTGCTCAAACACGGCCAGATGGTCCCCTCCCAAAGGCACCCACAGCCGGTTCCCCGATGTGATTATTCATTTAAACCCCACAGCAAGATGGTGCTGCAGTGGGTCTGCTTGCTCCACAATCACATTAGCAACCTACCCACCCAACTGAGCACCAAAAATTTACTATGTGTACCATTTAAACAAACAAACAAAGACAGGCCAGGGCACTTTTCCTTTAAGGTTCTGTGGGGCCCTTTTCATTCCAGTGAAATTAAAATCAGAGTGGCGGCCCCACAAAAACTGAGCATACGGGAATGTGACACTTTGCAGGGTTGTGTCCGGCTGTTTTGGAACACTCTGAAATGCTTCAGAATTCCACATGGTCTGTGCTGGAGATGCAGCTGCTCTGAGGGCGATTCCGCATCTAGCATTTGCTCCACATTTTCTCAACTGGGAGGAAAAAGTGTAGCTCAGAACCGCATCCAAATAACGTGGGGCAATGCCGTACTGACTGCAAAGTCACCTCTGAACAGCCATAAATCTACGCAGAAGGTACCATAAAACCTGATGATCAAAGAAAGAGAAAGAGGCTGGCAGTGTGGTTACCATAAAATCCCATGAGCAAAGAAAGTGAAAGCGGCACGCAGCATGGAGGCTACCATAAAACCTGATGATCAAAGAAAGCAAAAGCAGCATACGGCGTGGAGGCTACCATAAAACCCGATGAAGAAGAGTAAGAAGAAGAGAAGAGATTGGATTTATACCCCGCCCTTCACTCCCCAAGGGAGTCTCAGAGCGGCTTACAAACTCCTTTTCCCTTCCCCTCCCCACAACAGACACCCTGTGAGGTAGGTGGGGCTGAGAGAGCTCTTTCCCAAGCTGTCCTTGAGGGAACAGCTGGTACAGAGCTAGGGCTTGCCCAAGGTCATCCAGCCAGGTGCAAGTGGAGGAGTGGGGAATCAAACCCGGTTCTCCCAGATTAGAGTCCGCACACTTAACCACTACACCAAACTGGCTCTCCTCAAAGAAAGCGAAAGTGGCATACAGCATGGAGACTACCATTGCCAATCTCCAGGTGGGGCCTGGAGATTTCCTGGAATTGAAACTGATCTCCAGGTTACAGAAAAATGGCTGCTTTAGCGGCATTATAATCCCATTGCGTTCTCTCCCCTCCCCAAACCCCACCCTGCCGAGGCTTCAGCACCCCAGTTCTCGAGGGATTTCCCAACCGCTTGAAACCTGGCCCCAAATCCTTTTCATGTGCAAAGCTTAGCACCCTGTAATCCAACTAGCCTGGCCAGAATTTGCCTATTCCAGATTCTGTTCTGCTTAACTCATTTCCGCCCGCACCCTCTTGCCACCTCCACTCAGACTGATTCTGCATTGGCTTTTCCCTCCGTTGTTTTAGCAAACCCATGCTGGAACAGAAATCCCCCGCTGCACGGCATGCTGCTTCAGAGGCCATGTTGCTGAAGGGCAAGAACAAGGCAAGGCTTTGGCCTTCGTGTCCTGCCCTGTGGGCCTCCTGGGCGCTGGGTGGAAATGGGTGCTGGGCTAGAGACAGACCATTTACCTGAGGATTCCTGTTGTACGGAACGGGTTGCCAGCGAGTCATAATACAAACTGGTCTCCCTCTTGCCCACATCTGAAATCCACCACGGGGCAGCAATCGTGAGGGAAGGGCTCCTCCTGTTATTTCATCCCTTTTGTAATATGGACACATGTACCATTACTGTCAAACAGGGGTCATTTCCAGGGGTCCTTTCGTAGAAAAAGAGGTGCAGGAGCTCGTTAGCATAACTCATTAGCATATGCCACGTCCCCTGACATCACCGGAAGTGTGTCAGAAAGGGAATGTCAGTTTCAGCCCCATTATACCCTATGGGCCATTGAAATCAATGGCAAAGACTCATAGGGTATATGAGGGGCTGGAGGAAAGGGGGTTTGAGGGAGAGGCTCCAAACTTGCAGGGTAGCTGCTGGGGCCTCTCCTCGAAATACCCACCAAGTTTCAAGAAGATTGGACCAGGGGGTCCAATTCTATGGGCCCCCAAACAGGTTGTCCCATCCCCTCCATTGTTCTCTGTGGTGGGAAAAAGTGTTACTTTTTTCCTACCATAGACAACAATGGAGGGAATGGGGGCAACCTGTTTGGGAGCCCGTTGAATTGGACCCCATGGTCCAATCTTCTTGAAACTTGGTGGGTATTTCGAGGAGAGGCCCCAGCAGCTACCCTGCAAGTTTGGAGCCCCTCTCTCAAACCCCCTCCCCTCCAGTCGCTTTTAAAATTGCTGCCGAATTTCGGCAGCAATTCGGCAGCGGGCCGAATCAGATCAAAGAATCTGATTCGGCCTGTGGCTGCCCTACTGGCCAGTCCTGAGCTGGCGGAGCTTCACTTCACCTTGCTCCAGCCCCAAAGGACCCCTGGTCATTTCGTAGTAAAAGAGGTGCAGGAGCTCATTAGCATAACTCATTAGCATAACTTATTTGCATATGCCACACCACCTGACATCACTGGAAGTATGTCAGAAGGCAAAAAAGAAAGAAGAGAGAGAGAGAGAAAGAAAGAGCTGGCAGAGAGGGGACAGCTACTAATCCAAGCCTCAGAGATACCACTCTTCTGGGAGGATAGCTTCAGTGGTGGCTGAAGCCTTCAGAAGGCTGGTTGGAGGAACAAGGACCTTTCCAGGGGACGGGGTCATTTTGCTGCAGCCATGACACAAGCAGGCATTCCCCCGTAGGGGGGGGGGGGCTGGCACCAACTCCCAGAGCTGCGCTTCCTGGAGCTCCTGCTTGAAATGACCCCTGCTGTCAACTGACAAACTTCTCAAGGATCCTCAGTGCAAGGAACAGGAGAAGCATATCCTACAAGCCTGAGAGTTTCTGGAGAGTTTCGCCACAGACAATAATGCACCCAGCTTTATTGGGTGCCCCCAACGGAGTACTCAGTACAGTAGTGATTACAGGCAAGTGTCAAGCAGAGCTGAGCCAAAGACAGCTTATTATATTAGTTAAAACCGGGGATCGATTGCAAAAACTAATGCTCAGAGTAAAAATAAATTTCCAGAAAACGGTTAGTGCTTAATCACAATTCTACAAGTTCACAACTCTCAATTTACGGTTGGTGAACTCTTCTGTAGCCTACCAAATTCCCTTTTGACTGGACCTGAAGGTGACTCTACTGGAAACAAACAGATCAACAACAAAATCAATCGCAGTCTTTGTGATCCTCATTTGAATTGCTGTCGTTCCCAGTAGTAATGCAAATGGCAAAGCCAACTGTGCCGAACCGTTGGAAGCCAACTCATGCCAGGCTGGGGGTGGGTGGGGATAATCCGAAGCATTTCAAAGCAAGTTAAGATGCTAACTGCGAGACTGTGGCAAATGACAGCGGCTAGAATTTCTTCAAGCGCCTCACTTTTCCTATCCACTCCGTATTTATGCTGACATCTAGTGGCGGCTAGAAACACATTTCAAAAGGGGCTCCTTTGGCTGAGAATATTCACTTTAATAACGTGTATCAGCATCCATTAAAAAACAGACTCACCACTTCTAGGTAAACTGTTTGCATGGGAAAGGAACGGCTCATGTTAAGTCTGCCAGAATAAATCACATCCTTACAAGTATGAATCACTCTACAAGATTAGCAAACGGGCCAAAGTTGTGTGATAGAGACACAAAGTCACTCAAGATGGGTAGCCGTGTTAGTCTCTGTGGCAGAAGAAAAGAGCAAGAGTTCAGTCGCATCTTAAGGACTAACCAAAGCTATGGCGGGGTAGGAGCTTTTGTGAGTCACTGCTCAGGGCTTCAGATACAGCTAGAAGGGAAGTCCGTCTGTCATTGTACCTTGGAGAGTGGAGTGATTCCAGATGCTGAATAACAATAGCAGGGAAATGACAGGCAAATGGCCATAGCAGCTGTGACTGGATTAGGCGTGATATGTAGAGGGTTAAGTAGGTGTAGAGAAATCAGCGCTGGTAATGAGACAGGTCTCAATAAGCCAGCTGCACCGATATCTTCTAGGTCTCTCTCTCTCACACAGCCAGTTTGGTGTAGTGGTTAGGAGCGCGAACCTGGGAGAACCACGTTTGATTCCTCACTCCTCCACATGCAGCTGCTGGTGCGACCTTGGGTCAGTCACAAGTTCTTTCAGAGCCATTCTCTCACAAGCAATCCTCAAAAGAGCTCTCTCAGCCCCACCTACCTCACACGGTGTCTGTTGCAGGGAGGGGAAGGGAAAGGAGATTGTAAGCCGCTCTGAGGCACCTTTGGGTAGTGAAGGGTGGGGTATAAATCCCATATCATCTTCTTCTTCCTTTCTCTCTCTCTCTCTCTCACACACACACAACACTGCACATAGAAAACCTGCTTGCTTTGTGGGAACCCCCCCCCCCAACCAACCCTTAGCCCTCCTCCCTGTTTGTGTATTTTTATGCATCTGTGCATTTTTTGCTTTTATGTGTTTATATTACATTTTAAATATTTTACATATATTTACATTCTAAATGTTTTTTAAAATATCAGTAACGTTTTTAATGTTTTTCTGTTTTAATGTTTGCTGTCTTGGGGACCCCGAGCCGAGTGGGAAGGAGACGCAGAAATGTTTACAATAAATAAACAATCACACATCCAGCTATAATTGATCCTGCAGACATCTTCTCAGGGCAGGAGGATGGAGAGCCAGTGTGGTGTAATTTGGGAGACCCAAAGTTCAAACCCGAATGTCTGCTGCAGAAGCTTGCTGGGTGACCTTGGGCCAGCGCGCACACTCGCAGCCAGGCCTACCTCACAGGGTTGCTATGAGAATAAAATGGAGGAAAAGAGAAGGACGTTGTAAGACACCTCAGGTCCCATGATGGGTGGGGGTTATGGTTGGCAAGTGGTTCTCACTTTGTTCAGAGTGAGGTTCTAACCAACCTATCTGTTGCAATACTTCCAGGGAACTTTTAACCAGGGCTCTTTTTTGTAGAAAAAGCCCAGCAGGAACTCATCAGCATAACAGGCCGCACTTAACCACTACACCAGACTGGCTCTCATTGTACACATTTAATATTATATCTTGATGTATGTGTATGTTTGGTGGGATGGCGCACAGGGCATACAGCAGCCGTGTGGCTCTTTGGGTTGATGGTCATTGCAAATGTGGCTCTCTGTGAGCCATGGGGAGAGTACCGTCCCTTTGGATGATGAAGAGTGACCCTTTTTGACCCAAAAGGGCTGGGGCCATAACCAGAGGATGTTCTTCACCATTTCCCCCCCTCAAAGTGTCAGCCCTGAACAACCGTCTTTGTGCTTCCTGCCGAGAATAAAGGGCAAAAAGAATTTTAAATTAATTCAGAAAGTGATGAAACGAAGGCAGAACAGAAAAGCATTAACTTATTTATTATTTAGAGCAGTAACTGTGAAGACCATTTTTCACAGTCACCTCCAAAAACACCTTGCGTGAAGAAATCTCACTCCTAATTTCTTAACGTTATGACTGAGGTTATGTCCTGAATGCCCAATTCTGAATGATTTAAAATGACTTAATTCTTCAATTGAATGTTCCTGATAGGGTTCCCAGGTCTTCCCTGGCCAGTGGCAGGGGCTGGGGGGGGGGGGGGGGGGGGAAGGGGGTTAGAGTTGCCAGCTCCAGGTTGGGAAACTCCTGGAGATTTCGGCATGGAGCCTATGGAGAACAGGGATGTCAGTGGGCTACACTGGAAATGAATCCACCCTTCAAAGCACCCGTTTTCTCCTGGGGAACTGATCTCTATGTCAGCTGGGGCTGCCATTCCCGGCCGGGAGGTGGCACCTTCGGATGCTCCACGTCATCCCCTCCTACCCCCCGCCTCTGGAATGTATCTCGGCTCTCACCAGCAGCAACTTATCTTACTGCGCCTCCCTAACCTTGAATGTGTTGCCTTTCACAGCATCTTTGCCGCTTTGCTTTTGCAGGTGCTCACTGTAACATTTTTCCCGCTTTAAGCCTGGGAATGAACCGTCCAGCGTATCTGGGCGCCTTTTTCTCTGTTTAGTGACTGGAGGTTTCACTTTACATTACACTGTTTGAATACACTATACCTGTAACCCCCCAACCCCTTCCCCCTATTACTGACTCAAGACGGGTAGACCGACCCTTGACCCTTAGCGTGAGGGGTCCTTCTACTCTGAGGAAAGGAGGACATCTTGGGTTATTCCCACCCTTCTATCAGGGAGAGGCAGGTCTCATTCTCTCTTCCTCTTCCTGTTAGGCTTGAGACAGCCCACCTCTTCAGTTTAGGGGACTCCCAGTAGCAGTATGGAACTATAATAACTTTACCCTAATAAACATGGAGAAAAAACTACAAGAAACAACATAGACAAGATAGAGAACATAACCGAGGAGGAAGCATGAGATGGCATGTACTCCCCGTAGAAAAAGAACCATGTATAGTCTAGATAGACATCAGACATCAGCAGAAAGATTTTAGAGGAGGTACTTTCAGAGTGATATGGGGAGGAGAGAAGAGAGAATAATTAGTGTTAGAGAGCAAAGCGTAGCCCTGGGCGGGGCAAGATGTCCTCCTTTCCTCAGAGTAGAAGGACCCCTCACGGTAAGCGCCAAGGGTCGTTCTCACTCTGAGGCGGAGGACATCTTGGGTACTTACAAAGCAGTACCCTACGCCATGGGAGGGAAATTACTCTCCTCCTCTATTACGTGCTGTAACACCCTTCGTCCGAAGGAGGTGTCGGACGAGTCGAATGCATTCAATTTGTAATGCCTGACAAAGGTAGAAATTGACAACCAGGTGGCAGCTCGGCATATCTCATCAACTGAGGTGTTCTTTGAGAAGGCTGTGCTAG
Source organism: Lepidodactylus listeri (assembly GCA_029233225.1). Taxonomy (NCBI): domain Eukaryota; kingdom Metazoa; phylum Chordata; class Lepidosauria; order Squamata; family Gekkonidae; genus Lepidodactylus; species Lepidodactylus listeri. Next base: position 108,006,277 of record JARCFY010000006.1, on the reverse strand, counting down.
TAGATGTGCTTCTTACTGAGTGAGCTGTGATTCCTGGTGGTACCTCTAGTTTGAGCGATTTATATGCTTCCGCTGTACACGTCTTGATGGTCAAGCTTATCGCAGATCTGGACATTTTGTTCCCCCTATTAGGTGGGGAAATGTTGATGAACATTGTTTCAGTTCTTATCTCAGCAGTCCAGGATAGGTAGACTTTGAGAGCTCTGCGAACATCTAAGGTATGCCAGATCCTTTCCCGAGGATGTTTAGGCTCCGGGCAGAACGAGGGGAGGTAAATTTCCTGTGCTTTGTGGAAGTGAGATGCGACCTTTGGAACAAATTTGTCCCAGTGGAAGATACACAGTCCCGAGTTTATAGATAGTGCACCGAGCTCTGATAGCTGAGGCTACTGCCACTAAAAACATGGTCTTCATTCGAAGCCACTTCAGTGGTACCTCTTGGATGGGTTCAAAGGGGGTCTTTGTGAGAGCAGAAAGAACTGTGTGCAGTTTCCATGTGAGGAACCTGTGAACTGTAGGCGGGTAGATCGCTGCCGCTCCCCTCAAAAATCTACGAATGTGTGGATGAGTGGTGATCTTGTCCCCTAATGAATAGGATAGGACTGAACTCAATGCTGTCTCCTGTTTCCTGAGAGTATTGGGTTTCAGCCCGACTTTAAGACCATTGTTCAGGAACTCCAAGATTGCTTGAATAGGTGGATTCACGGTGTTCACTGACTTCCTCCTGCACCACCTGTGGAAGGCCTTCCAGGTGGAGTTGTATATTCTTATGGTGGAGCTTTTTCTGGAAGCCAAAATTGTGTCTGTTACAGCTGAGGAGTATCCAAGCTTCAGGTAAGTCAACCATTCAAATTCCACGTGGTCAGAAGCAAGCGATCTGGGTCCAGGTGCCACACTGGACCCTGAATCAATATGTCCGGGGACACTGGTAGACATAGTAGCACGGTCTTGGACATCCTCTGAAGGGTTGAGAACCATGGGTGTCGTGGCCACCATGGGGCCACCAGGATGACTGTGGCCCTGTATTGTTTGATCTTCCGTAGAACCTTTGGTATGATCAGAATTGGGGGGAATGCGTACAGCAGACCCTGAGGCCATGGTGAGGACAGAGTCGTGGTGGAAGTGCGAGAAGAACCTGGGAAGTTGGTGGTTCTGATGTGAGGCGAACAGATCCACCGTCGGAGTCTGGAAGTGCTGCAGTATTCAGCTGAATACTTTCTTGTTCAGCATCCATTCTCCCGGATGGATTGTCTGTCTGCTGAGCCAATCTGCCTTGGTATTTTCCAAGCCTTTGATGTGCTCCGCTCTGATTGATGCCAGGTTCTTTTCCGACCAGAGCATCAGCATCATTGCTTCCTTGTGGAGAGCGGATGATCTGGAGCTGCCCTGATGGTTTATGTATGTTTTGGTGGCCACGTTGTCCATCCTCACTAAGATGTGTCTGCCTTTGATCTCCTTGCTGAAATGTAACAGGGCCAATCTGACGGCTCTGAGTTCCAACAGGTTTATAGGTAAGGACGTCTCCCTGTGGGACCACCTTCCTTGGGTTGGGCGTTCGGCTAGAGTTGCTCCACAGCCTTGTAGGCCGGCATCTGTGAAGAGTTGAAGTTCTTCGTTGTGTACAAATTTCTTGCCCTCCTTCGTCCACCAAAGCAGGAAGAGTTTCACAGATCTGGGGACTTGCAGCGACCTGGCCCGCTTTTCCATAATTTGCAATTGGTATGGGCATAGGAAGAGTTGTAGTGACCTTGAGTGTAGTCTTCCCCACTGTAGTGCATCTAAGTTGGAGATCAGTAGGCCCATGACCTTGGCTAATGTCGAGAGAAGAGAGGATGGGCTCTCTATGATGAGTTTCACCGCCGATCTGGTCTTCAGTACCTTTTCGTGTGGTAGGAACAGCACGGCTCGTTTGGTATCTATGAGCATTCCAAGGTGTTCCAGTGTCTGGGATGGTTCCAAGTAGCTTTTGTCTTTGTTTATTAGAAAGCCGTGAGCTTGCAGGCAAGATATCATCTCTTGGACGTCGATGAGTGCCTTCTCTCTGGACACTGACCGGACTAGTAGGTCGTTGAGGTAAGGGTGAACATGAATCCCTTTCCTTCTCAGATGTGCTACGAGGTTGATCGACACTTTGGTGAAGACTCTAGGGGCAGTTGCCAGACCAAAGGGGAGAGCCCTGAACTATAGACAGAGGTTCCCTACACAAAATCTCAGAAATTTCCTGGGGAGCGGCAGAATCAGGATGTGAAGATATGCTTCTGTCAAGTCCAGGGAGGCCAAGTACTCTCCCTGTTGCAGCATCTCAGTGATGGACTTGAGCGTCTCCATGTGGAAGTGTTTCAGTCTTATGAACCTGTTGATGAATTTCAGGTCGAGGATGGATATCCAGTCGCCATTTTTCTTAGGCAGGGTAAAGAAGATTGAGTAGACCCCATGGCCCTTCTGATCGTCTGGGACTGGTTCTACCGCCCGGATGGTTAGTAGATGTTGAATGGCGGCGTAGGTTATGGCTCGTTTATCGGGGTTCTTACGCAGCGGGGAGATGATGAAGCGATCTCGGGGTGGACTTCTGAATTCTAGAGAGTAACCTCTGGAGACAATTTCTAGTGTCCAAGCATCCGCTTGAGACTCTATCCAGGCATGTAGGAAATGTGTTAGCCATCCCCCCACTGGCAGCCGATCTGAGTCATGCTTTGCTGTTCTTGTTGTCATGGTCTGGCTTGACGGATCTGTTGAATGACTGCTTTCCAAAGCGGGAACCGGTGAAGTTCCTCTTGAAAGGCTGTGTGTTGGTACCCCAGGAACCTCTCTTATGGTTTGTCTGGATCTATACGACGTGCCTGAGGGACGAAAGGACTGGCCCGTGGAACTCTGTTTGTCAAGGTGACGCACATGTCTAGGCGTGGCCTTCTTTTTATCTCTGGTTTCTACCAGGATCCTATCCAGGTGGTCCCCAGAAAGCTTTTCCCCTTGGAAGGGGTAGGCCATCACAAAGGCTTTGGACTGCAGATCTGCCAGCCAGGTTCAAAGCCAGATGCCCCTTCTGGCCACCACTGCTGAGGACATGGCTCTGGAAGAAAATGTCAGGGCATCCAATGAGGCGTTGGTGGCAAAGGCAGATGACTTCATCAGCCAGGTTGCCCCTTCCAGGAGACGTCTGTTGTCTTCAGGCAGCAGTTGAATGAGTTTCCTGGCCCACACCAGCATGGCTCTAGTGGCTATGGACACGGACACAGATGCCTTTATAGCCACTGAGGTAGCTTCGTGTGAACGCCTCAGTGCCACGTCGATTTTCTTGTCCAGATTGTCCCGGACAGAGCCATAGCCATCTTCTGAAAGCAGACCGAAGGACTGGAGCGCCGTCACTGGGGCATCTACAAGAGGTACCTGTAACATTTCGTTAGCAAAGGAAGGTAAATCATACAATTTTCTTACAAAACCAGGGGCCTGTCTATTAGAGGTGGGCTTGGCCCATTCAGCTTCCAATTGTCTCTCAAAGAATTCAGGGAATGACATGACCTTCTCTGAGGCATGGTACCTAGGGAACAGTTCTTCAGTGCCCTTAGATTTGTTCCTGGGATTGATGCCTGGGCAAACCATGTCCTCCTCTGCAGGAGAGTCGTTAAGGTCTAGGGCATATAAGAACTTAGAAAGAATGTCTTGGTAGTCCTCAGCCTTAAACAGCCTGGATGAAGGCTGTGGAACACTGATGTCCTCTATCTCCTCATCGGAGAGGAACTCGCCCTCCCCCCTGGGGACTCCTTCGGGATCCGGGGACTGCTCCCTATCAGAGTCAGAGTGAGGATGGATGGGGGTCTGTTTCCTCGCTGCCTTGGTAGGCCAGCGCATCCCAGAGGACCTATCTATAGGGCCGTGCCTTGGGGGGGGGGTTCTGGGGAAGCGGCCCAGGAAGAAATTGAGGGTATCTCCCCCGTGTGGCAAAGGCTAAGGAGCTCCGCCCTCATGGCGTGCCTCATGGACTGGAAGAGATCTTGGGAGACTGGGTTCCCTTCAGGCGGGCGTACGTTACCACTTTGGAGTGTGCCGGCTTCCCGTGGGCTCTCCTCGCCGCCCTCATGGAGTCCGTCACGATCTCCCGCCAGGAGACTGGCGTCCAAGGTCTGAGGGCCTCTTGGCACGCTCGGAATAGAAGAATCAGGCATTCCCGCCAAAACCGCAGCACCAAGATAGCTGCCGCCGCCAGTCGCAGAGGAGTGGGAGCGAGGCTTGGCTGCATGCTCTTCAGAACGATGACGCTTCCGGCCTCTCTTCTCCCCGCTAAACTTGGGGTCGTTGCCAGCAGCCGCAGCAAGCCTGCTGGTTATGCTGGCTCCGGAGGCTCCCTTTTGGCCCATGGAGTAAGCATGATTCCTCTCTGATTTGGAGAGGAATCCATCCTCTCTTTGCCCCAGCATGACTTCCATGCGTTGAAGGCAGGAGCGAGAGAGATAGAGAAAAAGGTGGGGGGGAATTTGGAGGCCGCTCCAGCGGGCTCCTAATCCCTGCTAAGAAAAAAAAAAACAGTCTAGAAAAGTAGGTGGAAGAAAAGGAAGAAGAGGAAGAGTTTAGAATAAGAAAGATCTATAAATTGAGCTAATCACTGTAAAAGGACTGGAGGCAAAGCCGACAGCGTCCTCTCCCTATAGAGGCAGGAAAGAAACGGAAGAGGTGGGCGGTCCCAAGCCTAACAGGAAGAGGAAGAAAAAATGAGACCTGCCTCTCCCTGATAGAAGGGTGGGAATAACCCAAGATGTCCTCCACCGCAGAGTGAGAAGACTAAAGATCCACCGGCAATAAAAGACTTTCTGGTTAAGAACTTCTGGCTGCAGTTTGAAATCTCTTAGACTCTCACACTCTACAACCAGGAGATGAGCTGTAACTCCAGGGGATCCTCAGGTCCCACCTGGAGGCTGGCATCCCTAGTTCCTAATGTTTATGGGTATATATGCACTACAAATTTTCATAGATTTTACTCCAGTTTTATTGGCATTCTCCCTGTTTCAAGAATTCTGGGAACCAGAGTTCAGAGGGATTGTTGAGAATACTATTCCTAGGGTTTCTTAGACAGCAAATTAAATACTAAACCAGTTTAAGTCGATTGCATAGATACACTCTGTGTTGCCAAGACTACAAATCATGGAATGATCAGGATTACAAGCAACGAAAGATCATCAAAGTGCAACCACTTGCCATGAAACTGGACCATTTCCCTGACTACCTCCCATTACTGGCTGGCTTATACAACAGAGCTTCCTCCCCCTACAAAGCAGGAGCACTGGAAAAGATACCCGGGGGGGGGGGGGGCGAGGCTAGCTCAAGATACTACAAGGTGGGTAGCCGTGTTGGGTCTGTCTGTAGCAGCAGAAAAGAGTAAGAGTCCATAAGCACCTTAAAGACTAACAAAAATTGTGAGCAGGTAGGAGCTCTCAAGACTCACTTTTCACTTCTTCAGATACCAAAAAGCAAGAGTCCAGTGGCACCTTAAAGACTAACAACATTTGTGGCAGGGGATGAGCTTTCATAAGTGGAAAAGAGTCCAGTAGCACCTTAAAGACTAACAAAATTTGTGGCAGGGTAGGAGCTTTCAGGAGCCACTGAAAAAGTGACCAGCGACTCACGAAAGCTCATACCCTGCTACAAATGTTGTTCAGATTTTGTTTCTACCAGCTCAAGATGACAAGAAGTCAAATAGCCTGGGATTCGTAATGGCACGGGTGGAGAATTCCTGTGTTCATAATTTAGAAGCCTCGGCACACAAGGGCTCTGCCCGTTCTCTGTACGCGCTGGACCACGGCCCATGAATATCTGTGCCCCGCCCCAGAACAGCCAGTGGTGGGGAAATTCTTTGTAAGAAGTAGCACAACCAGACAAACATGCAGGACTGATTTTAGACAGTGCCTGCAAAAACGAACATTGTGACTTATCAATAATTGTCACTGCAGAAGTTACTGACCTGCGCGAGGTACAGGTAGAGCTCTTTACCGCGTACATGTTTTTTCTTGCTCTTCCAAAGTAATACCACCAGGCAGGATGAAGACAGGAGGATCAACCAGCCCGCTGCTGTTCTGTAGGAGACAGGCTCTCAGTGAGATTGTACAGCTTTAGGGTTGCTTGTTATGAAGATAAAAGCAATCTGACACACAATTAAAGAAGATGCATAAAACATTCAGCTAAGCTTTAGGAAGAGGGGAGGTTCAGAGTCAACAATTCTAGACTATGTCTCCCTTTTCAACCTGGTTCAATGTCTTTATAAGTCCACCATTTCCTCTCAAGCACTAGCCTCACAGTCACTCGCCTGTTCACCTATGCAAGCAAAATTGTTGTCGTCGTCGTCGTATGGCATGGTGTGCAATTTGCCAGGAGATCCTAGGATTGTCTGGCAGCCTCAAGTTCTAACGCTTTTTGCATTACGCTAGACATTTGAGCTAGACTTTTTTTTGCACTGAGAGAACTCTGAAAGAGCCGTGACTGACCCAAGGTCACTCAGCTGGCTTTGTGTGGAAGAGCGCGGAATCAAGCCTGGTTCTTCGGATTAGAGTTTGTCGCTCTTAACCAATACGCCACACTGCACGCAGCAAAGAAATGCCCAAACAAGGAATCATTATAAAAAGCTAGTTCTTTTTACCTTTAAATTCACGAATTAGGCACCCTTCACATGCCACAGCCATTTCCACACAGTCCGGGGATGCATGTGTGAACAGAATGATCTTGTGGGGTAGAAGAGAGGGGACTTCCACGGTGTCTCTTCCCATTCTTCCCCCCAAAGCATCAAGGACTGAGCACGATGGGGGGCTCAAGTCCTGAGATCTGTCCCTTCTCTTATAACCACACTATTCCACTGATGTTCATGGGCCATGTTTGGTACTGACTCTGTTTGTCCCAGGCTTTTAAGATATAAGTGATCTCACAAACCTGTCCCAAAGTTAGCATCAGAAATTCTCTGAAGTTCAGTGCAACAGTGTAGATCTAAGATTCAGGTGGGTAGCCATGTTGGTCTGAAGTAACTGAACAAAGTTTGAGTCCGGGGGCACCTTTTAAGATGAACAAAGTTCAATTCTGGGTATAAATAAGCTTTTGTGTGCATGCACACATATCTGATGAAGCGTGCATGCATATGGAAGCTTATACCCAGAATTAAACCTGTTGGTCTTAAAGGCGCCACTGGACTCAAACTTTATTCTAGTGGGGATCTAAGAGAAGACACCGGCCTCTGACCACCACAACTGGACCACAGTGTAGAAATACTGCTGTGATCTGGTGGGAAATGCATTTGCTTTTACACTTAGATCCCAGACCACTGCTCTCCTAATCCATTGTGTGAATTCTGAATACAGAGATTCCTCCTAGACTAGCCTTGCCACTGTTGGAGAACTACCTAGGACAGGGGTGGGCAAATTGCGGCCCGGGGGCCACATGCGGCCCACCACAGAGTTTTTTGCGGCCCGCCAAGACAGTCGGCCACGTGGTTTCTCAACAAGCAATCTCCTCATTTCAAAAAAATTGTAGGAAAGTGTGATAGGGTACATTTCTCTCATTAAACTGATGCTAAATTAAATGTGCTTGCAGCTATAGATGATATGAAATTAGCACAATAAGTAAATTGAATAAAACTACCACTATTTTATTTAATTTATATTTATTGATTTTTATGATACAATTTATACCTTTTCTGAAATGCAAAGTTAACTAATGAATGCAATCATTTTAAAAGGTGCGGCCTTCCGCTAACCTCCGCTCCCACAAAGTGGCCCCCGAGCCACAACAATTGCCCACCCCTGACCTAGGAGTACCATCTTCTGCCAGGGATGATCTATTGTGGCACATTTCAAAGACGACCCCATCACTGCTTGGGGGTTTGAGGTCCAGGGCACCAATCATATAAGCTGGGGCCCCTGCCTCTGGGGATGCCGCCCACCACTGAGGCTCTCTTTAGTGACCAAGATCTGGAGTGCAATCTTACACAGAGATACACCCTTACAAGTCCACTGACTTCAGTGGAGTTTGATGGTTGTAACTCCGCTCAGGACTGCACTGTCAGAGGTGGCTCTCCTCAGGCCCTTCCTGCCTGTGTCATGTGATCACCGCAGAGCCTTCTCTTCCTGCTCAGAAAGCACAAGAAGAAACACTGGATGTGACCAGCGCACAAAAAGCTCTGCCTGCCAATTATGGCACAAGTGGCTCTCTCTCTCTCTCTCTCTCTCTCTCTCTCTCGTCATACCTTAACAAAGGGAACCGGAGAGGGGAAAACATCCTCAGGCTGTTTAACTCACAGCCCCTTTAAATACTGGTATCTGTGAGCTTTTCTGATGTCCAGCCAGAAGCAGGACTGGGACTGAGTAGGATTTCCTTCTGCAAGGGGTAAGTGTTATGATTAGGAACCCCGAAACCATGGCAACTGTTTATTCCCACAGGAGAGGAGGGTCAGAGGAAACAGGAATCGGGTTTGGGAGGGGGGATGAGGGAGAGCGCGTTCAGCCTGCCTGCCAATGCTCCCTCTACGTTGTGTGCAAAAATTCTACTTTGCAAGCTACTGGCATTAAAGTTGCGGACGGGCGAATTGGCTACCGCACAGATGAGTTTGCTCTGGAGCCATCCTTCCTGAGCTAAGGCAAAAACGTGTGAGCCGGAGGCTAAACAAACTGTGAGCTAGCTCACACTAACTCAGCTTAGAGGGAGCACTGCTGCCTGCCAAAGGAGGAGATGAATGAGCATCATAGCATACCAGATAAGGTTCAAGGTGCTGGTGCTTACATATAAAGCCCTATATGACCTGGGGCCTACCTACTTGAAGGACCGCCTCTCTCCATATGTTCCCCAGTGAGCACTTCGGTCTGGATCCCAAAACTATCTGGTCCTCCCAGGGCCAAAGGAGGCTCGGTTGGCGGTCACAAGGGCCAGGGCTTTCTCTGTGGCGGCCCCACACTGGTGGAGCGAGCTCCCGGATAACATCAGGGCCCTGCGGGATCTTTTGCAATTCCGCAGGGCCTGCAAGACGGAGCTCTTCCACCAGGGGTTTAAGTAGTGGTCGCCCAGTATATGCATCTTGGCCCTGGCCCGATCTATTTGACCTTATCCGTCAGCCTATTGTGATTGTCTATAAAGACTACATCTGGGCGCTGCTATGATATATCAAGTTGAAGACACGCCATCTGTATAGTGTTATGCTGTTTTATATGTTTTAATGTTTTAAGATACTGTTTGCTACCGTGTGTTTTGTTGTTAGCCGCCCTGAGCCGCCGTACAGCGGGGAAGGCGGGATATAAATAGCAATCAATCAATCAATCAATAAAAACCTGATCACGGGGAGACAAGCATGGGCTGTATGCCAAAAGACCTCATTGGCACAGTTTATGGTATCTCCCACTAGGAGCAGAATTCCTAAATCTGGATTTGGGAGGGGGGGGGTCACCTAAGGGGGCAGTAGAGAGGCTGGGGTGTGTTTTGTTCATCTGTTACCTCAAATGGTCTGCGTAGCCCGAAAAAGCTGTCTGCTGTTTTTGTTTTGAAATTAGTGAAGGAGACAAAACAGCCTTGCGAGAGGGAGGCAACTAGCAGTCATCTCCACCTACTGAAGGTAACTGCCCGCTAATGTAACTTAACTAAAGTTTCATGTCTTCTTTTCCTTATCTCCTATGACAGCTATTTTCCATGTTATGTGCTCTAGTTTAATCTTTAGTAATAAAGTTACTTTCCTGTTTAAGAAAGCAGACTGTAACTCAGATCCTACCCACACGCTGAGAATACACACTAAGGACACACACACACAGAAAGAACCAAAGTAGTTGGAAGTGACACACACACAGAAAGAACCAAAGTAGTTGGAAGTGACATGTCCAGCTGCTCCTGAATGTCCTTTTGCACAAAAAGGGGACTGCAGCTCTCTGACAACGATGCTTCTGTGTGTGGGGGGGGGGGGGGGGGAATCACTCAAGGATTCAACGGTAATTCAATCACTCTTGACAAATTATGCATTTCCCCATAATTACCTTATCTAAATTCTGAACATCAACAACAGTGTCAGAAGGCTGCCAAGAGGAATTCCCACCCAGTGATAAAATTCTACTTAAATCGGTCTATGCTGAGTGAAGAAAAACTGGAAAAACTAAGAAAACAACGAGTTTGTGCTCTTACACCAGAGGAATATTTTGATCTCGTCCTACGACAGGCATCAAGGGGAAGACTGACAGAAGCAAACAGGAAAGAATCCAGCTTAGCACCGTTGCCTAAAATGAAACAAATTCACAGAGAGTCACATGCGCAAACAGAAATAATTGGGAAAACTGAAATGCAAAAGTTAAAAATAAATAAATTAGTAAGGTGAAGTCATGCCAACCTGCTATGTGAAAGCTTTGAATAAGGAAAAGATGTATGCAACTTCAAGATGCAGCCTTGGGTCTCATAATACATTTCTAAGATGGCCCCAGTGCTGTAGGGAGAAAACTGTGTTTTCCATTGCATAGTCTACAAGTTATCTAGCCATAACTACCTATCTAAAGGCATACCAGAAAACACAGCATGGTACAGGCAGAGTGTACACTATGACTGCATAGTTAAAACTATATCTCATCCATGGGTAGGGTGGTTGATGGGTGGAACTGGCCTCCCCACAGTTCCCACCATACTCATGACATCACTGAATAGGCAGGGCCAGTATGGTCCCTTCAGCCTCTGCAGGACATAACTGTTGTTGTTGTTCAGTCACACAGTTGAGTCCGGAGGACATAATAGGGAGCACCTAATTGAGACCTCACCATTTCAGAAAGGATCTGTTAAAAACAGATTGATTTAGAACACATCCTCAGCTAATCTGTTTCAAAGAGACTCGTTCGGAATTAGGCACAGGGCAGGTGTGCCTGTATGCCTGGATCTGCCCAGCCCTACCCAAAAGCTGCTTTCAATGCACAGCTCTGAAACGATCTGAGAAAAAAAATGCTCTGGATAGACACAGAGCAGGTGTCCCCAACCTTTTTCAGCCTGTGGGCTGAAATACAGAACGATGGGGGCAGTCATAAAAGGGCCACTGCACAATGCCTGCTATAGGACTGCCTCTCTCCGTATGTACCCCAGCGAGCACTTTGATCGGGTTCCCAGAACCGCCTGGCTCTTCCAGGGCCCAAGGAGGCCCGACTGGCGGCAACAAGGGCCAGGGCCTTTTCGGTGGCGGCCCCACACTGGTGGAACAAGCTCCTGGATGACATCAGGGCCCTGCAGGACCTTTTACAGTTCCGCAGGGCCTGCAAGATGGAGCTCTTCCGCCAGGCCTTCGAGTAGGGGCCGCCTTGATCTTATAGCCCTGGCCCAACTACTGAAGTCCGCCAAGGACCCTGGAACTACTGATTTCAGGAGGGGTATTGAAATACCTGAGTCAGATTGAGGTGACAAGAGAGGAGGTCCTACGACTGATAGACAACTTAATAACTAATAAATCACCAGGCCCGGATGGCATACATCCGAGAGTTCTGAAAGAACTCAAATGTGAACTTGTGGCTCTCCTGACAAAAATATGTAATCTTTCCTTAAAATCTGCCTCCATTACTGAGGACTGGAAGGTAGTGAATGTCATTCCTATCTTTATAAAGGGTTCCAGAGGCGATCCAGGAATTACAGGCCAGTCAGTCTGACGTCGATACCGGATAAGTTGGTGAAAACTGTTATTAAGGAAAAAATTAAAGGTAAACAACATCTATTGGGTCCCCCTTGTCCACATGTTTGTTTACTCCCTCAAAGAACACTAACAGGTTAGTGAGACAAGATCTTCCCTTACAGAAACCATCTGAGTCTTCCTCAATAGATTTTGTTCATCAATATGCCTACAATATGCCTACTAAGTCTTTCAACCCCCCTCCCGAAATCAGTGGTTCTGGAGTGAAGACAGAGGCAAAAAATGCATTCAGCTTCTCAGCCATTTCCCTATCATCCTTCAGTACACCTTTTACTCCTTGGTCATCCAAGGGCCCCACTGCTTCCCTGGCTGGTTTCCTACTTCTAATGTATTTGAAGGAAGTTTTATTATTGGTCTTTATGTTTTTTGCGACATGCGCCTCATATTCCCTTTTTGCCTGCCTGATCACAGACTTGCATTTTATTTGCCACAGCCTTTTATCAGCCCCACTGAGACTAGCTTTCCACCGCTTAAAGGAATCCTTCTTACCTTTTACAGCTTCCATTACTTTGTTTGTTAACCATGCAGGCTTTTTTCTATACCTATTTGTGCCTTTCCTAACCCGCGGTATATATTTTCTGAGCTTCTAGGATTGTAATTTTAAATAGTCTCCAAGCTTCCCCAATGGTTTTGACCCTTTCTACTTTTCTTTTAGTTTTCTCCTCACATGTCCCCTCATAAGTTACCCCTTTTAAAGTTAAAAGTGGTTGTGTCAGTCTTTTTGGGCAACTCCCTATTTATATAAATGTTGAACTCAATAACATTATGGTCACTGTTCCCAAGCGGTACAGTCACTTTAACATCTTTCACCAGGTCTTGGGTGTTACTTAGGACCAAATCCAGGATCGCCTCTCCCCTGGTCGGTTCTAAGACCATCTGCTCCATAGCGCAGTCATTGAGAGTGTCTAGAAACTCAATCTCATTTTCCTGACTTGAACACATATTGACCCAATCAATGTGTGGGTAGTTAAAGTCACCTATTACAACACAGTTATTTCGTCTAGCTGCTATCTTTAATTCATTCATCATCTTATAATCCACCTCTATCTTTTGATCTGGTAGGCAATAACAAATTCCCAATGTTAAGCTTCCTCTTGGCCCACTAATTCAACCCACAGCATTTCCAGAAGCGAATCCAATTATCCTACCCTCTCATTCTTACTGGACTGTATACTCTCTCTGACATACAGAGCCACCCCACTTCCAACTCCCCCCCCGCCATCCTTCTGATATATAATTTATATATCAGTTATAATTTATAACCAGGAATCACCGCATCCCACTGATTTTCCTCATCCCACCAAGTTTCTGAAATACCCACAATATCTATGTTTTCCCCCAACACCAAGCATTCCAGCTCCCGGATTTTACCTCGGACACTTCTAGCATTAGTATATAAACATCTATAGTTTCCGTACATGTTAAGCCCTCTTGCTGCCTCGAGACCTTGCCTCTTGCTGCCTTGAGACCTCTTGCTGCCTCGAGACCTTGCCTCTTGCTGCCTTGAGACCTCTTGCTGCCTCGAGACCTTGCCAGGCAGTCCCTATCATTAGCCACAGTCTCAGTGGACAATTCTAATCCATTTCCTTGTAGGAAAGTAACAGTTCAGGAGTATATAGAACAGATCCTGTGCAAGCTAGAGACATCAAAGTCAAATGGGACCTCCCCAAGATGCTCCTCTACACACCCTCCAAGTTCCACTTCCACCAGTTGCTTTAAAGATTTGTAAACATTTAGACTGAGTGGAGACTGTCTGTCTGGAAATGTATCCATTCATGAACTACCATGAACCACGACAAACAGCTGGAAAGTTCGTGGAAAGTTCGTGCCGGTTGACTTGCCACGAACTTCACTTTGCAAACCAAGAACTGGTCAAAATTCGTCACAAACTTTAGTCAGTGAGCAGTTCGTGACCTTCCCTATCCATCATAGTTTGAGATAAGAGGCAAGGATTCCCAGGGTAGAGTATGTAACATCTCAGGAAGGTCTCTCTCAGTTTTTAAATCAGACATTGATTGGAGCCCACCAACCTCCAAGAGCAGCATAAGAGTTTTTTTCTTCCAGATAACCCACAGGTCTATGGAAAAATTAATTGCAGGAAAATTCCCACATGGGTATAAGATGGGTAAGACAACAACTTGTATCAAAACTATTAGAACCTCCCTAGCAGCAAATACCTTAGCTTGGGTCCACAGCCAACCAACCAAGGGCCACATGGAAAAGATGATCAGGCCAAAGCTGAGCATGGAGCGGTAGAAAAAGGAGACGACCTAGTTTAAACAAATGTTTACACAATGGGGGGGGGGGGGGGGAACGAGAGACATGTTAGCAACCATGACATTTTCATCAAAAAAATGAATAAATTGGCACATCACTTACTAATATTTCAATTCCCAAAGTAGATGCTAGTAGAAATCCAACAGAATGAGTCCATGGAATGTTCAGGAGAGACGTGGCCAGTGCTTGAATGATGGGGTATCTGTTGGGAAAAGATTCCATTGGATGATCTCAGAGATGCTTAAGTGCCTAAGATCCAGAAACACCACTATGCCTTCTAGCTTATGTAGAATTTTTTGGAAAACAATAAAAAATAACTTAATTGAAAATAACCTTTTACCAACTCAAATGTGTCACAGGAAAAGCCATTGTATATACTTCATCATTCTTAGTACTAAACACTAATAAATGAAGACATATATTTGTAAAAAAGTTTTGCAGTAAGAATAAATAAAACAAGTTCAAAAGGCAGCCAGGGAACTACATAAGAGAACATAAGAGAAGCCATGTTGGATCAGGCCAGTGTCCCATCCTGTCCAACACTCTGTGTCACACAGTGGCCAAATCCCAGATGCCATCAGGAGGTTCACCAGTGGGGTTGGAGCTCCAGTAGCCCTCCCACTGTTGCCCCCCACCAAGCACCAAGAATACAGAGCATCACTGCCCCAGACAGAGTGCTCCATCTAGATCTTGTGGCTAATAGCCACTGAAGGACCTCTGCTCCATATGTTCATCCAGTCCCTAATAAGAACATAAGAGGCTCCATGTTGGATTAGGCTAAAACCCAGGTGCCATCAGGAGGTCCACCAGCAGTGGGGGGGAGCCTTGGTGGAATCTCAAGGGCCGGGTTCTCTGTCAATCATTTATGGAGTCCAGTCTTTACTTTCTTCCTCCTTTACCACACCCCATAGTTCATCAGGGTCCAATTTGTCCCAACTATGATTCCATGACTTTGTAATAAGGACAGAACATGAACAGCACTTCATTGAATAAGCAACCTATTAGCAACCAAGTTCTATTCAATGTGTAAGCTTTCATGTGCAAACACACTTCCTCAGATAACGAGAAACAGAACTTTCTCAAGCCCTACATACAGGAAGATGGAGGAGGCAGCCGTCAGGAAGGGCCAGTCAGAGTCAAGATGCATAAGTAAAGCTGAGATTGTATCAAGGTGACCAGTAAGATCAACAAATGGCAGCAAATTAGTACACAAAAGCGAGGGTTAACAAACAGATGTGAGAACGAAGCTTGAGTCCAGTGGCACCCCCAAGACCAACCAAGCTCAACCCTGGATACATGCAAGAACAGAGAGACTCTGCATGTGGAGGTACACACTTCTTCCAATACACTGAAACAGATTTCTTCAAATATTACATGCCCGTGGGGGGGGGGGGGGTAGTTGCCAGGAAGAGCTAATTAAAGTCAAGATGCATAAGTCTTGGAGCCTCTTATGTTTTTATTAGGGACTGGATGAACATATGGAGCAGAGGTCCTTCGGTGGCTATTAGCCACAAGATCTAGATGGAGCACTCTATCTGGGCAAAAATGACACATCCTGCTCATGAAAAATCCCCTGTTCTTATTAAGTTACCAATATTAAGTTCTTACTGTCTAGATGTTCAGGTCCCTCTTTGCAGGCCCTTGCCATCAAAACCAAGATTATTTGGTGGGAAAGTTGTGTGTACATATTACAAGATTATTCTTACTTTTCCTACAAAAGGTTTCCAACTTGAACACCCAATGTTATCATTAATTTCTAACCCATGCCACCTTCTTGGGAAACCAGGTACATTGAACAACCTGAAAGGTTTTGAGAAAGACCATTCAAGGAGGAAAAGCAACTTACAAGCATTTCAAATGCAACAGCTCAAGCAAATGTAGGCTTTTTGTTTTAAAACTTACTCTTTTAAAACTGCATACCATATGGGGACCGGTAACAGACAATATATGTAATAAGTCCACGGCAAGCTCTGAATGAGCAGCAAAATTGCTATTAGTACTCCAACAGCAGAAAAGGCACACCAGAGAAGACTGATAATCTCCTAAAAATTAAACAGATATTTGTAAATATTACCCTGGTATTTTAAAATATATGTCTTCAAGACATCAGATTTACAGTGTTTACCTAACTTTGGAATTTTAGCAAGTCTTGAGCTCCGTGGGAGGCCAGCTCCCGAGTTCAAAAACACACATATCCTAATCCAGCAACTTGTTTGCATGGAACTAGATATTACGACACCGGGATGCTGCATTAAAAAAAACCCACTCCAGTCTGTAATATATAACAAAGCATACCTGTATCTCAATTACATTCAGCAGTGTGTTTTTTCTGCTCCTCCCCAACATAAAACCCTGATCACTGCTGTGGAGCGTCACTACGGAAACCCCCAGCATCCTTCCACGGTATAACGTTCTGCTACATGTTGCAGAGAAGGCAGTTCAACATGGGACTACCGTTTTCAACAGCAGACCCCTCCCCTTACTACTGTCAAGTGACCACAGAGCTCCAGGTAGTGATGCCAGCCTCCAGGTGGAACTGGGGGATCACCGGGAATTACAGCCCATCTCCAGAACGCAGAGATCAGTCCACCTGAAGAAAATGGGTGCTTTGAAGGGTGGACTCTAATATGGGTGTCAAACATGTGGCCTGGAGGCAAGAACTGGCCCATCTAGGGCTCTTATCTGGCCCATGAGCAACTGGTGCGAGAGAGGGAAGGCAGGAGACTGCTCGGGGGTGGGGGAGACGGGCACATGGGCACACATGGTGAGGTTTGTGTGGTCAACGCTGTCAAGAACTGAAAGGAAATGGCTAGGGGTGGGTATGGTATCACTTTGAAAAAACCTAGGCCGATTTCGCACTAGCGTTTGCCCCAGGTTTGCCCTCATGCTTGCACCGGAGCCTCTGGTCGATTTCACACCAAATGCTCCAGGCTCACGTTTTGCTCTGGAGTATCGCCCTGCTGCACCGGAGTTTTCCTGGAGCAAACAAATCCTGGTTTTAGAGGATTTTCCTGTTTGCTCCGGGGGAGAACCCAGAATGAAAACACGCCCACTCGCCCGCCTTTCATCAGGGCTGCCCCATTGTGGGAGTTTCTAATTTTGTTTTGAGAAAACCCTTCGTTACGCTATATCGAAAGGGCTGAGGTTCCAAGTGGGAAAATGAAGAAAATACTCCGGAGGAAACTGGGAGGGGAAATTCCGGAGAGAACGAGAGGCAACTGGCCAGTGCGAAATTGGCCCTAGTCTTGCATATGATTAAATACATTTATTGGGGCTTTTGTGGATTCCCCACTAAGTCAATTGCTTTCACTCCTAGGAATCAATTGCTTTTGTTAGTATTTTGATAACAATAAAATAATATCATTAATTGGGTTTGCCCGTGTCATTTTTGAAGTTTATATAATGTACCTGGCATTATATTTAACGGCAGAAACGGCCTGGCCCAACAAAGTAATTTTTATGTCAGATCCTGCTGCCCTTGTAAGAAACAAGTTTGACATCTGGCATTGTAATCCACTGAGCTCCCTTCCCTCCTCAAACCCCACCCTCCAAAGTTATCCTGGAGCTTCCTAACCTGGAGCTGGCAACCCTCCTCGACACTGGCTGTCTGCGTCTTTCCATCTCCCCAGCCTCAATCCACCCTTCATAATTCAAAGCTCAGGAGTAGTGATGCCAGGTGGGGCCTGGGGATCCCCCGGAATTACAGCTCATTTCCAGACTACAGAGATCAGTTCCTCTGGGAAAAATGGATGCTTTGGAGGGTGTGGCATTGTTCCCTCCTGAGGTCCCTGTCCTTCCCAGGCTCCACCCCCAAATCTCCAGGAGTTTCCCAGCCTGGTTTCAGCAACCGTACCCCCATCCCCCACTGGTGGGCCGGGGGGACTGGGCAACCTTAGCTTCAAGGCCTACAAGAACTGTCCTATTCATTTCAAGTGATGGAGCAGATCTACACACTGTTTGTTCCTCAAAGTGAATTGGACAGCTTGGGTGAGACGTGAACTCTGAACAATTTTGATCAAAGACAGAGACGCTTTTCAAATATATAGTCTCTACTGCTCCAGAAGCACAGGAACCCCTTCTTTCTGTCCAGGGAAGAGCTTTAAGCCTCCCAATGTATTCAGCAGTTGGAAACAAACGGCATCTTGCTAATAAACGTCTATATTTACGGTTTTGCATAGTAATCAAATAGTTGACAACCATAAAATGACTAATGGGGATATACCCATAATACAGAGGAGAAGACCTCCTATACAAACCAGCAGGGCTATTTTTGGGCAGGAACGCACAGGGACGGAGTTCCGGCTGGCTCCTGAGTTGGCCGCGCCTACAACCAAAACTTCTGGTATGTGTGGCTACAGAGCCCGCTGCCCTCCCCATGTTACACACAAGAGGGAAAGGCGGCATGTTAAAACGCCCGCTTTCCCTCTGGGGAGCCCATCCTGATTTTCTTGTCAATATCACTCCCTGCCAGTCAGCTGAGAGTCAAATTGACAAGGAAAAGCCTCTCTCTGCCTTCCCTTCTCTAGTTGACATGTCCAGCTGGAAAAGGGCAGGCAGGTACCCAGGCACCTTGAAAATGCCTTTCTTTCCCTCCCCGATCTGGGGGAGGGAGAGAAAGACATTTACCCATGCCCCCCGCCCCCGATCCCAGGCACTTCAGCAGCGCCTTTCCCTGGCCGTCTGGTTGGGGGGGGGGGTAGGAGACTAGAAAGCTGAGGCTGAAGTGGGGCAGAGAAGCTCCCGGGTGGGGGGAGAGGCAAGCTTTTATGCTTGCCCTGTGCTTCCCCAGCCCCCTTAATATGCTAATGAGCTGTGCTGTCAGGGGTGTGGCCTAATATGCTAATGAGTTTCTGCTATTGGGTGTGGCCTATTATGCAAATGAGTTCCTGTTGGGCTTTTTCTACAAAGAATAGCCCTGCAAATCAGTAAGCAACCCAGACCAATCATTCAGAATAGCAAGGTTGTGGGGGCTTTTGTCCAATACACACTAGAAGTGGAAGAAGAAGAAAAAGAAGGGTTGGTTTTTATATCCCGCTTTTCTCTACCTTAAGGAGTCTCAAAGTCACCTTTCCCTTCCTCTCCCCTCAACAGGAACCATGTGGGGTAGGTGGGGCTGAGAGAATTCTGAGAGAACAGTGAGTGGCCCCAGGTCATCCAAGCAGGCTTCATGGGGAGGAGGAGGAGTGGGGAATCAAACCCAGGGCTCCTGATTAGAGTCAGCCCCTCTTAACCACTGCACCATGCTCTTAATCACTGGCTCACCACACTGGCACACCACACTGGCTCACTAGTTTTTGCAATTACGCTCCTGTATATCCCAATTAAAGTTTATGTAGCTAACCACAATTCCCTGGTGGGGAAATAATGGCATTTTAGATTCTGAGTGGGGCTCCAGTTGTGGAATACAGCACCCCCACTTTCTCTCACAGCCACCTATACCTCCCCTCAGGCATTTTGACCTCTGGAATGATATATGATAGGTCACGTGGCACGAGAGGCTCTACTGGGAAAAAGCAAGGGACCATCTCCCCCATTGCACAGGCGTGTTTTCCAACCAAACCATAGTTTTTAGATTTCTTTTTTTAAAAAAAAAAGCAGTTAAAACTCATAAAACAACAGCATCAATAACACAATGTAAATGGAAAATAAAGAAAATCTATAGTCAAGCTGCAAAAAAGAGAGTAAAAAGCTCAAATATATAGTTTTAAGCTTATACTATTATCTGAAGAAGTCACAAAAGCCCATACCCTGACACAAATTTTGTTTGTCTTTAAGGTGTTACTGGACTTTTGCTCTTTGGCATCTGAAAAAGTAAGCAGTGACTCACAAAAGCTCATACCCTGACATCTATATATCTAATAGCCAAGGGGCCCACCCCCGTGCGGATACCTAAATCCGAGCTAGGGGGCCCTTGGGGGGGGAGAGAGGTTTTCCTACACACAGGGGGCACTCCCACCATGTGCAGAAAAATCCGAAAAGTTTAAAAAAAAACTCTTCAGGGACCATAGAATCCCCCCAAATACCTTTTGAAATGGCCTCAGCTCCAGGCATCAACTGTGAGGAGATTAGAAAGTTTGGGGGAGGGGGGGAGGCTCTAACTGTTTTTGTCAGTAAAAAGCAGGGTTTTTACTGGCAGCAGTCTAGGGTTGCCAAGTTCCCCCCCTGGCCACCAGCAGCGGATCCAGATCCAGGCTGGGAAACTCCTGGAGATTTGGGGGTGGAGCCTGGGGAGGACAGGGACCTCAGTGAGGTACAATGCCATAAACTCCCCCCTCCAAAGCATCCATTTTCTCCATGGAAAGTTATCTCTGTAGTCTGGAGATGAGCAGTAACTCCAGGGGATCCCCAGGTCCCATCTGGAGGCTGGCATCCCTAGGCAGCACCCTCTGTGTGACTTGATACCACCTGATTTGCATGACTTAATTAGGCCCAGCTGTTTTGCTACAGTTCATTAGCAGCCACCGTATGAAAGCCATTGTGGTGCAACAGTTCGAGCTTCAGACTGGGATCTGCGAGACCCAGGTTCAGATCCCCAACTTGCAGTGGAAGCTGACTGGGAGATTTTGGACGAGTCACATACTTTCAGCCTAACCAACCTCACAGGGTTGTTGTGCAGATAACAAAGAGGAAATAATAATGTAAGCTGCTTTAGTCCCCATTGTGGAGAAAGACTGTAATTTTCCTAGGTATAGGCTGCAGGGGAGGGGGGTGGAAATAGAAAGCTGAAGACAGATAAAGGTAGGTTGGCTGTTGGGTGGGAAGGAAATAGGGTTGCCAACTCCAGGTTGGAAAATTCCCAGACATTTGAGAGGTGGAGCTTGGGGAGGGTGGGATTTGAGGTGGGAGGCAGAAAGAGAGAGAAAAAGTGATGAGGTGGGGAGGCAGAAAAACAAAGGGAATGATGACAGGTCAGAAAGAGAGAGGAAGTAACATACATGGAGGAGAGCGAGAGAGTAAGAAAGCGGGGCAGAAGGGAGAAAGAGTGTGAGAGAGGTAGGGGGAGAAGGGAGGAAGCAAAGGTGTGAGGAATGGGATAACTATCCTGCAAGTTTCTTGCAGGTCTCCACTTGTAAATTCTGATAGTCTTTAAGGTGCTCCTGGACTCTTGCTTTTTTCTACTGCTTTAAGAACACTTATTATTGAAACAACTGTCAACAATGTTTAAGTCATAAAAATGTTTTGAATATTGGTATGTTTGCTTAAGTTACTAATACCTTGCACTTTAAGTAATTTACTTTTAAAAACCTTTAAACGAGAATATTTACAGAGGTAACATTTCAGAGGTTGGAATTGTTTTTTAAGATATTTCACAGCAAATACCAGGTCTGAAATGTTACCACTCTAAATGTGTTTGGTATTTATTTGGAAGCCTTTGCAAAGCCAGCTTATACCATCTTACACTAAACACTGTAAAAGGTCAGAAGTGTGTTCAGAATAATTTATTAGAGAGTAGTTTGAATGATGAAAGAACATGAGTTTCTACCAGCAAATGAAACAAATCCTTTTGTTAGGAGAGCTCCAATTTTGATCCATTAAAACGTTTTTGCTCTCTATTAGTCTTTTCAGGCAAAATTCCTTTTCATTTTCTAATTAAAGGAAGATGACTTGCTTTTAGGGTCTGAAATTAGAGACTACAAATGGAGACCCACAAGAAACTTGCGGGATGGTTATCCCATTCCTCACACTTTTGCTTCCTCCCTTCTCCCCCTCAGTAACACTGAGTTACTGCTCATCTCCAGACTACAGAGATAACTTTTCATGGAGAAAATGGATGCTTTGAAGGGTGGAGTTTACGGCATTGTACCTCACTGAGGACCCTGTCCTCCCCAGAATCCACCCCCAAATCTCCAGAACTTTCTCAGCCTGGATCTGGATCTGATGCTGGTGGCCGGGGAGGGGGGTACTTGGCAACCCTAGACTGCTGCCAGTAAAAACCCTGCCTTTTACTGACAGAAACAGTTAGAACCTCTCCCCCTCCCCCGAACATTCTAATCTCCTCACAGTTGACACCTGGAGCTGATGCCATTTCAAAAGGTATTTGGAGAATCCAATAGTCCCTGAAGTTTGTTTTTTTTAAACTTTTCGGAGTTTTCTGCAGACCGAGGAAGGGGCCCGACTATGTAGGAAAAGCTGTTTGGGGAGAGTGAGCTCTCTTTCGGCAGAAATAAGCATCCGCACAGAAAAAAAACCCTCTCGGAATTAGAATATAGATTAAAGTTTTGGGTGTGTGCCTTCTTCACATGAGGAATTTGCACCTTTGTTGGAACACTGGAAACTAGCAAATGCAAAAGAGCATTAAAGCCATATTGCTTATCTACAGAAGTTTCCTACTACGGTATGCATTAAGGAACATCAGCACTCAAAGCAACAAAGGAAACAAAGAGGCCAATGGTCCAAAAAGCTTTTTAAAAGCTAAATTTTGATGGTGGGAAAAAGCCAACGCATTTGTGGAAAAGATGACTTTTAATGAAGGATTTGAAGGGCAGTACCATCCCCCTGGGAGAGTTCACCAGGAACCTCCATGCCTGGAATGAGACAAGGCTCATTCCCTGAAGTGCCAGAATCCAAGATCAGTCTCTAACTACTTCACTGCACCTCTGTAAACATTCTCTTTTAAAGGTTTTTAAAGTAAATTACTTGCACGGTATTAGTAACTACTACTTCTGAAGACGTGGGCATGCGCACGAAAGCTTATACCTTGAATAAAACGTTATTGGTCTTAGAGGGGCCACTGGACAGCTGCTTCAGACCAACACAACGACACACCTGAATCTATTATCACTGCCTGTTTGAGTGACTGAAGTGCCTGCTTTTAAGTATAGGAGTCGCCAAGATTGCGCCATAGTCAGAGTTGATGCTTCTACTGCTACCTGGGGCCTCTCTGACATATTCCACGCCCAAGCCTACTTGGAACAGGACTGGAACCCCCAACTTGGCCGGCACCAGTGTTCTCTCTGAGCTGAGTTAGTGTGAGCTAGCTCACAGTTTTTTAGCCTCCAGCTCAGACATTTCTGTCTTAGCTCAGGAAGGATGGCTCCAGAGCAAACTAATTTATGCAGTGGCCAGATCGCTTGCTCACAACTTTAATGCCAGTAGCTCACAAAGTAGAAATTTTCCTCACAAGACTTCACAGCTTAGAGGGAGCATTGGCCGGCACTATGTTTGACATCAATGCAGGCTTTTTATCTGCCTCCGAGTCGGACATGGGGTGGGAACCATGCCTCCCACAGAAGCACTGTGGCACTTCTGGCTCCAGAAGCCGACAGGCAAACCCTCTCCCCCACAGTAGGCTGACTCAATATTAGTACATTAGCTATGTACAATAGTACATTAGCTATGTACATTAATAGTACATAGCTAATACATTATGTATTATGTACATTATGTACACTATGTACATTAATAGTACATAGCTAATAGTACATTAGCTATGTACAATATTAGTACATTAGCTATGTATGGAGCCAGTTTGGTGTAGTGGTTAAGTGCGCGGACTCTAATCTGGGAGAACCGGGTTTGATTCCCCACTCCTCCACTTGCACCTGGCTGGATGACCTTGGACAAGCCATAGCTCTGTACCCAGCTGTTCCCTCAAGGACAATTGTCTCAGAGCTCTCTCAGCCCCACCTACGTCACAGGGTGTCTGTTGTGGGGAGGGGAAGGGAAAGGAGTTTGTAAGCCGCTCTGAGACTCCCTTGGGGAGTCGAGGGCGGGGTATAAATCCAATCTCTTCTTCTTCTTCTTCTATTCCAATGATGTTTGAGGAAGAAGGCCTTTTCATCTTAACCTTTGGAAGCAACGTACAGCAGATAAACTCTCTACCAACTTAAATCCTTCCGTGCAGGTTGAACTAGCACTTGTAAAAGCCCTACCAAGATAGTTTTGTGTATCAGACACAGCAATAGCTTTTACTGCACAAAACAGTTTGGTCTCAGCAAGCAAAGAGGGAAACACTTACCTTACTTGGGGTACTCCAGGACAGACCAGCCTGTGCCTTGATAATTATCAGAATCACATAAGATGTCCAGCCCACAAAACTCAGGGCAACGCTTATGCCAAGGAAGAACCTGTCATAGGTATGATAATACGACAGCCCTTCTAAGGCAAGACGGATCAGCTGACTGCAAAGAGATACCTGTGGAAAAGAAAGAAACTTGAAAGAGTCCCTTTACAAATTAGTAGTTTGACTCTCGGCTTGGCAGGACCAAACCTGATGTTTGGATCAGCTGACCAATCCCTCCCCTAGTGTTTTTTTTTTTACTTTAATGAAAAATATTAAATGGGAAAGCTGATCTGAAGAATTATGCCTCTTTTTCCCAAATTGTGCTCCCCAAACTGCCAGCTGAGCAGCCCAGCTTAGCCTAGGCTTGTCAGACCACAAGAGATGAGCAGGGTGAGCCACAGTGAGGACTTGGATGGGGGACCACCAAGGAGGAGGAGGAGGAGGAGATTGGATTTATACTCCGCCCTTCACTAGCCGAAGGAGTCTCAGAGCAGTTTACAGTCTCCTTTCCCTTCCCACAACAGAAACCCTGTGAGGTAGGTGGGGCTGAGAGACCTCTTTTGAGAACTGCTCATGAGGGAACAGCTGAGAGAACTTGTGACCAGCAGCGGCATGTGGAGGAGTGGGGAATCAAACCCGGTTCTCCCAGATTAGAGTCCACGCTCCTAACCACCACCCCACACTGGTGAGGAAGACTGGGGTTGCTATGTGGAGGAAGGCAGTGGCAAGCCACCTCTGCTCATCTCTTGCCTGGAGCACCTTGTGGATGGGGTCGCCAGGAGTCAGCTGCAACTCGACGGCAGGTTCTTCCTTCAAGCTGCTTTGGTCCAGACTGTCACCTATGCTGCCAGCGAGAGTGTGGGAGGGGGGAGTTCTCAGCCTCTAGTTTTCTAAGTTTCAATTCTCCTGCATCCTTTATCTCCTGCTCTGACAAGACTTGACCTCAGAGAATTAGGAGACGCTCACTGCTTTCCCGCTGGGAACTAAAAGCTGTTAGTTTAGTGCGACTGAAACCTGCTGCTTACTGGCTTGTATCCATCAGACGACCCTTGTTTGAACTTGGTATATCTACCCCTTCCCTCCTTTGTAATGACAGTCTTAACACGAAAAGTGTTTAGAGCAGAATACTGTAATCAATAAACTGATCTTGTTTAAGGAACGTTGTTGGTTTCTGATATCTGGGGACTCTGACACAGACAGTAGAAAAAAGGATTTTTAACTGCAAATCAAATAATAATTTTTGAGCAACTGACAGGAGAACTGTATTACTTGGGATCACATCTTAATTTTTTATTTTTACTCATTTACATCATTTATAGTCCATCTTCCTCACAGGGACTAAAGGCGGATTACGGCTAGTGAGTCAGTACAATAGACAATATTGGACATGCAATAACCAGTGCGTTGGGATTTTAGAAGTCTGGAGCCACCAGAAAGACCTGAAGCACAGTGTAAATATTCACGTGACCCATCAGGCGGCAAAGAAATTACATAAATAGGATCTGATTTACAGTAAGCTACACAGAGCAGCACAGACCACATCCCCTAATCATTTATCCAAGCAAGTTTGTAAAACCATTTTGTGCAGTGCAGAAAAGCCCTCTTGAATAGTTCAGTTTTGCATGGTTTGCGGAAAGCCAAGAGACCTTTCCTGACCTCCTCGGGCAGCCCATTCCACAAGGCGGGGGCCCCAAGGGAGAAAACAGGTGTATGGGCAGTTGTTGCATGTGCCCATTTGCAGGTTGGCACCTGCAGAAGCCCCTGATGACTTGAGCAAAGTTGTTGTGGCGGAATGTAGGGAGAGCAGTAGTCCACACAAACAAGAGGGGGCAAGGCCATGAAGGGCTTTGTATGTGATAGCCAGTAACCTTAAACTGAGCCCAGTAACATGAAATAGGGGAAAGAGTGGAATCACATAAGCTACAAAGTGTTGCACGGCTAGTTCAAATGACATACAGGAAACTAAGGGGGCGGATGCTGTAGTTCCGCAATGCGGCAGCGCAGCTGCTGATGGGTCTCACAGTACGGGAGAACATCCAGCCCACTTTAAAAGCACTGCACTGGCTGCCTATATCAAGCCGGATAAAGTTCAAGGTGCTGGTACTTACCTATAAAGCCCTATATGGCCTGGGACCTATCTACTTGAGGGACCGCCTCTTCCCATATGTTCCCCAGCGAGCACTTTGGTCTGGTTCCCAAAACCGTTTGGTCCTCCCAGGGCCGAAGGAGGCCCGTCTGGCGGTTACTAGGGCCAGGGCCTTTTCGGTGGCGGCCCCACGCTGGTGGAATGAGCTCCCAGATAACATCAGGGCCCTGTGGGACCTTTTACAGTTCCGCAGGGCCTGTAAAACGGAGCTCTTCCACCAGGCCTATAAGTAGGGGCCGCCAATAGCTCCATCTTGGGCCCTGGCCCCGATTTTCTCCGCCAGTATGTGTGATCATCTTTTGTGGCTAATATCTAGGCGCTACTCTGATGCTCTAAACTGAAGAACTGCCATCTTTGCCTGAGACCCCGGAGAGCTTTGGCCAGTCAGAGTTGACCATTCTGACCTTGAGAGTGCGGTCTCACTCAGTATAGAGAACCTGCATGGGGCTGACGATGGATTATTAAGCGTCCCTCTGACCATTCACTTACCGCTTCCTTGTATTTTTCATGCTGAATAGAAGTCCTTGCTTTTCTGAGAAAGTCTATTTGTTCTGACTCAGAAAGAGACCTGTACAAAAAAGATACAGGGAAGAAAACAGCTTAAAATACCAGTTTTATTTCAGTTTGCAAGAAAGGAGAAGTAACTGTGGGCAGACTTTAAATATTCTCTCTCTCTCTCTTTCTCTCTCTCTGAGCTATTTAGTATCAGGCCATTCTTGATTTTTAAAGCTCTGCTTTCCACCAATCATTGTCTCACAAGAAGAACATTTATAAAGGGGGGGAAAAAACCTGCAGGATATTTTTCACTGGGAAGATGGCCCCTTGGGTGCTTTTAGCATCCAGAGCAACAGAGAAAGCAAAGAGATTTATGGTCAAAATTAAAGCCTCAGGAGAAAGTCATGGAGTCTGAGGAGAACTGTCCAAAAAAAAAAAGGAGTTATGGGGAAGCAGGCCACATTAAGATAGGGCTTTAGACGATATCATTTTTGAAGGAGAGGTGTCACAAAACAATAAACTGAAGTATGGGGGGATATTTTATTCTTTCTTTTTTAAAAAATGCCATTTCCAGTGTAGTCGAACAGCTTCAAAACTTCACTTTGGAACTATGCCCAAAAGCCTCCTCAAGGCCAAGAAGATCAGGCAGGAAATAAACATTTGAGATAAAATTAAATAAATAAGGCTAACACCCTACACATGATGGTCTGGAGTGCCTTTTCTAGTTTAATTGATAGGCCCCTAAATCTGTTACGCTTGGCTGGATTATTCTCCATGACTGCCTGCTTAGCATCATCTTTCACTAGCTAAAAGATGCCTTTACTGACCTACTGAAAAGGCAAAGATCTGAATGTGCCTGCAACTGTTAGACATGGTTCTCTTACAAGTTAAAGACTGGAAAGTTCAAACTAAGCTGGTCATTAGAAATGATGCGAGATCTGTTAGTTATACCGGTGGTAGATTTGAAACACAACTGGACCTAGGGCTGCCAAGTCAGCCCGGGGGGCGGGGGATCCCCCACTATAGGGGTTCCCAATCTGCCGGCCAGCATTCGGCCGGCGGGGGGAACCCCGCCCCAGAAGTCATCTGGTGAGGACGACTTCCCCCGTGTAATGACGTCACCCGGAGGTGACATCACGTCGGGGGTGTTGCCCTGGCAACGCCCCCAACGTGATGACGTCACCTCCGGGTGACGTCATTACGTCGCCGTGGCGCGCGCGCAAAGCGCACATGCCAGAAGAGCTCCCGGGGGGAGAACAACTCCCCCCCCGCCGGTAAGTCGCCGGTACTTGGCAGCCCTAACTGGACCTCGACTCGTCCCACAAGTTGGAAAAGCCATAAGGCTGAAGTCACGAACTTGAAACAAAGAACTATGTGTAACCGCTGAATACTGCTTGGAAACATTTCTATACTGTCTGGTGGCAAATATGTTGGGATTTTTTATTTTTCACCTCTCTCTTTGCTACTTCATTACACTCGCGACCTTCTTAACACCACATACATGTCTGATCTGCCCTTTTATGATAAGCAGATTTTAGTTTTGAGCCTGCACCTTCAGTGGCACACATCTGTCTCTGAGGAAGTGAGCCATGACTCACAAAAGCTACCCAAAATTTTTGTAAGTCTTTAAGGTGCCACTGGACCCTTGCTCTTTTCTATCGCTACAGACAGACTAACATGGCTACCCATCTTGATCTACCTATCGGGTTGTTTTCCTGTCAATATTAGATTTCATAGAAAGGCACAGAGGGGACGCTGGGTGTCCTAAGGGTAGGGATGCCAACCTCCAGGCAAGGCCTGAAGACCTCCTGCTATTACAACTGATCTCCAGACTGCAGAGGTCAGTTTCCCGAGGGAAAATGGCTGCTTTGAAGGGTGAACTCTACAGCATTGCACCCTCCTAAGGTCTCTTTCCTGCCCCAACCATGCTCTTCCCCATGCTCTGCCCCTAAAATCTCTAGATAATTCCCCACCCAGGGCTGGCAACTCTACCTAAGACTGAGAGAGAGATTTTCTGTGTGCCAGAAACTTAGATGATGGTAATCTATGGTTTTAAGAGAAGGGCTGGCCCTTGGCTGGGGACAGGAGAGACTGCTTGCTTGGGAATGCAGGGAGCTTTGCACATTCCCAGAGGCTAGCCCTCTGTCACACTCAGCATACAAATCTGCATTACCTGTGAATACTGTGAATGCAGTTGGGATGCCTGAACTCAAGCTAACAAGATCTTACAGGGGACTGCATTCATGTAATGCTGAGAAGACCAAGAGGCCTCCGATCACAGCCTCTAAAACCACCACAGCTCACCAAACAAGCCCCACAACAATACAATCAAAGCACTTTAGTTCCCGATAACATACATCACATCAGTCATGCACAAGAACAATTAATTATATAACTACACATTAGGGCTAATTGTGCAGAGGTTTATAAACTGTCCCTTATGAGATGTTACTGACTCTCCCTGGGAGTACACCTGACAACATTAATATTTCCACCACATCATTCATGATCCCAGCTTTGAAAAACAAAACAAAACAACGAATAGCAGTGTTGACAGCCGAGATAGCAAGTCTGTGATCAAAATGAACCAAGTGGAGGAATCTCACGGGAGTTCTGCCTGGCCAGCAATCCCCTGCCTGTTGCTTCTGGCAGAAGACCTGATCTCTGCCAGTTCTGTTTCCCTCCTTTTAAATCAGCATAAGAAGATAACATGGAACAACGCACACCAATGTGCACTCTCGTTGCACGCAATTCTCTCTCATTTTTTAATGACGGTGAAAGAGCCTTGGGAATTTACGGTAGGATTTCCCCTAGCTCATTTACTCAGCGGTCTATAACCAGAGTGGTGTGGTGGCTAGCGTATGTCAAACTAGGATCTGGCAGGCCCAGGTTCGAATCCCACTCTGCCATGGGAGCTCGCTAGGTGACCTTTGGCCAGTCATTTTCTCATTGCTGTAGTGGTTAGGAGCGCGGACTCCAACCTGGGAGAACCAGGTTTGATTCCCCACTCCTCCACATGCAGCCAGCTGGCGTGACCTTGGGTCACTTACAAGTTATTTCAGAGCTGTCCTCTCAAAAACAGTCCTCGAACGAGCTCTCACAGCCCCACCTACCTCTCAGGGTGTCTGTTGTGGGGGGGGGGGGGGAGGGAAAAGACTGCAAGCTGCTCTGAGACTCCTTCTGGTATCATCATCATTGCTTTATTACAGTTCATAACCAGCACAAAACAGTCCAGATACATCAAAAACTGGATATCAAAATATAACTATAATAATATGAAATTTAGATACTAATGTAGAGACAGAACAAAACAAAAGCATTTACCAGTAATTAGAATGAAATATCATACAATCCATATCTATATCACACCTTTACATGCTCTTTTATGAATTCTGTAGGCTCCTGCTGAAAATTCTGCACACGCCAATGTGATCTCTGGGTTAGAATCTGATAGAAGCATATTGCTTATTACAGTATCTGAGAAACCTGAAAATCTTTCCTGTATAGGCTCCTTCTGGTAGTGAAGGGTGGGATATAAATCCAATCTCCTCCTCCTCTCTTACCTATTTCTATTTTGTTTTGTTTGATGTCCCCTGATATAAGGCCCTAACTGGGTGGAAAGGTGGGATAAAAATATTTTAAATAAAGGCAGGCTACAAATAACCTAAATAATAAAAATAATATAAGAGTCAGAGTCCCCCGTAATCAGCACTCAACAATATTCCTTAAACAGGATCAGTTTATTGGTCAGATTACTACATTACTCTAAACACTATCTGTGTTAAGACTCCAGAGGAAAAACGGGAATGGGATTTTATACAGGGTTCATAGTTGGGTTGTCAGTTGGCTACAAGTCAATGAATGCCAGGTCACCTTCACGCAGAAAATAACGGCCCCTAGTTCCTATCGGGAAACTCACAAGAGAAACCAGAGACCTTGTCAAAACAAAGACAAATGTTAGAGGAGAATCGAAAGTTAGCATACCAGTGTCAACTTCCTCACCCCCACCTTTTTTATGGCAGCCACCCTTCCTACCCCCACCTTCTTTATGACAGCCTAGCTGACAATAAGTGACCTATCTCAAAAGGCTGTTTTTTAAGTGGGGAAAAGGGAGAGGGGGGAAAAGATGTTGCCTGGTCCCACCCACTTTTTAAATATACTTGGTGGGCACCATGGAAGGTGTGGGCGGGCGCCATGGCATCCACGGGAACCATGCTGGGGATCTCCAGTCTTCTATCACTTATGTAGACGTGTCATTTCCTCCACATGAAGATTTTTGATATGGCTGTGACTTGCACCTTCAGAAGAGCCAGAGCTCAAAAGCAGAGTATGCACGTTGCATATAGAAAATCCCAGACTCTGCCACAAATTCTGTAGGTGGCCTTTGGCAAACTACTAAGCCTCAGTTATAGTATACAGATAATATTGAGCCTCTGTCACATCTGCTGCTCGAGAACACTCAATAGCATAATCCTGTGCAGAGTTACACCAGGTTTGGATTGTGCCGTAAACAATGCATGCAGTGTAGTTTTTATCGCATCGAAGAACGATACAAGTGCAAATTGTGATTGTCATTAATCTATGGTCAAACAAGACAAAAAACCCCAACTGGAAATACAATTACCATCAACAATTAATGAAGCCAAAAAATAAATCCTTATTAAAAACCTTTATCTGATAATATAAATAACATTCAATCCTTACTCTAGCCTGTGGTCAAATGAGAATTTGAAACCACTGTAACAATTATATAATGACTATATTAAGATGCACTATCCTGTTTTCAAACAACACTCATCGCATTTATACAATTTTCAATAACAAAGGGCACTGGTAATAAACTTATATGTTTTACATTCACAGTACACAGCTCAGAGGAAAGTCACAAATCATTTAAAGGAGTGGCTCCACACATTTCATTCCTTGTGTTATTGGCTTCATTAATTGTTGATGGTGTTTCCGGGGGGGGGGGGGGGTTGTGTCTTGTTTAGCCTACACTGGAAATTTTCCCATTATATTTTGATTTTGTTAATCTATGGACTGTGGGTAGATCTGCATCAATTTTCTTGACCTGTTCCCTTCCATCCATGTTTGATTCTGTGGTCGCAAAACCACTGCTGCATTTAGAAGCGTCACACAGAAAAGACCTTCTGGAAATACAGCACAGCAGGAAATCTTTCCTATGTTATCCACTTTACTGGAAAACCAATCCTTCCTCCTTCTGGAGGAAGAATCTGGGAGAGAAAGAGGAGGGAGATGGTTCCACATCTGTGAGTACACAGGATGAGCCCGGGCTCCCCACCCTGTGTCAGACATGAGTTTCAGTTCTCCTCAGTTCCCACACCTACGATGCATGATTTGGGTAAGGACTGCAGTCTATGGAGAGAAGGGGCTTCAGCCTTTCCCCCATGCCATTTTCTCAACCTAAAAGACTCACAGGGGACACTATTTGGGGAAAACTTGGTATTTCCACTGTTTTAGCCACTTCAGACTTCTGACATTCTGAGTTTTGTTGTTTGTGCACCCCTATTACGATGGTATTTTTTTTCCTTTTCTGTATGTGTTCTGCTCCCTCTAGAGGTCAATTTGATATTACATTGCCGTATGTCCAGCATACTAGGGATATATGCCAGACATACAGCAATGTAATATCAGATCACCCACTAAAGAGAGCAAAACACTCTGTTTTACTTATATCTTGAAAGAGTTTTTTCATGGAAGTGGCTATTTGCTCTTCAAACCTTTGATATACCCCCATTGGTATGCCGTCTAGTCCTGGTGTTTTGTTCTTCTTTTGTTTTTTTTAATGCTTTTGTTATCTCATAGGTTGTTATTGTTTCATTTAGGATTAATTTCTGGCTTTCATCAAATTTTTTCTTATTTTGTTTGTCTAGATAGTCACTTATCTCTTAATTTTCTTGTTGGTTTTGTTGATATAATTTTTTTAAAAAGTCTTCTGCCATAAGCTTGAGCTCTTGTGTATTATGTTTCTCTTCTCCCTTTTCATTCCTTAAAGTTTTAATTAATTTCTTCTCTCTTTCCTTTCTTAGTTTATATGCTAGCCATCTCGATGGTTTATTGGCATTTTCAAAAAAGAAGTCTTGAATATTCTATTTTTCTTGCTAGTTTCTGTGTTAATATCAAGTTCATCTGATGGTGTAATAATCTCAACTTTGTTTTACCACTTCCATTGTCCCATGGAAATAACAACAAAAAAAGTGAGCTATTTAGGTATAATATTGACTAATAGAAATATTTTATTGATAGATGATAATTACAACAAGTTGCTGCAGGAGATAAAAAAAAGATTTATCTAAATGGAAAGACCTTAAATTATCATTTATGGGGAAAATTGCTACTATCAAGATGAATATACTCCCTAGGTTCCTTTTCTTAGCACAAAACCTACCAGTGTTAAGATCAACAAGGTTTTTTAAAGAGTTAGATAGACTGTGTAGCCAATTTATATGGAATAAAATGAAGCCAAAAATTAGATGGAAAGTACTACAGGATAAAAAGGATAGAGGGGTATTTGGCTTACCTAATTGGAACCTTTATTATAAAGCAGAGGCTTTAGGTTGGATAAAGGAGTGGCTGGTATTAGAAAATACAAGGCTGTTGAGCTTGGAAGGTTATGACTTACCTATGGGATGGCATGCTTATGCCTGGTACGATAAAGCAAGAGTGCATGCATGTTTTAATCAACACATAATAAGAGGAGCATTAAATAAAATATGGAAGAAAACAAGAGAAAGATTCTATGATAAGATACTGAAATGGGTATCACCGTTAGAGGCCTATGTTAAACCCTCTAATGATGAAAGAGAAAAGAGAAACATATGAAGGGTTGTTAGATGGCAACAATAAACTAAAGACAGAAGAAAATCAGATATGGCAAAAGATGAAATTAACTTGGTGGGAGAAGATACAAATAAAGTCTAGATATGATAAGGATAAGGAAATAGGTTTCTATACAGTTAAAAATGATTTGGATAAGATTTGGTTGTTGTCAAGCGACAAACAGATTCAAAAACTATATAAATTCCTGATAGAGGATTATATGTTGGATGAAATAGTCAAAAATACTATGGTGGAGTATAGACTTAGAACAATGGTGGAGTGGAGACTTAGAACAATGGTCAAAGATATGGAAAACAGCAAAGCTTACGAGAGCAATTCCTTGTACAAAGAAAATATATACAAAATGTTCCATAGATGGCATTGGTCACTGGAGAAAATAGCCAGATGTTACCCTAATGCCACAAATAACTGTTGGAAGTGTAAGAAAGAGGTGGGGACATTTTACCATATGTGGTGGTGTTGTGTTAAAATCAGAAACTTTTGGCTAAAAATACATAAAATAATAGAGGATATTATTGGTAATGCCATACCATTTACATCTGAAGTTTTTTTTGTTGAATATATTGCCGGATCTATATAAGAGAAAGGATATATACATGATATGCTATATTTTAACTGTGGCTAGAATTTTAGTTGCAAAGTGTTGGAAATTAAATAGACTACCCTCAGAAGAGGATCTAATACAGAAAGTGTTGGATATTATTGAAATGGACAAGCTAAATACTGCCTTACAAGGAAAAGTCCAAAATGTGCATATGGAAAGATGGAAAAATACGTATATATTGTTAGATAAAAATAAGGAAAGATGACACAAACAAATGTATACTTAATACTGGTTCACCGTTTTTGTATAAATGTAATGGAAAACTATAAATAAAACATTAAAAAAGGGAGCAAAACACGTGGGGAAGAGAAAAGAGGAAAAAAATGGGATGCACAAGCAATGAAAATCAGAATGCAGAAGAGCCCCAAAGTGGACATTAGCCAGCCCAAGCTTATTTATTTTCATTCAGCTATTTCAAATACTTTTATGTTGCTTTTCCATCCACATAGGTTCCCCAAAGTGGAACTTGTGCATGCTGGTCAGCAGGGGTCATTTAGTAGAAAAAGAGGTGCAGGAGCTCATTAGCATACCTATTAGCATAACTCATTAGCATAACCAGCTGAATGTCAGTTTCAGCCCTATTATACTCTATGGGCCATTGAAGTCAATGGCAAAAACTCATAGGGTATATGAGGGGCTGGAGGAGAGGGGGTTTGAGGGAAAAGCTCCAAACTTGCAGCGTAGCTTCTAGGGCCTCTCCCCGAAATACCCACCAAGCTTCAAGAAGATTGGACTATGGGGTCCAAGCCCCATCCCCTCCATTGTTCCCTATGGTGGGAAAAAAGTTACTTTTACATGTACCACACAAGCCCCTTGGGATAGCAGTTACATGTACCACACAAGCCCTTTGGGATAGCATAGCAGGCACAAACAAACAAAAATGGCTGGCATTTCAGAGGCCAGAAAGAGAAGAATGCCTACACATTTTCCCTACTCTACAAGTAAATATACTTTAATTAGAGTCTGGATCAATTAAAGACCAGTGGGAATAATGAAAAGAAAAGCAGAATCCGCAGTGTCTCCTCTGGCCCCTATTGCAATGGACTCAGAAGACTCCAGCAGAAACCAGAAATAGTGGTTTCAGCCCCCAAGCCTTGAAAATGCAATGGGAGACACTTGGGAGTGGAAGGAGCTTAAAGGGGAAACCAGAGAAAATCTTCATAAATGCCTCTGAAACCAAACTTGCATCTAAACTAAGGTTGCCAGCTCTGGGTTGGGAAACACCTGGAGGTTTTGGGGGTGGAGCCTGAGGAGGGTGGGATTTCGGGGAGGGACTTCAAAGGGGTGTAATGCCATAGAGTCCATCTTCCAAAGTGGCCGTTTCCTCCGGAGGAACCGGTCCTGGTTGTCTGGAGATCAACTGTAATAGCGGGAGATCTCCAAGTACCATGTGGAAGTTGGCAATCCTAATCCTAACAAGTAAACTCTGCCTCACCAAAGGTTATGCTGAATTACACTTTGTTAGCCTTCAAGGTGCTGCTGTCTTTAAACCAAACCCTGTTCACCGTGAAGCAGGCAGGAGAAAAGAACTTGTGGGGAAGGGAGGCCCTTCAGAGTACAGTTCGAGGGTTTAGCACTGTGAGCCAAACACCAAGAGAATCGAAGAATCAAGATTTTAATCCTCACTACAATTAACAAGGACTAGAACAATTCAGATTGGTGAGTCAGGAAGTCACCGGTTCGGTTTTGCACCTCTTGGCAACTCACGAGAGGGCCTTAGGGTCATGGCACCCCAAGGGGAAGCCGGCTCCAACTTTGGCCTATTCTCACCTGGCCTTGATCATTAAGTGCCTCTCCATCTGCTTATGTCCTGGGTTGGATCCAGCAGGAGATTTCCACTAATGGAAAGGAGGACGGCAGTTTCCACAGCCCCAGCCCCTTCCACCGCAGACCTCCAACCCCCCTTTCACGCTGTCCCCTGGCCTGTCCTGGTCTCCCCAAGGGCACCATTTTGGGCTGCAGAGGGACAGGGGAGGTGACAAGGCCCAGTCCCACTGATGGAAATCCATGGCGACAGTGGCCACGACTGCTGGATCTAACTCACTTTCCAACCCGCACTGATTTGCCTGGGCTGATCTCATTTTACTGCTTAAAGAATACTGTTACTTTATTTATTGGTCATTTGTCACTGGCACATGAAAGAAGACAGAAGAGACAGATTTTTTAAAAAAACCTACACTCACTTGAATGGTGAGAATAGAAATGGCAGCGTCGTTTTCTTCTTCTGAGCCATCTTCACCTGAACGTAACCAGAGGACAACAAAAACTATTAAAAATGTTTCTACATACATTGGTGAGGTGGTATGGTCTTGTGGTAAGCCACTTAGGCCTGCTAAAATGGTGGGACATAAATACCTGTAACAAAAATAAAAATAAAAATAAAACTGAAGACCACAAGAAGCAGCAGCAAATGCCAGCATCCCGACAACTGCCACTTCAATACCCTTCAAGAGAGCCAGTTTGGTGGAGGGTTAAGAATGGCAGTCTCTAATCTGGAGAACCAGGTTTGATTCCCCACTCCTCCTCCACATGAGGCCTGCTGGGTGACCTTTGGCCAATCACTGTTCACTCTTGTTATGTCCTGATGGTTTACTAGGGTGAGTTTCTCATAATTGGGGGTGGGGGTGGGGAGAGACAGAGGGAGAAATGAAGTTGTAGAGAGTGGTCAAAGTGGAATGTAAACTTCCACATGCAAAGACTGTGTGTGTCGGAATGCAACTTGCTTGGGGTTCACAGTGCCCTTTGTGCAACATTTGTTGGTTTCTCAAAAACATTTAGCCATGGTAGAAAATGGAATGCTGAACTAGATGGGTGACAAGGTCATAGTTCACCTAGGGCAGGGGTGGGCAAACTGTGGCTCGGGAGCCGCATGCGGCTCTTTCACATATATTATGTGGTTCCCAACAGGGCGGCTGGGGAAGCTAAACATCATTAGCAAACAAATATCATTGGACAAATTAATATCATTATCAATATCTGCTTTTACCCCTTTTGTTATTATTTTTGGCAGTCTCATTTAATGTTAATAAAAAGCAAATTTGCTTATTTTCCAATAAAAGCAGGTAATATTTGTTCATGTCTTGTGGCTCTCAAACATCTGACGTTTATTCTACGTGGCTCTTACGTTAAGCAAGTTTGGCCACCCCTGTTCTAGGTGGCTCTTAAGCTGAGCAAGTTTGCCCACCCCTGACCTAGGGTACCAAAAAAAAAACCTTGGTCCACCCCTGGATAAATCAGCACACCAAGTAAATTTGAACCTGTGGGTCACCATCGGTGTTCCCTCTAAGCTGAGTTAGTGTGAGCTAGCTCATAGTTTTTTTAGCCTCTGGCTCACACATTGTTTGTCTTAGCTCAGGCAGGATGGCTCCTGAGCAAACTAATTTATGCAGCAGCCAAATCACCTGCTCGCAACTTTAATGCCAGTAGCTCACGAAGTAGAATTTTTGCTCACAAGACTCCACAGCTTAGAGGGAGCATTGGTCACCATGCCAAAAAGGTTGGGAACCAGGGAACCAGGTGACCGCTCCCAGAACCTGCGTGTAGGTGTTCAGGAGTACTAGACATGAGACTCCTGCAAGATCACCTGCAGTGAATGCACGGGCGCAAAGCACTGCCTTCCGGATATATCCAGAGAAAGAGAGAGGAACGAAGCCGCTACAAAGTGATGCCACCCGTTTTCAAACCGGCATGCTATGCAGAAGCATTTGAGGAGAAATTATTTTAAAAGCCACTGAAAGGTATAGGAGAATAAATAGGATTGCGATCTACCTGCCTATCTCCAAAGGAGGATTTGTCAAACATAACAGCTAAAGCAGGCTCAATGGCAAAACCTGCTCCGGTTCTAGAGAAATAAGGGATCTAAGAAATCAGCCTCAGCATAAGAAGATCCCAACTGGATCAGGCCAGAGATCCATCCGGGCCAAAATCCTGTCTCACACAGCAACCAGCCAATTCCCCTGGAGGGCCAACAAAGCACAGAGGCCAAAGCTGTCCCTTGATATTGCCTCCTAGTACTTATATTCAGAGGTTTTTTTTTTCCTCCATTTATTTATAAATTTCATAACAAAACAAAATTCCGCTTAATTAAGCTTACATACAAAGTGTTGACCTTCCAATATCCAAGATTATAGTTTAAGGCATTAACGAAATTAACAATTATTATTTCAATTTTTTATCAGACGAACGCAACCAATCATACCATTTGTGCCAATTGAAAACAAAACTTTCTTCTTTTCGTCCCTTAAGCCTACATGTCAATAAGTCCATTTCTGCGGTATTAAAAAGCTTACAGATAATTTCTTGTCTGTCTGGCATTTTCTCAGACTTCCAATGTTTAGCATAAACCATTCGTGCTGCTGTTATACAATGAATGATAAAGTGACGATCTTCTTTGTTAAATTCTTCAGAAATTATGTTTAACAAAAACAACTCTGGTTTTAACAAAAGTTTAATTGACAGAACATCTTGCAGGAGATTTCTAACTTTCAACCAAAATTTTCACGCAAATTCACACAGCCACCATAAATGAAAATAAGTACCCACATTCTTTTTACACTTCCAACATAAATTTGAAATAGTGGGGCAGTATTTGGATAACCTTTCGGGAGAGAGATGCCAACGAAAAAACAGTTTATGTATGTTTTCTTTGAATGAAACTGCTTTAGTTAATTTGATATTGGTCAACCACACTTTGGGCCAGGAGTCCAAGTCAATATTATAACCAAGGTCATGTGTCCAAGTTACCATAGAGGGTTTTACCAATTCACCTGCCATCTTATAGTCCAATAAAAAACCATAAAGCTTCTTAATGAGAAACCTATCCGAATTCAACCATATTTGGCCAAGAACACAAGATGAAAAGTTAACCAGTAAGTGCCCGAGTCTGCTTTGTCCTACACTTTTGTTTTTGCACAGGGCGCATAAAAACTTCCTTTGGGTTACTGGGCATCTTCCCTTGACACAGGCAAATATTTGCTGTTTTTTTATTTAAATATCAGCAGCCTGAGTTTTTGTTGGCCAGCTTTAGTCACTCAGCAAGAGAAAGGTCAAGCAAACAAGTGGCAGGATGAGAGATTATATTCATATCTTCTGGAAGCCATGCTCTCCCACCATGAAACGACAGAAACAGCAGTATTTAAGTCAGTGGAGCATCCCTAGCCTACTATGAGGTTAAATCAGTTCACTGACCTGTTTGCTAAAGCTCTGCTAGGTGACCTCTTGAAAGGAAAGAGCAGCAGCACGGCATAGACCTTCAAATGGCTCTCCCACTGCATTCAGTCCCAATCAGCCCAGGTCCTCTCCCACCTATGTTCTGGTATTTTTCCTGGTCACTTTCGCTACCCAGAATGCCCAATTATTGTTGGATATTGGGATTTTGCATGCAAGAGGATGAGGAAGGGAAAGGGTAAAGAGAATTCTCTCACTCGGGTACACTGGGCAGTTGACCCCTCCCCCCATCGGTTAGATCAGGGGTGGGCAATTGTTTTGGCTCGGGGGCCACTTTGTGGGAGCGGAGGTTAGCGGAGGGCCGCACCTTTTAAAACGATTCATTACATTCATTACTTAGCTTTGTATTTCAGAAAAGGTATACACTGTATCCTAAAAATCAATAAATATAAATTAAATTAAATAGTAGCCGTTTTATTCAATTTATTTATTGTGCTGATTTCATATCATCTATCGCTGCAAGCACATTTAATTTTAGAATCCGTTTAATGAGACAAATGTACCCTATCACACTTTTCCACAATTTTTTTGAAATCAGGAGTGAGATTGCTTGTTGAGATTCTCATCACAGCCTGCAAGTTAATGTCTGTCAAAGAGCATCTATGTTTACTCTTGTTAATCTTCATGTCTTGGCGGGCCGCAAAAAACTCTGTGGCGGGCCGCATGTGGCCCGCGGGCCGCCATTTGCCCACCCCTGGGTTAGATGTTGAGCCTCTTTTGCTCCTGCTTGCCTTCGGTTTCATCTTATACAGGACCTCTCTTCTCTCTCTTACCTGAGCTTGGAGCTGTAGCAAGTTAGCACGGATTTGTCTGGAGAAGAGGAGGTTGAGGGGGGACAGGATTGCTCTCTTAAGTATTTGAAGGGCTGTCACTTGGAGGAGGGCAGGGAACTGTTCTTGTTGGCAGCACAGGAGAGGACTCGCAATCGTGCGTTTAAATTAAGGGCGGGAAGGTACCAACTGGATATGAGGAAAAACTTTTTTACAGTAAGAGTAGTGCTACAGTGGGATCAGCTGCCTAGGGAAGTCGTGAGCTCCCCCTCACTGGCAAGTCTTTAAGCAGCGGCTGGATGAACACTTGTCAGGGATGCTCTAGGCCAGGGGTGGCCAACCTGTGGCTCGGGAGCCACATGTGGCTCTTTCACACACATTATGCGGCTCCTGGCAGGGCGGCTGGGGAAGCAAAGGGGAGGCATGCTTTTTCTCTCTTTCTCCCTTCCTTCCTTCCTTCCCTCCTCCCTCCCATCTATTTGCTTTCCTAGTTTCTCTCTCTTCTCTTTCCACTTCTTTAATTCTTTAATTCTTTCTTTCCATCTCTCTCTTTTTCTCTCTCTCTCTCAATATCATTAGCAAACAAGTAATATCATTATCAATAACTGGTTTTCCTCGTTTGTTTTTATTTTTGGCAGTCCCATTTAACGTTAATAAAAAGCAAATTTGCATATTTTAAAAAATAAAAACGTGTGTGTGATATTTGTTCCTGTCTTGCGGCTCTCAGACATCTGACGTTTATTCTATGTGGCTCTTACATTAAGCAAGGTTGGCCACCCCTGCTCTAGGCTGATCCTGCACTGAGCCAGGGAGTTGGTCTAGATGGCCTGTATGGCCCCTTCCCACTCTGTGATTCTATTATTCTAAGTTAACCTTTTGAAGTTAATCTGTTCACAGTAAGTTAAATGTACCTACATGAACATGTCGTGTAAGATGTGCTTCTATTTATGTAAGTAAAATTTCTTTCTGTTGTCACCACTGGAGTCAGGTCATCTTTGTAATTCGTTTGAACAGCATTTCCCCTTAACTGGGAAACGTGGAAGATCGGGGATACTGCATAAAAGCTTCTGTGCTTCCAAGTCAAATTATTTTAAAAAATTTAATCCAATAATTATACCCAAGGGAGACGTGGATTTGCTGTCTCAGGAGACGATGTCCAGGACCAAACGCATCAACAGCCTGGGGCAGCTGCCCTTTCCTACCTTCTGTCAAAAGCAGAGAAAGAACAACAGCACAAAATTGCCAGAGCATACTGGAAACTGCTTGAATCCTGGCATCCCTAAAACAGCCATCCGAACAGGTCCCTTGCCTATGATATAGGCCAGGGGTGGGCAATTGTTTTGGCTCGGGGGCCGCTTTGTAGGAGTGGAGGTTAGCGGAGGGCCGCCGCACCTTTTAAAATGATTGCATTCATTAGTTAACTTTGCATTTCAGAAAAGGTATACATTGTATCATAAAAATCAATAAATATAAATTAAATAAAATAGTGGTAGTTTTATTCAATTTACTTATTGTGCTAATTTCATACCATCTATAGCTGCAAGCACATTTAATTTTAGAATCAGTTTAATGAGACAAATGTACCCTATTACACTTTTCTACAATTTTTTTGAAATCAGATTGCTTGTTGAAATTCCCATCACAGCCTGCAAGTTAATGTCTGTCAAAGAGCATCTATATTTACTCTTGTTGATCTTCATGCAAGAAAAACTTTGCTCACAAATATATGTAGACCCAAATATAGAGAACTTTTTCCCAGCAAATTTCTTCATACATGGAAATTTTTTCAGCAGACAAAGATTTGTAAAAGTCAACTACTGTCACAGCATTAAACATTTCTTTCACAGTGTGATCTGACTGCATGTCAATAAGTTCAAGCTGCAGCTCCTCAGGGGCTGTATCAATATCAGCAGTGATGGGATAAGAGAGCAAATTGAATTTAGGCTCGATTTTCTTGAAGTCCTGAAATCTTCTTGGTGGGCCGCAAAAAACTCTGTGGCGGGCCGCATGTGGCCCCCGGGCCGCAATTTGCCCACCCCTGATATAGGCTACAGGAGTTTCAGATCTGTTTATACACCATGGAATAACCCGAGGATCTGCTTCAAAGCATGATTTTATTTTTCATGTACCGATCACAGCAGGAATGTGCCAGCCTTAACTGCGAGGAAACATAAGCCCCAGTTCTGTAGCTGGGTATGACCCAAGCCCCTGTTCTCTTCAACAAGAGCGCATGCCAGAAAAGCTCTCTGAGGACTGCCAGCAACAGTCTTTTACAGCACAGTCAAGAGATCGGCATTCAGGACCAATTCTACCCTTCTATTAAAGGACGCACTGCTTTCACTGGCATCGATTCACAGTGGCTAGCCAGAGATTGAACTTTCAAATTTAAATGTTCCTGCCCCAGAACAAATACCACAATTTCCACGGAACATTTATATGTACGATCAAAGTCAACACAAATATCAGACAGCTACAAGAATTCAAGCCAGTCTTTGTTAAGGCTACACTGAGCTGTTTTTGTTATGGATCCAGTATCACAGTTAAGCGGATGGCTGTATTCCATTCCAAAGCTTCGAGTCCAAGAACACTATCCTGTGAGTAAGCCCCACTGACTGGTTTACTTCAAGGCAGACTAGCTTAGGCTTTCTGCTGAAACGATCAGTCGCAAGCAGGACTAACTCAGAATCCAGCTCAGGTCAATTCAATGGGACTTACTCCCAGGGAAGTATTCTTAAGAGTTGCACCACAAGTTACATAAACTTCTAAATTT
This sequence comes from Lepidodactylus listeri, assembly GCA_029233225.1. Taxonomy (NCBI): domain Eukaryota; kingdom Metazoa; phylum Chordata; class Lepidosauria; order Squamata; family Gekkonidae; genus Lepidodactylus; species Lepidodactylus listeri. The sequence goes on along the minus strand of JARCFY010000006.1, from coordinate 107,963,464 downwards.
TGGTGCTCCCTAGAGTTATAAAGGACAAGCCGTTCCTCCCTGGAAGTATTTGTCAGAATGCATTTACCTTAAACTGTTCAAGGATCTGAGCGGCATTCGTAAACATGCTTTCTGCCTTAAAACGAGCCGTATTGTTCAGGTATCCCAGAGGCAGAATTCCCTGAAAATACAACCATGTTCATGTTTATGTACACAATCCAAGACAAGAAAAAAAAAGGGGTGGGAGGATATACATTTGATAAATAAATGAATAAATAAATAAATACAATTATTTAGGGGAAATGTATGAATGCCTTTTCTCTTTGTAATACCTTCTCTGGATTGGATCCACCCACAAAGCCCGATTTTCCTGCCTCCCTTCACTACAAAGAATAGGATGTCAGGGGGCATTCGGGGCTCCCATGGAAAAGGAGGGGTAGGAAAATCACGCCCCATGGGCAGAATCCTTGTGCCCACGGAAATGTCTAGTCTGGATTGAAGCCCACGTTCCCATTTCTCCTCGGAGATGGGTTCTCATGTTTGGCGCCTGTCTCATTCCCTCTAATCACTACTCAGGCAAGTGAACATTGCTCACGATATTGATTTCAAACTTTGGCATGCCACACTCTGAGAGATTTGCCTGAGGCATTTTCTGGTACAGAGCAAGAAAGTCCACAGCCATGGAACAAGATCAGAGCCACAAGCGCGCATGAAGTAGAGAAACGATTCGTTGCAACTGACCCAGTTTGCAGAAGACTGACTGCATTCACATGATTTTACAGCCACTGATGCTACGCTGCTCGTACAAGTTATCTGTAGAAGTGAGCCAGCAGCCATACTCGGGAACAGATTATGGGAAGTACTTTCATATATCTGTGCTCCCTTTTTGTTAGCTGTGAAAACTCAGAACCCCTGATCAAGGATAAACATTTCCAACCATGCTAAGCAGTCTAAAACATGAAAATCTTGTAAAAAGGTTCCAGTACATTTGAAAGTTACGCTGGGTTTAAATGACTGTTCAGCCTTTCAAATACCTGATTAATTGCTAAACTCTTCCCCCTTCCATTTTAAAAAAAACCCTACTCCCAATATTTCTACTTCTCTGACAACTAAGCACATAAGATGAGCTGAGGCCTTCCCCTGATAAGAACATAATTAGCGCCCCACTGGATCAGCCCAGTGGTCCATCTAGTCCAGCCTCCTGTCTCACACAGTGATCAACCAGTTCCTCTGGAGGGCCAGCAACAGGGCATAGAGGCCGAGGCCTTCATAAGAACATTAGAAGAGCCCTGCTGGATCAGACCAGAGGCCCATCTAGTCCAGCCTCCTGTCTCACACAGTGGCCAACCAGTTCCTCTGGAGGGCCAACAACAGGGCATAGAGGCCGAGGCCTTCATAAGAACATTAGAAGAGCCCTGCTGGATCAGACCAGTGGTCCATCTAGTCCAGCTGCAGGGCACGGCCGCAAATGAAGTGTAAGAATATTAGAGCATATGAAGAATCCTCCGGATAAGACCAATGGTCTATCTTGTCCAGCATCCTGTCTCCCTCAGCAGCCTGTCATGAGTGCCTCTGGGGATCTGCCTTCTGCAGATCTAAGTGAGGTGGAGGATCAGCTCCCAGCTCCAGAGGAGCCTCCACCTGAGCCAGATGAGGCTCAAGCATGCACCTCCCAGGCTTTTGCCCCAGCAGCAGCTGAGCCACAGCTAAGTTCAAGCCCACCTGATTCACCACCTCGGGTGGAACGTCTAAGATCCTGATGCAGGCAAGACTTAGCTGTGAGAAGGAAAGAGGCACGCCTGCGTGGTCGCAGATCACTAAGCCCTGAGTTTTAGTAGGAGCCGGGACCTCACTGCCAGCTGCTAACTAGCACAGGAAGTGGCTGGGTATTTAGGCACAGCACAGAGACTACCAACTTGTGCCAGCAACTAGTCTTCTTGGCTAAGCTCTGCACCCATTCGGCTTGTGACTAGACCTGTTTCTGGAACCTCTGGCTTTTGACTCTGGACCTGCTTGACTTCGGCTCTGTTGACTCCTTGGACTGGTTTACTGGTGAGTTTTCCCGCTTTGACCCTGGCTTGGACTGACTCTGCTTCTGGCTCAGTGTTTTGAACTTGGCAATTGGTTCCTGCTTTGGTTTGACCTCAGACTGTCCCGGACTTCTGCCTGACTCCTGGCCTGTTGGCACCCAGCCCGTGACAGTGGCCAACCAGTTACCATAGAGGGCCAAGAACAGGGCACAGAGGCTGAGGCCTTCCCCTGATGTTGCCTCCTGGCTCTGGGATTCAGAGGTTTAGTGCCTCCGAATAAGAAGGTTCCCCTCAAGTCACCATTATTTATCCTCCATGGATCAATCTAATCCCCTTTTTAAAGCTGTTTATTCCTGCGGCCATCACTACATCCTCTGGCATCACTCCCCACCCGCAGTGGTCTAATGGGCATTTTGTTGGTGGGATACGTATTTTGGTGTGTGCCCGTGTGTTTGACAGATTTCTGGTTGCACCACCTTTTTAGCTTCTTCCTTTCAGCAGCACAAAAGAGATGACAGCATAGGGAAATGGGCAGGACAGAAGAGCTGGTGTGCTGCTTAGAGCCCCCTCAGCTGAGAAGCAGTCACTCCCTTTCCAGCTAACCTGCCTCACTGGGTAATTGTGAAGACCAGCGAAATCATGTACTCCCTGGAGGAAGGATGGGATAAATGCGATCAACTGATCAGTACGATCACTCGGCTTCACCTCTGCTTCCTTCCCTGCCCAGAGTCCTGCTAGGAACAAGGGGTTCCGCCACACAGCTGCATAGCAACACTCCACTGACTGCTAAGCAGGTTCTCTAGTGGCTGCCACCACCCTGGTCTGGGTTTCCTCGGGAGGGGCCAGAGCACCCACCCCCACCCCTTTATACACTCCTTTCCCAGCAGGTTTCCCCTTGTAAGTGACTGAAGGAGGCGTGAGGACCCAGGCAGAGTTTATTAAGAGAGATTTAGCAACAACTGTAATTTAATAACATGTAGGAAACATGAGCACAGCAAAGGTAGGTAAAGCAGCAAAATAAGAAACCCTAACACATCTGACTCTACTGTCCCTAGCCTTCTCTAGGCACCTGGTCTCAGACCGACTCACCCCTTTTGGATTAGGGACCCCACCTCCTGCAGCAGCTTCACACCAGCCCTGCTCCCTCAGGGAGTGAACCCCTTCCCACTTTGGGCCAGGCCTATTATCTCTTCTTCCCAGGGACCATTCTCTGTTCCCCTGCTGGTATAGTTTTCCCTCCAAAATCCCCTGTTAACCAATCACAGGGTCCAGAGGAAACCTGGGAGATTTAGGCCCTAAGAGCTACTCCAAAACAGGCTTCCCTGAAATCCCTAGGCCTCCCTCGAGCCTGCAGGCCACACCACTATAGGCCCAGGACCATGACAACACCCTAGAGTGAGGCACAAGTCCAGGCAGCTGCTACTGTTGCTAGTGAGGAATAGGGCTAGACCTCGAACCCAGTGCCAAAAGGCATTATGGGTGATGGTGGAAGAGGGTGCTGGAACTTTCTGCCCCTCCTCAGCAAACAGATACACTTCAATGTGGGTAGCCATGTTGGCCTGAAGCAACACAACGAAGTTTGAAAACAGTGGCACCTTTAAGACCAACAAAGTTTAATTTTGGGTATAAGCTTTTGTGTGCGTGCACATGTTGGTCTTAAAGGTGTCACTGGATGCAAACTTTGTTCTAAAATATATACTTGTACAAGATATATATATCTTTTACTCTATAGGCAAGAGAGAGGGGGGGAAACCCTACTGCATGCCTTACCACAGAGTTCAGGGGGAAAGGAACTCCAATGAGAGAAGCCATCAGCGGTGCAATATCAGCCTACAAACAAAAATGTTTATGGTGAAAGGTGAAAGAAATAAAAGTGTAAAAATTAGAATACAGATAGCTGTGGCACTTTAAAGTTACCAACAAAGTTAAGTCGCTATTTATAAAAGCATTATTCCCATGTTTAGGGAGATGCTGGCATTTCATACTTTCAGAGAATTCAACACAGAGGTCAAGGCAGCAGAAAACCCCAAACTTCACAAAGGGCCTAAGGATAGGAGTAGCCTGACACCATTGGTAGGAAACGCACAGACAAGTTTTCTTTGGAAACTGACTGCCTCTGAGATGTCACACCCCAACCTAAAGCAGATTGGCCATCTTCCTAGCCATGGTGCTATGGTAAGGCAAAACCAGATCATCACATAACCTAGGTTTGTAAACTCACTTCAGACCATGGTTACAAGCTCTGGACTGAAGAAGAGAAAAAGAGACTGGATTTGTACCTTGCCCCTCACTCGGGAGTCTCAGAGCAGCCTACAGTCTCCTTTCCCTTCCCCTCCTCACAACAGACACCCTGTGAGGTAGGTGGGACTGAGAGAGCTCTTTCCAGAACTGCTATTGAGAGAACAGCTCTGAGAGAACTTGTGACTGGCCCAAGGTCACACCAGCAGCTGCACATGGAGGAGTGAGGAATCAAACCTGGTACTCCCAGGTTGGAGTCTGCGCTCCTAACTGCTACACCAAACTGGCTCTCTCTGAAGACAGAACACAGTTAAAGTTTAATGACTGGTGGGGGGAACTGGTCTGGAGTGGGAGTCATGGAAAGGGAGGGAGTGCTGCACTATAGCATGGTACCAACCATGGCTAGGAAATGTGACAGCCAGTGAGGTGTAGCGGTTAGGAGCGGCAGACTCCAATCTGGAGAACCGGGTTTGATTCCCCACTCCTTCTCCACACGAAGCCTGCTGGGTGATCTTGGGCTAATCACGGTTCTCTCAGAACTCTCTCAGCCCCACCTCCCTCACAAGGTGACTGTTGTGGGGGGAGCCATTGTGCTGTAGTGGTTAAGAGCGGCCGACTCTAATCTGGATAACTGGGCTTGATTTCGCACTCCTCCTTCACAGGGAGCCTGCTGGGTGACCTTGAGCCAGTCCAAGATCTCTCAGATTCTCTCAGCCCCACCAACCTCACAAGAAGCCTGTTGTGGGGAGAGGAAGGGAATGCAACTGCAAACCACTTTTATACTAATGGTAGAGAAAAGCAGGGTATAAAATGTTCTCTTCTTCTTCTCTTCATGTGGCACATTACATCGATTCATATTGACCTGGCCTAGCAAGCCAGAAACGGGACTCCAGCTGCTGTTTTTTGCAAGCTTTATCAGGTATTAACTGCAGCCCTATAGATCTTGAGTGGTGGCTTAAATTAAAGAGACACATTAATAAGCAGCGAGCTCCATAAACTAGGTACCTGGCTGACATCCTGCCGCTTCCATGTCTCCAGTTTCCACTCTATAAACAGGATAAGAGAGAACAGAAGACAATTCGAGATGTAAGTAACTGAAATAAGCAGATCAGAGGAAAATAATTCATGTGATACTTAATGACTTGCCAGTACTTCCTGAAGCACATAATGATCTCTTTTCTACCAACAGAGATTCATGTTCCAGTTTTAGTATACAAATCTAAGGAGTACTCTGAGGGCATTCCAAACAGACTAGTTTCAGCTTTAAAAAAATGCACAACAATAAAGGCAAAATTATACACTGAAAGCTCAAGCTTCCCAGTAAAACTGCAGAACACGACTTCAGATACATAAAGCCTTAAGCCAACGATTAAACATTTAAAAAGACCTTGTCCTGGGACCTCGCACACTAACCATGTGCAGTTCCATTGAGCTACAGCTCCATACCGAGGCTGCCCTGATCTCTACGGAGTTGGGAGAAGGGGGCCTGGTGTATACTAGGCCCCTGGACAACCACCAAGGTCTAGGATTGCCAGCTCAGGGTTGGAAAATACCTGGAGATTTTGGGGGTGGAGCCTGAGGAGGGCAGGATTTGGGGAGGGGAGGGACCTCAACAAGGTACCATGCCATCGAGTCCAAAGCAGCCATCTTCTCCAGGCGAACTGATCTTTGTTGTCTGGATATCAGTTGTAATAGTGGGAGATCTCCAGGCGTCACCTAGAGCTTGGCTGTCAGCTAATGATGCCATCTCCTGCTTGGGAGGTGGGTTGAGTGAACCCTTGACATCGGGTCTGTGGAATGTTATGTTATACTTCTCATGGCATGCTTATCACTCTCTGAGCTGCTCTGACCTTGGGAGACTGTTGGTGCCTGTCCACATATCTCTTCTCCTGCCTGAGTCTAATTCTTCCTGCTTTTTCCCTGGGAACTGTAAACCAGTATTTTAAGTGCCTTTTCTCTGACACGGTGATTGGCTGCAATTCATTACCAGACCCCTTTTTGAATTCTGTATAATTGTCCTGTCGAGGGCTGTGTCAGCCATTACTAACACAAGAAGTGCAGATGACCATAGCAGACCTCTCTCAATAAAGAATTCCTGTTTCAGGACACTTGTTGGTGACTGACTCTATAGGATTCTCACATTGGCAACCCTACCAAAGTCAAAGTCCCTTAATGACTCTTTCTTCTGTCTGCTTCTACAGCAGAGTGGTGACGATGCAGCTCTCTGGAGTGGGAATCCTAAACCTGGAATCTTAAGCCTGCCACTAAATCTCCCTCCAGCAGACAAAGGCTTCCTCCGAAGGAGAATGGCTTTTTCCGATGGGGAAGGCTTCCTCTGACAAAGAAACACGGTTCTTCAATGGAGAGGGTCTCTCTGAGTTAGAGAGAAACGTGGCAGAAGGAAGTAACTGGATCCAATCCCCAGTTCCTAATTCAGGTGCCCCACCCTTTTCTAACGAGGGATATGGTTGCCAAATGGATACCCCCCCCCCCAAAAAAAAGGCAGGCTTCACACTGTGGAGGGAGGGAGTAAGACGTGAATGCCCATCTCCCACTCTCTTGCATCTTCCCGCTGACCAGGCAACTCCCACTGTAGTTCTCCGCCTTCTGCCCCCTCTGCCCACTGGGACTCCTGTGAAGGCCAGCCTCCGCCCCCCCAGCCCAGCTGCTCTTCTTCTACAGAGACAGACCAAGATGGGTCGCCGTGTCAGTCTGTCTGTAGTGGTAGCAAACAGCAAGCATCCAGGAGCACCCTGAAAGACTAACGAGATTTGAGGCAGGGTGTGCGCTTTCATGAGTCACCAGTGAAGAAGTGAGGAGTGACTCATGAAAACTCATCCCCTGCCGCACATTTTGTTGGTCTTTCAAGGTGCTCCTGGACTTTTGCCCTCTTCTACTTCTTCTATAATTACTGTTTTGGTTTATTGGCTGGTGGGCTGTTTGAACCCTGCTTCTGCTCTACCTCTCTGGCATCTTTTCTCTTTTTCTTGAGGGAAACACGCTGCACCGGGGGGGGGGGGGGGCTTGGAACATTGGTTTCCTTTGGTGGGCATTCTTGATATAACTACTTGAGTCTGCCTGATTCTCCAGGGCATAATGTCGAAGAAGCAAAAGCAGTCATGTCCAAATTACTAATGGGTGTCAGAATCTGCTAATTCAGACAGTGTATTAATCTTGCATGCATGCCTTCACTATCTTATGTATCTATCATGTATTGGGGTCTATGTAACCATGATGTATTATGCTTGTCCAGGCCGGGAGGGTGACAACAATGATTTGTTAGAACAAGGAGGCCTTACATCCCTGCCTCCGCATTCCAGCTGCTCCGGCAGTAACTTCGAGGGAGGATGCCTCTCATCTCTTATCACATGCAAAGAACCTTGGAGCCATTGATTGTTATGTGAACTCGAAACATCTGAGGGGTCTGGTTTGGGAGAGGAAATTTACTGCTTAACACCTCACTTTTTTCCTGTGAGAACCAAACGGTCAGGACACCTTTTAGCCCGCCAATTTTCCCTTACAGGGATTGGCTATCTATGGGTAATTCAAACTCCTTGGAATGGTATAATAGACCCGCTTGTATAATCTGTCTCATCTCTGACAATAATCCGAGATGCTGTACTAATGTAGAAGTAAGGAATAAAGAACTGTGGTTAACCAACCAAGATCTGATCCTTGACTACTTTGAGCAGAACTCTCACAGATTGTCAGAGATCTCTGACTGGGACTCAGCCGTTCCTGACCATGTCAGACGACGACACGGTCCCCATCAACCCTACCCCCGAAGAGACTCCCGTTACCCCGAAGGACCCGGGGAACGGGGGTGGTGGCGGCGGAGGAGGCACCGAAGTGCCGGTTACTACGAGCCAGGGGGCTCACTACATCCCGCGCCTACATCCTCATCAGAGCGTGACCCCCAAGTACGCCTGGAGCCATTTCGGTCATCGGACCGTGGATTCGTGGGTGCACGATCGGAAAGGGGTACGGGTTTCGCTCACTGGAGACCAGCTCGATCGAGGGAGACCGAGTTACCTCGGAGACGACCGCGAGCCGATCTACCGTGGAGAGCCGCGTCGCCCGCCTTTCGAAGGAGAGGGGACGGGTCCGTATGGGCCTGATCCGTACCGAGAGGAGCAGATGGCCCCCTTGGATCAGATGATGGGAGAGTTGCGACTCCAACTCACCACAGAACTGCGCGAATTGGCCCTCGATCTCCAGCACCAATTTCGAGACGCTATGAGGGCAGTACAAGGAGCTCTCCCCGGTCAGGGGGTAGGAGTCCAACAACAACCAGCGGCACCCGGAGGGGTCCCGGTTCAGCCTCAGGTGCCCGCTCTGCCGGCCCAGCCAGTCCAGCCGGTCGTCCCGGCCCCGGTGCCAGGGCCCGTCCCAGCACCCGCCCCGGTCCCGGTCGCGCCAGCCGTCCGCCCAGCCCCCTCCGACCCTTTGACGACCACTTTCGATGGGGACCCGGAGAAGCTACGTTTCTTCATGCTGGAGATAGAGAGATTCCTGGACAGCTGGGGCCACCTCTATCCCACCGAGAGAGAACGGATTGGTTACATCGGTTCCAAGCTGAAAGACACCGCCAGCGACTGGTACGTGAGCCTGCACGACTCCCCAGGACCTGAATTGCGTTCCTTGAACAACTTCATGTGGGCCCTCCGTCATCAGTTCGAAGACCCCCTGGGTGAGGAAAAGGCTCGTAATCAACTGAGGAAGCTGTTCCAGGGGAGATCGACGGTGAGGGATTACACTGACAAGTTCCGGCGCATCGCGGCCAAGATCCACGGCTGGCCGGAGGAGTTATTCATGGAGAAGTACTGGGAGGGCCTTAACCCGGAAATCTACGAAACCGTGCTGCTAGGGGGCCGCCCGGGCACGTTGGCCACCTGGATGAGAGCCGCCACCGACATGGAAGAGAGGTTCGCCTTGATCAAAATGGGAGCCTCGGCCTCGGCAGCCAGCAAAGCAATCCCCAGAGCGAAGCCCCGATCCAGTGTGCAAGATGTCCGGGATGCCAGGTTTCGTCAAGGGCTGTGCATGAAATGTGGGGAGAGTGGCCACTTCGCCTCAGCCTGCCCGAGAGGAGGAGGGAGAAGCCCGAAGACCTCGACGCCGGTGGCGGGGAGCACCCCTAGCCGGGGAAAAACACCGATCAAGCCCCGGGCTTTGCAGCTGGAGGGAACTACTAGTGAACAGGGGGAGCTGGAGCTGATGGAGACGCAGATGTCAGGAAACTCCAACGACCTGCAGTAAGCGGCGCAGAGCTGCAGGTCCCACGCCAAGAAGCGCCATCTCCGGTGAGCATCCCTGGCCCCCTATTATATATGGTAGTGACTGTGGTGACCCCTGGATCAGGTACCCATATGAGGGTCCGCGCATTAATTGACTCTGGGTGTGCGCGGGACTTGATTAGCCCATTGGTAGTGGAGGGGTTAGGGCCAAAGGTGACCCCACTTGCAGAACCTCTAAAATTTACTCAAATGGATGGGTCCGAAATGAAGGAGGAGTGCATAGCAGAGACTGAGAGCCTGATTTTGGGGACGGGGGAACATTGGGAGAAGCGGGCTTTTGTTATCACCCCAAATGCCCAGTTCCCCATGGTATTGGGAAGTCCCTGGCTCGGTGCGCACGACCCCTATATAAAATGGAGCGAGGGGAAGATCTCTTGGGTGGATGAACGCTGCCTCACGCATCGATGGGACCCGGAGTGGGGACCCGGACCACCGACCACTCCTCCCCCGACCCCCGCGCTCGCCCTCACCCCCACCTTGGTGCCTAAAGAGTACAGAGACTTGTTAGAAGTATTCAGCGAGACCGAGGCGGATGAGCTGCCCCCCCACCGACTGTCGGACTGTGCTATTGAGCTACTCCCTGGAGAGAAACTCCCGAAGGGGAAATTGTACTCCATGAGCCCGCCAGAGCGGGAAGAGCTGCGAAAGTTCCTGGATAAGAATCTGGCGCGCGGCTTCATCCGCCCAGCCAAGTCCCCCTTTGCCGCGCCCGTGCTGTTCAGGAAGAAAAAGGACGGGGGTTTGCGATTGTGCACCGACTATAGGGGACTGAACGCGGTCTCCACCACCAACGCTTACCCCCTCCCTTTAATAAAGGACTTGTTGGCGGAAGCCGCTAAAGGGAAGGTTTTTACCAAGCTGGATTTACGAGACGCCTATTTCAGGGTGCGCATTCGGGAGGGGGATGAATCCAAGACTGCCTTTAATACCCCCCTGGGACAATTCGAATACCTAGTGATGCCGTTCGGCTTAAGTGGCGCGCCCGGGGTCTTTATGAGTTTAATCAATGAAGTGTTGCACAAGCACCTATTTAAGGGAGTGTTATGTTACATAGATGATATCTTGATCTATTCTACTGATAAGAAAGAGCATGTGAAGCTAGTCAGGGAAGTCCTGGCCACCTTACTGCAAAACCAGCTCTATGTTAAGCTATCTAAGTGTGAATTCCACCGCGAGGCTGTGGACTTCCTGGGCTATCGCATTTCTCAGAAGGGGCTGGAGATGGACCCAGCTAAGGTGGAGGCGGTGGTGCAATGGGAGGCTCCGCGAACGAGAAAACAATTGCAGAGCCTGTTAGGATTTTGCAACTTCTACAGAACCTTCATAAAAGACTTTGCTAAAGTTACTCTCCCCTTAACGGACTTATTGAAGACTAAGGGGAGGGGCCCCGAAGCAGGGAAGCCAGGAGAAAAGATTGCCTGGAACGGGGAGTGTCAGAAGGCGTTTGAGGCATTAAAGACTCTTTTTACTTCTGAGCCCATCCTAGCACACCCTGATGAAACCAAAGAATTCATAATTCATGTAGACGCGTCGGATGTAGCCATGGGGGGGGGGGCTATACTGCAAAGTGGGCCGGAAGGGAAATTACACCCCCTGGCTTATATTTCGAAAAAATTTAATGACACGGAGAGGAATTGGTCGGTTTGGGACAAAGAGGCGGTGGCCATTAGATTGGCGCTCACTACGTGGCGGCATTGGCTGGAGGGCGCGCAAACCCCGTTCGAAATATGGACTGATCATAAAAATCTGGAGGCGCTGCGCACTCAGAGATCCCTCAACGCCAAACAACTGCGATGGGCTGATTTTTTTTCAAAATTTAACTTCGTGCTTAAGCATTTCCCTGGAAAGGCTAACTCCTTGGCAGACGCACTGTCCAGATTGCCCCAACATGAGAGTGTCAAGGAGGAGGTGTTTGATTCTATGTTCTCCCCTCAGCAATTGGGGGGGGCTGTAGTCACTCGGAGCCAAACCAAGAAGGCACAATTGGACATTGGGAAATGTGATTGGGGGAGGGGATTATGCCTCTGAGGAGGTGGAAGAATTAGAGGCTTTGGGGGAATGCTCCAAAAGAGAAGATCAGTGTTGGCTTCATGGAGACAAACTAGTGGTGCCAAGGGTCAAACGTAAAGAAATACTATTGACTTGCCACTCGTCTAAACTAGCAGGGCATTTTGGCTTCCTAAAAACGCTTAATTTAATCCAGCGTCAATTCTGGTGGCCGCGCATGCGCCGAGACGTCTGCGACTTCGTCTCGGCTTGCCAAACTTGTTTAATGTGCAAGAAGCGGGGGGGGGAAGGTTCCTGGACTCTTGCACCCACTACCCACCCCTTCTCGGCCCTGGGAGGCCATAGCCATGGACTTTATCACTAATTTACCCCCCTCCAAAGGGAAAACGGTCATTTGGGTGGTGGTAGACACATTTTCAAAGCAAGCACATTTCACCCCCTTCAAGCAATTGCCCACCGCCAAAGGGATGGCCAAAGCGTTCTTTAATCACGTGATAAAATTACACGCTTTCCCGAAGAGAGTGGTATCCGACAGAGGCAGTCAGTTCGTTGCCAGCTTCTGGCGGGAGCTCCTGAAAATGATGGACATAGAACCTGCCCTAAGTTCTGGTTACCACCCAGAAACCGATGGCCAGTCCGAACGAATTAATCAAATATTGGAACAATTTTTGAGATGCTACACTAATTATCACCAAGACAATTGGGTGGAGTTATTGCCATTTGCTGAATATAGCTACAACAACGCAGTGCATTCTTCCACGGGAGTCTCTCCATTCATGGCGGTAGGAGGGTTTGAAGGGAAACCATTGCCTACCATTGAGAATATTCCTGGTGCTTCCCCATCGGACTTTAAAAATTGGTGGTCTAGCCTCCAAGACTCCTGGCCATTAATAGGCAAAGCACTGGACCAGGCTAAAGAGGATTATAAAAAATATGCTGACCGAGGACGGGCAGCAGGCTGGGATCTCCAACCCGGGGAGTCTGTCTACCTCTCTACCAAGAATATCCATGGGTTGCAGCCCAGCAGAAAACTAGGATGGAAATATGTTGGACCCTATAAAGTGTTACGTAAAATATCGGATGTGTCTTTTGAACTGGAATTGCCTAAATCATTGAGTTCTATACACCCTGTGTTTCATTTCAGCCTACTGAAGAAAGATCCTGGGCCGAATGCATGGCATCCAGTTCCTCCAGTTCCTCCTCCACTGATGAAGGAGGGGGCCCCTCACTTCGAGATAACTGAAATCCTCGATTCCAAGATGCGAAGAGGCCGATTATATTACTTAGTTAGATGGCTAGATTTCAGCCCAGAACACAACGAGTGGATTCGCTCAGAACATGTTCATGCTCCCAAACTGACGAAATTGTTTCATAAAATGTTTCCTGATAAAGCTAGGTGAAGTGAATTATTGGGAGGGCAGGGTGTCAGAATCTGCTAATTCAGACAGTGTATTAATCTTGCATGCATGCCTTCACTATCTTATGTATCTATCATGTATTGGGGTCTATGTAACCATGATGTATTATGCTTGTCCAGGCCGGGAGGGTGACAACAATGATTTGTTAGAACAAGGAGGCCTTACATCCCTGCCTCCGCATTCCAGCTGCTCCGGCAGTAACTTCGAGGGAGGATGCCTCTCATCTCTTATCACATGCAAAGAACCTTGGAGCCATTGATTGTTATGTGAACTCGAAACATCTGAGGGGTCTGGTTTGGGAGAGGAAATTTACTGCTTAACACCTCACTTTTTTCCTGTGAGAACCAAACGGTCAGGACACCTTTTAGCCCGCCAATTTTCCCTTACAGGGATTGGCTATCTATGGGTAATTCAAACTCCTTGGAATGGTATAATAGACCCGCTTGTATAATCTGTCTCATCTCTGACAATAATCCGAGATGCTGTACTAATGTAGAAGTAAGGAATAAAGAACTGTGGTTAACCAACCAAGATCTGATCCTTGACTACTTTGAGCAGAACTCTCACAATGGGGTTTCAATTACACTCAATAAATTTCAAATCTGATAGTTCATGCACAAAACTGGCTTTTATAAAGTCACATGATCATATTATTGTCTCAATTAAAGATATGCCAATCTATACTGGGAAAGTCCCAAAGGAAAAAGAACTTATCACAATTTCAGTGAGCAATATTCTTCAGACAGTTTGGGTTATCATTTCCAAAAATTCATATTACATCAGCCACTCAATAGAAAAATCAATGGTCCCGGCGGTGGAGAGTCGACTTGGAACACCCGTTTCACTCCTAGTTTCCTCAAGGTCAGGACTCCAATATACAACTATCCAAATGCAAACCACAAAATTCCAAGAAGTTCTCTCATCAGTCAGCATTCACCTTCAAGTTTTATAATTCCCCAGGACAGCAGCTTCCATTATTCCCCTCATTACTGCTTTCGACCTGGATTCTCAGTACTACTTTCAAGGTCTGCAAAGGAGCCGTGCATCAGGTCATCAGATCACTCTCGCTGATTCTGGGTTCAACTGCCCAGACTGGCTTGGGTTCTAATCCCTTACCTGGGCTCCTCGAACACGGGAATGAGAAGCAACAGGAGACGGGTTTTCTTCTTCACACTGGGGTTACCCTTGTGTACTCGGGCTCTGACTGAAGAGTGGGCCACATGCACACTGACATGGGGCCCTGATAGCACATGGCAACATCGTGGGACCTTGCATTTGTACAGCCTCTTCTTTAAAGCACACTGCTACCCATGCCGAGAAGCTATGTGAATGCAAAGCAAGGTGCTTTCCCCTCAGCCAGTGTCATGTTTCAGTCAGGCCTTAATCTGATCCTGCAAAGGGATTTGCCAATCTGATGACTGACAGTGGGACCATTAGACTCGCATTCAAATCTCTCAGCAGCAATGAACCAGCCTTTCGGTCAGTCGGTCAGTCTGTGTGTCTGTCTGTCTATCTAGTACTGCTCATACGGCTATCACCTAAAGCAGAGATTAGAACCAAATTTTTTTTAGAAGACCTTACTCAGTATCATTTCTCTTATATTTGATTGTTGCGCCTATGAATTTTGCCACTGAAAGGGTGTCACGATCATTTGTATCCGATAGTAGCCATGACACCTGGGCTCGCACATTTAGCAATTCCGTATCTTTAAGTAAGGTAAAGGTTTCCCTTGCTTGAACGCCAGTCAAATATGACTCTAGGGATGCGGTTCTCATCTCCGTTTCCAAGCCAAAGAGCCAGCGCTGTCCGAAGACTTTTTCTGTGGTCATGTGGCCGGCATGACTAGACACACATGGAATGCTGTTAAATAGGTACCTACTTGCAGTTTCTTGCTTTTGAACTGCTAGGTTGGCAGGAGCTGGGACCAGAGATGGGAGCTCACTTCATCATGCAGCGCTTGGGTCTCAAACTGCTGAACTACCAGTCTGCAGTTCAGCGTCTTAACCACTTGAGCCACTGCAGCCCCTTATATCTTTAAGTAAAGGGGTGACTAAATTAGCCCTCAACTCGTTAAATATTGGGCACTCCTTTATCATACGTTCGATGGTTTCGACTGTATCATATGAACATCTGCACGTTCTATTAGAGTATGATACTCTATTATATCTGCCTTCCAAAACCGCCGAGGGAAGAATATTCAACCTTGCCGAAATAAAAGCTCTTCTTAGTTTCGGGGCTGTTTAACAAGACTCACTGAGTTACCTGGGGCAACAAACTAGGTAAGTCTCTCCAAGCGCTTGAACAGTAAGCACGCACAAAAACATCCACAATACACACGCACACCCAATCCCACGTACCTTTTAAAAATCTGTCTTCAAATTGCTGGGAAGAGGCTGGCTGCGGAGATTTGATTCCTGCGCCCCAGGCAACTAATGGGGTCAAAGTCTCTGAGGGGTGACCAGCCCCATGAGACCCTAACCCCATGGGTTAAAAAACAAATGAAAGTTACTTCAGAAGCCTTCCACCATGACACTCCTGGTCTAGACTTCCTGGAACTACAGATACAAAATGGCACCTTGACACATTTCTATTTACGTGAATACACTGAATATTTACGCTGAAGAATCCCAAATACTTACGCTGGAGAATCCCAAAACAAAGCGGGAAGGGAAATGTGAAGCACTTTGTTTCCTCACAAAATCTTGATGGACATTTCCCAGCCACATCACCTCTCCCCCAAATATCTACCCTGGTGCAATAATAACCTTGCATACCACCCTCTTCCCCTTTGTGCTTACTAGCCTCAGCCACCTGAAAGCCTCTTAATATCCCAAGAGACCTTGGTTATCTTGCTGCTGCCAAACCGCCTCCCCCTCATCTCCGGTATACAGAAAATGCCAGCAAGTCGCAGCTGACTTAACAGTGACCCCTGCAGGGTTTTCAAGGCAAGAGTAGCCATTAATAGACATGAAGCAATCTAATCCCCTTTTAAAGCTGTTTATTCCTGTGGCCATACTCCTCTGGCAGCAAATTCCACATTTTAATCACTCTTTGTAAAACTGTATTTCCTTTTCTCTGACCTGAACCTCCTGCCCATCAACTTCACTGGATGCCCTCAAGGTCTAGTATTTTAGGAGACAAAGAAAAAGTTCTCTTTGTCAACTGTCTCCACCCAACGCATAATTTTATAAACCTCTGTCTATTCAGATCTCTTCCACGGGGTTCTATCCATATTCATCCCTTAGGGAAGAGCCACCACTCAATCAAGCAGGCAGCCGGTTACTAAACTGAGCAATCAATTTTCATCAGCACATGAGATTGCTAACCAGAAGAAAGAGGAGAGCCGTGTTTAGTGACTTGTCGATCCAGCACAAGAGGAAATTCTCCATCTGTCATGCTAAACTCTTGCCCCTCCAGTTGCTTCCGTAACAGTTTCCTCTTCAGCCCCTGCCAGGGCAGAGCATTTGAGCACAGGGAAAAGTCAACAAGTGCCGGCTAAACCACCCCTCGGCTATCCAAATCCCTTACAGTTATAAGTCATGTCAAGCTTCCTCTTGGCATTACCGAGGCTGGTCACTAACTGCAGATGCACACTCAAGGGCAACCGGTGAAGAGGGTCACCAAGTTTGGATGCCGGCAAACACATGGACAGGCGAAGCTTGCTTAATAAAATCAGATTAGTGGTCCAGTTTGCCTGCCGTTGCCTACTCTGGCTGGTAGCTTCCCAACCCTGGAAGGACTGGGGATTGGCCCATGTGGCTATCGGGGGCTCCACCCCCTTCCTTAAAGGGCGAGCCCGACAAAAAAAAATTGGAGAAGATTTTTTTAGAAGGATCCCTTTAAATGCCTTTAAGAAGCGGCGGATGGCAGACGCCCCTCTCGCTCCCTCCTGCAAGATTTAAAGGGCCCTCCAGCTAATCGGCAGGCCACATGCTCCCTGCCAATCAGCTGAAGGGCCTTTAAATCTTGCAGGAGGGGAGAGAGGGGGTGGCTGCCGGTAGTCAGGCTTGGGGGTGGATTTCACTGCCACAGGAGGTCCTGGCGGCTACAAGCATGGACCGCTTCAAGAGGGAATTAAACATATGGAGCAAAGGTCCATCCATGGCTATTAGCCACAAGGCTGCAGTGGCTTAAGTGGTAAGCTCCCTCTAACCTGTGGAGTCTTGTGAGCAAAAATTCTACTCTGTGAGCTCCTGGCATTAAAGTTGTGAGTGGGCCATTTGGCTGCTGCATAAATCAGTTTGCTCTGGAGCCATCCTGCCTGAGCTGAGACAAAAATGTGTGAGCCGGAGGCTAAGAAACTGTGAGCTGGCTCACACTAACTCAGCTTAGAGGGAACACTGGTTAAGGCACTGAACTGCAGACCAGAAAGTGGTATTTTTGTCCACTGTGTGAGACAGAATGTTGGACTGGGTGGGCCATTGGCCTGATCCAACATTGGCTTCTCTTACGTTCTTATGATTGGAGCTGACATAAAAATAACGGCAGCCCCACCAGAAAAAAAATTTTTGCCCCACAAGCCACAAAATCCTGGCTACAGGCCTGGCTGGGGATTGAACTGGAGACCTTATCTGTACAAAGCACACCTGCCAACCTTGAGCTCTAGGCCTCTCCGACTCCCATTCAGGGAGTCAGGAACAGTCAGTTCATTATGGGGGATGAGGAAGATTAAAAACACACATTTGCCCAGTCCCCGCGTGGGCCTGTAGGAACAGTGAAGTCTGCACAGAATCTCTTGCTTCTTGGCTTCAGTGCGGAGATGACTGGAAGGACTGCAGACAGAGGGAAGCATTTCCATGGGCTGCTGTTTTGTGATTGGCTGTCCACGTAGGACTGCCCGTGTGCTTGATCTTGCGTTCCTTAATACCTGCTCCATCTATACAAATGGATGATCACAAACACAATACATGCGGCTTTTGTCTCAAAAGGAATAAGACCCAGACAAGGCAGCTACCTTTCTCTCCTCTTAGTGAAGGTAGAGCACGAAATATGATAATTAAGTGCCAGATTAATATGAAGAAGAAGAGAGAAGAGATTGGATTTATACCCCTCCCTTCACTATCCAAGGGAGTCTCAGAGCGACTTACAATTTCCTTCCCTTCCTCTCCCCACAACAGACACCCTGTGAGGCAGGTGGGGCTGAGAGAGCTCTCTCAAGAACTGCCCTTGAGAGAACAGCTCTGAGAGAACTTGTAACTGACCCAAGGTCATGCCAGCAGCTGCATGTGGAGAAGTGTGGAATCAGACCCGTTTCTCCCAACCACTACACCAAACTGGCTCTCCTAATTAAGTGCCATCAAGTCACAACCAAACATACAACCACCCTAGGTTCTGCAAAATCTCACCCCAGTCAGTCATTCCATGGTCCGAGGTCAGGATAAAAACCGTCTTGCCGTCATTTCCATAAAAATCCTCAACCAGCGACACAATTTCTTTTATGCCTTCATCAACCTTCCTGATGTTACCCTTGTACTCGCTGCAGAGAAAAGAAAGGGAAGTATCATGTTCTGATGGAATTATAACAGAAGCACGTTTGGATTAGAGACTGATTTTTTCAGCGTGATGAACAAAAATAAATAAGAGTTAGGTTTTCCTTTCTAGTTGGCATTTCAGCGGTCTCCCTTCACAAATCACACTAGATATCTAGATTTACGGCACTATCCAAATTATTTTCAAAGTTGATTTCTTATGGGAATGACAGAGATGGGTATTGCACAAACATAACATTTTGAGAATGTGACTAATTGGTTCTTCCATCAAACCTCTCCCTTCACGAGCTCACATTCACAATCAAAAAGAAACTAAGCTTCTGAGAAACATCGAGATGTATAGCCATGTTACATCTGTTTGCAGCAAGCAGAAAAAAGCAAGAGTCCAGTAGAACCTTAAAGACTAACAACATTTGTGGCAGGGGAGGAGCTTTCCCCAGTCGCTGCTCATTTCTTCTTCTTCTTCACATTCGTATCTGAAGCAGTGACCAGTGGCTCACAAAAGCTCCTCCCCTGCCACAAATTCTGTTAGTCTTTAAGGTGCTACTGGACTCTTGCTCTTTTCTGAGAAACAGACAGGAACTCATCAACTTCCGACTACAATTCTGAAGCTCCTTGAAAGAGGCTGTGGCATATTTTAAGTGTGTGATACTAATGACCGTAGGCCTTCTTCCAACTGACTCTCCCAGGTCTCCAAGTGCTTTTCAGCAAGTAAGACCTTTCTAGCATTCAAGGTAGCACCTTCTTAGCTGTGGCATCAGAGTCATGGAACGCCATCCCCAAGAAAGACATATCAGGCCATTCCGTGATCCTGTGAGACTTCTGCACTAACAGCAATAGATCAGACCTTTGGGTTAAAGCAAAGCTCTTTATTTCTAATACTGGAACAGGTACTCGATGTTTGTTAGAGATACAGGAAAAAAGATAACATGGGTTAATATACCTTCAGGCATAGGTGCTTGAACATAAACGGCCAATCAGAGTACATACAAAAAAGCGGGAAGAAAATGGCAACCGTTTGTTCCCTCCAAAGGTGGGAAAGTTATAAAAATTCCCTTCTTGCCCTGAGTGACCCAGATGTGCGAACTCTAGGCAAAACGTTTGGCCAGTGACAATAAAATAGCCTCCAAGGTTGAAACAACTTTGATAACATACTTCGAGCCTCAAACGGGAGGGGGAGTAAACAGGATGAGATAGCTCGGTTGTTTATGTGACGACTAGGAATGTGGCAGGCCATCCTCCCGGGAAGAAAGTAACATTAAGCAGGACAGTTATTTCTACTTCAAGGCAAGCAATAAAACATTGGGTGACAGTGGGGCACAAAGAAACAGAAAGTAACATTAGAACAACCATAGAACAAGCAGGCCATTGTCAGATTCTGACAGGTCCACTTCCAAGGAGCTCATTAAAGTCTGTTGTTTTGGCAGGTCTCCTGAACCAGCCCTGGCCCCTACCTAGTGGAACTCTCCACACTCTATGGGATCTGTTACCATTCCGTAGGGCTCGCAAGGCAGAGATGTTCCACTGAGCATTTGGTTGAGTACAGCGACAGCCTGGCACTCTCACATCATGCCCTCCATCACTCTGCATTTTACTTAATCCAGGGGGGCAAGCGGGTATTGGACAATTATCTAAATCTTGGATTGCTCTGTTTCATTGTGATTGTTGAATTTTGATGCTGTTTTAAGTCTAGTAATATTGTATTTTTATTGATGTAAGCCACCCAGAGCCCTGCTAACAAGTCTAATTAAACAAATAAACAAACAAAGAGGCTGAAGGTTTTGTTTGTTCTGCTGCCCTAGTACCGGGAATTGTCATTTTAAATTGTCCCTAAAATTCTGCACATTGCATTAAGACTTTTATTAAACACGGATACATCTTAACAAATCACCCCCCCCCCCCCCCGGCACACTGGAGTTCTTAGGTCTACTAAATCAGCATATATGGCTTCGATCCAACAAGGTTCTTCACAAATTAGGAATGGTTTAACCCCAACTTAACAGGGCTCCCTGGCTCTCCCCTGATAACCATTCCTTCCTCCATCCCTGCGACACTGGATCACAAGATACTTTTGAAACCCACTGTTTTCCCCATCATACATTACTGGATCCCAGCCTTTCATTTGGGTACCATTAAAGGTTGGAAGCGAACATATTCCAAAGGGCTATGTTGTAATTAAACCCAAGATGAGAAAGTTAACCAACGTTCCAAAAAGAATAAGAATTTGAAGTCCCATTACAGCACAGATGTATGACATGCACGCCTTTGTCAAAAGGGGTTAATGTGGCTGAAACAAAAGTATTAAATGAAACTTGAGAACAAAGAGGGTTTGATCCAATCACAATAATGCATTGTGAAGTTCACTGATCTGAATGGGAGAATTAAGTACACCCTTAAATCTCTCCGACAGATATCAGCGGAACTCAGAACTTTTTAGCTGTGGCTGGATCACACCCAAATTTGATTACATCCCAAATGATAAAAATTAACACAGCGTACCTTGAATGAGGTCGATGAGCATGTCCGTTTGTGTCGATCCCTAATAAATGCAGGAAGAAAACAATTTTCTGCTCATGCAGCTCAGAAAATAGTGTTCCATTGTTTCTAGCAGAGCTGAAAAAATCCTACATGGGGAAAAGTGTTTATGAAAGTTAATTGGAATGCTATTTGCTACACAAATGCCAAATTATGCTTTTGTTTAGAGCTATGTTGCCAAGCATGCACACAGAAGAGACAATTAAATGAGTAATGAGTAAATTAGTAAATGAGTGCTTCTATTCACTTTTAGAAAAGAAACTAGAAGTGTTACCATCAGGATGCCACTGAAATCTTGGCACTACCTTGTCAAGGTCTGGAACAGGGACCCATCTCAGTGTCTACACCAGGGGTGGCCAAACTGTGGCTTGGGAGCCATATGTGGCTCTCTCACACATATTGTGCAGTTCCCACTATAGTGGCTGGGGAAGCAACGGGGACATATGCCTCCCCAATTGGTCTTCCCTCCCCCAGCCAGTGCAGAGAAAGAAAGCAACATGAACTTTAAATGCATTCTCAAAGCCACCCCCCACCCTGGCCAGCCAGCTTGGAGAAGGCATTTGACTCTTTAAAATCCCTTCTCCAAGCCAAGCTAACCAGCGGGGGGAGGGGGGGGGACTTGGAGAACACATTTAAATTTAAAGTTGTTTTCTTTCCACCGCTCCCTCCCTCCCCCATCCATTTGCTTTCTTTCCACTTTCTTTCTCTCTTTCTCCCCTCCCTCCCCATCTAAAGTTATCAATTTAATATTAATAAAAGCAAATTTGCATATTTTTCAATAAAAACGTATATGTAATATTTGTTCATGTCTTTCAGCTCTCAAACATCTGACATTTATTCTGTGCGGCTCTTATGTTAAGCAAGTTTGGCCACCCCTGGTCTACACAGTGGGGCAAACTGACATCCCCCTCCCCCACAAATCCTAACCGTTTCCTGATTAGAGGTCAACAGATTTCTCCTATTAACTCCTCTGGCAATAGGAGCAAGCATTTGGAAATGCTGAGGAGGTGGGAGAGAGGCAATACATTTCCACGCACCTGGCACCTGGAGCCCCATTGCCATAAACGCCAGATATGTGCACCTCCCACACTATACAGAAGGAGACTCCACCTCGAGACCAACACAACTAGGAGAATCTATATACTCTTTCCCAAGTTTGGTCTCCATCTGCGGATACCTAAATCCACAGACTGGGGCCACACCTGCACTAAACAGATTTTTCTGCAAACTTGCCCCCCCCAAACAAGTTTGCAGAAAAATCTGAAATATTTTTTTTAAAAAGGGTGAGTGTTAAATTTTCCCCACAGTAAAACAGCATTCTCTGTGCAAGAGGGCATAGTGGCAGCAAAGTGGAGGTGGCGGCAGCTGTAGGAAAGCCCGGGAGCTTCATTGGGTGGTAAAGAAAGGGGGGATAGGATTCCCCCCTATGAGTCTCACAGGCCCCCCACCAGTATAAGAATATAATTACCAAGTAGCCCCTAAAAGTGTATTTTGTTCAAAATCTGGAATATATTTGCCATGTTCAAATTATATAACACTGGTGGGGAAAAGCAGAGATCTTTATTCACCTTAACATGGTCAAAAACCCAAGTGTCTAGCACAGTGGCATCTTCTGCTCCGAAATCTTCACTTCCAGCTTCGTAACAATGGGTATAAACATGATCCCCACTGGCCCCTGTAAGAAAACACTACAGATGAAGGACCATAAATTTGTTTTTTTAGAAAAGCAGGATCAGCTTTCGTACCAGCTAGGTATAACTATTTTAAAAAGTTATAACAAAAAAAAAAGTAGCCAGAAGAAAAACAGAAGAGAGTGGAATCTTTCCTTTATGCGATCATTAATAACCATGAGAATTGATATATCAGGGTTGACAGCCTGAGTTATTTGGATTATGGAATGCATTCTCCATAATAACATTTCTGTTTTATTTTATATTTATCCAGCCCTTCCTCATGATAGCAGGCATGGTTCTTCCTCTCCCTTCCATCCTTTGCAAACACAACAGTCCAAAAAAAGAGATCAGATTGAAAGGGGGTGACTAGTCAAAGTTCACCTAATGTGGACGGAGGTTTGACCCGAGGTCTCCACAGTCAAGGTATCCACTACCATCCTGGCGCTGCAAGTGCTACTTCAGGAACTGAAGGAGCAATCCTAAGCAGGTCTACTTGGAAGTAAATATCCGGGGGGGAACATCGCCCCAGCGACCGCACACGTGCACTAAAGAGCCCCCCCCCCCGGCATTTACAAAACTCTATGCCCCTGGTACCACCTGTGCTTTGGGTGCAGAAGGTCCTGGACTCATTCCCTGTCATCTCTAGTTAAAAGGATCAGGTATCAGGTGACGTGACACTTTGGAGTAGAAGATACTGACCTCGACAGACCAACAGTCTAACTTAGTATAAGGCACCTTCATGTGTTATGTTCCAAGGTTTGGCATTTTCTTTTCTTTTTTAAATAAAAAGCTCATCACTATGACCTCAGTAGTGGGGAGGGGGATTCAAACGAACACTCACAATAGTTATTGGAAGGTCAAGAAGAAACCCTGTTTGAAGAAGCCCCAGCAGGAAAAATATTTCTTATCCAACACAGTATTGCAGCCAGCTAAAGAGTGTTCTCAGGTATAAGGTTTGTTTACAAGAATTAGCATGTACCTGTGCCGATGATCACATGGATTGTTACCTTGCCACTTCATTCCCCCACCTGAACAATTCCACAATGATTTGACATCCTCTTTTTTGGCCCAAGCCATTAGAATGTCTGTATTAGGCTCCCAGGGAGCCAGACTTCAGATATCTTCCATCACAAATTCTGATTCCAAACAGCTGAACTACGGAGACTGTCTGGCCATATCCGTGTCTGTGGTTCTCCCTGAAAGTGGTGTGCTTCTATACTATAACTTCCTATAGAAAGTTATTAAAGACTTACGTGATAAGAACCCTCCAGGGCTCCCAGAAAAGGGGGAGAGGGACACATTGTAATAGGAAAGGTGGTTTTTTTTAAACAAAATCCTTTACAATACACAATGCAGATTAGCACTGGCAACGATCAGCATTCGTGGCAAGTTCTCACTCCAGACATCATGCCACCAGCCGAGAACATGTTAAGTATATTGTGGGAATCAGGCCTTAATTCAACCTTCTATTTACAAGAAGAGAACAGTTCTTGAGGAACATACAAAGAGCTTTTTTTTGGTATGCTGCATTTCTGTGATGATGTTTTAAAATTCTGTGGCCGTTAAGACTAAGACAGGCTTACCTTTAGCAAACATGGGGAGAATATCCGGACTGCCCCAACTCCAAGTGTATCTACTTTCATTGAAAATTGAATCAAATTCCACTGGGTTTTCTTTCCAACCTGTTGGTCAAGAGTTACATTGTTACGGTAGGGTTTTTTAAAATTAAATTCTACTAACAACATTTTACAAAAGAAACAAATAATCTTCAAACAACAATTTCCTATATCAAAAATACAAGTATCAAAATTAAACTCCATCCACTTATAGAATACAATATATACGTAACACCTAAAATGAAAGACTTGCATATTGTATACATGCAATATAAACGAGTGGCGTCTATGACATGCGTGTGGCGTATCTTCAGTGCACAAGCAAACGTTGGCTATTTTTAAAGCACTTCTTAGCTGACCTTGCTAACAATGAACAGAAGTACTTCAGTATCTACTTTAATCAAAAAGAACAAGAGTCCAGTAGCCAGTTTGGTGTAGTGGTTAAGTGCCTGGACTCTAATCTGGGAGAACCAGGTTTGATTCCCCACTCCTCCACTTGTATCTGCTGGATGACCTTGGGCAAGCCATCGCTCTGTACCAGCTGTTCCCTCAAGGACAGTTGTCTCAGAGCTCTCACAGCCCCACCTACCTCACAGGGTGTCTGTTGTGGGGAGGGGAAGGGAAAGGAGATCTTAAGCCGCTCTGAGATTCCTTTGGGTAGTGAAGGGCGGGGTATAAACCCAATCTCTTCTCTCATCTTCTTCTCTTCTTAAAGACTAACAAAATACTTTAATCGAGGGCTGCATCCACACCTCATCAGATACTGTGTCCCTTCTGCAGTACAGCAATCATTTGCCATTGCACATGATTAATCCAGCAGCAAATGATTGCTATTGCGTAATGAGAGTGCAACAGCCAATGTTGTGTGGATGCACTCCAGCTGAAACTCTGGCAAGAAAATCCAGGGTGCAATGTATTTGCACAATGCATCCTATAAGAAAGCTGAAAAGGTCCAATCAAATGTGGCTTTGCTTTTTCTTAAAAAGAACTGAGGTCCAGAATATTGCTCCTGATAAATGAACTTAGGTTCAGAATATTACTTCCCAAATATTCATTATTAATTTCATGTAAGTACGCATCATCATTCTTTATTTTAAGTGGCTAGCCCACAATGAAGACTTGTCTCCAAGGGTAATTTTCATATCAGTTCCATCTATCACTCTATATATTTAATTCTCAACAAGGCCAAATCTGTGGATAGTTAAATCCAGAGACTGAAGTTATGAAAAGGCAAGACAGTTCTACAGACCTGAAAAAAAGGTCTGCAGCAAAATCTGAAATCTAAAAAAAGGGGGGGATTAAATAACACCAAATTATAGAAGCAACACCAGTAGCTTGAAGAAATGGGTGCCCTGTCAGTAGCCACTGTGGGATTTGCTAGTCAACCACAACAGTATTGCCAGCCTTCAAGCTTTGGTTTTTGTCAGTAAAAAGGGCTGTTTTGGCCTTGGAGGGAGGATTTATCAGGGCCAGGTTTGGCAGCAACTGCCAGGTGACTTGCTACCATACAACCTGCATAACTGTACTAAAGTTGCCAGGTCTGGATTGGAAAATACCTGGAGACTTTGGGAGTGAAGCCAGGAGAGGGTGGTGTTTGAGGGGGGGAGGGGCCTCAGCATAATACGATGCCATAGAGTCCACCCTTCAAAGCAGCCATTTTCTCCAGGGGAGCTGATCTCTGGCAGCTGGAGATCAGCTGTAGAAGTGGGAGATCTCCAGGCCCCACCTGGAGGCTGGCAACCCTAAACTGTAGCAGGCCCAGCATTTTGCTACTGTTCAACAGCAGCCACCCCACAAAAAGCCAGTATGGTGTGATAGTTAAACAGTTTTTAGACTAGGGTCTGGGAGACCCCAGTTCAAATCACCACTTTGCTGAGGAAACTCAATGACCTTGGGGCAGTTACACATTCTCAGCCTAACTTACCCAACAGTGTTCTTGTGAGGATAAAATGGACGAGAGGGGAATTATATAAGTTGCTTTGGTTTCCCATTGTGGAAAGGTGGGGTATAAATGAAATGATGTAGCTGAAGATGGGAGGACAGATAAAAGGTAGGTGGGTGGGAAGAAGAGATAAAAGCACGGAAAGGTGAGAACATGGGGCTTGCTAGGAGGAGGGAAAGAGAAAACAGCGTGGAGAAGGGAATGCAAGAGGAAATGAGGTGCCCCCTGCAAGTCCTTCAGTGTTCCCCACTTCTGCAACTCTAACTATGGTCTGCCTACCATTAAGCATCCACAGCTTTTCGATTATTGTTCTAACAAAGGGCAAGAACATTTGAGCAAACTTGGCCTAGTTCAAAGCAGTGGACATCAACGGACAGATCTTCCCTAAAACCCCTGAACCTTCAGATGAACGCATCTAGCAGATGACATTATATAACAGAAGATAAACATTTTTACACTCGGTCAATAAAAGCTCATTTAGATCAGTGGGCTATCGGCATACCTCTGGCAACCGCGCTGACATCTTCATAAAATCCGGCTATGAGAGCAACATGCCCCGGTCTAGATTCTGTTGGGACGCGAGTATGAGATACTCCCCAGCTGCCTCTGGATGTTATGACATTCCTGGAAATAAAATACCGGGATAATATGTGCATAGCTTACAAAGGTGATAAGAAGAGACAGGTTACGATGAGTCTTGCTTATGGATTCTGCCGCTAGACTTACTTCAAAAGGATTATACTCCACCTGTGAAAGACAGAGGTCTGAAATGTACTTGAGAGATCCAGGAGCCAACCAAAGCCACGCTCCAAATCACCCAGTAGGAACTGTACTGGACAAATTTAAGATCTGACAGGGTGAGGTTGTTAGTCAGAAGGTAGGTAATAGGGTCTGAGGCAGAATGGTTATTCCAACAGAAATTTGAATTAAAGATCTGATATCTCAGTTAGGTTGGGTGGGGAAATGAATGTAACCATACAGAGGTGTTAACGATATTCCAGTGGGTTCCAGTGGGTCTGATGTGTAACTTAATTACAGTAGAGTGCTGTATTTACACACTGAAAACCTGCACAAGTGTAGCTTTTCCTTAGATGTGTACTGTTTGAAACTCCCCACAATTCCTAGTTAAGTGGTTAACATTTACCTCAGTTATAGTGTGTGTGGGGGGGGGGGATTCCTAAATAAACTTTGTCTTCATTCACTTTTGAAAAACAGACTCTCTCATGCCTGTCCATTTACCTCAGTTTTCAATGTTGGGGGTGGTTTTTTACTCAGACCCAGGTTCTGTTTCCTCCAATCCTTTTTGGTTTCTCACTGGATACCATAGTGAAGTAAATAAAGTGGTAAATTAATAGGCAAGTTTCATCCAATAGGGGATAGGGAATAACAACTGGATTCCAAGATCTTATGACCTTGCCAGAAATGTAATAAGAATTCGCTGGTTCTAAGCCCTTTTCCCCAGGGCTCGCCTTACCCAGTCCATATTAAACAAGGTCTCTGCCTGGAACTTCAGCCTTACAGCTGGACCAAGAAGTGCTTTATTCCAACATGGAGTAAGAAAGAATTTATTTATTTTATTAATTCAATTTATACCCCACCCTCCTTGCGAACAGGCTAAGGGCGGCTTACATAATTGGTATAAATACCATTAAAAAGAAGTTGTACGGCAAAGGTAAAATACTCTGGGGGGGGGAATTGGCCAGCCCCAGGAAATCCATCACTCATCTTTCCACTAATGGCCTTCAAGGTAGTGTAGGATCTTAAAAAAAATATAACCACACAAAAATAAAATACAAAATAAAGCAGATTGAAGGTGTTAGAGTCAGCCCATAAAATACGGCTGATGGTACCTTGAAGAAATGGGAACCAAATTTCAAACTGACTTAATGACAATAATTTAAATGCTTCAAATCTAGAATAGTAACTTCTCCATCCAGACTTCATTGGTTAAATCGGAGCCTCTGAAAGTCAAGCATTTCTTCTCCTGTAATGTTTTACTAAAGAACGCATAGAGGTATCTGCTCCAGTGGCACAAACATATCAGTCCTCTATTTTCATACTTTAAATTGTTAATTGCTAAAGCTATGGGTTTTGCAAGAGCAAAGCTTTTTACAGGTACATATTCAATGTATTAGGAACATTCCTAAGCAGGTCTGCTTAGAAGTAAATCCCTTTTTATTCTTTGGGGCTCACTCCCAGAAAAGGTTTCTTAGGACTGAGTACAAATGGGCAATTTTCTCAGTGGAGGGTGGTAAGCAGTGGGATACTGCAGGGATCAGTACTGGGTCCAACACTTTTTAACTTGTTCATTAATGATTTGCAGTTGGGAGTAAGCGGTGAAGTGGCTAAAATTGCAGATCACATGAAATCATTCAGGATGGTGAGAACCAGGGAGGACTGTGAAGCACTCAAAAGGGATTTGCTGAGGATGGGCAAGTGGGCGTCAACGTGGCAAATGGGGTTCAGTGTGGCCAAGTGCAAAGTGATGCACATTGGGGCCAAAAATCCTAGCTATAAATACACACTGATGGGTTCCAAACTGGTGGAGACTGACCAAGAGAGAGATCTTGGAGTCATAGTAGATAACTCACTGAAAGTGTCAAGACAATGTGCAACTGCAATAAAAAAGGCCAACACTATGCTGGGGGTTATTAGGAAGGGAATTGAAAACAAATCAGCCAGTATCATCATGCCCCTGTATAAATCGATGGTGTGACCTCATTTGGAATACTGTGTGCAATTCTGGTCGCCACACCTCAAAAAGGATATTATAGCATTGGAAAAAGTGCAGAAAAGGACAACTAGAATGATAAAAGCGTTGGAACACTTTCCCTATGAAGGAAAGCGCTTGGGACTCTTTAGCTTGGAGAAAAAATGACTGAGGGGTGACATGATTGAGGTTTACAAGATTATGCATGGGACAGAGCAGGTAGAGAAAGAAGCCCTTTTCTCCCTTTCTCACAATACAAGAACTCGTGGGCACTCCATGAAATTGCTGAGCAGTCGGGTTAGAACAGATAAAAGGAAGTCCTTCTTCACCCAAAGAGTGATTAACACATGGAATTCACTGCCACAGGAGGTGGTGGCAGCTGCAAGCATGGACGGCTTCAAGAGGGAATTGGATAAACATATGGAGCAAAGGACCATCAGTGGCTATTAGCCATAAGGTATAGATAGGAACTCTCGGTCTGGGGCAAGTGATGCTCTGTATTCTTGGAGCTTGGGGGGGGGGGAACAGTGGGAGGGCTGCTAGTGTTCTGGCCCCACTGCTGGACCTCCTGATGGCACCTGGTATTTTTGGCCACTGTGTGACACTGAGTGTTGGACTGGATGGGCCATTGGCCTGATCTAACACTGGCTTCTCTTATGTTCTTAAGCACTGCAGCTTCAGCTTACTCAGTTTTACAGTTTTAAGACCCAGAGTACAGCTTTGCAAAAAGAGGACTCTCTCATTCTTCCTTAACTCCATAAAATATATTGGAACTAAGTCACACAAAAAATGGAGATGCAAGGAACTTTAATAGAGAAGCCAGTTTGGTGTGGGAGCCAGTTTGGTGTGGTAGCCAGTTTGGTGTAGTGGTTAAGTGCGAAGACTCTAATCTGGGAGAACTGGGTTTGATTCCCCACTCCTCCACTTGTACCTGGCTGGATGACCTTGGGCAAGCCATAGCTCTGTACCAGCTGTTCTCTCAAGGACAATTGTCTCAGAGCTCTCTCAGCCCCACCTACCTCACAGGGTGTCTGTTGTGGGGAGGGGAAGGGAAAGGAGTTTGTAAGCTGCTCTGAGACTCCAAGTGAGTGGAGAGCAGGATATAAATCCAATCTCTTCTTCTTCTTCTTAATATATCTTAAATCTACTAGACTCACCCCTGTAAACAAGAGGGGAGACCTGCCAGGACTTGCAGAGGAAGAGAAAATCCCACCCCACCCCCCAACACACACATTGGCTCTGGCCTGCCCCAGCCCTTTGCCTCTCCTGCTACCTGCTCGTCTCCCTTCACTACCTACTTGCACCCACTTACTCCACCCCCAGGTTAGGAGTGCGGACTCTAATCTAGGAGAACCGGGTTTAATTCCCCGTCCTCCACTTGCAGCTGCTGGTGTGACCTTGGGTTGGTCGTGAGTTCTCTCAGAGCTGTTCTCTCAGGGGCAGTTCTCGAAAGAGCTCTCTCAGCCCCACCTACTTCACAGTAGGTGGTGTCTGTTGTGGGGTGGGGAAGGAGATTGTAAGCTGCTCTGAGACTCCTTCGGGTAGTGAAGGGTGGGATATAATCCAATCTCTTCTTCTCTATCCCCTTCTATTTTAGCTTCCAGATTTATCTGCAAGTAGGGGGCTGTAGAAAGTGTTGTCAGAGTCCTAGATGGCTCCACTGTGTGGATTTTTTGATCCGCAGTGGTGGGGATAGGAAGACACACAACTATTATATATATAGATAAAGTCATTCGGGCAAACTTGCAGTTTGATCCATCTAGCCCTAACTGCAGAACTCAGTTTTTCCCTCGTTACAAAATTTGGTCTTTCTAGAGCAAATCCCCCTCCCCCCCCCCCCCAGCTCTATGAAGCAACGACATATGTTAGTACCTCCGGCATTGGGAAGATTGGAGGAAGAAAAACTAGCACACCTTAGGTAAGGAGCCATAGAAGTGCCACTGTTATCCACTTCGTAGAGGGAATCTGCACGCAGGCCGTCGGCGACAAAAAGGACTAAGCGCTGTGCAGGGGGCGGCAGCACTGTCTGATGAGGAGTCATGCCGTGAACCAAAGGAGAAGTGAAGTAAATGTCGAAGATAGAGATCAGAAACACACAATGCACCAGGAGGCCAGCAACTATGAAGATTGGCATATTCATGGCGACGGGCTGTCACCAGAGAAAAGTCCAGCACTAAGAAGATCAAACAACAGTAGGTGGTTAGTCAGGCAAAGCATTAACAGCGTAACAAATGGATATAATCCATGGTGTACAAAAAAAATGAGATTAATTATTTGCAGTTTACTGTTTAGAGCAGGGGTGTTGAACTCATTTGTTATGAGGACTGGATCTGACACAAGTGAGACCTCATTGGGCCGGGCCATGTGTGTCATAAAATGTCATGCCAGGTAGTGGAGATATAAACTTTATGAAGGACACAAACACAAAGGTTTTTTTTTAACTTAAAATAAAAACATGCTTAAAACGTTAGCACTCTTGCAATATTTTGTTGATTTAACAGTGTCTGATAACTGACACCTCTTGCTCTGAATTATTGCATCAAAATGTCAGAGCTGTTGCAATCTTGAGTATGCTGTTCAGGTGTGTGTCCGTAAGCTGCAAACCTACTTTTGATTTATTGACATTCACCACAGAAATCTCACACTCCGAGTTCTGAGTCTAGGACCCAGGGGAAAACGTGAAATAGCAGTGTGATTGAGAGAGTCTGGCAAAGCAAGCTATGATGCAGCAGCAGCAACAGAACTGGAAGCAGGAGATGGCCAGTCCCTTGCGGGCCTGATAGAAGCCCTCTGGGGGCCTGATCCGGCCCCCGGGTCACATGTTTGACACCCCTGGTTTAAAGGCTCTGATGCAAAATGGGAAATGCCTCAAGAACTAGAGTATACATTTTAAAGAACTGAATAAATTAATATTTATTTCTGCCCATTGAGTAAGAATGCAAAAAAAAAAAAAAAACCCAACGCTTTACAAAGCTGACAAAACCATATGCCACAATACGGCTGCAATCCTAAGAAGACTTCCCTGGGAGCAAGAAGTGAATAATGTGCTACAAGACGGTTATTACATAAATTTTAGAATTTCACTAAACTTTTATTGCTTGAAATTAAAACGAGATGTTCCCCTGATGGCCCCTGAAGGGTTGCTCATTATCCAACTCACGTGCTTTTTTGAAGCTCAGCAGAGTAGCAATGTTAACAAAACTGAAACAAATGCTCAAACAAATGCTCAAACAAATGCTCAAACAATAAAATCTACTTCTGTGTCTGATCCTGTCTTCTTCGAACTGTTGGATTCAACTGAAAGACAGAACCTTCTACTGAAAGTACTTCTCTGAGGTTGTTTACTTATTCCACTAACCCTGAGACAACAACCTTATAACCACGTGCTACAGTCTCTGCTTGAATCAGAGGCTGATTCCAATGGAAACTGTGGAAATCTTTAATAAACTATCCAAATGCTGTTCCTGTATGTGGCCGTCCCCTCCCAGGACCTTCCAAAATCTGCTTACGCATCCCCAACACATTTCTCCAGGCCAGACATCCTGGAGGTATTTTGCCATCTTCTGGGCATGGAGCAGGGGTCACTGGAGTGTTGAGGGGGCAGGTATTTGTGAATTTCCTGCATTGTGAAGGGGGTTGGAGTAAATGACCCTGGAGGTCCCTTCCAGCTCTATGACTCCACTCCAGCATGGTCGTGTTTCAGCCTTTTGTTCCGGGATAGCTAGAAACTCATTTATTTACTTTTAGTGCAAAATACAGAGAAATGCCAGTCTAGGACAAGGAACTAGGGAAGGCAGGGACAAAATGGAAGCAGGATGGTAGCACCTAGTTTGTTTTTTTCCATGTCAAGTCACAACCAACTGATAGGATTTTCAAGGCAAGAGATGATCAGAGGTGGTTTGCCATTGCCTGCCTCTGCATCACAAGCTTGGTATTCCTTGGAGGTCTCCCATCAAAATACTAGCCAGGGCTGACCCTGCTTAACTTCTAAGATCAGCCTAACCTGGGCCATCCGGGTTACAGCAGCACCTAGTATACAAGGTACTTAACAATAGTTTCACTCTGCGTCCCAGTTCCTATGGAGCAGGAGGCAAAAGGAAGTAATCGCAGAGGGAAAGCAAAGAAAGACTATCTGCAGTCAACAGAGCCGTTGCCCAAGTTACACCAATTTGTATACAGGTCAGAGAGTATTGTGTGACCCATTCGGGCCTATCGGTTTCAGTTTTCCTTGACAGCAGATTCCCCTGAGGTCCCCTCCTTGGGCTAGAACCAAGCGGCAGATATAGTCTGAATTCCCCTCCTGCCATCCCTCAAGCTACCAACTGGAGATCCACCGTGGGTTCGAGACCCAACCCAATCCTCTGATCATCAGAATCCTCTGATGGGGCAGAATTTCCATTTGCAGAAGAAGGGTCTGCCATTCCTGTCGACTCCTCACTTCTATGGCGTGCCCCTCCCGTTTTACATCCCGTGTTGCTCACAAGGGTCTGCTGACCAAACAAAATTTGGGGGGGGCGGAGGGGTTCAGTGCACAGAAAAGTCCCATTTGGCGAAGTCTGCAGATGGCTACACGGCACTATCCTTCCCTCAAGGAGATACGGCTTTACTGGATTGGGAACTGTTCCAGGTGGGGCAACCGTGCTGGTCTGAAGCAGAACAAATTTAGAGTCCAGTGGCACCTTTAACACCAACAAAGGTTTCTTCAAGGTATGAGCTCTCATACCTTGAATAAACCTTTGTGGATCTTAAAGGTGCCACTGGACCCTAAACTGGATTGAGAACAAACACCGCATTTATTTTGAAAACATAATTCATCGTTTCTATGTGCCGGAAGACCAGGGGGCTCCTCTGAATGAACCACTTCTTCAGGCCGCTCCATTATAGACTGACAAGAACACTTCTGCTTTCTGTTTCTTCTGCTTACACTGCAGGCCACAATCTATCATCTCTGAAGATTTTTGCATGCTACAGAACCATTTCTCTTCTGCTGCATCAGGTCCTCCAAGATTAATGGAAACGCCAACAGAAGGAGGCAAAAGCAGACCAAGTCCCCCCCCCCCACCCCCGTGACCGTGTCTAGTGCAGCAGCTTTTTCGGGCTCCCAACATTGGGGATGCTGAGCTTGCCTAATTTAAAAAGAAAATGAGCACCAAATAAATCTTTATGAGACATGCAGCCATTTGGGGTTTTTTTTCTATTTCTATTTATGTTTTCAATATGCGGAGGAATATAGACAAAGCATTATGCAGATGAATATGCTATGCCGGTATGAGAACAGATTTAAGGAGTCGAGTTGAGACGCTGAAAATACATCAGGCATCTCTTTCCATAGGACCACGGTCCACTGGGCATCTGGTGCCTGTTGGATATAACGGTGGCAAGACTACCGAAAACACATTCTCAATAACCATCAGTGCCACGGCATCCACATTACCAAAGGGGTTAGGGATTAGCCACTCTATGTCTAGGTGACAGGTAAAGCCATTTTATTTCATTATTATTTAATTTAAACTGTCAAGGAGATATGGGACAATTTGTCCTTCAATAAATGGAAATAGAGGAATGGCACCTTGTCCTTCAATAAATGGAAATAGAGGAATGGCACCTGACAATCCTATGTTAAAATATTTAAAATGATACGCAAAACCCACCATATCATTCAGCTTTAAGGGCACGCTCAGAAGCTAACTTTGAAGTCGTATTCATAAGGCATGCCAAACGGAAGACAGTTTTGTGATTCTTGGATATAACCACGTTATTCCAATTTAGCCTTCCTTAAGAGGCGTATACAAATCTTGGCGGCATTAAAATTCTGCACTAAAAAAACCCCCACACCAGTGCTGCTCTTCCCCTTACCATTGCCAAGGCAAATGAGCGTGAACACATTTGCATGACACACGCTGCGAAGCAATCAGACCTAGAAATAGGATTCCATATTTAAATTTGCTCCAGTAACTTGTATCATTTGTTTAAAATTACAGAGCAGTCAACGTTTGCATTGAGCGCACTGGGCATTACAACAAACGCCACCTGCTTTAAATTGTGAATGCAGTTCAGCAACACAGAAGCAGATCCGAGGCATAAAGCTCCCAGAGAATTAAATATTCCATTTAATATCACCCCACTTATCAAACTATCTTTTTGAATCAGTGATTCCTATACTTAAAAAAAGCCTCCAAGGGACAAAAATGATTTATCATCTTGCCTGGCTTATAAGCCATGAAGCATATGGGCCTTCTAAAGACACATTCTTTTGAAATGTTTTTGTTAAATTCTCAAGATTTATTTATTTGAAACATACTGCCTTTCCACCCAAACAGGGTTCTCTAAGGCAGTGTTTTTCAACCACTGTGCCGTGGCACACTGGTGTGCCGCGAGATACTGTCAGGTGTGCCGCGGGATTTTTTCAATGAAAGAAATGTGCCTTCCGGGCTGACCTTCCGGGACGCGTTTGCGCATGCGAGAAAGAACAGTGAATATTTTTGATGGTAACAGCTAGCTGTTTCTGTCAGGGTGGGGTTCAAATCAGTAACTGTCCCTCAGCGAAGAATGGGTGTACTGTGTTTCTCTTCAAATCACTTATGGTCAGCGGAATGCCGTTCACATAAGAGTAAGAGTTTAAACTCTCTATTTGAAAAACTTTAGCAGAATCACAGTATTAAAATACATCCACATTATATTTCTTCTGAAACTCAGGTCAATGTTATGTGGCTATTACGTGTATTTGTAATACTGTCATAGTTAATACTTGAGCTGAGGCAACTAATGACCCATTTATCTTGTATTTCAGTGTTTTTCAACCACTGTGCCGTGAGATATTGTCAGGTGTGCCGCGGAATTTTTTCAATGAAAGAAATGTGCCTTAGCTCGAAAAAGGTTGAAAAACACTGCTCTAAGGTAGCAAATGCCCTGATTTGGGTAGCCCAGGATAGCCCAATCTCGTCAGATCTTGGAAACTAAGCAGGGTCAGTCCTGGTCAGTATTTGCATAGGAGATTCTACCAAGGAAGACCAGGGTTGCTACACAGAGGCAGGCAATGGCAAACCACCTCTAAACATCTCTTGCCTTGACTACGCTACAGGGGTCGCCATAAGACAGCTGTGACTTGATGGCAAAAAAAGAGTAGCGAATGTCAAAACATTAAAAAAATTAAACGGCGTTTAAAATAACGCGTATATATAAACCAATTAAACAGTTCAATAAAAACATATAGTCGTACAAACACACAACAATACAATCAGGGAAGAGGGTGAATAACAGCAATTGGGGGTATGTCAAACAAAACCAAGAAGTCTCCAACCTAGGGTTGCCAGCCCCCAGGGCCAGGCGGGGGTTCCCCCGCTTCTGGGGGCT
The DNA here is from genome assembly GCA_029233225.1 of Lepidodactylus listeri. NCBI lineage: Eukaryota > Metazoa > Chordata > Lepidosauria > Squamata > Gekkonidae > Lepidodactylus > Lepidodactylus listeri. The sequence goes on along the minus strand of JARCFY010000006.1, from coordinate 107,927,177 downwards.
TCAATCCAACCCCGGCCAGCTGGAGAAGCTCCGCCCCCAAGCCCGGCCCCCAAGAGTGACCACCTACCTGGCCTCCCCCCACCCTCCCCTCCTGCCCCATTTAAAGGGCTTCAGCTGAGATGGCCTGCTGACCAGCTGGAGGGCCCTTTAAATCTAGGAAGGAGGGAGAGGGGCGGCTGTGGACTGCATGCTCAGCTTGCAAAAAGACCCTTTCAGAGCTAGGACTGGTAGACCACCCCCCAAAAAGAGAGAAAGGAGACTAAAATGGCAGGAAAAGAGACCAAGTCACCAAGTGCTCCATATGGTTCAAATGTTTGATGCTCACATGTTTTCGCGCTAAAAATTCTGAAAAATAAAATATATGTATTTTTTTATAATCCCCAACCAAAAAAAGGCTGGTGTCGGTACCTGGGTTTTGCGGAGAGGACGGTCACTCCAGGATAATTATTCTTGGAGGATTCTAGTCGCAGGATGAGCCTCAGCCGTGACCAAGGAAGGGGGGAGGTTACTCCTGACCTTTGTCCCCCTCTTCCCCGTCTCCCACTTTCTCCTGTTTGACCCTCCAGGTCTCTGCACGTGAAGCCTCCCCAGCTCTCTCTTGACTTCCCTCTTAAATAATCAATTCCTAGGCTTCCCCTTCCCTCACCCACCAATCGTTGAGAATTCACTCCGGGTATGTTTCCGCCTTTCTGCCCAGGTGGATCTAAGCTGAAGCCCTTTAACTGGGGCAGGAGGGGAGGGAAAGAGGAGGCCAGGTGTGTGGTTGCTCTTGGGAGTGTCCCCGCCCACCCCCAAATCCTTCTGCCAGAGCGATGAGAGGACCTGGCAACGCTACTCCAACCGCTGGCGGAAGACAATAGAAGGAGACAGAGACATCTCTCTGGGGAGGGAGCTCCAAAGCTCTAGCGCAGGGGTGGCCAACCTTGCTTAACGTAAGAGCCACATAGAATAAACGTCAGATGTCTGAGAGCCGCAAGACAGGAACAAATATCACACACGTTTTTATTTTTTAAAATATGCAAATTTGCTATTTATTAACGTTAAATGGGACTGCCAAAAATAAAAACAAACGAGGAAAACCAGTTATTGATAATGATATTACTTGTTTGCTAATGATATTGAGAGAGAGAGAGAAAAAGAGAGAGATGGAAAGAAAGAATTAAAGAAGTGGAAAGAAAGAGAGAGAGAGAAACTAGGAAAGCAAATAGATGGGAGGGAGGAGGGAAGGAAGGAAGGAAGGGAGAAAGAGAGAAAAAGCATGCCTCCCCTTTGCTTCCCCAGCCGCCCTGCCAGGAGCCGCACAATGTGTGTGAAAGAGCCACATGTGGCTCCCGAGCCACAGGTTGGCCACCCCTTCTCTAGCGCATCATGATGCCAGCACATTACATTACTCAACCCACACTCTGCAGCAACCCCAAGAAACAGGGCTTCCTACACAGCAAAGCCTGCAAGTCAGTCACTACGTAATTCTGAATGATATTGAACACAGTATTCGCTTCCTTCATCCAAAGTATAAAACCCTGCAGATGAAAAGCCTAGCGGAAATACCAAGACATCTGCATCATCATCTATCTTAGTATAAAACCAAGCCAAACAGGATAGTTGTACACTTGGATTTGGGCTCAGGCTGATGGTGGGACAGAAGCTTGAAGTCTTGGCAGAACTCCTCTGTGGCTTCCTGCCTGGAGGTACAAAGGATAGCTGTACAAGACTGCCCTCACGTCGAGAGAAAAACCTTTACTAAATCCTGAACTTTCACTATGCAACTGAAGACTGCACTGTGGTGTAGTGGTTAGAGTATCACACTAGATCCCGGAGACCCATGTTCAAAATCCCACTCAGCCATGGAAGACGGCTGGGGGACCTTGGGCTAGTCACATGCTCTTAGCCTAAAACACTTCGCAGGACTGTTGTGAGGATAAAATGGACGAGAAGAGAATGACTGTAAGGAAGAGACCAGCTCAGCTGCAAAATCGCAACCCTGAAGAACTAAAGGAAGGGTAGAGGGGGCGGCCTGACCTTGTAAGTTGTTAACAGGAACGGCTGCTGGAGCCGTACGGCTGGACTGGATAGAGGGCTTGGCAGCTTGTTATGACAGCCCCTGCAGGATAAAGGAGGGGGGAGAAATAGTTTGAGAGACGCGCATCATTTTAGAAAGGACACTGCCCTTGTCCTGCCTTTGGATAAAGACATTTTAACAGTGAGTGCTAGCTGATTTTAATTGGTTGTTGTATTTTGACAAACTGTAGACGTTTTGCCAACTTTTTTGGTTACTCCTGTTATCCATTCTTGAGAGTGATACTGTTTTATTTTGTTTGGATAATAAACCTTGCCTTGTTTATTGAACTCAAGTGCGGAACCTGAGTCCGTGCACCTGGAGGCGGACTCTAAGTATCAATCCTACAATGACGTAAGCCGCCTTGGATCTCTGTCGGGAAAATAAAGCAGAATAAATAGAATGCAGAAGGGCATCCCTGTCTATCTGTCCACTGAAATCTGTGTTGGAGATGAGTTCGAATTTACATCAAAAATAACTATGAAGACTATATTAGGCTTGTGCTTTCCTATTAAACCAAAGGTAATATCACACCTTATGATCAGTTGGCAGTTCTAAGAGGCTCCCCACCGTGGGAAGTCTCGCTTACCTGTGTAGGATCCCCTTTCATTGCAGCCCCAGAGGCTGTGGGGCAGCTGAACAGGATGTGTCTGGCATCTCCCGGCGCTGAATTCCTGTAAGGCGCTCTAAGGACACCAGCGTTGCTCATTGGACCTTCCGAGAGGTGTTGCTAGCCTTGACTTCGTGTTTCGCACAGCATGCTGCCTCTGGGTACAGCGCCACTTCACCAAGCTTCCAACTTGTGCCTTCCTAATTCTAAATAGAATGAAACAATCCATGTCACATGTCTTGATAATAAAAGCCGTCTTCTTTTGGAAAGGTTTATGTACTCCCTCCTGCTGCACCGTGACTAGCTCCTGTGCTAGTCATGATCTTAACTTTCACTGCAGCTGGGGCAGGAATCTGGGGTGCTTCATGACTCCAATGAACACGTCACCACCCTTTCACAGAGGCGATGGGACCACTGGGATCCCCTCTCAGCAAGTGTATATTCTGGCTAAGCCTGCTCTTCTCCTGCTATGCCCTGTGCTCTGCTCATTTTTGTATTTGCATTTGCTGTGATCAACCAACACAGATATTACATTGTCGTTCAGCGCCATCCAAAGAACACTTTCCAGGGAGTCAGTGCCAACAACAGACCTTAGCGGGATTCTCAGCAGGGCTGCTTAAGGGTAATTCTGCTTTGGATTCTACGATAGCATACCACCAGTGGAACAGAAGGGCTTGGTGGCCCAAATGCAGTGTCAAATGTGTAACTCAAGTAAAGGGCAAACGATGAGGAAGCTGAAGGGCTAAAAGGGATACTGAAAGGACAGCTAATGAATAGAACGACTATTGAGATTCATCAAGTTGGTAGCCACGTTAGTCTGCAGCGGCGGAAAAGAGGAGGAGTCCAGTAGCAGTGAAGAAGTGAGCCGTGACTCACAAAAGCTCATGCCCTGCCACATATCTTGTCAGTCTTTAAGGAGCTACTGGACTCTTGTGCTTTTCTATTGAGAGCCAGTAACAGCTGGCACGGAACAGTGGAAAAGCCACAAAGTGAACAATAAAGCTTTGTTATATATTTTAGTTTTGATTCTTCCAGACTAATAGCTAATAAAATTAATTGCTGGTAGGACCAGGTGAATGAATCAATCTTGCTTCTTTTCTCGAAGGGAGCAAGGACTTCAACATTGAATATTGTAGTACATATTGAATGCCACTAGGGGATGCTGCAAAACATCTTTCTTTTTAATTTAACCCCACCGCTGAACTCCTAGTTGGAACTAACTTAGAAGTCCAAGTTACTTTACCACTCTATCATAGTAGGGAAACACGGAATGTAGCATTTATTCTGTAACAAGTGTCAAAAGGCTGCAAACAGTGACCTGCTCTTGAAGTGGCCAAGAAAAGATGCCAACCTGCTCCCCACCCCCTCAATCTCTCAGTATTTTTAATTTAATTAGAAGTAACCCCTTATTTAAACAAACTCGGGGGGGGGGGGGGGGACAAGGAAAATCTACCTGCTTTTTATTATCAGCCTTGGGGGCAGGGAATCCATCAGAAATATTTGCCAGCTGATGCCACACCGCATTGTTTCACTCTTCCACCAGAACACTCAATAAATATAGGAAGAACAAATTTAGAGTCCAGTACCACCTTTAAGACCAAGAAAGGTTTATTCAAGGTATGAGCTTTTGTGTGCAAAGCACCCTTTTTCAAATACATTAGAACGGTAGATGACAAACCTCATCTTTGGTTCAGAACAAAACGGCTGACCATCTGGATCTAAGTATAGGAAGGTTTCTGGCGCTTCAGTCCCAACATTTTTGTGGGGCCTTGGTGGGGGTGGGGGGGGGCTCCCATCACAACAACAACAGAAGGGCCCTGCTGGATCAGTGGTCCATCTAGTTTGCATATTATATTTGATGGAACCCACTCCAAACCTGTTTGTGGGGAGGGCAGGATACAAATCTAATACAAATAGTCCAGCATCCTGTTTCACAGAGTGGCCAAACTGTTCCTCTAGGGCTCTGCTACCCATTAACCACAGGGTCAAAACCCAATACTGGCTCTATATAAGCTTGCCGCAAAGCCAGTACTACTGAGGCAATCTGGTACAGTCGCTCTAAACACAGAAAAGTATTGCTCCCCCACCCCAGTCCAGTCCAGAGAACAGGGGGCGGTAGATAGTGCAGTCAAGTCACAGCCAAGAGAGGTGGTTTGCCATTGCCTGCCTCTGCATAGCAACCCTGGACTTCTTTGGTGGTCTCCCATCCAAATACTACACAGGGCCGACTGCTTAGCTTCCGAAATCGGATGAGACTGGGCTCGCCTGGGCCATGCAGGTCAGGGCATACAGAACTAGGGGACTTCAAAGCATGGAAGAAGACAAGAGGGAAAGGAGAGATACTGTTACGGTCCACCTAATCCCAAAAGGTTAAAACAGAGAGGTAGGCCAGCACACAGCACCACAGAATACAGATTCCACTCCCAAAATATCCGAGGCAGACATCTTCGCTGTTCCAAAAAAAGAACTGCTTCATGGGATGGCTGCACTGTTCACTGTACTATTGTAAATCACCTGTGTAAGAGATGAAAGTAGCATTCAAGACCTATGGGTCTTTAAATATTTAGGAAATTCCCCCATACATGCAGGGGGGAAATGTGACTTCATAGCTTTAAAAAAGAGAAATGTAAACCTTCAGATCCCAGCTTGATGAAGACTGAATATGCTCTAGGAGACCCAGAATCTTGAGAGCAGCTGAGTGTGAGTCAAAGGAAAAACTGGGGTTTGAAGAGAAAACAGCCCATGCAAGCTCCCGAGAGAGTCAGGGAGTGGGAAAGGGCGGGTGAGATTTGGTGCACTTCAAAACTGACCCCACCCAACAGTTTTTTCCCATGGATCACCAGCGCGTAGAGAACATGATCTGGGAACTAACAAGGATGAACACAGGCTAACTTTATCAAAAGCATATATTATCTGCACACCACTTTGGCCAAGCATACCCCATCTCATTTTTTTTGTGAGTGCAGTGGGTTAGAGGTGAAGAGGAGGAGCTATGAACACAGTGAGAGCCTCAGTTTGCTCAGCACTTGAGCCATTTTTAAGGCTCACATGAACTTCTTTTCCACGTTCTACAGTCTTCCCCCCCTTTCTCAGCTATGTAATTTTTCATCCTTCAACCTCAGAAAAAAATGCTGTCAATTAGTTGCTAAGTGGCCGATGGAGAGAAGTCACAAAAACTATTGCCCAGCTACACTCTTTATTACTTACATGTAAAGCACCACCCATTCTACATCCCACCAAGCAGCACAGTCCTCACATCACACTAAGACCACATGAGACTAGGGTTGCCAGCTGGAGATTTGGGAAGGGGAAGGATTTCAATGGGGCATAATGCCATAGAATCCACCCTCCAAAGCAATCATTTTCCTTCCTTTGTAGTCTGGAGATCAGCAGTAATTCTGGGAGATCTCCAGGCCCTACTTGGAGGTTGGCGAACCTCCATGAGACTCATGAATAGATCTTTAAAAACTGTTTCTGACTATCCCATTATTGAGACTCTGGGCTTTCTGATTACTTTTAACCCCATGAGCTAGTCTGATGCAGTGGTTAAGAGCACAGACTCTAACCTGGGAGAACCGGGTTTGATTCCCCACTCCTCTACATGCAGCTGCTGGAGTAACCTTGGGTCAGTCACAAATTCTCTCAGAGTGGTTCTCTCAAGAGCAGTTCTCTCAGAGCTCTTAGCTCCACCAACCTCACAGGGTGTCTGTTGTGGGTAGAGGCAGGGAAAGGAGATTGTAAGCTGCTCTGAGACTCCAAGTGAAGGATGGGGTATAAATCCAATCTCCTTCACTTTTTCTTCATTCCCCCCCCCCCTTGCTGACATGTTAAAGCAACATGTAATGACGACAGGAAAGAACAGAGAGATCCAGAACTTTAAGGCCCCTGAGAATGAGCAGGAGTATGCTCTATATCCCACAACCTCAGAAAAGAAAGGTCTAAGGAGCAAGGTAGATGCTCTAACTCCCTTCTTATTCCAGTTTCTTTTCGAGCTGCTAAGAACTTGGGGGGGGGGTGTGCTGCAAGGACCAATGCAGTCCATAGTTATTATCCCTATAATGCAGGGAAAAGAAAAGATGTGATTGGGAGGCAGTGGCTAACCACAGTCCTGCTTTATAGCCCAATATTATTACACCCATGTTGTGGGCAGAGAATGAAAGACAGTGGTTTAGAACATCCCTGCAACATAGTCTGTAAAGTGCCTCCATACTGTAGACAAGGGAAGGAAGCTGTGGGAGAGGATCTTAGGGCAACAGCACAATGTAGACCCAGTGTAGTAGTAGTGTTGAAGGAAGCAGACCCAAGTTCAAATCCCCTGGGGCAGTCACACAACCTCGCCTTCCTTTTCAGGAGGGGCATAAAATTGGAGGGGCATAAAATGTTGGAGGTAAGAACCACAATATACTGCTTGAAGCTCCTTGGAGGAAGGAGAGGTTGAAAATGCAGTAGACAAAATGTATTCCACTGCTATAACCTCAGGGTGCCAGGGTGTGTATGTTTGTGTATCGTAACAATAACAATCTCTACTGAAACGGGACCAATGTTCACTTTCAAGACATATCTCAAAAAAAGCTATAAGAACTTTCTCATGTTTAACTTCTGAAATATGTAATCACAGAACAAATACTTTAAAATCAGCTTCTGAAGAAGAGACCAAACAATAAGTATTGGCTTATAATCAGTTCTGATTTCACCAAGCCCTGTCTGAATATTTGTTTGTTTCTAAAACATACTTTCTGACAATACTATCATATTTAACTTGGATATGGTTTTTTTTTATCATCAATCAGTGAAAGCATGCTCAGGAAAGGAAATACCACTTTACACAGAAAGTAATTTAAATGCATAATTTGCTGCCAGAGGATGTAGTGATGGCCACAGGAATAAACAGCTTTAAAAGGGGATTAGATAGATTCATGGACTATATAAGTGTATCAATGACTACTAACCAGGGGTCATCTGGGGCTGGAGCGAGATGGAGCAGCGCTCCTCCAGCCCAGGAGTGGGCACTAGGGCAGCCACAGGCCAAATCAGATTCTCTGATCAGATTCAGCCCGCCGCCTAAATGCTGCTGAAATTCCACGGTGGCTTTAAAAGCAGCTGGAGGGGAGGGGGTTTGAGGGAGACTCTCCAAACTTAAGGGGTAGCTACTGGAGCCTCTCCCCCCAAAAGTAACATTTTCCCCCACCACAGAGAACAATGGACGGGATGGGCCAACCTGTTTGGGGGCCTGTAGAATTGGACCCTGTGGTCCAATCTTCTTGAAACTTGGTATTTCGGGGAGAGGCCCCAGCAGCTACCCTGCAAGCCTCTCCCTAAACCCCCTCTCCTCCAGCCCCTCATATACCCTATGAGTTTTTGCTATTGATTTCAATGGTCGATAGGGTATAATGGGGCTAAAACTGACATTCCACCACCCAAATGGGTTTGCATTGCCAAAACTGACATGCGGGGGTCATTCACTAGGCGTCAACTATGGGGGGGCTTGGGGGCTGGGGCCATCCCTGAAATTTCCCGAGGGGACTGAGCCCCCCCGGCAAAACAGGGCACCCACCCGCCGCCAAGAGCCTCTCCCCCCCACCCAACTCCCCTGCACTCCCTCCCTCCTGGGGGTCATCGGAGCAACGTGCCCAGTGTAATGGCGTCACCCGGAAGTGACGCCATCACGCCAGGCACGTTGACGGGGCAACGCTCTAGCATTCGCCCCGAAACTCTATGGCACCATAGAGTTTCAGGGCGATTGCCAGAGCATCACCCTGGCAACGTGCCCGGCGTGATGACGTCACTGCCGGGTGACGCCATTACACTGGGCACGTTGCCCCGATGGCCCCGGGAGGGAGTGCAGGGGAGCCGTGCAGGGGAGCCGGGCCGGGGGGGGAGAGGCTTGCGGCAGCGGGGGGGGGACATCCTCCTGGCGTATAGAAATGTATTCAATAAAACTATAAATAAATGCTGCAGTGGTAGCCAGACCTCCGCCAGGAGGGTATCATAGAGCCTCAACAAATCAATACGTATGCACTGATCTTACCCAAAGAAAACGTTACATATATCAATTCAGTCCAGTTCCTTTATTGGCATAAATTATAAACATAATAAAAATATAGGGCTGCCAAGTCAGCCCGGGGGGGCAGGGGATCCCCCGCTAAAGGGGTTCCTGATCCGCCGGCCAGCATTCAGCCGGCGGGGGAAACCCCACCTCCGAGGTCGTCCAGCCTGGACGACCTCCCTAACGTAATGACGTCACCCGGAAGTGATGCCATCACGTTGGGGGCGTTGCCAGGGCGACGCTCTGGCAATCGCCCCAAAACTCTATGATACCATAGTTTTGGGGTGATTGCCAGAGCGTCACCCTGGCAACGCCCCCAACGTGATGGCGTCACTTCTGGTGACGCCGCCTTTCCCCGCCGGTAAGTAAAATACACTTGGCAGCCCTATAAAAATAAGAAAACAAATACGATTTTAGCATTAAAAAGGGAAAACTCCCCAACAAAGTATTTTCACTTTACGCTCTCAATAATTACCTATCTATCTATCTATCAATTGCCATTTGTCTTCTGTTATGCCAGTTGTCTTCTGTTATACTCACTGTTATGCAGGCGCGCTGAGCTCTATTCACAAAAATATGGATACTCCACTTTTTCCTTTCCCGGAAGCAACAAACAGCGCGTGGTCGACTCTAGCCATCCCACCTCTAGGCGCCGCTCGGCCAATCCCACCTCTCTCTCCCACCCGTGACCCGACTTCCGCCAATCCCAGGCGCCTTCTTTCCCTTGCCTCCCTTTCTAACCAATGGCGGGCAAGAGTTTCTCCCCCCTCGGCCGCGCAGGTTCTCGCGTGAACGGGACGCCAGCGTGACTCTCGCGAGACCGCGTACCCGGAAGTTGGGTTCTCTGAGCGGAGGCGGGGGGGGGAGAGGCGGAGAGGGATTGGCGGGGCTGCCGCTGGCTGCTGTGGCAACGGGGTTTGGCGGGGGCGCCCGAGCAGGCGGGCGGGCGGGCTCCTCTCCCAAGATGGCGGCGGTGGGGGCCGGAGGAGTGAACCCCTTCCTCAGCGACTCCGAGGAGTCCGACGCTGAGGAAAGCAGGCCGGGCGGCGGGGGCAGCAGCAGCAGCGACCCGGGACCCCCCGCCGCCTCCGCCCTGGCGGCCCCCGCCGCCCTCTCCTCCTCCCCGCCGCCGCCGCCGCCCCCCCTGCAGGCCGAGGAGCTGCCGCGGGTGCCGGTGGACGCCCTGGCGGCGCAGCTGCTGCGCGACCAGCTGGTGCTGACGGCGCTGGAGCTGCACACGGAGCTGCTGGAGAGCGGCCGGGAGCTGCCTCGCCTGCGCGACTATTTCTCCAACCCGGGCAACTTCGAGCGGCAGGGCGGCGGCACCCCGGCACCCACCCCGCCCGCCTCTGCCGCCGCCGCCGCCCCCGGAGCCCTGGCTGGCGCTGGGGCCGGCAAGGAGGGCGGCCCCGGACAGCTCCGTAAGTGACACCCTTCCCAACCTCCCTCCCTCCCACCCACCCACCCTGGAAGCCGAGAAGAAGGCCTCCTCCGTCGTCCCCCACCCACCCACCCACCCCCCTCTCGGGCGCCCCCGACTGTTCTCCCTGCGTGTTTCCCGCCTCCCCGCTTCCTCCTCCTGGCTCCTTCCTAGAATGTAACTGATGCTACATCGGCCCTGAGGAGGCGGTTTCACTTGAATTCTTAGGTCCTACACTGGAAGGTTACATATTGACAACGTTACGATCTCCAATGTAGGTAATTGCTTCTGACTGAAGGCCTGATACATTTTTGGCCCCACAAACAATTTGTGTGTGTGTGTGTGTCATTCAATTCCAGATCGGAGCATTCCAATTTTTGGTCCTCTTATCAGTTGTTTACCGCCTTACAAGGGTAACAGGGACTTCGCTGCATGCTGTATTCTGTACTGCTCGACCTCTGAAGAAGGCTCTTGTGGGCGGAAACGCGGCGGGTCATATGTGCATTTTTCACTCGGTGCATTTGTCACTTTGATTATTTTATAAGGTTTTATTTGGGCCCCTACAAGGGCTTTGTGTGTTTTTGTCTATACCTATTGATGTGTGTAACTTTTGACCCCTTACTAGTTTTCTAAACTTCCTTTGGAGGTCTTGTCTTTATTGGATTGGTTTTTCTTCCCCTTTCTTTGAGGATCCTTCCTAGAAGTCACAGGGTTCATTTACAGGGTGACAGCCTCCACATACCCTCTGAGCTTGAGCAATTTTTTTTTGTTACATTTCTTCCCTTGGGCCTCGTTTTCCTGTACATCATTTCCCTCAGTTCCATTTTATCCTTACCGCGACAACCCTGTGAGGCGGGTCAGGATAAAAAAAAAAATAACTAGCCCAGGGTTGTTCAGCAGACTTCAGGGGTGGTAAGGGATTTGACTCTAGTTCTCTTAGTGCAGGGGTGGGCAATTGTTTTGGCTCGGGGGCCACTTTGTGGGAGCGGAGGTTAGCGGAGGGCCGCACCTTTTAAAATGATTGCATTCATTAGTTTGCATTTCAGAAAAGGTATGAATTGTATCATAAAAATCAATAAATATAAATTAAATAAAATAGTGGTAGTTTTATTCAATTTATTTATTGTGCTAATTTCATATCATCTGTAGCTGCAAGCACATTTAATTTTAGAATCAGTTTAATGAGACAAATGTACCCTATCACACTTTTCTACAATTTTTTTGAAATCAGGAGTGAGATTGCTTGTTGAGAAACGACGTAGCCAACTGTCTTGGTGGGCCTCAAAAAACTCTGTGGTGGGCCGCGTGTGGCCCGCGGGCCGCAATTTGCCCACCCCTGTCTTAGAGCTTAGTCTAACCACAGCTCTTTGAGATAGATCACGATGGGTACCAGTGTTTGTCTGTAGCAACAGAAAAGAGCAAGAGTCCAGGAGTGCCTTAAAAGACTAACAAAAAAGTCGACCTGCTTGGGATTGCTCTCATAGTGTGTGGACAAGTGCAAGAGGCCTGCAGCCGCTCAAAGACTGACAAAATTTGCGGCAGGGTAGGAGCTTTCCTGAGTCACTGTGCAACACTACCCTGCCACAAATTGTGTTAGTCTTTATTATTACCATTATTTATTTAATTTATACCCTGCCCTGTCCCACAAGTGTGATCAGGGCGGCTTAAAGCATAAAATCCATAGAACAACAAAGCCAATAAAACAGTAGACGGCATGGTAGACAATAACAACAAATCCCATGCCTCATATCAGGCTAATATAGGTACTCCAGAAAACTCCAGTGCCCAGTAGTATTATTACCTAAAACGTCAAGGCACTGGGGAGGGGACCATAAACAGGGGAGGCCAGAATGGTTGAATATCCGCCTCCTCAACCAAAAGCCTGGCAGAACAGCTCCATTTTACAGGCCCTGCAGAACCGTAATAAGTTCCGCAGGGCCCTGATCTCAGGTGGGACCATGTTCCACCCAGCTGGGGCAAGAGCCGAAAAAGCCCTTGCCCTGGCTGAGGCTAAGCGGCATCTCTCGGGTCGGGGATTATCAGGTGCTGCTGGACTCTTGCCCTTTTCCACACACTGCAAGAGCAATCCTAAACAGGTCTACTTCAAAGTAAGTCACATGTTATTCAGCGGGACTTGCTCCTAGGAAAGTGTTCTTAGAGTTGCCGCCTGTGTCAGTAGCATGAACACCTACAATCAGTGATTTCACACTAGAATCACCAGTCAACAAGTATAGCTTCTAAGTAGTAATCGTCTCCATTTGTCATACTCCTGGCTTGCCTTTTGGAGTTATATCAGCTCTTTATAGATACACACATTTATAGGTCATTGCACACATTAAGATCATTGAACTCTGCAAGCCGCACAAGTCTAATGAGCACAGGCTGCCTTGCGCCTCTGTACACCTTTGGACAAGAATGGTAGTGAAGCTGCTCCTTCTGGTCTGCATGGGTCTTGCTTCACAAGGATAGGTGTTGCTGTCAGCTGGAATTTTTCTGAATCATGTTTTACCTTCTGTAGGAAGCAAAAGTTGGCTTCCGTCTTTGGTGCTGAGGCATAAAGCCAGGGACACAGGGAACTCTTGTTGATTTATACACTACTTTATTATTATTATTATTTTTAAAAAAAACTGCTGTAAAAACCATGTTGATTTTTGGATTCATTAATTAGCAACAGTAGCTGGCAGCAGTAGTTTTGTAGTGCTGGAGTTGGCTTTCTCAGTGACCCTTCCGTTCTGAGCATAAACAGCATTGAAACATGGAAGTGTGGTTGCCACATAGTGGTGTTTGGGAAACGAGCAGTCCTGGAAAAGTATTTGTTAGATGATTACTGCGTGGTACATGTGAAAATGGGGAGGGGGTTTGAAAATGTTTCAGTAACTTTTTATCAAGTACTTAACTCTAAAAATACTTCTGTTAGTGTGGTCTATGTATATATTCTACTAGGAATAAGGCCCGTTGTGGAAATAAATACAGGACACAGAGGGTGAAGGAGTGGGCGGGGAAGAGGAGCAGACCCAGCCCCCAGCCAGTGGCATGCGAGTATTCACAGCCAGTGAATAGGGCAGTTTCTGATTGACAGGCCAAGGGACCAAAGGCTGGGGTGGCATGTGGAATGTTCAGGAGTGTGCCACCACCAACAGAGAATTATGTATAAGAGAGATATTACATTCAGGCTTATATCTTTGTTGGGCAGAACTTGTATATTAATGCCATTTTGATAGTGACTCTTCTTGGCTCCAGCAAATTTGACATTGTATAGTGAAAGTGTTGTAACTTGGGTTTGAGAAAAATAGGCCAGTCTCCTAATGAGGATCCGTGCTTCATGGGAAATTTTTGTACACGTTCGTATGTATGCATTATTGTAAGCAGCCTTGAGCCACGAGGGAAGGTGGGACATTACTGTTTTACTAAATCAATAAAATGTACAACTCTCTACACTGACCATGATGTCACAAAATTGGCCAATTGAGTCGCTTTACAAAAAGGAATAATGAAAACCTTCATCTAGTGTGTTTTAGTAGTTCTCTTACCTTAAGAAGGTGATCTGTAAACCTATCAGAGTTATACAGCTACTAGGATTTTCTTTTAATACATTCCAACGTAGTATTTTAAAAGGGACTTAGAAACTGTAGATGCTGTACGGAAGACAATGGGTTTGGGTTTGAGTAACTGCATGGGATTGCACTGTTAAATTATTATGTAGGTCAACACAGCGGGAGGTGAAGGCTCTCGTCATTACCTTTCGTTCATCATCTGTTATACACCATCTCTTAATTTTGGGATTCATGTGTCTTCATTGCAATATGTAAAAAGGGCTGGGATGCTATGGCTGCATAAACTTCCTTTGCAAATCAAGGTTCTACTAAAACTGGGTGTATTCCTTGCTTAAAGTTTCTGAAGTTCTTCAGTACACCAAGTCATAAGATTTCTTAAAGAACTTCAGGTGATAAATATAACAACTCTCTACCAACCCAGCGAATTAGCTTGTGAATTTTTGTGACTGTGACACAATTCATTAGTCAATTTTGTGGCAAAATTCCATTCTGAGCAACTCACATGAAATATCTGTACAATGAGGGCAGAACTTGGTGAATGTAGCCACAGTGCAATTGTATTTTCACCAGCGTTGTTATAGTTAGGAAATTTGCCTTCCCCTCCCAAGACTGGAATTAATGAAACTGTAGGAGTGTTTGATTGGCAATTTATTTGTCAAAGTAAAGCTGCATTAAAAGCAGCCTAGTTACCTAGGATGAATAGCAATTGCCCCCGTGGAGAGCTGATCAGCAGACGTTCTTTTACTAGTTCCCTTTTCTTGTCACCCCTGCTCTATTTATACCATGGCTCCAAATGGGCAGATACCACTGCACTGTTTCCATTTAAGTAAAATACAGCACAGTAGTAGCTGCTGTTATTCCTCCAGTTGGTTGTTCATTAAGGCTTTCTGTACATTGTGACAGCAGCCTCTGTGCGTATATACTTTGTGTATGTGTGTCAGGAAAGAAGTGCAGACTAGCAGAAGCTATAGAGTCTGTCTAAGACTCCCACTATCTATATACTAATAGCCAAGTGGCCCCCTCAGTGTGGATATCTAAATCCGCGTGGGGAGGCATTTGGGGGGCAGGGAGATTTTCCTACACACATGGGGGACTCTGCATGTGTGCAGAAAAATCCTAAAAGTTTAAAAAAAAACTTTGGGGGGATATTTAAATCCCCCCAAATGTTAAAGAGTGTTCCCTGCACATGTGCAGGGAATGCTCTGGGAACTCTGTGGCGACCCGGCGGCTAAGAGCCGCTCGGGCCTCGCTGCAGGAGCCAGGGGGGCAGAATCGGCAGCCCTCACTGCAGGAGTCGGGGGTAGGGGAAGGGAAGAATTGGCATTGTTGCCATCGTTGCCTGGGGGGGAGGAAGGCTTACCTGTGGCTGCTTCCTCCTCCACATGGAGCTCCTTCTCTCTCCCCCCCCCCCCCGCGAGTACCGCGGATCCCACCTCTTGTTCCCACTATTTCCATGTAGCATCTCTGTATGTCCTGTCTTAAGGGAGTGGGTGACGAGCAGTCTCATCCTGCAGTCATACTAGAAAGATAGGATAGTTGGAGCAGGGAATGGGCAGTTATCCACTTAATACTGATTTATAACATTTAATTATAGCATCTTTTTAAAAAAATCTGGCTATTGAAAATGGAGCTTTTCCCCCCTCACAAGAACGGCTGTACTTTGAGAGGACCGGGACATAAAATGTATGTTTCTTACTTTTATACCATCCAAGCATTTAGTAGAGTTCTTTTATGAACATTTATTTTGCCAGTTTCTCAGTAGCTTTGCTGTACAATGTAGCAGTGTAATTCTAAGCAGAGTTACATCCTTCTAAGAGTGCAGCTTTGCTTTGGACTGCACTATAGGTGTTGTCCGAAAAAGGAACATGTATTGTAGGGCAGGTTTTGGGAGCTACTGTAAACATTTTTTAACAGCCCCCCCCTTCATTAAAAAAAATAATTCAAACTCTTTGATGCATTTTGCTTTTAAGTGTTTTATGACTTGGCATATTACGTCTCAGAAATGTGGCTGTTTCCACTCCCATGGGTAATAGCATTAAGATGTGGTTGGAGTAAGTGTGTGGAGTATCATAAAATAATTTCAAGCCCCAGCTGACAAAATAACTTGTTCTACTTGTAGACCAAGAAAATGAGGATTTGCTGTTCTTTCGCAGAAACTGTCCTAAGACTGTCTTGAATGTTCAGCCATGGAAGAATGTAGGAGTTCAAATTAACATCAGAACTGTGGCATATCCCTATTTTATCTGTATGTTGTCCTTCTTACATGATGGGAACTCAGAGTAAAATATGTAGCGTTCACAGGTGGTTTGCAATGCGATCCTAAGCAGAGGTGTGCCTTTCGGGTGTTCTCCTTAGAACTGCACTGTTTGTTTCCCATTCAAGTTCTGATCTGATCCTGAGCTTTCACCGGACCACACCCTGGGACTCGAAGACACATAATTATAAAAGCAGGGGAGATAGAACAAAGGAATAAACTCTTCTAGATGAAAGCCGGTTATGCTCCATCTTCCTCTTCTTGACCCATCTGAGTTCCTAGAGGAAGGGGAGTCAGGAACTCATTTAAGATCCAGTGGACCCAACCCTCTGGGTTGTTAGTTATCGTTGTATTTAGAATTCGTATAAATGTTTTTAAAAACCCAATGGACTGTCAGAATAACAATATGGAAAGGTGGTTTTTTTTTTAATGATGCCGTATTAAAAATTATTGTAGGTATACTATTTCAGTATTCTACAGTCCTGATACCAGAAATTAATCTTGGGATGCTTTTGCTCTTAAGCTTTTCCTCCATCACTAGGTACACTATTGAGTCAGATAAGGATTAGTTACTGTCTTCAGATCATAACATACATCGATGTCCATTTTCAGTGTTCCTGCTGTAGCTACTCTAGTTTTTTCCTTATGAGGTGTGTTAATGGCTTTCTTGTTATATCTTGCTAAGGAAAGAGAATATTACACACCATCAACTGGGTGAGAGAAGTGTAATTGAAGCACCTGAAGGGGGGGGGGGATACAAAATTCAGCCATCTGAAATAAAAAGAGAAAAGTTCTACAGTCAGTTCAGCATAAGCTTTTAATCTGGGGTACAGACAGAGGAGCAAATCTTCTCTGTGACGTGTAGTACTTTTCACTAACTTTGGCCCTGTTTTTTAAAAAAATAATAATTTTTTTATAACACAAACAGACAAACGTAGATGGGGCTATTCACTCAGTATTCAAGTTACACCTTTTACATGATCGTCTGCCTAATTGTTATAGTTCATATATCTCACCTTATAACATTAAAATAATAATTAAAATACTGCAAATCTTATCATGTTAATACCATATATGACCTTGACAGTTTTTAGATCTATGTTATCTAATTATAGTAGTCTTCGTACCAGGGCTCATTTTGTAGCAAGAGCTCCTTTGCATATTAGGCCACACACCCCTAATGTAGCCAATGCTCCAAGAGCTTACAGAGCTCTTCTTACAGGGGTTACTGTAAGCTCTTGGAGGATTGGCTACATCAGGGGTGTGTGGCCTAATATGCAGAGGAGATCCTGCTACAAAATGAGCCCTGCTTCATACCAATTGTAAAATCTTGTCCAAGTATTTTCAAATGTAGATTCTGGTAGACCTTTTAAAATTAAAGTCAATTTATCCATTTCTGCTGTTTCCAAGATAATTTCTTCTTTCTTGGGTATTTCTGTTCTTTGCCAATATTTAGCGTACAATATTCTGGCCGCTGTAGCAATATAAAATATAAGATAAAAATCATCCCTTTTACAGTTTTCAGGTAATATATTTAGCAAAAATATCTCTGATATCAAAGGTATAGTATATTTTTAAAAAATCTGGAACATTTGGTGAATCCCAGCCCAGTAGTTTTTTGCTTTATCACATAACCACCACATACGATAAAAAGATCCAACCTTATTTTGACATTTCCAACAAACATTTGAACATTTGGGATCAAACTTTGCCAGTTTATCAGTGTAATATACCATCTATAAAACATATATATTTTCTTTGTAGGAAATTGCTTTTGTAATTTTTATATTTTTCCCCAAACCTGTAGCCATTTATCTTTGTCTATTTTATGTCCCAGATTTTGTGCCCATTTGATCATAACGTTTTTAACCATTTCATCTTGTGTCTTATATTCTAAGAGTAGCATATAATTTTTTTTTAATCTTCTGTATATATCTTATCTAGTTCTGAGGTTTTATCATAAAAACCTAATGGTTTGTCTTTGCTATATCTAGATTCAATTTGACTTTTCTGCCACCAGGATAGGTTTTCTGTTGGTTTAAGTTCATTTTTATTGTTCAGTAAGTCATCATATCTTAGGGTAGCTTCTTCTTGGTATAAATTAGGGTTTGTAAATGCTTCTAATGGGGCAACCCATTTTGGACTTTTGATGTAGAATTTTTTTCTTTCTTGTTCCCATATTTTTAGTAGAGATGCTCTAATAGTTGGAAGTACTTGTTAGTACTTGCTTTTCCATACCGTACAAAAACGTGCCATCCTAGTTATAAATCATGTCCAACCGTGGCCCGGTCTTGAGATGCAGGATATGAAGACAATTATCCCTTGCTGTTATTTCATGGAACTGTCTTATAATGCAGTACAGAAGTTTCAGCCAGTTCAAAACGTAGCAGGTAGGCTGCTAGCAGATGTAACACACAGTAAACTCATCTTGCTAGTCTTAAAATATTTATACTGGCTGCTGATTTGCTTCCAAGATTGTTGATGTTTTAATTGATTTTAAATGTTTTATTGGAATCTTGGCACATTGGCCAAGCTTGGTGAGCCGCTCTGAGCCTGCTTGCAGGGAGAGTGGCCTATATATATAACAAATAAATAAATAAAACTCAAACTGCTGGCAGTGTTCCCTCTAAGCTGTGGAGTCCTGCGAGCACAAATTCTACTGTGTGAGCTACTGGCATGAAAGTCGTGAGTGAGCAATTTGGCCACTGTGTAAATTAGTTTGCTCTGGAGCCACCCTTCCTGAGCGAAGACAAAAATGTGTGAGCTGGCGGCTAAAAAACTGTGACCTAGCTCATACTAACTCAGCTTAGAGGGAACACTGACTGCTGGTGCCCTGTAAGGCCTTATGTGACCTCTGAAGAATCGCCTTCTCCTATATGGACCTGTCTGCCAATTGAGGTCATCGATAGAGGCCACACTGCCCATGCAGTAGAGAAGGGACTGCCTTGGCTGTGTGCCTGTGCTTTGGAACGCCTTTCTTGCAGTGTAGTGTAGTGTGTAGAATTTTGGTTCGGAACTGAGTAGTCAAGGCTACAAATTACTGCTGGTCATGTTTGCTGGGTGACCTTGAGCCAGTTGTTCTCTGTCAACCTGACCTACTTCACAAGGTTGTTATGAGGCTAGAACAAAGAAATAGAGGACCGTGTATGCCACCCTCTGCTCCTTGGAGAAAAGATGAGATAAAAATGTACTAAGTAATTAAGAGGCTCACCTGACACCAAACTTACATTTTTTCTTCTATTTTTGAAATTTTTATTGCATTTTCTACCAACTATAAAAAACTATCCCTACAACTACAAAACTATTCCTACTTAAAGCAAATAATATAATTCGTTTTTTAAGATACATGTGAATGAAATTCCCCATACAGCAAAATACGTGATAATAAGTTTCAAAAAATACTGGCAGTGCACATGTAGATCCAAGCATGTGATTGAATAACTTTCTTAAACTTTCAAATTATACACAAAGCTATTTCCCCCTCCTCCCCCTTCTTTTTGGCTTAGCATATTCCACTTGGACTGTCAGTTGCTTTGGGGCAGCTGCCGCTTTTGCTGAGCCAGAATCCTCTGAAGAGCTACTTGATAAACTTTCAGATCTTTCCAACTCATGTATGATGCCTTCTCCCTCCTCTTCTTCCTCTGCTGTCTTCTTTTCTTTTGTTGATCTTTGATGCAAATCCAAGAAAGTCTCTACACTTTTCGGGGAGGTGATCTTTTCTTTTTTCTCTTTATAATTGAATACCAAACCCTCCGGAAAAGTCCATCTGTAGGGGATGGAGTTCTTTTGCAGGAATTTTGTCAAGCTTTTGTACTGCTTCCTTCTTTTTCTTAACTCAAATGGAATATCTTTCAAGACCTTGATTTCCACATCTTTGATTTTTAGGATTGTCTCATTAGTGGCCTTGAGCACCACATCTTTTGTTGTTCTCTTAGAGAATTTCACCACGATTTCTCCAGGCAGGTTATTCTTCTTCACAAAATCAGGGTATGTCCTATAGACAATATCCATTTCGCTTTGCAAATATTCCGCTTGTATACCTGTCTTTGGAGTCAAAGCTTCACTTAAAATTTCCTTCACATTCTCTGGTTTTTGTTCTGGGACACCATGAAATCGCAGAACATAAGACGCTCTTTCAATTTGCAGTCTTAAAAGTCAGTCCTTGCCAGTTGCTCTTTCTTTCTCCACTTCCTGCAGTCTTTGATGCAGTATTTTAGTTTGGGTTTCAGCTGATTTTGCTGACTCAACCACCTCTTCTGTTTTAGCATTGGATTCTTTAACCTCTTTCTGGAAAGCATCAATACTTTGATTCATGGTAGTCATCTGATCTAGCAGAGGGTGCACTGCTACCGACAACATGTTTGGAAAGTCCATGGTAGCTTCCTGTTTAGAAACAGGAAGAGAAGAAGTTGTAGCTTTTGGAGAGCGTTTCCCTCTAGGCACCATTTTTTCTTCCATGCCAGCCATTATTTACTTCGGGGGGGGGGGGACTAATACCCCAGAAAGCCTTTTTAAAATGCCGCTTCAAAAAGAGTTCCACATCACTTGAGTCCCATATGCAGCGTCAGTCATCACAGCCCTCCGCTTTCTGGTCTTTTAAGAGTAAAAAGTGTGGTTGGGGGACTTTCCCTCCCCCTTCTCCGCTTTGTATCAGGGCTGCCTGATGCTTGTTTGTCCAGTTGAGTGGACCCGCTAACTCACATTTAATGCAGGATGTGCCGCAGGTAGGAGTGTTTCATTTCTCTGCCGTATTCTCTGCTCGCCAGCCAGTGAGCCACATTTGTTGCCTTAGGCTCCATGGCGACAGGACCTTATGGGACAAAGAGGCGTCTCAATCTTGGCTGCTGCCTTGTGAGGGGTGCCTCTCACACCTCAGGCTGGGAGCCCCCTTCAAGGGCTCCGGGGGTGGACCAGAATCCAGCCAATACCCCTTCCGTTCGCCGGGGTTGCAGGTCGCTCCATGCGGAGCTCCGCTGGAGCGTGCCCACCATCAAGCCGCCAAAACCAGAAGTCCCAAACTTACATGTTTTCTTAAGCATCAGGCAAAGGGCATTTTTATTCTTCCAAGTGTTTTAGTCTCCTTTGAGTTTATTTTCAAGGTAACATCCTTGCTATATATGTTTTTATGCTGAAGTTTTAGGGTCATGTTAGTGATTTAGGATAGTTATTATCTTATCTTTTTCTGACTTGTAATTAGTTGTTGATGCTTTTTAGTTTGTCTCTGTTTTCAGCCCTCGTGAAGCTGTGATTTAGAAATGTTAACAGTGTTCTTTATTACACTTCGAGCTGCCTTGATTATAATTTGCAGAGAGAAAGGCTATAATAAGTAAATAACTAAATTTTTGAATTCACATATAACCGCATGTAACTATAGAGTATCCCTTGATCACTAAACTGAAACTAATCCAGAAACTCCAGCTAGTGCAAAACGCGGCAGCACACCAGTACTGTGCCAGTTGCACTGGTACCAGTTGATTACCGGATTCATTTCAAGGCGTTAGTATTGGCCTTTAAAGCACTATGTGGCCTGGGACTGACATATCTAGGGGACTGCCTCTCCCCCTATGTGCCCTGGAGAGCTTTGCGCTTGGCGGACCATCGTTTACTGGTTGTCCCTAGACAAAGGACATCCGCTTAGCCTTGACCGGGGCCAGGGCTTTTTCTGAGTTCAGGGCCCTGCGAGACCTATTATAGTTTCACCGGATCTGCAAAACAGAACTGTTCCGCCAGGCCTTTGGTTGAGGCGGCAGACACCCAATTATTTGGTCTCCCTTGCTGAAGCTTTCCAGCTATATGCAGCCCAGATTAATCTCTACTGCTTCCTGGTGCATGGCCTAGTTTCTTCTAGCTATTCAGGAGTGTTCAACCTTATGAATTTATTGCATTATCTTCCTATTGAATTGTTTTAATTGTTTGTTACAATTGTTTTTAATGGTTTTATAACTTTACTGTTGTGACCCGCCCTGAGCCCGCTTGCAGAAAGGACGAGGATATAAATGGAAATCAATCAATAAATAAAACATTAACTGCATATATTTTAGCTTTCTGCCCCTTTTATTTTTCACCTTATTTGACTGTTACTATGTTTCTTGTTATCCTGAAAGACACTTGCCTAACACTGCAATCCTAAGCAAAGTTACAGTATTTAAAATCCATTGAAGTAAAATGAGGTTAGAAGGGTGTAACTCTGCTGAAAATGGCCCCGGATGTCTCATAACACAGCTCAGATTCTTCTCCTATTCTATGTTTCATTGCAGAGTTATAGCTCCAATATACACTAACTACAGGACAGGCCACAGTTTTGGTTTTTGCAGTAGACAAAGTGATTTTAAACATACATTATAATTCATGCAACCAGTTTTTTAAACAATTGAATTTGTTTTGTTTTTTTAGTTTCAGATAAGTATACCTTGTACTTGTATAAAAAAGTGTGAGTCCAGTGGCGCCTTTAGTTTTATTCATGGTATAAGCTTTTGTGTTCAAGCACACTTCCTCAAATACAGTGGAACAGAACCTCCTCCGCCATTTATAGGGGGTGGGGTTGTTGTCAAGAAGGGCTATTTAGAGTCCAGATGCATAAGTACCGGGTGGTTATAGCTGAGATTGGATGTAAGAAAGATCTGTGAATGGCAGTAAATTAGCATACAAATACAGGAGTTAAGAAACAGATGTGGGATGAGGTTTGAGTCCAGTGTCACCTACAAGACAAATAAAGTTTAATTCTTGGTACTTATGTAAGTTACAGATGCTGTTAAATGAGAAGCATTATTCTGCAATGGAGCACGCTGTCATTTGAGGTGCTCCTTTTTGTTCACAGCCCCGTGACTCCTGTCTTCTTGTTACTCTGCTTTCCCTTTTTTTTGAATATTTTTTATTGATTTTCTATACCTACATCCAACTAAAAACACTACAATACCTAAAAAACTAAAAACCTACTCAACCCTAAGGTATACAGAAGTCAGAACTGTATTCTGGTATGTTATTCTTGCTATAAACTGTTCAAGAAAGTGTTAAAAATACAGGCTTCAAAATGTTAATAATTCTATCTTAACAGTTTAAGAAATACATGGATGGCTGAAATTCAAAATGGGATACACAAACATATATGACTTTCAACAAAAACAGCTTATTTTTCTATGTGCTTTCTCTTCTTCTTTTCTCTCTGGGGTTTTGGTGCTGCTGCCTCCAAAGCTGAATCTGACCCTTCTTCTTCTGAACTTTTACTTCCAGATGCGTCCGAGCTTTCCAGTCCATAAATGCTCTCTTGAAGATCTAAAGAGTCCTCTGTTTGGTGCTTTATCTTTTCCTTCTTTGCAATAGTCCAAAAATTTCTTTACCTTTGCAGCTGAACCAATTCTTTGCTTCTTGTCTTTATAGTTAAATACCAAACCTTCAGGAGTGAGCTATTGATACATGATGCCCTCTGTTTGGAGAAACTTAGTTAAAATTTTGTAAGGTTTCCTCTTCTTCCTGATTTCAAATGGAATGTCCTTAACACTTTAATGTCCTCTTCTTGGATCTTCAGGACATTTCTATTTGTGGCCTTGAGCACCACGTCTCTAGTTGATTTTTTGGAAAACCTCACCATAACTTCTCCAGGCAGATTTTTCTTTACAAATTCTATAGGCCATATCCAGATCGCTTTGTAGTTGATCCGCTTGAAAATCTGTCATTGGAGCCAAAGCATCACTCAGGATCTTTTTAAGGTTTTCACCTTTTTGTTCAGGAATGCCTTGAAATCTCGAAAAGAAAGAAGATCTCTCCATCTGAAGTTTCAAAAGATTATTTTGGTCGGAAATCCTTTCTTTTTCCATCATGTCCAGCCTTAAATCAGTCTTTTCTACTTTGGTTTTAACTTCTGCCAATGCTTTAGCTGTCTGGTCGGACCTCTTGCTTGAATCTGCAGCTTGTTGCTGCAAAGTATCCAGTTTAGAATTCACAGCATTCAGTTGATCCATCAGAGGTTGCAAAGCTATTGCCAAAGCTGCAGTTAGGTCTGTACTGGTCTCAGACTTTGTAGCCGGAAGCATAGATGGAGCTTTAGGAGAAGGTCAGGGTTTCACCGCCATCTTTTCTCCCCGTCCAGTCATTGCTTTTTGTTTACATTAATGGAGAGTTCCCAAAAGTTAGTCAAAAGTCTTTCTTTTTCAGTTATACAAGCTAGATTAGTCCCGTTTGTTCTTCAGCCGCTCCACAACCATGCAGATTCTCTGTAGCACTGTTTCTTTAAGAGGAGGTGGGGGGGATTTAAACTTCAAACCCCCCTTCGCTTGGAGCTCACAGCAGATAATCTTCACATGGATCATTCACTTACAGTTTCGCCGTGCATTCCAGGTAAGGGAATCTTTTCTTGCTGCCTGCTGACTCCTGCAGCCGTCCGGTGTGCGCTCATGTGTGCCCGGAGGCTCTGCAGCTGCCGAACCTACAGAGGCAAAGGGGAGCCTTGATCCTGAGATCACCATCTCCGGGAGAGGCTGCCCCTCATGCCTCAGGCAGGGTCCCCTTACAAGGGTCCCTGGGGGTCCGAAACCAGTTCGGCACCCCTTCAAACCACCGAGTCCGGGTCGCATCTCCCAGAGCTATGGGAGATTGCGCCCGCCATTGAGCTAGCCGAAACTCTGCTTTCCCTTGACTTAGGGTTGCCAGCCTCCAGGTGGGTCCTGGGCATCTCCCGCTTTTACAACTGATCTCCAGCTGTCAGAGGTCAGCCCCCCTGGATAAAATGGCTGCTTTGAAGGGTGGACTCTATGGCATTGTACCCTACTGAGGCCCCTCCCCTCCCCAAATCCCACCCTCTTCTGGATCTACCCCGAAAGTTTCCAGGTATTTTCCAACCCTTGACTTCCTCCTGACCTTTTGGGAAACTCCCATTGCAGCCATCCTCAGAACAGTTCTTGCAACTGTAGTCCTTTACAGCACCTATCCTGTCAATGTGGATCACTTTCGTTGCCCTGTTCCCCATCAGAGTAGAACCCTTTCTGTGGGAAAAGGTGAGCAGGCATAAAATAGAGATGTAATGTGTGATCGAAGGAAATATAGTAGTCTAGATGGCTGTCAGGTTTTCGATTCTTCACTTTCTGTAGCTAGTTTCCTCAGTGTGGGAACTGCTATAGCAGAAGTAGCAGAGCTCAAGCTGCACAGTGTGGCTCTCCCCTCAAGGTGGGGACCTTCTTTGGCTTATGACCTTACCCATTTTTAAAACTTTCTTTTTGTAGATCGTGCTGGAAGCATTAGCACTCTTGACTCTCTAGACTTCGCAAGGTACTCAGATGATGGAAACAGGGAGACAGACGAGCGGGTGGCTGGTAAGTAAAATTTCAGATCAGAGAAAAACTGAATGATATTAGTTATTCCTCCCCAATACATCCTACTCTTAATGCTTTAAAGATGTTTTGCGTGGCCATTCAAATTGGTAATATTTTCTGATACCCTTCTGTAATGGCAAGAAACAAGTACGGTTTTTAAAATCTCCCACTGAGACAATTATGGCTCTTCTTTCACTGACAATTCTCACAAAACAGAAACAGCAGAAGTCGTACGGATGGGTAGTGCCACCCCTAGTCCTTGAAGGGGCTAAAGTCCATGTGTTGTATCCTGGCAGAATAAACTTTCCCACCTCCCACTTTCTTGCTGCAGCCTGCTGCGCTCCCTGAATTACAGCTACACTGGGAGTCAGTGGACCCCCAAGTACAGCATGGGGTACCGGGAGTGTGTGTGGAAATCTCATGTGAGTGGGTGAAGGCTTAGGATCCAGCCCCTTTATAAATAAGAACAATTAGAATGACATTACAGTGTGTTTTATGTTAAATGGTTTTGAGCGATCGGGATAAATCCCACCAGTGGCGTGAGGTATAACTTAATAGAATTTTGAATTAATCTTCCTGCAATTCCTGAATTCAGTTTTGTGAAACTCTGAATTAGAAATTCACTTCAAGTGTGTTAGTGTCAGACCAATAATTGATTCAGAAACCTGTAGACTGCCTAATGGGGTCAGCTCAGCAGTACAGAACACAGCCGTGCCCCTGAACGGTACCAGCACTGAAATAGCTGCTATCTGCTTTACTTCAGGCTTTATGGCCTCAAGAGCTTCACGTTCAGAAGAGTCGTAAAAATGATGAAAGGGTTTTGTCGCTCTTAATAGCTGCGATAAGCAAGTTTGTGTGCTAGTTTGGTCACATTGTAGGCTAATCTGACCACTGATCAATTGGAAGAAAACCCACGTGTTGAGCCAGTCTGCACAAAAGACACCTGGGGATATTCATCCCAAACTGTTTCTGAGTATTTTGTTCTGGTTTTTAACCCGCTATTGCAAGCTCAAGAGAAAACACTGATTTTTTTTTGTTATTTTGCTTATATATGATCAAAGTATTTAAAAAGTTCTGTGAGCTACATTAACTTTGCATGTTGCATTGTGGTTTTGGTCTGGAGTTCAGCAGGACATCTTCTCTGAGCATGTAATAGTTTGGTATTCCTGGCCATTCAGTTAAATGTCTCCTTAGCCTTTAAAACTTCAAAAATGTTCTTAAGACCATGTATTTAGTATCTCCTCCCCTCCATGACCAAATTCCATGGTATGGAAAGTTTCAGTGCCTTCATTCATAAATGTGAGATAGCTGAAGCTCTAAAATTTCTGGCAAGCTCCTTGACATTAGATTGTGAATGCTGGGAAGTCAGACACAATCTGTTTTGGTAACCTGAATTCCATAAAAAATTATGTGCATACTGCATATTTGGTCTTCAGCAGAAAATTGAGGAAGCATTTGAATAAATTTTATTTGGAAAAGAGCCAGAGGTTTTAATATAAAACTGGTTTTCAAAAAGCCATTTAGCACACAGATTAAGATCTTCAGCAAACGTTTTTTGTTTATTCATATTTCCATGTAAATACCCTCTTGCCACTTCTGTTGCTTCTGTAACCAACAAACTTCTGACGCAGCATTTCAACCAAAAATAGAAATCCTGTCCATAAGCTGTATTCAGATGTCTCTAATGAGCTCCCCACGACATGTGCAGAGCTGAGACGCAAGACTTTCCAGGCTTAGTGAATCTTTGACCTGACCACAGTTTGGTAGGACATCTGTATCCATGTGTTTCAGCCCACCTGACATTTGTTTCGGACCCATAAAATGCTATTTTAAACCGAGACACGAATTCGTATTTGTTGGAGCACTGACTTTAGATGTTCCACCCAATAGTGGTCTGATGGCCGAAATTCTAAACATGGATGCTTTCAATTTCAGCTCCACGTGCAAGGGTAGTGGAAAAAGGTGTTTGCAGTCACAAGAATCAAACCAGACTCGAGTTCATCAAGAACGAAATAAAGAGATGTCTTTAATACACTTGGGTAGAAAAAACACCAACTTCCAGTTCCTGGTTATTGCCAATATGCTTTGACTGCCCCTTGCTCTGAATATATCGTATGTATAAGCCAGTTTGGTGTAGTGTTTAAGTGTGCGGACTCTAATCTGGGAGAACCGGGTTTGATTCCCCACTCCTCCACTTGCACCTGGCTGGATGGCCTTGGGCAAGCCATAGCTCTGTACCAGCTGTTCTCTCAAGGACAATTGTCTCTGAGTTCTCTCAGCCCCACCTACCTCACAGGGTGTCTGTTGTGGGGAGGGGAAGGGGAAGGAGTTTGTAAGCCGCTCTGAGACTCCAAGGGAGTGAAGGGCGGGGTATAAATCTAATCTCTTCTTCTTCTCAGTGTAGCATTCCCTGAATTCAACAGCACCCTGCCTCATACTCTCAACACAGGATTTGTTCTCAAAGCGTTCACAAATATATAAATGATCGCCGCTTTTTCTGCTCCTCTTGGCTTCTCCCAAAAAAAGTTGCTTTGCAGTTACTTCTAGCACTGCTAAGCTTTCAAAGATTACCACAAAAGGATGCCTACTGCCAAGAAATTTAAGTGCTTCAAGTATGCCTTGCTACGGGAGCGTTCCTTGTGCTGTAAATTTCAGAGGTGGTTGCTGTGTTAACCTCTGTGATGCAGGAAAAACAAGAGTTCTGCCACACCTTGAACACTTAACGAATATGTTGTTGCAAAAGCTTTTGTGAACTACACCCCACTTCAGACGTATGATGTGTTTTTGAGGTGTGACAAAACTTATTTTTTTTACTTCTAAAGTCAGGGCTGCTGCCAAACCCATAAGAGCAGTTATAGAGCCTCAGTCTTCATTCAAAGCGCAGTTTGCTTTCGCTGCGACTTCTTTTACCAAAAGAAATTACAACAGCTCCTGCTTTGGAAATAAAAACGTTGAGTCTGTTTTTCTTCAGAGCTTTTGTTTTTATTACCACCGTACGCCAACTTTGCAATAATTTAGAGGCCACTAGGTGCTTGGGAGATGTTAGGATGTCAAAAGAGAAACCATGCAGCAGAGTAAACTGTTTTAACGGGAAAACCAAGTTACAGTCACAAATGGCTGTTCACTGTGTTCAAGTCTTAACAGGCCCTAAAAATAGTTTGCTGTCTGACACGGGTTGGTATAATATGGTTTTTCTGGCTCTCTGTGCCCTCAGTGATATGTCTTGCTTCAGTTTCCTCAGTGGAGTTTCTGACCTTCTCTACAGCTTGTGTTCTTGCCGATTTTTTTTTAAACATTTTTATCATCCTGTTGCAGGGCATTTCTGATCTGCAATTGTTCTGTAGCCCGACACGTTTATAACTTTTAAGTGAAGAACTGCCCATTATTCTTAAATTAACCTACTCTAAATTAAATTATTGAATTGGGTATTTGTAGGCCAAAAGGTTTTCACCAAATTACCCTGGAGCTGGCACCTTTCATGGAATATCTGTTAACAGAGAAAGTGTCCTATCCCTGTGGTTGTCAGACTTTGTTGCACAGAAATATTTGCAGATCAGCATTGCTGACTACTACAGAATTTTTCCACATTTTTTCATCAGATCCTCAGTTGTGCTTTTGTATCTCTGCAGTAAAATTCTGTGCATCAAACAATTTACTTCCATGTAGTAGATGTGATGTACTCTAGCTACCCCGTTCTGTTTTTGAACAAGGAAAAAATGCAAACTGAGTGAATCTCTTTTCCATACACTCATGACCAAAAAGACTGTTCTCAGGGAAAGGGAGTTTTCTGCAGATGTTTTCCAAAGATTACACAGTCCTTACAATTTAGCTGATCTCTTCAAACACACTGTTTGCATCATGATCTGAAGCTGAGTCTCTTAGGATATTCTAACATCAAGATGTTCTGTAATTCCCTGAAAAATAAGTAGATTTCCCTTTGTGGCTTCATGGTGACACTGTTTAAGGTCTGTAATCTGGTTGCCTGTTTACCTCAACCCATGAATTAACCCTTTCGCTATGTTTGTATGGGGCCATTTGAGGGTTGAATTCAATTAATTTTCTATAAATTTCTGCCTGTTGCAGGAAAAAAATACAATCCATCAATGTTAAATCACAACTTGCCTAAAGAGTGTAGACAAATAGTTTAGTTCGAAGAAAAAACTGAGCCATTTCTAAATAGGGCTGCCAAGTCAGCCTGGGGGGCGGGGGATCCCCCGCTACAGGGGTTCCCGATCCGCCGGCCGAACCCCACCCCAAAGTCGTCCTGCCAGGACGACTTTCCCCAATGTAATGACGTCACCTGGAAGTGACGTCATCACTTTGGGGGCGTTGCCAGGGCGATGCTCTGGCAATGCCCCAACATGGTGACGTCACTTCCGGGTGACGTCACCAGGCGTGCACGCTTTGCGCATGCGCCGAGGGAGCTCCCGGGCCAAGGAGGACTCCTCCCCGCCATTAGGTAAGTAGGACTTGGCAACCCTATTTCTAAAGGTGGCAGTGGCGGGATGAGGAGCCCTTGATTCCCCCAGTAAGCTGCTCCACACAAGTAGCATTGTGCAGAATAGTAGCCGCCCCATCAAGTGATTTTAAAATGGCCTCCAATATAGTAGCAGCCACATGCACGCTGTTCCTCTTGAGGAGACCCTGTAACTGCTGGTGCTTCCATTCCGTTTACAAGATCTGCAGCTTAATCAGGTGTGCCCTTAGAGCAAGACACTCTCATAGAGCTTCACCCTTTCTTATTTTTAACTTTTTGACTTTTCAACATTGATATGCGTTAATGCTTTGTGGGGAACTTTCCAAACGAAGTAGAGAAGGTAACAGTGTTTTGCTAAAACTGATCGCATTCCTTGTCAGACCGGTTAAGTCATGAAGATCAGATTCTAATTATGGAAAACGTTCACCAGTTTGCTTCAGTCTAACTCTGCTGCATGCGTTCATGAGTTCCATAAAGATTGCATGCTCTGTCTTTAATACAAATTGTATTTTATTTTCATACCCATCCTTGCTTTTTTATATTTCATTTTTTGTTTCCCTATTCTTGGTTGGATGCCTGTATATGTTTAATCCAAATCCTTGTCCAGTCCTGGAGTTTGAACTGCGGAAAGCAAAGGAGACCATTCAGGCCCTCCGAGCCAACCTGACACAGGCTGCAGGTGGTGTACATAAACCTTTTCCTTAGTATTTGTATTTTGACAAAATAG
The DNA here is from genome assembly GCA_029233225.1 of Lepidodactylus listeri. Classification (NCBI taxonomy): domain Eukaryota; kingdom Metazoa; phylum Chordata; class Lepidosauria; order Squamata; family Gekkonidae; genus Lepidodactylus; species Lepidodactylus listeri. Next base: position 107,896,728 of record JARCFY010000006.1, on the reverse strand, counting down.
CAGAGGCTGGAGCCTTATGAAACGGAGAATAATACCTTTTGTGTATTGCCATTTGCAGAAAATGAAGTTCCTTTGCAGGAACGGAGAAATTACAAATCAAGTCCTGAAATTCAGGTAGGTAACTACAGAGGCTTTGTTTGTTGTTACCTAACGTTAGTTTTACAGTTAGTCACTCACCTCTAGGCAAGTGCATTTCTGATCACGCCTTTCGAAACGGCTCTGTAATTCATAGGTGTACGTGATTGAGCAGTTCTAACAGTTTATGTAGGCTGGCAAACATTTATACTTATCTTCGTTGCTGTCCTAAAATCTGTGGATCGTAATAAAATGGGGAGCAACATTCAATAAACATGTAATAATTGTTTGTTCTTTTTCCTAGGAACCAATTAAACCTCTTGAAAAAAGAGCTCTAAACTTCTTAGTCAATGAATTTTTATTAAAAAATGGTTACAAGCTTACTTCAATAACTTTTTCAGATGAAAACGATGATCAGGTGAGGTTGCATATTGACTTTTATAGCTGAAGTTCTTAGGTGTTCATTTTTATGGCTGTTTTCTGACATTACTTCCAATGATTTACTTCTTCCCTTTTTCAAGATTGCCTAATTAGAATACCAGTTTTGTGGGAGAAATGGAGGCAGGGTTATTTTCCTGGTCATAGTAGGAAACAAAAAAACATAACCAAGTTCTTTATTGGCAGAAGAGCAGTAGGATGCCCATACCAGCAATCAACATGGCGGCCTCTTTGGACCCTAGGAGTATAGAATGATGTTACTGTCCCAAGTTATAATGCTATGGAAACGATTAGTTGGCTATGGGCTGCGAGTGTGAGAAAATCTTACTAATAAGTTCTAGTTTAGTACTTCCAAGAGGGTAGCTCTGGGGGAAATGGAATTTTGGTAAAATCTAATTCCATAAGATCTTGATGAATGAGGCAGCAGAGACTGAAGAGCCATCCTTAGGTTACTGAAAACAAAAGTGCCCTCGTAACGAAGTCTGGAATCTGTAGCTTATTATACATATGATATTTTACGGAAATACCTTAAACATCTATACACCTCCAATGCATCTATACACCTCCTCACTATTTAACAGAACCATATCGATCTCCAAGCTAGTTTAGGATAAGAAAACTTGTCCAGAGTTAGTTTGTCTTATGGGGCTCCATTTTCATTCAGTATATTTGCATGATCTGTTCTTTTAGTAATAATTCTGTGGAGCACATTGACTCTCTTGGGACTTCCTTCCTTCCTTCCTTCCTTTTTTGCTGTAATACAGCCGTATTTGTCCTTCAGATCTATATATCGAATAGCCAAGGCACCCTCTGCATGTGGATATCTAAATCCGCACATCAAGGGCACCCAGGGAGCAAAGAGATTTTCCTGCAAATTTGGGGCAATCCCTAAATGTGCAGAAAAATATGAAATCTATAAAAAAAACTATAGGGGTGATGCTTAAATCACCCCAAAAGTAAAGAGTGTTCCCTGCACATGCACAGAGAATGCTCTGAGAACTGCCTTGCTGTCGTTGCCGCCGCTACTGCTGGGGGGGGGGGGCGGGAGAAGGCTTGGCGGGCCGACAGCTGTGAGCTGCTCAGCCCTCACCTCCACCACTGCTAGGGGAGAGGGGGGAGAAGTCTCAGCGGGCTGAGCTCAGGCCTCGCCACCTGTGCTAGGGGGGAGAAGGCTTGGCAGGCCGGTGGCTGTGAGCTGCTCAGCCCTCGCCGCCGCTGGGGGGGGAGGGAGAAGGCTTGGCGGGCCGGCCAGGTCTCGCTGCCGCCACTGCTAGGGGGGAGGGAGAAGGCTTGACGGGCCAAGCTCAGGCCTCGCTGCCGGTGCTGGGGGGGGGAAAGGCTCGGTGGGCCCGGCAGCTGGGAGCCGCACGGGCCTCACTGTCACTGCTGTGGGGTGTGGGGGGAAAGAGAGCTTGGCAGGGACAGGGAAGAAGGCTCACCTGTGGTGGCTTTCTCCTCTGTGTGGAGCTCCCCCCCCCCCCACGGGTATCACAGGTCCCCACTTCTTGTAATTGTTATATTCTATAAGAATTTAGTTTTACTGCCTTCATACAGGCATATCTCAGTTACTTAAGAACAGCCTTTCTGGATTTCTGAGGGCATATCGCCTTTTTATGGCACATTGTTCTCATCCCATCTGATCCCAGCGTGACTTTTTTCTCTGGGTCTGCTGATGGCTAAACAGCTAAGGAACGGGTGGTTTTCCTCCCTGGTTTGAGGCATCCATTGTGTGCTGAATGCTCACAGTAGGGTTTGGATATTTATAAATAATTAGCAGAAGAGAAAAATTATTAAATGCCCTCAGGAGATGGCGGAACATCCTTCTAATAGCTTCTTTATGAAACCACCATTGTCTCTGTCTTGGATTTCACAATCTGGACCTGCGCCATTTTTTTCTTAGTGATCAGTTTCCTCATTCTGCCATGAATTTAAGTTTTGTTTGGTTTGTTGGGTGTTGGGTGTTGGGCCAAGTTTATTACTCTAGACAAATAAATTTTCTAGTCGTAAATCCAAAGCACGTGAAGGCTTGACACAGAGAAACTGAGCTGGCTGTTAGTTAGAAACCATTTACTGCTGTGAGGCCGAAGTTCTGTTAGTGTCCATGAGAAGAACCATTAACAGGAAGAGCAATGTAAACATTCTGCTTTTGCCTTTCCAAAGGATTTTGAGCTGTGGGATGATGTGGGACTGAACATTCCAAAGCCTCCAGACTTGCTACAGCTCTACCGTGATTTTGGGAACCACCAAATATCTGCAAAAGATGTTTTGGATATAGCCGTTGGCACAGAGGAGGACGAATTAGATGCCACCACTCCTATCCTGGAGAGCATTCCCCTGTTTGGAACGCCACAGTCAATAGAGGTAGCAAAATGTAATTCGCTTTTCCATATCTAAAGCCTGCTGCCCAGAATATTGTACAGCAAGTTATGTTTTTTCTCTGTCTTTTCTCTTGTTTAGCAATGTGTAATGGTGCAGAAATTGGAAGATCAAATTAATGCATTAAGCACGGAGAAATGGTCTCTGATGGAACAGATACAAAGGCTTGAAAGGTGTGTACTGTGACACTGTAGCTTGTGAGCTTTTTTTGTATTCAATGAAAATGCAGTCGATAAAATAGATGGATCACTAGATATTCGGTAGTTTCCTTAATTAACAGTGCATTTTGATCATTTAGGTCGGCCTCTTGATTTTCGTGGGAAATGTTGGCCACGCCAAATGTTCTCAGGATTATGTGCTAGGAATGCACTGGAAAGAATAGGTCTTGTGCTAGACCACGTGCCTTCCTCCTATCACTGTTCTTAGTTGCTGTTTTCAGAGGAAGGGATGCTGTAGTGCCTAGAGCGGATGTCAGTGGTGGGGAGTGCTGGGGCTTGGAATGTGGCAAGGTATTTAATTAAATATCAGTGTTGTTGTTGGTTTTTGTGGAAGGTAACACCTCCCCTTTCAGTTTAATTCCTTCCGATTACTTTTCATCCAACTTAACAGTAGCATTTTTAAGATTCTTATAACTCTTTTTGTTTGTTAAATATTCAAACTCAATGAAAAGTTGACGTGTTGCTGCTACTGTTGGCTGCTTAGTGTGGATAACCGGGGGTTACTTCATGTTCCTAGACAGACTGGCATCAGTCAGGTCTCCTCTTTCACCATGTTTGAACTACTCGCACACACAGTATTCTAATACTGCATGTGTGGGGGAGGGTATAACACGTAGGACTCAACAACCTGTTTCAGTCCGACCAGGTCATGGGGTGGAGACAGCACTGGTCGCCCTCATGGACAACCTCCGGCAGCATCTGGATCGGGGCGGTACGGCGGTGCTGGTGTTGTTAGATCTGTCTGGTGACCACCAGAAATAGGGCCTTCTCAGTGGCGGCTCCCTACTGGTGGAACAAGCTCCCGGAAGATATCAGGGCCCTGTGGGACCTTTTGCAGTTCCGCAGGGCCTGCAAGACAGCTCTTCCACCAGGCTTTTGGGGCCGCCACTGGGGGAAATGGCTACAGGTAAGTGGCCAGTTGAAGTATTGGCCCGGTACATCTGCAGGTGGTAGCTTCCTGGCCATGGGGCTGTAGTTGCTGTCCTGGTGTTGGATTTTGAATTTGCCGCCATTTTTAGTGGGTTCTGTGGTTTTATTGTAATTAGTTATTATCTGAAAATTTTGTATGTTACTGATTTTAATGCTGTGAGCCACCTAGAGCCGCTTTGTGCTGGCTAGGCGGGATATAAGTCTAAATAAATAAACATTCCAAAGCCTCCTAACCATGGGGTGGATATGACATTTTTATGGATTACTTGTAAAACATCAAGCTTGTCAATTTCTGAGTTGACTTCAGAGGATGCAGTAATGTTACTTGCCTACTTACTGGCGATTTGTGATGTTAAGAGGAGTCCACAGAGCTTTCTTCCGAAGCCTTCAAATCCTCCTTAGGTTCCCACCTTGTAAAATAGTCTGCATAAATGCTCTGTGACACATTTTTGGGAAATGCTGCTGATACGCTCTAAAGCAGTGATTAATTACTGCAGGGGACTTATTCTTTACTAGTGTTTCATACAACAATCTCCTGTTTAGTAGGGGAAGCTACAACCAACTCTCTTGTTTCCCTCTTACAGTGAAATAGACTACTTAAGGAAGGAAAAACCTGTGATTCCAGTAATATGCGATTTGGTCCCGTCATCTTCAGCTCAAGTGCCTCTCACATTCCCTGATGATAATGGAAGATATTTGGATATCAAGAGTTCTGCCACTGACAGTGACCATGGGGAAACTGAAGAGGAAAGGCTTTTCACAGGAACTGAACCTGAGTCCAGACTTCCTAAAGATAACACTAGAAGTTGTCTCCCTAATAAGGAGAGAGAGAAACTTCCATCTTGTTCCCCGTCCATTAAAGCTGCCGTACACTTTGATAAACCCAATAGGTTAGTGTGTCTTCAAAAAATCTCGCCTTTAGAATAAGGATACCAGTTTTGATTCTTGGAATGGCTTTAACACTTACTCTGTACAAGGCATTTAACAATGCATGGGCAACCCATATTTATTGCATAGTCTTCAACAAAAGATTAATTTTTCTTTTGGGGTGCGGAAGCTCAACAGCCCCTTTGAGACATAAAAATGCTACCATGCTGGAGGTCTTAAGGAAGTGAGAAGTTTTATAGAGCTAACAGAACTTCTGCTACCTAACTAGGAAATACTAATCTAGCCTGTCCGGCTTCTGCATTGTATAAACCAGCTTTCTCATATTCATAATGTTTAAACTCTGTCTGAACTAGCTATTCAGTACAGCTGGGCTCTTCAAAGTGTAAAAAGCTAATTTCTTTGGTAGCAGGAGCTGTGGTAGCAGACGTTGTAAGCTTACTGCAAGGACAGTTCTTTCTCGATCTGCAACTACTATAGGCCTGTGTGCACAACATGGGCAGAAGGCAGTGTGCGTAGAGGGGGAGCACAGCTCTCCGTATGACATGGGTGGAGGACAACATGCATGGGACAGCCCTGTCCTACGTGCCATTTCTACACCATGGATATATAGACTAAATACACATTCCTCGTTGACCGAAAGCGTTGCTTTTCCAGCACTCACAATCACAGGTGTGGAGCCTCACATACATACCGTTTGTGTGCATACAAGCAGAGTGGTAACATTAGACTGAGGATATATAGGTGCACGGGCAGTAATACTTCCCTGATACAGTTGTTGCCTCTTACTCATATTTCACAGGTATAAGACTGTAGCATACTACCAGAGAGCCAGTTTGGAGTAGTGGTTAAGAGCAGCAGACTCTCATCTGGGAAAACTGAGTTTGATTTCCCCACTCCGCCACGTGCGGCCAGCTGGGTGACCTTGGGTCAGTCACAAGTTCTCTCAGAGCTGTTGTCTCAAGAGCAGTTCTCTGAGAGCTCTCCCAGCCCCTCCTACCTCACAGGGTGTCTGTCGTGGGGAGAGGAAGGGAAAGGAGATTGTAAGCTGCTGTGAGACTCCCGAGTGGAGGGCAGGGTATAAATCCAGCTCTTCTTCTTCTTCAATGCGGGGAAGCATTGCTGTGTTCAGATGGCATCGGTCGCTGGTGACTTCACATCCGGGTGCCCCTCGGAGTAGGCTGTCCTTTTCCCCCTGCTACCATTCCCCCTGTCTGCCAAATAGTATCCGGTCTGCTTTGTCTCCTGTCTAGCCCTTACACAAAGAAACATGTGACGGAATTCAGAAACTTGAGCTGAAGAAGCTTCCAGAGAAACATGTTCAAATTGAACTGCATGTAGCATGCTGTCTAAAAAGGCTCCAGTCTGCCGTGTTCTCTTTCAGTGTGTTCCAGTCCTCGCCCATGCCCGGGTACTGCCTTACCAGTTTGGTGTAGTGGTTAAGTGCGCGGACTCTAATCTGGGAGAACCGGGTTTGATTCCCCACTCCTCCACTTGCACCTGGCTGGATGACCTTGGGCAAGCCATAGCTCTGTACCAGCTGTTCCCTCAAGGACAGCTTGGGAAAGAGTTCTCTCAGCCCCACCTACCTCACAGGGTGTCTGTTGTGGGGAGGGGAGGGGAAAAGGAGTTTGTAAGCCGCTCTGAGACTCCAAGTGAGTGAAGGGCGGGGTATAAGTCCAATCTCTTCTTCTTCTTCTTATGTGTTTTCCTTATTCCCACTATTCTTCTTCTTATGTGTTTTCCTTATTCCCACTATCAGTAGTCGTTTACGTGAAGAAATGCAGAGCATGATGATAAGTGCAGAAGGAACTCAGCACGTAGGTGCCGTTTTCACCGACATCCCCACTGCAGCCATAGTGTGTAGTTCTGCCCCTGCGTTATTGGGTCCTTTTGCATAACTGTGACTGGGCCCGCATCAGCCGCTTTTCTGTCCGACCCCCAAGAGGCTGGGTTGGAGCTGCCAGCCCAGCCTCTTAAGCACCTCTTCGAAAGGGCTTTTGGAGCGCTCAGAAAGCCCGGCCCAAGAAGGACGGTTGCAGCTGCTCAAGGGCTCCGACTGGTTGCTCCAATCCTACCTCTTGAGCAAGGCTCTTGTGCATCTCCCTGCCTGTTTGGCAGTGCTTTAGGGGCACTGGGAAGGCAGGGTTGCAGCTGCTTAGGGACAATTCCAGGGTCTTTGTAAAATGGGGCAGACCCTGCCTCTGTCTTGGGCCAGCCCGCTGGACTGTTAGCTTACGGGGCGCCCCAAAGTAAAAAAAGTTTGGATGCTCCTGATGTGGTGTGTATATTTGTCATATCATTTTTTTTTTTACTAAAACAGTTTGTGGGTCTGAAACACGGTTGCTAATAAATCATTAGAAGACTTCAAGGTCCTTGTGTGCATTGAAGATCTTGGGTTTCCTAAGTATATAAACACATGTCACTGAAGGTACAGTGGAGCAATTGCAACAAGGGGCTAAAGCACACAACGGGTTGGATCCTTCAGAATGTTTCCGGCAGTGGTGGTGCTTTTCTGCGGTGCAAATGGCTCCTTTGCTGAAGACATTTGCCAGAACGTCTGCAGTATCCAACCCCAGTACCTTGTGTATCGTTCCATTTGTTTGCGTTTGCCTGGGTAAACAGGTGAGTAGAAATAAGACTCAAACGGTAGCCAGTGCATTTGGACATTTCGGTTCTCATTTTAATCTCAGATAAAGGCACCTTCACACTATAAACTGTCATCTGTTACTGGTATCATCCACAGATAACGCTTCTTCAAAAATAATAGCTGAACGTGTTTTTCTCACTTAAGCCTCAAGATGTGAATGTATTTTGAGCGAGATTTGACAATAAAATCTCATTTTAGAAACTAACACTTTTAAGGGGTGGTAGATATAACAGCAGTTTCCTGAGAACTTCTTTCTGTGTTCTGGAAGTGAGAACAACGTTCCTTGCAGCCGAATACCGAGAAACTGTTTGTCCGTGAAATGTTGCCTAGAAGCATCATGGGGCGGGGGGGGGGGGGGGGCATTTGGGGCTGTAGGGGGAAGTTGGGATCCACAGATGGAAATCCCTTCCAGTGCCCAGAAACTGTTTCCAGCGGATACAAGTCATGTGTCGCTGTGTTGAAGCACAACCATGTTTTGTTATTACCACTTTGCAAATGATTGCGTTGAGTGGTGCGGTACTGATCTTCTTCTAAAGACAAATTTTCTTGATAAGCCTTGAAAGTCTGTTACACACTTTTTCACCGCTAGGAATTTGCGGACCTGCACTCTTCCAAGTAACCAAGGCTTGTTCTCTGGTACAAATCAGGATTTTAAAAAATAACACTTGAATCATGCTAAGATCCAAAAAGCTGCTTTGGAGCTTCTCAGCCTGCTCTTTCGGTAGCTGATTCCCCATGGCCTCCACCGTGCTATTTCTGAAACACAGCAGGGAGCACAGTATCTTATGCAGCTGCGTGACAAATCGTAAGCAGAAGGAGTGAAGAAGGAAACACAGTTGCATGCAGGATGCGCCTCTTTGGCCCCAGAACGTGAGTTTGGATTCCATGGATCTGTTCTACTTGCAGTGGCGCTTACCTCTGGTAAAAGGAGCCCTTGTCTGATGCAAGACACTCAGAAATGTGTCTTGTATCTAGGGGGGGAAATCTACTGCCAGAGGAAAGTACCTCTGTTAGCAGAATGGATTTGTGGGATCCCACCTCATCTGTAGCATCACCTAAGCGTTACACAGTAGCTGCTAAGACTGCCACCTAACCTAATATTGTCATATATTGTGTTAAGAGACCTTCCGGTAATGTACACAGTACAAGCATATGGATGCAGTTATCTTGAAATGAAAAGGTTTGTCCCATGACCTTAGATCAGGGGTGGCCAACCTTGCTTAACGTAAGAGCCACATAGAATAAACGTCAGATGTCTGAGAGCCGCAAGACAGGAACAAATATCACACACACGTTTTTATTTTTAAAAATATGCAAATTTGCTTTTTATTAACGTTAAATGGGACTGCCAAAAATAAAAACAAACGAGGAAAACCAGTTATTGATAATGATATTACTTGTTTGCTAATGATATTGAGAGAGATGGAAAGAAAGAATTAAAGAAGTGGAAAGAAAGAGAGAGAGAGAGAAACTAGTAAAGCAAATAGATGGGAGGGAGGAGGGAAGGAAGGAAGGGAGAAAAAGCATGCCTCCCCTTTGCTTCCCCAGCCGCCCTGCCAGGAGCCGCACAATATATGTGAAAGAGCCGCATGTGGCTCCCGAGCCACAGGTTGGCCACCCCTGCCTTAGATGAAGTCACGCACCCCTTTTCTCTGCTTTCAGTATTGCCGTGGCAAAGTTGACAAAGGCATAGAGTGGGAAAGAACATTTTCCAGTGTTTCATTTTTCTGTAGAAAGTTACCGTATTTTTCGCTCCACAAGTCGCACTTTTCCTCCCCAAAAAAGTGGGGGGGAAAGTATGTGCGTCTTATGGAGTGAATATGGAGCTTTTCTTACCTGTAACAGGGCTCTTTCTTCAGCAGGAACGCCGGGGAACGCCATTCAGGCTGGCATTCCAGCCTTCCCCGCCCCTCCCTGCTGGGCCTGAGCTGTTAAGACTTAAAAGGGAAATGGCAGGAAAAACCCCACCAGGCTAAGTACTCTTTCCCTTTAAGTGATTTTCCCCTTTAAGACAGCCAGCAGCAGAAAGCCCCGCCCACAGATTAAGCTCCGTGGCTACTTTGCACAGAAAGGCCTGGCTTTGCATGGCATGCCGACGTCTCTTTTCTTTCTCTATCTTCCTTCCTTCCTTTCCTTTTTTCTGTCTGTCTTTCTGTCTCTCTTTCTGTCCCCACCTTTCTTCCTTTCTCTTTCTCTCTCTCTCTCTCTCCTCCTCCTTCCTTCCTTTATCTCTCTCTCTCTCTCTCTTTCTTTCTGTTTCATTTTTTCCTGTTTTCCTCCTCTAAAAACAAGGTGCGTCTTATGATCAGGTGCGTCTAATGGAGCAAAAAATACAGTATACCATTTCTGAAGTTTCATAGTTTTATAAAACTTACAATGATTAATGGGTGCCATTCCCAATGAAATATTAGGCAAGCGGGTAAATACCCCTCAGAAATATAGGAGAGTGTGCACGTATGTTTTACTGGTTTGTAAACGGGGGGAGCCAGAAATACATATAATCATCAGAATTTGAAAATATTACAGTCTGAATCCACCTAACTGGCTATGAAGCTCAAATCACAACCAAAACAGTTATTTATGTGTTGCCTCGCCTCTCACAAGGTGGAAGGAGTGTTGCGATCACCTGTCCAATTTGGAACGAACAAGTGATCTTGTACAGAGTGACGTTGCAATAGAGGCGGCAGTCTTGTCCTAAGCAGAATTTACGCCCTTCTAAACCCATTGACTCAAATGGTGTTAGGGGTGCACCTGTGATTAGGATGGCACTGCCAGCAACCTTCACAGAAGAGTTAAATCCTGTTGAAACAGATGAGTGGCAAGCAAGTCTACAACTTCGCATGGTTCTTTGTGTGTGCTGTAATTAACTTTCAGTGCCTTTCTCTTCCTCTTAATTTCAAGCAGTGTAAGGGAAGTACATGTTACATTGTCTACTTTTTTCCCAAATAGTATTCCAATGAAATAATTTCCATATAGAGCTTTTTGATTTTTTTTCTACTCAAATCGAGTATACAAATATTTCAGTTCAAGTATTTGTTGCTGTTGTGACAAAATTAACTTGGGGTGGTACTTAAAATTTTGTTGACCAAAGAGAAGTCAGAATAAATTTATTATAAGTCAGGTTATGCTGTTTAGGATGTCGGAGAATTTTCTGGATCCCCCCCCCCCCCCCCCCCAGAAATGGCTTTCTCTCTCAGATCTTCTGGAAAATGTTCCAGTTCCTACTTTTTAAAATTATTTCCTTCGTGTTGTCAGTACAGTATAATAATGTTTTTTGAGCTGTGATATGGGTGTTATAAGAATAACTTGTAAGACTTTTTCGTCTAGAAAGTAGCTTAAAATTCTGCAGGTTTATGTATCATCTTCTTTTAGCTTTTAATTATGTACTAGTAACTTGCTGATCGTGTTTTCTGCCCCCTGTCTTTATTTCCCACAACCACCGTCAAAACACCACACCAGGAAGCTGTCACCTGCATTCCATCAAGCATTGCTGTCTTTCTGTCAGATGTCAGCAGAAAGCCGTTTGGGATCAGAGGTATGGGTAGTCCTTTAGTAAGATATTAAATCTCAGTGAATCGTCTGTGTCAAGGAGACCCTTTTAGCTCTAATCTTTGAAGTATACTTCTGGCAGAGACTTAGGAGAGTTCTTTTGAAAAGCCAGAGGAGCTGTGTGCTGGTTTTAATACATGTGGCAGGCCTGTTCTCAGAAGCACACAGGAGAAGATGCTATCGTGGCACTGGGGTAGCTACCGAAATACTACCCGTATGAAGGCATCAGTTCATGCTTATGGAGTCAGCCCTGAGTTCTCCCAGAGACAATAATACTTACATGACCCAACCAGATGGCAGCTGAGTGCCATATCAGGTGCTGACTTTGAATATCGGAGAGGGACTCCCAATGACTGTATTTTAAGTACTGTCTAATGCCATTACTGTGCATAATTAAACATAAGTTCTGCTTCTAGGTGTCTCGGATTGCTGATAGTGAGAAAAGTGTCATGCTAATGCTGGGGCGTTGTTTGCCTCACATTGTCCCGAATGTCCTGCTTGCGAAGCGAGAGGTGAGAAATCCAGAAATCATTTTGTTGTTTTCCTATAATATCTTTTTTTGTATTACTGTACAAAGTTTGTGATGTTTCTAATGTGGAAGTTGATTACGTGCAATCACCTTCTCACTTTTGTGCATGCATCTCTGCTCCTAGAGAATGGTTGCCCACCTCTGCAAGGTGAGTTTAGCAAAACAGCATGGTCTCCTCATCCTCTCTGTCCTTTTGCTTGAGATCCTGATGGCACTCTGCAAGGCTGTTGTTGTGAGTCCACCCGTTTGGCCCTTAATTTTGCTTACCTGTGTTAGCAAAACCCACTTCTAGCGCTTACGTGTATTTAAAGTAGACTTAGCTATATACCCTGGGCTGAATTTTTGACCCTTTTTTTCCCTCTCTGAAAACTGGGGACTAATTGTGTCCACTGCTTAGGTACCCAAAGTTTGGGTGAGACATTTTGTTTAAAAGGAATACATGGAACAAAATATACAACGTGCACTAAAACTATACTTTAAAAACAATGGCACAATCCCCCTTTGTTGTTTCTTAAAGTTGGGTTTTTTCCCCCTTCTGTTTTGGTAAGGCGTACATGCGACATTCAACTTAACGGTTTTATTTCTGATATGACTCACAGTATTTTTACTAAAACAGGGTTCGCCTTGGTATCACAATATGTGATTAAAGGTGGTATGTGAGTGTTTGGTTCACCTTTGTAGAATAGCTGCTAACATTATGTTAACCCAGCCTTTTCAAGAAGAATGTCCTTAACTCATTAATTTTTGGGATTTAAGGTTTTTCAGTGTTGATATGCTGTCATTTTTACAAATGGGGGCAATGATAGTGTAATAGGGAGGAGTCTGCTTTCTTAAAATCAGTGGCAAAACTTGCATTAAATACCAATGGATGTGATTGTTGCCATTATGGATAGAACTTTTTGACCGGTATAGTAAAGACTACTGGGTGAACTGAAAATGGCGGGGATGGTAGTGGGGTAGAAATTGTTCCTACAGCCAGCTTGATTTTTAATCTAGAGGACTGGTTATGCACTTGGCCTTGAAACCCGTTGAGGCTTTATGAAAAGGTAACTAAGTCAAGAAACACGTACTGATCCTCACTTCATCCGTCTAAATTTTTCTGTAACTGGTCAAATTTTGTTTATAACGGCATTCAGTTTCTAACTGCATCAACTGTGTGTCTTGTTGAAAAATTCTCAAGCTTCAGTAATAGAAAAGAAAGAACCCTGTTGGTTGTGTTCCAGGATCAGTTACCAGTTTCTGGCTGTTGCCATTCAGCTTGGCAGGATGCTGTTTCAGCTTCAGTTCTGCAACTCTCCTAGTTGCTCTTGGGTATCATGTTATATTTCTGCAGCCCTGTTTCCTGCTTATTTTACCCTTGCTAAATCTGTAGAAGGAATGTTTTTATGTCATTCCGAACAAAAAGAGAAAATTTGCTCGTTAGAAATGTATTTTCTGCCTGTTTTTTTAAACTTTGCTTGTATGTAAAACATGCATAATTGTTTTTTTTTTAATTTGCCTTTGATGAACAGTTTGTTTCTATCACAAGACAGTGTTCTTTATTGTAATTGGCATAATTCTGGATATAGAAGAAAAGAATATTGGTTGCTTACATTGGGTTGGACCTCAACCTGTGCTGGACGAGCAGAAGGGTACTTCTGCTTATGCCAGAAGGGGTGGTGATTTCCACATGCAGCCCTTCCTTTCTCATTGTGCTTCCTAGGGGTCCTCAGGCCTCAAGAGTGGCTTTTGAAGGTACTGCAGATATCGAGAGAGAGAACTGGGGGGGGGGGCTGGGGGGGGGGGTCCAACCCAATGAATTATTTGTGCATACGTATATTTTGGGAGACATCATTTCGACCAGTAATGCACCATTGGTTATACATAAGACCATCATACTGTCTGGCTTGAAAAAGTATAGACACACACATAAATACAACACTTTCTTTTTGTAGATCACTGCTTTGTAATGTAGGTTTCTAATAATTATAAGACTATGATGTTTAACGGTAGTGTCAGGGTACCATTGTGCTTGATTACATAATAAGGAAAATAACAACATTTAATGTATCCTTAGTTCAGTGCTTTATATTATAACCTATCACATGTTATTCCAATAAATGTACAGTAATAAATGTAAAGCACTGTATGGATGTATTTTCTTGTGGTGTTCTGACTTAAACACTGTGTGTGCGCATACGCATACACATACAGTTTGGATTTTGTGAGGGATTTTTAAGTATTAGTGATGGCACACCCTCTTATGTACAGGCATCTGTTAATAATAATGCTCTTGATCTTGTTAACCAATTCCCAAAGAGCTGTTGAACCTAATTCTGTGAACCCATAGAGAATTCAGGCTTGTCTGGAGCAGCAAACTTCTGCCATGCTGCATAGCAAACTATTTTTGAAACTATGGAATACCTAAAGTGGTTGGTGTTGCGTTGTGAGGTTCTGCTATTCAAAGGAAGAAGTAAAATTCTCCCGGGCTAGTATAAGCCCATTCCATCAGCATAAGCAGTAGTTTGGATCCCAGCCAGGCTCAGTAACTTAATTATTAGAGCGCTAGAATAATCTCTAAAATGAAGATGTATTGTAAATATTTTGTGAAAAGGTACAGTTGAATCTTTGCAATCTTTTCTGTTGAATTTGAGTGTGAACTTAGTGGTCCACTGATTTTAGAATGTGCCATTGCATACCCAGTTGCTTAAGCACAGTTAACTACAGTTGAATATTATAAAGAAACAATTATGTGATCATTTCAGCTATAAGAAATTGTTTATAAGTGATAAATGAGCCATTTAACAGTACCTAAAATTTAACATAGTTATCATATATTGCCAACATTTTCTTGAAGAAATCTTTCCAAATTTTAGTCTGTTGTCTTAAATTTACGATTTGGAGTCAAAAACGGCAAGTTATTTTTTATGCTTTTTTTTCCCAAGCAGCATTTCCCTATGCCAAATCTCAAACTGCTTTTGAACTGGACACCACTAGGTTTGCAAAAAATCTGATTTTTTTTAAAAAAAAACCCCTGTTTAAGCAAGTGCGCACTGTCAGGATGGCTGAAAACATTTTTAGCTTGCCCAAGGATGGCGGCAACAGTGAGACAGTTTTTACCTTTGCAGCCTCTTTGGGTGAGCTAAAAACAACCTGCCACATCTCATTGTAGGTCTTTGCTTGTAGTTATACGAGTTTTAGCTGTCTGTTTATTTAAGATGTCCCTCAGATCTGTGCTTTACAAAATGTGCAATCTTGTTATGGAGTGTTGGGGGGAGCAGCTACGTACTGGCACATAAGCAGCATTGTGGAGTGGAAATAAAATGCCCGTGGATAGCTGTTGCTTTGGGTAGTGGATTGCTAACATCTGTCTTGCCAGAACATCTCATGTTTGTACCCAGAAACATGGGGAAAGAGAAGTGAAAGAAAAGAGTATAATCACCACTGTAGAGGGCTTCGGGCTGTTTTAGGAAAGGCGTTTGAGAGTGAGCTTTAAAAAAGATTGTACGCTTATTCCCTTTCAAATACGTAGTATTTCTTCCCAAGAAATGCAAAACATGACTCTTTAAAATCAGAAGCTTCTTTCATGACAGGTATACATTATTATATAGTGTGTTCGCATTATCAAACTAATTTTCTTTTTCCTCTGGAAGCAAATATAATTTGTTCTGTGTGTGTGGCTTTCTGTGTGCAGGAGTTCTGCGGAAGTTGTTGTGCCCTGTATGGACTGACCACCAGCATGCTAGCTTTTATTGCCTTTATAGAACTAAATTTCCAATCAGAAATTTAAGGGAGAGAATAAAAATAAACTTGGTTTGTATTCTTCTGAGGAGGGAAGTTTCTTGCATTTTGGAGCCTTTATTCAAAAATAAGTCATAGGATCTACTGAAGAAATAAGTATGCTAGGAGTTTAGTACACTTAGATTATGGAGCAGAGGTCCATCAGTGGCTATTAACCACATGGTACGGATGGAACACTCTGTCTGGGGTAGTGATGCTCTGTATTCTTGGTGCTTGGGGGAGGCAACAGTGGGAGGGCTTCTGGAGTTCTGGCCCCACTAGTGGACCTCCTGATGGCACCTGGGTTTTGGCCACTGTGTAACACAAGAGTGTTGGACTGGATTGGCCATAACCCTGATCCAACATGGCTTTTCTTATGTTAACTGAACTGTCTTCCTTACTGGAGAATGTGTCACTTCCTAAAGCCGTTGGGACAGTCCTTCATTAGCCTAAGCAGTTTACACACAGCATTTGAGCTCTTTCTGTGTACCTCCCCCACTGAGGAAATACCCTTGCCCTGCTGCTTTTATCCTCCCTCTTCATTAACTCTGCACGGAACATGCATCAGGACATATCTGCTCAAGAAGCTTTCTCATTGTTTCTCCCCTCCCCTTGATAGAAGGAAGTTTAGAAGCCCCGGTGCCGCGATGCAGAGAACGTTCCCATCTCCCATAGTATGCATGAACGAATAGGACCAATGGATGAGGACACACAACTAATCCCATCTGATGCACTATCCAGCTTTTCTGCAAGGTAAAAGCATCAGACTTGTATCTGCCCCATACCATCCAGTCTGGCTTGCGTGCAGCAACCTTGCAAAGGAGAGTAAGCTGATACCTAGCTATGTACTGGCATCATTCTTCTGTTAACTCTTCGTTGTGGGAGGGAGGGGGCAACAAAGTCTAATCCACGCCCCAAGCCCAGAGTTTTTCAACCTGCAGCCACCTTTTCCGTATTCTGCGCTTTCCAGAGGGTTTTCAAACCCTCAGGATCCACATTAAAGAGGTCTGCAGAAGGAAAAGCAAGAAAAAGCTCCGTTTTGCAGGGAAATATCTACACGTGACTGAGTGCTTACATAAAAATCCGCTTAAGTCTTGGCAAAGGGTTTGCGATGCCACGTAGCTTTTTAAAAATTATTTTAACAAATTCCCCCACTTCCTTGTATATCACAAAACCTTTTTAAAATTTCTGCGAGTTCATAAGATTAATCAGCAGGGGAGTTACAGTACAATCCTAGACATAGATCCTCTTCTGAGCCCACTGATGTCCGTGGACTTAGATGGCTGTAGTTCTGTTAAGGATTGTGCTGTTTTGTATATCAGGTAACATATTATTAAAATGAAATTTCTACATCAGTATTAATATTTCCTAAATAAATTGATAAGATGAAGCTGACAATCTTTAATTCTTATGCAGGAGGTCAACTTTATTAATGCCAGTGAATTTCTAACTTAAATTAACTAATTTGCTGCTAGAATTATATTAGTGTTCTACTTTAAACTCTTTGATCGAATTGCAGAAATCAGCTATTAAAAAATTTCTGTGGCTATGCTCCAGTTCCCTTTCAAGACCTAGTATAACATTAGCCCTGACTTGGGTATGGCAGGCCAGCCCAATCTTGTCAGAGCTTGGAAGCTAAGCGGGGCCGACCCTGGCAAGTAATCGGAAGGGAGACCTCTAAGGAATACCAGGGCTCAGGACGCAGAGGCAGGCTATCAAGCTACCTCTCTGAAAAACATCCAAGCCCCCAGTCGGGGTCACCAGAAGTCGCCATGACTTCCAGGCATGCAATCACATACACGCATACACACACACAAATACCCACTCAAAAAAAGAAAACCCACTACAAAAAGGGTGTCAAACATGCGGCCCGGGGGCTAGATCAGGCCCTCGGAGGGCTGCAATCCGGCCTGCAAGGCCCTGGCTGTTTCCTGCTTCCTTTTCCAGTTCTGCTGCTGATGCTACATCACAGCTTACTTTACCAGACTCTCTCAAGCCTCTCCTGTGCAATTGAGAGAGTCTGGTAAAGCACTGGCTGAGACTCCTCCTCTTTCTCCTCCTCCCAGGAGGAGGGAGGGAACCAGCCAGAGCTCAATTCCTGGCCAAGCTGCCTCAGTCATATTCAGGAGACAAAAGGAAGCCTTTCTTTCCTTCCAGTAGCTGAGGCTGCTTCCTGAAGGGAGGCAGGGAACAAGGGAGAGCTTGCTTTGCTGGGCTGCCTCAATTGCATGGCAGAAATACCAGGCATCTTTAAGACCAACAAAGTTTTGTCCAAGGTATGAGTTTTAGTGTACCTTGCTACCGTGTGTGTATTCTGTTGGGCTCCTTATGCTGTATGTGTGTTTTGTCAGGCTCCTTATGCCACGGCTCTCCTGGGTGCAACTGGGTTCCCTCCCCCTTTTCATTGTGTTCATGCCCTCATGATCCAGTCTTTTTCAGTAAGAAAGCAATGTGAAAGTTAATTGTGTTTGTCTGTGTCCATTATAAAGTTTATATCTCTGCTACCTGGCATTACATTTTATGACACACATGATCCGGTCCAACAAGCTCTCATTTATGTCAGATCTGGCCCCTTATAACTCCTGCACTACAACATTCAGGGTCATTGGTAACAGTTTAGATCTGAGTCCAGCAGCACCTTAGAGACCAACAAGATTTCCAAAGTATAAGTTTTCAAGCGTCTGACCTGTTTGTCTGATGCAGAGTGGAATGGCACTGCTGACATTTGATGGCAGGTATAACATTGGAAAGCAAATTAATCTGAGATGGTATGGCTGGTGTTGTTAGGTCCAGTGATTGTGTTGTCTGAGGGGATATGGGTACAGAGTTGACACCATGCTTTGTTGTAGGCCCTGGTCCCAGAGTCTGTGTCAGTGTTGGGAAGGGCATTGCTGTGAGTGAGAAGCTGTTTAAGGTTAGGAGGCTGTCTCCAGGCAAGAAAAGGTTTGTCTCCCAGTGCCTATGAGAGGGAAGTATCATTGTCCAGCATAGGTTGTAGGTCGTTAACGATGCATTGAACCAATTTGAGCTGAGAGCTGTATGCGACAGTCAGTAGAGCTCTGTTGTTGTTTTGTTTGGGCCTATCTTGTAGCAGTTATCCCTTGGTATCATTCTGGCCTTCTTGATCTGATAGTATTATTATTATTATTATTACTATTATTATTATTACTATTATTATTATTATTACTATTATTATTACTTTTACTATTACTATTACTATTATCATTACCCGCCCTCCCCACAAGGCAGGCTCAGAGTGGCTTACATTCATTAGTACATAGTACATAATACGTAACTGTTAGAACCCAATAAAATAATCTAAAAACAATTCAGTTACAATAATAATAATAATAATATGCTGTTGGTGTTTCACTAATTACAGAAGATGGCATACTAGGGAGTGCATACAAGAGCTAACATTTTTTTACTCAACGTTCTTCACAGGTCACATTGTGACACAAACCGGCCATCTGAGCCACAGGTTCGTTGGTGGTGATAGCGGAGGCAGCTCCTAGTTGAAAGCCTGGTGGAAGATCTCCGCCTTGCAGGCCCTGCAGAACTGAAAAAGGTCCCGCAGGGCCCTGATCTCTTCCGGGAGCTCATTCCACCAGTATGGAGCCGCCACTGAAAAGGCCTTGGCCCTGGTAGTAACGAGCCTGGCATCCTTCGGACCCGGGAGGGTCAATTGATTTTGAACCCCAACCGTAGTGTTCTCTGGGGTATGTATGGGGAAAGGCGGTCCCTCAGGTATGTCAAACCCTAGCCTTATAGGGCTTTAAGGGTAAGTACCAGCACCATGAAGCAAATTCGGTATGCTATTGGCAGCCAGTGCAGTGTCCTCAGCACAGGCTGGATGTGCTCCCATCTGGAAAGGCCCATTAAAAGCCTGGCTACAGCATTCTGCACTAGTTGCAGCTTCCAAATTTGCAACAAGGGCAGCCCCATGTAGTGAGCATTACAGTAGTCTAGTCTCGAGGTGACCATCGCATGGATCACAGTTGCCAAGTCATTGCAGTCAAGGAAGGGAGCGAGCTGCCTGATCAACCACAGATGGCAGAAGGCTGACCTAGCAGTGGCTGCTACCTGGGCTTCCATTGTTAAGGAGGCATCCAGGAGCACTCCCAAACTCCTAACCTCCGGCGCCGGCACCAATGGTGCTCCATCGAAGGTGGGGAGTGGAATCCCCACCCCTGAACCGCCCCGACTCAAGCACAGGACCTCCGTCTTCATCGGATTCAGCTTCAGCCGGCTCAGCCTAAACCAGCCACGGCTTGTAGTGCCCGGTCCAAATCTTCTGGTCTGGAGTCTGACCAGCTGCCCAACATCAGATAGAGCTGGGTGTCATCAGCATACTGGTGACATCCCAGCCCATGCCTCCGGGCAGTCTGGGCAAGGGGGTGCATATAGATGATAAATAGCAACGGGGAGAGCACCGCCCCTTGAGGCACCCCACAGAACAGTGTGTGCCTCCTGGACTTCTGCTCCCTTAGTGCCACCCTTTGCCCCCGACCTTGGAGAAAGGAAGCGAGCCATTGCAAGGCAAACCCCTGAATTCTCATGTTGGCGAGGCAGTGGACCAGTAACTGATGGTCGACCATGTCGAATGCAGCCGACAAGTCAGACAGCGACAGTACTGCCGATTCACCCCGATCCAGATGCCTCTAGAGGTCATCTATGAGGGCGACCAGTGCTGTCTCCGTCCCGTGTCCTGGGCAAAAGCCGGACTAGAAGGGATCTAACATGGAAGTGTCATCCATAAAACTCTGCAGCTGTATCGCCACTGCCCTCTCAATTAATTTGCCCGAATAGGGCAAACTGGAGATTGGCCAATAGTTAGCCAATTCGGCCAGGTCCAGAGATAGCTTTTTAAAGAGGGGGGCGGACCATTGCTTCCTTGCGTGCCCCTGGAAACAGCCCCTTGGAGAGGGACTTGTTGATAATATCCCTAAGGGCACCTCGAAACCCCTCGTGGCCAACTTTAATAAGCCAGGAAGGTCAAGGTTGCACGTGGTTGGATGTAACGTCAAGAGCAATCTGTCAACTTCCTCTAGGCTGAGTGGGCTGAATTGATCCAGAGTCGAAATCGAAGACGTGCATGGAGCCTCGAGCTCACTCACTGTTCCAACTGTGGCACGGAAGTCATGACGGAGCACCAAGACTTAATCTGTGACATAGCTTGCAAATGCCTCGCAGCCTATATCCAGTTTCCTAACATTTGGTCGGCCCGGTTATGGACCAAATTGTTCTAAACAATTGGGCTGGGTGTGAGCTTGCAGATGCAATCGTAGCTGCAAAGTACTCTCTCTTCACGGCTTTGATTGCCATCTCATAAGATCTCATAAACATCCTATAAGATGTTCTTGTGGCTTCGTCTCGAGTGCAGCGCCACCGTCTTTCTAGCCATCTTAGCTCTCACTTCATAAGCTGTAACTCCTGGGTAAACCGGGGAGCAAGCCTAGAGCGAAGATGCTGGGGAGCGATCTCATTGATGGCTGTGGAGAGTTGGCTGTGCCAGTCCTCTACAAGCTCATCCAATGAGCCACCAGGGGGCATCGGCTCCTGCAGAACCATCTGGAGCCGCACTAGGTCCATCTGGTTCTGCAGGTGAGCTAAAATACGCTCACTGCCTAAACAGAGTTGGGGTGGAGCATGCAGGTGGGCCCTCAGGGCATGGTGGTCCGACCATGGGACTGCCAAAGCAGTAACCCAGTCCACTGTTACCCTGCCACAGAAATCAAATCGAGCATGTGCCCAGCTCAGTGAGTGGGGGTCATTACATATTGGGAGAGTCCTAGTGCCATCATGGACGACACTAGGTCCACTGCCTGAGTAGAGGTCGCATCATCAGCATGAACATTGAAATCACCCAGGACTGTTCCAGTGCCCAGCCTTATATGGGCATCAGGGACAGCAGGCTATCGGTCAGTGTGTTAGGTAGTCGGTACACCAGCCAAATCGCCAAATTTACCCCGGCCTCCCATACCAGGTTGGCACACTCAGTGCCGGTGATCTTTGGTGGCGGGAGCACCCTGAAGGAGAAAGCCTCTCGGATAAATAGAGCCACTCCCCCACCAGTCCACAATTGCTGAAGGACCAAAAACATGGGAGGGGCAAGTTGGGAGAGAGCCACTGTCTCCCCCTCCTGCACCCAGGTCTCAGTCACACACGCCAGGTCTGCATTCTGCTCTTGCAGAAAGTCCCTGAGGACCATGGTCTCATTATTTATAGATCTGGCGTTACACAACACCAATGATGGGGGTGGGGGGTTCATCGTCCTAGCCCCACTGCCGACTTTGCTCGGGTGGGACGCAGGCTGGAAGAGAGCCGAGCTTTTCTATTTCTCCACCCCCTTCCCTTGCTACCCTGCCTGCTCCCATCCCGCTGTACTTTCTCCTCCCCGGGAGCACTGGAATCCCTGGGCCCGACATCATCACCCCTCATAGTCTCCGCAGACCTTCAGACCACTAGTAGAGCAGAGAATAGGACACTCGGTATGATGGACACCGGTGGTAGGCTGCAACAAACACTGCTACTAAATCACACAGATTACATAACCCAACCTACCAAAAACTCATCCAGTAATCAGGTGGTTATTGTAATTCCAAGAAAGTCTGTTGTAGATGCTGCAGTTGAGAATCACTATCTAATGTATTGGAACAGATGCATGTGTAGTCTAGAGTAGGGATGTGCGCTTGATATATACCAAGCTAAATAAATACCCGAAAAATACCTTATTGGTATTCTCACAATTAGCTTATTAAAATAATTTCCTGCTTTCTGAGTAAAACTATGGGGAATGGAAGGGGTTTTTAATGCAGTCCTGGTTTCTTCTCCAAGATGTTCTCCATCTGAATCTGATAATTGTTTCTTTTTTTGGCATTTTGTGTTTACTGTTTTTTTTTTTTGGAGCTTAAAGGAGATAGTCTATAAAATTAATGTGACCACAATGTACCCTTTTTGTGCCAGGATTCTGGAACTGTACTGTAAAAATGACCCAGTTCTTCAGGCTTGAACCCACATTGTCTAGATTAAAACTGTTCAAGTAGAGCAGTCCTCCTGCTCTGAGTTGAATAGTTGAGCCAGTCCACAAGAAGATCCCAGTAAAAATTGGGGGTTTGATAGGTAACTGCCATACTGAAAGACTGAAGAAAGGTTAGACTTTAACCACTAGGTTTGAGGGTAACAGAAAAGGGGGGGGGGTTGCATTAGAATCTGTCTATCTATCCATCCATCCATCATCTATTTACCTTCCCTCCCATAGGCGTAGACTACCGGGGGGGGGCTCGAGGGCTCGAGCCTCCCCCGAAATTTCCCGGGGGGGACTGAGCCCCCCCCCAGGAAAACGTAGTGCCTGCTGCCGTGCCTCCCGGGGCCCTTCCGAGGCCGGCAGCTACTGCTGCCGGTGCCTCTCCCCCCCCCCCCCCCCCCGCCTGGCCACTCTTCCATCCTTCCCTCTCCTTCTCTCTTTTCCTGGCGAAGGGAGAGGGAAGGAGTGGGGAAGGAGATAGGCCCCGGCAGCAGCGCCTGGTGGGCTTCGGAAGGGCCAGGGAGGCACGGAGGTTTCCCGGCGAGGGGGGACATCGCCCCAGCGAGCATGCGCACTAAAGAGCCCCCGCCCCCCCTGGAATTTACAAAAGTCTACGCCCCTGTTCCCTCCCTCCCTGCCAAGCAGGTTCCTAAGCTTAACCCCACACTGAGGCAGAATTGCGTCACTTTCTTCCCACAGCAAAAACTGCTAGAATACTTTTCAACTAATCAGGCAGCCTTCCAAAATTCAGTTGCTGTCCTTCACGGGCTACTTGTGAGTCTGTGCATGGTGAAGAACAATGAACCAGGCGTATTTACCCAGCAGGATCGTTCATCGAAGGCAAGTAAGGGCAAACTGTCTGCTGGTGAAAAGCCTGCAAGTCTTCCTGCAGGCATGGTGTTTTCATAGCCCTTATGGGATAGAAGCCCCTTCTCTGTTAAGATGATGGGCCAGAGTGTGATGGTCTCAGTTACCTACTAAATACTGTGTACACCACCTTGGCCTACCTAATAAACTGTCAAGTCCCACCCTGTGAAGATCCGTGAAGTTTCCAGAAATATTTTGGGATGGTCTTTCTGATAATCCTCAGTCTCAAGGAAGAATAAGTATGAAGTATTGTTCTAACAACTAGCACTCGGACTTCTAGAAAGCCGCTAAACCAGCTGTAGGAAAACTGAATGAAGCAAGCGATGGAAGCATCCATAATTTGAATCTGTAATTTTATTTCCCTGATAGAACTCTTGTCTCCTGCTGGTTTGTTGAGACTCTAAAAATTTTTTTAATGAAATATAGAATTATTGCAAACTGCCATATATTCTCTGTATTCAAATAAATCTGTTCCCCCCTCAAAAAAAAAACCAGCATTATTCTTCATTCATGCTTTCGCTTGATGTCAGCTGAGAAAGCCAGTTGAAATGGACTATTTTTAATTAGAAGGCCTTCATGGCCTTATTCTCCAGTCACCTTTCCATAAAACGGGCTGCTTTGTTTTTCGTTTTCTTTCTGTACTGGGATGAAGGGTCAACAAAAGCGTCTTGGGCAACATTATTCAATGTTTCCTCTAGGAATTGCTACCATCTGATTTAGAGGCTGTACACAGAAATATATGGTTTTTGCTCTAATATAATTCCATTCACAGCAGTGGGATTGTCTTTCCAGATTCTCAGTGTTAGGTGTTTTGCAGGGGAAAAAACCCAAGCACCAGGGAAACCTGTACTTCTCTGAATGTCACCCATTTATTTTGAGAGCACAATGTGTAGAGTATCAAGTAGGGCTGCCAAGTCAGCCCAGGGGGCGGGGGATCCCCCGCTATAGGGGTTCCCGATCCGCCGGCCGGCATTCGGCCGGCGGGGGGAACCCCACCCCAGAAGTCGTCCGGTGAGGACGACTTCCCCCGTGTAATGACGTCACCTGGAGGTGACGTCATCACGTTGGGAGCGTTGCCAGGGCAACGCTCTGGCAATTGCCCCTTTTTGGGCAACGCCCCCAACATGATGACGTCACCTCCGGGTGACGTCATTACATCGCCATCGCGCGCAAAGCGCACGCGCCAGAAGAGCTCCCGGGGGTCGAACAACTCCCGCCCCGCCGGTAAGTCGACCGTACTTGGCAACCCTAGTATCAAGGTATGAGTCTGCAGGCATTCCTGAATCCCTCGTTTAAGTAGGTCTAAATCAGAGGGATCCTCTGTAAACAAGTGCAGTGGCGTTAAGGACAAATCTGCATGTAACCTTTTCTTTATTGCAAACGTCTTTGCATAATGCCTACAATCTTTCATGTAATTAGTGAGCAGGATAAATGAATAGGAAGTTATGGTCTAGCAGCTAACACTTTTTCAGCGCATCACACTAGCTCCGCACCAGTTGTGTCTCTTGCCTTTAAAAAAACACAATTTCTTTTCTTCAGTTTCCGGTAACAAAACACCAGATAATGAAAATCAAAATTTCTAACACTGTCTTTCAGTCGCTGTTGGAGCCAACCAATAGTGCATTTGTCACTGCAATCTTTAGATCTGCCTATAAGAAATCAGGTCCTCAGATCTTAAATGTTTGTCAAGGAATCACGTCATTGTTTGATCTCTCTTCACCTTTTCCTCCCCCCTCCCCCCTCTTTTAGGAACTGATTCCACTCATACTGTGTACAGCTTGCCTCCATCCTGAACCCAAAGAAAGAGACCAGCTCCTCCACATCCTGTTCAACTTGATAAAAAGGCCAGATGATGAGCAAAGGTGTGTCCGTCTTCTGTTGTGCAGACAGTTTATCTGTAATAGGTGGGCCAGTGCTGTGCTGTTAACTTCTTGTCCTTTGAAATTAAAGCAGCTTTTTGACGACGGGCTATTTTGCGAATGTGGCTGTACTTTTCCTGCTCCCCTTATGGGTCCGAGATAATCTTTGTGCATTGGCTTCTAAGACAGAATATTGCATACACTGAACTGTGGGTACTGTGGTCCCCCAACTCATAAGTATTCTTGGTATATGAGGATCTTGGGAAATCCAGGAGCCTACGGCAGGTGCAAGGTTTCCAACGCCTGGAGAGCAGGAGGGCCCTTGCGTTTACCTCCTTGCTCTGTCCCCTACCGCAGTGGTCTTCAGCCTTTCCAGATGCAGGACTCACTCAGTTGTATCTGGGACTTCTCAGTGTATCTGGGACTTCTCAGTTGAGAAAAGAGATGACTAAAGGGGGAAACACAATAGAGGTTTATAAAATGATGCATGAGATGGAGAAAGTTGTCCCCCCAAATATTAAAATTCAAGGGCATCTAATGAAATTGATGGGCAGTAGGTTCAGGGCAGACAAAAGGAAATACTACACCGAAAGTGATAAAAATGTAGAATTTGCTGGCAGAGGATATAATGATGGCCACAAGTATGAATAGCTTTAAAAGGGGATGAGATAGATTCATGGAGGATAAGTCTGCCAATAGCTACTAGCCATGGGGACTGAAGGGAACCTCCATATTCAGAGACACTTAGGCCTCTGGATCCCAGAGCCAGTAGGCAACATCAGGGGAAGGTCTCAGCCTCTGTCCCCTGTTGTTGGTCCTCCTAAGGAAATGGCTGGCCACTGGTAGCTGGACTAGATGGACTATTGGTCTGATACAGCAGGGCTGCTCTTATGTTCTAACTAGGGAAAACATCATGTGTAAATCAGCCATTTGTGTTGTCTTTCTGACTTTCAGAGAGTAAACGTTAACAGCAACTGTCTGGCTATTACCTGAGTGGTCCTTTCAGGCTGCTCCATCTGCTTTTAGCCACTTCTCTGGGGAGGCAACACACCGGTCCTCTAAAGAAATAAATGTTCAGTGATCGATGCAAGCATTGTAATAGGCTGAAGATTCTTATTTTACAGGCAAATGATTCTGACGGGCTGCGTAGCATTTGCACGACATGTTGGACCAACACGCGTAGAAGCAGAACTTTTACCACAATGTTGGGAGCAGGTAATAGGATATGCCGCATCCATTTTGTTCCCAGTTTACTAACTTTCAAGCAGTTCATTAGCAGTTCTATTTCTATTGCGTTTTCACTTTATTTAACATATCCTTTTGAAAAATTGTGTTGGTGTATTAAATCTGTCTGACTGCCCAACAGTAAGGCCTCAGAAGTGGTGCAGGCAGTCCATGCGTGTTTCAATCTTTTTAAAAAAAAAATAATAAATTTTTATTTAAATATATATACAAAGAGTGTTTTGTCTTTTATATTGTACACCAGGGAGGGTTTGAAGTTGTAAGTGTCCATACAGATGAAGCAGAAGTAGCAGCCCAAGCTGCAGTCCTCCGCAGACCCACGAAATTGTTCCAACACAACCAAAATAGTTTTGTCGGGGTACTTGCTGCCTTGCGGGTACTTCCGTTGATAAGACTGCTGATGGTTTTTGCTTGGTTCTTGTTATGTACACTGAGAATCCCCAGCTAGTGCGAAATGTGGGTTGAATTCTGTCATTGAGTGGAAGCTTGTAGTAGCAAAGTGAAAAAGGAACCTTTATTAGGGTTTCTTTATTTTGTACTTATTTTACTCTATTTATATCCTACTCTCCCCCACAGAGTAGGTTCCAACGTATAATAAACAGAACATATATAAGATTAAAGCATATCAATTAAAACAATTCCAGCAATACAATTCTTAAGGTGGCCCATACAATTACTATACTGCTGCCCCAGGGAGAGAGGGAGGCGGGGGTGGCAGATCTGTATGGATGGGAGCTCTCTTGACCTCACCCATATACTTGGCGGTATATCTCCATCTTACAGGCTCTGCGGAATTGTACCAAATCCCACAGGGCCCAGATCTCAGCTGGAAGTGCATTCCACCAAGCTGGAGCCACCGCTGAAAAGGCTCCGTCTCTGGTTGATGTCAGACAAATATTCCTTGGTCCCAAGATCATCAGTGTGTTGTTATTAGAAGAGGGTAGAGAAGTAGGGTATTTGTGACCTGGGTCTCCATTGTAAGGGAGGCATCCAGCATCAAACCCAGACTCTTCATCACTGGAACTGGTGTTGTCCAGAGTTGAGAGTTGGATACCGGATTCTAACCCTCCCTTCCACAGCCACAGGACCTCTGTCTTCCATGGCTTTAGCTTCAGCTGACTCTGCTTTAACCATCAAGCCGCAGCTTCCAATCCCCTTGCCAGGTTTTCTGGGGCAGCATCCCTCTGTCCATCAGCAGATAACTCCTGAATGTCATCAGCATACTGGTGACAACCCAGCCCCAAACACCACACCAACTGGGCCAGGGGGCACGTGTAGATGTTGAGCAACAGTGGGGAGAGACTAGCCCCTTGGGGGGACACCACACTCTGAGTGTCATGAGAAAACTCTCTCCCCTAGCACCACCCTCTGTCCCCAACCTCGAAGAAAGGCGTCAAAGCACTTCAGAGCTGTCCCCCTAATCCCCACATCGGCAAGGTAGTGGGGTCAACAGATCATAGTCAATTGTGTCAAACTGCTGATAGATCGAGTAGCACCAGCAGCGTTGACCCACCTTGATCCAGATGTCTGTAGAGATAGTCCATGAGGGCGATTAGTGCCATTTCTGTCCCATGACTTGGGTGGAAACCAGACTGGAATGGGTCTGGTATTGATGTGTCCTCTAGGAAGACCTGGAGCTGTTCCACCTCCACTCTCTCAGCTACCTTACCCAGGAATGAAAGGTTCGATACTGGGTGGTAGTTGGCCAGATCCGTAGGATCCAGAGATGGTTTCTTTAAGAGTGGTCATACCATTGCCTCCTTTAGACTCTCTGGGGAAATCCCTGAGCTCAGGGACAGATTTATAGTGTCTTCTGGGGATTTGACCAGCCATGATGGACACAGGTCCAGGAGGCAAGTGGTCAGTTTCACAGCACCCAGGAGCCTGAGTCTATCCACGTCATCCCAGACAAGCAGGCTGAATTGATCCAATATTCGACCTGAAGATGGCCAAGGGGCCTCCAGTTCACAAATCATATCAATATTGGCAGGCAGGTCACAGTCTTGTCACAGAGTGACAAGATTTTATCCACAAAAAAACTCACAAATGCCTCAAAGCTGATTTTCAAATTTCTAATTCTTTGAGTTCCCTCAGGGAGGGATGTCAAGGACTGAATTACCCTAAACAATTGAGCTGGGCGAGAGCTAGTGGACGCAATGGAAGCAGTGTAGAATTCTTTCTTTGCTGCCTTCACTGCCACCTCATAGGCTCTCATAAATGGCCTGTAGGATGTTCTTGTAGCTTCATCGTGAGTCTGTCACCAAACTCGCTCTAGCTGTGTAAGCCCCTGCTTCATCCCACAGAGCTCCGAGGTATACCAGGGGGCTCATTTGATGTGGGGACGAAGAAGTTGTCGGGGAGCGATCTCATCAATGGCTTCAGAAAGATGGCTATGCTATGTCTTCTACCAGCACATCCAACAAGTCACCAGGGGGCAAGGGTTCCTGCAGAACCTTCTGGAAACCCATTGGACCCATTAGTCTCCACGGACGAGCTTAAATCCGCTTACCACCTAAGCAGGGAGGGGTTGGGGTACTCAGACGAACCTTCAGAACGAAATGGTCTGACCACAGCACTGCATCAATTGCAGTCAGATCCATGTCAGTCCCCATGCCAAAGATCAAATCCAGCGTGTGGCCCACTTGATGTGTGGGATCTGATACAATCTGAGAGAGTCCCAGTGCTGCTATGGAAGGCACTAGGTCCATTGCCTGCATGGAGGTAGCCTCATCGGCATGGACATTGAAGGCCCCCAGAACCGTAAGTCTGAGGGACTCCAAGGCCCAGCCTGAGACTAGTCAGGGTAGTCAAACTCTCTTCAGCACTCCATTCAATGCCAGCGATCTTTGGAGTGGGGAATGGTCTGAAGGTAAATGACTCGTTAATGGGTATGTCCACCACTCCGTCCTTTTGTCCAAGACTGATGGCGAACCAAGAAACCGGGGGGGGGGGGGGGGCGCACTAGCTCTTTCAAGGTGACCGTCTCACCTTCCCTCACCCAGGTCTTGGCCATGCATGCCAGGTCCACTTTGTGTACTACAAAAGCATTTTGCAGTGTTGTGGTCTTGTTATTGATGGCCCTGGCATTGCACAGCATCAGTGTCAGAGAAAGGTTTTCATTCCTAGCCCCACTACCAACATGCCTCGGGGTGGGATGGAGGTTGTAAGGAGTCCAAGCATGTTCGTATCTCTGCCTTCTTTTAAGTATGGTATTGCTTTTATTAATGCTGTATGTGCAATAAGTGGAACGTAGAATGCATAGAAGTGCAAATGCAAGCTCATAATGAAAGGAGTAAACTATTAATGGTTAAGGTTTTCTTTCCTACAGATCAACCATAAATATCCAGAAAGGCGGCTGTTAGTGGCAGAGTCCTGTGGAGCATTAGCACCTTATCTTCCTGTAAGTGTTTTGTGTTTGGCTGTTAATTTTTCTCTCACTTTCAAGTGTAAGACTTCTGTCAAGCTTCAGGTGTCTAAAATAGTTCGTAAATTCCAAAGAACAATTTAGATTCACAGAAGGGGCTTTTGCTAATCCAGGAGAGTTTGAGATTTTGTTTCCTTGTTCTGGACCAACAGAATGATACATTGTGGCACAAACTGCTTTTGAAGCTTCCCTTTGTTTTGACAAGTCCCATTTAGGGAGATGCCTGTTCCAGAACTGGGCTTACAAAACTGCTTTGCAGATAATTGCCAGGACTGTATGCTGTTTATATCTGTTGGTGGTAATCCCACAGAGCAAGAGGTGGCAAAATGTTCTGTTCAAAATTCTGTTCTGTGGCAAAATGCTCTGTTCAAAATTAGCTCAACACTTTTTTAGTGTATCTTAATTGCATGCCTTTGGAGATTAAATTAAATTAATTAAATTATATGGAAATTAAATGATAATTAAATTATAGGCCTAGACAGTTTATTCATAAAAAACATCGTTACTCCACTGCAGATCAGCCGTTGTCATTCTTTGTTTTTAAGTCTGTTTACTGTTGCTGTATACACTATTAATTGACTTGTGTTCCCAATTTCTGTGTGACGCAATAAATCTCTACTTCTGTGTTTTCAGAAAGAGATTCGTAGTTCCTTGGTACTTTCTATGCTGCAGCAAATGCTGATGGAAGACAAGGCAGATCTGGTACGAGAAGCTGTGATCAAAAGCCTGGGTATCATCATGGGCTACATTGATGATCCAGACAAATACCAACAGGTATAGTGTCTGATTGCAGTTACACGCATGTGACAGTTCTGTTAGATGGATCAGCTCTGAAAATCCTTTGCAAGCTTGGCCCCAAGACAGGCGCCAACCTGAGGGAGGGGATATTCTGTAAAACTGCTAACTCTCGTAGCTTGTTCTGAGCTGGTGGCCAGTGATCTGCCTGTTTTTATCTAACGTCTTGTACACCGAGGATGCTTTTCCAAATATTAAGTGGATTTTGCAAAAGAAAATGTGTAATACATACCCAGTATTCGTTGCACCCTCCTGACAGAGAAATATGTAGCCTGCACCAAGGGTGTGCTTTGTGTAGCCCATATGAGTTTAAAGGTCACATCTGACTCTGCCAGAGAGCCTTTTTCATCAACCACAGACTTGTATTCCGTATTCATCATATTTCGCTCTGTAAGTTGAACACGTTTGAAATGCCCTCTCTTTATCCTGAAGGCCTGAAGCAAGCTAAGCTCAAAAGCTAAGCAATACAATTTCCTGTATTCTTTTTTTTTTTCCTCATCCAGGTGAATTCACTCCCTAGCACAGAGAAATGTTTCCGGGGTTTTTTTTAGACGTAAGAATTCATTCTCCAGTCATCTGCTCTTTTTCCAGCGGAGAACTTCCCCACTGTTCATTAACCCCTGTATCCCAGGAAGGCCTCGCCTGGTTCTCTGATCCTTGTGGCCTCTAATCATCCCCGGTCCAATTATCCCAACTATCCCTCCCTGCCCCAGCATCCTCTTCCAAGGCAAACTGAAGAGGAGACATTAGACCCCTCGTAATGCTCATCAAGCCCATGAAATTGTCAGAATAAATGATCTTTCAAGCAATTAAGAGTAACTATTTGAAAACTCCCTGACCCTTCCAGCAAACCCATAGTACTTTTGCTCATCCGGGAGATACCAGATATACGTAAGCCAAGTAACTGAATGTTGCTAACTAGGGCCTTTCTATGTTACCAGGGTTTTGAACTCCTACTCTCAGCTTTGGGTGATCCCTCAGAACGAGTAGTAAGCGCTACTCATCAGGTGTTCTTGCCTGCCTATGCTGCCTGGACTACTGAACTGGGAAATTTGCAGTCCCATCTTATACCCACATTGCTTAGTAAAATCGAAAAACTACTCAGGGTAAGTATTGTTTCAGTGTTTTGGACTTTTGGCAGAACATCTGAGATGAGCAAGCATGTTGTAATTTATATGGACCTTCTAGTTTTTGTGTGTTTACTACTTACAGGTACTGTCGTCCTGAGGGATTCTAACATGCAGCAGCATCTTTTGCTGGGTATTTTGTTTGTTGCCATTCAATAATCCACAAGCTTTATAAGCAGGGGTCCTTTCGTAGAAAAAGAGGTGCAGGGGCTCATTAGCATAACTCATTAGCATAACTCATTAGCATATGCCACGCCCCCTGACATCACCAGAAGTGTGTCAGAAAGAGAATGTCAGTTTCAGCCCCATTATATCCTATGGGCCGTTGAAATCAATGGCAAAAACTCATAGGGTATATGAGGGGCTGGAGGAGAGGGGGTTTGAGGGAGAGGCTCCAAACTTGCAGGGTAGCTGCTGGGGCCTCTCCTCGAAATGCCCACCAAGTTTCAAGAAGATTGGACCAGGGGGTCCAATTCTACAGGCCCCCAAACAGGTTGCCCCCATTCCCTCCATTGTTCTCTATGGAGGGAAAACTTTTTTCCTACCACAGAGAACAATGGAGGTAATGGGGGCAACCTGTTTGGGGGCCTGTAGAATTGGACCCCCTGGTCCAGTCTTCTTGAAACTTGGTGGACATTTCGAGGAGAGGCCCCAGCAGCTACCCTGCAAGTTTGGAGCCTCTCCCTCAAACCCCCTCCCCTCCAGTGGCTTTTAAAATTGCCGCCGAATTTCGGCAGCAATTCGGCGGCGAGCTGAATCAGATTGGAGAATCTGATTCAGCCCGTGGCTGCCCTACTGGCCAGTCCTGAGCTGGCGGAGTTTTGCTCCAGCCCCAACGGACCCCTGCTTATAAGAATACGCTAGCCACTGCATTTGCTGTATGTAGCTAAGAACCTTAAATACCTTTTGTGTATGATGAGAGAACACACTGAAAACTTCTGAATTAACTGGAGTGTGATCGTTCAGTTTCTCTTGGACACGTTTATTGCCTTTGTGATTTGTGCGCATAAAAGGAAGGCTTGACACTTGTACTGAGCCCCAAATTGTTCTGTAACTTATTTGAGAAGATTGTAGAAAGGGTCCATTTCTAGCTCATTTTTATTTTCAAACTTTTGCATTGGAATTTAGGAGAAATTTCTGTAGTAAATGTTGGTAATCTGTAGTCCTCAGTAACCCATCACTGCGGAGGAAGGGTTTGGGTACTGTCATAGATATAACCATAATAACAGATGTCATCCAGACAGAGTTAAAGCGCTCTCAGGACTTATCAAGAAAAATAAACTGACATGCTTACATTTCTGCCTTAGTAATACGTAAGACTTAAAATGGCTTAATTTCATCTGGACTGTGTCCAGTGTATTTTATATCAATCTTTCGTAGAAGAGGGCTTTTCAGAAAGGAC
The DNA here is from genome assembly GCA_029233225.1 of Lepidodactylus listeri. NCBI lineage: Eukaryota > Metazoa > Chordata > Lepidosauria > Squamata > Gekkonidae > Lepidodactylus > Lepidodactylus listeri. Next base: position 107,863,576 of record JARCFY010000006.1, on the reverse strand, counting down.
TGAAAAGTAGATTGATGATTTTCTGATCAGGGGATGAGTTAGCGAAGAAGGTCACTTCCTCCCGAATCCCAGTGTAAAACCTGTTTTGTTTTTAGTTTATCTCGCTGCATTGTCTCATTTCCAGCCTTTCTCCGGTAGATTTTGGGAGAGGAAGAGAATCTGATGATGGCAAAAGGGCCGAGCCTGAGCTTGTTCCGCTTTGTGTTTCAGGAAGGAGAGCATGGGCTGGAGGAACACAAGCTCCACATGTATCTTTCTGCTTTGCAGTCCTTGATTCCTTCACTTTTTGCACTGGTGCTACAGAATGCGCCTTTCACCAGCAAAGCAAAGCTTCAGGGTGAAGTCCCACAGATAGAAGGTACGCACTCCTTTCCCCCCCCCCCCCCAGTGAATATTTATTTAGAAATTGGGTAAAGATATTTTCTGTAATAAATGTAACAGTACATGAATACAGTTATCTAGTTTTTTTCTAGCTTGGCTAGAGTTACCTAGCTTTTTCTAAATGCAAACCAAAGAATGCCCTTTCTTTTTTTCTCAGTGTGACCAGTACAGATCTATAATGCCATCTCAGGAGCTGGTCTGATACCTAATGGAATCGTATCAATGAAGAGATTTATTGACTTGTGAGCTTTTTTCCCCCTATCTCCATCATCAGCTTCATTTTTGATAGCAGGCACACAAAAACTCGCAGGCAAAGGCTCAGTGCTGCTCCAAGTGAAGTAAAAGGCCCTCAGTTTGTCAGATGATGATCGCAAACATCGCAGTGCCTTTTCCTGGAGTAGCGACACACAAGCTCGTCGTGTTCGCCGGTAAAGGTGGGCCTGGGAGGACGTCAGTAAAGATGACACTATTAATTAGCTTGGAAGTTGGAACCTGTGGTAAATCTCCACTAGCAGAAGGGCAGAGGAGATCTTTGCTGCTTTTCCTAGACCATCAGTTCTTCTCCTCAGGTTGTTCCTCAGGGTCCCCTGTCCCCAAGGATCAGCGTCTCTGGGATCATTTGTGGCTGAAATAGGAGAGGCAAGGAGGTCTCGGTCAGCTGACAGAAATGCCTTCCGTGAGGGATTTACCACGGGACTGAGCTACTGTTGATAAAGATCCAGAAGGCTTTAGGGTACCTCATATTGAAGTCAATCTCGAAGGCAAGATCCGTGTGAATCAGAATTAAACCACAGTGCAAGAACTTAGGCCTGTTTAGTTTTGCTTTAAATCTCTCAGGCTAAGTCTGCTGAATACCTCTTGTCCTGTACCCATGATTTAAATTAATTTTGGGTAGACTTCCCTGTTCTAGTTTTTCTGGGTACTTCATTAGGTGGAAACCTTTACAGTTACCGGTTTTGATTGTTTTCTTCATAGTAAACGAGTCACTTAAAAAAAACTGGTATTTTTAGCCTCGGTTCATGGTTGCTTGTTCTCTCCTTCCAGTGACAAGATTCCCAAGGCCCGTATCCCCTCTCCAGGATGTGGCCACTATAATCGGAAGCCATGAACAACTGGCAGTTCTGCTGCAGCTTTACGATTACCAGCTGGAGCATGAGGGGACCACAGGCTGGGACACCTTACTGTGGGTCGTTAATCAGCTGTGAGTTCTTCTTGTTTGTCCCACTTAATTCCTCTGAATGATTACAACATATAGGAAGCTCTTCCTTCCCCTACCCTGTTTCCCCGAAAATAAGACCTACCCCAAAAATAAGCCCTAGCAGGATTTCTGTGCATTTGTTAATATAAGCCCTACCCTGATAATAAGACCAAGTGATGGGCGTGGCTATGCAGCGTATCTGCATAGCCATGCCATGCATTTCGGTGCGGAGCGGTAAGGAAGACTGGAATACCTTTTATCTGCCACAGTTCCTTTCTCCGAGCCGTTTGCACTTGTGTGGGTGGCGACCGCATCACTCCTTTCTCCTAGCCGTTCGCGCATGCGCGGGTGGTAACCGCGGTTGCAGGTCATTGACAGTGTTGTTACCAATGCACTCCGAGCAGGTTACATGGATAAGAGTTCTCATTTAATGAGAGCTCTATTGCTCGACATGAAAGATTTGGGCCAATGGTTCTAAAGGAAATGGGAGTCGCAGGAAATTCAAGATGGAATTCCGGGTCTGGAGAGTTATGACGATGTTCCAGAAGAAGATGACTTAACTGGATTTGAATAAATGTGGATTGTTGTATTATACTTAATAAAAATAAGACATCCCCTGAAAATAAGCCCTAGTGTGTCTTCTTGAGAAAAAATAAATATAAGACAGTGTCTTATTTTCGGGGAAACACGGTAACTCTGATATCTTCCTTTGCAAAAGTGGTAACACTTGGTGCTGTTTTATTTACAGTCAAAACTGATTGTATAAATTACTTTGCAATGCGGTTTTGGATGGTGATTTAGAATAGCCCAGGAGTGTTAACCTCTGAGAATACTGAATGTAATATTTAACTAAGAATAGTGCTTCTCAGTCTCCTGTAACTTGTGTAATTGTAATTTACTATGATGAGCAGTAACAGTTTTACTTTAGTACTCTTAAAAGTATTGTCTCAGAAGACCTAAAGTAATGGGTCATTGATGCAAGATGTGCATATGTGTGGGTACAGTACTGGAAACCTATCCAAGCAGTTGTTGTTTTTTAAAAAAGACAAAACTCTGATGCAACTGGCTTCTTTTAGGTTGCCGCAGCTTATAGAAATAGTTGGCAAAATTAACGTGGCCTCAACCGCCTGCGTGCATGAATTCTCAAGGTTTTTCTGGCGGCTTTGCAGAACATTTGGAAAAATCTTCACAAATGCAAAGGTAAACACATCCATGTCTGGACCAGATTACAAAGTGGAAGGATGCTTTGTAAGGCACTGCATTGGTACAGGAACACAAGTAGAATGCTGGTGGTGGCAAGCACTGTCAAGTCCTCCTAGCTGACTTATGGCGACCCTGTAGAATTTTGGAGGCAGGAGGTGGCTTTGCCATTGCCTGCCTCTGCAGAGCAACCCTGGACTTGCTCGGTGGTCTCCCATCCAAGTAGCAACCCGGGCCGACCCTGCTTAGCTTCCAGGGTCTGGCAAGATTGGGCTTGCCAGCTAGGATTTTAAAAAGGCTCAACCGTAGGATTGTAGTTGGGAAAGTGTCTTCACTGTCAGTAGGATTTTTCTGTTTATGTGGAGATGAGGAGAATCTTATCCTGTGGGCCTTAGTGACAGTCATGAATGTCCCCCAGCCAATTTTTAAACTTTTTAAACTTATATAACTGCTTGGGAAAACTCTGTAGGTTCAGAGCAAGAAGCCCAGTAGCACCTTAAAGACTCGACAAAATATGGGGCGAGGTATGAGCTTTCATGAGTCACTGCTCACTATAGGCTTAGTTTAGCTTGTCAATTTATTTAAATCCTGCCCAGTCTTAAACACTTGTGGCAAATAATCAGAACTGACCCAGCCATGAACTGGGGCGAAACCGTCATTTCAGGCAGCAAACTCAGGCAAATTTCTGCCCATTATCCCATCCCCAGCCTGTCTGTGCCAACAGTAGAATAACGGCTTTGCTTCTGCCATCACTAAGACTGGCACACCAGTCAACTGGCCAGTCAGGTATCTCCTTTGACTGTGGTCAGGTATTCTATATATCCATTGCGTAGGTGACAACTTACCTTTTGATGTCATTGATGGTAAGAGTGAAGGATACCTTTGCCCCCTAGTCCTGAAACAGGAATAGATTTTGTAGCATAGCAAATATTGCCCTACTTGGCCCCCAGCTATAGTGGCAGGCATCTTTTTATTGTTGTTGTTAGCGTATTTCCTTTTTAGTTTTTCCAAATTCATTATTCTAGACTGACCCCGGTTGTCCGGGAGAGAATACCGGAATAAAATACAGAGAGAACTGTTTAATAAACCCATTCATTCCAGAACATTGCGAACATTTAGGCTGATTCATTACATATTTTTCAAAGTGAACATCAGTGTTTCGTAACAGCTCTTTTAATGTTTAAAAATATTTGGCAAATACTGGACTTTCAGTATTGACAAGGACAAATAATAGTGTCTTATATTCCGCTTTTAGGTGAAACCGCAATTCCAGGAAATCTTAAGGCTCTCTGAGGAGAATGTTGGTAAGTAGTCTTGTTTCAGATTTAAAAATAAAATCCTAAACTGGTGACAAAGCTCTAAATCCATTAATTCTACAAACTAGCATTTGGAGATAGTTTCACTGGACAAGGTTTGGGGGGTTTTGGGGTGGTTAAGCTGACTTTACATAGAATATACATAGAAGTCTTAACTAGAAGACAAACTGCCTGAATAAGTCTGTGTGTTCTGTGATACTAGGAGTGACTCTTCCCCCCCCCCCCATTGTATTCATTCCTGTAGTCGTGAGTTCTTCTTAGTAGTTAGATTATGGGCTTGTTTATTACTCCTTTTTTTGGTGTTGACATGCATGCATATTAAAAATCGAACATATGCTTTCCGGAGCTTGAGTAGTATGCAGAGAGAAGCCAGAGCAGTGTATGAAGTGGCCCTGCTTCCAAGCTCAGAGGGAGTGTTAGTGAACTCACGAGTCTCCCAGGTCCTGGTTTGATACTCTTGACCACGACACCCCACGGGCCATCCCTTGGGAATCTCAGCATTGATTCACAGAGCTGTTTTAATCAGGATTCATGGTAAATCCTGTATTCCAGATACATTAACGTGTCACAGTTCCTGAGAATGGCTGTTATAAAGTAATTTGAATGTAGCAAATTTTAGTCCAGTAGCACCTTAGAGACCAACAAGAGTTTCAAGGTATAATGTTTCGAGAGTCAAAACCTTAGAGACCAACTCTTGTTGATCCCTGAGGTGTCGCTGGACTCAAATCTAACAGTTTTACTGCAGACCATCACAGCTGCCCTCTGAACTATCTTGAATGTTAATAGTTTTGTCTTCATGGTTTTGCCAGTCCCAAAGGCACTTGTAAGGTTTTATTTTTAGCAATGTATTTTTCTTTCTTTAGTCCTTGAACTTGACAAGTAAAGTAGCTGTTCATCATCGTGGCTTCTGTGCAGGCACACATGGGACTGCAGTTCTGCAGGCCTGCCACAGGGAGGAGCTCGCAAGCTGACTTCAGACAGATCTAAGCTCCCAGGGGTCTAAGCTCTCCCTCCCTTATGGAGCTTGTGAAGGTTTCCCACCCAAAAGACCCAGCTGTGGCAGCGTCCTTGTCCACAGAAGGTTGAGGTGCCTTCAGAGCCTTCTCTCACAGAGCCACCTTTAAGCACGCTGCTCTACCCTCCCCTTGCTTTGGGGGTCAAAAGGCAGCAGTCGGAACAAGTTGAGGTGTCACACCCTTTGCCTCAGACAAATTAAACTGGCCAGACTGCTCATCCTTTTGAGCCATTTTGGCTCCACAATCTGACCACTTCTTGAAGAGAGCCATGGTATAATCGCCTGAGGTGATTTCTCCTCAAGGGACAAAAGATTGTTCTTGATTCTGTTTTTTTTTTTATTTCACAGAAAACATTTACTTGTGTGTGCGTGTATAAAATATTGATACAGATAGATATAAAATAGAAAGTTCAGTCAAAGATGTAGTCAGCTGGAGAGTCTGCCGAACTAGGCCTCAGTAACTGCTGAAAATGTCCTCTCTGCATGGCAGCGAAAGGAAAACTGAGGGAGGAATGCTCCCCTGCCCTAATCATGTGGCTTCCGGGCGGGAAACCTTCACAAGCTTTGGGAGGGGGCACTCCCGGGAGCTTAGATCTGTCTGAAACTAGCTTGCTAGCGCCCCTCTGTGGCAGGCCCACAGAACTGCAGTCCCACATGTGCCAGCACAGAACAGCACGCAATGAACAACTGGCACAGGTGAGTGCAGCCCTGTTTGCCATTTTGGTTCCAGTTTTTTTTTCAATCCATGACATATACAGCGTGTTCAGACGTGCCATTTGATCCAGCTTTCGAAACGTTTCGAAATGGATCAAATGTGCACAATCAGACAGCCGCAGCTGCCTCCCTTCCCCAGCTGTCGCTTACTGGAGCAAATACCGGAGCGAAGCGTGGCGTTTTGATACCAGGTCCCTGAGGTGGTGTTTCCCGTGCGGTCCCAGTTCAAACTGCGTTTTCCGCTGTGTGATCGTGGTGCCGTCATGAAGCCACTTCCAAGTCTTTAATCCACCCACCCACCCCATGGAAGCCTCTGGCTTCCGCTTTTTGCCCGCCATTTTTATTTTTGCCTCGCTGCCCCTCATAATTTTTTTTTTTTATGGCCGCTACTTCTGCATTCAGGATTCCAAGGAGGCCAGTTTCGGGTAAAAAGTTTAAAGGGACGTGTTGTTTCACGGCGGGGAAGTCACAGTGCTTGTGTAACTTTGAGAGGCTTCGCTCTCCTGCTTTTGCGCATGCGCAAGATTGTAGCTCCTTATAATTGCTTATGCGCATGCGCAAACTTGTAAAAAACCAAAACAAAAATCTCGAAATACGCTCCGTGTGATCGCAATTGTCCGGAGCAAAAACAAGCCGCATCAAAGCGGAGCCATTTGAGCCGGCGCCAGCACGCTGTATGAATGCACCCATACAGAAGGAGCAGCGTATCTTGACAGAGTAGCCATGGTTCAGTAGTACAGCATCTCTGCTTCAGGGCAGAAGGTCCCAGGTTCAATACCCGGCATCCCCATTTTAAGAAATTTGTTGAAAAAAGTTAGACAGCTAATGGCAGTCAGAATGTACAATACTGTATAAGGCAGCTTTGTGTACTCAAATTGGCTGTAATCATATATCATATTCTGTAGTGTTTATTACACAGAATGGGATGTTCAAGGGAAAATTTCCACGTGTCTGTCCTGTGTACTTCCGCCAACAAAAAATAGTTCAAGCAAAGAGCTCCCCCAATATTACAAAATTAGGCAAACGTGTCTGTCTTTTTCGGGAACAAAATGTTAATGCATCTTCTACCCCCTCTTTTTCTCCTTGAATTCAGATACTACAGCCGGGAACGGAGTGCTAACAAAAGCCACAGTCCCTATCTATGCAACGGGTGTACTTACATGCTATATCCAGGCAAGCAGTTCCGTTCAGTTCTGGAAAGCACGTTTTGTTCTTAAAATTAGAATATGTTAAGGACTGTCTATGTTACCACTAATTCTAAAAGAATTAGTTGTGTTAGTCTGTTGCAGCCAGTACGACTACACAAAAAAAGAGAAGACTCTAAAGGCACCTTAGACAAAGTTCAACCTAGCACCACTTCTTGAGGCTATGAGCCCTTCGTCAGGCGCTATCACTGCTACCTTTTTTAGCAGAACTCCTGCGTGGATGCTAAATATACATTGTGGATGTATGAATAGTGGGTGGTGTGTAATGGACTTCCCATCTCTTATTTAGTAATTAAGGATTCCACATCCTCACCTTCCTTTCGGAATGCTTTGTTCCTCAGAACCTGAAGAACACGCCACAGTGATACCACTGCCACCTAGTTATTTTCAGTTTGTACTGGGAAGGCCACCTGCCACAGATGGGATTTTTGTCTTACAAACGAACAAGATCCACCAGTGCAGGGGTTCCCAGTGGGTGCCATGATACCTGCTGAGACCTTTCCTGGCGCCTTTTAGAAAGTGGGTGGGGCTGTTGCCTAGGAAGGCCTGTGATTGGCCTTTGAAGATTCGATCGGCTTTGCAGTTTTTAAAAATTCTGCTGTGGTTCAGCTACCACGACCGCACAAGGATCTTTATTGTGTGACTGAAGGTAAGCTGTGGCAGCCATTTTATAGCTGTCTCTGTCTTCTGTGGCAGCCATTTTGTGGCTCCGCCCGCCAGTGCTCCCTCTAAGCTGTGGAGTCTTGTGAGCAAAAATTCTACTTTGTGAGCTACTGGGCATGAAAGTTGTGAGCGAGAGATTTGGCTACTGCATAAATGAGTTTGCTTGGGAGCCATCCTTCCTGAGCTAAGACAAAAATGTGTGAGCCAGAGGCTAAAAAACTGTGAGCTAGCTCACACTAACTCAGCTTGGAGGGAACGCTGCAACCCACCATGCTGTGTTAGGATTCCACAGGTGCCTGGAGGCTGGAAAATGTTGAGGGCTCTACACTAATATATGCCCTTCCTTCCACTTGTAGTAAAGTAATGCTGCTTGCCCTATAAGAATCTGCAGTATTAGACTAAAAAGAGATGTGCCAGTGTTTACGTAGCCATCTGTGGTAATCATTCTTTGGCGTGAGATGGTGCAGTTTGCTTTTGAGAGGCAATGCAGGCACAGTACAGCTGTTCTAGATATCCTTAGCTGTTCAGCTGAGTGGGAGGAGTGTGTAATGTCACAGTTTCTGGGTCTTTGGAAATGTCTTGGCTCCTCCCACTTGCACAGTTTGGTGGAAGAGTTGTTTTCAGAGTTACTGTGTGGAATGCACACGGTAAAGGCATATTGGAAAGGAGTCCCGGTTTCAATGATTGTTTGATTTGATCAAAAATGTCAGAGGCATGACTGGGGAAAAGATGATAGACACCTTCTTTGTTCATATAGTATAGTATAGTTTGCAAATACGTTACAAACATGTACAGAGGTAAGGAAGTATTCTTTTACCAGGTTTGTAAAGTTATTGTCATTTCCAAACCAGCTGAAGGAGGGTCATGCTGAAGTCACAGTACTTTCGACTCCTGGAATTAATACCCTCGGTTCCTAATCTCTGAGTGAACTAAGAGCTGCCCAGTTGGCAGTGTTCCCTCTAAGCTGTGTGCATGAGCAGGAAGCCCCACTCAGTAGCAGCCTGGAGCTGCACAGGGTCTTGCACTGCCCATTGCCCATTTTAAGATTACCGCAGTTCTGTTCTGCTCATGGTATGAACTGCTCCACTCAGTTTGGGGGGGGGGGATTAGAGGGAACATCGCCAGTTGGTCTGAGGTGTCTTAGCAACCAGATTGCTAACAGTGGCTGCTGGAGAGTGAAGCAGCCAAGAGGCATAGCATCTGCATCCCAAAAACGTTAATCTCAAAAGGAGGTGTGGGACTAGAAGGTCTTCAAGACAACTCACAGCAGTTTAGGAAATGCAAACTAAAACGTCTTAAAAACCTCCTTTCAGGAAGAAGACCGCAAGCTGTTAGTTGGATTTTTGGAAGATGTCATGACTATGCTTTCATTATCACATGCTCCTCTTGATAGCCTGAAAGCATCTTTTGTGGAACTGGGGTACAGTACATTTTGTTTTTCCAATCCCATTAATATAATGCCTAGCTTTACATGCAGGTTCAAACGTAAGAATTTAGCATCTTGTGTCTCTAGGAATCTGTTCTGAGACACTTTCAGCTGAGTCTCTAATGATGGCTTTATAACATCCATAACATGTCTTGTGACATTGCCCTGTCTTAACTGCTAGGGAGAGACTGTCCCATTCATAGTGTCTAACGTGCTGGCTTAGCAGACTACTAGGCTACTGGTTTCATTCTGATGTTTTGGAGTTGTGCTAGAACTGAGATTCTTGCAAAAATATATTGCATGTTAACTGGTGTTAATGGTTTACCCACCAGTCATATCTTTTACATTAATTTTTTCCCCCAAAGCCTTAGGTGCTCGTGCTTCCAATACCCTGGAGACCATTTTGCAGGCTATTTCCAGATTATTTGCATGGCGCCATCAGTTTACAGAATGGTTAATATCGTAACATAAGCAAGAAAGATAAACCTCCCTAAGGAGTAAACAAGATATATTAAGACGATCTAGAGAGAGGGAAAGGAAGGATTAACAAAAGAATGAATGTCAAGAAGTATGCAAACATGCACTCTGGATTTCACAGAAAACTGAGGAGGGATTTGAAGAGCAGGGCCAATGTGACACCACCTATATATTTCAGGGGGAGAGTTCAAGAGATGGGGGAAATGGGTGGAATTGTTTGAGAGCAAGTGTCTATTCACGGATCTGTCTTCCCTGTTCTTGCAGTGCAAACCCAGCGTACCATGAGTTGCTGCTAACGGTACTGTGGTATGGCGTTGTCCATACTTCTGCACTTGTTCGATGTACAGCTGCTAGGATGTTTGAGGTGAGTGCTTATCAGACACATCCTAATTACTGCATTAAGGGGAATTTAGCAAGGCAGGGGGCATACCCAACCCCTCGAAGGGCTCTTTGGCTGCCTCCTGTGTCTGTCACCATCCCCACCCTCCCGTAAGGGTGGAGCTGTAGGAGAGGGAAGCAGTAAGCGCCTGTGAGGGAGGTGGGGTGCCCAGAGTTGGAGGACTCTGAGTAGCATCTTCATCTTCCATGGGACTGTCAGTTGTGGCGAAGAGGCAGCACATTACTTGCAGGCATTGTGGCTCAGTGCCACTGCCCTGTGCAAAGTTCCAGTGAATGCACAGAAGACTCCCTCGGTCATATTTCTGGTTGCATCTGCCGTTGTAGATATGGGCGGTGGATGGGGGGAGGGGTTGAAAGTGTCCTGTTGACAGAATTAGTTGATGTCCAGGCCTTTATAATGTCTTACTACATGCAGGTTCTGCTAAATATGTTTTAATGTTGCATTATATCATTTGAAATTGTTTGTAACAGGTTGTGTACTGTGTGATGGAGCAGAATGTTGACACTGTATAGTTTGGGTTTGATAGGGGTACATGTTTTCCAGCTTTCATCTATGTTATTTTAAATATTGCTGGCTTGCATCTACCTGCAAGATGTCTTCATGGTAACTGGCACACTTAAGACCTCTTTTAAAAAAATCTTTTTTCTGATCTGATCATTAGATTGGCACACTGCATGCTTGAAAACTGTCATTGGTTCTGAGAAATCATTTCAGCACTGAATTCAGTGTTCAAACCAGTTGTCTTCTATAAATAGCTTGCAAAATAATAAACTGAACATTCATACCGCTTAACGATAGTAAAATGTTCCTAATAATGAAATCTGAGACTGCTTTTATTCTGATTCTTAAAGGAGAAAACCCTAAAGTAGGAAGTGACCCCCTAAAAAAAATCCCTTGGCAAAAGCATATTCTGTTAGTCCATCCCCCAAACAAAAAATCTCATCTGCATTGTACCCCACCGAGGTCCCTGTCCTCAGGTTCCATCCCCAAATGTCCAGGAGTTTCCCAGCCTGGATCAGGTAACCCTACCCCACCTTCCCCCGCTGATAGCCAATGGGAACCTGGCATCCCTAATGCAACCTGGCAACCCTATATATTGAGCACAGTTGAGTTTTGGGGATTAAGTGTTATTTACTGCCTTGAGGACAGCAGGAAAAAAAAGACTATAAATTGAATAGTCTCAAAGATTATCACATTATCTTAATCTAATTTTTTTAAAAATGATAAAAGCAATGTTGGATCCAAAGGATGTCTGACAAATAAATTACGTACGCTGAAGAGGCTTTTGCAGCTCTTTTTCTTCCCTTTCCCCCCACCCCCTTTCAATTTAACAGTGAATAAGTTTAAAACCATATTGGGATATGGCACATTTAAAAGATTTAGGAGGACAGTGGAATCTGCACTCAAGACCTTTGACCCAAATAAAGTAGTTCTTCGGATCCTGATTGAGTAATCCTGCTTCCCATTTCCAGTGTCTCATCCATTGGATTCTTGCACCACACTGTTCTGTTGTTAGCCAACCCATAATGCAGGTGTTAATTTCACTCAGAACTGGAAGTAATAGGTTTCAGATTTTTTTTAAAGTAATAAATTCTGCTTTCTTGCACATAGATTTCCTTCTTGAACTAAAGACTCATTAACTGAGAATTGTGGGAAACATGGCATGCAATCAGGGGTTTCCTGTTAAACTAATCCTTTCCACTCTACGAATGAAAAACATGAATGCTTCTAATAGGCCATCTTGAAATGCTTTAATTGGTTGGGAGTGGTTTCTCAAATCTGAATTTATCAAGCCTCTTCTTCTCCTCCTCCTCTTCCTCCTCCTCCTTCTATTGTCCTGGGGTCTCATGGAGTCTCTCTGAAGCTAGGCTGCAGTTCTTTCTGCTGTCCTAAATAAGGAATGCAAGAAAGTGGCTATCAAATCAGTCTGTTTTTTTTCAGACACTAGAGTTTTTTCAGACACTTTTCGTTAATCATAACCTTTATAAATACATACCAACAAGCATGCTGGTGGATATATCATAAGGAAATTAAACTTTTAACCTAACTATATACATTTACAAATTAGCAGACAGCCAGGAAGTGGCCAGAAGCTTTGGTAAACTAACATGCTGTATTTTATCTGGCTTTCCTTTCTTTCTTTTTTGTGTTAACTGCTTATAACTGCATTAACTAGTCTTCCTTGTTCTCCGTTGACCCCAGTGGTGCTAGTTTGAACATGACCCATGTACAGTCTGAACATGAATGTTGACCTGTCCAGCGGATTTTATGGCATCAGCTTAAAACAGGAATGGACCAAGGGTGTAGAGTGAGGTCGCTTGTTTCTTGTTGGTTGCTGGGATTCTTTCAGAGAATTCTGGCCTGATCCAGCAATAAGGTTCTTAATTGATTGTATTTATTTATTTATATGTTTTTAATGTAAACAGGAGTGTGTTTTCAGGATCTTTTACCTGTTAGAGGCCTAATTAACCTGTGTTAACCAGCAGTGTACACTCAAGATGCTGTTGCTTTTTATTGTGGGTGGCTCACAACATAAAATCAACAAACAAAATCAGGGTGGCTCACAACATAAAATCAACAAACAAAAACACCAAAACAGTAAATAGCTACAGCATCTTGAGTGTACACTGCTGGTTAACACAGGTTAATTATGCCTTTAGCAGTTAAAAGGTCCTGAAAACACACACCTGTTTACATTAAAAACATATTTTGATAGTTCTAACAAAATTAGAACATGTAAGACTTCCTGTCACCTTATACCTGGTTTAAGTAAGTTTAAGTAACATTTCCGTTTTCTGTCAGAATGACCTTCACTATAACCAAAGTGCACTTTAAAATAAGAATGCCGGTTCTCCGGTGTTTGATCGCTGAGAAGTGTTAACATAATCACATTCACAAGTCTGAATGTGAATTCTGGGATTTTTGGAGGAGTGTGTTTTCTAAAGAGTTGAAAGCCAGTTATCGGGGGGGAATAAAAAAAATTTAAATTGAGCAGATACCTTTCCCTGTATTTATTCTAAATAAATTTTTGTCAGTTGGTCTCGGAAGAAAACTAGTAACAGTTCAGCAAAGTGGTAACTTATTGCTTCTTTAGAGTTCAAAAGGAACCATTTTGGTTAAAAGTCTATTAGTTTTTTGAAGCTAGTTTCAGGAGGGTAGCCATCTTGGTCTGCATTAGAAGATGTAAATTTGACAGCATTGGCACCTTAGAGACCAACCAGCTTTTCATTATCTGACTAAGGGAGGTTTGTCTCTCAAAAATGTATACTCCAGAAATGTTGTTGAACTCTTTAACTGCTGAACTCAAATCTAGTTATTTTTGTGGTGACAGCTGTTGGAGCCCATTAGCATTCCTCATGTACAGTTGCTGCAAATAGAACTGATGTTCTGTATTAGCTAGCTGTGCTGGCTAGGTGGGGCAAATCGAAGCAAATAAATAAATTAATTAACTATGGAAGTGTATTAATTGCTGCAGTATTTGTAAATCTTACTAATACTGACAGTATTTGCATTTGTAAAGCTCCATCATTTACTCCAGTAGGTCCTGAATAACTGTCTGCTTCTTGCACATGCTGCAAATCTCTGTAGCACTAGGAACATAATGGATCTGTCCATCCTAGGTCATGTGCCATTTGTCTCACAGAGACATAAGAACATAAGAGAAGCCAATGTTGGATCAGGCCAATGGCCCATCCAGGTCAACACTCTATCACACAGTGGTCAAAAATACTAGGTGCCATCAGGAGGTCCACCAATGGGGCCAGGATACTAGAAGCCCTCCCACTGTTGCCCCCCTCCCCCCAAGAACCAAGAATACAGAGCATCACTTGCCCCAGACTGAGAGATCCTCTCTATACTTTGTGGCTAACAGCCACTGATGGACCTCTGCTCCATATGTTTATCCAATCCCCTCTTGAAGCCATCCATGCTTGTAGCCGTCACCACCTCCTGTGGCAGTGAATTCCAAGTGTTAACCACTCTTTGGGTGAAGAAGTACTTCCTTTTATCCGTTCTGAGTGCCACATCCCCTTAGGGGGGGAAAACTAACCATTTAATTATAGCACTTGTTTCCACTTATAGTAAGAAATGCTTTGAATATAAAGTATTACATTTGGGGTTCACTGATGTCTATTTTAAATGTGTATGTATATGTACACACACACACACACATTACATACAATAATTAAGAACTAGGTATATTTTCCCCCTTTCATTCTTGCATTAAGTGGCTTAGATGTTTAATATACATCCTTTGCTTGCAGAATTTATAACACCTTGTTAGACCTGTAGTATCTTGAAGGGAGTTTGTTAGAATTAATAGGTATTGTTCTCATGGAAGTCCCATTGTAATAAATGGTGGTTCTTGCAAGACCTCCCCTTCCTCAGAAAATGGCTCCAAGAGCTGAAGTTAACATTGATTTCTCTAGAGCAGCTCTTTTGAGCCTGCAGGCACCACTGGAATTCTGACACAACATAGTGGGCACAGCCAAGGAATGGCTGCCACAGGAGATAGAGCGAACCACAAAATGGCCGCAAGAACTTACCAATATACAACGTTCACAAATTCCACACTTATTAGTAGAAAATCGTATTATAAATTCACAAGTTTACAAAATCTCAGATTCATGTACACAAATCCAAATCCTAATGAAGATTGCAGACGAGTCTTCCATTTCAGTTGCCTTCCTCAGAGATGGACAGATATTATTTGACAAGACTTAAATTACAAAGGAACAGCATTGGAAAAAATTATCCTCTAACCTTAGTCTTGTTTCTGTCTTGTCAAAACGGAAAGAAGCTAACAATCCGTCAGGATGGTGAAGTTTGCACATGAAATTGGGCAAAATCTTCGTTTGTAAGAACCTTGATGGCATTGAAATCAGTATTGAAAATTTTGAGTATCAGCATACATAATAATCCAGTGTTGAAGATAATACCTTTCCACCTCTGAGGAAGACAATTGAAATGGAAGACTTACCTGGAATCATTAGGATTTGGATTTGTGGACTTTACATTTGAGAATTTGTAAACTTGTGAGTTTGTAATAGGATTTTTGTACTACTAAGTGTGGAATTTGTGAATGTTGCATATTGGCGTCATATAGAACTTGTGAAAAACAATATATAAGGATATGTATTACCTTTATTAGCATCATTTCCCACAGTCCTTTTGCAGGAGCTTGCCTTCAGTCTCACAGTGAAGATCCTTGTCCTGTGGTGGCAGCTGCTGCCAAAGCAACATCTTTAAAATCCAGGAGCCTTGCTGGGAAAAGCCCCACCTGGCCCCGCCCACTTTCTAAAAGCACTTGGCGGGCACCAGGAAAGGTGTTGGTGGGTACCACGGTGCCCACAGGCACCTTGCTGGGCACCCCTGCTGCTCTGGATCATAGCATATATTTTAAAAAACCGTGGTGTGGGTCCCTGGCCATTCCTAGTGTGTCTCTTGGGATCCGCTAAGAAAATGCCTTCCCCACCACCCCAATACCAAATTTACAAGCCCCTGTGAAGTATACAGCAATACCCCCCCCTCGAAACGGAGTGACCTTTTCTCCTTATCAATTTCAAATCCTGATCTGTAGAACGCCGTTGAGTTTTGTTTCTCAGATAAACTTCACAGCTTGTCTATAGTCTGTGCCACCCGCTTCAGCCACTTTGCGCTTCCATCGTGCCTTCTGCATATTTATTATAATAAACAAAGGCACTTTTTTTTTTAGTGTGTAGTAGTATTCGCTTCTAATTTTGGTTTGCTTCTTGTGTTTTTCCCTCCTCTTGGTTGTGCTATTCCTCTCATGACACTGTGCTCACTCTTTCCGTGCGTCACCTGTGATTCCCCCCTCTGCTCTGCCTGCTCAGCTGTTGGTGAAGGGGGTCCATGAGACGCTGGTAGCTCAGAGAGTCGTTCCTGCTCTCATAACTCTCTCCAGCGACCCTGAAATGTAAGTCTCCTGACTGTCTTATATATCTGGCGTCCCCCTTACGATCTGTCAAGAAACAAACCACCAGGAAAGGGTGGGGTTTTTTCAGTACCCTAATAGTGGCAAACACTGTCACGTGCATTATTATTTTTAAAAGGAAAAGAAAACTGAAGGCATCATTAAATAAAATTTCATTAGTCCCCGGGAAACTCTGACGTCTAAAAAAGTGACTCCGCTGTTCTATCCAAAGTGAACTGCTGCTGTCGTGGTTTCCCTGCCTGAGCACGTGCCGGAAGCCGCCTTCCTGGCATTTTGTTTCTTCCACGTCGAAGAGGGATGCTCGCCTCACTTAACGTGTTATTGCCAGTAAATGCTGAAGCATGAAAAAAGTCCTTAAGGATGTGATTGCCCTGTGTGGGGTGACCAGGGAGCCTGCCTGCCCATCCTCAGTCACAGCTAACTCAGTTCTCCTTCCCATTTAAAACCATGTTTATTGCATGTTGACTGGTTTACAGCTGATTCTTCGAGGCATGCGGGAAGCCTTAATTGACAAGCGGGTTGCTCCGGCCCTTGTCACCTTGTCCAGTGATCCTGAATTGTGAGTTTCTAACTGTGACTTTGAGTTAAGCCTGTCTGTCTGTCTCTTTTCCCCCCCTTCCACCCCGTTATTTTTTTTTTTAGCAGTTTACCCGGTCTTATCTTCTGTCATTGCTAGAAACTGATCTGCCTTAAAATACAAACTATGAAACTGCATCATTTTTTTTCTGTTTGGAAGTTTTTTAACGTTAAAGGCTGAAGAATTTTTTATTCATTTATCCCCCCCCCCTCTCCCCCCCAGCTCTGTAAGAATAGCAACGATTCCTGCCTTTGGAACCATCATGGAAACAGTCACGCAGAGAGAGGTAAGGGGGGTGGGGTTTCCTGCTTTTGGAAGCATCACGGAAACAATCACGCAAAGGGGGGGCAGTTGCCGGTCACAGGAGCAGCATCGAAATAGCTGTTCAGCTCCATAATGCGTAGTTGATCCCCGCTCCACTCACAGTTATGAACATTCTCTGTTTAGTTGTTGCGTAAGCACTCGCTGTTGAGAGCAAACTTTACTTGGAATTCAGTTGAATAATGAACCTGGGGATGGGTAAAGAACCTCCCCTCCCCCGCGCTGTCTGATTGAAATATCTGCCTTGCCCATGTCTGTACAGTGCTAGCGTGCCCAGCACACTTGCGGCCTTGGCAGATGGGCTGTTGGAGGGCTGATGTTCTCCGCCGGCCCAGTGGAATCATCCTGCTCACCAGGATGGAGGCAAGTCCCAGGCCACAGCAGGTCTCTCGGCAAGGGCTCTAGGGTTTCAGTCCAAGGTCAGAATCCGGGGTTCAGTTGCACAGACCAGAATTGCCGTCCAGAAGTAGTCCAAGGGCAGGTGGCAAGGCTCCAAGAGCTCAAATGAGGTATGTAACTGGTGGGCTCGTCAGCAGGGTGACAGACGAGTTGATGCCATGCTGGCTGCAGCCCTATGGCGGGAGTTTCTCCATGGGTGTTGCTGGGCTCCACAGTAGGCTTCTCCTCATGAGCGGAGTCAGCTCCTATTCATGAGGAGTACTGGGGTCCAGATCCTTTGACTTATCGGCTAGCGCTTCTTTAGTAGAGGGAAGGCCTCGGACCCCAGGTGTGGATCCTGTGGGTGGATCCGTGGTTCAGCTCTAGCCATTCTCCTCCTCTGCTTCGGGGATGCTTTGGAGGCCATGATGGGTCTGGTCATTGGGGCGTTCGTGCTGGAACCACCAGGCCTGAGGGCCCTGCTGGCTTCCCTTTGGGGAGGCCCCCGGAAGTCCGTCTCACTGTGAGGGTGCACCAAGGCAGGGCTCGGGGCAGGCAGGACTCCCCTTCCCATGTTAATCCAGGGTGGTCAAGGACAGGGAATACACATTCAAATGAGATGGCAGCTGGATTGAGCTCTTGCAGGGATAAGTGGTTTGCCCACGAGCAACGTCACATTGAAACTGGGAGACTGTGGTATAATGGCCAGAGTGTTGGACTAGGACCTGGGAAGACCCAGTTCTGAAAGCCCAATTCCTGGGTGATCTGTGGCCAGTCCTGCTCTCTGTTTAATCTACCTCACAGGGTTGTTGTGAGAGTAAAATTGTGCAGAATGGTATTAACAGTACCGATTTGGGTCCTCATTAGAGAGACAGGCAGGGTATATAAATTAAGCAAATAAATAAGAGAGGCTGGCTGTGCGCTGGGATGATAAATAATGGCTAGAATGTTACATTTGGATCCCCGCGCAGACCTTGGGAGAACTTTGGACCTCTGCACCCTTGTGCACACAGGTGTGTTTTTCCGCTCTCTCCTCTCTTGGAAAAATGCGTTTGTTGTGAGATACATGAAGACAACAAAAACTGAGCCATAATCACCGGGGCTTACGGTAATAGTTCCCTGGGAGATGCAAACTGGCTGCCTGCCAGCTGACTTTTCACTCAACTCCCTTTGGAGGTCCTGTTTTGCATTTCCAACACATAAGAGCTAGCTATTTATTAAGAATTCTGGGAGTACTAGAGAAGGGATTCTCCGTTATTGTGAGCATCTGGGAACAGATGGAGCATTATTTGTACACTGCTTGGGTCTCAGTGGGGGTCCCCAGCAGCATAACATCATTGTCCCAAAGCACCAGCACCTAGCAAGGCAGGTGAGGCAGAGAGTGTGATGGTCACCCAGGGAGCTTGCCTAGCAGAGCTGGGATTTAAACAACACTCTGACCACTGTAGGTTCAGGTGGGTGGCCCTGTTGGTCTGAAGCAATAGCACAAGGTTTGAGTCCAGTGGCACCTTAAAGACCAACAGAGTTCAGTTCTGGGGTATAAGCTTTTGTGTGCCTGTGCACTTCTTCAGATAATCCGCATGCACACAAAAGCTTATACCCCAGAATTAAACTCCGTTGGTCTTTAAGGTGCCACTGGACTCGGACTTCACTCTGTCCACTGGTCAATGCTGGCTGCATCTGACCAAGTTTTTAATAGTGGTAGTTCTGCCGAGTTTGCATTATTGTAATTTCATCCTGTTCCTGATTTCTAAAATAACATACTTGAGGAAACTAAACTAAGAACTTTGTTCTGACTCATACCAAGCCTGAATAAGTAATAGTAGGGTGGTTTAGAATTCCTGGTCATACAGTTGTATAAATTCAAGTTCCTCATTTTCTTAATGCATGCAGTTTATATTGGAGAACAAGATGCGTCTTTTGAGTGCAGAGGATAGGAACAATCAGGACATTTATTTAAATGCACAAAAATTAAATGCCGGGGTGGGGGGGGGCGGGTCTGTTGAAAGGTTGTTTGCTTATTGAAGTGTTCACTTAAAAATTGCTTACTATTGTAAATCTCGGCAATAAAAAAATTGCTATATCTTCTTCGTGGTCTCTGTGCATCACACCTATGGGATTAAGTGCACCTGCGCCGATCCCGATCGGTAATCTTCAAAGCCTAACGGATTTTCGCGCCAGCTCCCCGGTCACGTGCACGTCCCACTGCGCATGACCCGGGGAGGGGCATGAGGATCCCACCAGTTCTCTTCTGACTGCCGCGTCGTGAGGATCCCCTCTCCGCTTCGGTCGGTAGTTAGCTTTCGTTTTCCATTTGGAAAGGCCTTTCGGACTGATTTTTCCTGTTTTTCTTGACTACGGACTGTTTTTTCTGGACTCGTTTTTCGGATTTTCCTCCTCCTACTCCCCGCTCGGCCTATGGCCCAGCGGTGGGGTTTCTTTAAACGTTGCCTTAATTGTGGGAGTAAAATCGCTCCCCCAGACAAGCATTCCCTTTGCTTGTTGTGCCTAGGCGAGTCGCATCGTGTCGATTCCTGCTCGAGTTGCGCCGCATTCTCCAAACAAACTCGGAAGAACCGGGCGGCCCGACTCAGAGTGGTGCTTCTGGAAGCAGCGTTGTCTCCGAAGATGTCCGCAGCCGACGCCTCGGTAGCATCCCCTTCGGCACCGAAGGGTCCGATGTCGTCACCGGTGCGAAGTCCCTCCGGTACCAAGAAGTCGGCACCGAAAAGACCCCTCTCACTGCCACGAACCCCCGCTAAGAAGTGCAGGGAAGGCAAAGAGGGTAAGGGCAAGCTGAAGCACAAGTCAACCTCCGGTGCTTTGTCGACGCAGCCCGCGTCCGACATGACCCAGCATGGGTCCCCGCAGCTTGACCCTCCAGGGCACAAGCGATCCCGGGGCAGCTCCGCCTCCCCGATGCCACGACCCATCCAGCTCACAGATTCAGAACCCGACATCGAGCTGACACAGATCCCTCACAGCAGTCCCGAGACCGGGCCTGACCCACAACCGACACCGAGAGGTGAGCGAGACTGGCGCCTGCCTCCGTCTTCGGTGCCGTGGGACGTCCGTCAATGGTAATACCTGTATGGTCCCTCCTACCCTCCACCCCCGCAATGGTACCCGGCGGAGTGGGATCGCCAGTCGACATCGTCAAGAGTCTCCCGATGCCGAGATCCCCCGGCCCCGAGACCGATGCCGACTCCGATACCAAAACCGATACCGAAACCACCTCCGATACCGATACAAACTCCGCCCGACATCGACCTTCCTCCCTACCAACCAGATCCGTCGACCCCTATGTCTCCCTCCGAACGTTCCGTCCAGTCGATACCTGAATCTTCCGCATCTTCCGATGATGAATCTCCCATCCAACCGTCACCATCCCCTGATGTGGCTGAAAATTTACCAATCTCTCCCTCTGAGGACGTGAAATCCTATGGAGAGCTCATCAAACGAATGGCCCACTCCCTGGCACTCGCCACGGTCCAGCCAGCCCCCACCGCTACCGATGCCATCTTCGACATCGTACAGATGGATACATCCACCGCGGTAGCTCTACCACTCATATCGGTGCTCTTGAACACCGCCAAGGAATCCTGGGGGCATCCTTCCTCAACCCCAATCTCCAGCAAGAGATTGGACCACATGTACAGGCTCCAAGAGCCAAGGGCAGAATTCTTATTCATCCACCCCAAACCTAATTCGGTTGTGGTAACCCCCTCGGCCAGGGGCCGTAGTGGACATTCCTCCCCCCTGGATAAGGAGGGACGGAAACTGGACTCTTTTGGGAGACATTTTTATTCAGCTGTCCGTAGTCAAGAAAAACAGGAAAAATCAGTCCGAAAGGCCTTTCCAAATGGAAAACGAAAGCTAACTACCGACCAAAGCGGAGAGGGGATCCTCACGACGCGGCGGTCAGAAGAGAACTGGCGGGATCCTCGTGCCCCTCCCCGGGTCATGCGCAGTGGGACGTGCACGTGACTGGGGAGCTGGCGCGAAAATCCGTTAGGCTTTGAAGATTACCGATCGGGATCGGCGCAGGCGCACTTAATCCCAGAGGTGTGGATGCACAGATGACCACTCGAAGATCTCCAATTACAGGTAAGCAACCTGTATTTTCTACGTTTTTCCATCTGATAGAAGACGAAGCTTTTATGATTGTTCTCCTAACATTTAACTCTTGCATGTGTTTTCTACCACATTTCTTCTTAAGCTATTAGAGAGAGTTAAAATGCAGTTGGCGTCGTTTCTGGAAGATCCCCAGTATCAAGACCAACATTCCTTACACACAGAAATCATTAAAACTTTTGGAAGAGTTGGACCAAATGCTGAGCCAAGATTTCGAGACGAATGTAAGTTTTTGATGCAAAATGAAGCCATCCCTTTCTTTGTTGCTGCATGTCTCCTCCCCCCCCCCCATATGAATTATTGCTAGGGTTGGCAGGTCTGCGTTGGGAAATACCTGGAAACTTTGGGGATGGAGCCTGCGGGAGGGCAGGCTTTGAGGAGGGGAGGGACCTCTGTAGGGCATAATGCCATAGAGTCCACCCTCCAGAGCAGCCATTTTCTCCAGGGGGACTGATCTTGATTTCTGGAGCTCAGTTGTAATAAAACCCTAATTATTGCACCTCATTCTTCCATGCTTCAGTGAATTGCTATGCGTTTTATATTTTTCCAGTTGTCATTCCACATTTGCATAAACTTGCATCGGTTAATAACCAACAGTCTACAGATTCAAAAAGACTGGACATCGCAACTCATCTCTTTGAAGCGTACAGTGCCCTCTCCTGCTGTTGTATCCTTTGTTCATTCTGAATTCTTTATTTGAAAAGTATCCTGAGGTCAATTAACAATATCAGGCATCAGTACTGAGAGACCTCTGCTGTGCAGCTCTGAAAGATCTTTTGCGTGGTCTCTGTGCATCACACCTCCGGGATATAGTGCGCCTGCGCTGACCCCGATCGGTATCTTCTAAAGCGAAAGGGATTTTCGTGCCCTCTCCCCGGTCACGTGCTGGGCTCCAGTGCACATGACCAAGGGAGGGAGCACAACAATCCCGCCAGTTCTCTTCTGACCGCCGCGCTGGTAGGACCCTCCTTGCTTCGGTAAGTATTTTCTCTCCTTTTCCTTTGTCTATGTTCTTCACCGGATTCTCCTGAAAGAGAAAGGAATTAGGACTTTACAGATAGGACTGTTTCGTGAGTATTCTGCCTCGGCAGATTACTTCTTCCCCACCCCCGGCCTGTGGCCAAATGGTGGGGCTTTTTCAAACGGTGCTTAAAGTGCGGCAGCAAAATCCCCCCCCCCCCCGATGAACACTCACTTTGCCTTTTGTGCCTTGGGTAAACGCATCGAGTGGACTCTTGCACTCACTGTGCCAAGTTTTCAAAGCAGACAAGGAAGAATCAAGCCACGAGACTCCGCATCACTTTGACAGAGCAGGCTCTCTCGCCGATAGTGTCTTTGCAGAAGACATCAGGCCACGCCTCACTTCAGGATCGATGGCTGCACTATCCCCGGTGTGAGCCCTCACTGACTCAGGATGTGCCAGAGACTTATCAGCCCGATAGCGGTGGATGGGTTGGGGCTGGGAGTGCGTATTTTGGAGGTGCCGCTGCATTTTATGCAGATGGACGACTCCAAGATGAAAGAACCCTGTACTTTTGAGACTGACCCTATTATTATCGGCACGGGGAAACATTGGGAGAAACGAGCTTTCATTGTCACCCCCCTCGTGCAATTCCCTATGGCCTTAGGCAGTCTGTGGTTACAAGCACACGACCCTTACATCCACTGGAGTGAGGGGCTGATTGCCTGGGTCTCCCCCTCCTGCCAGAATCATCATTGGGATGTAGACCCTTAATGTTTTTAGTAGACACATAGAGTCACCAGGGGAGAGGTCCCAACTAGGATCCCTCTTTTTGTCAGCATATTTCTTATAATGATCTTTGGCTTCCTCCAAAGTTTTGGCAATTAACTGCCAAGAGTCTTTTAAAGAGTTCCACCATTGGGCAAACTCAGTGATCCCTTCTGCTTCCTTAGTCTTCGTAGGTCTTGCATCGCTGGCTTGGCCTTTCCCTTCACGGGGGCGGCCAAGGGAGCTGAGCTTTTGGGGGTGCTCGTCAGGTGTCTCATGCGGATTAGGGCAAAGTGGGACTCAGCGTCCTCCGCAGCCCTGATCCACCCATTTAGGGTACTTGGGTTGACGTTGCGCAGAACAGTCTTGTACAGTTCCACATTCAGCCCCCTGTGATACTGCTCCACAAAGAGCACTTCAGGCCACCCCCTGATTTTAGCCTCTAATCGCTTGAATGCAGCGGTATACTCTCGCACCGATGCTCTCCCCTGCATACCTGGTTCCAGGCTTTCTCCTCACACATCTGGTCCTCATAGTGTTGGTGCAACGCCCACATGTACCATCAGTAGCTTCCTCACGAAGTCGGGACCCAAGGTATCCCACCCGGTCTGCTTCGTCTTGGAAAAGGTGGCCCCAGGTCTGCATGCAACAGCCCGCCTTGATTATAAAGAACTGTAACTTTGCTGGGTTCCCGTCAAATGTTGCTCCCAGTAATTCATGAGGCACAGGGCGTCTGTCAGCTGGAGGGGGAGACGCAGGAACCGGGGGAGCTGGTGGTCCCAGAACCACGGGAGGCTGCACGGGCGGCTGCCCTGTCGCTCCAGCGGCTGCTCCCGCCAGATGGTCTTGGAGTACCTGTGCCACCACGTTAGGTAAATCAGTCATTAGCACAGTCATTTCCTGTTGCAGCCTCCATTGGATCATGTCGAACCGACGATCCATTTGAGCCCACATCTCGCCTGCCTGGGAAGCATCCACAGCCCTTTGCTCCTCACCTCGGCCAACAGATGACCTAGCTCCCCGCTCCCACTGCGGGGACCAGGCTTCTGTGGTATGTGAGCCAAATTGGACCCAGGATTGGGTCCCCCTGCTCCTTTGGGGACGAACGTTCACCCCGGTGGTGCTAATCGGCCGTACCAGCACCTCTTCGGAGGTGACCAGTACTTCAGTCGGTGATGGGGATTTCAGTGCCATCTGCATCCATAGTGGGGTGATGGACTGGATCCCAAAAAGGGATTACTAACAGTCTGTGAGAATGTCCCAATAGATATAGTCCACAACAGGTCTCCTTAAGCAGTAAGTCATTTATTTGCAGAAAAGATCATTGTAGTCAAACACTTTTCCTGTTAGTAATGCTGTGCTTAGGGATTACATATATTGATATACTGGATATGAAATATGGCTTACAAGCTGCCTACCAATCACTAGACAGGATTTTAGGCGCTCAAATATACTGGCCTAAAGTTCCCATAGAAAACGCGGGAAAAGGCGTTCTCAAAAATAATGATATTGAACATTTCTAAAAGCTGAGTTCCCAAGACATGAAGAAAAGGAACACATAACACCGGTGAGTTTGGCTCACACAGAATAGGAGGCACTCCCGTTCAAGGACGGGACACAAGAGATAACACCAGGGAAGCAAGTAATTGAGTCAGGGCATGCGCAAGCGAGGCAGGCAAGCAAGCGAGCGGAGCACGCATTCCAGAGAAGGGGGTCATGGCCCCGTTGTGAACTCCTGGGTGGGACCTGTCACCAATCTTCAGGGCGGGAAACATATGTAAGCCTGTGACCTTTTCAGAGATCATGTAAATACACCTTGTAGCAGTCATACAGTTAGTGGAATGAAATCATGGCAGTTAACTGACACTTACCCAAGTGTCTCGACCTCCCAGTGTCAAAAGCTTCCATCTGGACAGAGACGCCGTCGCTCCAAATGTCTCTCCACATCGATGGGAAGATCGGGACTGATCATTGGGTCGCTACCCCCCAGTACCATGGGACAACCGCCAATGGCACTACCCCTACAAAGCATACCCGGTGCCTTCGGCACCTTGGTACCCTCTGCACACGCAGGCAGCGTGGGATCGTCAGTCTACCTCATCCTGCCTGTCCCAATATCGTGAACTCCCTCCCACACCGGAATTTTTGCAGCCACAACCACCGGTGCCGATAGGCAGAACACCGTGCTGACTGAACGCCGTGCTGACTGATCGGCACCGACACAGTCGATACCAATGCCGCCCATGTCTTTCCCTGAGAGGCCTCAGAGCATTCTGATCCATCGGGATCATCCTCCTCCTCATCTTTGGGGGATGAAACCCCCCCACAGGAACCTTCCCCACCACAACAGGTGGCAGATAATCTGCCTATTTCTCCCTCTGAGGATTTGAAATCATACGGGGAGTTCATCAAACAAATGGCTAATACCTTGACGCTGTCTACTGTCCAGCCTCTACCCACCGTGACTGACTCAGTGTTTGATATTGTCCAGATGGATACTTCTACTGCCGTAGCATTGCCTCTAACTTCTGTTTTGTCGCAAGCAGCTAAGGCACCTTGGTCTCATCCAGCTTCTACTCCCATCTCTAGTAAGCGGGTTGACCATATGTACAGAGTTCAAGAGGCAGGAGCTGAATTTTTGTTTACTCATCCAAAACCCAACTCCATTGTGGTCACACCTTCTTCCAAAAGCAGACAAGGTCACTCTTCTCCTCCTGATAAGGAAGGAAAGAAGTTGGACTCTTTTGGTCATAGGTTTTACTCTGCAGGAGTGCTGGGAATTAAAACCTCTAACTATACAGTTTGTATGGGGAGATACCAGTATGCCTTTTGGGAGCAGATGACAGAATTCATTGCTTCCCTCCCTGATGACATGAACTGTCAAGCCAGGAGACTGCAAAAAGAAGGTATGATGCTGGCAAAGCATCAGCTTAATGCAGCTAAGCACAACCTGGATGTGGCAGCCAAGACACTTATGTCAGCAGTTACACTTAGATGGCATGCTTGGCTCAGATCTACCTCCCTACCCCATGACACCAAAGCCTTTGTTGAAGACCTGCCTTTCAAGGGTGAGGGTCTATTTAGCTCTACCACAGATTCAGTCTTACAAGAAATGAACAACAGCATTAAAACGTCTCGCAATCTGGGTGTTTCCCAACCCAAACCACCCAAGCAAAAATCTTGGAATAGATCTTGGTCATGCAGATCGTCTCAGAAATCTTCACCAGACCCACAATGGCAAAAATCTTCCAGCTTTCAGTCGCAACGACACTATGGGAGTAAACAAAAGTTTACCACTACTCCCCAGTCCAGATCTAAACCTACCAAGTCGCCTAAACAGAGTTTTTGACTCTTGTCTCCCGGCCAAAGCTCCTACCCATCTGTCCCCATTCTTACCAGCCTGGAAACAAATTACATCAGACAGATGGGCTCTCTCTGTGATCGCAGAGGGCTACTGCATAGAATTTCTCCGGGTACCCACAAAATCTTATTTCATCCCTACTCCCAGCTCCATCACTCCCCAAGATGAGATCGGAACCCTCCTCTTGAAGAATGCCATAGAACTGCTATTTCTGCAGAAATAGAATCTGCTATTTCTGCTAATCATCCAGAAATAGAGGGTCATTTGGTGTTTTCACACCTGAGAACGAAGCAATTCATGAAGGTTCTCAATCGCCTGTTCCCACCTACCCGTATCCCAGCCTCAGCTTGGGATCTACTGTCAGTCCTAGCAAAGTAAGCGGGCAAACCCTTTGAACCACTGGCCACATGTAGTCTAGAGCTACCATCCTGGAAGGTTGCCTTCCTAGTGGCCATCACATCTACCAGACAGGTGAGTGAGCTTTCAGCACTCCACTGTGACCCACTGTACCTAGTCTTCCACCAGGATGCTGTTACTCTGGCTCCAGACGTATCTTTCCTATCTAAAGTAGTGTCAGAATTTCACATGAGAGCGGACATTTTCTATGGGCCACTCATATCCCAGGGACTTCCAACTCTCAAGCAGATCTCCTCAGCAGGGGAGCCCTCCAAAAACTTGATTGGGAACTTGCCTGGAAATAGCTACATTCATTTTTTCTACACTGGGGTTTCCCAATGTTGGACGTTTTTGCCAACAGGACCAACAAAAAGTGTCTGACCTTCTGCTACCAGGGGGTCCTCTCTCCCTGGGTGACAGCCTTCTATACCCATTCCCCTCCCCAGGCTTTCCATTTTAGTAACTGGCGTAAAATCTAGTGCTTAGGCTAGAGCATCTTGATGAACATTTGGGGGGTGGGGCGGGAATCTGCACTGTTGCTCTTGGTTTTTCATGCCCACCGCAAATCTTCCCTGAAATTACTACAAATGCATTATGTTTATCCATTACTTTCTTGTTTCCCCCCATGAAATAATGCAATTTCATTGGGAGATTTAGCTTTTTGAGGGGGCTGCTGGACTTAAATAAATAAGACCATGATTTTTATGTACTCTCTTGGATTGTGATACAGAACAAACATGTTGATAGTCCATTGCTCTTTGTGAGGCCTTAACTGTCTGCCCACCAGTTATTTCAGAGGATCTAATGGTCAGCCATTTTTTACCTGGACTCAGGTGTTTACGAACTGACATGGAAACTCTCTCACCAGAACACGAAGTAAGTCATTGAACCTGCCGTTTTCTATTCGGATTTTAAATGCTAAAATAAACTAGATGTTTTACCCTTCACTTTTGAACAGTCAACATTAAAATGTGATGTTTTAATCTGTAAGAATACCAGGGCTGAATTAGAGCTCGAGGGTGCTGGGCACAGTGTTTGCTGAACGAAAACTATCACCGCTCCTTAGTGCAGATGTGTGTTGCGCCCTGACCTGGGTAGCCCAAGCCAGCCTGATCGCATCAGGTCTTGGAAACTAAGCAGAGTCGGTCCTGGCAAGTGTTTGGATGGGGGACCACCAAGAGATCTCTGGGTGGCTTCGCAGAGGCAGGCAGTGGCAACCCCCCTCTGAAGATCTCTTGCCTTGGAAACCCCGTGAGGGGTCATCATAAGTTGGCTGCCACTTGATGGCAAAAAAAAAAAAATCAAGAAAGTACAATGCTTATGTTATGAGAACTGGATCAGACAAAGGTCCAGTCTAGCCTGGTGTTCTGTCTCCAATGGTAGCCAGCCAGTGAGTAAAAAAACCTGAAGATGCACAAACCTGAGATTATCAGTTCTGCCACTTTTTCCCCATCTTGAAGCCCATTTCCCCAAGAGTTTCTCTGAGTTTCTCTGAGTTTCTGTTTGCACCCATTCCATTTAATAAACATTCCTTGACAAAGTAATCTTGTTTTTCAATGTAAAAGAGATCGTGGGGGGGGGGGGGGCAGAATTGACAGGAGGTTTTTTTTTTTGTTTGAGGCATTTCAAATACTGCCTGTTTTTTGTTTGGTTTTTTAAATATAATTTTATTGATTTTTCAAACAAAAAACAACAACCAGTGCTCAAGGCAACCAAACCCAAAAAAAGAAAAATCTTCTAAATTACAAACAGAGAAATGAAATCACACAAAAAAAAATACAAAAGGAAAATGATGCTGACTCAAAAGTATGAGGGCTTCATACTTAAACACATTTTTCAGTTGATCTTACAAGATGTGGCTAAGAGAGGGGATCATTAATGGCACAGGGAATTTTCTTTAAAAAAATAGTTTCTTAGTATATTTTATACTTAATTCCTTTTCCATAATTTGAGGACGGGCTTGGATAGATGTTGAATACCTGATTCGTATATTAAACGAAAGAATGCCACATTTCATAAAAATCTGACATTTTTAGCTTTACTTTGACTCCTTTCCGTAGATATGTCAATTTTTCATGGTTTTTTTTGTAACTCCCCTCATTTATTTCAGTTATTATGTAACATTTCCCCTTCACTCTCAATTTAAAATCTCCTGAGGTGTTCACAGAGTAAAATAAATCTAATTTAAAAAAAGAGAGAGAGACTTGTGTTCCACCCCCAAAAACCAATCTGTGCTGGCTTGGCCTCTGCAAGACCTGTGTCAGGCACAAACATATTGGTAATAATGGGAACGGGGGTGGGGGGAGGGGTGCCTGAAAAGCCTGCTTGGTCTCTGTTGGCGCCCATGTATGGGAGCTTGTCTGCATAAAGGTGTGTGAGGGCTGGTTGTTTGTGTGCACACACACGTGTGCATCTGCTCATTTCTGTTTATAGGTGTTGCCCATAAGTCAGTTTCAAAATTGTGGTGTTGTCTCTGGATATATATATTTTTCAAGTCCCAAAGCCCCCGCTATGGGTGGATCATTGGGACAGGGGACATTGGAACAGTGAAGGTGCACCACATCACATTGCATGCTTCCAGCACGTCACATACAATTTCAGGCACTATGTCGCCTTTAATTGGGATTGTTCTGGACAGTGCCAGAGGTTCACTTACATTGTTGGAGAGCAGAAGGCACAGTGCCAGAAATTGAAGCAGGCTGCACTATAAAACCATTGAGGCCACAACAGACAAGCCACACGTACAAAAAAGGGGAAGTGCGTATCACCACTAGAACTGCCATCTGCCTGATTTCAAGGGCTGTAGCTAAACTTGACACCACTCACATTATTTTGGAAAGCAAAGACTACCACAAAAAGCAGAAAATCCTGTGTGTGCGCATATGTGCTTATCATACAAGGTGAACTGCTTAAGTGCAAGTCGGAGCAACAATGCCCACAACACGAATGGGAAGACTTTTTATTGTTACCTCTTAAAAAGAATAATGATGCTTCATTAAATGTTGGAAGAGTGGAAGAGGCCTTTGTCGATGCCAGAGGGAAAAAGTACATTCCAGCAATTATACTGCAGCGTTGAGTTCCTAATAATGTTTCAAAATTACTGTACATTTGTAATCACTCATTCATAGCATTGGCAAAGACCAAATGATGCTTCTCTGTGCCTGTGCCGTCATTGCCACTATGTTGGCTGGTGGCAAGGACTGTAGTTAAACTTGCCAGCCAGCCACAAACGTATAGACAAGTGGTTGTAAAAAGGGGACATTTCCATGACACTGTGCAGTGAGAATTTCTGTTGCAGCCAGGAGGGAGGAGAAAACCACGCAGCAATGATGGAGTTGCCCACGTCACAACAAAATTGAAGGACTTAAGTATGTGGAGCTCTTCAGTCCTATCAAGAGTTGAAGGGTTTGGTATCTGAACCATGGATTTTTTAAAAAAATTTAGCTGCTCAGAAAACAGTTTCTTGATGTCAGTAATTACTTGTGTAAAGATGGCTTGCTGCATTGCTTGTTTAGACAACTTCTCCTTATTTGCCCAGTCAGGCATGTGGACAGCTGGGAGATAACATTTCAGTCATTTACAACTACTCGCTTGTTAGTAGGGAGAGGTTGGCAAACAACCACTGGAGCTACTGCAAATAAGAAGCATGTTAGTAGATTCTTTTTTCCCCCCATATTTTATTGGGTTTTCCATCTTACAGTAACTATAAATTCCAGTCTTCCATTGCATTATCTATAACTTACATTTCAAGAAATTCTATTTTAGTAGTTTTATATTTTAAATTCTAGTATTACATTTTATGATTAATCCATTTATACACTCTATTCCATCTTTTGTAATAATGTCTTCATTTAAATTTAACAAGTTTGCCTGCAGTTTATCCATTTCTGCCAACTCTAGCAATGTATGAATTATTTCTTCTCTAGATGGTATTTTTTCAGTTTTCCAACATTTAGCAAATAAAATTCTAGTTGCCGTTACAATATATAAAATTATCCTTTTCTCGTCTTTAAGATTGTCTGGTACTATAGTTAGTAGAAATATCTCGGGTTTGATTGGCAAGTTTACAGTAAATATTTCTAAAATCATTTTGTGAACATTTTCCCAACATTTCTGTGCCTTGACGCATTTCCACCATATATGAAAGAAAGATCCTATTACATTTCCAACAATTCTTAGACACGCTCGGATAACATTTAGCTATCTTGTCCAGGGCCCAGTGCCACCTATGAAACATTTTTAAAATATTTTCTTTATAGGGGATAGACCTCAAGACTTTTGCAGATTTCCATATTTTAGGCCAATCATCTGTTGCTAAAGGATGACCAAAGTCTTTCATCCAAGCAATCATAGGAACTTTTATTGTTTCATCCTGCAAATAATCATAAATCAACCACTTGTAAAGTTTTTGAGTTAGTTTGTTTCCTGAGAGTAACCATATTTTATCTACTTCATTTTGACTTCTGTCGAATCCTATTTTTTATCTTCTGAAAGTCTTGTCTTTAATTGAATCTTGAGAAACATGTTAGTAGATTCTGAAAGCATTAGCCGTTTGAGGATTTTTTCCCTGCAAAACACCTGACATTCAGGATCTAGAAAGACCATCCCACTGTTGTCAGTGGAATGACATCAGAGCAAAACAGCAGCTGTAACAGAATGCAGGGTTGCCAACCTCTTGGGGGGGGGGGGGGGGCTGCACTTCTTCTGGAACTACAGTTCATCTCCAGACTGCAGAGATCGGTCCCTGCGGAGGAAACGGCATAACATCCCAACTGAGCTCCTTCCCCAGACCCAAATCTCTAGGGATTCTCCAAGCCAGAGTTGGCAACCTACAGAGTAGCAAATTTCTGTCTTAGGTGTTCTCCTGCTGGCTTGATGAACGTGTCCATTTTTATACTTGAATATTTTGAAATAGAAAAGAGAGCCATTGCACCACTTAAAAAAGAGGAATTATTTCAGTAGGTGTTGGTGTCTTGTTAATTTGCTCGGCAAATAGACCTTTGAAGAGTAACACGAAAAATCTGTTGTGGGTGTCTTGCAGGCTTTATTCCAACAAATTTGCAAGCTAGGGGCCAGCCTGCCTGAGGGACTCACAGTTTGCAAGAAGGCAACGAAGGGGAACCATGACTAATTCATTGTATTCCTCCGCACTGAGTCACATGAGCCCCATTTTCCAAGAGATCAGTGGGTTCCACTTAACAGCAGAAAAATTCAATAGCACTTCCCATTTTCCTTCTGCTTTGGTAAATGTGAAGTGACTATGAACGAAGCGTCTGGATTTTGTAAGAAATATTCTCAACTTCTGCATATATTTCTATCATCGTAATGAAATGCACAGGGCTGTGGTTGACTCTGCCTGTGTGAGGCATCAGATAGAGTAGAATCACAGAATGGGAAGGGGCCATACAGGCCATCTAGTCCAACCCCCTGCTCAATGCAGGATCAGCCTAGAGTACCCCTGACAAGTGTTTGTCCAGCTGCTGTTTAAAGACTGCCAGTGAGGGGGAACTCGCCACCTCCCTGGGCAGCTGACTCCACTGTTGAACAGAAAGTTTTTCCTAATATCCAGCCTGTATCTTCCCACACTTAATTTAAATCCATTATTGTGAGTCCTCTGCAGCCAACAGGAGCAGCTCCCTGCCCTCCTCTAAGTGACAGCCCTTCAAATGCTTCAGAAGAGCAATCATGTCCACCCTTAACCTCTTCTTCTCCAGACTGAACATTCCCAAGTCCCTCAGCCTTTCCTCATGGGGCTTGGTCTCCAGGCCCCGATCATCCTCGTGGCTCTCCTCTGCACTCACTCCATTCTGTCCACATCCTCTTTGAAGTGAAGCCTCCAGAATCCTGAAAACCAGCAGGAGACTGGGGGTGGGGTATGGAGAGTGGCCATCAGCAACAGCATGACACCACACCTTTCTAGGAATCAACAGAAACTCTCTGGTAAAACCACAGAGTTTCCAGCAATTCCTAGAGAGGGATGGTGTCAGTTCTGAATTTTTCCCAGAAGCGACATTATACTATAGGCCTGGCAGCCTTATTTTATTTTTCACCTACTACTGATCTGAGCTGTGTCAGGAAACAGGTGTGGGTAGGGGATCCCCTACCCCTATCAGGGGTCTGGCAACCCCAAACACTTATTGTGGCAGTCATCCTGGGAGACTCATCACCACCCCACATCGGATTTTTCCCTCCAGTCACAATTTCAGTTTACCACCTACCCCACTGCACCAAAGATCACAGCAGGAAATTAAAAAGAATATAAACTAGGTTTGAGGGAATAGAATGTAGCTGTGAGTATAAACCCACCTAAGCCTGGACCAATCTCTGAGGTAAAAACTGACACACACAACACAGTTTCTTTTTAAAAACGAACAAGAACAAAATTTATTTGGGAAGACACGCAACTTGAGATAAATATTAACATTTCTGTTCAACTAACCCTCAGAACCTAACTCCATCTACCCCACCTCTCTCTGAGCTCCCAGCTCCCCCGGTACATATCTTGTTGGTGGATTCAGAGCGCTGCTCTGATTGGCTGCTGCCTGGGTACATTACTATGTCCTGTCTGATACAGGTGGGCAGCTGTGTTGGTCTGAAGCAGCAGAACAAAGCTGGAGTCCAAGGGCATCTTTAAGGCCAAGACAGTTCTATTCTAGGTACAAGCTTTGGTGTACATGCACTCTCCTCCTGTCTGTTTCACTCACTGTATGTATTATATTTCCTCCAAGGGGCATGTGTAGGCCACTGGAAAAGCACTGATCTCCTTAGCTTCAGCACATTTGCTGTGTCATGTTCTTTCAGTTCGTGCCCCGGGCCTTTAGGTAGAGCTCTTCTCACATCACCTGGAGCTTTTCAGTGGAATCCTCAGACTGAGAGCCGAGAAATCAAGTGCTGTGTCTGAGGGGGGAGCCAGTCTTTAGTTGGTTCTCGTTCTGAAAACCTCGTTCTGCATTCCAAAGACCTGGTTAAAAGACATGCAGTGAAATGACAAGTGGCTGTTTCTTATCAGATTCCTGACTCTATGCCCCTCTTTTCACTTTTGGTATGTGAAACATCCAAAGATGAAATGCACAGCCTAGAAATGTTCATGAAGGTTTGTCCCTGTTGAACAGCCTGCCCTGGACTTTCCCCTTTAATTCCACAGCAAGCAGCTCAGTCCTCTTCAAGCAATGGAAGTCCTGAGCCAGGAAAAGTCAGTACCTAACACAAATAATCCTGCCAACCTAGCAGTTTGAAAGCAAGACGTTGCAAGTAGATAAATAAGTACCACTTCGGTGGGAAGGTAACAGCATTCCGTGTGCCTGGGCATCTAGTCATGCCAGCCACGTGACCACGGAAACGTCTTCGGACAGTGCTGGCTCTTCGGCTTGGAAATGGAGATGAGCACTGCATCCCTAGAGTCGTATTCAACTGGCTTTCAAGCAAGGGAAACCTTTACCTTTACCTAACACAAATAAACCAAAAAAGAGTGCTGTGTCTTGGTAGATGAGGCTTGCTTTAGAAGGGATTGCTTTTCGTCTCTCTGTTACATCTTACACATGGTGAAAAGAATCAGAACACTTAACAGTGGTAATAATGTCTTAGAAGCAAAGGGGCAGTTTTATTTATGTATTGAATCATGATGATTATCTTTGACTTTTGTAGCTGCTAATGTTGCAAGCTTCAGTGGCCGTGGAAAATGTGGTTCAAATCTAATTTTGTTTCATATATTAAAAAACATTTGGTCTTTGAATTGAAACATCGTGCTGTCCTGTGTCCTAGGTTATTCTAAGCTCCATGATAAAGGAGTGTGAACAAAAAGTGGAAAATCGTGGTGTCCAGGAACCGCAAGGGTAAGGCATTTTACTTTTCAGAAAGCACTGGTGTCCGTCTCTCTGGGGACACTGGCAGTAGAGTTAAAACATCCTCCAGATTTTCCAGCCTCTGAAAGTTCACAGAGTCGTGTTTTTTCCTATGTTGACTTCAAGAGTTAGGAAGATACTTTTAGATGGGGAAGATTATAGGAAAACATGGCTATTTCCCAGGCTTCGGAGTAGCAGGGCCTTCAAGGAAGCAACAGTTCTGCCTGTGACACTTCTGCCTGTGACACTTCTGAAAGAGAGAAAGTACAAGCTCTGGGCGTTCAAATGGCATGGCGGCGTACCACAGCCACAAGGGGACCGAGGGGGAGGAAGCCATTTTGCTCTGGCGCTGGCGATGTGATTGGCTGGAGATAACTTGGAAATAAGCTGTTTCAAGACAAATGATAGTCAAATAGGCAAGAAATTAGGAGGCTATTGTGGAGCATAGTATTATAGAAAGTAAAAGTATTAAAAGCTGAACAAAAAAAAGAGGAATCAGGCCTGGGTTAGGACAGAGAGGAGGGTCACATTGGACAGTAATGAGCTGCTGGAGCTTGGGGGTGCCAAGCGTGTGTTTCTTTCCTAAAGAAACTCCTCCATATACTGGGTCTTGCCATAGCTTGCAGTTGTCGGACTCTTAGGGGAACAGGCTGACCAGGTCTTGATATCGTAGCCGAGGACACTCAGGCCCAGAAGAGTGATGCGTTCTTGGCCCCTCTGCAAGAGCACTGAGCAGTCAGCAGGCTTCTTTCTGGGGTGCTCATAACAAACTGCCATACATTGCGCTTAATGTGTTTGTCCCAGGTTTTCTGTACATGTTCAGGATCTGTCGTTGCAGTAAAATCTTGCAGGTCAAATTGGTGTAGCTGGCAGCTTTTAGAAAGGAGCGTTTGTCCTGGATTGCTCCAAAGCTGTAGCTATTCCTCTTCCTTCCTCTGTGTCCGCACTCTAATTTTTGCAGTATATAAGGGTTAGACTGTAAACAAACTTCCAAGTACAGAAGAGTATGAATGGAAATCGAGAGAACGATGGTTTTGAAAGCATTCTGGTTCCCATATAAGGCTTCCTCCTGTCCTCCTGTGTGCAGAATGTGTACGTACATCAGTGACTCATCTTTCAGCTAACTTCCTTTGAAGCCGCAACATTACTCAGAGCTGGTTGGCTGCGGCTGCAGGTCTTGTGCACACACGTGTAGTAGGGGTAAGTCTCACTTCGCTCGGTGGGACTTGCTTCCAAGTAAATAGGGATGGGTACAAACTGGCTCACAAATTCAGGCCAAACTTGGGCTGGTCTGGAGCTTGGGAACCAATGTTCAGGGAAGGCACCTTTCCCAAACATTTAGTGGACTTTTGGCCAGTTCGGTTCAGCTGTTCAGGGCCAGCCGTTTAAATCTACCAGCTGAGTGGCCAAGGGTCTGCCACTCAGCTGTTAGGTTTAAATGGCTGCCAGTCATTCAACCGTTGGGTTTTGCACCCCTTCGCTGCAAGCCATGACCGGGGGGAAGGATGTCCTTTCCCGTGCAGTCCCCCCCCCCCGGCCCAGGCAAGCCACAGCCGGGAGAAAGGCGGAAGGGAAGACCCTTTCAGGGCGGTCCCTGCCCCCTTTCTCCTAGCCACTGTGAGCTGCAGCCAGGAGAAAGCAGGAACTGAGCTTGGTGGACCAGTTTGGTTCAGTTTGGGGCCTGTCGATTGGTTCAGGGTTTGGTTCGTGGGCCATCCCAAACCGAGCCATCTTTTTTAGGTTCATGCTCATTCCTACAAGTAAACATGCCTGGGTAAGGCTATGTGGAAAAGAGCCTTCAGTAACTGCGGTTCTTCACTCGGCCTTCTCTTTATCAGCTTCTGTTTTGTGTGTCTGTGTTAACACACATATTTTTTTTTAGACCGTTTTTTCCCAGTACGGTCATACATTCGAGTATGATTCTTCAGCACTGAAGTAAAATTGAAAATGTTGTGTCTCGTTGCTAATTAGCACTTTCCAGCCATCTCAATGCAAGCATCCCTGCTGAAATTTTAGCTGCCTCTGGCAAAACAGGGCACTGGAGCTCTAAGCCTCCCTGAACTGGGCTCTCGTTTTCCCTCCATTGTTCTAACTTTCTAGTAACTTTTTGGTGTGACCGGAAACGGCCTTGAACCGCATTGGACCATTGGTCCATCTGGCCAAGCACAATTTACTTTTCCAGAGACTTTGGAAAGCCGTTGCCAGTGTAAGATCTTTCCCAGACCTTTTCCCTGAGAATATTTAACTGGAGATTCTGGGGCTAATTCGTTTTCCCTTCCTCCTAGCTCCATGTCAATTGCAGCAAGCCTGGTGAGTGAAGACACAAAGACCAAGTTTCTAAACAAAATGGGCCAGTTGACCACATCAGGTGCCATGCTGGCGAACGTATTTCAGAGGAAGAAGTAAACTGGAGAAGGAAAGAAGTCCTTGTAAAACACATGAGAGACCTCACTGAGACTGGTTCCTCGTACTTGAAGTACTTGCCTTTTTATTTCCCTGTCTCACGTTCTTGTAGTATAATTTGACTCTAACCAAGAAGGATATTTGCACTGCTCTTGAATATCGCTGTGTATCTGTTAACTTTTGGTTAAATGTGGTTGATTATAAAACTAAATTAAGTCTGTATTAAGTCCCTGTCCTGTGTTCTTGTCTTTCCAGCATAATTTTTTTATATATATATATTATATATATAGTGAAGATTTTTTTATTTCCTGATGGGTTCTTGGCTGATATCTGTATTATAAATGAAGCTATTACGATGGTACTTAAAATAATGTAAATTTGAAGTTGCTGTCACGAAGTAATAAAAGTGGAGATTACTTATGTATTTAAGTTATGAGAGAGTAATGCAGACTTTTTTAAACATTTCTAAAACGAAAGGCAAGAGTCACCAGTGCTCGCTCGTCTGATGCCAAGATTTGGGGGGGGGGGGAGGGGTTGTAAGTTAAGTATATTGTGTATTTTTGAATCTCGAGATGGGAGAAAACAATGTAAAACATTAATATTTGCACTACACGTCTTCATGGAAGACCAGACGATCGCAAAACTGTTGGGTAATACCAGATGTTATAGATGTGCCTCTCACAGGCATCGGCGTTTTTAATGTTACGTTAAGCAGCTTGGTATTAGCCTTCCTGATAGAAAGTACAAACCAGGGAGCACAGGATGGGGACACACAGTAACATCTTAAAATGCAATCCTAACCAGGCTTACTTGGAAAGTCACGCCAGCTTCAATGGGACTTAACTTCTAGAGAAGGATTCTTAATATTGCTGCCTTGGTGCTGGTTTCAAGATAACAGTGTCGCCGCCACACCGAATCCACGCAAGCGTTGCACATCACCAGAGCCATGTTCGAAAGGAAACCATGTTTTCAACACTTCCCCACCTTGGCCAGAGGTCACAGGTGTGCAAAGAATGGCAGGGTATCTGGGCCGTCACATGGGGTAAGCACCTCTTCGAATGGGACGCTAGAGATAAGGGTTTTGCCCTCGGTTGGCCCCCCTTTTAAATCAGGCCCGGGTCCTACAGGGCTTTGTAGGGATTGCAGTGCAGGGGCCGAACGAGTGTGTTGTGTTTGACCCTCACTACACAGCACCACAGGGGTCGAAAGCAATAGTTTGTTTAGCTCTCAGCGCAGCTTCAGTTTTAAGTAATGGAATTATCGATGCTATATCAACTATTCCTTAAAAAAAATAGTCTCCCCAGCAATGCTCCCTCCACGCTCCCCAGTGCGCCCATGTTCGTTTGGAAAATAAATGGCACAAACTCTACCATCGCATCCGTGCTGATTTCTGTAGCACTCCCCCCCCCCTGTACAAACCCCTTTGCCTTTCCTTGCAACTCCCTTGTGAAAGAAGTCAAGTCTTGTGAAGGGTCAGTCTCAGTGTGGTCAGATTCGGCGTTGCTCCAAGCCAGTTGATGTCAGTGGTCTTATGACTGGAGCAGCCCTGAATTACGAAGAAGAAGAAGAAGAGATTGGATTTATACCCCGCTCTCCACTCCCCAAGGGAGTCTCAGAGCGGCTTACAAACTCCTTTCCCCTCCCCTCCCCACAACAGACACCCTGTGAGGTAGGTGGGGCTGAGAGAGCTCTTTCCCAAGCTGTCCTTGAGGGAACAGCTGGTACAGAGCTATGGCTTGCCCAAGGTCATCCAGCCAGGTGCAAGTGGAGGAGTGGGGAATCAAACCCGGTTCTCCCAGATTAGAGTCCGCGCACTTAACCACTACACCAAACTGGCTCTACGAATGCACTCTTGGTTTCATAACTAGGCGCGGGGTCTGTCCCTGGGCTCCATTGTCCAAACTGAACTTGATCTTTAGTCCTTTAGCAAGTACTAACAAGGAGGCTTTCACAAACTTCTGCCGCAATGAGTTCCGGTGCTTTGTCTAGGCACGCAGCTTCGCAGGAAAACGGGCAAAGAAATGAATATTCCATTCAGGTATCACAGTATTATATAAGCACTAGTGCAGGGAGACAGGGAAGGTACACAGGCCTGAGGCACTCCGACCGACGGAGTTCTTTATCCCGGTGTGACTTTTTGGAAAAGCTGATACTTGTTATGAGTGGCGCAAAGGCAATCAGACTCCTGTTTCAATTTAAGGAGATAACTCTTACTCTTTAGGGGGCACGGTATTAACTCAAACAGGCATTAACCCAAACCTTGCCACTTTTCTGGGAGGTCTGTAGATGGTGGGCAGCGGGGTACAGAGACCAGTCGATGCAAAAAGGTCGAGACCGACACAGGCAGCTTAGAGACCAGCACACACTACAGGCAACGGAAGCAAACTGGGTGACCTATTTCGGCCTCCCTAAACAGCACCTCCCCAGGCTGTGGATTGGGCATTAATACTGTGTTTTCCATTGCCCATTGTAGGTTGGATCCTACCAGCTTTGAATAGGGATGCCAGCCTCCAGGTGGGACCTGGGGATCCCCCGGAATTATGGCTTATCACCGGAGAAAATGGGTGGGTGCTTTGAAGGGTGGTCTCTAGGGCATTGTATCCCACTTAAGGTCCTCTGTCCTCCCCAGGCTCTTATCGGCAAATCTTCAGGAGTTTCCCCGCCTGAATCTGGCCACCCTCCCTTCCCCCCCCCCCATCCCCTGCCAGTAGCCAGGGAGGACCTGGCAAACCCTATCAGGTGCAAGGAGGAGGAGGAGGAGGAGGGGTGACCTTGTCAAATTCCCCTTCTCTCTGTCTCCCCTGGCTTTGGGGGCCCATGGATCCGATGTTTCCTAAAGGAGCCTTTTTGGTGGGAGTTGTCAAAAGGGGTTTCTCTCTGTTGTGTATCCGTGGGGAAAGCGAGTAGAATCCAGCCTCATATCTGTATTGTACTACAAACGTCAGATTTTGTTCAGGGTGGCAAACGGGCGGGTCCCAGACCCTCGACAGCCAGTGGCTCTCTAACTGTGCTGCAAACGTATTTCTTAGCAGACTGTTTGGTTATGAAATGCCAGCGGCATTCCTCAGGAACTGGAAGTGGCCAAGTCTCTTGTCCTTTCTTGAGGTAAATAAAACGTTTTGCATACCTGATTTGTATGTCTACTTGAAAACTTCTAAGTGATCCCCTTTTTATTTTTTGGGGCTTGTCAGCTGATGCCTGACCTGGTGTCTCGCTTTTTGTGGAGCCCAGCCCCCTGAGTGTATGGGTATTTCAGTGATTTTAAGAATTTCTCAACGTGCCCTTGGAGCCCTTTGCAGGCAGGACATACTGGCCCAATCCTATCAAATGCAGTCTTCCACAAAACCCACGTGCAACTCCCAAGCGCCTGAGTGTCACTGTTTCAGAGAGTTGGTCTGCAGTGGAAAAGTTAAGTCCGAGTCCAGAAGCACCTTAGAAACCAACAAGAGTTTCAGGCTGTAAGTGTTTGAGAGTCAAAGCTCCCTTCATCAGACATGAGTAGACTGGAAAGAGCAGAGGTGTCGAATTCATTTGTTACAAAGGCCGGATCTGACATAAATGTCACTTTGTCGGGCCGGGCCATGTGTGCCATAAATGTAACGCCAGGTACCAGAGATATAAACTGTAGAAGAGACAGCAGCTGGTAAGCTCCGAGTTGTTGGGTCCTCACTGCAAGGCCCCGTGGGCTGGGAGGGGGGCACAAAGGAAAACCCACATGGGCAGACTGGAGAGCCAGCCCTGGGCAGACGGTCCCACGCTGCTTGACTGCTGCAGATGAGGTTGTTCTGCCACAATCAGAGTGGCACCTCTGCCCACTCCCCCCCCCCCCCAAGCAGTCTCCTGTTCCCTCCCTTGCTCTCGTTCAGGGGTGGGCAAATTGCAGCCCGGCGGCCACACACGGCCCGCCACAGAGTTTTTTGCGGCCCGCCAAGACAGTTGGCCACTGTCAGCACCTGAGGAGCTGCAGCTTGAACTTATTGACATGCAGTCAGATCACACTGTGAAAGAAAGGTTTAATGCTGTGACAGTAGTTGACTTTTACAAATCTTTGTCTGCTGAAAAGTTTCCACGCATGAAGAAATTTTGCTGGGGAAACGTTCTCTATATTTGGGTCTACCTATATTTGTGAGCTAAGTTTTTCTTGCATGAAGATCAACAAGAGTAAATATAGACATTGACAGACATTTGACAGACATTAGCTTGCAGGCTGTGATGAGAATCTCAACAAGCAATCTCACTCCTGATTTCAAAAAAATTGTAGAAAAGTGTGGTAGGGTACATTTGTCTCATTAAACTGATTCTAAAATTAAATGTGCTTGCAGCTATAGATGATATGAAATCAGCACAATAAATAAATTGAATAAAACTACCACTATTTTATTTAATTTATATTTATTGATTTTTATGATGCAATTTATACCTTTTCTGAAATGCAGAGTTAACTAATGAATGCAATCATTTTAAAAGGTGCGGCGGCCCTCCACTCCCACAAAGCGGCCCCCGAGCCAAAACAATTGCCCACCCCTGCACTAGTTGCTTGCGGGCCACATAAGAGCCTGTTCTGCCCCCCCCGGCCTGATGTTTGACATCCCTGGAGTAGAGTATCACTGTGTTAAACTTCTTTTGGTTCTCAAAATTTTCTTTAGAACTATCCTTGACTTGCCTCAGACCAAGAATATTGTAGTGCATTGTAGCTCAAAGCACACAGTATGTGTGGGTTATGCCAGCAGCTATTTGCTTAGGTCGTTGTTTTCCCCCACCTTAGAATGAAAAACTCTGGGTGTGCACTGTGCATGAGAAGGAACAGAGGCAACTCTTTCACTCCTGCCTGAACAGTGCCATTGTTAACATTTGTCTGTTAAAGATACAGGAATGCTGTGCTCCTTTCTCGGATCTAAGATAACAGAGGTAAACACAGAACAAAGTCTGAGTCCAGTGACACCTTTAAGACCAACAAAGTTTAATTCCGGATATGAGCTTTCATATGCATGCACACAGATACATTGAAAGGTGGGGGAGGTTAGTAGCTAGGAAGGGCTAATTAGAGTCAAGATGTGTAAGTACGGCTAAGACGGGCATAATGCAATCGGTACGGTCTGTGAATAGCAAATTAGCATACAGATAATAAAAGAGTTAATAACAGATGTGAGAACTAAATTTGAGTCCAGTGGCACCTTTAAGACCAACAAAGTTTAATTCTGGGTATACGTGAGAACTGAGTGACTTAGCATGTGTAGTGATATAAGAACCCGATATCTCTGTTAAGCCCTGGGGGTTCAGTTGTCCTGAGTGCTGTAATAACTTGTAACTCAGCAATCTCCTGTTCCCGTCTGTTTCTGAAATTCCTTTGCAGTAAAACAGCTACTTTGAGCTCCCCCACTGAGCCCCCTTGGAGGTTGAAGTGTTCTCCTACAGGTTTCGCAGTTTTGTGATTCTTGATGTCAGACTTGTTTCTATTTATCCTTTGGTGTACGGTTTGACCTGTTTGCCCTATGTAGAGAACTGAAATGCATTGTTAAAAGGGGGAAGGGGTTAAGGTGTTAGCTGTACATTGTAGGTTGAGGTTAAAGAGAGAAAGCTTGAATTCAGCTGCTGTTCTAATTAAACTGAGTGTTTGCATTTGTCACAAGAGAAATTAGTGTCCCAAGTCCAGTGGCCCCTTTAAGACCAATAACAAAGACTTTGTTCTGCTCCTATCTAGTTAAGAACAAGAGGTTTTTTCTGATAGAAGGAACAGCTCAAAACCCAGGATGCTTGAGCCTGACTTGTGTTCCTTGGGGCTGTTGGACAGACTTGAAAGGAAGGCTGCTTACAAGTTAATGTTTAACACATGAGCACTGCATTTCTTTTCCAGTGGCAGGTTGCAGATTGGGTGTTCTAAGTGGTGTGTTATCTACTATTCAGAGGGATGGTCAATTTCTTAGAGCAAATATTCTACCCACTGGTAATATCTGATTGCGAGAATATTGCTTGAGCCTCCAA
Organism: Lepidodactylus listeri; assembly: GCA_029233225.1. Lineage (NCBI taxonomy): Eukaryota > Metazoa > Chordata > Lepidosauria > Squamata > Gekkonidae > Lepidodactylus > Lepidodactylus listeri. The sequence goes on along the minus strand of JARCFY010000006.1, from coordinate 107,820,506 downwards.
AGAGTACTTTGCACTTCGCTTTACTGGCAAGCTTTCCACAGTTGTAGCAGCAACTAAATAACATTTAAATTAGAAGTGGTAATGGGCAATTCCCAGCCAAGAGTCATCTCTGCTGCTTTTATGTTGACCTCCCCCCACTCCCCCAGCTGATTTTTAAAAATTTTCTAGCAGAAGCAATTGTAAGTTCAGACAACTATTTCTAAATGGTTACTTAGGTTAGTGTCGGAAATGGCAGCTGTGTGACACAATCCTGGTTACAATAAATTAGAGTAACCCTTTGAAGGTAAACTTTGCAATGCATATCTCAGCAGCGTCAGGGGTCATTTCGTAGAAAAAGAGGTGCAGGAGCTCATTACCATAACTCATTTGCATAACTCATTTGCATATGCCACACCCCCTAACATACCGGAAGTGTGTCAGAAGGCAACACCCACCCCTCAGGCTCCCCTCCACAGGTGAGTGGAACTGACCAGCTCTTCCTCCGTTCCCTTCCCCATCCAATACTTTGTGCAATAAAAATAAGCGTAAAGAACACACCCTCATTCTCTTCCTGCTCCCTTGAAACCACCAGGTTTCAAGTAGACTTGAGATACCCAGGACATGGGCACCACCCATCCCTTTCCCTTCCCCTCCCCACAACAAGACACCCTGTGAGGTAGGTGGGGCTGAGGGAGGTCTTTTGAGAACTGCTCATGAGAGAACAGCTCTGAGAGAACTTGTGACTGGCCCAAGGTCACACCAGCAGCTGCATGAGGAGGAGTGGGGAATCAAACCCGATTCTCCCAGATTAGAGTCCAGCTCCTGATCACTACACCAAACTGATGGGGTGGAAGCTGCTGAAGGGTTGGTGAAATTTCTCCAGTACTTATGTGCCATGTGCCCAGATAAAAAATGGTATACTTAGAAAATTTATATGCCACCTTGAGCAAGTCTCTGGAAAAGCAGCACACAGTCATAAAAGGAACAATGATAAAATTATCAATATTAAAACAAAACATTAAAAAAAATAAAGACCCTAGCAGGTCTGACTGCTCGGGGAAGCCAAGGAGGGGGCAGGGCTTGGTCATGTGCCCGCCCCCTGGGCTCCTCACTCCTGGAGCTGCGCTCCTGTGCACTCCCGCTCCAACAGACCCCTGAGCAGAGTTATGACTGAGGCTGCAGTAGGGTTGCCAAGTCTGGGTTGGAAAATACCTGGGGACTTTGGGGGTGGAGCCAGGAGAGGGTGGGGTTTGGGGAGGGGAGGGGAGGGGCCTCAGCAGGGTACAATGCCATAGAGCCCACCCTTCAAAGCAGCCATTTTCTCCAGGGGAGCTGATCTCTGTCAGCTGGAGATCAGTTGTAACAGCAGGAGATCCCCAGGCCCCACCTGGCGGCTGGCAACCCTAGGCTGCAGATATGCTGGCTTCGTTTCTCGGTGCCGTCAGTGCTTTTGAAAGTTGGTTTGGTTGGAAAGAGAGAAACGGAACTGCACTGCTTGAGCTTCTTGGCAAATTAAATATATGCCATGGGACTGGTAAATGTAGAATCAGCAGGGGCTATGCGCGTGCTTCAGTTTTGCAGTAGTGCAGAATGGGGTATTAGCCACAGCATTCAGCATCCGGATAAGCTTTTTTGGAAAAAAATGCAGGTTTCTGGACCCTGTGGCTCCAAAACTCTGCTTGAAAGCTGGTGGGAAAGCCTCAATCATTTCTCCAGACTGAAAAAAAGATGCCAAGATGCATTTCAAGGGTAGGGCATATTTTCTCCCCCCCCCCCCCATGATTAGTAATACAGAATTATGCCTAGTTTAATTAGGTAAAACGGGGGGGTGGGGATCCTGAATTTATTCTGTGTTATGTCTGCTGACCACCACTGGGCACCAGCTGCATACAGTCAGAGCTTGACTCCGAGAGACAGTAGGGGTCAAGGATCCTAGACCACCACTAGCCCTCCAATAAGAACTCTGGCGGGTAATTCAAACCCGCCAATAGGAGTTTGGGGTGTGTCCTAGGAGTTGTATATAGTTGACCATCTCGGCCAGTATTGCATGCTTGTTGTGTACTCAATAAATCTATGCTGATCACTACGTCGTAGCCCAGGCTTTCCATGCATCGAACCAAGTACACAATATTCTGAATGCAGAATTTAGCTTCTCAGGTTGCTGAATGGCTCAGAACTTTGACCAACCCTTGTTCCCATTTAGGGCAGAATACGCTACATACCCGTAAGTGCATCAGTGTGGTCTGGTAGTTAAGAGTGTTGAACTTGGAGCTTGGGTGACCCTGGTTCAAATCCTACTCTGCCATAGAAACTTGCTGGGTGACCGTGGGCCAGTCATGCACTTGTAGTCTGATCTGCCGCACAGGCAGTGTTCGTTCCCTCTAAGCTGAGTTACTGTGAGCGAGCTCACAGTTTTTTAGCCTCCAGCTCACACCTTTTTTTGTCTTAGCTCAGGAAGGAGGGCTCCAGAGCAAACTAATTTATGCAGCAGCCAAACCGCTCACTCACAGCTTTAATGCCAGAAGCTCACAAAGCAGAATTTTTGCTCACAAGACTCCACAGCTTAGAGGGAGCATTGCTCACAGGCAGGGGTCATTTCGTAGAAAAAGAGGTGCAGGAGCTCATTACCATATCTCATTTACATAACTCATTAGCATATGCCACACCCCCTAACATACCAGAAGTGTGTCAGAAGGCAACACCCACCCCTCAGGCTCCCCTCCACAGGTGAGTGAAACTGACCAGCTCTTCCACCGTTCCCTTCCCCATCCAATACTTTGTGCAATAAAAATAAGCGTAAAGAACACACCCTCATTCTCTTCCTGCTCCCTTGAAACCACCAGGTTTCAAGTAGACTTGAGATACCCAGGACATGTGCACCACCCATCCCTTCCCCTTCCCCTCCCCACAACAAGACCCCCTGTGAGGTAGGTGGGGCTGAGAGAGGTCTTTTGAGAACTGCTCATGAGAGAACAGCTCTGAGAGAACTTGTGACTGGCCCAAGGTCACACCAGCAGCTGCATGTGGAGGAGTGGGGAATCAAACCCGGTTCTCCCAGATTAGAGTCCAACTCCTGACCACTACACCAAACTGATGGGGTGGAAGCTGCTGAAGGGCTGGTGAAATTTCTCCAGTACTTATGTGCCATGATGTGCCCAGATAAAAAATGGTATACTTAGAAAATTTATATGCCACCTTGAGCAAGTCTCTGGAAAAGCAGCACACAGTCATAAAAGGAACAATGATAAAATTATCAATATTAAAACAAAACATAAAAAAAAATAAAGACCCTAGCAGAAGAGAAGAAGAGATTGGATTTATATCCCGCCCTCCACTCTCCAAGGGAGTCTCAGAGCGGCTTACAAACTCCTTTTCCCTTCCCCTCCCCACAACAGACACCCTGGGAGGTAGGTGGGGCTGAGAGAGCTCTTTCCCAAGCTGTCCTTGAGGGAACAGCTGGTACAGAGCTATGGCTTGCCCAAGGTCATCCAGCAGGTGCAAGTGGAGGAGTGGGGAATCAAACCCAGTTCTCCCAGATTTCCCCGGGGCGCTGCGCCTCTGCACTGCTCGGGGAAGCCGAGGAGGGGGTGGAGCTTGGTCATGTGCCCACCCCCTGGGCTTCTCACTCCCGGAGCTGCGCTCCTGTGCACTCCCGCTCCAACGAACCCCTGCTCACAGGTCCTATTAGGAGAATAAAGTCAAGAAGTGGAGAATACTATACGCCACTTCGGGTCACCACTGGGGAGAAAAGGGGTGTAAATTAAGTAAATTAAACAGACACACACCCCTGAGGAACTTAGAATGGCTTACATAATGTTCTGCCTTATCAACACAACTCACAGTAAGTTAGGGTTGGGAAATTCCTGAAGATTTGGGGCTGACACCTGAGGAAGGTTGGACTTGGGGAGGGAAGGGACCTCAGTGGGTTATAATGTCACAGACTCCACCCTCCAAACCTGCCATTTTCTCCAAGGGAACTGATCTCTGTCTTCTGGAAATCAGTTGTAACTCTGGGAGATCTTCAGGCCGCACCTGGAGTCTGGCAAAGGAATGTAAAGCCCACCTCTCACCTTCTGAGGCAGCACTGAAAATCCCACAATTGCCAGTGTGATGGCTGTACAAGACTTCAATACCTGGATGTCTGGTAGGAGTGATACTTAAGAACTTTCTGCTTTGCAGGATTCAGGTTAAAAGTAGCATCCAGTTTTAAAAATCAGCATGAATCAGGGCTGAGTAAGTAACAGATGCTTACAGTGGCAGAATTGTCGGCACAAATAAAAAGAGGAAGAGGAGACAATGTTCCAGCTTAAAGTACATGTATTTCTGGTAAGTGCTTCAGAGGAACACAGGTCTTGTCCGAGTAAGAACCCCTGCACAGAATATGGAAGTTGGCTCAGGTCTCACAGCTTAAAGTCTGAAGTTGCACAGATCCTACAGCCTTGAGTACCTTGATCAAGAAGGGGATAGGTTACATCATTCAGGTGGAGGTGGATTTAAATGGAGAGGGCCCTGTGCGTTTTAAAAAACACTATTTCAGGTGGGTAGCTGTGTTGGTCTGAAGCAACTAGGGCTGCCAAGTCAGCCCGGGGGGGCGGGGGATCCCCCGCTAAAGGGGTTCCTGATCCGCCGGCCAGCATTTGGCCGGCGGGGGGAACCCCACCCCCGAAGTCGCCCAGCGAGGACGACGTAATGACGTCACCGGAAGTGACGTCGCTGGGCGCGCACAGAAAGCGCGCGCACCAGGAGAAACTCCCGGCGAGAGGAGGATTCCCCCCCCCCGCGGTGAGTTTGGAAGACCTGGCAACCCTAGAAGCAACAGAACAAAGTTTGAGTCCACCTCGAATACAACTTTGTCAGTCTTAAAGGTGCCACTGGACTGAAACGTTGTTCTACTGTATTTCAATATAAGAATAACACACATACTATTGGGATTGCCACAGGGCCTTGACATAGTTTAAGGCATCAGCACATGGGGATGCCAGCCTCCGGGTGGGGCCTGGGGATCCCCTGGAATTCCAGCTCATCTCCAGACTACAGAGATCAGTTCCCCTGGAGAAAATGGATGCTTTGGAGGGTGGAGTCTGTGGCATTGCGCCCCACTGAGGTCCCTCTCCTCCCCAGGCTCCAGCCCCTAAATCTCCAGGTGTTTCCCAACCTGAGTCTGGCAGTGCTACCCCCACCCCCCACTGGTGGCCGGTGGGACCTATTGGGGTTTATCTGCATGACATAATCAAGCCCTGTATTCAAGTTCCTGGAAGTCTTTTTCAGAAGTGGCCCTGACATCGCTTCCTTGAAGAGGGGCGAAATTATCCCCTTCCTTAAGGAAGCAGCTAATTATTTTGCTTCATTTTGCTTCATTTATACCCTGCCTTTCTCCCCAGTGTGGACCAAAATCAGCTGACATCATTTGTCTCACCTCTCAAAATTGCTTGTATGTTCTGGACAGTGTTCCCTCTAAGCTGAGTTAGTGTGAGCTAGTTCACAGTTTTTTAGCCTCCGGCTCGCACATTTTTGCCTTAGCTCAGGAAGGATGGCTCCAGAGCAAACTAACTTATGCAGCAGCCGAATCGCTCGCTCACAGCTTTAATGCCAGTAGCTCATAAAGCAGAATTTTTGCTCACAAGACTCCACAGCTTAGAGGGAGCATTGGCTGGGACTCAGAAACTGTGTTCGGCGAGTCAGTATCATTTCAGTTTGGCTGAGTTTCTGGTGCTGTGGATAAGCTGCTTAAAATGGGACACTCTACCTAGAGATGCAACTCCAAGCCGGGAAATACCTGGAGATTTTGGGGGTGGAGCCTGAGGAGGGCGGGGTTTCGGGAGGGGAGGGACTTCAGTGGGGTATCGTGCCACAGAGTCCACCTTCCAAAGTGGCCATTTTCTCCAGGTGAACTGATCTATCTCGCCTAGAGACCAATTGTAATCCTGGGAGATCTCCAGCCACCACCTGGAGGCTGGCCACCCTACCACATTGGAGTGCGATGCCACAGAGCCAATTTCCGAAGCAGCCATTTTCTCCGGGGGGACTGATCTCTCCAGTCTGGAGATCAGTTGTAATTCCAGGAGATTTCTCCAGGTCCCGCCTGAAGGTTGGCAGCCTCAGCCCTGTCTCTTGCCCATCTATAATACCTAAAGGGCCTGCTGAACTGGGTCCCGGGGTTTCCTCGGCCTGTATGAGTTGACAGGAAGTCACAGCACGCCACCTTACAGGGCACAAGTGAAAGGAGACACTCGGGCGGCATCTGCAAGAGCCTCGGGAGCCCTCCCGGCAGCCTGGCGCCCCACGTCTCAGTACCGCTAAAGAGCAAGGAGAGGCCGGTGGGAAGGACAGGAAGGGATGCCAGCTCCATGTTGGGAAATACTTGGAGATTTGGGGGAGGGGGAGCCTGAGGAGGGTAGGGTACAACACCACAGAGCCCACCTTCCAAAGCCGCTGTTTTTTTTTCAGGGGAACTGATCTCCGTCGCCTGGAGATCAGTTGTAATCCCAGGAGATCTCCAGCCATATGGTTGCCAACCTTCAGGTGATGGCCAGTCACCACTGTCTCTCCAAACTCTCTGAGCCCCACCTCCCCTACTGGGGGCCTGTTGTGAGGAGAGGAAGGGAAGGTGACCGTAAGGCACTTTGAGACTCCTTAAGGGAGAGGAAAGTGGAGAAAACCTTCTCTTCTTCTGTTTCTTGGGATCACAAGTGATCTCCAGGCGACCAAGATCAGTTCCCGTGGAGAAAACGGCCACTTTAGAAGTTCTGACTCTATGGCATTATACCCCACTGAAGTCCTTCCCCTCCCCAAGCCCCACCCTCCTCAGGCTCCACCCCCAAACCTCCAGGTATTTCCCAACCCTATCCAGCCACCACCTGGAGGCTGGCAACCTTTATGCCAGGGCTGAGTTGGGGGTGGAGGGGGCAGGTATAAGCTAAGGGCATCTCCTTGGAGAGCTGGACTAGCCATCTACAACACAAGCCTATGAAAGCTCACGTTCTATGTGTAGTGGGTAAGAGTGTTGAACTAAAATCTGGAAGACCCAGGTTCGAGTCCCCACTTGTGCCATGGAAGCTTGCTGGGTGACCCTGGGTCAGTCACAGGCTTTCAGCCTAACCTGCCTCACAGGGGTTGTTATGAGGATAAAAACAGAAGAGTGGAGAATGATGTAAGGCACTTTGGGCACCTTTGGGGAGAAAGGCGAGGTATAAATGAATTACATAAATAAAAGAGGTGCAAATTAATTATCTCAATATTATTTTGGGGGGGGGGCGGAATATTTGCCGGCAGTGGAGTAAAAAAACACATCAAGCAGCGCTTCTTCTTCTTCTTCTTTTGCACCAGGCACAATTTAGGATCTGAAGAAGTGAGCAGTGACTCATGAAAGGTGCCACAAATTTTGTTAGTCTTTAAGGTGCTCCTGGACTCTTGCTCCTTTCTGTGAGCAGTGACTCGCGAAAGTGCACCCCCTGCCACAAATGTTGTTCGTCTTTAAGGTGCTCCAGGACTCTTGCTCTTTGTTACCTGTGATGTATGTAATGATGGTCGCCATGTGCTCCAGTAATGGCGACACCTGCGTGGCCAACGCACATGGCCAGGCCAGCTACCTGAGCTTGAGTCAGGTAGAACAATAGCTGGCAGGATTGTAACTTGCCACCAATCTAGTGCCTAGGTTCCTCGAGGGGACCTATGACCAGTAACCGCAATCATAAGGTCCTATCAGGACATTTGGGCGAGGTCGGAGGTGTGGCTCCGACCGGAATAAAAGAGGGCCCTGAGCCCAGGTTAGCACGCCTCGTCTGACCACCTAATAAAGAGCTTGTTATGAAACCACTTCTACTGGTCTCCCGACTCCGGTACTTTTCATTACCACAGTTTAGTTGTCAGCACAGAGGTAGCTAGGGTTCCAGATGTCCTCTTTTTAGGGGACATGGCCTGGTTTTTTGGTGTCCATCCTCTTTGGGGCTCTTTTTAAAAACCTGATTAAAATGCCCTCTTTTGGGATTGGAAGGTTTGGAATATTCCTCATCAGTAGCAATGATCACAGCTTCAATTGTAGGAGCGTTTAAAATGAGATTGGTCATAGTGACCTCTTGTTTGAAGCAGCAGAACAAAGTTCGAGTCCAGCGGCACCATTAAGACCAACCGAGTTTTCTTCAAGGTATAAGCTTTCGTGTGCACGCATACTTCTTCAGATGTAATGAAATGGAAGTTACCGGTCCATGCATACAGGTAGAGGGTGAGCAGCAGATTAGCGTAAACATAATAAAAGGTAGAACAAATTTAGAGTCCAGTGGCACCTTTAAGACCAACCAAGTTTTCTTCAAGGTATGAGCTTTCATGTGCATGCACCCCTTGAATAAATAATGAATAAACTGAATAAATAATATTCATACCTTGAAGAAACCTTTGTTGGTCTTGAAGGTGCCCCCACTGGACTCTAAAATGTGTTCTGCTGCTTCAGACCAACACGGCTGTCCACCTGGATCTAGCTTCGTAATAAAAGGTATTTAACAGATGTAAGGGCCAAATGAGAATTACAAGCTTCGTTTGTATGGTCACCATTTGTTTGGGTTTAATTCCGAGGGGAAACAGAGTGAAAGATATAAGAAACTGGAGGCAGAGCCCCCTTCCGAATTGTCATGTGCGGAGAGTAATGAACTGAGACCCTGTTCAGGTGGGGCAGCCCTGTTGGTCAGGAGCAGCAGAACAAAGTTCGAGTCCGGGGGCACCTTCAAGACCAACACAGTTCTATTCAAGGCATGAGCTTTCGTGTGCAAAGCACACTTCTTTTGCACACGAAAGCTTACACTTTGAATAAAACTCTGTGGGTCTCAAAGGTGCCACAGGACTCAAATGTTGTTCTGAGACCCTGGGCGATTCTGCATTGGCTTTTCCCCTCCGTTGTAATACCAAACCCACTTTGGAACAGAAATTTCCCTCTGCATTGCATGCGGCCGCCACTTCCTTTGCTCATGGGATTTTATAGTGGCCGCTTTTGCTTTCTTTGATCATTGGGTTTTATTGTACCTTCTGCATAGATTTATGGGGGTTCAGGGATGACTTCGCAGTCAGTACGGTGTTGCCCATGGTCTTTGAATGTGGTTTCAAGCTGCACCTTTTCCAGTCCAATGTGGGTTTCATAAAACGACGGAGGGAAAGGCCAATGCAGAACCAGCCTCTGCCGTTACTTGGGTTGCCAGCCTCCAGGTGGGGTCTGGAGATCTCCCGCTTTTACAACTGATCCCCAGCTGACAGAGATCAGCTCCCCTGGAGAAAATGGCTGCTTTGAAGGGTAGACTCTGTGGCATTGGACCACTCTGAGGCCCTCCCCTCCCCAAACCCCACCCTCTCCTGGATCCACCCCCAAAGTCTCCAGGTATTTCCCAGCCCAGACCTGGCAACCCTCATCTCTGTCCTCCTGACTCTGCTCAGGGGGGAAATGCGTCCTCTCCTTTGGCTTTTCAAAACGGGAGGGTTGCCAGGTCCGGGTTGGGAAATCCCTGGAGACTTTGGGGGTAGATCCAGAAGAGGGTGGGTTTTGGGGAGGGGAAAGGCCTCAGCATAGTACAATGCCACAGAGTCCACTCTTCAAAGCAGCCATTTCCTCCAGGGGAAGCTGATCTCTGCCAGCTGGAGATCAGTTGTAAATAGGGTTGCCAAGTCTGGGTTGGGAAATACCTGGAGACTTTGGGGATGGAGCCAGGAGAGGGTGGGGTTTGGGGAGGGGAGGGGCCTCAGCATGGTCCAATGCCACAGAGTCCCCCCTTCAAAGCAGCCCTTTTCTCCAGGGGAGCTGATCTCTGTCAGCTGGAGATCAGCTGTAAAAGCGGGAGATCCCCGGGCCCCACCTGGAGGCTGGCAAGCCTAATACAGGGCAGCCCAGGAAGGTCGCGATATGAAACCGTTCGCAAGGGGAAGCGGGAGGCGAGGAGGAGGGAGGGAGGGAGCGCGGAAAAAGCGCCCCGCGGTGGGAAGGGCAGGCCGGCGGGGCGGGACTCTCTCGCGCGCTTTCGCTCCCCGGCTGGCGGCGGCGAAGAAGAGGCAGACGGCCGAGGGCTCCCAGGCGCCTCTGGCTGCGGAGAAGTGCGCTGCCCCGGGAGCCAGCGGCGCGCAGCCAGCGACATGCTTGCCGAGGGAGGCCGAGGGCTGCCGCCGCCGCCGCCGCCGCTCTTCTTCCTCGTCGGCTTCTTCTGCCTCCTCACAGGCGGCCAGGTAAGGCGGCGAAAGGGCGAAGGGGCCTCGTCGGGGGTCTCTCGGTGCGGGGCGCTTCGCTTTCCCCCTCCTGGGTTGCTTTGCGGGACCCCGGCAGTGTGCGTCTCCGGAGGGATGGTGCAGGGAGGGGGTGTTTGGGCACACACGGAACGCAGCGGGCTGCCAGCAGCCAGGTGGGACATGGGGACGCACACACGCCTACACCCCCCGCCCCCCCCCCCCCGGGTTTACAGCTCGCCTCCAGACCAGTGTTCCCTCTAAGCTGAGTTCGTGGGAGCGAGCACCCAGATTTTCAGCCCCCAGCTCACACTTTTTTGTCTTAGCTCAGGAAGTTTAGCTCCAGAGCAAACTCATTTATACAGCAGCCAGATTACTCTCTCTCACAAAGTAGAATTTTTGCTCACAAGACTCCCAAGTTTAGAGGGAGTATTGCAGTCCGGACTACAGAGATCGAAGTTCCCCCGGAGAAAACGGAGGCTTTGGAGGGTAGACTCTACGGCAGGGGTGGCCAACCTGTGGCTCGGGAGCCACATGCGGCTCTTTCACACATATTGTGCGGCTCCTGGCAGGGCGGCTGGGGAAGCAAAGGGGAGGCATGCTTTTTCTCTCTTTCTCCCTTCCTTCCTTCCCTCCTCCCTCCCATCTATTTGCTTTCCTAGTTTCTCTCTCTCTCTTTCTTATAACTGGTTTTCCTTGTTTGTTTTTATTTTTGGCAGTCCCATTTAACGTTAATAAAAAGCAAATTTGCATATTTTTAAAAATAAAAACGTGTGTGTGATATTTGTTCCTGTCTTGCGGCTCTCAGACATCTCTGTGTGGCTCTTACGTTTATTCTATGTGGCTCTTACGTTAAGCAAGGTTGGCCACCCCTGCTCTACGGCATTGTGCCCCACTGAGGTCCCTGTCCTTCCGAGACTCCACTCCCAAATTCCCCAGCCTGGAGTTGGCTACCCTACCCGAGCTTCAGCAAGTTGAAAAGTGCCAGGTGGGTTACAGATTCAGGTGGGGTAGCCGTGTTGGTCTGAAGCAGCAGAACGAAGTCTGAGTCCAGTGTGGCACCTCTAAGACCAACGAAGTTTCATTCTGGGTATAAGCTTTCGTGGACACGCACACTTCTTTCAGATACATGCACACAATACGTGCGTGCCCACGAAAGCTTATACCCAGAATGAAACTTCGTTGGTCTTAGAGGTGCCACACTGGACTCAGACTTCGTTCTGTTGGGTTTATGGGCACTCCCCAGACAGTCTGTCAGGTGTGTTTCTCTGCATGGAAGTTCTGAAGGGAAGGCAGACAGACCATGAACAAGGCAGTTTGGACCATGAATGAGACAGCCGGCCTCAAACTGAGCCGACCTCTTAGGTCCTGTGGAGAGCATAGACCTCCCCCCCCCCCCGCCCCCGCCTCCCTTTTAATTAAAGAGGGACTCCACAAAGCTTTGGCAGGTGAGTCCGAGAAACAGGGCGTGAGCCTCAGACTGAATGAGACCGTAGGTCCCTCAAGAGCCAGCCTGGTGTGGTGGTTAAAGTGTTGGACTAGGGTCTGGGAAATCTGGGTTTGAATCCCCACTCGTGCCATGGGAGCTTGCTGGGTGACCTGGGGCCAGTCACAAACGCTCAGCCTAGCCTACCTCGCGGGGTTGTTGCGAGGATAAAATGGAGGGGAGGGGAATGATGTCAGCCACTTGGGGTCCTCATTAGGCGAAAGGCGAGCTATAAATTAAGTAAAATAAACCAAATTTTAAAAATACTCAGACCGGCAGCGGCTCTTTGGGGTGAGGGCTTTCACATCACCTGATCCTTTTAACTGGAGGCGGGAGGGGGGGATTGAACCTGGGGCTTTCTGCACACAAAGCAGGTGCTCTGCCACTGAGCCACAGCCACTCCAAAAGGCTCCCTTCTTGTTGCTTCCCAGTCCTCACGAGTTCTCCATATCCAAAATACATTGCACCTTAAAAGCACCAAAAGCAAAGAAGTTGTTCTTTGCTTCGCTGAGTCTGTGAGCCCAGCAAGATGGTGCAGAAAGGGTGTCTGCCGATGGGGAAGCGATATAATGGAAAAACAGCAGTGGCAGAATGAAGACAGCGGTTCCCACTGCATGGTGTGTTCTGCCTTCACTGGAACTGACCCGCTGGGTCCCCCAACTGCGGTTAACGTTGCAGTCCCTCCGAGCTATTGCTCTTCCAGCTGGAAAGCCCTTCAGTGATGTGGCTTTGACCACTTCCCTTGGGAAGCTGTCCTGGAAAGGAAACTTTCTGCTTGAACATGGTAAAAATGCTGTTTCGTAAACAGAAGGGCTGGTTGTCAAAAACTTCGCTCGTGGTTGACTCTTAAAGACTCTTCAAGTACACATTCCACCCTTGGATACTTTTTTTTTTAAAAAGATCCGTTTTAATTTTCAGTTTTGATCAAATGATCGGAGCAGCCCAAGCTGCAGAAAGATGACAAATCCCAAATTCGGTCCTGCTGTAAAGGCCAAAGTTTTGTTACTGGACAGTCTTGTCTGCCTGTGAAGCACAAGCCGTGTCGGTCAGACGATAATGTGCAGTTTAAATTGCTCCTGTTGCTTTGTGTTTGACCGAGTTCTGAACTGGGACACCTGTAGGTTGAGTCTTGTCTCTGCCATGGGTGTCGTAGGCGGCACAGGGCCTCTTCCAGCCTCAGCCTCCTCATTTGCTAATAATGCTGGCCTACCTGGCAGGAGCGGTGTGAAGTTTAATGCAGGATAAGATACACCAAGTTATTTTAACCCCTCTGAAAGTGTTCAGGGGATTGCTAAACTCGGTTACCACTGCGTGTGGGACATGTTATCAGTTTGCTGCATATGTTATCCTCTTGTTGGTGCGTCGATTCTATGGATGTGATACCTTTTTTCTTCATTGTACCTGTGCCTAAAATCATGCCTAAATATGCTGTGCTTGTTCAGATTTCTGTAGTCTTAGTTCTAGCGTACTTAGACAGCTCTTCGTATTGGTTGTATCAGTTTACACAGTCTAAGAACCTCAGAGCTGAACTAAGAATAACTAAATTCACTGCATTGGATCCACTCAGTCTCACCTGGCTGCCCTCCTTATTACAGGCCCCACCCCACATGACTTCTGCTCGTGCAGATCCTGTGCCCCCAGCATAGCCTCTTTGACAATCCCCTTCCCTTTTCACCGGTGGAAAAGCCGCCTCTTACCTCCTGCCAGGATGCAGAATTTATGTTTAAGCCCCCCACCCCACCCCAGCTTCAGTTAGTCACCTGACGGGCAGAAGGGGAGGGGGAGCAGGTGCCGCTTTCCCTATCAGATCATTTCCTTATGGGAGCAAGTGTTGCCTGCTAAATTATTTACTGTGATGTAGGTTTACCTTGCTTTTCAGGCCTCCGCAAAGACTGGCTCCCTGCAGTGGCTTACCAAAATCAGAACCACCAAATCTCTATTCAGTTCTAAAATATGCCTTGGGGGACGGGGGCTCAGTGGGAACTCGCTGAGAACGGCAGGGTGCCCCGCCTGTCTCTCTTTCTCCCTCTGGCGCTGCTGATGGGAGCAGGGGGGAATCTCAGCGGCTGCAGGATCCGGCTCCAGTGGGGAGTCCCTCCTTTTTCTGTCAGCAAGGCCATCAGGAGGGGCACCTGGCCTTCTGACCCCAGTCCCTGTTCTTGTAAGCAGCCACTGTGGTAATCAGGAAGAGGGGAGCTCGCAAGGGAAGCTCGCAAGGAGGAAGGGCAGCTTGTCATCGACTTGTCGAAAGTGTTAGAGCCCTGTCAATAAACGCTTTGCAGCCCTGATTGAAAATCCACCTGTAATAACAAAACCAATCCCTGCGCTGTAATTTCCTGGTACTGCTGAGTGTTCTTTGGCCCCAGATCAAATGATAGCTCCATCCAACAATGTGATATGTGCAACTAATAACATGCAATTGGTAATTCACAGTCGCCCCAGGTCGCCCCATTATTAGCGTCTACAGTGATGCGCCTAATGTGGATGCGTTTGTTTGTGCATATTCTCTGAGGATCTCATCGCACTGATACGAAGTTAACCTAAATGAGGGTATGGATAGTTCAGCCGACTGCAGTGGAATCTGGTGCCATCCTAGAATAATGTACACTCATGAAGCTGCCTTATATTGAGTGAGTCAAGGCAGAAAACAACTGTGTAAAGGTAAAGGTTTCCCTTGCTCAAAAGCCAGTCGAATCCAACTCTAGGGGGCAGTGCCCATCTCCGTTTCCAAGCCGAAGAGCCAGCGCTGTCTGAAGACTTTTTCCGTGGTCATGTGGCTGGCATGACTAGACACCAAGGTGTGTGGAATGCTGTTACCTTCCCACCGAAGTGGTGCCTATTTTGTGTTATGCACTGTATCTTTATTTGCTTAATGAAAACCATCTAGATTATATTAGTGTTGTCGTACACAGTTGTTTTCTGTCTTGATTCGCTTTGTTCTGTGTGATCTTTCTGTTGTATTGCTTATATTGAGTGAGCCATTGGTCTGTCAAGGTCAGTATTGCCAACATGGTGTGATGGTTAAGAGCAGCGGACTCTAGTCGAGAACCCCGGTTTGATTCCCCGCTTCTCCTCCACATGAGGCCTGCTGGGTGACCTTGGGCCAGTCGCGGTTCTCTCAGAACTCTCTCAGCCCCACCTACTGTACAGGGTTTCTGTTCTGGGGAGAGGAAGTAAGAGCTAACATGGTGTAGTGGTTAAGAGTGGTGGACTCTAATCTGGAGAACTGGGTTTGATACCGCACTCTTCCTCTACGTGAAGCCTGTTGGATGACCTTGGGCCAGTCCCAGTTCTCTTAGAACTCTCTCAGACCCACCTACCTCACAAGGTGCCTGTTGTGAGGAGGGAAAGGGAAGGAGATTGTCAGCTGCTTTGAGACTCCTTAAGGTAGAGAAGGTAAAGGAAAGCGGGTTATAAAACCTTCTCTCTAACTCTTGACTGGCTGTGAATCTCCTGGGCCATCTGCTATTTGAGATCCTTTAACTGGAGATGCTAGGGGTTGAATCTGAGTAGGGATGTGCAAAAAAAGGCATTTTTGGGGTTTGAGTATACTGGACTTGAAAAATATCTGTATTTTCCAATGTTCCCAAATCCCAATATCGCTATGGTGTTCGGATTCAGGATTTTTCAGAAATCCCAAATTTCTTCAGCTCCATTATACCGTATGGGGACCGTTATAGTCAATAGTCCCCATAGTCAATGGTCCCCATAGGGTATAAGGGAGAATTGATCTGGAGGTATCTGGGGCTTGGGGGGGCTGTTTTTGCGGCAAAGGACCAAATTTGCAGCATAGCTGCTGGTGCCTCTCCTCAAAAAAACCCCCCAAGATTCAAAAAGATTGGATCAGGAGGTCCAATTCTATGGGCCCCCAAAGAAGGTGCCCCCATCTTCCATTGGTTTCAGTTGATGAAAAAAAAGGTGTTTAAAGTGATCCCAATCCCTTTAAATGCCTTCTTCAAGCCACGCATGAACTCTGAAGGCATTTAAAGGGCTTGCAGTTTCTTTAAACACCTTCTCCATGCAGTGAGTTCACCCGGAAGGTGTTTAAAGGGACTGAAATCCCTTTAAACACCCTTTAACATCAAGTGTCTGGCGGTCCTGAAAATTCCCAAATGGGGCTTGGCCATTTCAGATAGCAGAAAAAATACCCAAATATATATCCGGCTGAAAGAATAGCTGGAAAATACTGATAAGGTAATTTTAAAATATATATTTTTCAGCTCAGATATAGTAACATTCACACCCCTAATTTGAATGGCACACCCCCTAACACTTCCCTCACTATTTTTTGTGATTCTATATCTCTACCCCATAAGATAAAATTGTATCTAATTTTTTTTAAAAACAAACAAACAAACACCAAAAACCCTAGAGCATGATCACTGGTGCATTTACATTCTTCCAGTGAGGTGCAGTACTTATTTTAGCTGCTGTTGAAAAAATGTGGGTTGAATCCTACCAATTTTTCTGCTGGTCCTACGCTTCTATCCTACCTTTGCTGCGGGGGGGTGGGGGGGCACTCCAGCTGCTGCTGCCGCCAGCAAAAGAACTGATAGGATCTGATCCAGTAGATTTACATTCCTTACCATTTCTAGGAGGATTTTCTCAGAATGTTCTACTACCGTATTTTTCACTCCATAAGACGCACCTGATCATAAGACACACCTTGTTTTTAGAGGAGGAAAACAGGAAAAAATGAAACAGAAAGAGAGAGAGAGAGAGAGAGATAAAGGAAGGAAGGAGGGGGAGAGAGAGAGAGAAAGAGAAAGGAAGGAAGAAAGGTGGGGACAGAGAGAGACAGACAGACAGACAGACAGAAAAAAGGAAAGGAAGGAAGGAAGGAAGGAAGGAAGAAAGATAGAGAACGGAAAGAAGAGAGACGTCGGCATGCCATGCAAAGCCTGGCCTTTCTGTGCAAAGTAGCCACGGAGTTTAATCTGTGGGCGGGGCTTTCTGCTGCTGGCTGTCTTAAAGGGGAAAAGCACTTAAAGGGAAAGAGTACTTAGCCTGGTGGGGGTTTTCCTGCCGTTTCCCTTTTAAGTCTTAACAGCTCAGGCCCAGCAGGGAGGGGCGGGGAAGGCTGGGATGCCAGCCTGAATGGCGTTCCCCTGTGTTCCTGAAGAAAGAGCCCCGTTACAGGTAAGAAAAGCTCCATATTCACTCCATAAGACACACACACTCCCCCCCCCCTTTTTTGGGGAGGAAAAGTGCATCTTATGGAGCGAAAAATACGGTACTTCATATGCCGTCATATTACCTAATACCTCTCCCCAAAAAGTCTAGTCGCTCCCACTTGCCATGGTTTGCTAAAGGGATACCAATGGGACATCACAGGAGGTGGCTTCCTCACTTCGTATGTTCTTTAAGGTTGTTGATAAATGCATGGGGAATTAGTTACTTCCTGCTAGCAGGACTGAGTTCTCTCTCGGTTTATCATTGATTAGTTGGCTGACTGATCTGCAACCTGAGAGTGTGAGCCCTGTAGAAGGATTGTTGCCCAGTATACACAGCCCACCTAACCAGCTCTGAACGTTCCACAGAAAGCAATTCATGTAGTAGCGGAAGGAGCAGGCTCACTAGCCTTGTGATCGCCCTGCACACTTTCTGTGCACATAGACCCTGTGCTGATGTGCATAGGTGTGTGTGGGGGGGTGCCTGTTGCCGATACATGATCATGTGTATGTTGTGGATTTTTGTCCACACTAGTTCTCCCTGTGGAGCAATAGCCACATAGGTTGGGAGGCTGCAAAGGAGAGGGGGAAGGGGGTGACATTTCCCTTCCAGTCTCTTCCCTTCGGCTCTGCTGACCAGAAAGGAAGAAGGGAGCAATGGTGACCCATCCTCTCTGCAGCCCACTGACGCACATGGCTATTATTCCATGCAGGTCCAGAACCTCAGAAATGACATCTGGGAGGAGCACGAAATGGGGAAGATGCCTATTCCTTACACAGGATCCAACCCAACTGGGTATCCCAGCCACCACTGAGAAGGGACACTCTCTAGTTTTGCCTCTTTGGTATTGGAAGATGCATTTCTGAACGATGAAAGAAACATACGAGATTATTTATATATGTTATTTATTTGTTTTGGGGGGACTTTTATCCTGCCCTATCCCTCAAGCAAACTCAGTGCGGCTTACGTTATAAGACTATAAAATAAGAGCTATAGATTGTGAGAATATGTATGCTGTGGCACATAGACCTTTAACTGTCGGATATAAACTTTCCAGTACTTACAAAATGTGTATGCTATATACTTGCCGCAGGGGTCCTTTGGGGCCGGAGCGAGGCGGAGCACAGCTCCACCAGCTCAGGAGGGGCGGGCAGTAGGGCAGCCACGGGCCGAATCAGGTTCTCTGATCTCATTGGGCCTGCCACCGAATTGCCGCTGAAATTCAGCGGCAACTTTAAAAGCGGCTGTAGGGGAGGGGTTTGAAACTTGGTGGGTATTTCAAGGAGAGGCCCCAGCAGCTATCCTGCAAGTTTGGAGCCTCTCCCTCAAACCCCCTTTCCTCCAGCCCCTCATATACCCTATGAGTTTTTGCCATTGATTTCAATGGCCCATAGGATATCATGGGGCTGAAACTGACATTCCCTTTCTGACACACTTCTGGTGATGTCAGGGGACGTGGCATATGCTGATGAGTTATGCTAATGAGCTCCTGCACCTCTTTTTCTACAAAAAGACCCCTGCTTGCCAGCAAGTTACAACCGCTTATGGCAACCCCGTAAGGTTTTCAAGAGATTCAGAGATGTCCTTGCCTGCCTTTGTGTCATGACCCTGGTATTCCTTGGAGGTCCCCCATCCAAATACTGACCAGGACACCGCAATAGAGGTCCATGAGCACTTTGTACCATTTTGTCATCTGTAAGCCTTTAGGTTTGTTACAAGCGCATCCCTTCAAATGATCACATTTTTCTTTCTGATGCAAGGGTGATGGAGACTGCTTCCCATACACTGTTCTTCTTTAAATTATTACAAAAGAGTAAGAGATTATATAATTGCTCTTGGCTGTGGCACCGGGCTGTTCAGCTGAACAAAGTTGTTACCCTTCTTCTTCCTGGAAAGGATGTCCGTATTGCTGGAAGAGTGGCTGTCTGTAGCCGAGACTAGATCCTGGAAGTTGGAAAGATTTTGTTAAACAAGCTTGTACTACAATTCCTGTTTTTGTTTTAATGAATGTATTGCCGAAAGGTCTGTTGACCACATCGTAAGGCCGCCTGTGACAGGGGCACACCGTAGTGCCAAACAGTGCCCCTCCTTCACATTATGAAAGAAACCCCTCAGTTGAGGGGAAAGAGCCCCGTGTTTCTGAAGCTTCCCCGTCCTCCTTTCCATAACCCAGGAGCCAGAGGCAGGAGAGCAAAGGAGGAGGCAGGCACTGCAGAGCTCTGTTCTCTCCTCTCCCTCCTAAAATTCAGGTTCAGACTGGGGAAGATGCCGGACAATCCCTTAATTTTCTCTGGAGAAGTTAAAGAGGGGGTCAGAAAAATGAGAGGGCATTCCGCTGCGTTTATTTCCCCAAGTGCCTTTTTTCCTGCTTTGAGGGGAAGGGCATCTGGGCATGGATGATTCCCATCTGTCCACCAAGAAGGCAGGTCTGAAATTCTTCCAGACCTCTCCTGGGCAGAGTCACCCACTTTTTTCATAAGGCTAGACCTGCAAGGATCACAAGCACAATGCCAGCGTGGCCTCTAGAAGAATTTCTACATTGAGAATTCATAACTCTTCATGGAAGGCCAGGTGGTGCCGACAGAGATACCTAGACCCTTTCCCCCATATATCGCAGCAAATCATGGTGTTCCTACAAGATGGTATCAACAAAAAATTGAAGGCCACTACACTACGTAGACAAGTGGTTCCACAGATCAATAGAAGCTTGATATCCAGATATCCCTGATATAGTCTGGTTTGTCAGACAAGTACCTACGTCAGTTCTCTGGTTGTCCACAGATTTCGTTCTTGGTGACTATGCATAGTCCTGTCAGCACTCACTCAACCTCCATTCAAATCTCAGGGAAATTCCACTAAAATGGTTAAGAATGAAGGTGCTGTTTCTTCAGCCTGAAGAGTCTTGGAATTAGGAGCCTCACCTACCAGGAAAGGTCAAGACAGGTAGCCATGTTAGTCTGTCTGTAGCAATAGAAAAGAGCAAGAGTCCAGGAGCACCTTAAAGACTCACAAAGCTTGTGGCAGGGGAGGAGCTTTTGTGAGTCAGTGCTCACTTTTTCAGATCAGGCAAGAGGGCAGGAAAATGCGACAGAATTTTCCCCCTTTTATTTCCCCTAGAGCCTGAAGAAAAGACCAGTGACTCACAAAAGCTCATTCCCAGCCACAAATTTTGTTAGTCTTTAAGGTGCTTCTGGACTCTTGCTCTTTTCTACCAGGAAGGGTGCTGTGTGCGTGTTTTTCACAGGGACAAAGTGTTCCTGAGAACAGATCCAACGTTCAGTCAGAAGGTCAATACTTCATTCCGCTGCTCTCGGGAAATGTCATTGCCTTCATTGTGCCCCAAACCATCTCCGCCCCAAAGGAAAGAAGTGGCATGTGCTAGATCTTCACAGGGCCCTAAGGATCTACTGTATTTTTCGCTCCATAAGACGCACCTGATCATAAGACGCACCTTGTTTTTAGAGGAGGAAAACAGGAAAAAATGAAACAGAAAGAAAGAAAGAGAGAGAGAGAGAGATAAAGGAAGGGAGGAGGAGGAGGAGAGAGAGAGAGAAAGAGAAAGGAAGAAAGAAAGGTGGGGACAGAGAGAGAGACAGAAAGACAGACAGAAAAAAGGAAAGGAAGGAAGGAAGGAAGAAAAATAGAGAAAGGAAAGAAGAGAGACGTCGGCATGCCATGCAAAGCCAGGCCTTTCTGTGCAAAGTAGCCATGGAGCTTAATCTGTGGGCGGGGCTTTCTGCTGCTGGCTGTCTTAAAGGGGAAAAGCACTTAAAGGGAAAGAGTACTTAGCCTGGTGGGGGTTTTCCTGCCGTTTCCCTTTTAAGTCTTAACAGCTCAGGCCCAGCAGGGAGGGGCGGGGAAGGCTGGGATGCCAGCCTGAATGGCATTCCCCTGCATTCCTGCTGAAGAAAGAGCCCCATTACAGGTAAGAAAAGCTCCATATTCGCTCCATAAGACGCACACACTTCCCCCCCACACACTTTTTTGGGGAGGAAAAGTGCGTCTTATGGAGCGAAAAATACGGTACCTCAGGCATGCAGCATCCGTTTGTGAAATGGACTCTCTCTTCGTCTCAGTAAGCCTGCCCAACTGGGGACGGACAATGTCTAGAGTGGTGATAAGACTCTAAGGGTGTGCATCTCACATGCTTACCAAGCTCGCAAGGTTCACGTACCACCTGGAATCACAGCTCGTAGTGCTGTGACTAACACAGCTTTGGACACCAAAGCACCCACTGAGGAGATCTGTAAGGTGGCCACATGACATCGACATTTGTCAGACGCTGCAAAACGAACACTCTTGCCTCAGCTGACAGCCTTCAAAACAAGGGTATTACAGTGAGTGATGCAAGTAGACAGGTTTTCCCACCCAATGTGGAATACAACATACATTCCATGTCAAGATGTCCTCCCCCTCGGAGCAAGAAAGGAACGTTGGCACCTACCGTGAGGATTCCTTCTGCTTTGGGAAATCTTGATTCACCCTAATTTAAAGCAAGAATGACAAGCTGTTTCCCCCCCCCCCTATCTTACTGTCTCCTCATTTCCTGTCCCAACACGTTTCCTAAAATTTGGTTTACTTAACATTTTAGTATAGATGATGCTTTGGGAGTCCCCAAACTGAGGAAAGTGGGTGATTCCGCCCAGGAGACAGGAAGTCTGGAAGAATTTTAGTCCTGCCTCCTGGATGGACAGATGGGAATCAGCCGTGTCCAGATGCCTTCCCTTCCTCAGAGCAGAAAGAACCTTTAGAGTAAGCACCAGAGATCCTTGTCCCCCATTTTTCAAGCAGAAGAACTGGAAATTCGGGGAAACACTGGCAGGGGAGGGAAGCACCTATGAAATATTTTCACTTTTGGGATAAGTATGAAATACTTTTAGAGGCGAGGGCTTATTTACTCACTATGTTGAATGATCAGTAAACCAAGAAATCAGGAGGAGATTGAGATTGGGAGGGGCAACCAGGGAGGAGCTAGATCCTTAAGTGTAAATATGTGTTGCTGGTGACTAAGATGAAGATTAATTCATACTATAGTATGGACAATGAAGAAAGCTGATAGGAAGAAATTTGATTCCTTCGAAATGTGGTGTTGGAGGAAAGTTTTAAGGATACCGTGGACCGCCAAAAAGACAAATAAGTGGGTTCTAGATCAAAGTAAGCCTGAATTCTCCCAAGAAGCTAAAATGACTAAACTGAGGCTATCATAATGACTTTGGTCACATTTTGAGAAGACAAGAGTCACCAGAAAAGACAATAATGCTAGGAAAAGTTGGAGGCAGCAGGAAAAGAGGGGGGCTTGGCTCAGTTCAGGAAGCCACAAAGGACCTCACTATGCAAGACCTGAGCAAGGCTGTTAACAATAGGGGATGTTGGAGCTCACTAATTCACAGGGTTGCTGTAAGTTAGAAGCAGCTTCATTTTATTTAACACACACACACACATTGTATGAAAGATTTTTTTTATGTAAGACCATCTACAGCATTAGATAGATAATTTCTGTGTGTGCTATAAATATATTCAATGTATCTTCAAGCATATACTTATTTTTTTACATGGCTAACCATCCACTATTATGCCATAATGAGCATGATAATATAGTATTGAAGAGTTTCAAATATGCAGCCAGCCTATTATGATTGTATGAGTATCTTTTTGTCCAAATTGGGTTGCCAGGCCATCCTAGGAGTTTTGGGGAGCAGGAAAAGGGACGGAGACCATCACTTCTGCATGAAGGTTGCGTTGGGAGATGCTCTAGGAATTCCCCCAATCCCCCAAACCATGTCCGGCTACCCTATGTCAAAATAACACTCTGTATTTTCTTTGCAAGAACATATAAGCTCTCTCTCATTCCTTTCCCCACCTCCATGGCTTCAAAATTTTAAATCTTTTTTCCTTCTTATACCTAACATGTAGGGTTGCCTTTGTGGCACTGGTCTTAATCCGCTAGATTGAAATGCAAAATTGGGTCATGCTAGGGCGGCCAAGCCCTGGGGGGGGCGGGGTGCCCCTCCCCCAGTTCCTATTTCCCCCACCACTCCAAGCAGTGGTGGAAGAATTAAAAAATAGTATTAATTCAGTGTTGTATTCTTACTAGAAGTGCTTACTAGAAGCAACAAGAGGTAGTTCTAGGAATAGAGTTTCCAGTGATTCCTAGAGCTACCCCATGTCACTTCCACTTTTTATTGGAAGTGATGTCAATCAGCACAAAATGCTGCAGCCCCCTTTGCCCCCACTACCCGACCCTCTTGCTGCCTAATCTGAGGTGGGTAGCTCCAGTGGAGACACCACCCATTGCAAACAGCTTTGCAAAAGAAAAGGATGGGGGTGGCGGCAGAAAAGAGCTTCCTGGAAAATCAGCAGGTGCAAGTTCTCCTCCAATAAGCTTCTACTGAGCAGGCAGGACATTTTTCCCAGGTTTCCCAGGTTCCCATAATCAATGAGTTAATGAGTGAGGATGAGACGAGGGACAAATTTAGGCCTACTTCTCCCTTGCGGATATCTGTTTGTGTGTGTGCATGACCTTGTGTTGACTACGTATGAAAGGCCCAAAATCTGTCCCTTCCCAAAATGTCTCAAGATTAATCACTAGTGGTTAAGTGCGCGGACGCTAATCTGGGAGAACCGGGATTGATTCCCCACTCCTCCACTTGCACCTGCTGGATGACCTTGGGCAAGCCATAGTTCTGGCACAGCTGATGTTGAAAAAGAGCAGTTTCTGTCAGAGCTCTCTCAGCCCCACCTACCCTCACAGGGTGTCTGTTGCGGGGAGGGGAAGGGAAAGGAGTTTGTAAGCCGCTGTGAGACTCCTTCGGGTAGTGAAGGGCAGGGTATAAATCCAATCTCTTCTTCTTCTTCTACAATTGCCTCTTCTCATACTTGCTCTATAAAACTGGCACTTCCTCTCTGATTCTTACTAGATTTTTGGGTTTCAGCCACAGCCTACGGCAACAAGTTCCTCATTCTAATTTTTTACGTAGTATGAAGAATGCGTTAGTCTTCATGCTCTAATGTGCTTGGGGGGGGGGGGGCAGTGTGTGCAAAAGCTCAGTGTTTTAACCAAAGCCACAGTTTGTTTTTTACTTATATCTACAGAAATTATATCTGTCCGAATCTCCTCATAACAGTGACCTACAACTAAGTGTCCATTGGCTGCTGCGTTGTATCTGGGTTGGTGACCGATATAATATGGAATGGTGGATCTGTGTTTGGTTTTCAGGGCAGGGGGTGCAGCTGAGAATGGATGACAAATTGATCTGTGGTTGTGGCCTAATTTGGAATACTGTGTCCAGTTCTGGTCACCGTATCTTTGCAGAGCTGGGGGAAAAAACAGAGGAGGGCAACCGAGATGATTAGGGGGTTGGAGCACCTTCTGTATGAAGAAAGGCTGAAGAGGCAGTCTGGGGCTTTTCAGTATAGAAAAGAGAGCGGGGGGGGGGCATGGCAGAGGTTTATAAAACGATGCCTGGGGTGCAGAGAGTAGATGAAGATAATTTTTTTTCTCCCAAGATACTTGGTACTCAAGGGCATCCAATGAAGCTGATGGGCAGTAGGTTCAGGAAGGAAAAAAGGGAATACTGTTTTACACAAAGAGTGATTAAAATGTGGAATTTGCTGCCAAAGGGTGTAGTGATGGCCACAGGAATAAACAGCTTTAAAAGGGGATTAGATAGACTCATGGAGGATAAGTCTATCAGTGGCTACTAGCCGTGGTGTCTGTGGGGAACCTCCACACTCGGTGGCACTAATCCTCTGAATCCCAGAGCCAGGAGGCAATGTCATGGAAATGGCCTCTGTGCCCTGTTGTTGGACTTCCTCCAGAAGAGCTGGTTGGCCACTGTGCAAGACAGGATACTGGACTAGATGGACTATTGGTTTGATCCAGCAGGGCTCTTCTGATGTTCTTATGATATCAGACTTACTGCTTGAAATGTACTGTTCTGTGAATTTATTTATTTAGATATACTTAGACCCTGCTTTTGTTCCCAGATGGGGACCCAAAGCAGCTTACAACTTTGGTCTCTGTTCCTCCATTTTATCTTCACAAAAGCAACCCTTTGAGGTTAGTTAGACAGGAAAAATGAGTGGACCAAGGTCACCCAGCAGGCTTCCATGGAAGAGTGGGGATTTGAATCTGGGTCTCTCAAATCCTAGTCTGTCCTTTTAACCATATAGTCTGTCCTTTTAACCACACTGGCGCTGATGTCTTTGAATGCTTTGGTGACTGCTGCTGTTAGATTAGCCATGCTATAAATGCCACCTTGCTCCACACCTCTCTGCTGAGCAAGTTTACTACATGAAGAGTTCTTTTTTACACACAAAGTATTCACAAATATGAGCTCCACACCTACAAGCTAAAGATGTCCTGCCCAGAACTTTAGAGCTTTCCCCCCATTCCTGCCACCCCCATCTCACAGACTGGAAGAATACACTCTGTGTGATCATCTAAGCACAAACCATTGTCAAGTTGTCTCAATAGACAATGCTTGCATTTTGCACCTTCACTGCACACTACTTGAAAACTGGACTTGGGGGTGATGTGTTCATATGCACTGAAATTCCAAAATATGCATCTTGCCTTTTTACGTGGTAGTGCTGAGATGACGGTGCAGAGCTTGCCGTCTCAGTTCACTCAAAGAGCCAGAACCATAACACCCAAAAAGGGCTTCTCAATCTGTGTAATGCATAGAAATGCTCTGGTTGTGACCAGGTATAAGTAATGGATTTTCTCAGTGTAGACCTCATTGCTTTCTATGGCAAATTTCTTTATTTGTTTTGTCTGCATATACAGCGCATTATTGAGCTAACATAGGCATCCCCAACCTGTTCCCCTTGGGCAACACCTTTTGTGGCTCCCACCAAGCAATTTTAGAAGCTAGATGGAGCCATAGGGGGTTCTTGCCCAACAGGGCTTCTGTTTGGCCACTGGAAAGCTGATCGGCTGTGCAGATTACAATAACATTGATTCAGTGGTAGCTGCCGCCACACGGGCCCATAGCCGGGGGTATTTAAATTTTTAAGGGGACAGTTTAATTTAATTCTGCTAGCCCAGTCCTGCTGTATATACCACCTAAGTCATGGGGAGTCTTTCAAAAGCATTCCCATAAGCCTTTGGGAAACAAGCACATTAATTTGCAGAAAGGGGGGATTGTTGGAGATGTTTTGAAGGTGCCACTCTTGAGTGCCCTTCTAAGCTGTCTTGCCCTGTGGAAGGGAACATAAAAGGGCATTTAAATACCCTTGGTCCCAGGTCCCTTGATCCCCCCCCCAAAAAAATTCCACAGTGGGAGGGAGATTACCATTGTCTGCATGGGTCTCTCCTCAAAAATAAGTTTCTACCCACACATCACATATTTAAAAAATACCCCTAAAAGGGGGGGGGGGGGGTTCTGGCATTGCTATTTGTGGGGCAGGGATTTAATTAAGGGGGTGGGGCCCCAAAATGCCCCACTGTAGCTAAGGGCCTGCCAGCACAGTATTGGTTTTATGCTCTCTCACTCCTCTATCCCAGTGTATTTTTAAAATTACCTCTCTTCTCCCCCTGCACGCGGGCTTCCTGTGCGTTGCTGGCCCCACTTCCCACAGCAGCCATTTTGGAGTTGCGCAGTGTTTCCTCTAAGCTGTGGAGTCTTGTGAGCAAAAAATCTACTTTGTGAGCTACTGGAATGAAAGTTGTGAGCAAGCAATTTGGCTGCTGCATAAACTAGTTTGCTCTGGAGCCATCCTTCCTGAGCTGAGACAAAAATGTGTGAGCCAGAGGCTAAACAAACTGTGAGCTAGCTCACACTAACTCAGCTTAGAGGGAACACTGCCACCCCCCCCCCCTTGTGTCAGGATTCCAGAGGTGCCCACAGACTTGAAAAGGTTTGGGACCTCTGAGCCACACATATACGCCAGTGTGATAACAGTGCTCAGAGTGTTGTGCTAGAACTGGAAAGACCTGTATCCAGCCCCATTATTATTATCTGTATATTTGACACAGCTGAGCAAACAGCAGCACCGCAAGGCCATTTCAGGCCAAAAAAAATCAAAGGAGGCTTAAGGTTCCTGCTTCTCTTGCACCCCAGATGTTGCTGTCAGCCTAAACTGCCTCACAGAGTCATTGTGAGGATAAAATTGGGGAGAGGAAAACCATGTTAGTTGCTCCTTGAAGGAAGAATGTGATCGCTTTAAAGAGCTCTGAGCACTTAAGAAAAATGTTGTCTAATAATTAATGTTTTTATAGTGCCTTCAAGTGTTCAAAGCGCTTTGTACATTATTGCAGTCGTTGCAGCCTTATAGGGGCTGCGGTGGCTCAGAAGTTAAGACGCTGAGCTGCAGACCAGAAAGTCGGCAGTTCGAGACCAGAGTGGGTAAGGATTGTCCCACAGTTAAACAGAAAACTGAGGGGAACTTATTTGACAACATCAGAGGAAGGCCTCAGCCTCTGTGTCCTGTTGTCAGCTGTCCAAAGGAACCAGTTGGCCACTGTGTGAGACAGGACACCGGACTAGATGGACCATTGGTCTGATCCCGCAGGGCTCTTCTTGTGTTCTTATCAGGGAAGGCCTTGTCCTCTATGCCCTGTTGTTGGCTGTCCAGAGGAACTGGTTGGCCACTGTGTGAGACAGGATGCTGGACTAGGTGGACTGTTGGTCTGATCCTGTAGGGCTCTCCTTGTGTTCTTATGAGTACCAGACTAGGAGAGAACTGCTTAAAACAGTAGAATATCATAAGGAAACAAGATGGCAGGACAGGGTTTGACACACACCCCTTCTCAACCACTTACTCCATTTCCCATTCATTCTTTAATAATAACAGAATGCCCCTATCCACTTGACCCGTCATGTGGATCCCCCATCACATCTGTCCCAAGACTATGTCTGGATCATAACCAAAATCTAATTGAACCATGTGAATCTTGCTTAGTAGTCACACCATCCTGGGTTTTGCCTGATCTGCTTTGCATGCCAAATAGTCAGATTGTGCTGACTCACCTGGTTGCCATAGAGCCTACACACTAGAAGCTGTAAACGCAGTCCGGAATCAGAGTAAACAACAGAGCCAGAGGTTGGGTAGCCGGGGAGTCAATCCAAGGTTGCAGGGTTCAGGAACAAGGAGCGGTTGCTACACACACACAGAAGCAGGTCTGAGTATGCAGAGTTGCTGCCGCACTGAGGCAGGTGTGTGGTGTGTTTATGAGGAGGTCCTCCCTTCCCTGGGAGTTGAGTCTACAAAGGCTTACAGCTCCTCCCATTGCCTTTGCAGGAGCTGAAGTCTGGCACTCCTTCTTCACTCCTGCATAGTCAGCCTTTGGTGTGCCCTATGTCTGGGGCACTCAGGAGAGCTAGTCTGGCCTCGAGGTGTCTGCAACTGGGGGTGCTGGGCCAGGCTCAGGATCGGTCTCTCCTTGTGGCTGAACCTCCTGTGCAGCTGCTGGGGACTCTTCCTCCTCAGGTACTGTTGAGGGTTCTTCTTCTTCTTCTGGGCTGACTCCTGAGGAGGCTGGGTTGCTCCCTGCCTTTTCCTCATCTGAGAAGTAGTCAGCCTCAGCAGAGCCAGTACCCATGATATAGATCCATCTAGCTCAGTGCTGTCTCTGCTGTCCATGGCAGTGACCCTCATGAGGAGTCAAGTGCTCTTCTGGTCTTCTAATGGAAGATCGTTGTAAACTGAACATGAGAACATGCAACCACTTGCTCAGCCACCAAGCTGTGGTCCCTCTCCGATATACATAGCACATTTTCTGTGGACTCTGATTGGTACACTTTCACTACCTCACATTCTCAGTACAACATATGGCACCAGGAGTTTGGAAGTTGTGTCAAGGTTCATATTGTTAATTGTGGGCCAATGGAAGCCCAATTGTTTCCTCAATTAGCTGACAAACCATTGCACAGCGCAGCAGAGCATCTGAAGAAAATGTGTGCATGGAAGTGTTTTCCTGTCTTGCTTCCATCTCGGCTTCCGTTTGTAAGGTTTAGGACTGCTTTATTGTTTGAGCCCCTCATAATGCATTCTTTGTTATCAGAAGGCTTTAGGATCTGAGAGTCCTGAGAGGAACAGCATCCTCCTCTGAGTTTGTGTTAGCTCTTTGCATTTCCTGAGTGCTTTATGGGATGGAAATTTTGTGATGTGGTTTATAGGAGCCACACTGGAAAGTTGGCATCATGAAAACCATTTCCTTCATGGTTTAGGGCTTGTTTTGAATTAAAGACCTGGAAGTGAATGTCTGGATCTCGAGGAACTCTTCTGTGCCCTGTTTGGGAGTGTTTACTGCTCTGTTTGCACCAAGATGGCTTTTGAATTTTTAAGTGACCATTCCCCCCCCCCCCCCCGCTATTTTAGGGCAAAATCCTGCGTTCTGTTGCTTTCTTGTAATAATGTATGGTTTGAATGCTCCTTTTTAAAGGTCTCTTTTACATGGCTGGTTAGGATGAAGGCAGATGAAACATTTTAAAATGCACTAAGTAGGTACCGAATTCTGTCCAAACAAAGTCTGAAATCCTCACTTTGCCAAGGAAACTTAGTGAGCGACCTCGGGTCAGCCTACTTCTCTGGCTTGCTGTGAGAATGTAAAACAGAGGAAGGAAGAACTATGTTGTAAGCTCCTCTGGGTACCCACCGGGGGGGGGGGGGGAAAGCGGGCCACAAATATCTAAAATAGATAAAATGTTCCTTGTCAAGCTCATCGGAGCTTTCAGCTAAACTCTTAATATGAAGTCTGGAGATTAGTTGGTGGTAGATGCTAGCCAGGCTAGCCCAATCTTGTCAGCTCTTGGAAGCTAAGCCGGTTCAACCCTGGTTAGTATTTGAATGGGAGACAACCATGGAAGTCCAAGGTTGGTACACAGGGGCAGGCAATGGCAAACCACCTCTCACCATCTCTTGTCTTGAAAATCCTACACGGTCACCGTAAGTTGAGTGTGACTTGATGGCAAAAAAAAAAAGAGAGAGCTGCTGGTTGGGTGCAAAGTTCTCTCTAAGCTGCGCTAGGGGGGTCCTGGCACACAAAATTTTAGCCAGCAGTGCATTTTCCTCCTCCATTGGAAACAATGGTCCAATCTTTTAGAAACTTGGGAGGGGGGGGTTGAGGAGAGGCGCCAGCAGCTATGCCCTCCCAGAGCCCCAGATACCCCTGGATCAGTTCTCCATCATAGCCTATGGTGCCCATTGACTATAATGGTCCCCATAGGTTATAATGGAGCCCCAAAAAAATCTTTTTTCCCTTTTTGTTATTATGCTTTTCAGTGTGATTTAGAAGTTGCCTTGAGTCACAGGGAAAAGTGGGATATAAATATTTGAATAAATAAGTAGTTTGGGCAAGTTGATAACATTTAAGCAACTTCCTGTTTGTTAGGTTAGGCAGGGGTCTGGCAGTGATTGTTCCACCTCTGTTATGCTTGACCTGTAATGCTGGTTGTCATATTTCACTAAAAAACACAAAGTAGATTGCAAGAGGGTTCCCCCCACACACAACAAGTGCTGGTATGTTTTCTAAGGCTCAGCACAAGGTGCCGGTCCAAGCCCAAGTCTACCAATATAGTGGGAAGGGGTGGAGAGACCTGTTCTCCGGAGGCCAGGTCTACCAATATAGTGGAAAGGGGTGGAGAGACCTGTTCTCCGGAGGCCAGGTCTACCAATATAGTGGAAAGGGGTGGAGAGACCTGTTCTCCGGAGGCCAGGTCTACCAATATAGTGGGAAGGGGTGGAGAGACCTGTTCTCCAGAGGCCAGGTCTACCAATATAGTGGGAAGGGGTGGAGAGACCTGTTCCCTGGAGGCCAGGTCTACCAATATAGTGGAAAGGGGTGGAGAGACCTGTTCCAGAGGCCAGGTCTACCAATATAGTGGAAAGGGATGGGTAGACCTAATCTTTGAAGGCCAGGTCTACCAATACAGTGGAAAGGGGAGGGTAGACCTGTTCTCCAGAGGCCTGGTCTACCAATACAGTGGAAAGGAGCAGGTAGACCTGTTCTCCGAAGGCCTGGTCTACCAATATAGTGGAAAGGGGTGGGTAGACCTGTTCTCCGAAGGCCTGGTCTACCAATATAGTGGAAAGGGGCGGGTAGACCTGTTCTACGAAGGCCTGGTCTACCCCCATAGAGGACATTTTCTGTAATGAAATTTGACTTGATTCTGTTTTCTCTTATAATGTTTAAATTAATCTTAAATATAGTTGAAATATAGTTTAAAATAATTCATTGTGAGATTTTTGTAAATTGAGCTCGAGCCCTTGAGAGCAGCATGGCAGTCATGGGCGAAAGCGTCATGTGGCTCACCACTGGGGATGTCACCAGCGTGTTGTTTTGTGCTTCCTAATTTCATCCTCTATAAACCTGCTGAAGAGACAAAAGGACAGCGTTTAACCAGCAGCACAATGACTGGGGAAGGCAATATTGTCCATGGATTCAAATACTTTATTGAAGGAAAGACATAGGAGCAACAGCTGCACTACTGGTTGCACCATAAACTGGTCACCTGGCCCTTTATCTTGCACTTCAGGCAGGATAATGATCAGTAATAAGACAATTTAATAAAATACTTTTGATTCCATTAGCTTTCCACACATTGCCACAGTGTCCTGGCAATAGGCAGATTCTGCAAAAAAAAGTGAAGGACTAGGTTTTTAATACACTAAGCTGAAAGTGGAAGGTCTTATTTGTCCTGGCAGGCTGCTAAAAAAGAGAAGATTGTTGGCTTGTGCTTCTTAGGAGGCCACACCTGGTGAACACTGAAGGCTCTTGCGCCTAATCCCAGATGGTCACGGTCAGCTTCATGCGCTTTAAATGAATGTTACCTTTCAAAACAATGAAATTATCTTCCACGGACTAATAACACAAGAGGCTCCTGGTTATTGGTCAGAGTAGATATGCCTAAATGCCTATGGAAACCCCCTGTGGAAAGCTCTCACTGCTTTTATGTTTGTTCCAAAAAGAAAGGGACCTCTGCAACTCTATCCTCCGTCAGTGATGTGTGTCTCTCTCTGAACAGTCACTTGAGCGCAAAGTAATTTTAGCAGTCCGTGACACACAGTTTCTGGTGCGATTAGCTTGGTTTCTGGAAAGCCACACATAGTGGGTAGCTGTTTGAATTCTGTTGCTCCCTTCCAATATACCCCTCTGTCTGAGCTTGATGGTCTGTATACTAAAGGGAGGGAGATGCATGGCTAATATGCATCATCTTTTCTGGCTGTGTCTGGTGCCGGCAAAGATTCTGACTGCTAGATGGTGCCGGTGCCTGTGCAATGTGTCTCAAGCACGTTCCTGAGACCGTGGGGAGGCTGCTCTTTGCATGAGCCAACTTGGGGGCAGTTTTGGCAGTAAAAGCACCTTTGGGTGTCAGGTGAGCTTTATTTGTGTACGTGTGTGGGTATAAGTCATGCAGGTCTGAATGCAGAAGGAAATAATGTTAGGGCCCCCCCCCCAAAAGGTGGCAACCCAAAATCTGTTGAGTTAAATGTAAAAAAAAAAAATTGACTTTGGAGCACGGAAGCTTTAAGCAGTACCCCCAGTCCTCCATGTTTCCCAGTTAAGGGGGAAATGCTGTTCAATCAAATTACAAAGATGATCTGACTCCAGTGGTAACGAGAGAAAGAAATTTCAGTTACAAAAACAGAAGCACATCTTACAAGACAAAGTCATGTAGGGACAATTAACTGATTGTGAACTAATTCACTTCAAAACAGTTAACTTGCTACAGCTCCAAGCCCAGGCAAGAGAGAGAAGGTCGTCTATACATAAGATGAAAAAGAAGGCAAAAGCCAAGGGCCAAAGAGGCTCAGGGTCTAACCAGTGAGAGGGTGGGGCCAACTGCCCAGTGCACCTGAGTGAGAGAATTCTCTTAACCCTTTCCCTCTCAGATCCTCTTGCATGGAGAGTCACAGTATCCAACAAAACCAGCATGGCTTTAAGCAAGCATGAGAGGCAAGGGAACCAGGCGAAATAGAAGAAGAACCATTTAAACGTTTCGCTGAAATTGCTAGTTTTTAAACCAGCCTTTCTTCAAGACAGAATAAGTGGCCCATCCCTCCTCCTTTTTATCCACGCAACAATCTCGCCAGGCTAGGCTGACAGAGTGACATATTCAGAGTCACCCAGAGAGATTCCTGGCTCCGTGGGGATTTGGAGGTCTCCCCATTTGGTGCTCTAACCACTGCACCACACCGGTTCTGAAATGTCTCCAACTTGTCCTCATCTTAACGTTTGCTTTCCCTAGCACGATGCCGACCTTCCCCTAAATGAGACTGCAGCTGAATTGGGTCCGCAGCCACACCGGGAAGAAATTGCAACTTGTGTAGAAGTACTGTCTGCTAGTGTTGTAAGAACTCCAGTCAAGGTCAAAACTGCCTTTTATTTCCCTCTTTGCCTCATTGTAAAAAAAAGAAGAAAGCAGTGCTTTATTGCTTTACCACTAGATCCTTATCTAGAAGGTGGATTAATAAGGCAATACAAAGAGCTTCCATTGTGGCTGAAATTGTGTCGTAATCAACTTTCCTTTTGCTGTAAACGCTGAAGGATTTATAGATGTGTGCATTACGATCATAATTCTCAAACGAAAAGAGGAAGTGTCAGTGGGGCTTAGAGGTATAGTTTTCCTCCTATTCTTTTCAGTTTGGCGCTGTGTAGTGCAGCAGATTGCATTCTGTTTCTTAAAAGCTAGGACTTTGTCACTTTTAAAACTTTTAACATTTAACATTTATCACTTTTTAAACTTTTAACATGGAGAGGCAGAAAAATCCCATTCAGCCTCTGGAACAGTTAATCTGGATCCGACCTAATTATTATAGGAAAAGTCTGTTATTTGAATAATTGAATTGGATCTCGTAGGATCCATTCTGCTAGCAGAGGTGCTTTCCTTCAGTGGAAGGAGCCTTCCCCTGATGCAAGAGGCTCTGAAAGTCTTGCATGAGGGGCAAGTTCCTTCTACCAGAGGAATCAGCCAATCCAACACTTTGGGTTTTGCCTGCTTTGCCTTCCCATTTTCTACATGTAAGGTTGTCAGCTCCAAGTTGGGAAATACCTGGAGATTTGGAGAGGGTGGAGCCGGAGGAGAGCGGGTTTTGTGGAGGGGAGGGACTTCAGTGGGGTATAACGCCAAAGACTCCGCCTTTCAAAGCAGCCATTTTCTCCAGGTTAACTTTTCTCTGTTGCCTGGAGATCAGTTTATAATCTCAGGAGATCTTCAGACACCACCTGGAAGTTGGCAACCCTATCTACATGTCCAAAATGAGCATCTTAAATAGGACCTTCCACTGATGCTGTAGGACACTGGGCCACAACAGTGCTGGATAAACTGAGAACCGTGTGCCCAGATGTCTCCAATTAATGTGTCTGTTTTAATTATCCTTCTGGATAAACTGAGCTTTCACTAAAAACATCCAGATAATAAGGAAGAGAAATCAGCAAGTTTCACCATCAGCTTTCATATCCTAGTGAGTAACATGTAGCAGTAAATTTATGTAGCCATGGAAGACCTTATTTGTGCAATGAGTATTTGAAGATGAGCAAAGTGTACACACAGGGACTGGTGTGGTGCATTCACTTTTAGTGTATTTTCTATTTTAGTGGAGATTTTTTTTTAAGGTAACCATCCTTCTGAGCTCTTAGAGTTGTTCTAGGCCATCTTCAGGGCATTGTTCTTTCTATATATTATTCTGTTTTGGGTGCATTGTCCTCCAGCTTTGTAAACCTACTTTATTATATTACACATTTCTAGTGTGTTCTCTCTAATTTTGTAATGCATCTTTTTATTGCATTGTTCATCCTCTGGATTATATAGTTTCTATTACGTAGCCTAAAATTGAGAAAAATCAGGGCTCTTTTTCAGCCAGAATGCACTGGAACGGCGTTCCAGCTGGCGTCCGAGCCCGCCCCTCCCCTCCCCTCCCCTCCCCTCCCCTCCTCTCCTCTCCCCGCCAGGCCTGGGCTCTTTGCACTCAAAGGGAGTTTTCCCTTTAAGTGCAGAGAGCCGGCAGGAAAAAGCCCCGCGTGGAGATTGAGCACCAGGCCTAGGCTCTTTGCACTAAAAAACCTGGGCTCTCTGCATTTGGCTTGCCGACGTTGCATCGCCACGCCTATGCTCTCCTTGCTCTGGTAAGTGCCTCCCCCATCTCTTGTCCTTCTCTCTCTCTCCCTCTACCTACCTACCTACCTTCCTTCCTTCCTTCTTTCCTTCCTTTCTCTCTCTCTCGCTCTGTCCTTACCTTTCTTTCTTTCTCTCTCCCTCCCTCCTCTTCCCCCTCCCTCCCTTCCTCCCTCTTTCTTTTCTCTCTCTCTCTTTTTCTCTTCCTTCCTTCCTTCCTTCCTCTCTTTTTTCCTCCCTCCTTCCCACCCACCGTCCCTCCCTTTCTCTCTCTCTCTCTTTTTCCTTCCTTCCTTCCTTCCTTCCCCCCCCCCTCTCTTTCTTGTTTCATTTTGTTCTTTGTGGTTTTGTAAAAAAAAATTGTTGGAAAAGGGGAGGGATGTAAAAAAGCAGAGAGGCCAGGAAATACTGATTTTGACTATATCTTTAATTTTTGAGAATCTCTTTAGTTTTCTCATGGCATCCTCTGTTTAAGAAAAGTAAGTTTGAAGCCTGAGTGTAACTAGTTCATTGTTGTGTCTTGTTGGAAATGGCTTGCAAATATATGTGTGTCTAAAGTCTGTATTAAAGTGGTTTGGTGCTAACTGCCATGCAAGAGAAAACGTCTGAAAAGGTAGCTTCATTTTTGTGTGTGTTGGCAGAACACTTGACTGTTTCATGGGGGACTTTGGGGGACATCTGCAGAGAAACAGAGTTGTAACTAAAAATGAGCACGGTCAGCAGCACTTTGGAGATTGCCTGTTTTGTGAAATTTAAAAAGTGGGCAGAGTTTCTGAAGAAGATTATTGTCCCTCTTCTCCTGCCACTGGGCTGACATCTGCCTTTAATGGGCCAGCAAAGTTGATGTTCTTAAACCTCCTAATAAGAGAGATTTCTGCTTCTGAGAAGTTGACTTACAACAATTGATGAGCTTGTGATGGTAGTGATAGTTTGATGTGGTAAAGCCCACCTGTTCACAGGATTATTTTGCCTGTGGGACAGACTCTCCATGGTAATCACTTCACTGGTACATAATTGCTTGTAAAAAATATTATAGTGTAATAATTCAGGTGGGTAGCTGTGTTGGTCTGAAGCAGCAGAACAAAATTGGAGTCCTAAGTTTCATCCAAGGTATAAGCTTTTGTGTGCATGCACACTTCTTTGATCTGAAAAAGTGTGGTTCCATCTGAAGAAGTGTGGGTGGCACATGAAATCTTATACCTTGAATAACGTTTTGTACCTTGAATAAAATAGTCTACAAACTAATCCCGTCCAGTGCATCCACAATCCCTAGGGTTGTTCTACCAGTGAACTAGGGTTGCCAACTCCAGGTTGAGGAAATCCCTGGAGATTTGGGAGTGGAGCCTGAGGAGGGTGGGATTTGGGGGAAGGAGGGACCTAAGCAAAGCATAATGCCATGGACTCCACTTCCCAAGTAGCCATTGACCTGATCTCTGTAGTTTGGAGTTCAGTTGTAATTCCAGGAGATCTCCAGACCCCACCTGTATGTTGGCAACCTTAAAAATTCATATTCAGCGTACTAGTTCTGCAGGAAGGCAAGCTGATTTCCATGGGAACCTAACCTTTAGGAACTGATTCTAATCCAGTGTGGGAATAATTGTTGGACATAAGATATCGGTTCAGGCAAGATTTTGTATAGATGGAACAGAAAATGTTTTAATTGGTTTTGTCAAAACCGCTTTGACAACAAACAAGGTAAACAGAATAAGAAGCAAAAGGTGGGTGTGGCTGGATGACCACAATTCTGATAAAATGGGGTTTGGCCTAATATCCTAATGAGCTGTGCTGTCAGGGGTGTGGCCAAATATGCTAATGAGTTCCTGCTGGGCTTTTTCTACAAAAAGAGCCCTGAGAAAAATAATTAAAATTACTGCACAAGTAACTTAGAAGTTAAGAAAAAATAAAAATTAGTGCATGAATGTAATGCAATTTAGAGCAACATATACCAACAAATACACCGTGTGGAAACAATTTGCCCTGATGCCTGGAAAGTTACATGGGCTATTAGAAATAAAAGCATCCCTTTTCCCCCACAGCTAAGTGTACCTGTTGAGATGGATATTCTTTCTATATAGAAGGCTGGATTTTATATTAATCCATTCCATGGCTGCTGATAGTATTTTTTATTTATCCTGTGCCTGTTCAGGTCTATTCTTGTCTTTGTAATAAATAGATGAATGGTATTATGTGTAGAAATGCATTAGCTCCTGGAAGGTTGGCAAGAGTCTTCCTGTGTGTTTTACCAGGTTTTTTCTCTCTTGTTAGAGGAGGAAGTCCGTTCACTGGCACACTAGCTCATCTCTTAAGAAATGCTAATGGAATGGGCCAGTGCACACACACCCCTTCTGCATGCAGGGAACATGGAGGCTTGGAGGACTTTTTGCTAGACTGGTTACAGGAAGGGGCTTCCTGGAGATAACAGGAAAAGAAGCCTTGACCTGGGCTGACTGGGGTCAAGGGAGAGGAGAAACAGATTTGTTAGAGCTGTCTTGCAAGGGGAAGGTGGTCTCTCTTTTCCTTGGGATGCTTGGCTGAGAAGGACGATGTGCTCTGATCTGCAAGCAGGCGGCCATTGAACATGTGGTTGGCCTGGAAGAGCTGAGGCAAGCTTTGAAGGTAATGGAAGATCTTTAGAGAATTAGAACACCTAAGATAAAGAGCGTGTCCTAATTATAACATCTAGTTAGGGCATGTTTTAAAGAGAGGGAAAGAGGATTTGCATTGTACCAATTTCTTTTGTTCTTCCTTGCTTCAGTCTAGCGTGGTGCTAAAAGGACACTTGTAAACATTCTCTTTTAAATAAATACTTTATGCCTTTGATCCTGGAGATGGTTCTCTGTACCACACAAACCCCTGCTGTTTTGGATATGCTATTTTAAAAGGGACCGGGGGGGGCAAGCAGTTGACAACTAGCTATTCCCCAGGGGCGCACAGAGCATTAATCTGTCTCCATGGTAGCCAGGTGCTAACAGGAGACACTGAGGCAAAGCTTCTGAGCTTGGAAGGGGAGCTGAAGGCCCTGATATTTTTGTGTTTGTAATTATTTTGTTTAATATTTTTCAACATAAGATGCTATATTGAGGTACTATGTATTGTTTTAATCCTTTGACTTTAATGCTCTATATTCCATTAAAATGTATGTATTACTTTTTATTTTCAGTATTTATCTTAGTATTTTGTTCATTATGCTTTGGTTTTCTTCCAACCATTTGGTTACCTAATTCATTTCAAACTTAGGGTTTTTTTCCCCTTCACTTTTTTTCTTTCATTGTATTTTTCATATGTGCATGTGTGTATGTGTGTGCGCACACCTGGAAGTCATGGCAACTTCTGGTGAGTGACCCTACAGGGGGCTTGGAGGATATTCAGAGAGGTGGGTGAATAAAGCCTGCCCCTGCCTCCCAACTGCTGGTATTCCAAGGAGGTCTCCCATCCAAGTACTTGTCGGAGTCGACCCTGCTTAGCTTCCGAGATCTGATGAGAGCAGGCTTGCCTGGGCTATCCAGGTCAGGCCCCTTCACTTTTCTTCTTCATCTTTATATTTATTTATTTGCTTAAAACACTTATTCGCTGCCTTTCTTCCTTGCTAAATTCAATGTGGCTTACAATATAAATAAAACTATTATTAAAAACACAATAAAAACAATATAAATAAAACAAGAATTATAAAAACCCGTAAAACACAATTTAAAAATTCCAATTAGGACTGCCGATAAATAAACATTAAATCAGTCAAATGCAGTTCTAAATAAAATTGTCTCTGTTGCCTTGTTCTGAATTGTGTGACACCCCCCCCCCTTGAGTCTCAGGGACCCCCTTGAGTCACCAGGGGTCCCCAGTGTGGTAGCCATGGGCGATGCGGCCACGGACACCTATTCCTGGGGCCTGCTGAGTGTTTTGAGGAAGTGAGTGGACCAGGTAGAGCTTTTGCCCAGCAGTGCTTCTGCTTGGCTACTGGATATTTGATTGGCTGTGCAGGCTTTTAAAAATGTTGATTTGGCAGCAGCTGCCACCACAGCACAAAGAACTGCACTGTGTTACTGAAATTAAGCTGTGGCTATCCTTTTGTGGCTCGCTCCACCTCCAATTTGCTGCTGCGCCCACCGTGTTGGGTCAGAATTCCAAATGTTCCCACAGGCTCAAAGAGCTTGGAGACCCCAGCTATAAACAAAGCAAACAAACAAGCACATGAACTTGGAGCTCTACTATAGCAATGAGTTTCTGGTAGGCAAGCTACTGTGCAGTTCTAACAGCACTGTAATATCCCGTAATGGCAGTGTAATGATATGTTTTGCATCAACATAAATTTGCATTGTGGTTTGCTGTGCTTGTTAATATGTACAAAGAAGGCCAGAGACCCAGGCCAGCCAAAAGCTTCTTATTATTTAGGAGAGCTGGAACAAATCACTGGGAAGGGACTTCCAAGTATTTTTGCAAAGCTGTCTCTCCTCAGCTTTCAGAGTTCCATTTGCTCATATTCAGAGACGGTTCAAGGTGTTTCTCCACCTGTAGCACGGGCAGTTGCTGCATCAGTTTTCCCACTCCCTGACCGCGTACCCTCCTGACAACTGGCAGAGGAAGACGGGAGACTTGCCAGGAATGGAAGGGAGGCCCAGGCAACATTGGCGGCAACATGCGTGTCACTTCCGGCACACGCCGGAAGTGATTTAAAAAAAAAATCCATTCATTTATGTGTGTGTGTGTCTGTGCAAACAAAGTACAGCAGCAAAGACATTTCACAGAGACATGATGCAGAAGTCTAACAACCAGAAGTTTAACATTATAAAAAATCTGTATATCATTTTCTGAAAGATGTTGTTTGCCTGCCTCTGTATAGCAGCTTCCATGGTGGTCTCCCATCTGAATACTGATCAGGGCTCAATCTTGCTGAACTTCTGAGATCTGATGAGACGAGGCTAGCCTGGGCCACCCACATCACAGCAGAGCAGAGCAGGGGTGACCAAGAGCTACTTCTGAATAATGAAAGAATCCCAAACTAGACCCCATCACCTCCTCCTCCTCCTCCTCCTTCTTTTTAAGTCTAGAGCTGATATTTTCATCATCTTGTCCTGGGTCTTTTCAGGGATGCATGAGCTCTAACTGGGCTGCCAAGTCAGCCCGGGGGGCGGGGGATCCCCCGCTATAGGGGTTCCCGATCCGCCAGCTGGCATTCGGCCAGCGGGGGGAACCCCGCCCCAGAAGTCGTCCGGTGAGGACGACCTTCCCCCGTGTAATGACGTCACCCGGAGGTGACGTCATCACGTTGGGGGCGTTGCCAGGGCAACACTCTGGCAATCGCCCCTTTTTGGGGCGATTGCCAGAGTGTTGCCCTGGCAACGCCCCCAACGTGATGACGTCACCGTGGTACGCGTGCAAAGCGCACGCGCCAGAAGAGCTCCCGGGGGGAGAACAACTCCCCCCCGCCGGTAAGTCGCCAGTACTTGGCAACCCTAGCTCTAACAAGGAGGTTGTGTGTGTGTGTGTGTGTGTGTGAGAGAGAGAGAGAGAGAGAGAGAGAGAAAGAGAGTTTTAAAAAGACCCTGTAAAACTCAAATAGGTTTTAAGCCTGTTTTAAGCCACTTCCAACTCGACTGCTGTAAAGCCAGAGAGATGATCAGTTGAAGAGACTTCAAGAGACTTCTGGCTTTAAGGCAGCCAGATTGTTAGGGTCACCAACCACCAGGTGAAGCCTGCAGTTCTCCTGGAATCACAACTGTTCTCCAGTCAACAGCGATCACAGATCCCCTGGAGACCGTGGCAGCTTTGGCGGGTGGACTCTATGGCATTGTACCCCGCTGAGGTCCCACCGCACCCCAAACCCCACCCTCTCCAGGCTCCACCCCCAAATCTCTAGGCGCTCCCCAACCTGTACATGGTGTTAGAAACTCGGGATTAGGACTCCTGACACAGTCCTTCATCCTAAAAAGCAGCTACCAGGGAGGATTTGAATTGGGGGGGGGGGGTACAGCCCTAGGTAAGAGGGAGTTTTTAATTTCCTGTGCCATTGCCACAGTTGAAACCATGACTGATTCTGCATTGGGTTTTCCCTCCGTTGTTTTATAAAACCCATGTTGGAACAGAAATTCCCCTCTGCACTCCATGCCGCTTTCTCTTTCTTTGATCGTCGAATTTTATGTGGTGTCTTCTACATAGATATATGGCCGTTTTATGGAGCTGCACTTTTTCCTCCCAGTTGAGAAAATGTGGAGCGAATGCCAGATGCCGAATTGCCCTACTTACCTCTTTGCAATTAACTCTACCACAGTGCAGACCTAACAGGGTAACTGAAATTAGTTTCAACTGGGAAAGCAGCACAGGAAAAGATTTTCTTAGGAACTTGCCCACAATCTGAATCAGGCTTCCTACTGGGTGCTTTTTAGACTTAGAAAAAAGGCACATTGAGAGATCCGATCATGGATTTCCAGGGTAGCATGAAATTTGGCTATTTGGCTCTAGCCTATACTTCCAAAGCAGAAACCCAATGCGAGAGGAGGAGTGAAAAGGGGGGAAATGTAGTAGACCAGGGTTCTGCAACCTGTGGTTCCAGAATCAATTGTGGCTCAGTAAGGAACCAAATATGGCTATTTAAAAAGAAAAATGAAATATTTAAGGCATATCGAAGGGGTAGGTGAGATGCTAGAATAAACAGCATGCAAGAAGAATGGCAGGAAAAGATTTTTATGGGACTAAAGGGCTACAGTAGTGGTTAGGAGTGCAGACTCTAATCTGGGAGAATTGGGTTTGATTCCCCACTCTTCCACCTGCAGCGGCTGGTGTGACCTTGGGTCAGTCACAAGTTCTCTCAGAGCTGTTCTCTCAAGAGCAGTCCTCAAAAGAGCTCTCTCAGCTCCACCTACCTCACAGGGAGTCTGTTGTGGGGAGGGGAAGGCGATTGTAAGCCGCTCTGAGACTCCTTCAGGTAGTGAAGGGCAGGGGTATAAATCCAATCTCCTCTTCTTCTTAGGGAAGCTTCTTGGAAAGAGAAATTATACAGGTAATCCAAAGGCAAGCCATGTGCAGATTTCCGCCAGCGCACTAAAATCATTCAGCGTGCTCCCATGTGAATGTATTGCTTTCTGTAAGACCCTGTGTGTACTCCTGCTACAAAAACCAGTGTATGGGCTGAATAAACTGTATGAATGTATGCATCCACATGCCAGTCATCAGTAATGTGAAGCTGTAGTTATACAAGTGGACTTTCTAATACTGGCTTTTAGTTGAACTCTTTCTTTGAACATGAACTTAGTTTGGCTCTATAAAAAGGGTGCTGACCCAAGGAGCAGAATTTTATATCCACCTTTTATG
Organism: Lepidodactylus listeri; assembly: GCA_029233225.1. Taxonomy (NCBI): domain Eukaryota; kingdom Metazoa; phylum Chordata; class Lepidosauria; order Squamata; family Gekkonidae; genus Lepidodactylus; species Lepidodactylus listeri. Next base: position 107,778,311 of record JARCFY010000006.1, on the reverse strand, counting down.
TCCATCGTGCCAGCAGTGATAGAAAATATTGTCCTTTGCCAGTTGTCAAACGTTATATCTTCATAGCCTCCGGACAGCCACAGTCGAACCGAATCCGGGCCACCTTCTGAAATACTCTCTTTTTCTGTCCTCCAGTTATCCCTCCAAATCACCCCTCCTTGTGACAACGAGCAGTATTATGAATATATGGGGCAATGCTGCACGAAATGTGAACCAGGTAAATGTTCTTGAATATTCTTCTTACTAGTCCAAAATCTTGTTACGAATAATGAAATGACTCTGTAACTGGGAAGGTACAGGAAGTGTAGCAGGAAGTGGTGGCAGCTACAAGCACAGACAGCTTCAAGTGGGGATTGGATAAACATATGGAGCAGAGGTCCATCAGTGGCTATTAGCCACAAAGTATAGATAGGATCTCTCAGTCTGGGGCAGTGATGCTCTGTATTCTTGGTGCTTGGATAGGTTCAGTGGTGGCTGAAGCCTTCAGAAGACTGGTCGGAGAAACAAGGACCTTTCCAGGGGATGGGGGCTTCTGGAGTTCTGGCCTCGCTGTTGGACCTCCTGATGGCACCTGGTGTTTTTGGCCATTGTGTGACACAGAGCATTGGACCGGATGAGCCACTGGCTTGGCCCAGTATGGCTTCTCTTATGTTCTTATGTAAGGTCCAGGGGAGGCGGGCCACTCCTGGCGTGGAGCAGGGGTGGAGCAGTGGGCCCCAGGAACTCCGGGGTTGCTAGGAGAAGCCCGGAGAAGACCAGTAGTGGGGTGAAGCTTGAAGGCTGAACAGCAGCCCTGTTAGTGTGAAGGGTGTTGCTGGACACCCATGTTGTAGGGTGAGGTTGGTTGGCAGTGATTGGGGGAGAGGGCGTACCCTGAGGCTGGAGGAGGACTTGGAGGTTGATGGAGGGCAGAGTGCATCTCGAGGGTGGGTCCACATATTGGGGAGAGCATTACATGCAGTGGTCAGGAACACGTTGGGGTGGAAGAGGAGGGAGGAGCAGAGAAGGAGTCTACTAGTGAGAAAGGGTGAAGTAAACCACTTCCCTGGAAGGCTGCTGTGGCAAGCCGATGTCTCTTCTCCCAAACAAAGGCTACTTTGAATGGTGTTGCAAGAGGCTTCCCCCCACCCCACCCCCGTTCAGCGAGCTAACCAACCCGGTAGCTGAAAATAGGGTTTTTTTCCACGTAACTCTAAATATTATAATGTTATATTAATATAAGAGTTTGTAACCTCCACCGTAACGGTGGCATCTTTATAGTTGTGTTCGAGATGTATATAAGTGTTGATTTCTGTACTATTTCCTAATATTCACTGAGTTATCCTGTATGCTGTTTATTAATTAAAATTATTTTAAAAAAACCCTGTGCCACTCTCATCTGAGCTTGTTATTAAGGCAAGCTATAATCAATTTCAATGTTGGCGTTCTTGTTAAAATTCTACTTATTGTTGAATTTTTACCTATTGTTTATTTAGTCACAGTCTCTCTGTGACTCTGTAACCCGCCCTGAGCCCGCTTGCGGGGGAGGGTGGGATAGAAATCAAACTGATGATGATGATGATGACGGCAGTGATGATGATCAGGGGTCATTTCGAGCAGGAGCTCGGGGGAGCGCAGCTCTGGGAGTTAGTGCCAGCCCCCCCCCCGCCCCGGCAGGGGAATGCCTGCTTGTGCCATGGCTGCAGCAAAATGACCCCGTCCCCTGGAAAGGTCCTTGTTCCTCCGACCAGCCTTCTGAAGGCTTCAGCCACCACTGAAGCTATCCTCCCAGAACAGTGGTATTTCTGAGGCTTGGATTAGTAACTGTCCCCTCTCTGCCAGCCCTTCCTTCCTTCCTTCCTTCCTTCCTTCCTTCCTTCCTTCCTTCCTTCCTTCCTTCCTTCCTTCCTTCCCCTCTCTCTCTCTTTCCTTCTGACATACTTCCAGTGATATCAGGTGGTTTAGCATATGCAAATAAGTTATGCTAATGAGCTCCTGCACCTCTTTTTCTACGAAATGACCCCTGATGATGATGCCGCCACCACCATGGAGGCAGGACCCTTTCCCAGCGGGACCGCATCCTCCAAGTGACTCACGAGGCACTGGCCGCACCTTCAGGCTCCTTAACATTGTGCCCCCCCGCCCTTAGGCGACCGCTTTCCTGTTTCCTGAACATAGATTATACTTCTACATCAAGCCAAGAGAATTTTGTTTGGTAGGCGAGATAAAGCAGTCAACAACATGTACAGTGTCTCAGTATTGTTCTTTCCCCGTCCGTGGTGATGATGTGGAAATCTTTCAGGAGAAGGGCAACCAAAAGATTTCGGAGGCCTGATTCTCACTGAGGTGTTCAACCTGCATCTGAGCCGTACCTTTTCAGACGTCTTAAATTTGTAAACAGCAACTGCAGACCTGAGTCATGGCAGAAGTTAACTCTCCCTATAACACCTTTTCTTCATCTTCAGTTGGCCCCAAGGAACTGCTGTTTGCCCTCTGATGGAAAGATGCAGGCCATCTGTGTACTGCCTGTATGTTTTCCCCACTGGACAAATAGCAGCAGTAAAGGTTAAGTGAACTGCACACGTAGAAATGTCTGAACTAGGGACACTGGTGGCTGCTGTGAGCAATAAGAAAATCCTTGGTGAGGCCCGGTCATAGATCTTCCAGCGTCTCCTCTGGCTTTACCTGCAGAAATCTCAGGGAGAGAATGCCAGGCTAGATCCAACACGCCAGTTTCTTTCACCAAAAGGAACGCTCTGTCCTTCCCGCCCCACTCTTCAAATGGCAAAGCTCAGAGCATGTCCTAGCCAGGCAGAGATTTCCTCCAAACAACACTTTTGAGTGTTTAGAATGGAGAGGAACCAGACAAAAGGAATCGGAGGACTTTGGGTGACACGTGGAAAGGGTGTTGCTTAAAGAGTACATTGCAGTGCAGAAGCCAAGGACGGAATAGGTTATGAAGTAAACGGAGGGAAGGGAACAAAGTGAAAAGGCTGGGGCTGGTGTCCAGTTGCTTCTTTCAAGGATCGCTTGCTGAAGAAGGCCTCACAGGCTACAGAAAGAATTGGGAGACTGGGGGACAGTCAGAAATCACACTTGCTCTTTTGACCCTACAGTGGAACAGGGGCGTAGACTTTTCTGAAGTCCGGGGGGGGGGGGCTCTTTAACGCTCGCTGGGGCGATGTTTCTGCCCCCCCCCCCCCGGAAAACCTACTGCCAGCCGCCGCGCCTCCCTGGCCCTTCCGAGGCTCATCAGCCGGTGCTGCTGGTGCCTTTCCCTCCCCCTCCGCCCTGGCCACTCCCTCCCTCACCCCTAAAAGAGGAAGAGGGAGCGATAAGGAGGGAGGAATGGCCAGGCCGGTGGGGGGGGGGGAGAGGCACCAGCTGGCGAGCCTCGGAAGGGCCCGGGAGGCCCGGCGGCAAGGCGCCGGCGGCAGGCGCAATGTTTTCCCGGGGGGGCTCAGTCCCCCCCGGGAAATTTCGGGGGGGGGGGCTTGAGCCCTCGAGCCTTCCCCCCCGTAGTTTACGCCGGTGCAGTGGAATGGTCTGTTCAGCTAGCCCAGAATTCTGTTGCAAGTATAGACCACCAGGCCTTTGTCTCTAGGAGCAAATAATGTCTGGTCCTTTCCACATTTGCCTGCCACTCCAAATTTTCTCAGTGCTCCAGATGAGGTAATCTACGTCCAGGGCAAAAGAGCATCCGAATAACCCTGGGCAACAGCAGGCTGAAACTGGGCTGATCACCGAAGGGAGGGAATGTAATGCAAAATGGGGGGGAAAAACAGAATAAAAAGAAGGTTAAACTGAATTTTAGTGTAGATTGGGGGGGGACCTGGATTAAAAAGAAGGTTGAATTTGATTTGAGTGCAGAATTGCTTGGAAGACACCGCGGTGAACATGGATTAAAAGGAGAGCGCAGAAAGGGCCTCTGTCTCACTGCCTCCTTATGTGTACTTTGTCTGCATGTAGCCCTCATTACCCAGCCATCACACACTTGGTGTCAAAAGTACACCCTGCAAGACCGAAGCTAAATCCCTCTTTCTGTTCTCCATGGCCCTGGTACAAGTTTTATGTACGCAGCTTCACCACCTGAGGTTTGCGATCTTCATCACATCTGTTTTGGCTGTCAGGGGTAGTCCTTCAAAGACTTTCTGCTGTCAACCCTCCCACTCTCCATGTCATTCAAGCTCCCATCACAATCAGCTATATTCTGTCAAACTCCATTCTGGCAGGCTGCTGCTCCCCAGCACTACACCCCAGCCCCTACCTGGGGCCAATGTATTTGAACTCAGAAAGGCAGCTGCCCTACGTTGAATATGTTGGTGAATGATACCCCAAGTAAGGAACTGGGAATAACGATGACATCCGAGTTAAGCCTGTGTTAAGATCCGTATGTTTCATCGCAGAGCTCCAGATGTGTAGCCCGTCTCCTCTTTTCTTTTTCTCAGGAAAGTACATGACTGCAAAATGCACCGCCAGTTCAGACTCCGTCTGCCAGCCCTGCGGCCCCAACGAATACATGGACATCTGGAACGAAGAAGAAAAGTGCTTACTGCACAAAATATGTGACCATGGTAAGGTTAATGCACCAAGGTGCTGTACAGGCTCTTGTCAGTTTGGTGGAGTGGTTAAGTGTGGGGACTCTAATCTGGGAGAACCGGGTTTGATTCCCCACGCCTCCACTTGCACCTGCTGGATGACCTTGGGCAAGCCATAGTTCTGGCACAGCTGACCTCGAAAAAGGGCCGTTTCTGTCAGAGCTCTCTCAGCCCCACCCACCTTACAGGGTGTCTATTGTGGGGAGGGAGAGGGAAGGGAGATCTTAAGCCGCTCTGAGACTCCTTTGGGTAGTGAAGGGCGGGGTATAAATCCAATTTCTTCTTCTTCTTGTCTGAGTCCTTGACTTGCATGGCCCTGCTGGCGGAACTCCTGGTGGCCCATGGTATTTTTGGCCACTGTGTGACACAAAGTGTTGGACTGGATGGGCCACTGGCCTGATCCGACATTGGCTTTTCTTATGGTCTTATGGCCATATTAGTAGCACTAGATGTTTGTTTGTTTGTTTACTTCATTTATACCCTACTGTGCCTCCCAATGGGAACCCAAAATAGCTTATATTGTTTTCCTCTCCTCCATTTAGTCCTCACAATAACCTTGCGAGGTAGGTTAGGCCGGGAGTGTGTGACTGGCCAGGAGTCGCCTGGCAAGCTTCCTTTGCAGGGTATTCGAACCTGAGTCTCCCAGATCCTGACCTGGCATTCTAAGCATATTCCACAGTGGGCAGCACTGGTTTTGTATTACTCAGGGGTCATTTCGTAGAAAAAGAGTTGCAGGAGCTCATTAGCATAACGCATTAGCATAACATTTGCATATGCCACACACATCACCGGAAGTGTGTCAGAAGGCAAGAAAGAAAGAAAGGAGAGAGAGAGAGAGAGAGAGAGAGAGAGAGAGAGAGAGAGAAAGAAAGAAAGATCTGGCAGAGAGGGGACAGCTACTAATCCAAGCCTCAGAAATACCACTCTTCTGGGAGGAGAGCTTCAGTGGTGGCTGAAGCCTTCAGAAGGCTGGTCGGAGGAACAAGGACCTTTCCAGGGGACGGGGTCCTTTTGCTGCAGCCATGACATAAGCAGGCATTCCCCCATGGGGGGGGGGCTGGCACCAACTCCCGGAGCTGCGCTCCCCCGAGCTCCTGCTCGAAATGACCTCTGGTATTACTTATTTACAGCACCTAGCTGTGTACAGACTTTAGAAATGCTGTAATTATGTTTATATAAACCAGGCTCTTTTTCACGCTGTAGCAGTATCACAGCTCTACCAGGAACATGCAAGTCCAGACATTGGATTTGGGGTGGGCAAAAGGTGACAGTGGGTTATTACACACCCCGTCTTAAAAATTAACTTTGGACAAGGGAGGCAGGTGAGCCTCCCTTGTGGAGGCAGGTAGCAGCAGTGGCAGGGCCAGAAGAGGGGAATGTAAGCGAAGAAGAGACCCATATGCCTCTGAAAACACTCCCTGACCCTGCCTGTGTCACGTCTTGGACAGCCACAGCACTCTTCTCAAGCGAGATGAGCAGTGACATACCTGGATGCAATCTGGGCCCTGTGGAACAGTTTCTCATGCAGCCCATCACGGTCATTCTGTGTTCTGCTGAGCATCCATCCCCATCCCTTCTACTTAGGGTTGTCAGCTCCAATTGAGGACACACTTGGAGATTTTGGGGGTGGAACCTGAAGATGGCAGTGTTGAGGGAGGGGGGGAACTTCAAGTGGGGCACAATGCCACAGAGTCCACCTTCCAAAGTAGCCATTTTCTCTAGGTGAACTGACCTCTTATCATCTGGAGATCAGTTGTAATCACAGGAGATCTCCCACTACCCCCTGGAGGTTGGCACCCCTACTTCTACTATTTTTTCACGGCCTGTTCGAGTGCAGTGGTCAAGGTTGCAGTTCTGAGGGGGGAAATGGAGGAGGGGATTTGATGTTGTGAGCCACTTTGGGTCCTTGTTAGGGAGAAAGCTGGGGTTTAAATTGTTGTTATCCATTCAGTTGCGTCTGACTCTTGGTGACCCTATGGGCCAGCTCTCTCCACGTTTTCCGATCTTGTACTATTTTTTTGAGTTGTTCCATGCTCAGGCTGGTGTCGACTTTTATGGCGTCTAGCCACCGTGTTCTCTGGCGGCCGCTTTTTGCCGTTTGCCGCTAACCGATCCAAGCATCATTGCTTTTTTCCAATGAGTTCTTCTGCGTGACATGGCCGAAATAAGTCAGTCACAGTTTTATGGTTTTCCCTTCCAATGACATGCCTGGTTTTATGCGCTCCAATTCTTGCTTCTTTGTCACCTTTGCTGTCCGAGGAATGCGCAGGAGCCTCCTCCAGCACCACAGCTCAAATGAGTCGATTTTTCTCCTGTCTTTCTTCTTTAAATAGTTAAATACATAAATATATTTACTTCTTTCCCCCCCCCCATGTTATCTTCTGTAGCACTACTGATCAACAGCAGTGGGGGGGGGAGCATGTTGCATTGTTACTCACAGGGACAAGTCTCCTTGTTATGTGTCAGCAGGAATCACAGTGTGGGGTACCTCAAATGATCAGATACAAACAGGGAGCTCTCTACACTGCGTGAGCCACAACCAACATGGATTTTCAGGCTGGCGTCTCTGTGGTGTGAACTTGTTTTCTGTCATGCGGTGCGTTCTGAAAGAAGGAGGCACGGCTCTAGCATGAACGTCTCTGTTTGTTGTTGTCATTTTCTCTAAAGGGAGAGCTTTAATAGAAGTGCACCCAGGAAACAGCACCTTCCATCGACTGTGTGTGTGCACAGCTGGCTACCACTGGAACGAAGACTGCGACTGCTGTCGGCGAAACACAAAATGCCCTCTGGGTTCCGGAGTGAAGTATCCTAGTAAGACTTCATGCTGTTGTTGACATACAAGGTGAAGACAGACATAAGAGAGAAGCATTTTAAAGCGTGGGAGAACCGGTTTTGAGCAGGCAACCGCTGCCCTTCCGTTACCTTTGTTTTCGGATCAGAGGATGCATGTTCAGAACTCCTGCATCACACTTCAAAATGCCTGTCTTCAACTGAGGAGTCAGCCCCCCAAAAGTTCCCAATTACCGCTAACTTGTAAAAGTCACCGGGCTGGTTCATATGTTGACTGGGCCGTTGAACCACTTCACATAGTGGGGGAAATTTTGCTGTGGGGCCGGAAATCTCCTGAGAGTCTACTGGTGGTCCCTGAAGTACACTGGACATCGCAAATGGAGGGAGCAGGAAATCTCATGCAAAACAAGAGTAAATTTATATATAATTGTATTTATTTATTTATTTTTCATATTTATACCCCGACCTCCCCGCAAGCGGGCTCAATTGTATCTTCAATACGGGTTCTGGCTTTGCATTATTCTTATGTCTAAACTGCATTTTGGAACTTTTTAAAAATTTACAGATTATTTCAGTGTTTTGAGACCCAATTAGTCGATGGTTTCATAATGTTTTTCTCTACAAGATTCGCATTGAAGAAATAATTGGAGATGGATCCAGTCGTAGGTACTGGTTTGTTGAATGAAGCCCCGTTAGGTCCTGTGTTTAATCCCCGCCCCCTTCTCTCAGTTTATTTAGCTTATTTTCTGTTATAGCTTTTATATTACACTGTGATGAGATAAATTAAACTTTGTAAAATTTTCCTATTAATTTTTAAAAAAAGCAAAACAAGGGTTGCCTATTGCATTATAACTAACAGCTTGCCAATGTGCGGAGGGGCCGTAGCTTAGTAGTAGAGCATCCGCTTGGCAGGCAGAATGTCCCACTTCAGTCTCTGGCATCCCCAGGGAAAAGGCTCTGGCAGGAGGGGATGGGGAAGACCCCCCCCCCCGCCCAGAGAGCCACTGCCAGTCTGAGCAGCCATGAGTGACCTAGATGGGCCAACCGTCTGGTTCAGTCTGGGACAGCTTCACGTGGTCACGTGTGTAAAACAAGTTCAATGAAATTTATCTGAGATATTTCTGTACCACTCTTCCTGACGGCTCAAAACGTTTTGTCTTATCTGTCCTACCCACTGCTATTGTTTATCCTTTTTCTTATAGTACAAGAGGACAAGGACGCAGTATGCCTACCGTGTCCCACGGGGTATTTTTCTAATGTCTCTTCCTCCACTGATGAATGTAAATCCTGGACTAAGTAAGTGTGATGACCTAGACCTCCGCTGCTGTACTGAAATAGCAATTGTTAAAACAGACTGGAAAAACTTCATGACATTGGGGGGGTTTTATGACATGTCGAAGCTGGCTGTGTTTAATGTTTAATAATCTGCCATTGATAGTAGTTGATGTTGGAAAGGTAAAATGCAGAAGGCTGTATTTTTGCATGAATCTTGCATACTTAGACGTTAGGAATTTGTGCAGATTTTAAATTGCCCCGTTTGGGCTGCGGCATCTTGAAATTAATAACATACAGGAAAGCAGCATCACATCACAAGCAGTGCTCCCTCTAAGCTGTGGAGTCTTATGAGCAAAAATTCTACTCTGTGAGCTACTGGCATTAAAGCTGTGAGTGAACAATTTGGCTACTGCATAAATTAGTTAGCTCCGGGGCCATCCTTCCTGAGCTAAGGCAAAAATGTGTGAGCCAGAGGCTAAAAAACTGTGAGCTAGCTCACACTGACTCAGCTTAGAGGGAACATTGATCATGAGTTGCATTTGCCTAGACATTTGCAAGAGAAAAAAGATTAAGAAGATACCTCCTGGGGGCACCTGGGTTTTAGCCACTGTCTGACACGGCATGTTGGACTGGATGAGTCATTGGCCTGATCCAGCATAGCTTCTGCATATGTTCTTGTGTACTTCTGCACAGGGGTCTGTTGGAGCGGGAGCACACAGGAGCCCAGGGGGCGGGCACATGATGGGAGTGAGGCGCCCAGGGGGCGGGCACATGACCAAGCCCCACCCCCTCCTCGGCTTCCCTGAGCAGTGCAGAGGCGCAGCGCCCCAGGGAAAGCCCTGCTAGGGTCTTTATTGTTTTTAATGTTTTGTTTTAATATGGATCATTTTATCATTGTTCCTTTTATGACTGTGTGCTGCTTTTCCAGAGACTTGCTCAAGGTGGCATATAAATTTTCTAAGTATACCATTTTTTATCTGGGCACATGGCACATAAGTACTGGAGAAATTTCACCAACCCTTCAGCAGCTTCCACCCCATCAGTTTGGTGTAGTGGTCAGGAGTTGGACTCTAATCTGGGAGAACCGGGTTTGATTCCCCACTCCTCCACATGCAGCTGCTGGTGTGACCTTGGGCCAGTCACAAGTTCTCTCAGAGCTGTTCTCTCATGAGCAGTTCTCAAAAGACCTCTCTCAGCCCCACCTACCTCACAGGGTGTCTTGTTGTGGGGAGGGGAAGGGAAAGGGATGGGTGGTACACATGTCCTGGGTATCTCAAGTCTACTTGAAACCTGGTGGTTTCAAGGGAGCAGGAAGAGAATGAGGGTGTGTTCTTTACGCTTATTTTTATTGCACAAAGTATTGGATGGGGAAGGGACTGGAGGAAGAGCAGGTCAGTTTCACTCACCTGTGGAGTGGAGCCTGAGGGGTCGGTGTTGCCTTCTGACACACTTTCGGTATGTTAGGGGGGGTGGCATATGCAAATGAGTTATGCTAATGAGCTCCTGCACCTCTTTTTCTACGAAATGACCCCTGCTTCTGCACATGTTAAGTGCGGTCAAGTCTCAACCAACTTATGGTGACGCCCACAGGGTTTTCGCGGCAAGAGACAAACAGAAGCAGTCCTATTGCTTGCTTCTGCGTAGCAACCCTGGACTGCCAAGGCAGTCTCGAAACCAAGTGCTCACCAAGGTTGAACCTACTTAGCTTCAGAGGTCTGGTGAAATGAGGCTAGCTTGGACCATCCGGGTCAGGGCAAGAAGACACATGCCCTTCAGTCTAAGGCCACGTATCTGAGAAGCACCACCTGTTCTCATATTTCAGTAGCCGCCCTGTCCCGTATGATTCATCACTGTATTTCCTTTTTCCCCCCATTTCTTTTCAAAGCTGTACAGCACTTGGGGCTGAGGATAAAGTTCCTGGCACTGATAGGTCTGATGTAGTCTGTGAGAAACTTCTGAAGAGCATAGATTTACGAGACGGTAAATTTATTAATAATATAAGCATCTATTTGGTCAGTAGTAGTAAGAGATGGCTAAAAAAGCAAAGCTCTGTGATTCATAAGTTGGATGCTAATGTGTCTTAAATAGGAGCAGAGTTATGTCTGATCTAGTCTTAAAGAAGTTAGATACATACTTTTTTCACAACTGGACATTGATGGGTCGCAGATTAGTTTGGGTTAGAAGTCTGCACTTCAAAAAAAATCTATTTTAATGTTGTTTCGGAATTTCAGAAAGACTGTGATTACAACTATCCCCAAAATTTCAGTAGTATTGATATCATTCTAGGAATCCGTGCCAGATAATTTTATTTTCAGTTCATGAATACTGAGTATTGGTAGACCATGGCTCTAGATGGAGGCCAGGTGAGTGGCTCCTGATTTCAATGGGCAGTAGACTTGGTGTCCAGGTTGTGGATGCCGGATCTCCCGCCACCCTCAGTGCTTGATCTGTGGCCCACTGAAAACAGAGGCAAAAGCCTTGGTTTCCTGACTCTGACACCAAGTCTACCCCCCTTGATTACAGTGCAAGCCAAAATAACCATCACCATCCCCCCAAAATTCAGAAATTTTCGGATGCAAATTTCTAGAGTCCTTTTTGCCATTTCAAACATCCCCAAACTGAAAGAAAGAGCAAATTTGGGATATAATTTCAGCTTAGAAATATCCCAGTGGACAGCCCCTACTTTCAGTGGCTCGGGGGTTCCTCTGGCAAATCAGGATTTATGCAGTACTGCCTTGGCTGCTGCCTAGGACTTCCACAAATGTGGCAATTTTCACTGACCCCCCCCCCAACCCCACTACCACCATGAGAATTCTCCCTCATGTTATGGCTAGGGTTCCCCTCCCCCTTAGGAGGGGGAGTTGCTGCAAGGTGAGCCAGCAAAAAAATTGGCACACACCCCCTCTTGCACTCACAGAAATTTTAGGCTTTTAAAAAAAGAGAAATTCTAGGCAGGCCCCGTATCTTTATCTTTGCATGTACTCTACACTGGTAACGTAGTAACGCTGTTTCCAGTTTTGCCTGATGGACTTCCCAAAATGATCATGAATTGTAACAATTTGATTCAAACATGAAATTTAACAATGAAAGACCAAACAGAGCTCCAATTGTTTTGTCCATATTCATTTGTGTGTTTGGGGGGGGGGGGTTTAAACGGAAATATTAAGCTGTCTGGCAGCTGTTAGTACAAAGCTTATTTCCCTATAAGCTTACTACAGGCTGCTGTGATATTTTTTTTTGTTCATTTTCCAGAAACAAACCACTTATTTTATATGCTGGTTGCTCCACTCGCCCTCTTTGCCCTGGTTGGCATTGTCGTCCTTGCTGTGTACTATCGAAACAAGGGGAAAGTATTGACAGGTAGGCAGCAACTGCTGGCGCTTTCCCATGTGGACGGTTCCATTTTAGCCGTGTCTTTTCTCTTCTTCTCTTCCCTTTAAGCCAGTAGAGAGTAGGGTTTTTCTTCCAAATTAATATGTGGCGTGTTTTTCAAGTTCTGCATTTTCACAAATATGCAACACTATCCACAAATACGCTCTGTTAAACTGAAGCTGTATCCCGTCTATGATCAGTCACATAGACTAGTCCCCTCTGCCTCCAAATCAAATTCTGAATACAGAAAAAGATATTTATACACTATGGGCCCAATCCATCAGGAAGTTCCTCCTGTGAGAGCCCATTGAACTGAAGGGGAAATTACTACCCTTGCAAAAAGCTGTTCAGTTCACTGCTCTTGTGCAACTCACGTTCTCCATTTCCCTCACCTGTGCTGCTGGGGTCACTCTGATCGTTTCAGCGATGAGAGCATGTGTGCCCTTCTTTGCTCTTGCAGAACCATTTCCTCCACTGAAATGAATGGGATTACTTTATGGAAGGGAGCTCCCTGTGCCTATTGCATGTGAGATTGCCTCATCGCCAGTCAGATGGTCGATCCACACAGATCAGTTTTACTTGCTCTAACAGTGGTTTTCGGAGGTCTCAGGCACAGAAAGCTCTTTCCTGTTGTCTTCTACCTGAGATCCTTTAACTGGAGACATCAGGGATTGAACCTGAGACCTCTTTGCCAACCATGTATATGACAGTTCCCCGCTTACTTCTTTTCTCAGCTGAGTGGCTCCTTTTTCTTCTTTGTTTGTTGATCTGTCCCCCCAGATGTTTAATACATATACAGATATATTCTGACCCAGCCTAGGATGCTGAGGAACAGAAAACCCTTCAGTATATGTCTGATTAGGCACATAAGGGGCTGATATTAATTCACAATACACATTTACTTTTACTTTCATTTTTATGAGGGAATGGTCAATTCAGAATGTCAGGGAGGTTGCAGGTTTAAACTGGGCAGGTGAAGAGGCAACAGGAACGAGGGAAACTTGGTATAACTATAAACAGTAGATAGTTTGTCAAAGAATGTAGCTGTTTTGTTCTACCAAGAGGTGTTTGTAATGATCACATGGCTGTCACTCTTTACATAAACAGGCATGAGCTTATTTGTCACAAAATTTCTAAAGTCTGTGGAGACAGGAATATACACACAGGTTCCAATTTTCCTTCTTCAATGTTTAATAGAGATCACCCCCCTTTCCTAGGAGCTATTTCTCTCTGGGAAGGATAATTGCTTTCACTTCCCTCTTTCAGGATCCTCAATCCTTCACTCTCCCACCCCCACTACTCCCTCCACCTTCCTTCCAGTTGACACTCTCTCAACTGCCACTCCCTCAGGTCAACAAATATAATTCCATTTGAGCCCACAGTTCCCAGCCCAGTATAATACACCCGCAGTTAGCTGTCCATCACAGTGGGCTCTTCCCCTGAGCTCTCCCAGAGTTCCCATGTTGGACTGGAGCTCTTGGGTTCTGTGGCAACCATAGACTGACATACATAAATACATGCCTTCAAGTTGCAACCAATTAATGGTGACCCCAGCAAGGGGCTTCCAAGGCAAACAAGAAGCAGGGGTGGTTTGCCATTGACTTCCTCTGCAGAGTTTTCCTTGGTGGTCTCCCATCCAAGTACTGACCCTATGTAGCTTCCAAGATCTGATGGGATTGGGCCATACATGGGCCATACCATGCAGCCTTCCCTCCCACAGATTAAGGTAACATAGAGTATATGAATGTACTAAGGATAATTAGATAATGAAGTTGTTTTTTAGAATTATATAAGAATATAGAAAATAAGAATTGGTATATAAGTATTTTAAAGATATACAACCGTTACCAGAAATGTAAACATAGATATAAGTATTACTATTTTGGATAAAGTGGAAAATGTGTTATGCTTCAGATGTGGTGGGAAACCACCAATACAAGATAAAAACAAGACTATACAAATATAACAAAATGTTATATAATATGGAAAAAAGGATTTGTATAAGATAAATGTATTAATTTTAATGTTTTGAAAAATAAAATTTCTTTACAAAAAAAAAAAAGGTAACATACTGGAAGCAGAACTGGTTTGTTGCTCTTTCAGTTGCTCGAAAGAGGCTTGCTTCCAAGTATTTTGATTTTTACTGGATTGTGGGTGTGGCCGTGAGTCAGTTTACATGCATGCAGGGATAGTTTTGAGTGATTTTGCGGGCAGCAGTAATACTTTGGATGGGAAGGAAATCAATAAAAGGCCATATTCCAAACTTTTGAGAAGTTTGGTCACTTCAGGGACAAATTTCTAGTCTGGGTTGTATCTGTCTACACCTGTCAACTAAGGTTTGACTCTGATTTAAGTATTTTTAATTAATGGAAGGTTCTATTTTTACTGACATTTCTGCAAACTGAGAGAGACATAATATTATAATGATATACATACTTGACTGTAAACTGTTCCTCACAGACAGTAGCTACTAAATGACATTTTTCCATGTGAAAGACAAACATGGGACATAGGGTTGCCAGCTCTGGACTGGGTAATACCTAAGATTTTGGGGGTGGAGCCTGAGGATGGTGGGGTTTGGGGAGGGGAAGGACTTCAAAGCAGCCATTTTCTCCAGGGGAACTGATCTTTGTCACCTGGAGATCAATTGTAACAGCGGGAGGTTGCCAGCCCTAAACATCATTCCTTGAAATGCTATTTCTTTGGCGTCATTGGACTTATTTAACGGGGAAGGGTTGTTTTGTTCCTTTCCAATCTTCCCTATGCTATATATAATTGTTCCTTTGGAAGTTCATGTGACGGTTCTCCAAACAGAATAATCAACCAACTGTTCGCTCACGGCACCGTCATTAACCGGTCAGTCATAGCCTGATGGTGCATGACATGGAACAGAGACCCAGATGGTGTGGAATGTTCCATTTTAGGCATGGATGGTCCGGGCAGGCACATCTTCCTTTATTTTCTTTTTGCAAGAACTTTTTAAAGAGTTTCTTTGCACAAAATCTGAGCTTTGAGAAAAGTAGGTTTTAAAATAGCTTCCCTCCAAACTGAATTTAAGGAATGAAATCACTAGAGATTAGATCCTATGAACTGTGAACAGAAGGAGTTTATAGAACATATCCCTCCTCCTTGCAGACTCCTGTGATACTCTTCTCTCCCCCCCCCACAATGTTCTAGGAATCCAGAGCATCCTTAGAGACCAAGCAGGACGCAGTCCAGGGGGCAGCTGCAACCTGAAGGGGGAGCTGAAAGCTATCATTCCCTCTTCCCTTCCATGAGCTAACTAGTGGTAACTGGACTAACCATACCAGTTAACACCCCCCCCCCCAAAAAAAGGTTATGGGCCCAGCATTTTTTTGCAGCTGAGCGAGAGTTTGTGCAAGGGTGTTTGTGATTTCCACTGATCTCTCTTCTTGCTGAAGCGCCGCTGCCACCACCACCACATTCCTCCCTGGCCCATAGGTTCCCCTGCTTTTCTGCAGCAGCTTCATAGGGTGTGTGGAGGCTTCAGGAGAAAGAACTCCTTTCATCCATGGTTCATAATATCTCACCCTTTGTGTGTTGAAATGAGTAGCCACAAACAAATGCATCATTGGAGGGGTGTGTCTGTGTGGGTACTGGTAAGATAACTGTGCAGCCCCCACCCGAGGCAAATGACACAGGGCCGAAGGCTGAAGCCCCACCCCCACCCCCAGACTCCCAATCTGAATGGGGGCTCCACGTGCTGCAGAATTGAGTTCCCAGAAGGCACTCGCAGCTGCCATCTTGCTGCGAGTCCCTCGTGGTGATCATGTGTTGAACATAGCATCTAGTTTGGACCTGGGTCCACTGTGAACCCAGTTGGTTTTGTTGTTTAACTCTGTGATGGCCAGTTTAGCTGGCCCTGGGTACAGGATCGGATTATGGCAGTTACCCATCAATCAGTTTGGCCTAAGTACTTGTGGCTGGATAATGACATATACATTACCAGCTGCAGGGTGGGGTGGGAAATTTATTTATTTGATTATAGCATTCATAGTCTTGAGTTTTTAAAAAAGACTAAAGGAGGATGACAAATATGTTTAAGAACACAAGCTAACAACAATGAAATATCAAAACTGATAAATGGCAATAAAACAAGATTTTTAAAAAACCTGGCAAGCTAATTTAGAAAAAGACCCACTTAAAAGATACTTTTCCAGGGCCTCTCAATATGCTGTTCAAGTGACATTTGTAGCTTGGAGACAGAGAAATCAGGGGGAAAGGGTTATCTCTTCCCCGTTCGCCTCAAGTAATGGAAGGAGAAATGAGAAGAATTTTTTCCCCTTCCCTTCCCCCACCCCACCCCACCCCACCCCACCCCTTCATACCCCACTGGAGCTATGGGAAATGAAGACGGTACCTAGCCACTTCCTTGAGGATTTTGAGCCGGGAACACAGCATTTAGCTGACAATCCCACCACCGCACCCTCCTCCGCTGTCACCATCTGGATCAGATATCCTCCCTTAAAAATGGGTGTTGTTTTGTGGATATGTGGCATAATTGCAGCCAGCCTAAGATCTCATTTGTCCCTACCTTTGTCTTTCCTTCCAGCTGATCTGCAGTACTGGGTGAACGAGATCTGCACGCAAATAAAAGGGGTGAAGGTAAAAAAAAAAAGAAGCAAAAACTGTCCAGACTCCCACACTCTCTGATGCTCTCTGCAGCCTCTGCTTTCCTTGGCAACCAGAACGCAACTAGTGGTGAAACAGGAGCACAGATATGTCTCCTGCTACTCTGTGGCTGCCGCCCCACATGAGGGAGGACGGGGGGGGGGGGGGGGGGAATGACAGGAGTGCAAGGAACAGGGAACCCACAAAGGCTCTCCTGGCTTTAAAGTCCCGGAGAGTCGATGCCATTCTGAGCAATGTCTTGTTAAAATCAGTGAAGTTTTACCTAA
This sequence comes from Lepidodactylus listeri, assembly GCA_029233225.1. NCBI lineage: Eukaryota > Metazoa > Chordata > Lepidosauria > Squamata > Gekkonidae > Lepidodactylus > Lepidodactylus listeri. Next base: position 107,761,378 of record JARCFY010000006.1, on the reverse strand, counting down.
ATCAATCATCATGGTTTTTACTGATGATCAGTTGTCAGCTTTGCTGTGTTGAGAAACAGAAATATGTTCTACAGAATGGTGCTTCTTTATTGGCCTCACTAATCCATTTCAAACGTTATTTCTCACCGTTGCTGTTTTTAAATCAGCACATTTTATTCACGAAACAGCAAGGATGCAAAGTATTTCTAAACATGAGCAACAAAAGCTTTTACATAGCATGGAACCCTTTGGCTGTGGTCATACAGATTAAACAGTCCACTTCCAGTGCACTTTCCAACTGGATTTTACTGAGGCTGATTTTACACCTCCCCTCTAAAGTAGTTTGTCTGCTGTCTTTTCCTGTGCTGATTTCACAGTGGTGTGAAATTTCACTCCAGGGGATCTAAGTGCACTAAGAAACCACAATTGTTTAAAGCAGAATAAAGCGGTATAATACTAGCTTGACCACAGGAGGGCAATTAGTAGATATGGACATTTCAGTAGCAGCACGGTTTCACACCGCACAGAGGTGTGGGCAGGTTTTTTTGGAACTAGAATGATTCCAGTGGGAAAGTCAGATGTAAAATCAGCCTGAGTGAACTGCCAAAATCCAGTTGGAAAGTGCATTGAAAGTGGGTTGAAGGTGGATTATTTAGTGTGTGTAACCACAGCCTCTGTGTCCAAAGAAGGGCTTCCATGCAGCCTTGGGAAGCCTACACACTGTTACAACAATAAGAACAATTTTTCCTGACTTGTAGTTTTTCAGTGTACAAGGCGAGTTTTTTGGAACAGAACATTTTATTCATTGAAATCGGAAGTGATACTGGCCCAAGCACAGGTATGCCTCTTCGGTGACAACCAGGAGTAGATTTTGACAGAGGAGGAAAAGAGAAGGCAGAGATCCAGGCATCCAGGATGGACTTGCTAGAAAGTGGCAGTATTCTCAAGCACCTTTCTGGCTCTCTCGCCATCCAATCTCTCTGTGGCTGGCAAACCCTCCCTGTACTCACCTTCCTCTCTGTGGGCTGGCTGGGAGGCTACAGCGGTGTCACAGCAGAAAGAGCTCCCGCCCAGCCACCATTAGTGTCAGGACCAGGCTAGGCAGCTGGAACAACACTGGTAGGCCAGGAAAAGCCCTCCCCGCAACCATGTGGCCACGGCAGAGCCGCATTGGTGGGCTGCTGTAGCAGCGAAGCAGTGGAAGCAGGCTGGGAATGCAGGCCGGGTGAGCCCAGGGAGACACACCTGCCAGGAGCAGCCTTGTGGGGGGACAGCAGGGAGGAGGGCTCGCCAGCACATCCAGGGACAGCTGGCCATACAGCCCTCACAGTCCAGTGGGGCTGGAGCAGGCCAAGGGCGGAGGCCCGAGGAGGGGCCTGGAGACAGGCGGAGGAAGGAGGTAGTGACTTCCGTCAGAGCAGCACCGTCTAACAGGAGGTTGTTTTGAAGACTAAGTTTGGGTGGGTCTGATGAAGGAGGGGAGCACAGATGGGGGAGGCCATTGGCCTGGCTGAGAAACTGGGAAGGAGCTGTGCCCCACCCCTAATTGGAGGGCATTGGCAGAGCCTGCGGCGGCCCCGCCTCCAAGCAGGACTTTGTTAGGCCCAACCTCAAGGAAGCTGGGTAGTTCAGGCCCTGCCACACGTAAGTGGTCAGAGGGTGGGGCCAAGGGCTGGGGAGAAAGGGCTAAGGGTGTTGTAACCCTCCCTCCCCTTCGTTGAGATGCGTGTGGGGTGCACCCACTCCAGACTCTGACCCCCAGGACCCCCTAATCCTATGCAGAAGTACTCCTGTCAAGCCCATAAATTTAGACTGGAATAACACTTCATAGGATTGCATTGTTAAAGTCTTCAGAATTACTGCTAAGTGCCATCATTTCCCAGAAATCTGACACTTAAACCATAACATAAACCACAGCAGCATTTGTGTAGCTCTTCATTGTTCAAAGCGTATCACATGCGTTAAGCTCAGTATTCTCTGCAACAGCCCTGTAAAGCAGGCCAGTATCATTGTCTCTGTATTGCAGAAGCAGCGTTGCAGCTGACCGTGAAAGGCTTGCCTTAGGGTTGGAACTTGTAGCTCTTTTTCTGCCAGTGCAGGGGCTCTTCCCTGGCGAAGGAGGATTCTTTCCGTAATTGCCAGCTGCCTTGAGTTCCACAAGAGGGAAAGGCGGCTAATAAACGTTTTAAATAAATAAAATGGGTAATACAAGATACTCTTCTGAACATTTTGCATCTGGAGTTTCCTTCTACCAGGGGTCAGTTTCCTCCGCTAGTGGAACGTTGTTGTAGGATCCAGCCCTAGTGATCCCATAACTGTGCAACGTTTGTATAAGGGGCTTCCCAGGACACTGTTTACATTCTTAGCCTTTGTGCTGAAGCAGCCAAAGAGTATATGTGACATTCAAGTACAGTAAGTACTCAACATGCCACCTCCCACTATACACTGAATCAAAAAGGCCTTAGTATGGTAGAAAACCTTGTGGACAAAAAGCGGATTTCATATACACTGTTGGTGGCAGTGTAAATTCATTCAGGAATTTTGGAAACAAATAGTTAGATATATCAAAGAAATAACTGAAATAGACTTACCTTTTACACCAGTAACAATTCTCTTGAATAAATGGTTATATCCCAGAAAAGAGACACAAAAACTGGAACTCACTGCAGTTCTGTTCACTGCAGCCAAAACCATCATAGCAAAAAAAAAAAAATGGATAGAAAAACATATGCCTACAATTCAACAATGGTTCTTCAAACTTTGGGATTTTAAGACTTTGAATAAACTAGCTTTTCATCCCTTGAACCTTCCTACAGAAATATATAATAAAAATGTTGTAGCTGTATGGTTTCCTTTAATTAGATATATGGCAGCAAACAATATTATATCTAACAATCCTCTGTAGCGAGGTGATATATTTTTAGTTGGTTATAACTGTATAATTTAAAAAGTGATGATATCTCTGTGATAACTTTTGGAAACAATGTGGAAGATTTTGTTTTTGTTAATATCGATAATTGAAAACAATTTTTTAAAAGTACAGTAAGTACTCAGATAGCTACCATTCCATTTTCAAAATGATATTCTACTTGCTGGTTTTTTTGAAAAAAATTGTCTTTGGATTCCATTTAGGATCCCCCTACGGAAACATTTGTAAACCCAAACGTGACGAGTCTTTCTGGTCTTCCGCTTTTGCAAGGGACTTACCTGCTGCGCCATGACAAATATTCGTTTTCTGACGACCTGTGCTTCCCAGCGGGTCACCCCATGTGTGAAGAAGCTGACACGGATACAATACGCTATGAATCGGAAGAGGACCCCCTGACACTATCTCTTGAGAGTGAGACAGAAAACGACCACCTTTGTCAGGGTCCCATGGAAGATGAGTATTTGGACAGAATTCCCCACGGCCACAGTTACCTGCCTTTACTGAGTCAACCTGACATCACACCTGCATTGCTGTTCTCGGAACCGCTGGAAATGGAGGAGAATGTTAGTTTAAGTCAGTGCTTCATAGGAACTGAAAGCCTGGTGGAATTATCGAACTATTGCTGCTCTGACCTTTTGTGTGGAGTGGACCCTTCTCGTGCCTCCTCTGACAAAGGTCCCCTGCCTTCTTGCTGTCACTGCAGCTGTGACAACACAGGGCATATCGAGAGCCAAGACACAAGTGGCTCCCTGCCAACGCCCACGGTGACAAACAGCTGCCCTGCCTGTGGCATGTTGTCTAGGGAATCTCCCAGAAAACCTGGCAGCACTGCAGATTCTTTAAAAGAGAGTGGACCTTCCCCACAATGCACCTGTGGCCTGGACTCTTCCGCTGCGAATCAAAACGCCCCAACAAGCAGTCCTAGTGCCACAGGTGAGCCATCTGATGGAACCGAGGCAAAGCACCAGAACACAAAAAGAAACAACGCCGAATCAAATGGCAGTGCTTCAGATCCTCCAGCGGCATCTGGTGAGTCTCCAAACATGGGGCCTTTTGCTGTCTGCATGCTGTTCCACACCTGTCTTCATCATGCTCTGCTTGTTAATGTCTCTGAGGCACCGCTGGTATATATGGAAGTCTGATTGTGTTCTGCTGCAGCTGGGCTCCGTTTGTTGCCCTGGATGCCAAAGTGAGGAATCTTTTTTCCCTCTCTCTTTTTAGTTTCATGTCAGCACCATGTAGGCCAAGGAGGTTCGACCATACGATGACCTCTGAAGCTCCCATTCTTGCATTGTTGGTTGAAAAACAGAGGGGAAAGATGGTGCCCATCAAAAAGGCAGCATGGGTGAGCGGAGGGAAGTTTTCGTGATTTTTTCCCCCAAACACAAAAAAGGCCCTATAGTGCCAACCATGAAACTGCTGCTGAGAACTTTGGCCTCGGCCCTAATTCTGACTGGTGATGGGCCCCAGACCATCTGATGATTTTGATGGAACTGAAAAGTGATAGTCTAATCTTAGCAAGTCCCCACGAGGCCCAAATCCATTCGTTTCTTTTTTTAGCTTGGATTTTCCCCAACTTTTCTGCAGCAAGAATATTTTTTTCAGTGGTGGACCTTTCAGTGTAGCGAGAATTGTGGTGTTCTAGAATCTCTTTAACGCATGCCCAGGTTTGGCACAACCCCTTGAAGGCAGGCTTTAAATGGGCAACCGGAAGGTATAGCATATAGTCCAGTCTGTAAAAGCCCCTGTGGCTGTTACAGGACAGTTCTATTCAGATAGATCCAGGTGGGGCAGCTGTATTGTTCTGAAGCAGCAAAACAAATTTAGAGTCCAGTGGGGGCGCCTTTAAGACCAACAAAGGTTTCTTCAAGGTATGAGCTTTCATGTGCAAGGCACACTTTTTCAAATACATTGGAACGGTAGATGAGGTTCTAAACTTACATAAATCCCTGTCTATAAGTTTAGAACCTCATCTACCGTTCCAGTGTATTTGAAAAAGTGTGCCTTGCACACACAAGCTTATACCTCGAATAAACCTTTGTTGGTCTTAAAGGTGCCCCTGGACTCGAACTTTGCTCTAGTCCTGTTCAGAGTTACTCCGGTTGAAACCAGTGGGCTTAGACTGGGGCGATTCTGCATAAGACTGGACTGTGAGAAGCTCAGCAATTCGTTCCCCAAATTGTGGATCGTCGTTTTCTTCTTCTTTTTGTAAAAAGGAGGGTAAGATTTTAGCTTTTACAAAGACAGAGAAAATAATACTGAGACACCGCCAAAGAAGATCCACAGCTTTGGCTGTTGCCCTGAATTGGTTGCATTATCTTTGTGGTTTGCCAGTTCGGAGCTGGAGGAAAGACAAGTCAAAATGAAGGTTTTTGAAGCTGGGACACAAAGTCGGAGGGCGCTCACTCACTTTGAAATAAAAACTGAATACATTTTAAAATGTGATCCCACACACACTTACACACACAGAGAGAGTGCTATACACAAATAATGACTGGAAACGTGAGAATGAAATGCCTCCGGAGGGTGCCACCCCAAGCAAAAACTGCTCCAAGTTTGCCCTGTTCATTCATCTGGCAGCTAATCTGCAAGATTACATGACCAAGCCAAAAGGAACATTTGTTTTCCCTATGATTCTGGAAATGGGCTAGACCCTGTGTGGTTACACGCTGGTGCCGGTGGTTTCTCCCCACCCAGCAAAGAAACCTCCATCTTCTGGCCCTCGCCAGCACAGTTAACTAGCTGTCTGGCCAAACATTTATTGGGTTAAATGTTTTTTTTTTAAATCATCTGACTTGGAAGCACAGAAGCTTTATACAATATCCCTCATTCTCCATGTTTCCCAGTTAAGGGGAAATGCTGTTCAAACAAATTACAAAGATGATCTGACTGCAATGGTAACAAGAGAAAGAAATTTTACTTAACAAAAATAGAAGCACATCTTACATTTCATGTTGATACAGTTAACTTATTGTGAACAGATTAACTTCAAAAACCTTAACTTGCTACAGCTCCAAAGCCAGGTAAGAGAGAAGAAGAAGAGAGGTCCTATACATAAGATGAAACAGAAGGCAAGCAACAGCCAAAGAGGCTCAGCATCTAACGGATGCCAACGGCCAAGTGTACCTGAGTGACCCTTTCCCTCCCAGATGCATACAGAGTTACAATATAACAACTAGGAATAAGGCCCATTGTGGAAATAAACACAACGGGCTCTAGAAAGAGGCTCTGGGAGAGTGCCCCGGCCTTGGGCACTCAGTGTCAATTTGCTGTGGTGACCTCAGCTGGGTATAATGACACAGAGTCCACCATTTTCTCCAGGGGAAGATCTCTGCCATCTGAAGAGCAGTTGTAATTCAGCGTGATCTCCATTCCTCCCCTGGAGATTGGCAGCAATGGTTCCTCATGAGGGAACGGGAGGTTTGAAGGGTGGAGTCGATGGCACTGAACCTGTCTGAGGTCTCACTCCTGCTGAAACCTCACCCTTTCCAGGGTGCACCCCTCAAATCTCCAGGAATGTCCCCACCTGGAGTTGGCAACCCTACCTCCCAGCCTACCGTCAGTGTATTATTATCTGCCCCCTGGCTTCAGCTTCCTATCTCCTCCCCCCTTCCCCTAGAGAGCAGTTGTAATTCTGAGTGATCTCCAGCCTTCATCGGGAGATTGACAACAATGGTTCCCCATGAGGGACTCGCTGGCTTGGAGGGTGGAGTCTATGGCATTGTACCTGTTTGAGGTCCCACTCCTCCTCAAACCTCACTGTCTCCAGGCTCCACCCCTCAAGTCTCCAGGAATTTTCCACCTGGAGTTGGCAACCCTATCTTCTTCCCAGCCAATCATCAACCTCACTCTTCAAGTTTCCATCCCCCCCCCCGCAGCCTTCACCGTGCTCTGAAGCCCTGACTGCTATCTCACATTGGCTGTCATAAAGGGTCCATCTCAGCAGGGTATGAGGACATAAAGTCCACCATTTTCTCCAGGGGAACTGATCTCTGCCATCTGGAGAGCACTTGTAATTCTGAGTGGTTTCCAGCCCTCGCCTGGAGATTGGCAACCATACTTCCCCTGGTGGAAAAGTAGTCTTTTTCTGCAATGGGGACCAAAGCAGCTGACATCATTCTTCTCTCCCCCTTTTTGACTTGCACAACAACCTGTGAGGTAGGTTAGGCTTAAAGTCTGTGACTGGCCCGAAATCACCCACTCAGCAAGAATCTGGGTCTAGCAGATCCTGCCCTGAAGCGCTGACTGCTACGCCTAGGGTAGCCTACTTCCAGGTGGAGCCCGAAGATCGCCAGGTATTACAATTGAACTCCAGACAACAGATCTTCCCCCCTCCCTTGGAGAAAATGTCTGCTTTGGAGGGTGGTGGCCTCTATGGCATTCTGTTCAGCTGGCCCCAATGAGTTTTCTCCCAAAAGCCAACATAGGTGTGGAAAGGGGCTTTCAGAGAAGCAAGCTTGGTTGCCTAGCAACAGGCACTGAGGAAAAGTTGTCGGCTCTGATGGAATTGGGTTCCCAACCTCCAAGTGGGGCCTGGGGATCTCCCATTTTTACAATGGATCTCCAGCTGACAGAGATCAGCTCCCCTGGAGAAAATGGCTGCTTTGGAGGGTGGACTCTATGGCATTGTACCATGCTGAGGCCCCTCCCCTCCCCAAACCCCACCCACTCCTGGATCCATCCCCAAAGTCTCCAGGGATTTTCCAACCCAGACCTGGCAACCAAGTGATAGAAATACCTGAAGATTTGGGGGGTGGATCCTGTGGAGGGCAGCATTTTTTTTGGGGGGGATAGAAGGTCTCAGCAAGCTGTAATGCCATAAGGTCTACCCTCCAAAGCAGCCAGTTTCTCCTGGGGAACTGATCATTGTCATCTGGAGATCAATTGTAACAGCGGGAGATCTCCAGGTCCCACCTGGAGATTGGCAACCCTATGGGGAATGTCAGCCGCACTGCAGGGGGTTGAAGGGAAGGTTTGATGGTTGCTGGCCCACCTCATTAGCCAGCCAGCCATGGTGGGGCTAAGCAGGAGAGAGGGCCTGAGGAATTTCACACAGTCAATATGTTCCGTTTCAGGAACTCTTCAGTAACGGTTTCTGTCAGGCATTTTACATAGAACCATATTAGTACCGGTTCCCTAACGGAACATATTGGCCCTTTCACACAGAAACGTGCCTCTCCCATTGGGGAAGTGTTCCTGAGCTTGTTTACCTGGAAACCTCCTCCCAAGCGTTCTTCAGTGTTGTATCAGTCCTGAAGCGCTACAGGGTGCTGTGTGAAATTGCCCCCTGTTTCTGACAGTTTATTCTGACAATTTATTCTGGGCACGCTGGCAGTGTGCGGGGGAGGGGGTTATGCTGATAGTCCATTGTCTTTTCACTGACAGAAGCAGGCCACTGAGGGGACAGTTAGACCCACCTGGCAGTGGGCGGAGGAGAAGAGTGGACCCAGCACCCAGTCAGTCCTTCCCCTTCGCTGGCTCCCTCCAGACTGAGGCCGGGACGCTGACCGGTGGCTCTGTGGGCAGGACTGAGGCAAAGCAGGGAGAGAATGCAGCCAATGGCCAGGGACCCCCTTTTGAGTGGCAGTCCGTCCAGCGAACTGATTTTGGTGCCCCATGGAATCTTGCCCCTTGGAATCTTAAAACGGCTTTATATACGGCTTTAAGCCAGTTCGCTGGAAAGGCGGGGTAGAAATGCGAAAATAAATTAAAAAAAAAATAGGAAAGATATCATGGCAGTGTTGGAGGAATAAAACACAAATTCCTTCAGACGCCACCTGCAAATGGAGATTTGCAGTTTACTCAGAGGAATGAGTAAGATTCTTCATGAGAGTTCTCTCTGGTACAAGATTGCTATTAACCAGTGCAGATATAACACTGTCCATGGCCCAGTCTCCTAAGCATGATTTGGGGATCAGGGGTGTCCCAGAGGCCCCCGTGCTGTCTTCCCTTTTCCTCATGGGTCCCTTTTCACAGGTAAACATGGTGACAATTATGTGGGCATCGATCCTCTGCTAACTATGGTAAGCGTAATGCTACTGTGGGTTGTAACAGTGGTAGAACTAACCATGGTTCTTCCAAAGCAGCTGTGGTAGATTCCATCTGCTGAACCTGTGCACCCATGAATTCAATTGACACGCCCCTCCCCAAAGCTGTTGAATTGAATTGTTGATTACCTTATCATCAGCAGATAGCTCAGTTCTTTAGTCTGTTGTTTCAGTTCTTCAGACTGCTGTTTTAGCTGCTCGTCAGCCATTGTTTTCAGCCAGAAAATTACCTCCTCTTGACCATCAGTGGCAGAAGGTTCAGCAGCTGTCTTAGCTTCTTTCCCTTTACAGCTCGTGGTTTTGAAATTATCAGCCCGTGTTTTGTAAGGATTAACAACAAACAAAAGTAAAATATGAAAGCGAGAGCCAAATAGCCACGATATAAGACAAAACATGTCCAAATCAAAGCGTGGTATGAAGACAAGACAGGAGAGGCACAGAGTTACTTCTGGTTACTCTGCCATCTTAACCGGAAGCATTAAGTTTGTGCTAACCATGATTACCATTAAGCATTCAAGACTGCTGCCGTGCATATATGATTAATCTGGAGAAGCCAGGCAACGTGAAAATGATAGCCCCCACCGATTCTCGGAGCCTCTAAGCATCATTGTACATTGTAACACAGACCATGGTTAGAGTCCGATTGAGAAGAGAGTTGTATTCAAGTCCATGAGCCACTTTGGGTGTCCTAAACATAACTAAGAGACTGGGTGGTGTTAGGTGTGCACCCAGGTACCATAGTTCACATCACTGCTTGTCTCCATGTAGGTTAAGACACTCCAATTGCTTCTAGTTGCCAAGGCTGCCACAATTGAGCTGTAGGAGCTCTGCAGTTATGATCTGAAATGGAAGTTTTCCACAAAGTCACCAGGCCCATAGCTACAGTGGGACTTTTGGGGGCTCCGCCCCCTTTCTTAAAGGCACAGTCCCACAATAATTTCTCCTGTAAATGCCCTTTTCAGTTATTTGTAAACATTTTGTAAAGGCATGCACTCCTTTATGCAGAGTGGGGTGCTGTCATTGACTAATTCCCACACTGAGCAAGGGGGTTGGAGTAGGTGACCTCTAGGATCCCTTCTAACTCTGTGTCAAGAAACTGGTCTCTGTGTCAAGAGACTTTTTCTGCCTAAGTGTTAGCTTTCTTGACTATAAAAGTCATCACCCCCACCTGCCGACTTGTTATCAGAATTGTTGCTTAGGCTAGCAGAGGTGATTAACTTGCAGCAGCTGAGAACTGTCATCTGAAGTGGTTGACAGCTTGCAATTTAGAGATCTGTCTGGGTAACAGCTTTCTATTGGCTCAATGGCTTTTCTTTCTGCACTGAGAACTTCAGCCCCACCAGAAAAAAAAATGGCCCACAAGCCACAAAATCCTGGCTACAGGCCTGGAAGTCACTGCAATCCTAAACAGAGTTACACCTTTCTAAGTGTATTGAAGGTTAACCCATTTAGGTTGAGAAAGGTGAACTCATTCAGGATTGCACTATTAGTATTCCCAGCTGAAGACTGAACACATGTTGAAATGAGATGAGGCATTTTGATTTTGCACCGATTATTTATTTCCCTTGCGTTTGGATGGATTGGGTGCTACCCTCTTTCTTTACTCCTTTACAAGCAAAGATTTTTTTTAAATGACACACGGATTTATTTTGCTTCTGTTTCTCCTTCACACCCTCTAGGAAATGTGACTGGAAACAGTAACTCTACATTCATCTCAAGTGGACAAGTCATGAATTTTAAAGGCGACATCATTGTTGTCTATGTTAGTCAGAACTCCCAAGAGGGTTCAACGTCTCCTGGGGCGACAGAGGGCAACCTGGGCAGTCCGGTGCAGGAGGAAAACCTGAACCGCTGTGAGACATTTGCGGGCAACGTTCACCAGTATAAGGAGAAATGTGCTGAGACGGATTCCTATCACAGCAGTGAAAGTGAAGGAGGGGCCAGCAGTGTCAGAGAGTACAAGAGAACTTCAGGGCCAGTAGTTCAAGAAGAGAATCAAAACTGTCCAAACAGAAAACTCTTTGGCAATGAAACCTCCCAACCTGTACAAGAGGAGGGGAGACCAGAACAGTTTCTAGAAAAGGTATTGCACTGATGGAAATGCCTGCTAGCTGGTTCCTACCAAGGGGATATGGAGCACTGTCCTTGAATGTGCCCTGGAGACATTAGTCAGATTGCACTAAATAACCCTGCCCTTTGGTTCGCTCTTAAGAAATCAGGTGGTGGCATGTGAAACTGCCTCGTACTGAGTCAGACTACTGGAACATCAAACTCAGTATCATCAGCTGCTCTCCGGGATCTTGGAGAAAAATCTTTCCTCGGTGCCTACAGCCAGAGAGATCTTTTAACTGGAAATGCCAGGATTTGAACCTGGAACCCTCTTCAGGCCTTGATCTTTGTTTATTGGGACTGACTGGCCAGGACTGGGACCTTTGCTCTTCTTGGAGATTCTCTGAAGCCCTGTATGAAAGGCCAGGGTATTATTGGATCCTGTATGGTGTGTCTCCTCACAACCGTCAGGGAACAAACTGAAATACTGGGGAACTTGGGCACGATATGTTGCGAGCATTGTGCATGTACCAAAATCAGAGTGTGAAGCTCCTAAGCATCTTGTACAAGCTGCTAAAGACTCTAGCCAACAAGCTTGCCTTGTGTTGCAATGGTGGATTTGGGGCTACGGACACATGTGACGTGAGACCACAGTTCTTGCAGAGGCAGCTGTTTAATGGGGCAACCTGAATCAGTCACCTAAGTCTGCAAATTTGGGGCAATTCTGCATTGGCTTTTCCCTCCATGGTTTTACCAAAGGTGCAGCTCAAAACCACATTCAAATACCCGAGGGCAACGCCGTACTGACTGCGAAGTCACCCCTGAACGGCCGTAAATCTATGCAGAAGGGACCATCAGACCCGATTATCAAAGAAAGTGAAAGTGGCATGCAGTCTAGAGGGTACCATAAGATCCATTGATCGGAGGAAGCGAAAGCAGCATGCAGTGCAGAGGGGAATTTCTGTTCCAAGGTGGGTTTGCTAAAACAGTGGAGGGAAACCCAATGCAGAATCGCCCTTTTCCCGCCTGCCTGCTCCCTGCCCCAAGAGATGGAGGAAGCAATCCTCCTTACCTCCCTCACTCCACCGGGCAGGCCCGTAACCAGACATTTTTTGTTAGGGGGACAACCTTTTTGTTAAGAGGGCAGTTCAGCACAGTGGAGAGTGTTCCATTATGTGTCTGTACAGAACTGCCATGCTTGTATTTCTAAATAATAAAGACAAGTGGAATATCACACAAAAAATGTTTCGGGTGTATGACAAAGATATTTGCATGTAGAACGTATTGATTACTCTAACAAATAACAGACAACACACATTTTCAAACAGTTCAGTTCTGAAGTTTAGCAAGGCGTGGTATAATAGGTACCATGCAGGCTAAATTGGGTTGGACCACATAAAAGAGATTTCATACTGCACCGAGAGCTGTTGGGACAGTAAACCTGGTAATAGCTGTTCTTCCTCTCAGCAGGGGTGTAACTGTAGTGCTGGACCTAACAGTCCCAGATTCAAGTTCCAGCTGGCATTCTCCGCCTCACTCGCTTCACAGGATGATGTTGTCCCCTAGTAGCCCTTTGTGCAACTTGAAATCTGTTTGGCATCATACACTTGAATCAAGTCTGCATCACACCTTCTGCATTCCCCCCCTGTTTGATTTTACAAATCTCAGTGGATCTAGCATAATATAAATAAATTATAAATTTCCCATACACACATCTCAGTGAGACAAATGAACCCCCTCTACATAGATCAGTGAGAAAAATAGACCATAAATGCCAAATAATGATTTAAACCAACTATCTCTCTCTCTCTCTCTCTCTCTCTCTCTCTATATATATATATAGATACACACACACACACACACACACACACACACACACGGAATAAGGCTCATTGTAAAACCAATACATTGGGCTCTAGAAAGATATCAGCCTCACCCTGCTCCCCGCCAAACGGCAGCCCTTCTCTGCCCGCCACCAACTCACCGGGCTCGCAGGGGGGCACAGCGGTAGGTGAGGACAGGGCCAGCTGAGGGAGTGACTGCAGCACCAGTGCATCTTTGGCAGGGGAAATGGTGGCAGGCAGGGACATCAGGTAGTGGCGAGGTGCGGGCAGGCCGTTGTGGCACAGCGAGTGAAGGCACAGCAGGAACTTCAGCTGCTGGCTCTGCAGCCACTGGTCACGCTCCACAGCTGTCCACCAGGTTGAGCGGCGCCTCCCCGCAGCTCCCCTCCAGCGGGGCAGGGCAGGCCAGTGCTTGGCCTCATTTCTCTGGCTTGGAGTGGTGAGGAAGGGCCCTGCTTCGGCTGGGGGCTCGTCTATTGCGGCGGAGGGGAGAGCTGAGGCACCAACAGCTGCTCCACTGGGCCTTGCTGACGCCCCCCTCCCTCCACAGCCTCTTGCAGCAGCTGCCACTGCCTTCACAGGAACAGCCGTTGCAACCAATGGCCATCCAAGCCTCAGCGGGGCAGGCCAGTGCTCGGACTCGTTTCCCTGGCTCAGCGAGCTGAGGCACCACTGGCTGCTCTGCCGGGCCTCACTGATGCCCCACTCCCCTCCATGGCCTCTCGCGGCAACTGCTGCTGCCTCTGCAGGAACAGCCATTGCAACTAATGGCCACCCAAGCCTCAGCCTCCACCCGCCGGAGCGTCCGTCCTGTTCATCACCTTGCATCACACTGAGGTGGAGATGCTGGGCGCCGCTTCTGTGTGCAGGACTGCAGCAATGCAGCCGATGGATTGGCACACCCTCAGAGTGACAGGTAAGGCAGCCAACTGATTTGGGAGTGCATGGAATGTTGCCACCCGAAAACACAATTCTATATAAGGAGAGATACATATATATACACACATCTATATATACATATGCAGCAATCCATCCCACAGAGGAAGCTCCCCCATCCCTGCACTTAGCAGCACCCCTTCCTCGGAGCTCCAAGCCATCCTCCCGCCCATCATCTCCAGGTAGCCATCTTGCAAGGAAATGACCAGAGGCATCCATAGACAACAGTGGGTGTTGGAAATGTACAATTAAGCCAATATTAGCAAGGACTAACTTGCCAGCAAACACCTGTTGACAGGCCCGGTAACCAACATACCTACCCAGCTGCAAATAATTGATCTTGCAGAGTGAGTCCGAATTGCCTACTCAGACTGGCAGGAGCTCTTCAAGGTCATAGTTTAATAACTGCTAAACAAAAAAACCTTAAAGACAAGCAGAGTGATATCGGACACTGGAGAATACATGAAGGTGCCTTATCCTGAATCAGACCATTGGTCCACACTGTGTACTCAGACTAGGAGCAGCTCTCCAGGGTCTCAGGCAGAGGCCTTTCCCAACTCCTACTGCCTGGTATTTTTACCTGGCAATGCCAGGAATTGAACCTGGGACCTTCTGCATGCCAAGCAGGTGCTCTCCCACTGAGCCAGGTCCATGGAGGGGCCCAGAGTAATTAGTCTTTCAGGGCAGGCAGCAGTAGAGATTGGCAATATAACTACAGAAAATCAAGGAAGACTAGGTACAAGCAATCAAACACTTATAGCAAATGCAGACACAAAGAAACCCACTTCAGTGGCCAGCTACAGTTCACAAAGCTGCCCAAGTCCAAATCACAGCTTAACCCATCCCAAACCTAACCTTATTAAATTCCTCCTCCTCCTCCTCCTCCTCCTTTCATTCTTACCCTTTCTCCCATAATTCAAGTGGGCAGTCAAAATTCCACAAAGGTATGTTGGTTCCTTTAAATTGTAATTCAGTGCCATCTTTGTTTTTCCATAGCAAAATCAATTTTAACAGATTTGCAAAATCAGTGCTGTACCCAGCTGTCTTCTGTGCAAATACACAGCAATAGTGTTTTTTCAGTTGGTCTTTTGGGTCTTCAACAGACAATAACCAGTATCGTTTTAGAGTGAAGCAGGTCTACGATTCAAATAATGTTGTTGGCATGCAGCCTGTATAAACTAACTGTTAAAGCAGGAAGTGTAAGCTTAGCACACGGTGTGAGACACCAGAAATCAAATCCTTGGTTTAAGAGGTTAAAGTTGCCTGTGGCTGAGACCCAGCAACTTTCCTCAAGTCATTCAGAGCCAAAATACACAATATGAAATCCACATGTCAGGACACAGGTTCCCAGCCCAACTCCCAATTATACATTCAAGCACCAACTCACCTTTAAAAAGCTCTCAGTTTCTCTGGATGCAAATGGGGGATGGAGGAGGGGGAGATTTGGGGCTTCCCTTTCGTGGCTTTTTTGCCATTAGAAACAGTGCTGGGAGAGGGGGGCTCTTTGCCCTGCCCTCTGGCTTCTCATGCCCTGGGAAGAATATGTGATGCCACAGGAAGGGGGCAAAGACCGTCTCCTCCCAGAGTGCCATTTCTGGTGGCAAAGGCCAGTTTGGTGTAGTGGTTAAGAGCATAGACTCTAATTTGGGAGAACCAGGTTTGATTCCCCACTGCTTCACATGTAGCTGTTGGGTGGCCTTGGGCCAGTCACAGTTCTCTCTGAGCTGTTCTCTCAGAAGCAGTTCTGGAAAGAGGTCTCTCAGCCCCACCTTCCTCAGAGGGTGTCTGTTGTGGGGAGGGGAAGGGAAAGGAGATTGTAACCTGCTCTGAGACTCCTTTGGGTAGTAAAGTGCAGGGTATAAATCCAATCTCTTCTTCCCTCACACCCTGTTTGCAGCTAAATAAGGAAACAGAATTTTTAAAAGGCAAGCTCCCCTCTTGAACGTATAACCAGGATGTGTCCTGACCAGTGTTCCCTCTAAGCTGAGTTAGTGTGAGCTAGCTCACAGTTTTTTAGCCTCTGGCTCACACATTTTTGTCTTAGCTCAGGAAGGATGGCTGCAGAGCAAACTCATTTATGCAGCAGCCAAATCGCTTGCTCACAACTTTAATGCCAGTAGCTCACAAAGGAGAATTTTTGCTCAAAAGACTCCACACCTTAGAGGGAGCATTGGTCCTGACATGTAGATTTCATATGGTCTAGTTTGGCCCTCTGGCAGGAACTTTTGCAAGAGGCCATTGAATTCACTGCCACAGGAGGTGGTGACAGCTACAAGCATGGACAGCTTCAAGAGGGAATTGGATGAGGTTAATAAAATTATATACGGGGTAGAGAGAGTTGACAGAACTTTTTCTCCCTCTCCCAAAATACTAGAACTCGAGGGCATCTGATGAAGCTGATGGGCAGTCAGGTGGACAAAAGGAAATATTACATTACATAGAGAGTGATTAAAATGTGGAATTCACTGCCAGAGGATGTAGTGATGGCCACAGGCATTGATGACTTTAAAGGGGGATTACATAGATTCATGGAGGAAAAGTCTATCAATGGCTACTAGCCATGGTGACTGAGGGGAACCTCCACATTCAGAGACTAATCTTCTGAATCCTAGATCCAGGAGACAACATCAGAGGAAGGCCTTGGCCTCTATGCCCTGTGGTCGGCCATCCAGAGGACATGGTTGGCCACTGCATGAGACAGGATGCTGGACTAGGTGAACCACTAGTCGGAACCAGCAGGGCTCTTCTTATATTCTCATTAAGGCCTCAGTCTTTATGCACTGTTGTCAGCCATCTAGAGGAGCTGGTTGGCCACTGCATGAGACAGGATCCTGGAGTAGATGAACCACTGGTCTGAACCAGCAGGGCTCTTCTTAGGTTCTCATGAAGGCCTTGGTCTTTATGCCCTGTTGTCAGCCATCTAGAGGAACTCGTCGGCCACTGTGTGAGAAAGGAGGTTGAACTAGATGGACATCACTGGTCTGATCTAGAGGGGCTCGTCTCATGTCCTTATGAGATTATGGGTGGTTGCAGGTGATCCCTGCACAGCCTGCCGGGGAGTCTTCCATCTTCTACTTTGTATACTCTTCAGTGCTCCTAAATAACACACAGTGGGTCTCTTTCTGCCCTTGTGACCCTCATTAAAGTAACTCAGACTAAGGCTGTAGTCCTATGCATTTTTACATGGAGAGCAAGTCCCACAGAAGTCAGAGGTAAATGCTCTCACAATTCTATTCTATTCTATTCTATTCTATTCTATTCTATTCTATTCTATTCTATTCTATTCTATTCACTGCCCAAACAGGTGCTCATTGGCTGCTCCTGTAACCTTTGATGTCCCCAATCCAGGTGGTGGTGGTGGTGGTGATTATTAATTTCACTTCTATACTGCCTGTAGCCAAAGCTCTCTGGGCGGTTTACAACAAATATAAAACAATAAAATACAATAGATAAAGACATTAAACATTAAGGATTAATATAAGATAATATAAAAACATTAAAGAACAATAGACCTGACACAAAAAGATTGGTGGGAACCAAGAAGAAAGTCATTCTCTTCTTGGAACAAGGCTCCTCACTCATCATTCAGTTCCCATCCTCTCTTGCATATGAGACCCAGCATCTAAGCTGGGGATTTCTTGGCACTCCAGCAGCGGAGCTTGTCTCAACGGGAGCCCTTAACCTCACCCACATCCAAGAGGTACCTGCTTACCGTGGTTTGTGTTATCGCAAACCATGCCTGTGACGTCGGTCTGATTTGTGAGTCTGTGTGAACTTCCCTCCCCTTTCCCATAACATATTTAAGGAAGAGAGAATGCTCAATCCAATTTTTTTTGTGATTGACTGTGCAAACACTTTAGTTCATCTGGATTAAAGGGCACACCTTTGGAACTGAGTATGTAGGATTCCCCTAGAATTGTTCACACGCTCTTAATGGTTTCCTGTGCACAGAATTTTATAAAATGAATTGTCAAAAGTTGACCTGCTGTGTATAGCTTGTGTTGGTGACGAAGGACTGAGCTGGGGTGTATTTGTTTCTTATTAACAGATAGAATCAAAACAGAAATATAATATTTTTGCTTTTATTATTGTTAATAATACAAAATGCTTGCATTGTTCCCCAGGAATCTACCAGATAATGATGATGATGACTCGTTTCTTCCTTGTGCGAAAAGCTATCAGAGCCAGAGAGGAATTTCCTGCCGAGACTCAGTTGCTGGTGCTGGCTGTGTAAACCCTTCCATGGGAAGCCATTCTCTTTCTGTCAGGAGTCAGAAAACTCACACAATTAGTCATGCTGCCCTCTCCTGGCCTTTTCCTTCTCAGCTGATCTGGCTGACTCAGGACCAGGTTCTTCAACACACATGGTGAAGGTTGTGTATTGGCTCTGGGCGCTTGCCTGCCTTCCATTCGCTGCAAAGACCATAAATGAACAACATTAGCAAAGCAGTGCTGGCTTCTGTGCGAACGATGCATGGTTTAAAATTAATGTTGTTGTTGTTTTGATTAATATTTTTATTAAGCGTACATAGATCCAGATATTTTATACATGTCTTACCACTTCATTTCCCTTAAGTTCTACTCTTACAAGAAATCATATTAAACATTAAAGGCATATAGATAATCTCCATCCTCGTTATCATATTATCATATTCCCTTTCTTTACCCGCTTAACCCATACAACTTCCTCTAATTCATGATCTAAACATTATTAAATTCTTCTTTAATGTATCTCAAACTCCTCCTCTTCTTTAACTGGACTCCCTCCATACACACTTATTTTATACTTATAATACATCTTCTTCCAAACCTAAAAAAGAAAGTTGAACAGGGTTGCCTCCGAAAACTGAGTGTTGCAGAGAAATCTCTGCAACGGAAGGGTACCTCCTCCCTCTAATAGGAGGTCTTGGGGGGCACACCCTTCCCCTACTTGCTATACCGTTCGTTTGACAATTCCAATCCTATTATCCACTTGTCCAATCTATTGGCTCTAACTTACTCTATATTCTAACATACTAATATACTAACTCTATCTTGCTTTATGAATTACTTTCCACCACTCTGCTACCAAACATGATATCACATTTCAGGCACTTCCATTCCTTAATTTGGTTACTGCTTCTATTAAATTTTTCCCTGTAATCTCGTCAAACGCTGTAAACATTTTATTTTCCATATTAACAACTAAATGTCCCAAAGGTAGCCATCTATAAACAATTCCTTTATCTCTGAGGATTTTTGCTGTTTCCCTGAGACGTCTTCTTGCTTTTATTACCTCCACTGGAATGTCAGGGATCAGATATACAATAGTATCCTCCAAATTCAGTCCTTGCTTGTCTCTTGCAATTGCAAAAAGTTTATTTCTCATCTATAGTTGTTTAAATTCAACAATAATGTCTGGTGAGGCATTCTCGGGAGTGTTTTTGGAGATGTTTAACCGAAAAGCAGAGCTGATGATCCCTTCAGGAGACACTGCTTCTCCTGCTGCAAGAAGGATTTGGGTCAGCCATTCATTTAAAGCTGCAGCGAGATTTTCTTTTTCACCAAAGTTTACTGATGCTCCACGTATTTTGGCTTTCTTTTCTCTCAGTTTTGTTTCCTGGAGTATAATCTTATTCTTAGCCCAAATTTCAAAATTCATAAGTTCTTTGACATCTTCTGCAGTCTTTTTTTGCCAAATGCTGCACTGATTCAGCTTTTCTCTCTGTCATTTTCAAAGCTGCGGTAAGCTCGTGTAATTTCTTATTTATTGGCTCCAGTGTCTGTTTAAGCAATCCAAATTTCTTCTTTAATTGCCCAACCTCTCCACTCAGTAGCTTTGTATCAGTCTTAATTTCATTCCTTATCTCCATTAGGGCATGCAATATCACAGTTTGTTCGCTTTGGTTAGGGATACTCCCACCCATCACCATTTCCTGTATCAGAGAAGCCTCCAAGACTGAGTCATCTGAGAATTCGCTATCAATATTGCTCTTTTTAGGAGGTCTGTAAGGAGGGTTTTTGGAACCTTTCCTTGTCCTAGTTCTTCCCATACCTGGCATTGATATTTATTCCAGTCAAGGCTGTGTTTTTGGAAAGCAGAGCTCTAATTTCTCATGGGGATAGCAGGAGCTTGAAGGGATTCAGCCAGCTGAACCATCAGCTGCCACACCCTCACTTGTTTTTTTTTTAACCCAAGAGGATCACACATGCTTAAATCTTGTGTTGATAAACTTCTGGAGAGAATGTGTTGGATTCATAGCACTCTTCCACTTGAAGTAAGCAATTCCACTCACAGAAGATGAGGAGAACAAGTTGGGGCACTTTCATACATGCCAAATTATTTATTTATTTATTTTATTCAATTTCTAGGCCGCTCTCCCCGCACAGCAGGCTCAGATGCAGTTTCAGTCCACTTCAGCGAGCATTTGCTAGTGGAATGTGCTATTTCACACAGTAAACTTCAGTGCATTATTTAGTGCATGTGAAAGCACCCTCAATTTTTACCAGTTCCTCTCACTCATTGCAGTTTCTCCAAATTCCACCCCCCCCAATATTCCTGAGGACACCATTTATAGGGAATGGACCACGGTGAGGGGGTGAAGCAGGAAACCTTCCCTTTATACAGTGCAGCTAAGCCAATTTCCTGTAGCGTTGTCAGGCCCCCATCCAGAGGACCCTCCTGTCTCTTCCGTAGCCCTGTTTCAACAGCTCTGCACCATCCTTAGTTCTCTTACATACCCTCTCCTTCGGTTTTTCATTTGTGATGCAAAAAATGTTTGGCAAGGAGAGAAGCAAAAGGGTAGGTGCCCAGTTCAGTCACCCAGGAAAGCAGGTGAGAACAATCTCAAGCAGAGACCTGTTGTTGCCATGTTTTGACAGCACACCCCACCCTTCCTTGGTTCAGCAGAGCCTAGTATGGGGCACACCCACACCCAATGCTGTCTCACAGGCAGTAGCCTGTGGAATGGAGCTCGAGGCCTGAGTGCAACTGGGCATCCTAGCACTCATGTGACGGCTACATACATGAGCTTGCCCCCCTCCCATGCCCCATTCACAAACACAAACATTCCTGGCCTGAGGGACATCCACTTAGCCTCAACCAGGGCGAGGGCTTTTTCAGCCCTCACCCCGGCTTCGTGGAACATGCTGCCATTTGAGATCAGGGCCCTGCAGGACCTAGTACAGTTCTGCAGGGCTCGTAAAATGGAGCTGTTCCATCAGGCCTTTGGTTGAGGGAGGCAGGCATTCAGTCCACTGGGGGAGCTATCCTGTCCGTGGTGCTGTTCATGACCTTTTCCAGTGCCCTGCTATCCTGGATATGACTTGGACACTGGATTTTCTTGCAATAATTATTCCCTGAGGCATGGGTTTCGGTTTTACCTGCTATTGCTATTTATTGGGGAGTTTTTTTATTATTGTTTGTTGGTTTTATGTTGTGAGTTGCCCTGGGCCCATTTTAATTTGATGATAATGATAATAATAATATAAAAAACCTCTGGAAAAGACACAGGCACAAAGAGAGGAGGTATAAAGACTGGTGCTCCCAGTGTATTTTGATGTATCTATCAGAGGAATAGATTTAGGTGGGCAGCCATGTTGGTCTGAAGCAGCAGAACAAAGTGGCCCCTCCAGTGGCCTCTTTGAGACCAACAAAGTTTAATTCTGGCCCACCCAAGCCTTTGATCCATTCTGGGAGTGGGGCTCTTTTCTCTCCACCCTCCCCTGCCTAACCACTGTTCTCAGCTTGAGCAGCCTGAGAGTATAAGGAGCAGAGGGCGGGGCTGCCTCAGAGCAGGAAGCAAAGGGCGGGGCTGCTCAATTTCCCAGCCACTGCTCCAAGCCTCTGTAGTCCTCATCACAGGTAGGAACGGGTGTGTGTGTGTGTGTGTTTCCTTCTGCTGGGATCCTTGTGCTTCTTTTTCATTTTAAAACTGCCTTCGCAAAATCCTACTATTCCCCCACCTTTCCAGTTTAGGCAGGCATGTTTTAAGGGTGTAGGGGGGAAGGTTTGGGACCAGCCAGGGTTAAAATGTAGAGTTCTGCAAACTCAAGGGACTTAGTTTAAACACACACACCCTCTTAATGTGGAGCTCCAGTGGAATAATAGCAGAAAAAGTGCTGAAGAGGACACCCAAAATTATGATCTCAACCACCCTATAATACACACACCCCGAGACCCTGGAGAGCCACTGCCACTCTGAGTAGACCCACAGGGGGAGAAGTTTGCATTTATATTCGTAGTTCATGCTTGGGGGCGGGAGTTGGAAAGTTTGGGACTAACCTCAGTTAAAATAAAGAGTTCAACAAACTCAAGGAACTTCAGCTTTGCAGAGAAATATTAGCCCCTAATGTGGGGCTCCAACGGAATAGCTGCTATAATATCTTTAATTGTGTTTTTCTGTGTCCTTGATCTGTCCTTTATAAAGTTTATATCTCCACTGCCTGGCATTACATTTTATGACACACATGGCCCGGCCCAACAAAGTCCAATTTATGTCAAATCAGGCCTTCATAAGAAATGAGGTCGACACCCCTGCCTTATGAGGCCACTATAGGTTGGCTGTGACTT
This sequence comes from Lepidodactylus listeri, assembly GCA_029233225.1. Lineage (NCBI taxonomy): Eukaryota > Metazoa > Chordata > Lepidosauria > Squamata > Gekkonidae > Lepidodactylus > Lepidodactylus listeri. Next base: position 107,739,043 of record JARCFY010000006.1, on the reverse strand, counting down.
GATGGCACTTTCCACCTCTTCTATATTTTAACAGGATCTCAGGCTGTCATGGGGTGGGGTACAGGCAGAGGGGAGTCCAAGTTCAGCCGGGGTCTTAAGCCAGAAGGAGCGAAGCAGGAACAGAGAGAGAAAGTTCAAAGCACAAACCGGGAGCAAGGTCGTTCAAAGCCAGGGTCAGAAAGCCAGGAGAGTGGAGCAGAAGCAAAGTCCAGAAACAGGAGGTGTAGTGGATGTGAAAGCGTAACAAAGTTGACTAGTTGCTTCCACGAAGAAGCCAGCCTACAGCATGAAGCTAAATAGCCCTCTGCTGCTGTTTCCAATTCGCGAGCAGTACCAGTGTCTGTCAAGAAATTCGTGAGCCAAGTGTCTGTCAAAACTCAGGGCTAACTGACTGTCTGCTCCACAAGCGAGCTGCACGCTGCCTGGTCGCCATGTCCTGGCAGAGTCAGTCTCTTAAACAAGCAACCTGCGGGGGTGAGCCGAGAGGGCTTTCCACTTGTAGCTGCTCCTTGTCAGCTGTTGCCAAGCTGGGTGCTGATGTGGGCAGCGATAGCAATTTGTTAATCTGTGATGCTTCAGAGGGGCCAGTTGTGGGTTCTGCTGAAGCTGGCAGCGCCCCCTCCCCAGCACCCATGACACAGGCTGGTTGGAGTCTTTGTTGCCTCTGCTACCACTGGGATGCTTTGCCTGTTGCTGGACCTGTTGCCAGACCACTCCTGTTGCCGGACCACTGCTCTCCTCTTGCATCATCAGGCATCATAAAATGGCATCTGGGTCCATGTGCATGTGAACTGGTTCCATGGGATAAGTAAAGGTACTGTAATGGGCAGGGGCCAGAGGAAGGGCAGAACCTGTGCCCATCTGAAAGCAGAGATTTTTGTGGAATAGATTTTCACTTCCACCCCAAGTTTCTCCTGCACATGCAGTCATTCAGTCTTGCTGGAACCCTTGAAAAAGCATCTCTGGCGCTGCAGAGGGAGCCAAAGTAGTTTATTGATTCTGGAAAGAGGCCCCGTGGGTTCTGCCTGTGATCCTGAGTGACCCAGCTTCTGTTGAGAGGGTGATGGGCCAGTGAGTGTACAATGCAGAGCACTGCAAGCCCTCCACACTGCGTCACTGTTGCCCATCATTTTTCCCAGGGCTCTTTCTTTCTTTTTTTGAAAAAAAGAAGTCAGAACTCTCGAGAGGGAAATGAAATTTTCAACGTGTATACTGAAAACTCATGAACTTCTAAACATTTTTAAAAGAGTTTTGTCAATGAGGTTCCAGAACTCTGTTCTGGCGCATTCCCCCAGAAAAAAAGCCCTGATTTTTCCTATTAAATACAGGGATTGTAACACCTCCTATGCTGAAAGATCTGCACTCAGTGCACATCTTTTCCTAGGCACAATTCCAAGTGCTGGTTCTTACCTTCGAAGTTATTTAATGGCATAGAACTATGTTTGCCAGGTCCTTCTTGGCCACCGATAGGGGTGTGGGGGTAGGGTTTCCCGGGGGGTAGGGTTGGGAAACTCCTGGAGATCTGATGATGGAGCCTGAGGAAAGCAGGAACCTCAGTGGGGCACAATGCCACAGAGTCCACCCTCCAAAGCATCCATTTTCTCCAGGGGAACTGATCTCTGTCATCTGGAGATGAGCTGTTATGGGGGGGGGGGGATCCGCAGTTCCTACCTGGAGGCTGGCATTCCTATGAAAATCATACTTCAGTTTAGAAGTTTGAGAACCACTACTTTAACAAGGCCACGTTAATTTTCTCACAGCTACCAAAAAGTTTTGTAGAATCAAATATCAGCCATAAGGGAATGTGTATACTCTTCGTCTTCGAAGCGAAGCAAGGGGGGAAACCACAATAAAACCACTTTCAGAAAAGCTCGAGAAACAGCGAATGGAAAGTGAATTGAGAGCTGAAGGGACAAAGATCAGTGCAAAACTTATAAAAACCCCAACAGACATGCAAGGTGAAAGTAAAGGGAAATGCAGGATGAAAAAGATACCACGACAGAGAGGCGCTGTGAACGTGAGGGAAACCACCGGTACATAAAAGGCCAGCCATAGAGCAGAGTATCCATGAAGAGGGGTTTTTATTTTGATCAGCTGCAGTAGCTGAGCATCCTCTAATGGCCTGCCTGAGGAACTGCAGAATTCCTGGCAAAACCAGCTGAGCACACTTGCTCTACAAGAGGCCAGCTTTGAGGAGGAAACACAGTGGCTGGCATAGGCTCCTCTTATCCTTTTTGCCTTCGTGTATACAGGGCCGGCCCCAGATTTTTTTGCACACTAGGCGAGGATACCTTCTGGCACACACACACCCCCCACACCCGGCGCCCACCAATTTTCAAACAGGGTGTCTGTTGCGGGGAGACGAAGGGAAGGGGATTGTAAGCTGCTCTGAGACTCCGAGGGAAGGGCGGGGGTATACATCCAGTCTCTTCTTCTTCTTCTTCTCCCGATGCTTTGCTAGCTTCCACCATGCAGGGAAATTTTAACACAAGGAAGGTTTCAGGTGTGCAATCCAGCGTGAGGTGATGTTTAGATTGGCAGACAGACTAGGATCTAGGAGATCCAGGTTTGAATCCTTCCTCGGCCATGGAAGATTGCTGGGTGACATTGAGCCAGTCACCCCCTTTCAGGCTAATCTGCCACACAGGGTTATTGTTACTTGGTAGTCAGAAGGTCTTTGGAGAGGGATGCGAAGTGACAGGACGGTGGGCGTGGGGGGGAGAGGTGGGTTGTTGTACCCCTCCCACTCCCTTCAGCTCTGCGCACCCCCCACTGAGGCAGGGGAGGGAGGGGGGTGAGTTGTCGGCTCGGATCACTTGTCCATGGTGCAGGTGGACCTGATGTCTCCCTCCCTCCCCCTCCTGCTCGCAAAGTGAGAGCGTATCTAAAGGACCTGGCTGGGACAGGGACGAATGGCGGGTGGAAGAGATGTAGGGTGCCGGGATGCCAGAAAAACAGATCCTCCAGCAGCCACCAAAACAGCTTCTCTCCCCCCCCCCCCTTTTCCCACCTGTGTTTCGCTCCCTCGGGGGACTGCCAGAGAGAGGGGGGAACAAAATGCATCTGGGGGGAGACCCTGAAGCGAGCCAGAGGGGGACACACACACCCCAGTGATGACAGGGTCTGCACAGAAGTGGTCCCAGGTTTGTGGTTGGCTGGGGAGGGGCGAGTCGCCAGTGTGCCTCTGGGACGTTGGCTTGCCTCTGCCACTACAGACAGGCTCAGAGGGTGAAGCACTATAAACCAAGAATAGAGATTTCCCAATGATCCTAAGGTCCGAACATCAGGTAGAGAAGAAAGCCTTTATTCTTATGACGTCAGTCTCGGCAATGGTAATCCATTAAAGCTACCGAGCCCAGATTTTACTGAGGCTTGGTGTTTTATACCAGGGGGTGGGGACGCACAGAAAGGAAGGGGACAGTGTCATACAGCATCATATTTGTTAACAAATCATATGATATAACTCCGCCTAACTAGCTGCTCAAGTGTTAGGAATGTTTCGATCTAAATGTTGCTAATTGCTTGCCGTTCCCATGGTTCTTGAGCCCAGCCTAAGAGCAATAATGTTGCACACTAAACAATGTAAGACTGTTAGCTAGGTGTTGTTAGTGTTCCATGTAACAGCAAAGAATCCTGTTTCATTGACCTTGCATTTCAAAGCTTCTAACTTACTAAGCAATATGCAGAGTTCTATTCAGCATAATTATTGATTAATTTTTCTTATTGCTTCAAGGGCCTGACAACCTGTCTGGATCTGAGACCCCCCCCCATTCTCCCCCAGGCTCCCTGCAGAAGGGCAGCAACTCCCAGCGCCCTCTCCCCTCCCCACCCCTCGCTGTCCCTCGAATACCGGCACTCATCCTCCCCCCCCAGTAGAAATGACGCTGTCTCCCCTGCCCCTCTAATTTTGGATTCGTGTCCCTTGGGGGGCGAGGCAGGGGGTTCGCTCCCTTGTCCACTGGGGTTCTGGCTGGGGCAGCGGGGCATCCATGGCGGGAATCGAGGGCAGGCAGGTGGCAAGGGCTGCTAGATCTGGCTGGCGGGCAGCCATTTTGGTGCTCACCACCAGGGGATGCCCTAGGCAGAAGTCTAATCTGCCTAGTGGGCGGGCCAGCCCTGCATGTATAATTGGGCAGACAGCTATTGCTCCTTGGGATGACAAATTTGGGCTGACTTCCGGTTTTCAGTGTCTTGATGGTGGGCGCACTCCATCGGAGCTCTGATAAGGGCGGCCCATAAATGCGGCGGATGGGAGGGGTACCGGACAATTCCGGACACCCCCCCCCCCCGAGCCCTTGGAGCCTGAGGCATGAGAGGTGCCTCTCCCGAGGCTGAGGCTAAGAGATCCTCTTTGCCCCGATAGGTCCTGCTGCTACGGCCTCAATCATGGTGCTAGAGGCGCATACTGGGATGGGTGAACAAGTGATCCAGCTTTCCTTATCTTTGAACTCAGCATGGAATGAACCGTGAGTGAAAATCCTTCCAAACTGGTTTGGTTAAGCGGCTGTCCGAAGCCCCGACTTGGAGCGATGGAGGGGGTGGGAGTGCACTCATCGCTCCCCCCCCGGAATTGTAAATGAACTGATTAAGCAATTTAAGGGGCTAGGAATATTGGCTTTACTCGAAGACTGGTGATTTAGCCAAGTAAAATACAGAATTACTAAAAGTGATTGGCTGAATTAACTTTCTGAGAGTTAAGAGAACTTTTCCTGAACTATAAACAATGACTCATCGGGCAGAAAAGATGGCGACGAGATTGAAGTACTCTCCAGGCTCTACCAGACCAGTACTTACGGATTCTAAACCAGAAGTAAACACTGACTTCCCTAATATGTTGGCCACAGCACTGCGCCCTCTGCTGGACCAGATGACTAATCTCAACAATAACTTTGAAGCACTGCAAAAACAACTGAAGGAGACTAATGCAAAGACAGAGGAGACAGCAAAATCAGTGCAAAAAGTTGAAGTCAAGACAAAAGCAATAAACCAAAGACTGGAGGGGGTGGAAAAAGAGAGGACCTCTGATAAGGATCAGCTTTTACAACTTCAAATGGAGTAGTACCCCAGAAGAGGACTCTGAATCAGAAAAAGGGGCAGTAGCCCCTAAACTCTTGGAAGTCAGATGGACCTTTGATAAAGAGAAGCATAGAGAGAAAAAGAAGAAATAATTTAATATGATAGTATAGAAAGTTTGAGCTATGTTAAGTGCTATTTTCTCGATCTAAATATCTATATACCAGTTTGTTATCGTAACATTAAGAAATAAGTTCTATCCCAGTAAGCTTAGAATAAAGACAACTTCTGATTAAGCTAATTACCAAATATAACATATGATCCTTGTTTAGCTTATGTTTTAGTTTAGTGTTTTAGTTAATGGTTTAGGGTTAGTGTCTGTAGTTTGTAGCTGTAAAAACAATTAATTTTTTTTAAAAAAATGACAAATTTGGCACTTTTTCAGAGCAATCCTAAACAGGGTGACAACACCCTCCTAAATCTGTTGACTTCAGTGGGCATAGATGGGTGTAACTGTGTTAGGGACAGCACTTAGTTGCTGATGCCAAAAGTCCAGGATTCCACTCAGGTTCAACAGATGTCACCAAGAGCTTCCCAGCTTTATCCAGACACATGTAACCATTAAGCAGTTTTTACTTTTATCACTTTCTGCTGAAGACTACAATCTTCTGCATGCTTACTTGGAAGTATCCTCCATCAAAGTCAGCAGGACACGTTTCCAAGTAAACACATGTAAGATCAAGCTACGCTCCTATGCATCTTTGCTTCAGAGCAGTTCCCATTGGAGCTAAAGATCTTGGACCAAATCCAGTCACAGAACACTGAAAAGATCCCACAAAATGTTTCGGGGTTCCAAGCCAAGTGTTCTCCTATGATAGAAACATTTCTTTCTCACCAGGTATTCCCTGCAGACACAAGGAGATGCTCCTGGGCTTTTGATATGGTGAAGGAATGCCAGACAGGCATTGAAAGAAGAAGCAAGTGGGTGGTATGTTGGGGATCATGACCCAGCCTATCTCACAGGATTGTTGTGGGACAGAGGGATGATAACCCATGTGTATCTCCTGAGTTCCTTGGAGCAGCAGTGTTGTGGATTTATCTTTTAAAATTATGAATGACTAGGAATAAGGCCCATAGTGGAAATAAATACAACAGGCTCTAGAAAGATGTGATGTGTAATGAATGCATAGGCTGGAATCAGGTTAAGTACATATTAGCACAATGTAATAGAAAGGCACAAATGTGGAAGTAAAGTCTCACGTACCTTATGTTGCACAATAACTGGTGTCCAAGGTCACACAGTGTGAGCCAGAAAATGCAGCACACAGGGCTCTGTGGAGTAATTTCTACAATTGGGCAGTCTGCAAACTCATTTTATGTTGGACGACCCTGTCATTCAATGTGGTCATGGTCGCAGTGTCCACCCTGTTATAGAACAGGTCTCAAGGGAAGTTGGGTTGAAAGTGAGTGGTTGTGACAAAAGTCTCAGTAGGTTATGTTGGAATGATGAAGAGGAGTATGGGCATATGAGTTCCATGAGTGGCACCTCTTTTATACAGTACAGCTTTACTCAAAACAGCAAGTGTCTTTTTCATGGCTTTTGGCAAACAGCCAAGTTGTGACCTGGATTCCTGGTTTTTTCTTTCCTTTTTTTTGCTTTAAATATGTATCTGGATGTCTGTCTCTGTCAGTTTGCCTCTCCCTTTGTAATTGGTTTTCACACTCTGGGTGTAGTTAAAGGTCCCCCCCACTCGCAAGTTTTATCCCAGTGTTGCACATTCTCTGCATTTTTTTAAATGTATATGTCATTCTCCACTTCAGCCAGTTGTTCCTGCACTCCTCTTGTTTGTGCGTGCCAACATAGATCTGTCGGTGACGGTGTCTGTATTTGTGTTTTGCAGCATGCCTCGGGTTTTTGGATTCCTGTTTTCTGTGTGTCTGGCCCCATCCTCTACCTCTGCTTGTGTGTGTATCCACTGGCTATTTTTTATACAACTTGGGCTGGTTTCCCCCCCCTCCACTGACAGCGGTTTTTTCCCATTCTGGAAAGTGTTGCCTCAGCAAATTTGGCTTGGAGGCTAAAGACGGTGGTTTTGTCCCGAGGGAATCAATTGTCATCTGGTGAGGAGAGCGAAGAAAGTAGCTGTGTGCACTGGAGCGAAGCAACTGTCTTCTGAGGAAAGTTTTGGCAGGTGCCGCTTCCGTGGGCGGGACTCAGGCAATGCAGCCAGTGGATAGGGACAGCTTCTGACTGACACATCATGGAGCCAACTGATTTAGGAGTATGTGGAATGTTCAGAAAGTGCCACCTCACTACTCAATTATATATAAGGAGAGATTTCCCCAAAGTTACCCATACTGAATTTCACTGGTTTATGGATCAGGGCTGCTACTTGCCCACAGAGGGAGGGGGATCCTCCATTCCTGGCTCCTGTTTCTCACCATTGCTCCTGCTGCTGGCAGGACAGAAACAGTGTAAACCCCCCCACACACACATACACCATTAGCAATGTCATGACATCACTTCTGGGGGGAAACTGGAGGTGACATAAGACATAATTTAACTCTACTAGGAATCACTGGAAACTCTGGGGTTTTACCAAAGAGTTTCTCTTGCTTCCTAGAGATGTCTGACATCAGTTCTGGGGTTCTCCTGAAAATGACACCACACCACTGCCAACAGTACCCCATGCCCACCAAAACTTCTGCTGGTTGCCTGGCAATCCTGGAACAGATGTTTAAATCTAGGCATCTTGTATCCAATTAGATTGCTTTAAAATTAATTTTAATATCATTTTCTTCAACTGTTAGCAGCATTCTATAACAATAACTTGGAGTAACCACAGCAACAGTTTGCTCCTAGGGTTGCTAGGTCCCATCCACCCCCCAGTCACCAGAAGAAGATGGGAGGGAGGGAGGGTTGCCAGATCCAGTTTGGAAATTTGGAAATTTGGAGATGGAGCCTGGGGAGGGTGGGGACCTCAGTGGGGTACGATGCCACAGAGTCCACCCTCCAAAGCGGCCATTTCTCCAGGGGAACAGATCTCTGCAGTCTGGAGATGAGCTTTATTTCCAGGCAATCCCTAGGTCCCATCTGGAGGCTGGCATCCCTATAAAGCCCAAACCATTTCCTTGGAAATCAATTGCACTTATTTAAATAAGACTTATTTCCAAGGGAGCACAGGCAGGACTGTAGCCTCAGCCATTCTTTTCCCTGCGTTGCTTCGGCTGAGATCCAGATGGGATCTTGACTTCAAGCCAAACTCCTCACGGAATGGCTCTGAGTTTCACTTTCATTTCAAGAGGAATTCAGTTGGTAAGTTTCATTTCTCTATCTCCACAGGGTTCTCCCCCTGTCACTCCCAGTACAATTGTAAAAATGCCATCCATGTTCCTTTCCTTTAACCATTCAGTCTCCTTTTTAACTCCTCATGTTTGCTGGTTACGATAATTAAGGTTGTTAATATTATTATATTAGCATAAGGGGGGATATCTCATTCTCCCCTCTCCTGCTATTTCCTTTTTCCCTTCCCTGAAAGCCCCCATGCCTTCCCCCCTTTTCCTGCCTCCTTCTCTTCTCCTCCCCCCACCAGCCAGCCTACATTTATCAGCCCCCCCCTTCAGGTCCCCCTCCTTTCCTACCACTAGCAGCCTTGACCCAGGAAAACTATGGCCCGGTTGTGCCGTGCCAGTTGCCAACCAAGCCCAGTTAAACTGTGGGCAACCTGCAAAGACTAGTGTGTGTGTGTGTGTGTGTGTGGAGGGGGGGTCATTTGTCCTTGTGTCACCTTCCCCAAACGATTTCCTCTTTCCTTCCTCCTGGCTCTGCCCCCTTAATTAAAAGCCCTGCCCCACGAATAGCCATGCCAGAAACCTTTTGTATTTTTTAATGTGTGTAGAAACCTTATTTTTCAGGAGCGGCACCGCCCCCACCCCAGAGGCAGCAACCCTCTCTCTCCCACTGTGGAATTTGGGGGGGGGGGGCGCATCATGGGACCTGGGAAAAGATAGCTCAGAAGGCATTTAAATGCCTTTTTATGTTCCCTTCCACAGGGCAAGAAAGCTTAGAGGGGCACTCAAGAGTGGCACCTTCGAAACATCTCCAACAATCCCCCCTTTCTGCAAATTAATTTGCATGTTTCCCAAAGGCTCATGGGAATGCTTCTGAAAGATTCACCATGACTTAGGTGGTATATACAGCAGGACTGGGCTAGCAGAATTAACTTAATTTAACTGCCCCTTTAAAAATTTAAATCCCGCCCTGAACAAAAAAATCCTGGCTATGGGCCTGAACCCCCATATCCTCAGCTATGCCCCTTCCTCCACTGGGGAGCCAAGGCAGCTTACATCATTATCCTCTCTTTCATTTTATCCTCAGAAAGAAACCTATGAGCAGTGATGGCTTAGGAACGAAAAACATGTGAATAGGGACTCCTCCCCCAGCCCGTCATGGCCCCCCCACCCCCAAAGGAAGGAGGACGCAAGAGGCAGAAGGTGATTTTACCCCCTTCCTTCTCCCCACTGTCGCCTCCTAGCCCATGTGGCCATTACTCTGTGTGGTTATGCAACGCCAGGAATAAACGGGACCCTAGGTCAGTGCCAGAGCATGTGCTTAGGATGCAGAAGGTCCCAGGTTCAATCCCTGACACCCCCAGTTAGAAGGATCAGGAAGGTGATCTGAAGGAATTCTGCCTGAGACCCTGAAGAGCGGCTGCCAGTCACTGAGGACAATACTTACCATGATAGACCAAGTTCTGATTCTGTGTACAGCTAAGTGGGACCTGGAGTTCTCCCAGACATGTTTTATACTGTTCTGGCACTGTGTGCCATATTGTAAGCCGCCCTGAGCCCACTGGCAGGGAGGGCGGGGTAGAAGTGTAAAAAATAATAAATAAATAAATAAACTAAGCTGCTATCGTCCTGCTCGTCCATGCGCTGAACCCAGTACGCAACATCACTGAAGCTTTACTTGTATACCAGATTGTGAGTTATTTACTGTAGGAGATAACAGTTTCTTCGGAAAATGCAAGTCACAGACAGAGAACAGGCTTCGCACGGATTCTGGCAGCAGCAAGTGGTGCTGAAGAAAGCAGGACTGGCATCCAATGCTCCCTCTAAGCTGTGTAGTCTTCTTGTGTGCAAAAATTCTACTTTGTGAGCTAATGGCATTGAAGTTGTGAGCGAGCGAGTTGGCTGCTGCGTAGATTAGTTTGCTCTGGAGCCATCCTTCCTGAGCGAAGGCAAAAATGTGTGAGCCGGAGGCTAATATACTGTGAGCCAGCTCACACTAACTCAGCTTAGAGGGAACGCTGCTGGCATCTGTGTACCCCATCCTATGTCCCCCATTGGTGTTGCTCCCCTCACCCCTGTGCCTCTGGCACATTGGGACAGAAGCACTAATAATTGCCCATGGCTCCTCTGTGAAGGCCAGAACGTCCCTTCCCCCTCCCTTCCATTTTCTCAGCCAAATCACCCTGCAGCTATAACCTGTGTCAGCTGGGGAGGAGGAAGAGGAAGAAGAGGAGGAGATTGGATTTATACCCTGCTCCTCACTCAGAGTGGCTTACAATCTCCTTCCCTTCCTCTCCCCACAATGGACACCCTGTGAGGTAGGCGGGGCTGAGAGAGCTCTGAGAGAACCGCTCCTGAGAGAACAGCTCTGAGAGAACTGTGACTGACCCAAGATCACCCAACCGCTGCATGGGGAGGACTGGGGAATCAAACCCTATTCTCCAGAACTGTGTCTGCCACTCTTAACCACTACACCAAACTGGAAACAGCCCTTTCAAGGACTAAGTGAGAAGGGCGTGGAGCGCCAACCCCTCCTCATCTTTGCTGTGGTCATCCATTCTGTTTCCCCTTTAAAGGGGGAGGCCCCAGAAGCTGTGCTCAGAATGAGTGCATTGTTGCATGGACTTTCCCTTGAAATACAGGGCATAGAAGGCACCCCGTGGAAGTAGCCTAGGCATGAAATGAACTTTACAAGTAGACGAAAACTATGTTACTGCCTATCACTGTTCTGTTCGTTTTGGATACACAACTTAACATGGTTCTAGATCAAACCAAGCCCTAGAAGCTAAAATGACTGAATGAAAGCTATCCTACTTTGGTCACATTATGAGAAGACTCACCAGAAAAGATAATTATGCTAGGAAAATAGATTCAGGTGGGTGAGTGTGTTGGTCTGAATTTAATTCTGGCTACAAGCTTTCATGTGCGTGTGCACACTTCTTCAGATACATGCATGCACACGAAAGCTTATACCCAGAATTAAAGTTGGTTGGTCTTAAAGGTGCCCCTGGACTGAAACTTTATTTTATTGCATTAAACCAACACGGCCACCGACCAGAATCTGTTAAGGACCGTGGTCTACTACTGCTGCGTAGCTTGTTGAAACTAGGATCCGCCCTACTATGGCCCTTTGCATCATTGAACGTGTTGTGTTAACGCTCACATTTTGTTTCAGCTGTGTTTCTACTGGTCGGTTCTACCCCACCCCATCATCCTATTTCATGATTTAAGGCATGCCTCCTCCGCGTCCATTGTAGCCACTTACTGTGGTCACACACCCTAAATAATCCACCTTCAGTGCACTTTCCAACTGGATTTTTACTGTGTTAATCCGCTTTAAATCCAAGAGGGAAAGGCAGATTACAAATAACGTGAATAATTTTTTTTAAAAAAAACCCCACAACGAATGGGTGGGCAATTTATTTAAGGCGTTTTAACCGTTTCCCCCTCCTTTCCAGTTTAATTGCCTGACAATTGCGGCGGAGAATGCTTTAGGACCCAGCGAGAGACTTCCCGCCTCCCTGAAGGGGGAGGCAACGCTAAGCCATCAGAACGTTGACGCTCACCACGGACCCGCCGTCTCATTGGCTACTTCGGAGGGATGTGCCATTTTTCTCCCTCCCTGTTCACGCTTTTTAAACCCCCCCCCCTCTTTCTTCCCTCGGTTAGCTCTTTCCACGCGGGGGGGGGGAACGTGCGCGCGCACGCCTCCCGTTTTCCCGCTTCGGGCCCTCCTCGGGCGTTTCCTCAGTGGCCGCGCTGAGGCGGAGCGGCGGCGGCGGTGGTAGCGGCCGCCATTTTCCTCGCCGTCCCCTGAGGCGTCTCCTCCTCCTCCCCCCGCCCCTCGAGTGCCTTTCCCCTGAAGCAGGGCGGAGGAGGGGGCGGAGATGAACGGCGGCGGCGGCTCCTGACGCTCGGTCGGCGGCGCCCATCCCGCCCATTGGCGCGCTCCCCCCCCCTTCATCCTGAGGAGGAGGAGGATGCTGAAGATGAAGCTGCCGGCCAAGCAGCCCCAGCCACCCCCGCGGCAGGCGGCGAGCCCGAGGGAGACGGAGGGGGCCGGCGAGGAGGCGAACCGCAGCCACGCGGAGGGGGCCCTGGCGGCGGCGGCAGGGCGGCGGGAGCGCGGCGGCGGCGGCGGCCTGTGGTGCCCGGCGAGGCGGCGTCGCGGGGCCAGCGCGGGGCCTCCTCCTCCTCCTCCTCGTGCCCCTCGGGCGGGCTGCCTGTGCGGCGCGGGCGGGGGCTGCCGGGGCGGGGGGGGCGGCGGCGGGGGGGCCCGCGAGGCGGTGTACGAGTGGTTCGGGCTGGCGCTGGGCTCGGCGGAGCGGCTGGAGTTCGCCGTGGGGCTGCTGGACCTCCTCAACCCGCTGGAGCTGCGCTTCCTGGGCTCGTGCCTCGAGGAGCTGGCCCGCAAGGACTACCACTGCCTCCGCGACTCCGAGGCCAAGGCCAACGGGCACGCCGCCCCCGGCAACCCCGCCAACAACGCCGCCGCCAACACCGGCAGCAGCAGCAACGCCAACGCCGGGCCGCAACAGCCGCCGCCGCCGCCTCCCGCTTCTCCGGCCGCGGCGGCCGGCTCTCCCCCGCCTCCCTCTCCCCGGCCCTCGGGCGGCGGCGGCGGCAGCGGCAGCGACTTCCGCGACCCGGCCGTCCGCTCCAAGCTCATCGTCTACTTGGCGCTGCTGGGCTCCGAGAACCGCGAGGCCGCCGGCCGCCTCCACCGCCTCCTGCCCCGCGTGGACTCGGTCTTGCAAAGCTGCCGGCCCCACGGGCCCCCCCTGCGCGGCGGCGGCGGCGGAGCAGGAGGCCAGGCTGCCCCGGACGGGCCCTGCGGGGAGGAGGAGGAGGAGGAGGGCGCCGGCTTGGGCTTGGGCTTGGTGGCCCGGGAGGAGCTGCTGCTGCTCTTCACCATGGCCTCCCTGCACCCGGCCTTCCCCTTCCACCAGAGGGTCACCCTCCGCGAGCACCTGGAGCGGCTGCGCGGGGCGCTCTGCCGGGACGCCGAGGAGGGGGACGGGCTCCCCTGCCACGGGGGACGGGTAAGCCTGCCACGCCTGCCTGCCTGCCTCCAGGCTTCCCGCCCACCGCCCACTCATTCATGGCCCGGCTCTCCCTGGAGAGCGGGACGGCCAAACCGGCCTAACGCTGCGCGTCATGGAGGGCTTTCTGCATCCCCAAGCGAGCCTCCCCTAGCGGGAGGGAAATCAAGATGGGTCGCTGCCAGTGTTCCCTCTAAGCTGAGTTAGTGTGAGCTAGCTCACAGTTCTTTAGCCTCTGGCTCACACATTTTTGTCTCAGCTCAGGAAGGAGGGCTCCAGAGTAAACTGATTTATGCAGTGGCCAAATCGCTCGCTCACAACTTTAATGCCAGTAGCTCACAAAGTAGAATTTTTGCTCACAAGACTCCACAGCTTAGAGGGAACATTGGTCACTGCTGTGTTTGTAGCCCTCGGAGGGAGCTAAGGGTCCAGGATCGCCTTGAAAGACTGGCAGGGCATGAGCTTTCCTGAGTCGCACTGCTCACTGAAAAGAGCAAGGCTCCAGGAGCACCTTAAAGGCCGAAGAAATTTGTGGCAGAGCATGAGCCTCAGTGAGTCACTGGTCAGCCTGCCACAGGTTTTGTTAAGTCTTTTAAGGTGCGCCTAGACTCTTGCTCGTAGGGGGAAAAAAACCTTTCCTTTTAAGACATAGTAGTTGGGGGGGGGGGGGGTTTGATTATGGGTAGACCACAGGAGGTTTTTCCCCCATATTTCCTTAAAATGGCCCTCCCATTACATTCACTGGTGGGGAGGGGAAGCCAGACTCTTATTTTACATTAGTTATAGAAAAGCCAAAGAGTCCAGTAGCTCCTTAAAGACAGACAATGTTTATGGTAAGGTATGAGCTTTAGCAGTGATTGTCAAAAGCGCACACCCTGCCACAGATATTAGTCTTTACAATGCTACTGGACTCCTGCTCTTTTCTGCTGCTAGAGACAGTGACCTGTCTTCATCTTTACATTAGTTATAGTCTTGTCTTGCTTGCGGAGACTCAAGGGAGATTGCATAGTGTAAGTAAATGCAGTCAATAGGATAAGGCATTTAATAAGCAATGTGAAAGGCCTCGGATTGCAGAAATCTGGCCAAAGCATAAGTATCAAGCATGACATTTAAAGAGCCAGTTTAGTATAGTGGTTAAGTGCACGGACTCTAATCTGGGAGAACCGGGTTTGATTCCCCACTCCTCCACTTGTACCTGCTGGATAACCTTGGGCAAGCCATAGCTCTGTACCAGCTGTTCTCCCAAGGACAGTTGTCTCAGAGCTCTCTCAGCCCCGCCTACCTCACAGGGTGTCTGTTGTGGGGAGGGGAAGGGAAAAGAGTTTGTAAGGTGCTCTGAGACTCCAAGTGAGTGAAGGGCGGGATATAAATCCAATCTCCTCTTCTTCTAAATGAGCAGTAAAGTAAAAGTTCAGTGCTCTAATGGTAAGACATACGGCTGCAAACAAAACAGATACAAGGGTCCAAGGCTTTACATGTGATGGCGAGTACCTGGAACTGTTGGGCGGCCAGTGGAGTGACTGCAGAATGGGTGTAATATGCATGCTCCACCTAGCTCCTGATGTTAACTGAGCCATGGCATTCAGTCCACACTGGAGTCTGCAGTGTAGAGCCAGTTCGGTGTAGTGGTTCAGAGCAGTGGATTCTAATCTGGAGAGCTGGGTTTGATTCCCCACTCCTCCACGTGTAGTCAGCTAGGTGACCTTTGGGTCAACCACAGTTGTCTCAGAGCAGTTCTCTCAGAGCTCTCTCAGCCCCTCTTACTTCACAGGGTGTCTGTTGTGGGGAGAGGAAGGGAAAGCGATTGGAAGCCACTCTGATAACTCCCAAGTGAAGGGTGTGGTATAAATCCAGCTCTTCTTTGAGGGGAGATTTAAGCAGAGTGTGCTACAGTGGTCTAGTGATGTGACTGTAGCATGAGTCCCGGTGGCCAGTTGGCCAAGTGAAGGGCATTTTCTCGGCTAAATTAAGTTGAAAGAAAGCTTTTTTTTTTTTTTGCAGCTGCATTAACTTGTTTCTCTAGCAGTAATGCTGGGTCTGGTATAACACCTCGGTTTTTAACTGAGTCATGTGCTGTTGCTGACCATTCCTATATACTGGGGAACTTAGAAGGCTCTAAGAGAATACATCCAACTTGCGGATGTCTGTCTAAGATGGATGGATGGAGCTATCAAATCTGGTAACAGTATTTAAAAGGTGGCGAAAGATGGGCTTGATGATAATCCTATACCAGTGGTATTCACCCTACAGCTTGCAGAAAGCCACATTCACAATTTCCATCAACCAAAAGAGCCGCACTTCCATCCCCAGCCTGAGGCTCTCAGGTTACCTGTTCCCATAGCTGCAGTTGTTTCAAGGTGGAAACCACCTGTAAGCTGTAGGCCTTTTCCACTTTTCTGAAATATGGGGCAGGTGTCACTTTGGGTTCAGTGCTCAGAAGATCCACAAGTACCATGTCAGGACTACATGTTGCCCACACTACAGTGATGTACCATCACACATCCAATTCTAAATCTAGACCTTAGTGTGTGAATTTTTAAAAAAATCAGCTAAGGGTTTTTTTCCTACCCCCTAAAAAACTCACCTGAAAAGCCCTGCAAGTACTCTACAAGTCCTTACAGGTTCCCTACTTCTTTCAACAGTTTCCTGTACTTTCTGAGGCAACCTGCATTGCTGTAGGCACACAAGTGTTCATAACTTTAGGCGCCATTTTCAGTTTGTTTTTACGTGTAGGTGTAAACTAAAATTACAGCAGTAACTTCAAAACTCTAATTAACTTGAAGCTTGAACTGAAACCGCAATTGCACATCTGACTGGTCATAAAAAGACCTGGTCAAATATTGGTCAAGAATGTCTTCAGCATTTAAGGTAGATTTTGTTATAATAATCCAAGTGCTTACGCTGATTACAAAACAAATTACCTTTTATGAAAGTTAACTTCTTAAAAAACATAAATTGCCCTAAGTTAACAAAAGTAATGTGAAATAAATGTAAACAGTTCAATACACACTTTCTTTGCCTTTATCGTGGAACAATAACCAGCCTATGGTAACAAAATTTTAATCTTCTTTTAAAAAGGAAATACAATAGTAACAACTCTTGAAAAACAGGCCTTGTTTTTTTAAGGGAGTTATTTTTAATGCCACTATAATAAAAAAATTTAAATGCAAACTGTTGCTATGTAGTGGCTTACACATTCTTGGTTTCATGGAATATTTAATTGCTCAGTTAATGGGTATATTGTCTGCTCTAGTTGAAACGGTTAAAAACATAAGCACCCTACCGGATCATGCTGAGGGTTCGTCTGCTCCAGCATCCTGTTTCCAGCAGTGGCTAAACAGAAACTTTTGGATATCTTCAGTGTAGGGCATGAAGAAAATTGCCACCTCTTTGTGTTTTGTTCTCAGCAAATGGTGTTCAGGTGGCAACTCTGAATTCCAGCATTATGAGAAAGTGTTTTTTAAAAACTCTGCCCTCTACACAGTTAGCAGTCTCGTTATTCTTTATCATATCCCTCCTTTGTTGAAGTGCTTCCTCTCTAAAGTGGCCAGCTTCTGAGACCTATTTTATACTAGTAGCCTCTTCCTGTCATGTACAAATATAAACTTTGTAGGAGTCTTTGACAACTTTGAAAACTGTTTTGAATTGGAGATTTGCTACTCACGTTTACTGATTTTATGTTTGAGAGCAAAGCATGTGACCCATGGCTGCCTGTTGGTATACTGAGACCTTCTTCCTAGAGGACAAAATGAGCCGTGTGCTCCTAGCAAATCTTGCAGGTGGCTTTGAGAGACTGCCTTAACTGTAATACCCCTGCTTCATCTCAGGACAAGCAGCATATTAATTGGAGGCTTTTCAGTAGAGAGGTTGCAGGGATCTATTCAGGATATACTGGCTTAAGATACAATTGCACAGTGGGATCTAATGTCTAAGAGTTTGCATCTCCTGTATTTTGAAAGTGAATAATAAAAAATATCCATAAAAGCAAATGCCAGAATATTTCTACGACAGAAACAGCAGGCCTTCTAGCACCTTAAAGACTATATCACAGCATACCTCTCAAGTAGATTACACAGTATGTCTAGTTCCCCCCCCCCCCCCAATTTGGGGGAGGGGTTAACACTGCAGGGTTTTTAATGCAAAGATGATCATGACTGTATCATGCACTGAAGTGTTGGGCCTGGATAGCCTGATCTCTTCAGATTGCAAAAGCCAGGCAGGGTCAGCCCTAGTCAGTATTTGGATGGGCGACATCAAGAAGTACCAGGATCATGGGGTGGAGTCAGGCAGTGAAGAACCACCTCTGAACGTCTCTTGACCTAAAAACCTCACAGGGTCACCATAAATCAGCTGTAACTTGATGGCAAAAAAAATCCCCCCAATGTAAGCACATTATTTTACATTAAGACTTCTTCATATCAGTGCATGAGCAATTTCTATCCCAAATAATTTAGATGTAGAAGGGGATTAGACAGATTCATGGAACATAGATCCATCAGTGGCTAGCAGCCTTGGTGACTAAAGGCAAACCTCTACCTGCAAAGCATTGAATAACAACATCAGGGCCTCCCTGCCGGGTTCTTGGCCCTCCAGGGCAACTGGTTGGCCACAGTGTGAAACAGGTTGCTGGACTGGATAGACCACTGGGCTCTTATATTAAATCACTGTCTCCTTTCCTAGCTGTATAATTCCAGCAGTTTTCTATATTCCTGCTGACTCTTCTTAGGCTCATGCCCACCATGGGGAATTTCTAAGGGTTGGCTTGATGTTCAGAGCCTTCCTTTTAGCAAGGGGAACTGAGAATGTGTTGGAGGCACATAGTGGACAAACATTCTCATCTGAATACATGAAATTGCCTTATGTTGAATCAGACCCTTGGTCCATCAAGGTCAGTATTGTCTACTCATACTGGCAGGGGCTCTCCAGAGTCTCGGGTTGAGGGTTTTTACATCACTTCCTACCTGGTTCTTTTAAC
Organism: Lepidodactylus listeri; assembly: GCA_029233225.1. Lineage (NCBI taxonomy): Eukaryota > Metazoa > Chordata > Lepidosauria > Squamata > Gekkonidae > Lepidodactylus > Lepidodactylus listeri. The sequence goes on along the minus strand of JARCFY010000006.1, from coordinate 107,720,722 downwards.
TGGGGATGTTAGGGATTGAACCTGGGACCTGTGTTCCAGGCAAATTCCTCCCTGTGGCCTTCTTCAGGTCCTATGCATGTTGAGGAAAGTGAGCGTGGTGAAAAGCACCTGCCCTAAGGCTGCCTGCCTAGATACAGTTAATCGTCCCCCACAGGTAAATCAAGGCTGAAGGCATAAGATTGTTTCTAAGGTTTAGAAACGTCGTGCATGAAGAATTACAGGTACAGGCCATTCTAGATGTTTGATGTACATTAAATTGACAATATTTTGTGCAGTTAATACATTTGTTCTTCAGGGTGTGGCAAGACAGTTCTTAACCACTGGATTACTGGTCCTATTTAAAACTTGAACATATTTTTGGTAGCCCTGTAGAGATCCAGCTGCATTCTGAAAACTGAAGTGTTCTAAATTGTATTCAGATAGTTTTGTGGTGCTTGCCTTCTCATATGCACATTATTTAGAGTCTTTCCATTATCAGGTTTTGACGTTTCTAAATAAATTTATGCTTCTTGAATTTTCTTTCTTTGCTTTAGAACTTTTCCCATAACTGCCTGCCAAGCAGTGAGAACAGTTTGTATGAACAAACAGCAGTGCTTCATGATAAACTTATGGCCTCCCACAGACCACAGCAAGAAGGTACGTTGACAAAAAAAAACCCTCATACTTTGTATTTTGCATTCATTTACTTGTCTTGTTCTTTAGCTTCTAAGCACATCTTCTTTTGGCACTTGCAGACAAGCAGAATGACACAGGGCCAGTTGAAGCATAGCCCGGGGGGTGGGTCACAGGATTTTATGTTTTTCCCCCCTCATGCCTTTGCTTCTGGACCATGAATCCCTCTGTTATTGGCAGTTACAGCTAATCCAGGCTTCTGGTTTAACCAGGAATAAAAAGAGAGCCTGCAAGCCTGGTTTATTTTAGCATCAGTCCCAGTGTAAAGCTCAGTTGTTACCACAGCTTGGAAGCTTTGGCATTCTAGTGAAAGGAAAGATGGTGGAAAGCAAGCATGCAGACCAATGCCCCACTCTCTTGTGTCCACTGCTATGGACTGTGTGTGTATTGAGTCTCAGATTATCATAGTTCTCAATTTTTGGGAAACATCAGGGTAGTGGTCACTGTGTAGATGGTAAAAATTGATGATGCGTAACCTTAGTGCCTGTAGGACTTTGAATGTGTGAGAATCTCGTGGCAACTGTAGCAACAACCCTTCAAGATAAAACAGTATTAGCACCAAACACACATCCGTGTGGGTTAGATTGAGAGTAGTTGGGTCGCAAGTGATATGCATGAGCAACTGTCTGTAGCCTCCCCTGGCCTTCCTCCTGTTTTGCTTGCTCCCCTCATTATACATAAAGTTATTTTTTCACAGCAAATAACAAAAATCAGATACTTCTACTACATGTGTCATTAAATTTAAATATGTTGAAGGAAGTGTGACACAAATGTCATAAAATGGCCTTCTTGTTGCCATACAACCAAGCTAATTGTACTCTACAGAGTGGTGAAGAATGTAATGCTTCAGTACCATTAAATAAATTATATCAAGTAGTATAATATGATGATGATAATATTAATAGTAGTAGTAGTAGTATAATATGTGTTAGTCGCCAGGAGAGGCCACTGAATCTGGTTGGCGGGCGGGTTCCCACGTGCCTCTTTTTGCAATAGAATCTCAGCTGTTTCTGCTTCCGTGGTAACAGCCCTAAGTGTATCTCCTCATCTTATTGCTCTAATGTGATTTGCATGACATGTCCCTTTCTGGGTTTAATGATAGAAATAGATGTTCCATTTTCCTTGGAACGAGTAATTGAATGCAAAGACCATTGCATTTTGATAAAGTCAACATATCTCTGTTTAAGAAGGTACAAGAAAGTAATTCAAAACTATGCATTGTCCTTTTAATGCAAATTGTCCGAAATGCTTCAGTGTCTGGGTCCTTGACATGAAGTTTAGATTTCATTCTGGTTTGCCACTGAGCTAATTACGTGGTGTGCTTGTACAAATAATGCTGTTTAGGTTTTAAAAAAGCCACTGAAGAGCCTGGGGAGGGATGTCTGTGTTCTGCCCATGGTATTTAAACAAGCTGACTTGGAACAGGAGAATGTCTCCCAACGCATAATGGTGTTGATTCCGTGTTAGGAGGGTACAGCTCCACAGGGCTGGTAATATCCAGGAAATGTTGCTGAAAGCCTTAGGACCACAGTGTACAGGCAGAATTAGGGGTATTTAACAGATTATAGTTAATAATGGAAAATACTTACACGCTAAAGATGTGAAATTATTTCTTTCAGCTGTGCATATTGAGAAGATAATGCTGAAAGGTGCACCAAGGAAAAGGGCTGACAAACATCTAGAATATACTTTCAAAGTGAGTGATCTGTCTGCGTTTACAAATATGTAGTGTTCAAAGTTATATGAGACATATGATAGCAGGAAAAAGCCTATGCCTCCCCCCCTTTTAGAATTTTTAAATTTTATTTTCTACACACACTACACACTAACTAAAAGCCCCTACACTACCCTAAGGTATACAGGAATCAAAATACTATGCTATACAAACTCCATAATTCAGTTACTTTAAGAAAAATAGTAAAATATCCAGGCAATCTAATCTCTATCTAATACACACTTCTTAAAAGCTTTAAAAAATACATAAATGGCTGAAGTACAAACCAAGAGACATAATAATCAGTTGTAGCTTTTAACATAACAGCGTTCATTTTTTCTTCCGTCTTCTTTTTTTCTTCTCCCAGGGATCTTGGTGCTGCTGGTCCCAAATCTGTATCAGATTCTTTGTCCGATGACTTGTAGCTTCTTGATGTATCTGAACTTTTCAGTCCATAAATGCTCTCTTGATGCTCTAATGAATCCTCTGTGGATGTTTTCTCTTTTCCCGTACAAAAGTCCAGAAATTTCTTTGCCTTGGCAACAGAGTCTATCTTTTGTTTCTTATCTTTATAGTTAAATAGCAATCCTTCAGGAGTGAGCCACCTGTACATGGTGCCTTCTATTTGCAAAAATGTGGTTAAACTCTTATTGGGTTTCCTCTTTTTCCTGATCTCAAATAGAATGTCCTTTAACACTTTAATTTCTTCTTCTTGGATCTTCAAGGTAGCCCTGTTTGTGACCTTGAGCACCACATCTCTAGTTGATTTTTTTTGGAAAATCTCACCATAATTTCTCTAGGCAGGTTTCTCTTCTTCACAAATGCATGATAGGTCCTATAGACCATGTCCATATTGCTTTTTAATGAATCCACCTGCAAACCTGTCATTGGAGCCAAAGCTTCACTCAGTATCTGTTTGAGATTTTCATCTTTTTGTTCAGGGGCCCTTGAAATCTTAAAAAAAAAAGATGATCTTTCCATTTGTAATTTCAATAAATGGTCTTTGTCCTTTCCTTCTCCATCACGTCCAGTCTTACATCAAGCTTTTCTGTTTTGATTTTAACTTCCACTAATTCTTTTGCTACTTGATCAGACCTCATGTTGGCATCAGACACTTGTTTATGGAGAGTATCCAGCTTAGAGTTAACAGTATTTAGTTGTTCCTTAGGGTTTGCAATGCCGTTGCCAGTACAGCAGTCAGGTCTGTACTTGTATCAAGCGTAGATGCCGGAAGTGATGATACAGGCTTGGGAGAAGGTTTAGGTTTCCCCGCCATCTTTTCTCCCCGTCCAGTCATTGTTTATATTTCCATCTTTCAAGAAGATAAACAAAAGTTGTAAAAGCCACTGCTTGATAGTCCCAGTTAGTTAAATAGCTCCTGTGAGAGCTTCAGCCAGTTTTAAAAAGAGCCAGATTCTTGGTTCTTACTGCCGCCGCTTCTTTAAGAGGGAGGGGGATTTAAAATTTAAATCCCCTGCTCTTCACTTTTCATGCCAAACCAGAGAATCTCCGGAAGAGTCGATCACTTACAGTTTTGCCATGCGTTCCAGGAAGGTAATTTTTCTTACAGCTGTTTTTGATCCCTGCTGCTGTCCGGTGTGTGCTTCTTTGTGCCCAAAGGCGGCGCGGCAGGAGAACCTATAGAGGTAAAGGGGAGTCTCGATCCCCTGGTCACCACCTTGGGAAAGTCATCCCCTTGCTCCTCAGGCAGGACCCCCCCTCCAAGGGGTCCCGGAGGTCCGAAAACCAGTCGGCACCCCTTCTCTCTGCCTGGCCCAGGTCGCGTCTCCCAGAGTTCCGGGAGATCGCACCCACCATGAAGCCCGCCAAAACCGGAAGTTTTGGCTGCATCTCTGGCTTCTCTCTGCCTTGCCAGTAGCTGCAGCTTAGTTCTGCCTCTTCCCTTCCTGGTAGTGGCAGCTGCTACTGTGAATTTTGATATTCTTATAGGTTTCTACAGCGATCCAAAATGCTGCCTGGAGTGGAAGGCTGGTTGCAACATCAGACTCAGCTGTTTTTTTAGAAAAAAAATCTATGTTTGCAGAACTTTAAATCATAGCTGTGGCTCACCCTATTGTGTGGATTTGTCTATCTGCACATTTACCAGCCCTTTGGTATTAGATATAGGGATGGTGGAGTAGGGTTTGGGCTAAAGATAGCCTTCAGCATACTCGGAGCTTTAATATTTATTTACTTCATTTCCAGCCCACCTTTCTCCCCAATGGGGACCCGAGATGGCTTACATAATTCTCCCATTTTATCCTCACAACAATCCTGTGAAGTAGATTAGGCTGAGAGTGTGTGGCTGGCCCAGGGTTACTCGACAAGCATCCATGGCAGAATGGGGATTCAAACCTGGGTCTCCCAGATCATAGTTCGACACTCTAGCCGCTACACCATGCTGGTAGTATGGGAGGCTGATGTGTCAAGCTGCTCCTTTGATGCATGTTGTAGGTCATGTCTGTTTTTCAGTTTTGAGACAATACCGATATTTGTCAGAAGCTGACAAAGGGGATCCGCAGATGGTGGCCAGAAATTGAATTCTGACAGCAGCTGAATTATATACACTACCACAGAGGTAACATTTTGAAGAAGCTGCAGGCAATATAAAGAGTGAGTGCCTCTCCCTAAATGGCATCGTGTTTGTTCTGTTACTATACATTTGCAGACCCTTCAGGATCCCTGGCCAAATTGGCCTGGAGGAAATTGCTTCCTGACCCCAAAGTGGCAATGAGCATTTCCCTGGGTGTCTAAGAAAGGGCCATGAAAAATAAGCACTGAGGCGACCCTTCCTACCCTCCCTCTCATGATCTGCCTAAGTTCACAGAATCATCATTGCTGTCCGATGGCCATCTATCCTCTATTTAAAAACCTCCAAAGAAGCAGAACCCACCACCTCCTGAGGAAGCGTGCTCCACTGAGGAACCACGTTAACTGTCAGGAAGTTCTTCCTAATGTTTAGCCAAAAAACTCTTTTGATTTAATTTCAACCTGTTGATTTTGGTCTGACCTTTTGGGCCAACAAAAAACAACTCCGCACTATCCTCTCTATGACAGCCCTTCAAGTAGTTGAAGATGGTGATCATATCACCTCTCAGTTGTCTCCCCTCCAGGCTAAACGTACCCAGAGCTCCTTCAACTTTTCCTCCCAGGACTTGGTCTCCAGCCCCCTCACCATCTTTGTTGCCCTCCTCTGGACACGTTCCAGCTGTCCTATATCTTTCTTAAATTGTGGTGCCCTAAACTGAACACAATACTTTAGGTGAGGTCTAACCAGAATAAAGTGATACCATCACTTCACACGATCTGGACACTGTATTTCTGTTTATACAGCCCAAAATGGCATTTGCCTTTTTTAGCTGCCGCTAAAGAATTACATGTCGACATGGAAATGGGGCACAGATTTGTGCCTTGCTGATTACAATGCTTCTGAAGGCCAAAAACTTTGTGTAAGTGACCTGCTGTTCTTGTGTCATTTTGAAGAGAGCCAGCACAGTGGTTTGGGTGTCAGTTTAAGGCTGGGTTCAGATTCTTCTCCAGCCATGGAACTCACTACACTCTTGGGCCAGCCTGTCGTACCACACCGGGTGGTTGCAAGGCAGCAGTGGTTAGTGGGGAAACACTACCCTCAGCTCCTTGGGTAAATTATTTAAAACGTTTATGCGCTACCTCTTCAGAGACCTGCTCAAGGCAGCTCAGAAAACAAAATATAAAATCATTAAAATTAACAACCATTAGATGCATAAAAGACTTGGCAGCCTAATTGATCCTCATTAGTCCTCATGCTAGAAGCAGATTGTAAAACCAGTTAGGATGATCAGCTGCCTCGTTAGAAGCCTGGGTAAAAGCAGTTGTTTTTACCGGGTGTCTAAAAGAGAGCAGGGTACAAGCCAGGCAAGCCTCAAGGGGGAAGGCTTTTAACTGGTGAGGTGCCCTGTGTCTCTTCGCCACCCTCTTCACCACTGCATGTGGAGTACGGAGGGCAGGCCTTGTAAAGACTGGGCTGGATAATAATGATGCGATAGACGCTAGTCCTACATAGGACAAGGGTTGCCTTATAACGGCTTCTGTTTTCATCAGGTAACCTGGTCCGATCATTCTATATCCTGTGTAACAAAAACGCACCAAGAGTTACAGGAATTTCTTCTAAAAGTAAGTATTTAAAGAAGATTGTTTCCTAATTGTTTCAACATTTGCAAGGGCTAGTTGCCCCCTCTTACGTCTGCTGTAGTTGCAATTGAGCAATGCGTGCCGCTTCTGTTGCCTTCCGATCTAGAGGGGTGATAGTTTATTCAGTGGCTTCTTGTGGCCTTCTATCTTCTTACTTCCGCTCCATCAACATGGCTACCCTTTTTGATCCTAGTGGGTCTGATTTTTATCTCCCCACATGTTGCTTTGTTATCAGCTTTGGCTTTTTAGCCAGTGTCTAAGGAACAGTTTGGGATACCGTATGGAGATAGTGGCACCGGGAAGAATGAAACATAGTGGTGGTGCAGGGTTGGTTGTGATGTTGGGGGGACTTCCTGTGATGAAAGGGGTCATTATCCAGTGTGAGCATATCATTACCCATTTCGTATATCTGAATTAAATTTTGGTTGGTTGTGATTTTTATTAAAGAAGTGGATGACCACTGCAAAGTTGAAAATACTGTCTTAGTCACTGCTGCAGTGGTGGCTGGTTTGTAAAAGGATAAGGCTTCCTTTTGTACTTATAGTGTATCATCTTAAAAGATCCCATCCTGTATTTGCAACTTTTCAAAGCCATCTGTTAAGATTCAAGCGTAATACAAATACTGGTATGACTGTGTCAGTATTGGTGTACACTAATATCAATTTAATCTTACCGTAGAACATGGGGAAGTGTAGTAGGAAGGATCGTGAAATAAATCAGGATGTTTATGAAAGTGGTCCTTGCATTATGGTTGAAATAGAATTTCAGACTGGGAAGGGATTTTGGCCTCAGTAACATGTAAACTTCTAAATACAAATACTGAAAATCAGTTAAATGTTCTTTTGCTTTATCCTGAATACCTGTCTTTTCCTGTGTTTTTAAGAGGTCTGTATTCATACTGACTTATATACAGGACCAGTCTGAGATTAAAAAGTGTTAGTGAAGTGGGAAATCTAGAGAGTAGTTTCAGATATGAAATCCCGCTGTTTTCCAGATGGTTTGGCAGTGGGGTTTCAGTCCTGTTGATCTGTGAAAGGTATAAACAACAAAACAGAATTGGCTACAAAATAGTAGAATTGTGATAGATTTGTCTTGCTAGAAAGGAGTTGTGTCACGAAAACTTTGCAGTTAAGCAGTGTTTACATATTAATCTAAGACTGTTTTAGCTGTGTAATCTAAGAGATTACTGGTTCTGTTGTATGGGGTAAGTTTTTTGTTTGGTTTTTACATATCATCAGTCACTCATCTGTCCCGGTAGAGATCCGGGTGGTCCTGAAATCGTTAGAATTCGAGGTTTGGAGCCTTTCCTCCTTAAGGTTTTTAAGAATAAACTACTTTTAATGTAGATTAATTTTAGTTGTCAATAATTAACATTTCCTGCCTCTTCAGCTTCCAAAGGAACTTGCTTCTGAAGCATTTGACAAGACAATTTTAGGAGCACTGAACCAGGGCTTCCAGAAACAAGAAGAAAGGCGACATCCGGATTTAGAACCTATGATAAGGTAATAAAATGGAGTGAAGGCTATAATAGTATTTACTGAAATAATCACTTTGGCTTGCTATCAGTTATGTGTTTGTATGTAGTTAATATAGAAATCTGACTGCTTAAACAGGAAAGCACTGAATTTGCATAACTGTAGTTGTGTTGGACGCCTCAAACAGGTGCTTCCAGAACTCTTAAGTACGTTGTGTGATGTATTTCTGGAGGTGGGCTGGAGAGCTGCATGAAATGGCCGTATCTAACAGCTTTTGTATTCCTGCTTTGGCATTTCTACGCTGTGTCGGGAGGTATGTGTGGGTGGGGAGGCATATTTAATAAAGGCCTTTAAGACTGGAATAACTGCATAGGATTGCACTGTAAGTTTATGTGGGTTATGCCTACCCTACCCATCAGCTTTATTTGTCCCTCTTCTACCTATGTGTTAAAGGCAATGTTTATATTTTATTTATCAGATTTATATTCCGCCCTTCCTGCAAATGGGCTCAAGGTGGATCACAATATAATTGGCCATTCAGCAACACAAAACATAATAAATAAATCGTTAATTATATAGATAAAACAGCACTTGTAGACCTAAGCAGCTAGTCACTTACCCATATAAAATTTGGGAAACAACTGCAGATTGCACGTTTTTGAATTCTACTATTGTGTTTTACATACCGTTCTACAAATGTTTTATTTAATCCATGGCTTCCTGGTGATCAGAGATTGGGCAAGCACCCTCAGTGGCAGAGGCACTGCATCCTGTTTACCCATTAGAATATGTGCATGTGCCAAATGGAAGTTACCACGTGTGTGTTTTGTCTAGTGCAGGGGTGGGCAATTGTTTTGGCTCGGGGGCCACTTTGTGGGAGCGGAGGTTAGCGGAGGGCCGCACCTTTTAAAATGATGGCATTCATTACTTGACTTTGCATTTCAGAAAAGGTATAAATTGTATCATAAAAATCAATAAATATAAATTAAATAAAATAGTGGTAGTTTTATTCAGTTTATTTATTGTGCTAATTTCATATCATCTATAGCTGCAAGCTCATTTAATTTTAGAATCAGTTTAATGAGACAAATGTACCCTATCACACTTTTCTACAATTTTTTTGAAATCAGGAGTGAGATTATTCTCATCACAGCCTGCAAGTTAATGTCTGTCAAAGAGCATCTATATTTACTCTTGTTAATCTTCATGTCTTGGCGGGCCGCAAAAAAACTCTGTGGCGGGCCGCATGTGGCCCGCGGGCCGCCATTTGCCCACCCCTGGTCTAGTGATATGTTCTAGAGTAGACTGAAGCTCTCTATTGCACATACTTGAAGTAGAAAGCATGCTTCTGCTACCCTGCTACTCTGTAATATGTGAAGTAGCGCTTATTCTGGGTCAAGTATTAGTAGTATTCTCAAACCGTAAAAATTAACTTACCACCCTTGAATAGGGTGTGGAATTTTAAAGACTGGGGTCAGGTTATTTATTTGTTATTATTTATTTATTTGTTAGATTTCTAGGCCGCTCTTTCCGCTGTTGCAGGCCCAGAGCGGCTTACAAGACTTGGACCTGCCAAGATTCATAAAACAATAAATACAATAAGACTTAAAACAGATTAAAGCATTATGAGCATAAAATATTCAGTACGGTACAGTTAAGTTAAATGGTGAACTGTCTGCCCCAACGCTTCACAGCCCCAATGACAATAACATTGTCAAGGAGCCAGATGGTATTCACTGGGCCCCTTGTTGATGGTAATAACATGAAGGAAAAGATAGGGGGGGCGGCCCCTATTCAAAAGCCTGGCGAAAGAGCTCCGTCTTATGGGAGCTCAAAAGCCTGGCGAAAGAGCTCCGTCTTATGAGAGCCTTGGTCTCTTCCGGGAGCTTGTTCCACCAGGAAGGGGCTGCCACCGAAAAGGCTCTCCCCCTAGTGGCAGCGAGCCTGGCTTCTCTGGGGCCTGGTACAACAAGGCGGTGTTGGGCTCCAGACCGTAGTGCTCTCTGGGGTATGTACGGTGAAAGGCAGTCCCGCAGGTAGGTCGGACCCAGACCATTTAGGTTAGCAATAGGTGTCCTGTCCTTTGGCTCTGTGCAGGGACAGTTCATGCTCTCAACTATCTGGGGTGTTTGGTTTGCATTGACAGAGAGATATGCAGAATTAACAACAACAACAAAACCTAGACACAACCTTTAATGAACTTCTTTTACATAAGCAAATTTCCCCTTTATTTTTAGGCAGCTGTTTTCAACTACATCACAAGCTTTTCTACAGAACCAGAGTGTGAACCACTTCTTTCAGTCTCTGTCATCAGAAACCTTGCACAGCCACAGTAAGACATTTCTAAGTGTTCTCCTGATTCGTATTACAGGTGCACATGAAGCCCCTGTCACTCAGTGCATCAGAAGCCTGATGTACGAGTCAGATTAGCTGACTTCAGAAGCACTTGACATTGACTTCAGTGGGATTGTCTGTTTAAATCCAAGTAGTCCATTTTAACTGAGTTCTCAGCGAGGCGTAACATGTTCTTATCAAATAATCTTTATGCATGAGCCTGAAGATAGTTATTAATTTGCTTTGTCTCAGTTTTAAATTTGAGTTTGAAACACATTGCATAGAAAGTCGCAGTGTGTTAAACTATTGGTCCTGGGGGCCAACGCAGGGTGTGTTTTTACTTGCTGTAAGGCTGATGTGGGCCTTTGGATCTGATGGCCATGCCCAGTAAATGATATCATGCATTTTCTTAGCACAACTGGCCAATCCTGTTGAGCTCATGCTTTTCTTACAGCTGACAACCTGAATTCTAGATCTCAAACGATGAACCTTAATGAACACATATTCTGCAGCCCCTGGGGGAAAAAATCTGTTCAGTACCTGCTACTCCGTTTGTGCTGAAAAACTCCTATTAAAAAATTTCAGTGAGAAGAACTGAAGGGAATTATAATTAAGCCCAGCTTATTCAAAGTTGTATTATTTGAATAATTGATTCGAAGTCCTCAGCGGATATACTGCTGACAGCTGATGCATTGGAAAAGGTGGATTTCATTCCTGTACTCTTACAGCAAAAGGATGGGGAGGTTTTAGGTGTTAGCTCAGAGGAAGGTAATTTAAGTCCAAAAAAGCTCCAGTTGTTTCCTTTGTATTAATAAATTGTTTAAGCCCAACACAGTGGAGGTGTATGTATGTGTTAACTGTCTTTCACACAGTTTTCCTCATGACCTCCCACCAAAGGGTTTGTTTCCAGACTGACTTGCCTGCCAAGTAGAAATTCCCAGAAGTAAGACCCTCAAGACACCGAGTGCTCAATGAATGCTGTTTAGGCCGTCTGTGTATATGTTACACCTAATTAGAAGATCTTTACTTGTATATGGGGGATGTGAATTAGCAATAGAGAACTGTATACATGGTCTCAAACCACCAAATGTGGGCTGTGCTTCCTCTTTTTGGAGAACAGTAAGCAATATGAAGAACCCCTATGAGCTGCTATTTTAAAGGAACTTGGCTGCCAACCAAATGCTGCATTATTAGATAATGCTCCCCTATCTTTAGCCCTGTGCCCACAAGCCACTTGGTGAAACATTCAGTTTTCGTAGCCCTATGCAAATCTCACTTTCTTCTGTAGTGTGTATTTGAAACTATTCAATGATTACCTTTCAGATAACCAGTCTTCTTTAAAGACATCTAAAACACCAGAACACTTCAAGGAGGACAGTTCGGAAGCTTCAAGTCAGGAAGAAGGTAAGATCATTTGTTAAAAATGTATGGTTTATTGGTATATGAAACAGTAGGTGATGTTGTGAAAGTGAAGGTTTAGGGCAAACAGTAATGTGAATTGAAGCATTAACTCTTTCTGTATCATAGTGGAGCTGAAATAAGGCAACACATGGCTTGGCCCAGGCAATTTGGGCCTGCTTCATTTATACCTCGGCAGTACAGCAGCTGTGGGAATCAGAAGTTTGTAATCAGCTACGTGGTTATGGTTGAATGTGCACAGCTTTGCTATTAAAACAAAAAAGCAGGGCCTCAATCAATATGAGAGCAAACATGCTAGAGGCGCCCTGTCATTTTACCTTGTAATATCTGCATTTACAAAGAATGTCAAGGCAGTTTGGCATTAGTTAACCAGTCTGAATAAATATTGATGACACTGTAGTGTTCTTGTCCAGGCCCCCCAACCTGGGGGGCCAAGCAGCTTGCAATCAATCAGCTAAAATAGTAATAACCATGAATTGCAATTAATAAGAATCTAAACAAGAATGTCATAATGTCACTTGGAAGAGGAAGCTGAACATCTTTATGATCTTTGACGAGGTCTCTGTGCTTCACACTGATGGGTCACTGCGCCTGTGCTGGAATCCTTCAGTATTGTAGAAAGCTCTAACGGATTTTCACGCCCAGCGCCTCTAGGCATGCGCAGGACCCCTACTGCGCATGCCCAGAGGAGCGGGCGCGAACATCCCGCCAGTTCTCTTCTGACCACTGCGCTGTTCACAGCTTCGCTCGTCAGCTAAGTATTGTGGAAAGCTATTCAGCTCTATCTTTTTCTTTCCTTTCCTTCACAACTTTTTCTCCACTTCTTCCTTCTCTATTTAAAAAATAAATTTAAAAAATTAAATTTTCTTTCCAACTTGCCTTTGGGTCCCCCCCCCCTTCTTCCCAGCCTTTGAGTTACTGTATGGCTCAAAGGTGGGGCTGTTTCAAACGTTGCTCCTCCTGTGGAAACAAACTCGCGGCTCCTGACGGCCACTCCCTCTGCATCCTCTGCTTGGGAGAATCACACCGACCTGATTCTTGCCCTCATTGTGTGAAGTTCAGCAATCAAACTTGCAAAAACAGGGCTGCTAGGCTGAAGGTCGCATTACTCAAGTCCGCTTTGCTTCCGACGTCATCCTCCAGAACGATGGAATCTGTGGGCCCTTCTGGGCCCACCGATGCTGTGACTTCAATACCGAAACCTCCATCCTGACCTGCCCATGAGAGAGCCTCGATGTTGGGACCGGCTTTGGATATAGTCCACACTGTGTCAAAATGCCCGGCTCCCACACAGTCTGAGGCATCACCACCAGTGAAAAAGAAGAAAAAGGAGAAGGCGCAAAAATGACACAAGGACTCTGGTACTGCCTCAGGCAAGCTGCCTAAAAAGAGCTCTGCCTCCACAGCTTTACCACCTCCACCTGATGTGTCGGCCGCAGCTGGATCAACTTCAGTTCTTCCTCCGGCGTCGAAGGAGATACCCACCATCCATCTTCTCAACTCTCCTATCTGACACCTTGACCTAGCATTACCAGACCATATCCTGGAGACGCAAGAGTTCTCCGAGGCTGGCCCGCCGCACCAGTATATTCGTCCTACGGGCTCGGCATCGAGGTCCCCCCTCTCTGACAGATCTCTCGCCTGTTGACAGCGATCCACGACATCCTCCGGAAGTACCGGTCGATACAGATGTTCCTCCTCCCTATCCTGTCCATGCCAACTACCGCCAGGACTATCGACCTCGATCGCCTCGGTACAGATCACCGCGCTGTTGCTCACCACGCTATGCATCCCCTCGACTGCACTCTCCAGCCCCGTCTCGTTGGGATTATCCACCACAACTGGTGATGCCCTGGGACCATCGTCAGTCATCCTTCCGTTATGAATCATATCCGCTGTCGACCTCAAGGCCTTGGACCACCCCGGCTTCAACCCCAGTTGGGACCATTATTCTCAAGATCACTGCATGCGACCCGCCCTCCTCCTTCGTCCTCCTGGTCTAAGCTGCCTGACCATAGGACGCCAGAGGCTCCCCACTGTTCACCTCCGCCTCCAAGACCAACAACCATAGTGCCCACACAGCTCCCAACTACACACAGACAGGACCGCCTGCCTGTGCAGCACGCTTCGATACCGACACAGATACTGACTCAATCTCAGGATTTAGATATCCCTCCTCCTTCTTTGTCTTTGGTGAAAGATACTGATGATGACTGCTCCGAAACCCACAGCTCCCCCTCTGACCCCTCTCCCAAACCAGATGTGGCAGAAAACCTTCCCATCTCGCCCTCAGAAGATCTAACGTTGTATGGGGACCTGGTGAAGTGGATGGCCCTCTCTCTGGGCTTATCGGTAGTGCAGCCGAAACCTGCCATCAATGATCCAGTCTTTGACATCATCCAACTTGACACATCACCTGCCCTCGCTCTCCTGATGTTGGCTGCGCTCTTGCAAGCTGCCAAGGCCCCTTGGGACAAGCCCTCCTCTGGCCCTGTTTCCTCGAGACATCTTGACCCCATATTTACAGGGTTCAGGAAGCCGGAGCTGAATTCCTGATGAACCATCCACGACTCAACTCAATGGTCGTAAATTCATCTTCCAAATCAAAGAGAACCCACTCGACCCCGTCAGATAAGGAGGGCCGTAAACTGGATGCCTTTGGTCACCGCTTCTATTCCGCAGGCGCCCTGGGGATGAAGACGGCCAACTACCTGGCGTGTATGAGCAGGTATCATTATGCCTTATGGGAACAACTCTCTGAGGCTGTTTCCCACCTGCCTGAGGAGCACAAGCTTACAGCTAGACATATCCAGAAGGAAGGCCTGCTTCTGGCCAAACAACAGGTTAACACCTCGAAGCATGCCTTAGATACCTTCTCCAAAACTATGACATCCGCCATATCACTAAGACATCACTCTTGGCTACGGTCCACTACATTACAGCAAGACACTAGATCCTATGTAGCGGGCCTTCCCTTTGACAGCCTCGGCCTCTTCCACTCCTCAACTGACACTTCTCCAGGAGATGGATAAGAGCATCACTGTGTCTCGCATTCTCGGGGTCTCCTCTTCTGCACGACCCTACAAACCCCGATCGTGGCCCAGACATTGGTCCCAGTGCTCTTCCAACAGAAGCTCCCCAGACTGCACCTGGTGCCCTCACACTTCTCCTACCATGCAAAGATCCTCCTACTCCCCCAAAGCAGCGCTTCTGCCCAGCCCAGCAACCGAACCCCCCTAAATAGTCTCGGCAGCCCAAGCAGGGTCTTTGACTCTCTTCTCCCATCTATGACTCCAACACCGCTGGCACCGTTTCTCTCCATGTGGCACACAGGGACGACGGACACATGGGTCCTCTCTATCATCTCGAGAGGATACCTCATCGAATTCATTCAGGCCCCCACAAATCCAGTCTTCGTCTTCACTCCGTCATCCCCTCCGGTCCTTCAGGAAATATCTGTCTTGCTTGAGAAAGATGCCATAGAACCTGTTCCTGTGCAACACCATCGCAAAGGCTTGTACTCGAGATACTTTGCAGTACCCAAAAGAGATGGCGACACCAGACCCTGTACTGGATCTCAGGGAGCTCAACTTCCATATCGAATACCGTCGCTTCTGCATGGTTACTCTGTCCTCTCTCCTCCCACTGATCCTCAGACATGCTTGGATGGCCACTCTAGATCTCCAAGATGCGTATTTCCATATCTCTATCTGCCCTCCCCACTGCAAATTCCTCCGATTCGCGATAGGAGCAAACCACTTCCAATACAAGGCTCTTCCCTTCGGCCTGTCCACTGCCCCCAGAGTCTTCACCGAAACGATGGTCATGGTTATCGCTTTCCTCCGCCTTCAGGGGATTACCATCTTCCCTTACATCGACAATTGGGTTCTCATTGCCAACTCCTAGCAAGCCCTCCTGGACAACATATCACTGACTTGCTCCTCCTTGGAGATCTGGGCCTCCGAATCAATCGGGAGAAATCGCACCTCTCTCCCTCCCAAAGGGTCTAGTATATCGGGGCGGAACTCGATTCCAGACTACTAATGGCCTACCTACCGATGGACAGAGCCTTGCCTATCGTTACCCTCGCCGACCAAGTCTGCTCCCAATGAGGTGTGGTGGACTCTCAGACCACACCTACTAGAGGGAGCCCCATTCCACCTCCCGCCGCCTCACCTCACCCTCACGACCAGCGCCTCCAACTGGGGTTGGGGAGCTCACCTCAATGGGCTGAAAACTGGCGCACGATGGGACGCCAGACTCTTGTCCCATCATATAAACTATCTTGAACTCTTAGCAATACTGTACACCCTATGCACCTTCCTGCCTATGGTCAAGGGCACTTGTGTTGCAGTCCTGTCGGATAACACCACAGCAGTAAGCTATGACAACCGACAGGGAGGCACTGTTTCCTGCTGGCTATGCCGCCTTGCGATACTCCTCTGGGACTGGTGTATAGCCAACAGCATCTTCCTCCGCGCCACCCACATCCCGGGTTCCCTCAACACTTAGGCAGATCTCTTGAGTCGAGGCCAAGTGCGGATGCACGATTGGGAACTTACTGACACTTACCTCCGTCCAGTGTTCCGCCTATGGGGTGTACCACAGATAGATGTTTTCACCACCAGACTCAACACAAAATGCAAGAGATTCTGCACACAGGGCGGCCTGGACCCTCTCTCCCTCGGAGATGGACTTCTGTACCCCTGGACTAAGGGGTTTCTGTATCTCTTCCCCTCCTTTCCACTCTTGACCCGTGTTGTTCAGAATATTCAGCACGACGGAGCAGATTGCATACTAATATCCCCCTGATGGCCCAGACAACCCTGGTTCCCAGTCCTCTGGCAGCAGGGAAATACCATCACTTCCCCTCACAGCCAGACCTCCTGAGCGTCACCAGCTCTCCGCTAGTGTACCACGACATCCCCTGCCTGAAACTCACGGCATGGAGGATCACCCCTCAGCCTTCTCCGATCGGGTAGCCAATGTACGTTTAAACTCACGGAAGGCTTCTACACGTAAATCATATGCCTATAAATGATCTCAGTTTTGTTCAACACTGTCTGCGGACTCCATATCACCATCTTCTGCTGGCTTGCCCAGAATTTTTGATTTCCTGCTCTCCCTGGCGGATGCAGGCCTCACACACTCTTCATTAAGGGTCTACCTACCAGCAATTTCAGTGTTCCACAACAAAGTTGACAACTTCTCTGTGTTTGCCCATCCACACTCCAAACGTTTCCTCAGGGGTCTTCTCCACCTCTATCCTCCTTGCAGGGTGCCGGCCCAACCCTGGGACCTTCCACTTCTCCTGCGCTCACCCACTAGGAAACCATTTGAACCCCTGGTGACATGTGCCCTAAAATTCCTTGCGTGGAAAACTGCATTATTAGTAGCCATCACGTCCGCAAAAAGAGTAGGAGAACTCCTGGCCTTTAGGCATGACCCTCCATACCTTTCTTTCTTGCCTAATGCAATTCGTTTGGTTCCCGACATCTCCTTTTTGCCCAAGGTTGTCTCAGAATTTCATCTGTATGCTAAAACTATCCTTCCGGACTTCTATCCAAACTACTCCTCAGAGGAGGAGTGGCTCCTTCACAGTTTAGACATCAAGAGAGCTCTCCTGTTCTACTTGGCACGTACAAAACAGTCCAGAAAGACACCACGACTGTTCATTTCTTATGCCTCAAACAAACTTGGCTCTCCGATCACTGCCCAGAGGCTTTCTAGATGGATCGTGGAACTTATCCGTCTATGCTACTTGCTGGCTCGCACTCCACTTCTGGGCCCAGTTCATGCCCACTCTACTAGAGCCGTTGCTACATCCACGCCCTTTCTCAAAGGGGCCTCTGTTTTAGACATATGTACTGCTGCAACTTGGGCGACGCCCAACACCTTTATTTGTCAGGATCTGACATTTCCCGCTTGGGAGTTGGGATGTAAAGGTGTCAGCATTATGCCCTCGACACTCAGGCTGCTGGACGTGCCTCGTTGGGTTGCCTCATCCTCTCTTCTGCCTCTCAGTGACAGCCTGCCTGCACCCTCCTCCAGGTAAGGACACTGCTCGCTACTCTCCCATTTGTGTGAAGCACAGAGACCACGTCGAAGATAAACAGGTTGCCTACCTGTAACTGATGATCTTCGAGTGGTCATCTGTGCATTCACACCACCCGACCATCCTTCCCCTCTGCTGCCAGGCTTCTCTTCTATCTACCTTGCTTGGCCGCAGCGGTCAGAAGGAACTGGTGGGATGTCCGCGCCCGCTCCTCTGAGCATGTGCGGTAGGGGTCCTGCGCATGCCTAAAGGCACTGGGCGCGAAAATCCGTTAGAACTTTCTACGATACCGAAGGATTCCAGTGCAGGCACAGTAACCCGTCGGTGTGAATGCACAGATGACCACTTGAAGATCATCAGTTATAGGTAGGCAACCTGTTTTTCCCCTGAAAAGGTGGGTTGAAGACAAGTTCTTAGACCAATGTGCTGACCAAGTTGAAGGCCACTTCATGCATGTTTTATAGATAGTCAGTGGTTTAGAATGGTTGTGGTTTGAAATGAAAGAATACAGTGCAAAGCTAATTAATCAGAGTGTCCCAGTGAATGGCATTATTTATCTTTTGGCTTGCTGCAGAACTGTCAAATACATTGAATAAATCCCAGTTAGTGGAGGACAACTTTGCAGTTGGTTAAGAAGTTAATCTCATCAATATGTTTTGTTTATTCATACTTCATTTTTTTCTCCAGAAATAATACAGCACACAGTGGTCCATAAGAAACATAATGGAAAATGTCCTGTTGCCAAGTAGGTATTGGTTTTTAGAAAAACCCATGGATTTATCACTATTTTGATGCATGTATTCATGATGGATTCCTCTGATGGGTTTAGAATAGTTTACTCAATCTGTTAATCTAGAAGTCAACATTTAGGACTTTCTAAAACAGGGAGTGTAGAACGTACAAAAAAATGGCCATAGAGAATATTCTTCCACAGCGTTGCAGGTAGAGTGACAAGAGTGCCCAATGTTTACCTAAGGCGTATGCTCCTTTAGTTAACCTTTCTACATATCCTCTGAGGTCTTCAGCATGATTTCGGGGCTATCATTCATTATTGCCTACTTGCAGCAGCTCTCCAATGTTGCAGGCAGAAATCTTTCACATCATCTACTATGTGTTCCATGTGGTTGGAGATGCTGGGGATTGAACCTGGACCTTTCTGCATGCCAAGCAGGTGCTCCAGCACTGAGCCACAGACTCTCCCCTCAGATCCACCTTAGGAAGTAATTTCTTCCTTTTGTAACTTTCTGCACTTAATGGACACTTGGTAAAATACAAATCTACCTTTGACTGGGTCAAAAAAATTGTATTTGTTAAGTCCTGTAATTGATTCCTGTTGACCACTCCCTGTTTATCCTGTGTCTGCAGATGGTTCAGGAACATGATCTGTTTAGAAAAGTGTAATGAAAAGAAATGACCTTTGGGAAGGTACATAGTAGCTTTTTTGCATTTCAAATCGGAAGCGTAACAGTAGTGAGAATATTGTGTGTTTCTTTCGTAATAGCGCAATAAATACAAAATGCTGTGCCATGGATGGCTTTGATACAACACATTCTGAACACAATGGTATGGCAGACTGGAGAAAGAAAAGCTGTGCTATGCAGCAGCACCCAGAGCACTGTACACTACTTGATCAGGTATTTATTTTCGTAACATAGGCCTCCACAACATGTTGCTTAATAGTGTGCAACCTCATATGAATAGCTGTGGTAGTACACTAAATTTAAGTAACCAATTTAAGTGACTTTAATTTTACCTTTTGCTGTGGAAACTTTTATCAGTCCCTTCCCTATTCACAAAGAAGGGATGACAAATGTAGTCTTCTAATAATTAATAACTATCGTACGGCATTGTGTGTATATAGCTGGAAGATCCTAAGATTGTCTAGCAGCCTGAAGTTCTAGCTTGTTGAGTATTATGCACCACTAAGTGGAGAGCTAGACATTATTTTGAGGGGCTGAGAGAGCTCTGAAAGAACTGTGACTAACTAAAGGTCACCCAGCTGGCTTCAAGTGGAGGAGTGCGAAATCGAATCAGGTTCTCCAGATTACAGTCTGTTGCTCTTAACCAATACGCCACGCTGGCTCTCTTGTAGTCTTGTACCTAGCCAGGTACACAGGGGCCACTTAATACAGGAGCTGGGCAGTGGCCATGATGCAGCAGGCACATGGAGTGCAAATATTTCCCATGGGCTT
The DNA here is from genome assembly GCA_029233225.1 of Lepidodactylus listeri. Classification (NCBI taxonomy): domain Eukaryota; kingdom Metazoa; phylum Chordata; class Lepidosauria; order Squamata; family Gekkonidae; genus Lepidodactylus; species Lepidodactylus listeri. The sequence continues at coordinate 107,700,691 of JARCFY010000006.1, read as the reverse complement.
TTGGAATGTTGGCGTGTGTTCAGAGTGTGGGTTTTTGGAATAGTGGAGTGTGTGCCAGTTTGCAAGTGATGTGTGTGAGGCTCTTTTTAACCTGTGTAGTGCTATTCCTCACCTGCATTCCGGTGACAAGCCACACTGCTGCTTGACGCCAGAAACACTGCATGGGCTTCTTCTATATTGCGTTTGTGCTGGATGATATGAATTGGAGCAAAGGTCAGACATAAATGGTCTTGGAAGCTGGGTTCTACCAACAAGTCACCACTTGGCTGTCTGTGACTTGAAGCCAAGTGGCCTTTGTGTACTTTCCAATCTCTTGTTACATCTCTGTTACATTTTAAGCAACAGTAATCCTCGCAACTCCTTTTTTTTAATGATGTATGTATAAAAGTTACAGGAAACAATAACTGAGGTTATAGTATTCTAGATCAATAAAATACAAAAGAAATGAGCATAATGCAAATTTATAAAATATCAAACATAAAATAGTTTAACAGGATTAAGCCAGGTTGCAACCACTGCTCCCTCTAAGCTGAGTTAGTGTGAGCTAGCTCACAGTTTTTTAGCTTCCAGCTCACACATTTTTGTCTCAGCTCAGGAAGGATGGCTCCAGAGCAAACTGATTTATGCAGCAGCCAAATCGCTGGCTCACAATTTTAATGCCAGTAGCTCACGAAGTCGAATTTTTGCTCACAAGACTCCACAGTTTAGAGGGAGCATTGGTTGGAACTGGGCTCTTTAATTCAATTAAAGATACAAAACACTGATTTCGATAAGTCTTCTCCTAAAAGTATATTTCTGTAATAGTTCATTGTTTCTATCTTTATTCTGTGTTTGACCTTGTAACCCACCTTGAGTTACACAGGAGAAAAGTGTTTGAGAGTTTATTAAATATGTAACCATTTCTGCTTTAGGAGGACAGTTTATATTGTTCTGAATAGGTAATTGTTTCTCGTGCATGTGTAACTCGGTGTCAGTACTGTTATTTTGGCCTAAGCAAAAGGTTTCTGATCTGCGATTTTGTTGTCTAGAACTCAGGAGAGAAAAGGAGTTTGCCTGTAATAAGTAAGAAGAAAGGAAAGCTGCAGTCAGAAAAGTAGGTATTAACTTACAAAATATATTCAGTATTGCTTGTGCATTTAGCAGTAATATGGCTACTGAAAATGTAAAATGAATCTGCTTGCTTTCTTTTAGTGTAAAAACTGATCTTGTTATGTATTAAAAACCCATGGATTTGATGCTCTTAGTTAGGATCTAACCTACCGTCAGCAGAGGATGTGTGGATTCTCCCTGCCTCCCAGCTTTGTTCCATTCTCCATCTTCAGAGTGGTCACCCTGAGCCACACATCTTTTTTTTTTCTGTGGCTCCTGTACTTCCAGGAATCATTCTTGCAGGAGTTGAAAGGGATTGCTGAGGGGAAGAGGATGGGGGGGGGGGGAATCTGCATCCACCCATGTTTTCTGCTGACAGCTTGTATCCTTAACAAGTTCAAGCTGACAGACTGAACACAAACAAAATGGTGTGAGCACCCTTAGATATACAAAAAGTCTAATAATTTAGAATTGTATTAAGATCAGAATAGTATTTTAGTGGCAGCCATATATTCGGAGCGCAATGAATGCAAGTCCTGCATAATTTGGTTGCCAGAGGCTTCTGTAAAGTACAGTTAAAAGAATGGGGTGCGTCATACTGGAGGAGGCTAAAAGGTACATCGCTATGGCTTCTGTGCAGTCACACACACTGCACAGTTCTTTTTGCCTCTGCAAGGAGAGGCTCTCCATTGCTGGTTTCCCCCCTCCCCTCATTTTTCCTCTTATTTATTTAATTTATAGCCCACCCTACCCCCGATGGGTTCAGGGCAATGCACAACATTTGATGAATACATATATTAATCAATAATTAAATTAAGTTAAAACAACAGTTAAACAACTAAGACAATACAGTACAAATCATAACTAGCTCAGATGGCATTGGATACCAATTTATACCTTTCACTGGGGAGCCGGTGAGTAAAGGAGGCCAGGCTCAGTGATAAATTGTTGCTACCTTCAAGCATAGGCCTGGTGGAACATCTCTGTCTTACAGTTCCTGTAAGGTCTCACAGACCATGGATTTCACCAGGCAGAGAGTTCCACCAGGGAAGGCCCTGGCTCTGGCCAAGGACAGCCGGATTTCTTTCAGGCCTGGAATCACCAGGAGGTTTTGCTCCCCAGGTTGTAATGCTCTCCAGGGGTTATACTGAGAGAGGCGATCCCATAGGTAGGTTGGCCCCAGACTATTTAGGTCCTTAAAGGTTAATACCAGAACCTTGAACCTAATCCGGTATTCAGCCTGGAGCGAGTGCAGAAGGCGAAGCGCTGGTTGGATATGTGCTTTCAAAGGGGTCTCCGTAAGGACCCGGGCTGCTCCATCCTGGACCTATGTAGAGCAAGTTACAGCAGGCTAACCTGGAGGTGATCGTTGCATGGATTATTGTAGCTAGCCCAGGGCAAGACAGGAAGGGGGCCAGTTGCCTGATCTGGTGTAGTTGGAAGAACACCATCCTGGCAACATTTGTGATCTGGGCCTCCATTGATAAGGAGGCATCCAGAATCACAGCCAGGCTCTTGGTGGTCAGCATAGTCTTAAAAGGGCACTGTCAAGAGCCTGGAGATGACACCCCGCTCCTGAATCCCCCCCCGCCCAAGCACAAAACCTCCATCTTCGATGAATTCAGTCTCAGTCGGCTCTGTTCCAGTCATCCAATGATGGCCTCCAGCCTGTCAGCCGGAGTAGATGGGGCAGTATCCGGCCGGCCATCAAGCGACATAGCTGAGTGTCATCAGCATACTGATAGCAGCCCAGCCTGAAACTCCATGCCAGGTGGGCAAGGAGGCGTATATAGATGTTAAATAACATTAGAGAGAGGATTGCCCCCTGAGGGGCAGGGTGGTGAGGCGACACCCTCTCTCCTAGTGACCCTCTGTCCCTGACCTTGAAGGAATGAGGTAGGCCACTTCAAGGTCACCCCACGAATTGTCGGCGAGGCAGTGGGTCAGTAGATTGTGATCTGCCATGTCGATGCAGCTGTAAGATCTAACAACAACTGCAATGCCAGCCTGGCTCGATTCAGCTGCCTACGGAGATTGTCCGTAAGGGCAACCAGCACTGTCTCCATCCCATCGCCGGGACGGAAGCCAGCCTGGAATGAGTCTAGGGCTGATGTGTCCTCCAGGAAACTCTGTAGCTGTTCTGTCACTGCTCTCTCAATGACCTTACCAAGAAACGAAAGATTCAAAATTGGGTGGTGACTGGCAGGATCTGAAGGATCCAACGATGGCCACTTTAAGAGCGGTGTTACCACTGCGTCTTAACCCCCCCCCCCCCAATACAGTCCTGTACTAAAGGACAGATTGATAATATCCACCAGGGGGCAGTATATTCCATCACCACTGGCTTTCACCAGCCATGATGGACACCAGTCTAAGAGGCAACTGGTCATCTTAACAGCACCAGGTATTCTATTATATATATTTAAATAATTTTAAAAAACTATAAAAAACAAACAAAACAGCACCCAGTATCTTGTCAACATTAGCCCGGGAGAGCTGGCTGAAGCTGTCAAAAACTAAATCCAAAGATGGCCAAAGGGCCTCCAGTTCACTTATTGTATCAGTGTTGGCTGGCAGGTCATGGCAGAATGACAAGACTTTATCTGCAAAAAAGCTCGCAAAAGCCTCACAGCTAATGGCCAAATTTATGGTCTTTTGCATTCTCTCTGTAAGAGAGGTCAAGGACCTAATTATCCTAAATAATTGTGCTGGGCGAGAGCTAATGGGTGCGATGGAATCTGTAAAAAAATTCCCTTTTAGCAGACTTCACTGCCATCTCATAGGTTTTCGTAAACAACCTATAAGATGCTCTTGCAACTTTGTCATGAGACCATTGCCAAACTCTCACTGACTGTCTAAATTCCTGCTTCATCCCCCTGAGCTCCATGTCCAGGGGGCTAGTTTGGGGCGGGACTGAAGAGGGTGTTGGAGCGATTTCATTGATGGCTTCAGAGAGACGAGTATTCCAGTCCTCTATCAGTGCATCCAGTGAACGGCCGGGAGGCATTGGATCCCACAGAGCATTCTGAAAACCAGTTGGGTCTATTAGTCTCCATGGGTGAGCATAAATCAGCTCGCCTCCTAGACGAGGGAGGGGCTGGGGTACTCAGCTGGGCCCTCAGGATAGAATGATCTGACTGTGGCACACTCATCAGTAGCAATCAGATCAATATTGGTCCCCACAACAAAGATCAAATCCAGTGTGTAGCCTGCTTGATGAGTGGGACCTGATACAGTCTGGGAGAATCCCAGTGCTGCCACGGAGGACTCCAGCTCCATGGCCTGACTATAGAGGCAGCTACATCAGCACAGACGTTGAAGTCCCTGAGGATTATTAATCTCAGGAACTCCAAGGCCTAGCCTGGCACCACCTCCAGGAGGCCTGGTAGACTGTCTGCTGGTGTGCCAGGCAGTTGGCACGCCAGCCAGACTCTTCTCAGCATCCCACACCAGGCCGATATAATACCGGAGATCCTTGGAGTGAGAAGTGCCCGGAAGGAAAATAACTTGTGGATGGGTATCGCCACCTTGTGTCTGAGACTGTCTCACCCTTCCTGGCCCAAGTCTTGGTTAAGGAGACTTGTTTCTATCAAAAGCTTTTGTCCTCAATAGTCATTCCAGTGAGAAATAAGTGACATTTGAAGAAGAAAAGTTTCTGTCTTTTCACTTGGTTGTTACAGCTCAAAATCTCTGGATTGTACTGACTGTGGCTTTAAAGTGGTTCTGATTAATGCCCATTCTCTGTGTCTTACCTGCCTGCGGGATCGCACCCTAGAGGTCCCTGCTCTTTCTCTCACCAATTTACCCTGAAGACATGATCTGATAGAGCTGAATTTAAAAGGACTCTTTCTCAGAGGCCTTGCCTGTGCACCATCTTGAACAAAGGCACCTTCCCCTTCCCTGGCCAGGCGTGGTGGGACAGGAGCCTGGGATTTACGGTCTCTTTTCAAAGGCTTTGTCTGCTTGTCAGCCGGAATAAAGGCACATTCCCTCTCCTTGGCTTTGTCAGCTCTGAGGGGAGAAACCTGGAGGTGTTGCCTAACAGAGCCCCCAGTTCAGATTGGCGCTTTTCTAAGGCTTTGGCTGCACCTGCCTGCCTGCCTGCCTGAAGAAATACGTCTCTTTCCCTGGCTTCTCTCAAGGTGTGGCCAGGCAGACACTGCTTGACTGAAGGAATCCCTCCCCCTTGCTGTCTTCGCTCAGTTTGGACCAGAGGCATGGAGGTGTGTGGTCTGATGGGAAGTTCTTTTAAAGGCTTAGCTCTGCCTGACTGAAGGAACCCTTTCCTGGCTACCCTCAGATGGAGTCCTTGGAGGCATGGGTTAACAGAGCCTTGCAATTCTTCGAGGCTCTTTGTGAAAGGCGTTATGTATCAGGAGAGTACTGTGCCATTTTGTTGGGATTGTTGGGGCCTCTTCAGTCCCTGTAGTTTTTGAGAGTTGCTGAAGTGGGTGGAATCTCCTTGTTACTGAGACAAAAAACAAATTACGCTTAAGGCCTGCTGAGCTTCATTTTACCACTTTCTCTATGGGGACTACCTGAATTCCAGGGTCAGAACTGATTCTCTGTTGCTCTCGACTTTAGGCCCTCTTGCTATTCCTAAAGGATTTTCAGCACAGGTGCTGTTTCAAGCAGAGGCAAGGCTTGCTAGTGCCATTTCCATGGGGCACTTAGAACCCCTCAGCAAGTATGCTTTTTGGAGGCAAGCCTGAGCAGTTTGCCTCTCCTCTTGACTCCGTGGTGGCCTTTGGAACCATCAGCAATGGTTTGAGGCTCCTTGGTTGCTTCTGTTTTTCCCTGTCAGTGATAGACCTGCACCTCTTAAGCCCAGTCTTTTTGGAGGGAGGCAGATTCTCACTGTCGGTTTCACGAATGCTCACACTCGCTTCTTCTTACCAGGGAATGTCTCACTCTCACTGCTGCTTCTGCGAGAAAGTTCTTATTTCATCAGGGGTCAGACTGTCTTTGGAGTTACTCCTGTGTGACACCATTTGTAGCGAAAGCCGGTGTGGTGTGGTGTTGTGGGCTAGGACCTGGGAGACCCAGAAGTTGAGCAGTTACACCTTTGCTTATTAGTTGTCTTCCTTGTTCTATTTATTAAAGAAAAAATTTCCTAGGCTAGCCACCACTGAGCTTCCTTTGGTTTCCATTTATACTCATTCAACAAATGTGATTAAATGGGGCTGAAAGAGCCTTGGGGCCCCTTAATAACTCTCCCTTATCCTGGGATTGAGAATTTAAGATAGCAGCAGCATTGTCTAGTAATGCGTAATGCCACAGGTGTGCAGTATTCAGGAAAAGTAATTAAGAAGCACCTTCTGATCACTCCTTGGGTAGTTGGAGGTTCCTGTGACCGATTAAAATGGACAAGCCGCCATCTTAAGGCCTCTTCTAATGCCAAAGGTTGCATAAAGGCTTCTTGGCTGGAATGGCTTCAGCAGCATTGTCAAAACCAGGCAGGCTTCTTCCTCCCCCATGTGTAGCATCCTAAGGTAAAACAGGGCGGGTGTTTTGTGTGGGTGAACAGTCCTTGGGGCGTTGTTGCTTCCCTTTGACTAGGCACTTGCATGGCGAAACAAAGGCTCTCTTAGAAGAAGCATCATTTTGTCCTGATATCCCACAGTAGACCCCGCACTTCCCTTGGTGAAAAGTCTTTCTGAAAATTGAAATACAGGCTTCTTAATCCCCCTGCATCTTTGCCATTACTTATAGCCCCTGAAGGTTTGACTTGGCTTTGCACAGACTTACTCCCCCTGAAGGTATGAGAAGAAGGTTGGTCTGAACTCACTGCAAACAATATTTGCGAAGGAGGAGGTGCTCCATAGCACGTAAGATGCTGTTGACTTCTTAAGCAGTGGTCTAATTGTAGTCGTGAGGTTTCTGCAAGCAACATTCGTATACCCACGCTGAAGCCCCCTGTACTTTCTGTTCCGGCCTCGGCATCTTGCTACCTGGACCGTGATATACTAGCATGCTATGAGAGTTTATTACTAATCCCTTTGACAAATCTTTGTTTCCCCCTCAGAGATGAAGTAAAGAAAACCGACACCAAGTTACCCTTCAGAGCTAACTGTGTAAGAGTTGCAGAAAGTCACCACTTCCACCCAGGAACAGCAAAAGGTAGGAGATTTATTTGAAGAATCTTTTAAATAATAAAGGAACACTTCGTAACAGTCTGTATGATCTATACAGCGAGCAAACATCTAGGTGCCGTGTGTATTAGATTTGTGTTTGGAATAGCTCTGCAGTATGCTGAGGACTGTGATGGCCAGATCTTGCAGTATCCTCTTAATTACAGTAGAAGTCTTCTCATTATTAGAACGCATACTATTAATCTTCTGGCATAGACTACCTCATACATGTTGCATTGGGGCCTCTGCTTTCCCATCCATGGATTGTACGCTTGTGCAGAGCAAACTCCAGGAACATTTGGAAGTTTTAGCCAGGAACCTGGTGACCTCTTCCCCTCCTCCACCCCTGCTGTTCTAATTGGGCAACTTCTGAGGGGGAGGAGGAGCCCTTTGCGACTCGGTTCTCTTCTATGATAGTAACAGCTTGGAGGGACCTGTTACCAGTGAGCTCTTTAGCCAATTATTTTCCTCTCAATTAAGTTGAGGCTTTCCTGTTTCATCCAGATAGAGAGGCAACATCCTTAGTTTTTCTTGCACCGATGTTTTCTTCTAGTTCTGAGTGTCTGTGGCCCAGGGGGTTCTCATTTTTTAAAAAAACTGTTCCTTGGGAATAGAAGAGAACCTGATTTGATTGGTCTTTGTCAGAAGCATGAGGTGTAGCCTCTTGTCCGCGTTGTTAGAAATCCTCCCTGCATAGCCAGACTTAGGGCATTGCTCTGGAAAAAGGCTCAGCAGCCAGGGCCCTGTTTGACTTCTGGAGCTTCTAGTCCTGCCTACTGTTTAGAATTACGTTCTGTCTCGGCCACATCCATACTTCCACATGGACCGCGGGGTTCAAAGTACAGCCTAATCCTGAATCATTGGTACCTAAACAGTTGGTCATAGGTCTTGCATCCACAGAAGCTGAAGAAGGAAACAAATCATCTTGGTGTGCTGGTGCTTTCTGACAGGCTGTTCTTCCTCTGGTGGTTGTGTAAGCAAGTCTAGTTCCTGATCAGTTTCCACCTTGGTTCCTGATCAATTTCAGCTGTACCATGGCAGTGATAGACTTCCATTCTAGTAGTGATACTATGCATTCCCTCTTGAACTTCCTTGTTAGGCTTGAATTCTTATTGCATCTCCCTCAAATACCCTCTCCAAGATGGTGGGTTCAGGCTGAGGGATCTTGTTGTGATGGCCTGTATGCTGCTTGTTGTGATGGCCTGTATGCTGCTGTGTCCAAACTTGTGACATACGGCTGCACTTTAGGATGTCATCACTTATTTTCTTACTTGATCTGTGGGACGGGAAAGAGCAAGCTTGGCACACTCTAAATGTGCTTTCTGTTTGGCAGCGTTCATCAGTGCAGGAATAGGGATGTGCAGCTCAAAACAAATTGGTATTTCTTGTATCTGGATATCAGGGAGCCAAAAGATAACAGTATTCCCAGTTTCCTGGGTTCCAAATACTGGTAAGAATTCAGATCCCTATTTTTCAGGATTCCAATATTTTTCAGCTCCAAGGTTCCCTATGGGGAATCTTTCCCGGGGAGGGGGGGGGCTGGAGGGGCTGTTTTTAAAGTTACTGGCACCAGAACTACAGCACAGCTGCTGTTGCCTGTCCGTTAAATAACTTCCAAATTTCAAGTGAATTGCGCTAAGATGTCTGATTCTATAGGTCACTGCCTCCATTCATCCTCCATTGATTTCTGTAGGGGAAATGTTTAAAAAGTAAAACCTAAGAATTGCCCAAGCCAAAGAGAATAGGAATGCCAGTGTGGTGTAGAGATAAAGAGCAGTGGACTCTAATCTGGAGAATCGGCTTTTATTCTGCCCTCCTCCACATGAAGCCTGCTGGGTGATCTTGGGCCAGTCATGGTTGTCTCAGAACTCTCTTAGCCCCACCTCCCTCACAAGGTATTCTGGGGAGAGGAAGGGAAGGATATTGTAAGCCGCTTTGAGATTCCTTAGGGTAGAGAAAAGCAGGGCATAAAAACCAACTGTTCATTTTCTTTTGTTGCAAGCCTAGCAAATGTGTAATCAGGGAATCTAGCCAATGTACAACTTGAGAATCTACAGCAATGTCAACCCAATTGCACAACCTGAAAATTTAAAGCAACGTCAAGCCCAAGAAATCACCACAGAAAGCAAACCTAATTTGAAACAAAAACTTGAACAAAGACCACAACTTTGCAGAGTCAGCGAAAACAATTTAAAAGTGCCAAATCTAATACAGATCAACCTGGCAAGCCAATACCAAGCCTGGGGAGACACAGACACTCCCGGGGGGGGGGGGGGCGGGGGGGGGGAGAGATAAAAACAGTCCTTGGAGCCTTCAAAAGGTGGCTCCCAATACTTCCAGTTGTTCCCAAATATTTCTGGGATTTTTCAGGACCCTTTTACTGGTATCCTGGAAAATTCCAGACAACTGAATGTATCAAAAAAATACCAGTAATGTATTTTTCATATATATATTCAGCCCGGATATATCAAAATGCAAATCTGTATTCAGGGATGTTATTTTTTCCAGTAATGCTATTGTATCAATTGCCATTCTAACCCTAAGAAGGATCTGCAGGGTCCTTCCATCTTCCCCACAGATTGCCTTGAAAGCTGGCTGTTTCTGTTACAAGCTTGCCAAGCAACTGATTCATCTGTAGCCCTCTCCATACATAGGAAACAAATACCACTTCAGCTGCCTAATCCGTGCTTTCCACCTCAGCCAGTTATGCCCTAAACATGCAGCATTTAGCAGAGCAGTCCTTCATCACAAGCTTCAAAGGACACCTGCAGTGTCTTCTGGGGATGTCACCATATGTGAGACTACAAACAGACAAGGAAGATTAACAAAGGCATTAAAATTTCATAAATATGCCCAATAGTGCAGTTTTATAAACAGTGTGTTTTAGGATAAATCAATAAAAATGCTTAGGCTTCTTAATGAAGTTATTGCATATACTTCAGTTCTCCAAAACTTTCCATTCCCCCATGGATTTAAAATTTCCAGAAATTTTACATTTTTATCCATGACCTGGGACAGACGGCATTTGAACTTGTGTGAGTTGTGGCAGAGCTGGTGCTACGGGGAGGTGGCAAATATCTGCCATTTTCTCCCTGTTGGCTGCAAGTTCCCTACTGTGCATCTAAGATCTTTCTTTTGAACTTTGGGGATGGCATTTCAGGAGGCAGAGGGAACTGCGGTGCAAAGGGTGGCCATCAAAATCTTTTTGGTGAGCTCATTCTTTTTGTGGTTATGCAGGATCCAAACCATTATTTTATGACAGGAAGATCAGGTGATCAGAGCTGGAATCCCACTAGGCATCCCCTATTTTTTGTTTGTGCTTGAAGTAACTAAGAAACTCTGACATAGATGCTAATGTGTCATAACAATGATGTAAAGCGCTATAAGAGTTTTTGATTTTTACTATGGGGTTATATTTATGTGTGTTAATTGTAAAATACATTCATGTTAGATAGAACTGTCTGTAGTGTGATACACTAAGGTGCGTAGGTAGTGGGTGAAAGATTCAGAAAGACACAACTTAATGTATACTAATCTAGTAGTGTTTGGCAATAACCTTGCTGATATCAAATTTCTTTTAGATTCAAATTTAGACATTACAATTGGACATGACACATGTGGAGAAACCTCTTCAGAGAGTTACAGTTCTCCTTCTAGTCCACGGCATGATGGAAGGGAAAGCTTTGAAAGTGAAGAAGAAAAAGACAGAGGTTGTATTTGTGGAGCATGTGTGTGTTTAAAATAATCTTTTGACACTCACAGATGGTGGTACACTAGGAGTATACAGAATCTGTTTAGTACTCTTCTCTTTTCATTTGGATTGGTGTTCACGGTAAAACATCAGGGATAGACTTCCACAACTTTTACTGTGGTATCATTAGTTAGAATATGCTAACTCAGAATTTGGAACTTTTATGTACAGAACGAGTCTCGTTCTGAGATCTACCATTTCTGTGTCATTGTCAGTAGCTCTTTTCTCTGGCTGACTCAGTACTGTCTAAATAAGAAGTTAAATAACTTCAAAAAACAGTATGCTCTATCAAGCCTTACAAAGCTCCTATTGTTCTTCATGGTCTCTGTGTCACACTGATGGGGGGGGACTCATGTATGTCCAGATTCAAATGGGAAAAACTTCAGAGCAAAGCTTAAGGAGATTTTTTTTGGCACTGTCTCCACCTACCTGTTGGCAGTACACATACTCAGAGGGTGGAGCCAAGCTTCTTGCGCAGTACTTCTTCATTCACTGCACTGAAGACATGAAGAATTTCTGTCTGTACCTTCTCATGAGCTAGGCTGTTTTTTTCACTAATTAAAAAGAGGATGAGGAAGAAACCTGTTTTCAGACAGTGCTTTCTCTTTTTCCAACCTAAGTCTTTGCCTTTTTCTCCAACCCCCCCCCCCTTTTCCTTTTCACCTTTTTTCTGCTCCTGTTTATGGAACAGAAAACTATTAAGCATTTTGTCATCTATGAGGGCTGGTTGTCTATTAGAGGCAGTCATGCCAAGTGTCTGCTTTGAGAGAATAACATCAGGTTGGGTTCTTGTCCTCATTGAAATTCACAACTCAAGCTGAGCCCTTGGCGTTGGAAATGGCTGTCTCTTCTTCATCAAGGAAGGCTCCAGTTAGCTCCAAACATCCCTCTAAATGTAAACCTTCCCCTTCCTCCGACCCAAGCAGGAGAAGAGGGCATAAGGACCATCAGAAACTGACTTCCTCATCTTTCCTGGTGTCCACACCAGCCCCCCTGCCCACTCCTCCACTTTCAGCCTAGGATCTTCTGACCACTATAACTGCTCTCAACCAATCTGTGCGCTCTTCTATTGTTCTCATATTGAAGAGATTCCAGGCTGCCCTTCGAACACCTGCACCCTGTTCAACTGGGGTGGAAGAGTATGTTGGTTTGGCTTCTGAGGGCCTATTGTGTTGATGTTGCTTCTTCACTGATGCCACTCCTGGGAAGAGACTAGTGAGTGTTCCTGTTATGACTTGACTCTCCCCTTAGATTGTGAGACCAACCCTGTTATGACTGATTGTCATCCCAAGAGTATTCACCTAGAGGCAGACATCGCTCTCCCTACAACTCTAGGGGCTGCTAGCACTCTTGGGAGTCTTCCCCATTCACTTAAGTACTGGTTGAGGTCCTGTCATTCTTAGATTCCCTGAGACACAAGTGCTACATGCCGCCTAAACAGAACGGCACTCATTAGAATTGGCTCTCAACTTGCTCAGAATACCTTCTGCCCTTGCATTCCTGTTATGCCTCAAAACAACATGCTGGTCCTTTGAGAAAACCTTTTGCGCCTTCTATCTACCAACCATTCTTGTGATTGGAATCGGTACCAAAATGCCATGTGTTGAGGTTGAGACTCTCCTGCACCTCAGGACCAAGATGCGCCTTGTCATCTCCCAGCACTGACTGTGAGCTGGCTTGGGATCGACACATCTGAAACCAGCCATCTCAAGATCAGGTACCCTTGCGGTCACAACTTTCTTCCCTGCCTGCAGACAGAAGGCCTCTTCCTCTTCCAACAGGCAGGGAGGGACAAACTTTTAGACAACTTTGCACCTCAAGATAACTAGCTACCTGATTTCTATGTCACGCTGCTGAGAACTCCTCTGGGAAAAGAAGACATTATTACCTGACCATTTCTGACAGAACAAACATTCCTTGCCAGTACAGAGGGGAACTTTGGGGCTAACAAAGCAGCAATTCAGCTCTGCTCGCCACTTTGCAGATTGTAGAGCCAAGTCGCCAGTGCTGTCACTTTATGCCGCCATGCCTAGCTGCATTCTACGTCACTAACAGTGGAAGCCCAGATCTGCATACGGGATTTCCCATTCAAAGGAGAAGGCCTTTTCAGCTCCAGAGTGGGTGATGACTTCAAGAAGTTGAGGAACATGGGTCCACTGCACATTCTGTAGGCCTGTCACCTGGGCCCTGACCTCAGTGGCAGTTCTCTTATTATTGCCCATGTCAGACTTAACCGTCATCTCTTCCTCTTGCTGTTCAGCTACTTCCTTCTCCAGGGAGACCTTCTGTAAGTCACAATTGTCATTGCAGTGCTCCAACACTGCAGTGTTTTCCTGGTGCAGTCCTTGACCATTTCCCTCACTCCCCTTAGACAATCCCATACTTCGCAACCATCTTCCAGTGTAGGAATGCATTGCTGATGATGCCTGGGTCTTTAGCATTATCGCATCAGTTATGCCGTAGAGTTTCAGGTCATGCCACCCACTTCGTTGGTTATTCTGCTCTCCCCTCTCTTCTAGAAGTCTCTTTGCTTTCAAAGGATGCCTTCAGTCCTGTTTCAGCCTCTCAAAAAGGGATGAGGTTTTATTCCCACTTTCATGCCGCCCAAGGGAGATGGTGGCATGTACTCAGTCCTGGATCTCTGTTGGGTGAGCTGTTCCATCCACAACAAAAAAGGTTTGGATAGTCTCCTTGAGTGCCATTCTGTCCCTATGGGTCAAAAACATGTGTTGCATCAGTAGATCTACAGGACATGTACTTCCATATTGGAACTGGTCCCCAGCATCATGAGTTCCTGCCTTTCGTAAGAGGTCCATCCTACTGTCAGGTATTTCCATTTGGCTTGTTGGTGGCACAGCGTATCTTTGCCAAGTGTATGGTAATGGTAGCGACTCATCTTTGTCAGTTAGGAATAGCCATCAACACTTACGCTGGTGATCAGCTAGTTGTGAACAGATCCCAAATACCTTTTCTGCAACACCTTCACACCCTCCTTCTCTGTTCCAACAAAGTCTAAAGCTGAGTGCTGTAAAATGCCAGCCCTCAAGTGACTTGGCAAATCAAAGTTTGTAGGCAAATCAAGTCATCTGTTTGATAACTGATTGGGACCCTCTCCTTTCAGACAGAGCCCTCATGATTATCCATCCGGCATTCCATTTCATTCAGCAATCCTTCCAACCCACCCTGCTGATGTCATGCCTGTTGCATTTTATGGTGGCTGCTGCAGCACCATCTCCAGCTCTGATTCAGCAGAGCCTTCCAAGCCTATACTTCATAGCCAGTCTCGAATTCTGCATGTTCCCACCATGGCTCTCATCTTGCTACAGTGGCAAATATAACTTGGCTATCTTCCTGGAGATAGTTGGATTCTCATCTATTAAAAAGTTTCTTGAGAGCCAGTGTGGTGTAGTGGTTAGGAGCCCAGACTCTCATCTGGGAGAACCGGGTTTGATTCCCCACTCCTCCACATGCAGCTGCTTGTGTGACCTTGGGACAGTCATAAGTTCTCTCAGGGCTGTTCTCTCAAGAGCAGCTCTCGAGAGAGCTCTCTCAGCCCCACCTGCCTCACAGGGTGTCTGTTGTGGGGAGGGCAAGGGAAATGAGATAGTAAGCTGCTCTGAGACTCCTTCGGGTAGCGTAGAGTGGGGTATAAATGCAATCTCCTCCTCCATCATCCAGGAACTCAGTGAAAGTGTTCCCTTTACTTCAGGGAGTCTGGATATTGCCATAACCAATTGCCATGTTATGGGGTTGGGGCACTCATTGTTGAGAATTTCCTTCAGTTTTCCATGGATTGTCCAAGACGCTACTCTCCACATCAGCATCCTGGAGCAATTAGCAGTCCACAAATGAATCAAGGTATTCTGCTCCATTCTGTGCAACTGGAAGGCTCCACCACTGAAAAAGCTTTGGCTACCATCCACCTTCCCTCTGGGGAGGAAGATCTTAACTGGCAGGCTGGACAGTATGGGAGGAAGACAGTGAGATGTCATGGAATGCAGAGTTCCTGTACATGTACTTTCCAGGGTCCTTGTCAAGATCTTATGGAATCGGACCAACTGTATTCTTAAAACCCTCTTCTGGCCTCACCATACTTGGTTTTCATCCGATCTTTGTCTGGCCAGAGGGATTTTTTCTCAGCCTCCTGCATCTCAGGGATGTTCCCAGGAAAGAGGCCTGATTCTACAGCTAGACATCATCAAACTGAAGCTGACCCATGTGGAGGACCTGACCCACTGCTACTCCACCTCTACCATGTCCTTCTGAATTCCAGGAAACATTCCACAAAGCTTTCTACCAACTGGAAGCACTTCTGCTTGTACTTGTTCTCCACAAGTCTGGATCCTGCATATTGTACAGTGCGCTGTGTGCTAAAGTCCTTGCATGACTATGGTCTCGCTATCTCCTCCCTATGTATGCCGCTTGCGCTAGTTCTGTGTATTATTCTGCTCTCACTAGCCGGTGTGTTCTTTGTTCCTAATCTATGGCAGTTTTCAAAGGTTTGGGGGTTTTTACACTTTATCCTCAGTTCCTAAGGTTCTTCCCCTGTGGAACCTTTAGTTCTACTGGTATTCCTGAAAAATATTTCCTCGGAAGGGGAAGGAACGCACGCTCTAGACATGTGCCAAACCCTTGCCTCTTATCTAAACAAAACAGCAACTTTGCATAAGTCTCCCTATCTCTTTATATGTCGTGGTGGCCAGAAAAAGGGACTTCACACACAAGCTAGTAGATACCATGGTGCATCTCGCTTTTCTACCGGCTGGCAAAACAACTGTGATCAAACCATCCTAGAGGTTGGCTATGGCCAGCTCTGCAGTTTTTGCTCAAGGCATACCTTTTTCAGATGCGTCTGCAAGGCGGCAACCCAGTCACAGCTTTCAGTCTTTGCACGTCACTTCTTAAATGCCACTACTGCTTAGACACTCAAGAGCCCAAAAGGACATGGCTTTTACTCAAGATGCACTGAACACCTTGTTCCAATAAAACATTCCTGTTTCCATCTCCAGTGGGAACCAGTAGGTCAGCTTGCTAGTCTTATTTCATCAGTGTGACGCTCAGAAACCATGAAGGAGAACAGGTTGCTAACCTATAACGGATGTTCTTTGAGTGGTGGTCATCTGTGTAGTCACCTTCCTTGCTTCCTTTTTGGGAAGAAGTCGTCAGTGGAAAGTGCAGCTCTGCCCTCTCTGAACCACCAGGTGCTCCAGTGGATGCAGCCAGTGCTGAAAACTTCCCTTAAATCGTAGCTCTAGATGTTTCTTCGATTTGAATCTGTGCATGCTCAGTTCCTATCAGCATGACTGCGCAGATGACCACTCAAAGAGCACAAGTTACAGGTAAGCAACCTGTACTTTTCTACATTTCTAAAAAAACCCGCATATTCAGAGTGACTTGCCTTTGTTAATCCTAGCAACAGGTAGCTTTTTGCTGCCTACAGCCTTGCCATCTACCTCATATAATCTTCTCGGTTTCACTGGCTCTTACTTTTTATTAATCTTGATTTGTTATCTGAATGTAGAGAAGAGTACTAAGAGGGGGCAGCAAGTAATACGAACACTTTGCTTAAAGCTGTCTTTTTTCCACTTGGCTCATTTTTAAATAAATGCAACTTTTATGTCAAATATTTTATATTTCAGTTTTAAAGAATAGGCTTTCAGCAGTAAATGACTGTAGCTTTTTGCTTTCAGCAATTAAAACTAGATTCCTACATATTTGTACATAACTGTTTTGCAGCTCACCCACTGGACAATTAATGCCTTAGATATTGCTGCCCAGGGTATTTTGAAAAGCACATCAGTGGTGACACAACTTGCCTCATAATTTTATTATCTTTGTGCTGTCAGTTGTGGCACAAGGTTTATTACAAGTAGTACTGCAAGTAATAATACTTGAAAGTTTTATCTGTACATTTTATGTGGTGCCTGTTCTGATACGTTTTTAGTCTGGATGTATGGAAACCATCATGAAAATCTCATTGCAGAGAGTGCAGGGTGTACATTAGGGGTGTGCAAGACCCCCCCCCCCACATACACACACACACGCACAATTTATTTTTCAGGTTTGGGTATACTGAACCCGAAAAATGATATTTCCCAATATTCTTGAATCCCAGTACCAGCATGGTATTCAAATTTGGTAAATTTTGGGATTGCTGATTTTTTTTTTGCTCCATTATACCCTATGGGGGACCATTATAGTCAAGGGTCCCCAAAGGGTATAATGGAGAATCGATTTGGGGGTATCTAAGGCTCTGTTGGGGCTGTTTTTTTTGAGGTAGAGGTGCCAAATTTGCAACATAGCTGCTGGTGCCTCCTCAAAAAACTCCCCGAGTTTCAAAAAGAATTGACCAGGGGATCCAATTATGTGGGGCCCAGTAGAAGGTGCCCCTATCCCCCATTGTTTAAAGGGAACACAGTCACTTTAAATGCTTTTTGCAAGCAGTGGCTGAACTCCAAAGACATTTAAAGGGCTCACAGACTCTTTAAATGCCTTCTCCAAACTACAGCTTTACCCAGAAGGTGTTTAAAGGGACTGCAATCCCTTTAAACACCCTTGAATGCCAGCTATAAAGCAACCCCCAAAAAACCCTGAATATTTTGGTTTTTTCGGGCTCAGCCATATCAGATAGCTGGATAAGTACCCTAGGTGATATCCAGCTGGAAAAATACCAAAAAAATACCTGTAATTTTTCAGGCTTTTCCCCTGCTTGGATAAACCAGATGCACACTCCTAACATATATGAATCAAAAATCCAAAATTCATTAGCTGCTCTAGTTGACACAAATAACAATGTTTGACCTTTTTTGTCATTGTTGTACAATATCCCATGTGATATTACAGAATCTGAGGGGTTTACACCTGGGGAACTTCTAAAAACTTGAATGTTAACAGTTTAATGATGCCTTGTTTTCCCACAGACACAGACAGCAATTCTGAAGATTCTGGCAACCAAAACGTGTTGAGATTTACTGCTTACAGCTCAGGAGATATCAGTAATTCACCTGCGCATATTTCAGTGAGAACACAAAATGGAAATATTGTCGAAGATCCTCTAAGTTCACAGTTTCCACACATTTCCTTTATGCACTGTATGATGCACAACGGTGCACAGAAACCTCAGACAGCAATTCCGCCCCGTATATCTCCTGACGGAAAAACTTTGGGAATGGTTGGTGGTGGTCCTCTTCTCCATTCACCAATGAGAGAGCCTGCTGGTGAATCTGAAAAACACACTGAACTTCTTTCTTCCCCTTTGCCGGCCGCTTTCCTTCCATCTGCAATCCAGCCAACAATACACAGAATGAAAATCTCTTCACCGCAGACCTCGTCCGAAGGTTGCACCATTAGCAGTCTGCAGCAGCAAACAGGGAATTTAAGCATTGGCTCACCAAACACTGCCTTTATCCCAGTCCACAACCCAGGTAACTTTCCGGGATCCACAGTCTCTACTACAGACCCAATGTCAAAACCTGCATCCCTCGTTGTGGGCTTAAATCAAGTGGTGCCCCATGTTGAGGGAAACGCTGGAGTGATCCCTCAGCCTTCCAATCTGAAAGTAGTTGTCCCTGCAGCTGGTCTCTCAACAGGACTTCCACCGGCTCCTTTTACTGTACCAGTGACTCTTCATACTTCCAGTGTGTTGCCCAATCAGAGTACAACTGTGCTGAACACTGTCGCCTCCACGCCATCTCCATCATCTGGTCTCTGTGTTAGTCAGGTCCAGCCTACTGTTCCTCCGGCAGTACCTACCCACACGCCAGGACCTGCCCCTAGTCCGAGCCCTGCTCTAACACACAGCACTGCACAGAGTGACAGCACATCCTATATTAGTGCTGTTGGAAATACCAATGCTAATGGGACTCTGCTGTCTCCACAGCAGTTGGGGTCTGGGCCGTGCGGGTCTTGTGGTCGCAGATGTAGCTGTGGGACCAATGGGAATCTTCAAGTTAACAGTTACTTTTATCATAACCCACTTCACGGACAAGTCTACAGAGTTCCACCTTTCTTCCCTCTGCCATCGCTTTGCAATGGTAGCTACCTCAACCAAGCACACCAGACTAACGGAACACAAATTCCTTTTTACTTGCCTCGGGCCCCATATGCAAATGGGCTGATGCATGACCCGGTAATGGGGAGCCAAACCAACTATGGTATGCAGCAGATGGCAGGATATGGGAGGTTCTATCCTGTGTATCCGGCTCCAAATGTAGTTGCCAATGCTAATGGATCAGGGCCCAAGAAGAATGGGAATGTGTCCTGTTATAATTGTGGTCTTAGTGGGCACTATGCACAGGACTGTAAGCAGTCATCCATGGAGGCCAGTCAACCAGGTAATCATAACTCCCAACACAGTTGCTTCTGAGTTCACTTCTCGTATTGACCCTGCTGCCCCCGTCCTGCTGTCCATGGTTTGTATGACTCTGTGCGATTGGCTGTGTTTCCCGTTTTGTAGTTTGTAATAGGCCCCGATACTTACATCCTCCCTAAGGGAACAAAGGGAATTTTCACTGACAACCAAGTGAGCTTGGCCATAGCTTATCTTAAGGAGAAACAAGTCAGAAGAACTAGCGTAGTAAACTTCTCTGGCTGTTAGAAGTTGTGCTGCCAAAATGTGACTCTGCCAGTGGCAGAACCCAAAGCAGTCAGAAACAAACCTTTTGGCTTTTAAAATGATGGCTCACACGTGTTCCATGAGTTGTGTGCTTGATCAAAGTAAAACGGGCCATTTGTACCTATGCATAACTAGATATTCAGTTGTCTTTCTCCTCTATCTGGGTAGATCAGAGATATTTGTTACAAAGGACGTAGATGTGCATACGTGTGAATAAGCTATTGAAATTTAAGGGTGCCATCATTTGCAAAATTTAAACGTTTGCAGATGGTAAAAATAATATTTTTTTGTCTTTGCTTGTTTCTGGCATATTTGCATCCTGAGAAATACGAGAGGAAAATTCCAGTTTGGTAGCCCTGAAATTCTGAAGCTGCCTGCTTTTAGAGCTCCGAGCTTCAGAATTTCAGCATGTCATTGAAATGGGTGGAAACACTTCAGAATTTCAAGTCTAGTATGCTCATTTGTTTGATGTTCACTGTGAAGAAATGTTTTTAGAATGACTTCCTTTTTATTAACAAACCAACTTACAGGTAGGCTATAAAACTTCAGAAGCCTGCCTATGGATAGTAGAATAGCCTTTTGGGAGAGTATGTTCACGTGGCTGCTTTGTAGCTTTTTATAATTTTATTCTAAGTGTAAGCAGTGACTTAGTAAGTTCTTTTTCCTGTTCTAGGCACTTACAGATTGAGATATGCACCTCCCCCACCCCCTTCTAATGATCCGTTGGATTCTGCTGACTGAAACCAAGTAAACATTGCCTACATACCAAAATGAAGGTTGGGAAATCTGGGGGATTCTTTGGATTTGAGAGATTCCTTGCGCGTGTGTTTTGTTTTTTTAAATACTCTCTTGCATTTTTCCCCATTGCTCATGAATTTCTGTTCTAACATGAAAGAAGAAAGCAGTTTTGCTCCTGGTCTGACTTGCATAAAGCATGTTGCTATCTCAACCAATCCGATGAGCATTTGAATGACTAGACTTTGCACTGAAGACATAACACATGCAATGTTTACTGCATTTTTAAAAGAGTCATCTGACCTCTGACTACACTGGTTTGAACAGCCATATGGTTGGAAGGAGAAACTGGGGTCATGCTCCCTAAAGTCATCTTTCCCTTCCCCCTCCTCCTCATGCCATTCTGAGTCTTCTTGCCCTCCCTTGGCTGGGTCTGCGTGTCTCCCTGGGACTGAGCGGGATGTTCAGCTGTTCATACAGATCCTGCCCTTAGCACTAGTAACTAAGTTACTCTGTCTGTGAACCCATGGGGGGCACTGGTTTCTTGTTAAACTGAAAACCCTCAACAGTACGTATGCATTATCGGATAAATATATAGCGCTTATGTGCCTAAATGAGAACGCATAGGATGGGGAAGGCTTAAAACAATGTGGACTTTAAAACTAATTTCTGAAATAGAAATAAGTTGAACAATTTTCCTTAGTTTTGTGTTTATTTTTTTCAGCCTGTTGATTCTAATTCGGGGGGGGGGGGGGGACGACTGGCCTGAATGCCTTCTCAGCTTGTGTGTCCGCATTTGTGATGAAAGTTGGCAGTGAGTACCTTTTGTACTCTAGGTTTGTCAGTACAAAAAAAAAAATTATCTCAACTTTTCCCCTTTAGGCTATCGCAGTGTTGTATTTAGAATGTAAAATGGGCTTATTTCAGTCTGGACAGAAACCTGTGTGTATTCTGCAGAACCGAATTGGGTATTTCCATGCCAGAACAAGTCTACCAAATAGCAATGTCACTTTCTTCTGACAATTTACCACTGTGTGATCACGGTATAATGTGAAAGACTCCAGTGAGTGTGAAGATTGATCATGTTTGTGTCATGTCACCAAGTTTAACGCTGCTGTGTTTTATTTCTAAAAGCCAATATATCTTAAATTGCTTCCAGGTAATATTTTTGATTTCTTAAATGCACTGAACTTATCTGGAAGAAGACTTCTGACTGTTGAAATGAACACTGAACTACCGCGATTTGTGTATCCATAGGTATTAGCATTCCTCACAATTCATAGCAGAAATATAGATTTTACTTATTGGAGAAAAAAAATTAGATATACATGCAGCAGAACAAAGTCCATTTGGGTTCAACCAACTGCTAAAGGAAAAAACTTGAAAACTTGATTTACTACATTTCTTCATAGATAGCATTTATATTTATAGCACCAATATATTTTGAAATTGTGGGAGTTAAAGGGGGTAGATGAGAGCTTTAATTTAAAGAAAATTAGCATAGGAAATTATTTTGGTTAAAATATTTTATTTGCTCTGGGTATCTTGGACCATATTAAAATGGGAAGTAACTGCTTCTGAGTTTAGTGAGGGTGTGAAAACACCAGTGGACTCGCATTCTGAATTATCTGCCAGTTTATTGGGCTTGTTTTATGATTTAAGATACTGTACTGTAAATGGGAGGTACGTTGCCTTCTCTTTATTTGTATGTTTACCATATACTTTGATATTTGAAATGTTATGTACTGGAAAGGTCACTTATATTTCTAGAACAGATTGGATTTTATGCAGCATTTTTCCTTGAATTAACAGCAATAAAAAGAGGGGGGAAATCACATTTGCAGATACTGTACTTAATTACTCATGACAGCTGAATTGCCTATTTCCTGGGTGAAGACTGAAAAATTATCATCAACTTAGCCAACTCCCAAGATTCTAAACAGAATAGCACCCATTGGATGGAACTGTTTACAAGTAAGTTAGGAAGACCAAGAATAATTTCCTAACCAAGCTAATGTCTAGGCCAGGCCAGGCTAGAAATGCCCTAAAAACATGTTAAAGCTTTACAGATAATGTGGGGTAATTGAGCCTTATTACTGGGAGAGGGGTGGTGGTGGCTGTTCTCATGCTGTTCCTGGTTACACAGATGGCTTCCACCCACACTGTCAGTTCAAATGTTCACCTTAATTTGTGGTCTGCGCATTTTCACATGTGTGATTTTTTAAAAAACTGGCTGGCATATTCAGATCCCTGCTTTTTCCTTAAGAGTCCCCTCTTCAGAACAGGATGTATAGGAGGGGATGGTATCCACATGGGAAGTGTTGTTTATTTGCATGGGTTTGCTGAAGCATGGGCAGCAGACTGTGTCCCTCTCTCCTCTGTGGTAAATCAGAGAAGAGAACCGAGGAAGAGGGTTAAAACATAATCTGCAAGAGGAAATGAGAGCAGAGTATAAATGACTGGAGAAATGGAGGGGACAGAGCCGCCGAAAGAAAAATAAGAACATAAAAACAAGTGAGGGCAGCCCTGACCTGGATAGCCCAGGCAAGCCCGATCAGAAGCTAAGCAGGCTCGACTCTGGCGGGTACTTGGATGGGAGGCCTTGAAACACGGGAGGCGGGGACAGGCTCTATTCAGCCACCCCTCTGAATATCCTCCAGGCCCCAAGTAGGGGTCAGTCACCAGAGGTTGCCATGACTTCCAGGTGCGCACACGAACATTTCAAAAAACGAGGGCACCCAGATCTGCAAGGAGCTGCTACATGTGGGATGCTAACCCATCCTTTTTTGTTGTTAAGGTCACGTGCATTAGTGGATAGCTATTAATGGAACAAGCGTATCATTTATACCCTGTCTTTGGGGACCCAAAGTGGGTTACATCGTTCTCTATTTTACCCTCACAGCAATTGTGAGGTAGGTTAAGCTGAAGCGTGTGTGACTGGCTCAATATCATCCAGCAAGCTTCTGTGGAAGAGTGAGGATTTGAACCTGGATCACCCAGATTATAGTCTGACACTCTTGACTGCTGCACCACACTGACGCTCATTGTGGGTGGAATGGGAAGTGTTAGTATACCTGTCAGTAACATATCAAGGGAGCCTTGGAATAATTAATGGAAGTGGGAAGAGCTTCCAATGAAGTACACTTGGCTGTGATTTTATGTATCCTAGTGGTTCAACATATGGAACAGACTGTTAAGAGCCAGACCCCTCCTGCAGAAGGACAGTTTGTATAAGGCGCTCCTGTTTAACTACCCCCCCCCCCCAAATCATTTGTGCAGCCTGGCCTGAAAGGTGGGAACAAAATGGACGCTGGCCAGAGACAAGTCTGGGAAACTGTTTTGGGTGGGTGACTCAGGGCCACTGACTTGCTAATAGCTCTCTCCCCACCCTAAAAGAGATAATCTCATCAATGGATTTCCCAAGGACACCTCCCATCAGCTGGACTTTACCCTGTCCACATGTGGTCCTGTTTCCCCTTGTTCATTCCCCTTGATTAATGGGCTATTCATATACCTAATGGCCTCTCCTGTCCTGCACTCAAGGGTAATCAGAATACCTTCACACATTTAGTTTATGTCTAGCAATCTCATCAAGGAAATATTAGTTCTATTCATGCAGATCATTACGAGTTTCCCTAAGGTCTTTGTCCATCAGTGGGAGAATCATTAAGCCTCTCCTGACACATTGCTTTGCCCTGGGAAAATCAAAGGTATTGTTTCAGGGGAACACATTTCAGACCGCCCTAGATTTAATTCTTCCTATAACAAGACACACACTGCCCAGTGCAAAGTGTGGATGTTCTCTCAGCACGAAACATCACACTTCTGCACAACACTGGGTTTCCTCCTATTCAAGCTGTCTTCTGCAGACCTTGACCTC
The DNA here is from genome assembly GCA_029233225.1 of Lepidodactylus listeri. Taxonomy (NCBI): domain Eukaryota; kingdom Metazoa; phylum Chordata; class Lepidosauria; order Squamata; family Gekkonidae; genus Lepidodactylus; species Lepidodactylus listeri. The sequence continues at coordinate 107,676,491 of JARCFY010000006.1, read as the reverse complement.
CAGGACCTGGTTAATATCACCCCTCCCAAATCAGTCTCCCCGCTACTTCCTTTTATCTTTTCTCTCGGTTGGTTTGTATGTTCCCCATGTGCTCTGTGTGTAAGTTATATTCTTTTATTCTTTTTATAATAAAACACCTTTCCCATACTACTGTTGTCTGTTTATTTGAGAGTTTTCAGGGAATAATCCCCATAAATATTGGTGGAGATCCCCTAGTCACCCTCTCGCTTATACTAATTCCCCCAATTAATTTGGAGGAAACCCCCCCCAATTTGGGTAACAAGATGGTGGCCTAGGAAGGAGACTTCTGTAAATATGAGCTAAGGCCAAGGCAGTGATACGCAATTCCATTTCATTGTCTGACAAAGTGTGCATGCACACGAAAGCTCACATCTTTCCTATTCTATAAAGCTGTTTTAACATTCCAAAGGGCAAGATTCCATGGGGCACCAAAATCAGGCTAGACGGACTGCCTCTCAAAAGGGGGACCCTGGCCATTGGCTGCATTATCTCCCTGCTTGGACTCAGTCCCGCCCACAGAACCACCGACCAGCGTCCCTCAGTCTGGAAGGAGCCGGCGAAGGGGAAGGACCGACTGGGAGCTGGGTCCACGCTTCTCTTCCACCCACTGCCAGGTGGGTCTAACTGTCCAAATGAAACAAAAGAGAATGGGGGGGGGGGAGGGAATCCAGGCATTTCTGCCTGACAGAGAGACCAGAGCGCCTTCCTTCTGACAGGCAAAACTGCCCGGGATCCATTCTCTGTCTTCCCTAACTGTCCCCTCGGGCCTGCTTCTGTCAGTGAAAACACAATGGACTACCTCCCCTGCACACTGCCAAATTTCCTCTCAGAAGACACTGCGAAACAGTCAAAGAGAAGAGGGGGAAGGGAAAGGGTTCCCCAGGCTGGGTTCCCTGCAGCCCGCCCACCAAAATTCACCTCACAATGTGGCTTCACCTCAGGAGAGAGGATGCCATTTGCCTTCCCTTCCCATCGCCTCCAAACAGAGCAAAGGGGGGGGGGGGGGGAATCCAGGCGCTTCTGCCTGACAGACCAGAGCACCTTCCCTCTGACAGAACTGCCAGGGATCCATTTTCTTCCCTCTCTCCCTTCCCATCACCTCCAAATGGGGCAAAGAGAAGGGGAGGGGACGGCTGGGCCTGGCTGGAGGAGGGGGGAGCAGCGAGAGAGGAAAAGGTGAGAGCCTGCCTCCCCACAATGTGAGCCTACTGCCAAAGAAGACCAACTGCAAAGAAATATAAAGTCCTCAAGCCTCCTGCATGATGCAGCATGCTCAAGCCATTAATGTTAGTGTGTAAGTGGATCAGGGCAAAAGGCAGAATGGGAAAGGGGGCACTCCATTATAAATTCAGGTAGTGACCGGGGGGGGGCGGGGGGGGAGGACGGCTTCCTCACAGCCCTATCCTTGCACTCCTCTAACTTTGCCTACTCACATTACACTCTCAACCAATGCTCCCTCTAAGCTGTGGAGTCATGTGAGCAAAAATTCTGCTTTGTGAGCCACTGGCATTTCAGTTGTGAGCAAATGATTTGGCTACTGCATCAAGTAGTTTGCTCTGGAGCCATCCTTTCCAAGCTAAGACAAAACTCTGTGAGCCAGAGCCTAAAAACTATGAGCTCCATCACAGTGGGGAATTTCACACAGCCATTATGTTCCGTTTCAGGAACTCTTCAGTAACAGTTTCTGTCAGGCATTTTACACAGAACTGTATTAGTAACGGTTTCTTAATGGAACATATTGGCCCTTTCACACAGAAACGTGCCTCTCCCGTTGGGGAAGCGTTCCTGAGCCGCTTTACCTTGAAACCTCCTCCCAAGCGTTCTTCTGTTCTTTGTACCGGTCCTGAAGCGCTATAGGGTGCTGTGTGAAGTGCCCAAAGCGCTTCCTCCGATGACAAGTATGTGTTTGTGTGTGTGTGTTTGTGTGCATGTGTTTGTGTGCGTGTGTTTGTGTGCATGTGTGTGTTCTTTGTGTGTTTGTGTGTGTGTTTGTGTGTGTGTGTGTGTTTGTGTGTTTGTTGTGCATTTGTGTGTGTTTGCATCAGTGTGCGTGCGTGCGTGTGTGTGTTCTTTGTGCATCTGTGTGTGTGTTCGCATTTGTGTATGTGTGTGTGTTTGTGCATTTGTGTGTGTGTTTCTGTGTGTGTTCGTGTGTGTGTGTGTTTGTGTACGTGTCTGTGTGTATGTATTTACGTGTGTTTTTGTGTGTGTGGTTGTGTGTGTGTGGTGGAGAGGCTTGAAAAGAAAGCGGCAGTCTGAAATGGCAAACCGCTTCGAAGACGGCACCAAAATGGTAGGGGAAGGGCTGTCTGAAACAGCTGTCACTGTACCAGTTTATTACAAGTCAGTTCAGTAACGTTTTTAAAGGTGTAGAGGGAACACTGCCAAGCCACCTCCTTAAGATTTATCCCATCTGGGCACTCAAAAAAATTGGACTGACCTCCCCCTTCTCACTTCATCTCTGAGTTTCGGCCACAGCACACAGCATCTTTAGACCAAAAAACCCACTGTCTCATACATGCAGCATCCATTCTTGGAAGCTGGCAGCACTTACTGCTTTACTTTCCACAGACAACACTTCAGACTCCGAGACCCACGGGGTTCCAGTTCCGGTCTGAGCGGCAGCAAGAGGTGTCGGCGCGAGCTCCGCATCTCAAGCTGAACTCTTCCTCTGTTTGTGAGTCTATAGTATTTGTGATAGACTCATCCGAAACTCCCCGGAGAGGGGGTTCGGGCATAGCCTTTTTCTTCCAAGACGGGACAGAGCGGCGGCTCTGCAGTCATTGGAATAGGCTGAAGCGGCTGAGGAAGATAAGAAGGTCGCATCTTTGCAGACCACAGCAACGACTGGGAAACCTACGAGAGCACTACTAGAACCTTTCTACATTAAAAAAAAGAAAAAAGAAAATTTGGTTCCCTCGACCTCGTGCTCATCCACGCTTGGTTGTTGTTTTTTTGAGACGCGGAGTGCTTGGGCGTCAACCAGGAGCGGCGTGTGGGGCGAGGTTTGTGAGCTGGAGGCACTTTAATCGAGCGCCGAGTGCTGAAAAGGGCGTCGGCGGCATCCTGTAAAAGAGCGGCTGGGTTTGCTTCTCGGCGCTGGATAACGCGGTACTGACCATCTCAGAGCATTTGGAAAGTTTGGAACGTCGGACTTGTTTTGACTATAAGGTGATATTCAGCCAAGTCTTTCCCCTTCGCCGGCTCCACTGTTTTGCTTCATTGTCTGAGAGGCTCTTTCTGTCTCCTCCGTCGACACCCTTTTCCGGGAGCTTGGGAACTGGCAGCTGAACTCCGGCTGGGATTGATTGGATTAGCGATTGATTGGATACGTCTGGGCTGTGTTTTTGTTTATGTTTGACAGCTATTGAGGAACGGGGCTTTTCTTTTCTTTTGGACTTGGCTCTGGTGAATTGGGTGGGACCTAGCAGAATTACAAGTTAAAAGAGGGGAAGAAGGGGAAAGGATAAAAGTGTTGTATAAACGAAGGCTCACTTAACACTTTAGGAAGAAAGTAGTAAGAGTTAAGCCAGCTAAAGAGCCTAAAGAACCTTAAAGCTAGGATAGAGGCTTATAATAGTTAAATAGATTAGATAAGTATAGTATAGGCATAATAAGATATTAGGATAGGATAGGATAAGTTAAGATAGTTGAGTTAGAACTTAAGATAAGTTAGCTTAGTAATATTGTAGGGACAACTCTCCAGCATAATAGTACATTCCCTTTCCTTTTCTTTTTTCCCTTGTGGTGTAAGTTTACTGGATATTAGTTTGCCTGGAGGACATACCCCTTTCTTTTCTTTCTTTCTTTCTTTTTTTTGTTTTTCTTGTTTTGAACAATATGGCCAGTGGAGCCAGGAAAGGTTCTTTTTCTGCCCCTCCCCCTGGAGGCAAAGGTGTAAGCCCAAGTTTGAATTTTAAGCAATTTAATATTAAGGAATGGGGGCTCCAAATCCAAGAAAATATTATGGAAGCAATGGGGCAAAGTACTCAGCAAAATATTCAGGATATGTTACCACCACTAATTTCCAAAGCATTTGAACCAATGCAAGCAAAAATTGACCTTCTTAATCAGAACTTCATAGCGCAAATGGAAGAAATTAAAAAACAAATCTCTGATAATGCACAAGAAATTAATAAACTGAAAGGATCTAAGAACCTTACTGATAATAAACTGGAGGAGGTAGACCTTCAAGTGCAAGAGCTGCAATCAAAGTGTGACTCAATGGAGAACTCACTGATGTCTCTAGAATTAGACAAATCAGCTTATGTTCTTAGGTTACAAAATATCCCAGAAAATAAGGAGGAAAAAATAAAAGATGACTTAGCAAAGGCCTTTTCAGAGCTTTTAGGCCAGGAAACACCTGCAGAAATGCATAAAGAAATAGAACAGGCTTATAGACGCAATTCTGCATACTCAAAAATAAATAAATGCCCAAGAGAGGTACACGTGAAATTCTGCAGAAAAATCATGAGGGACAGGATTCTGGAAACATCTAGAACCACACCAGTAAAAATTCAGGAAACAGAAATCCCCATACTCAGAGACATTCCATGGAGAATTAGAGAAAAAAGACGGGAATATAACACACTGGCAACAGCTTTGAGGGAACAGGATATATCATATAAATGGTTAATGCCAGAAGGTTTATCTTTTACCCTTCGAGGTAAAAAATATAATCTATCCTCCATATTTAAAAAAGATGATTTTTTGCAGAGACATGGACAAGAATTAGGTATACTTGGGGAAGAAGAAATAAGCTCTGAGGAAGATAGCGTGGAGAATAAGGAGCAGGGAAAGGAAAAGAAATTTAAAAAGAAACAACAGGACAAAATCCCGTTGAGTGTGAAAACTAGGTTGCAACATAAGAAGGGGTCAACTAAGGAAAATGATGGACAGGCAGAAATTTAAACTTGTGTCTATTAATGTTAACGGTCTAAATGGACCACAAAAAAGAAGCAGAATTTTGAATCAGGCATATAAATTGAAATGTGATGTTATAGCGTTACAAGAGACTCACATCAAAGTAAAGGACAATAGACTTTTGACATATAAAAAGCTGGGCTTAGCTTTCATTTCTTCAGACCAGATTAAGAAAAAAAGGGGAGTTATTACATATGTTAAACCACACTTAAACCCTGAGTTGATGTATCAAGCGTCAGATGGTAGAATGGTGATAGTCAGGATTACCTTAGATGGAAGAAAATTATTGATAGCAAATGTATATGCGCCGAATAAAGGCCAGCAGCAAGGAAGATTTTTTGAGAAACGAAGAGAGATCCTGGCCAGATATACATCTGAGGAACTTTGCGTTGTAGGAGACTTTAACACAGTGGTTGATGGAAAACTAGACCGTAAGGATGCAAGGAAAACCATTAAGAGACAAAACGAACTTCCTCCTTTCAGAGACCTTATAGACGAACATAATATGGTGGACGCATGGAGGACCAGAAACCCCGTCAAAGAGGACTTTACTTTTTTTTCTTCACGGCACAGTTCATGGTCTCGTTTAGATTTAGTTTGGATTCCGGTGTCATTACTTCCTGATATGTTGAATGTAGAAATTTTGCCAGGGTCATTTGCTGATCACAACCCAGTACTCTTGGTACTCCAGGATAAGATAAAAAAATATATGTGGTCAATGCGGACATGGTTGCTTAAGGATAAGAACTTTGTTAATAAATGTAGAGATGAGTTTAACTTTTTTTTCCTAGCAAATAACATACCAGAAACAAATATTTCTGTGGTCTGGGATACCTTCAAAGCATATGTGAGAGGGAAACTGATTAGTGAGGAGATCTGGCAAAGAAAATTAAATAAACAAAAATATATCAACCTAGTTGATAGAATTAAAAAGGACGAAATGTTATTAAAGACAGACCCATCTTCGGAAGAACTGAAAAGCAAACTTAAAAAATCACAGCACATGTTGAACTGTCTACTTGCTCAAGAGTTAGCTAACAAGTTGAAATATGCTAGACAAAATTATTTTGAAAACGCAAATAAGGTTTCGCGATGGTTAGCTTATAAGTTAAAGAAAACACGATCTGATAGAATTATTAAATCTTTAAAAAATAAAAACGGTAAGCTATGTTTTGTATCTAATGAGTTAAAAGAGATAGTGTATAGTTTCTATGCAAAGCTTTATCAGCAAAAAGAACAAAACCATTCTGATGTTAAGAGCTACTTGGAGAAATTAGTAAAGAAAAGGTTTACTAATGAACAAAAAGACATTTTAAATCAATCTATTTCGCAGTTTGAAATACATGAGGCGATCCAGAAAATGAAAAAAGGTAAAGCCCCAGGGCCGGATGGTATTCCGATAGAACTTTATCTCGCCTTTGAAGAGCAAATAACGGAACCTTTAAAACTAACCATACAAAACATATATAAAAATAAAATAATACCAGAATCATGGAAGGAGGCCAGGATTGTCTTAATTCCGAAGAAAGAAGCTGATATTACGGACATAAAGAATTTTAGACCAATATCACTTCTTAACGTAGACTATAAGATCTACGCAAACATATTGGCAGCTAGATTCAAGAAAGTTTTAGTACAGACGATACATAAAGACCAGTCAGGCTTCCTCCCACAGAGACAAATACGTAACAACTTAAGAATTATTTTAGATATTTTGGAATTAGTTGAAACCTGACCTGATAAACAACTTGCTCTTGTTTTTGTAGACGCTGAGAAAGTGTTTGACAACGTTAGCTGGCAATTTCTTTTATCTCAATTAAACCTTTGGGAATGCGGGGAAAATTTTTATAAAATGGTTAGCGCGATCTACGACAAACAGGAAGCCCGGGTTCTAGTAAATGGAGAGAATACCGAAAATTTTTCTATAACTAAAGGTACTAGACAGGGGTGTCCATTATCCCCGTTATTATTTATTTTTATCGTTGAAACATTATTGGATGAAGTCAGAAAAGAGATAGAAATAAAAGGAGTAAGTACTAGAGGCCAACAATATAAAACACAAGCTTTCGCGGATGACATAGTTTTCATTTTAGAAGACCCTCTTTCTTCAATAGATAAGCTTCTTCAAGTTACTCAAGAGTATGGCCAAAGGGCCGGCTTTAAAATCAACAACAAAAAGACAGTTATATTAACAAAAAATTGCTCGGAGAAAGTAAAACAAGCTCTGAAAGACAAGACTAGCTTCGAAATAGTTAAAAAAGTTAAACATCTAGGAATTAACCCAACGAATAGAGTTAGCTCTTTATTTGAGAATAATTATAGGACTTTACTTGTTGAAATCAATAAAGATTTAACTAAATGGGGAAAGCTTCAACTTTCGCTGTTAGGCAAAATAGCCGCAATCAAAATGAATCTATTACCTAAAATATTATTCTTATTTCAAACTATCCCAATCATTAGAAACCAAGTCTTTTTTCAACAACTAGAAAAACTAATCTCGAGATTTATTTGGCAAAATAAAAAACCTAGGATCAGACTGAAAGATATGCAGGACAGGACAAACCGGGGAGGGCTAGGTCTACCAGATTGGTTGACATATTACAGGGCGGCAGCCATGGTATGGCTTAAAGATTGGGCAACATTGAAAGATTACAGAACCTTGAGTTTAGAAGGATATGACCTACCGATGGGCTGGCATGCCTTTTTTGGTACAGCAAGGAAAGTGCCCTTTTTAAACACCATATAATTAGAGGCTCATTGTTAAAAGTTTGGGAAGAAATTAGACACTATTTCTATACAAAAATTCCAGTTTGGGTATCACCCTGTGAAGCTTTCATCAGACCAACTTTGTTAACCGAGGAAAAAAAATTGTCCTATGGTCAACTCTTAGATATAAATAATAAGTTAATTGCTCTGGACGAACTTTGAGAACATGGAATTAGTCTAACATGGTGGGAGAACTTGCAACTAACCTCTAGATATAATATAGATAAGCAAACTGGTTTTTATAAAGACACAACGAGTCTTGACAAGGTTTGGTTGGTAGCCACAACAAAGAATATTTAAAAAATCTATAATCTTTTATTGGAGTTGAAACTAATGGAGGAAGAAATTAAACCAAACATGATATCATGGGCGCGAGATTTGGGACATACGGTAGAGCTGGACGTATGGCATAAAATCTGGACAGTAAACTTAAAAATAACTAGCTCGGTAGCATTTAAGGAAAATTTTTACAAAATGTTTTTTAAATGGTATCTAACCCCGGAAAGACTCTCTAAATATATAAAAACGATCCCGAATGTTTGCTGGAAATGTCAAAAGAATTCAGGTACTTTCATGCATATGTGGTGGCAGTGTGAAAAAGCGAAAAAATTTTGGTCAATGATAGTACAAATTCTGCAAGAGATCATAAAAGGAAAATTGGATCTGAAACCAGAAACTTTCCTTCTTAATATACTTCCGGAACGTATCAAAAAAGCAGATAAGATAATAGTTTTACATGGTATTACAGCTGCCAGAATCACCTATGCGAGACATTGGAAAACTATGAATATTCCAGATACTCAGGAATACTTACAAATTTTTTTCCAAGTAATGGAAATGGATAAACTAACCAAAATGTTAAGGGGCAAGGATAATGATACATATAAGATAGTTTGGGCAAAAATGTACAGTTGGTTAGAAGATAAATTTGGCTAATTTAGAAGGTAAATCATGTATAATGCTAAATATGATTTAAAATATATATCGTAATACTTAAATACTTAAGTTTTATGTAACTATATTATTGTTATAATTTAGTGATAAGTTTTATTTTTGCTCACTTTAATATATTCTAGAGTGCATCTCTGTATTGTAAGGTAGTAATTACTATGGCATGTTACTTTATTCAAAAACAATAAAACATATCAAAAAAAAAAAAAGACTCCGAGACCCACAAACATCACAGGAAACTGAGACTACTGTGAACAGACACACTGCACATCACAGGACCAGGTAAGTGGACAAGATATGGGGAATATTAGGGGGAAATTGGGATAAAGGAAAGCGGGAAGTCTACAAACAATGGAAAAATTAAGAGACGCTTGGAAAAGCAGAGTGGGGAGATGATTTAGACAAAACAACTCCCTGACTCATTTACAACATCAAACCTCCCTTGCTAACATGAGCTAACTCATTACTTACCACAGACTACCCTTGACACAGACTAAACCTCAAACGCCACCACAAACAAGGGAGGAACTGAAAAGACACACACTCCACATGAGACAAGAAGACGGGGTGGGCCTGGATGGGTTCTGATGTGAATAGGGACTTGAGTTTCTCAAACGCTCTTTGACACTCGGGGGTCCAGGGCAGCCGTGCCCCTGGCTTAACAGCCTCCGGATCCTGCCCTTTAGTCTTTAACAGGTCTGTGAGGGGTAAACTGACTTTGGCAAAGTCCTTGATGAAGATTCTGTAAAAGTTGGAAAATCCGATGAAACTCTGAAGTTGTCTATGGGTGCGAGGGGCTTCCCAAGGGACCACCACCTCAATTTTAGCAGGGTCCATCTCCAAACCCCTAGGAGAGATACAATACCCCAAAAAGTCGATTTCTGTCTTGTGGAACTCACATTTGGATAGCTTAGCATACAGTTCATGTGCTTTCAAGGTAGAGAGGACCTCTCTGACTAGTTTAACATGGGACGGCATGTCCTGTGAGTACAGAATGATACCATCTAGATAACATAATGCCCCTTTGAATAAATGCTTGTGCAGCACCTCATTTATTAGGCTCATAAAAACTCTGGGAGCCCCACTTAAGCCAAAGGGCATAACGAGGTATTCAAATTGGCCCAGAGGGGTATTAAAGGCAGTCTTGTATTCATCCCCCTCTTTTATGCGCACCCGGAAATATGCATCATGTAAAACTAGTTTCGAAAAGATTTTCCCCTTGGCGGCCTCTGTCAACAGGTCTTTGATCAACAGAAGGGGGTAGGTGTTGGAAGATGACACCGCATTAAGCTCCCTATAGTCTGTGCACAGCCTCAAGCCCTCATCCTTTTTTTTCCAGAACAGGACAGGAGCGGCAAATGGAGAGGTAGCTGGCCTAATGAAGCCCCATGCCAGATTCTTATCCAGGAACTTGCGAAGCTCTGCCTGCTCAGCCAGTCCCATAGAGTATAATTTTCCCTTGGGTGATTTCTGCCCGGGCAACAGTTCGATAGCACAGTCAGTGGCCCTATGGGGAGGGAGTTCATCTGCTTCCGTTTCGCTGAACACCTCTCTCAAGTCCCAATATACCTGGGGGATCGAGGCTAACTTCTCCTGAACTAAACATGCCCGTGGTGCCTCTGGGGGACCTGATCCCCATCCCGGATCCCACTGGTGTTGGGAGCACTGGGGGTTAATCCAGGCGATCTTCCCCTTGCTCCATTTAATGTACTGGTCATGGGTGCTCAATCAGGGGCTGCCGAGCACCATGTGGAACTGTGCGTGAGGGGTAACTACAAACGTTCTTTTCCCCCAATATTCCCCAGAGGCCAAAATGAGGGGTTCAGTCTCTGCTACACAAAGCTCCCTCATTTCCGGGTCGTCCATTTGAGTAAACTGGAGCGGCTAAGCCAGAGGGACCATGGTTGTCCCCGACCCCTCAATCACAAAGGTGCTAATTAAGTCGCGGGCACATCCATAGTCTATTAAAGCCCGTACTCGAATGTGTGTCCCATTTTTGGGCTCTACAACAGTCACTACCATATAAAGTAGAGGTCCAGGGGAGCTTACCACTGGTGGTGCTGGCGACGGTGGGACCTGCAGTGGTGCGCCTCCTACTGCAGGTCCTTGAAGTTTTCTGACGGCTACTCCAGGATGACCTCCACCACATTGGTGCCGTTCGTTGCCCCTTCCAGCTGTAATGCCTGGGGTTTGTAGATGCCTTTCTGAGGTCTTGGTGTCCCAGTCAGCGTGCTCGGGGTGACTCTCAGAGTCTTTGGGGCAGCCGCCGGGCAGCTGGAGGCAAAGTGGCCAGCTTCCCCACACCTCATGCAGAGCCCCTGCTTCATGCGTGTCTCGCGTATTTCCTGAAAGGCAGATTTCAGTTTGGCCTTGGGAGGGCCCCTGGCGGCAGGTTGAGAAGCATGGGGCCCCAGCCGAATCAGGGTGGATTGCTTCTTGACATCGGCCGCTGCCCGCATCCAAGCCATGAGAGAGCTGGGTCGTTTGTTTCTCAACACAGTCTTGTAAATCTCCCGGTTTAGTCCCTCCCCGAATTGTTCAGTAAACACCGCTTCAGGCCACCCATGCACCCTGGCTGCACTTCGCCTGAATTGCTTGGTGTACTCGCACACGGAGTTGCGCCCTTGCACCAGCTGCCACAGTTGGTTTTGCGCCTTCTCCTCCCCCATGGGATCCTCGTACTGCTGCCGTAATGCCCACATGAAATTATTCACAGATTGCAGTTCAGGGCCAGGAGGGTTGTGTAGACTCACATACCAGTCATTTGCATATCACTAACACTCTGTGAAAACCCTTGCAGAGCCAATAAGCCAGGCTGGAATTAAAAGTCCTTTTTTATTCTTAATGGTCCATAGTAGTCAACACGTTTTGTGTTAGTGATACAGAGCAAAGGGCTGTAGGGAAGTTATACATTATTCAAAGGTGAAGAGGGAGGAGGGGCACCAATCAGGTTAGTCAGAAATGGCGCTACGTTACATGTCCGTTGAGCTTCCCAGGAAAAACACGCTCAAATGTGTGATTGCTCAGCCCACATTCCTTCCCGCACCCCACCAAAACCTCCCCAGCGATTCCCAGGCTGCAGTTAGAGAGGCACCTGGAAGACAGACTAGCTGTTAAGACAACAAGCCAAGGCCAAAGCAAAAGCAAAGCAGATAACAGTTTCAACAGCAGTAATGAGCTCTCCGGCGGAGTGGGTGACGTAGACTGAGTCGGGGAAACCACCTCCCGCTCGGAAAATCTCAGTTTCTGACACTTTCTAGAGATGCTAGCGGTTTGATATGCTCTCCGGTCTTTCAGACATCTTAGTGCTCAACAGTACAGTTGCGGTCTTGACCAAGAACACAACAACCATGTGCTATCTCAACCATTAGGGTGGGACAGTGTCCAGAGGACTATGTCGTGTAGCTCTAGAGATTTGGGATGAATGCCGATTTTGGGGTGTGTTTCTAGTAGCGGCACACCTTCCCGAATCCCTGAAAGTACAAGTGGACTTCTTGAGCAGAGGAGGAGCATCGCTGCACGGATGGGAACTCAATTGGACTTACCTCCAGCCGGTATTCGACCATTGGGACTGGCCAGAAATAGACACGTTCGCTTCACGACACAACACGAAATGTTGCCTTTTTTGCTCCAGAGCAGGTAGGGATCCTACCTCTTTGGGAGATGGACTCCTTTACCCATGGTCACACAGACATATGTTCCTATTCCCACCAATTCCTCTACTCACCAAGGTGATCAACAAAGTGATGAGGGAACGTCCTCGCTGCAGCCTTGTGACTCGGTGGGGGCCCAGGCAGCATTGGTTCCCCACTCTCCTACACTTGTCCAAGGGCTCCTTCATCCACTTTCAGATGGTGCCAGATCTTCTCCTCACCGGGGGGGGGGGGGGGCGGCAAGTGTTGCACCACAATGTGCCACATCTCAGATTGACTGCATGGCGGGTCCTGTGACAAGAATGAAGGACAGGATAGACCACGTATTCCTTAATTGCCATAAACTTTCCACACATATTTCCTATGCTGGGAAATGGAGGACGTTTTTGGCTTACCTTAGTTTGGTGGGGTTGCCTCTGCCTCCTACGGACTCGGTTGCTATTTTTGGCTTTCTGTTGTCCCACCTGGACTTGGGCCTCAGTTGTGGCTCAATGTTGGTCTATCTGGCTTCTATTTCTGCCAATCACCCTACAATAGAAGGTCACTCTGTGTTTTCCCACCCACAGACAAAGCAGTTCCTGAAAGGCCTCAACTGTCTCTTCCCACAATCTTGAGCCCCCATACTGGCTTGGGACTTACCTTTGGTGTTGTCCAGGTTGACGGGCAAGCCCTTTGAACCAATGGCCACCTGCAGCCTGCAGCTTCTATCATGGAAAACAGCTTTCCTAGTGGCCATCCCATCAACCAGGAGGGTGAGCGAGCTCTCTGCTCTCCACTGTGATCCACCTTACCTCAGTTTTCACCACAATGGTGTTACCTTGGCTCCAGACGTCTCTTTCCTCCCCAAGATGGTCTTGGAGTTCCATTTGCGGCCAGACATTGCTCTTCCTGTGTTCTTTCTGACTCCTCAGAATAAGGAGAGTTGTCTTCATGTCGGCCTTTTTTCATCTGAGGCTGGTGCGGCAGTTGGTTCCCTTCCTGGACCATACTGACCTGGCCACAGCGATCCATGCAACGGTCACCTCGAGGCTAAACTATTGCAATGCTCTCTACATGGGGCTGCCCTTGTCGCTGATCCGGAGGCTGCAGCTGGTGCAGAATGCCGCAGCGAGGCTGCTGATGGGTCTCCCGAGATGGGAGCACATCCGGCCTGTGCTGGTGGCACTGCACTGGCTGCCAATAGCGTACCGAATCCGCTTCAAGGTGCTGGTGCTTACCTTTAAAGCCCTAAATGGCCTGGGTCTGACCTACCTGAGGGACCACCTTTCCCCGTATGTACCCCGGAGAGCACTACGGTCTGGGGCCCAACATCGGCTGACTATACCTGGCCCCAGAGAAGCCAGGCTCACTACCACAATGGGGAGGGCTTTCTCAGTGGCAGCCACAACCTGGTGGAATGAGCTCCTGGAGGAGATCTGGTGCAGGGTAAATCCCTTCTTCACAGTGCCTCTTCTTCTATGTCCATTCAGTGTCTTGCCCAGTCCCCTGTAGTGGTGGGATAATATCAGAGTAGTCCTCTGTCAGAGAGGACCCCTCGTAGGTCAGCTAAATCCAGGCGACTGGCAGCATCCTTCATGCCTTGTCATATTCTTACAGTTCTTAATTTCAGTTTCTTTAATCATTGTCAAAAGGACTCACATTCTTGTTGACGTTCTTGATGCTTTCACATTGATGACCCCCCCCCCCAGGGGGGGGCACTGGAAAGTGGAACAGAGAAGTTGACTCCCTGAGTAGTCACCCGGCCACATTTATTTATGTATTTATTAAATTTATTTCCTGTTTTTCTTTAACAGAAATGGATGAAAGCAGCACAAATGGATGAAAGCAGGCCGTCTGGAAGGAGCCGCCCTGTCTCTTTATCCCTCCAGGGGGGACTTCCTCGTGTCCAATTATAATTAGATTTGCAGCGTTCTAAATCAGTAGTCAAAGACAGGAAGAAAAGAAGCAGAAAACACTTTTCTTTGCTGAGCAAACATGATGCGAAACCACTTTTTGTTTGTTTTGTTCCTTTGAACCCCCCACCCTCCGGTGCCTTGGCCTTCATCTTGGGTTTCGGCCCGAGACTGATCCCTGGACTGTGGCTCTGTTTTCCCAGCAGAGAAGGGGAAGGTGTTCTGTGTATATTCAGAGGGACTCCCCTACCTGAAAAGTCCCAGGAAATATTAGTGCCACTATTAGAGCCTGGAGGGGGAAATGTCCTTACCTTTTGGTGGTGGTGGTGGTGGAAAGTGTCCTCGAGTTGCAGCTGACTTATGGTGACCCCTGTAGGGTTTTCAAGGCAAGAGGCGGTCAGAGGTGGTTGGCCATCGCCTGCCTCCACATCATGACCCTGGACTTCCGTGGTGGTCTCCCATCCAAGTACTAACCAGGGCAGACCTTGCTTAGTTTCCGAGATCTGACGAGATCGGGCTCCCCTGGGCCATCCCGGTCAGGGCGCTGCCCCTTCAGCAGAGGCTTCATGTGTGAAAATGGGCAGCTGAATAGGAACATATGTCTGTGTGACCATGGGTAAAGGAGTCCATCTCCCAAAGAGGTAGGATCCCTACCCGCTCTGGAGCAAAAAAGGCAACATTTCGTGTTGTGTCGTGAAGTGAACGCGTCTATTTCTGGCCAGTCCCAATGGTCGAATACCGGCTGGAGGTAAGTCCAATTGAGTTCCCATCCGTGCAGCGATGCTCCTCCTCTGCTCAAGAAGTCCACGTACTTTCAGGGACTCGGGAAGGTGTGCCGCTACTGGAAACACACCCCAAAATCGGCATTCATGGTGTGAAGTCAGATCAAATCACCTGTCAAACAACAAGCCAGTCTTGGCTTTGTGACTTATCCTATACACAAAAATACCAACTGTAATACTAATTAACTCTTAGGTCTTGCCTCATCCCTCACGTTTCAGAGGGGCTGCTTTGTATTTTATTTTGTTTTTTAATATCAGGAAGTGACATATATCGATTTTAGCCATTACCTTATTTTGAAAGTTGGCAAACATTTGTAAAATGCCGGCAGCAAAGGATGACGAAATGTCTAGTGGGATACATTTCAATCAACAAACATGGCCTAAAAGCCCAACATTGATGCACCAGCCGTGAAAGCTTCAAGCTAAAGATTTTTTAAATGGTTGTAAAAACTTTTTGTGGGATTGGGGAAGGGACATGTGCTCATCTTGGCACACCCACAGGCCCAAAATTTCCCTCTGTTCAAATTAAATGACATGGAGATCTTTTACATCTTCTTCACGGTCTCTGTGTATCACACCCATGGGATTAGGGTGCTTGCGCAAATCCCGATCGGTAGCCTGGAAAGGATTTTCGTGCCCATTTCCCAGTGTCATGTGCAGGAGCTCTGCCATGCATGCTCACTGGGATTGGCACAGACATCATGTCAGTTCTCTTCTGACTGCCAGACTGATTGGTTGATTTCCAATGCCACAGTCAGGCTGGTTTTACATCTGCCTTTCCTGCTGGAATCATTCTACTTCCAAAAAAACTCGCCCACATCTCTTTCAAGTGTGACTCTGCATTCCTTCCCAACTGTCCATATCTGCTAATTGCCCTCTAGCTCTCAAGCTGGCTTCACACCTCTGTAAACAAATCCTGTTCTTAACAGCACTTCAAAAGAATGGCCCCTTTCACTCCAGTTCAATCAGATGTGGGCATTCCCCTACAACAGCTTTGACACCAATGTGTTACCGGTGCAGGGAGCGCTGGAATGAAGCTGTTACAAAAATGCACATGTAAAATCACCCTCAGTGAACCTACCTTTTTCCTTCTCTTCATTCTGTTCTATCTTTCCATCGAATTTTTGGCTTCTTTCATTTCTATTTTGTTTCCAAAAAAATGGAGAGAAAGGGGAGTGAGACTGAGTAAATCTCTCCCAGACCTGGCCCCACCCCGGGCATCCGTTCTCCCCTCCATACCCCCCTGCTTATGGGAAAAGGTTCAGGCTTTTACAAGTGCTGCACAACGCGCAGGAGTAAAATTCCACCACTTGACGGCCACTCCTCCTGCTTGCTGTGCCTCGGTGAAACTCACTGAACTGAGTCATGCCCCCATTGTGCAAAATTCTCGGAACAAACGGGAAAGAATCAAGCAGCATGTCTTCAGCCAGCACTACTTGAACCAATGCTTTCTCTCGTCCTGATGGCTTTGACTGTGTCATCTCAGGTCAATACTTTGGACCATCAACGTCAATTGGCCAATCAACATCGGGAGAACTGCGTTCTCACAGCCAGACCCATTCTGGCACTGCCCACCCAACAAAATGCTTAGGTTTGGCTCCCAAGTTGTAGTCCTCCACTCCTGCCAAAAAATGCAGGGAGGAGAAGGATTCTAAGTCGGACAGGACCAAGAAATACAAGAAGGATTCGCTTGTCCTTCAGCTAGACTTATCCTTCCTGTCCCAAGGTGGTCTCATCTTTTCAATTTTCCCAACCTACTACCTTACTGACTGTTGTGTACTAGTCACGTAATGGCGACCGCCATGCGGTCAGAGCACATGGTGTCACGGCATGACACATGGCCCGATTCTACCTGAGCTTCAGCCAGGTAGAACAATAGACAGTCGGATCCAAAACAACCACCAATAGCCAGCCTAGGTCTTTCGCGGGGGACCTATGAACTACAACTTAAGACTTAAGGCCCTATCAGGACTATGCGCATATGCTAAGCCCCTATCAGGTATTTTGGGTGCGGCCAGAGGTGTGGCTCCAGCCAGCATATAATGAGGGCCCTGGAGCCCTGGAAGCATGCTTGAGCTGACCATCTCCTGAACATGCTGATTCACTTAATAAAGTCTTTGCTATGATCATTCTACAACTCACCTCCCGACTCCCTTCAGTTATTCATGGCCACGGAAACCCTTGCCAAGGCAGTAAAATTTCTTTACAACACCTTGCTAAGTGGGTGATGCCTGCCGTTGTACTGTGCTATGAACGGGCGAAAGAGCCCTTGCCTGTGCTGCTCCGGGCACACTCTGCCATTGCCACACTGTCCGTTTTGTTCAGCAGTGTGCCTTTGGAAAGCTTATGCACTGCTGTGACTTGGTCTTCCCACTCCACCTTTGTGACGCACTATGCCCTCAGTGTCTGAGCATGGAGGGATGCATCCTTTGGTCAATCAGTGTTGAAATCGGTCTTCTCCTGATGTCCCCTTTGTGGGAAATTCAGGTGAGCCTGTGGAGGGAAAAGTTATTGTCTACTGCTGCTGTCATAGCTGCAGTAGTTAATGTTATTATATGTTTTGTTACTGCTATCTTGCCAGCACCCTCCGCCCACAGGGTCGAGCTCACTAATCACCCAAGTGTGGGGTTGCACAGGGCCCATGAAGAAGATAAACAAGTTGCTTATCTGTAACTGATGATCTTTGAGTAATCACACATGCCCCCCCTTCCCCACTGCTGGCACTTCCACCTACTTACCTCTTCGATGGCCTGGCTGGCAGTGGCCGGAAGGAACCACGGGGGCGGTGCTTTCTCCTCAGCTCCAGGCATGCGCAATCGCTGCCTGCTTCCCAGAGTGAGGGAGAAAGCCCACCAAAAGCCTGAAGCTAGCTCTTGTAGATCTCGGAGGTCGGGTTCGTGTGCAGGTGCCAAACCCACGTGTGTGACTGCACAGGTGACCACGCGAAGATCATCAGTTACAGGTAAGCAACCTGTTAATACTTTGCCTGAGGAATTCTGTTTGGCCAGCTTACTTGGCTGGTATCTTTTTGTTTGCAAAGACATTTTCTGGTATAGAACTGTTACATAAGAACCTAAGAAGAGCCCTGCTGGATCAGACCAGTGGTCCATCTAGTCCAGCATCCAGTCTCACACAGTGGCCACCCAGTTCCTCTGGACAGCCAACAACAGGACATAAAGGCCCAGGCCTTCCCCTGATGTTGCCTCCTGGATCTGGGATTCAGAGGCTTAGTGCCTCTGACTGTGGAGGTTCCCCTCAGGCACCATGGCTAGTAGCCATTGATAGACTTTTCCTTCATGAATCTATCTAATCCCCCTTTAATGTCATCAATGCCTGTGGCCATCACAACATTCTCTGGCAGCGAATACCACATCTTAATCACTTTCTGTGTAAAGTAGTATTTCCTTTTGTCTGTTCTGAACCTACTGCCCATCAGCTTCATTGGATGCCCTTGATTTCTAGTATTTTGGGAGAATGCTGTTTAATGAATTGGCTGGTTTTGCTTTGTTTTTAGCATGTCTTAATTGGATTTGGACAACTGACAGGTATATCACAGCAACTATTTAGGGCCAAATTATATGTCCCTTTGGTCCTTTGTGAAAGAGTCCAACCATTTGCTCTGCCTCTTGTGCTTTATTAGTTAAAATGGCCATAAATGTTCCATTGCTTCCAAAAAGCCTGATTAGCAGAAATGTTATGGGTGAATTGCTGAAGTGGTAAAATCATGAGATTGGCATAAAAGACTTTTAAATGCTACTTCAGGCTTCTGTATAGAACAGTCTTGCTTTCCCCCCCAGGTATCAATAAAAAAAGAGCATAAGTCATCTGTCAGTTGTAGGTTTGGGAATTCAAAACGGTTCAGTGTGCTTGTGCTAGAGCTCTCATTTTGTTGAAAATGTTCTACTTTGTCATCATAAAAGGAGATATGTACAAAGCCTTGTAAAACGAGAAAAGGGTCACAAAAAGGGCCGCGGGTGAGAAGCTCTGCTTGGGATGTCACATTGCGATCTACTGGACATCTTTCCTTCCCTGCTTGAAAACCGGGAGCAAGCTTAGTGTTCCGAATTTCCAACAAAGAACCAGACCAAATCATTCCATTCCATTTTGTTCTTTATTTATATTCCGCCTTTCTCCCAGTGGGACCCAAAGTGGTGTACGTCATTCTCTTCTCCTCACAACGATCCTGTGAGGGAGGTGTGTGACTGGCCCAAGGTCACCCACCAAGCTGCCATGGCAGAGCAGGGATTCGAACCTGGTTTTCCCAGATCTTAGTCTGACACTTTAATCACTATGCCATGCTGGCTGATTTCAAGGTCCAAGACAAAATTTTGCATCATCACAGTTGTCTGAAGTCCTTCGTGGCCTCCTTGAAAATAGCTACGAGGACTGAGCTGGTAGTTGAATGGATAAGCCCATCCCAGTGGGAATGGCCACACGAACTCATATTCCACCCAGGGCTAAAAGTCACCTGTCGTTGGGCTGGTGCAATAAGAATGTGGCCAGTCTGACACCTCCCATTTGCTGCTTTGAGTACCCCAAGTAGGGTTCCTAACCTCCAGGTGTGGCCTGGAGGTCTCTCAGAATTACAGCTATGGATGCCGGCCTCCAGATGGGACCTGGGGTTCCCCCAGAATTACAGCTCTTCTGCAGACAGCAGAAACCAGTTCCCCGGGAGGAGATGGATGCTTTGGAAGGCGGACTGTGTGGCATTTTGCCCCACTGAGGTCCCTGTCTTCCCCAGCTCCATCCCCAGATGTCCAGGAGTCTCCCAACCTGGAGCTGGCAACCTTCCCCTCCACCCCACCCCCCAGTAGCTGGGGGACAGACTGACCAGGGAACCCTAATTACGATGGATCTCCTGATGACAGAGAGAGATCAATTCCTCTGGAGAAAATGGCAGCGTCTGAGGGGGGACTCACAAGTCACGGAATCACAAGTCGGCCTCTACAAACCGGGTCAACAATATTTACATCTTGCTTTGAAAACCACCAATACAGTAGATTTACATAAGAGACTGAAAAATAATTTGAATGGATCTAGAGTTATTTATTTAAAACGTTTGTATCCTGCCTTATCTCCTCACACTCAAGACAGCGAGGTAAAGGATACGAGGCTGAGGAGTGGAATATGAATTAACACTAATTTGCCCGTCAAATTTCCTTCCAACTTCCTTTCCAGGTAGGAAATAAAGAGAAATACAATAGTTAAAAGCTGGCAGTTTTCTGTTCTTAAAGCAGGAGGGGATCGAGAATCCGTTTTTATTCGCTTTGCCTTATTTTCCTTCATTGAGTGGCTCCATGATGGACAGTGGAGTTCTTTCCTACTGTCTGGACAAGATATATGTTCCTTTGCTGTTAAGTCTTATGTTCTCATTTTGGACCAAAGTTTGGAAACGCAGCTCTCTGTTGCGCACAAATTTACACAATCATTACTTGTGTTTTTGTTTTCCCTCGCTGGTTGTTCCCACGGCTTCCTGTGAGCTTTACTTATGCAACATACCCTGCTTTTGCTGCCATCTGAAGGACCAATGTAGAAATTGCACACAGTTGCCTGTAATGCTACACAGAAGGCCCTTTTGAAGCAAGAAAAGGGCCTTCCAGAGAAGCAAGTGGGGCTGAGGAAGGGGCAGGTTGGGGAGCAGAGTTTGGTGTCGTGGTTAAGTGCGCGGACTCTCATCTGGGAGAACTGGGTTTGATTCCCCACTCCTCCACTTGCACCTGGCTGGATGACCTTGGGCAAGCCATAGCTCTGTACCAGCTGCTCCCTCAAGGACAGCTTGGGAAAGAGCTCTCTCAGCCCCACCTACCTCACAGGGTGTCTGTTGTGGGGAGGGGAAGGGAAAGGAGTTTGTAAGCCGCTCTGAGACTCCAAATGAGTGGAGGGTGGGATATAAATCCAATCTCTTCTTCTTCTTCTTCAGAGAGTTTCTCTACCCCTTTCCTGCTAACCTTTCCCTCTTCCAAATAGCACTTTCTGTGGCTTCACCTGCCTCCAGTTGAGTTCCAGATATATGTTGCCTAGGGTTGCCAAGTCCGGGTTGGAAAATACCTGGGGACTTTGGAAGTGGAGCCAGGAGAAGGCGGGGTTTGGGGAGGGGAGGGGCCTCAGCATGGTGCAATGCCATAGAGTCCACCCTTCAAAGCAGCCATTTTCTCCAGGGGAGCTGATCTCTGTCAGCTGGAGATCAGTTGTAAAAGCGGGAGATCCCCAGGCCCCACCAGGAGGCTGGCAACCCTAATGTTGCCTTTCATACTCTGCAGGAAGAAAAACAAACACCCAAAGGGGTAGTTTGGAGCAGGGAAAAGAGTCCAGATTAGGGTTGCAAGGTCCCCCCCCCCCGGCCACTGGTGGGGAATGGGGGTGTAAGGTTGCCAGATCCTGACTGGGAAACTCCTGGAGATTTGGGGGTGGAGCCTGGGGAGGACAGGGACCTCAGTGGGGTACAATGCCACACAGTCCACGCTCCAAAGCAGCTATTTTCTCCAGGGGAACTGATCTCTGCAGTCTGGAGATGAGCTGTAAAAACAGGGGATCCCCAGGTCCCACCTGGAGGCTGGCACCCCTAGTCTAGATTGGTCCTGAAGCTCCGTCTGCACAAGCAGCAGTGTGAGATGCTCGAGAGTTGAAAGGATAACATAAGCTATACCCTTCGTGGTTGGGGAACTGCATTTTGAATGCTGCCTATGTAGAAAAACAGACAAACCTGCACTTAGAAAATAAGCCCAGCAGGGAGAGCTGTACTCTTCCGGTTCTCTGCTTGCGAGGAGTTTTTAAAAGGTGAGAGACCTTGCATTTTCTGCCTAGTGTTTGAAGCATCACTGTCCTCTTGATGAGCAGGGGACGATGCTACTTCACACTGCCACCATCTTGCCTGAATGGCTCCCACGAAGCTGCCATCGTCTGGGTCAGAGCATTGGTTTGTCACTGTCAATACTGTCCACTCTGACTGGCAGCCGCTCTCCAGGGTCCCCGGTAAAAGTCCTTCACGTTGCTCCCCCTTTGGCTGGAGAGGCCAGGGCTTGAACCTGGGGCCTTCAACGCGCAAAGCAGATGCCCTAAGCCACAGCCTCTCCCCTTTTAACAACAACACAAAGGCCTAATTTAAATGTTAAGCAAGAAGGCAGATGTCACCATATAGGGCCCCCAGGTCCCTGTGGGCCACCGGCAGGTGATGGGGGGGGGGCAGAGTTACCAAATCCAGGTTGGGAAACTCCTGGAGATTTGGGAATGGAGCCTGGGGAGGACAGGGGGGCACACTGCCACCAAGTCCACCCTCCAAAGCATCCATTTTCTCCAGGGGAGCTGATCTCTGTAGTCTGGAGATGAGCTGTAATTCCAGGGGATCCCCAGGTCCTACCTGGAGGCTGGCATCCCTAGTCACCAGCATGCTTCTCTGTGGTCAGAACTCTACTCAGCTGGTAAACAATCACATCCTGTTCCCAGGGAGACCTATGGACGTTGATCTGTGGACTTACTATGCAATCCACCTGCAAGGGAAAACAACTCCTTGAAGAAATCAAACTAGATCAGTGAAACTAATTATTTAATTTAAAATATCAGCATTCAGACAGCTGTTGGAGTAGAGGCAAATTA
This sequence comes from Lepidodactylus listeri, assembly GCA_029233225.1. Lineage (NCBI taxonomy): Eukaryota > Metazoa > Chordata > Lepidosauria > Squamata > Gekkonidae > Lepidodactylus > Lepidodactylus listeri. The sequence goes on along the minus strand of JARCFY010000006.1, from coordinate 107,653,910 downwards.
ATTTTACGTGGAATCATTTGCCTGCTCAGGTTAAACACAGAGTGTGCGAAATTGTTTTAGACTAAACCTAGGCCAGGGGGTCACCCACATGTTGCCTGCGGGCACCATCACACCCACCAACAACTTTTCTGGCACCCACCAGGTGTTTTCAGGAAGTGGGCAGGGCCAGGCGGGGGTTTTGCCCAGCAAGGCTTCTGATTGGCCTTTGGAGAGCTGATTGGCTGTGCAGGTTTCTTAAAATGTTGCTTTCGCAGCATCTCCCACCCCAGTGCAAGGATCCACACTGTGAGACTGTAGTTAAGCTATGGCAGCCATTTTGTGGCTGGCTCTGCCTCCTGTGGCAGCCATGTCAAGCCCTGTCAGAATTTAAATGTGCCCATAGGCTCAAAAAGGTGGGGGGGGGGATGGGGCCAATGCTCCCTCTAAGCTGTGGAGTCCTGTGAGCAACAATTCCACTTTGTGAGCTCCTGGCATTAAAGTTGTGAGTGAGCGATTTGGCTACTGCATAAATTAGTTTGCTCTGGTGCCATCCTTCGTGAGCTAAGACAAAAACACATGAGCCAGAGGCTAAAAAACTGTGAGCTAGCTCACACTAATTTAGCTTACAGGGAACACTGGATGGGACCCCTGCCCTAGGCTGTTTCAGACATTACACAGCAGACCCCATGTTCAGAAGGGAGTTGTTCCTCTTGCCTCCCTGATGCACTAGGTGCTCAGCTATTACCCTCTGAGGCTGAAAACACAATGCATCAATGCAGCTTTAATGGCTCAAAAGATTTTTGTTCAGTGTATTCCTTTGGCGCATGAATATATAGACTAAGAACATACAGAGTTCCCTAATGGGGTGCTAGGGTTACCAGCTTTGGGTTAGGAAATGCCTGGAGACTTTGGGGGTGGAGCCTGAGGGTGGGAGGAGAGGAGGGACTTCAGTGGGGTATAACGCCATAGAGTCCACCTCCAAGTGGCCATCTTCTCCAGATGAACTGATCTCTCTTGCCTGGAGATCAATTATAATCTTAGGAGATCTCTAGCCACCACCTGGAGGGTGGCAACCTTATGGAGTGTCCATGTCTGTCATGACGCTGGCAGATGGGACCCCTGGTGCCTGCTGGCTTTGTGGATCTTGGAGGTAAAATCTAAAGGGTCCTTAATAGAATGAGGGGTGGGGGGTGGGAATCCCGGAAATTCTAGGTACTTCCAGTTAGCTGACTGACTGGCAGAGCTCTGAGCCCTTCCCATTCTGGCACATCACAGCCATAGAAATAGCCAGGGTTGCCACCTCTGGGCTGGGAAATACCTGGAGGTTTGGGGGTGGAGCCTGAGGAGGGTGGGGTTTGGGGAGAGGAGGGACTCCAGTGGGGTATAACGCCATGGAGTCCACCTTCCAAAGCAGCCATTTACCCCAGGTGAACTGATCTCTGTCACCTAGAGATCAGTTGTAATCCTGGGAGATCTCTACCCACCACCTGGAGGTTACACCCCACCAATGTTCACTGTGAAAAAAAGAGATTCAGTTCCAATTACAGTCCATAGACTTGCTTCTTCCTCTATTTCTTTATTTCACATTGTGCAGTGCTGCTGCTGCTTCCAGATAATTACCGTATGACTACGGATTTCCTAGGTAAATATTCCGTTTCCCCCAATACTTCGTCAAGTCGCTTTTTTATACATGGAGCCAATTAGAATTAATCTTGTGCTTCCCTTTGGCGTCCGCTGGCTCTCATTTCATTAAAAAAACCGCACCAGGCTGGAGGTGGTTTCAGGTTTTTGCAGGGAAAGTTGGTGTTTGATCTTGAGAGTATTAAACTGATGTCTCCTTCGTAATCTTCCCTCTCTCATCTTCTGTTTGCCACATCACAGGAGAAGAGAAACTTTAAACCCATGTAAACCTCCTGAAGAAAGACATTATCTGTCTGTTTTTATAGAATGCAATTGCACTAATTTAAAAAGGGAGAAAGAACAAAGTTTAGAAAGGAGCAATCCAGCCATAAAGATGCAACACCCTTCATAAATCAGCTTTTAGGGGAAAGATCACTCTAAATATCACGTAGGGTCACGCTAAACGCACAATTGCCATTCGTGTGGATCATTTATTAACCAGTGGAGGAAACCTGATGTCACATTGCCATAGACAAGCATTCTATTGAATCGCAATCACTCACTGGAGAACTCCTTCAGGCACTACTGGAATGAGGGGGAGAGAGAGACAGAAAATTTCACCAGCAGACTGGAATGAACCTTTTCTTCCTCTCTCTTTTTTGAGTTCAGGAGAGAAGCCTTCTCTAACTCAGAGGTCCCCAATGTGGAGCCACCAACACCTTTTCTGGTGCCCACCAAGTGTTTTTAGAAAGCGGGCAGGCAGGGCCAGGTGGGTGTTCGCCCAGCCAGCCTTCTGATTGGCTACGCAGATTCAAACAATCATTGCTTTTGGCTGTCGTGATATGTGTTATGTGCTGTACCACACTGCGCCACCATTAAGAGACTTAAGTCCACTAGACCCCTCAGCACATTAAACTGCACCACACCAGCGGTAGTGTATTTACAGTTTATTTACAGTGCTATTAAATATCCAAACAACAAACTGCTTCGCCAGGCAATAGGTTTGTGAGAAGAGAGAAAATAGTTCAGTACATGATTACATATATACAGTTCAGTAACCAATCAGGTTGTTGCTGAGTCATGTAGAGTACATTCATCAATGTCACACTGGAAGAACTAGTCTGTACAAGTTCCTGCTCAGTTCTACTGCTTCTGCTCCAGTCACATGACTCCTACTGGCTGTCAGTTAGATCCTTCTAATCTGCCAGCTTACTGTGCATGAGGACTGAGAGTCTCAACTATTGACATTGGCAGCCACTGCCACCACAGCACAACGATCTTCATTGTGTGACTGAAAGGAAGCTGTGGCAGCCATTTTGTGGCCAGGCCCATAGCCAAGATTTTGTGGCTTGTGGGGCAATTTTTTTTCCTGGTGGGGCTGAAGTTCTCAGTGCAGAAAGAAAAGCCATTTAGCTAATAGAAAGCTGTTACCAGGCTAGATCTCTAAATTGCAAGCTGTCGACAACTTTAAATGACAGTTCTCAGCTGCTGCAAGTTAATCACTTCCGCCAGCCTAAGCAACAATTCTGATAACAAGAGGCAGGTGGGGGAGATGGCTTCTATAGTCAAGAAAGCTAACACTTAGGCAGGAAAACCTTTCTTAAAGGAGACCAGTTTCTTGACACAGAGTTAGAAGGGATCCTAGAGATCACTTACTCCAATCCCCTTGCTCAGTGCAGGACTTAGTCAACTACAGCACCCCACTCTGCTTAAAGGAGCACATGGCTTTAAAATGTTTTAAAATAGAATTTAAAAAAGCATTTACAGGAGAAATTCTTGTGCCTTTAAGAAAGGGAGCAGCGCCTCCAAAACCCCCACCATAGTTATGGGCTTGTTTGCGGCTGGTTCTGCTTTCTACAGCTGCCATTTTGTTACTGTGCAGATCACACTGTGTCAGAATTCCCAAGGTACCCATGGGCTCAAAAAGGCTGGGGTCCCCTGCTCTAACTGATGCTTTTTGTACAGCAGCAGATACGCTGGCAACAGGTACTCTGGCGATTCCCTCTTATTTCCCATAACCCACTCAGAGGCCTCTATCAATGAGTGGACTGGGATAGGAATGTGATTTTCTGTACATATTGGAGGTGTCATCCTGACAATTTAAGAGGTTCCAATAGGCATGGCACTGGGAGGGAAAGTGGGATGGTGTCACCCAGTTTCATCAGATCTCGGAAGCTAAGCAGGGTTGGTATCTGGAAGAGAGACCTCCGAGGAAGACTCTGCAGCGGCAGGCCCTGGCAAGCCACCTCGGCTTCTCACTGGCCTTGAGTGCCCCTGGCCACTAGAAGGCACCAGAGGGCAGCTGCAACTTTTTAAAATGAGAATTCTTTTATTATTTTAAATTTTATATGGGGTACAGGAAAAAAAGAAAGGTGTGGGGGAAAAGAAAAATAAACATAAGGCACTTTTAAACAAATATTCAAGAGAATACAAACATAAATGAATTAATAAATCTAGGTAAATCATAACATTATAACATTACCAATAATGTTTCCCTAAAATACATTATCCACTATTCTCAATCTGAAAAGAACTATGAAAAGAATTGTGTGAACAAACATTTTATATCGATTTAAAATTGCCGGGAAACCATTTAAAATGGTTTACAACAACAAGGAAGTAACAAATATAAAAAATTCCAACTAACTGATAAAAATCATGTGGCTGTGAGGAATTGGTAACCTGAATAGGCAAAAGATTTATACGCCTATTACAAATACAGCTGTAAGAGCAATACAGTATTATGTTTTAATGTTGGGTGGGACTATGTGTGTCATAAAAATGTATCTGTAATAGGTATAGAAAGCTCTCCATTTATTCTCAAATTCGCTACTTGGTGTCAGAATCTCTGCCATTAATTGTTCTGGCCTGGGGTCTCTATCAGTAATTTACGACTGGCGTTGAGGTTTATTGCATGTTCTGCTTAATGTGTCTTTTTCCTTCCCGGGAGGATGGCTTGCCGCATTCCATCGCGTCACATAAACAGTCTGGCTATCTCCCCGTGTCACCTCCCTTTTTCTCTCTGGAGCCTAGAATGTTTTATCTTGCTTTTGTAACCTTGGAGAACTGTTGAACTGTTTCTAGCCAGGTGCCTGGCCTGTGAATCGCAAGTAGAGGTCACTAAGGGGCATGGGGGGAATTTTTAGTGCTTTTGCGCCTTTTCTGTGAGAACCAACGGTTGGGGGTTTTCGCACTTTTTTATATTTGTTCTGATTGGCCCTTTGCCTGCTCTTACCTGACTGTGTTGGGTATATTAATCCCTGTTGCCTGTAACCAAGTATCTCTAACAAACATTGAGTACCTGAACCATCATTAAGAATAAAAGGACTTTTTGCTTCATCAAAAGCCTGGCTTATTGATTCGACTCAGAAGCCTCATACTTGGTCTGTAATTTATGTGTTTTGTCATTTTCGCCATAACATTAATGATAAGTCAACTGCAACTTGACGGCACTTTACGGACATAGTCAAGGCATCGCATACCTTCTTGCTCTCCTCTTCAGACTGGAGAAATAAAGCAGGTGATGCTAAATGTGTAATGGCTATGCCAGAATTGTGTCCAGTCATGGCTTTCCATTACACGTCCTTCAGTGCTGGCCAGTCTCTTGTGCATGCTCCAGGGGGCTGTCCCTGGAAAAGAGAGACTTGCTTTTCCTGGGAACACCCTGCAATGTGTGCAAGGACTCAACGCGCAGTGAGCCACCGTTGCAACGAACCGTGTGATCTATGGGGGGGTAGGAGGATGCTCACCAGTGTTCCGTGTTGTCCTGGCCTGTAGAGGAAAAGAGACACACTCCTCTCATTTTTAATCTTCTTGGGGAGAAAAGTAGCCAGGGAGGGGCTTAGACTGACAAGGAAGGGGTTAAATTGCCTCCTGTAGCAACTGGGCGCTTTACATTTAAAAAATGGAGAAGGGGCTTACCTGTAAGGGTCAATAATTTTAAATTTGTATAATTGCTATTATATATATAATGGTATCGGTGAGGCGGGAAGTCCCAAAATTTCTTGAATTGTAATCGGAATACATAGCTATATAGAAACATGGATAGTGATGATAATATTTTAAAAGTAACTATGTAAAGTTTTGTAACTGGAAAAACAATAAAATGTTTTCCAAAAAAATGGAGAGGGGGGAATAATCAGAGAGCTCCATGCAACATGTCTTGACCCTAATTAACTTGCAGTCTGGAAAATGTTCACTGCTCCTAACAAAACTAGCTTGCTTTTTTTTATGCAGAGCAAACAGCATCCTCAAATGAGTCCAGGCAGTGATGCAAGGTATCTGAAGAACAGCTAGATTCAACTCCAGGAACACCTTAGAAAACAACAAGAAGTTCAGGGTAGAAGCTTTGGAGACTCAAAGCCCCCTTAGTCAGATACAGGACTCAAATCTAGTTGTTCTGCTGTGGACCAACATGGCTACCCATCAGGGTTCCTCTCCCCAGGTGGTGGAGGTCTGGCCCCTCAGCCTGAGATGACCCTGGTGAGCCTACAGTGTAAACAAGGGGAAGTCAGGGTGTTAATCCAAGGAGTGGCTTGTGGATGGTGGGTCGAGGAGTCAGGTGGACAAACACAGTAACAAACCCCACCAAGCCCCATCTCACAGTCAAAGAGCTCCTCTGACCCCTCGGGGGTGGGGTGGGATTCCTTTCTCCCCAGTCCAGTATTTGCCCAGCATCCCAACAGCTGCACCAAAACTCACTCAGTCACAACTTTAATGCCAGTAGATCACAAAGTAGAATTTTTGCTCACAAGACTCCACACCTTAGAGGGAGCATTGAGTTGAGGACTATTTCCACCATTGTCCCACCCCAATAAACTGGAGAGAGGGGATGGGGGGGATTTTCCACTCAGAGACTCCTCAGGGGGCTACCAATCTTGAAAAATGGTCTGGGCACCAGAGTGGTGAACCCAGGGGCAATTGAGCACTTGTGCACACATTGCTAACTGCAGAACGATGTAAAATGGCTTGACTCTGCAAAAGAGCAATCAGAAATCCGGAAATGCACAGTGAAACCAGCAAGATCCATAAAACTCAGACTTTATCTGGAGTTGGCAAAGACAGGGGTGAGAACGGGGGCCCCACAACTGCAGTACGGGATACAAACTATGCTATCTGAACAAGCAGTTTAAACCAGAAGGGGAGAAGCAGTGACACTGAATCAAAAAGCCCATCTGACCGCAGCCTGCATGCCACCGCCAACACATTGTTTTGTTTTGGACAGGAGCCAGTGAGCAGTTAGGGGCTGCGGTGGCTCAAGTGGTTAAGATGCTGAACTGCAGATCGGAAGGTCGGTGGTTTAGCAGTTCAAGACCTGAATGCTGCATGATGGAGTGAGCTCCTGTCTCTGGCCCCAGCTCCTGCCAGCCTAGCAGTTTGAAAGCAAGAAATTGCAAGTAAATAAATGGGTACCACTTTGGTGGGAAGGAAACAGTGTTCCGTGCGCCTCAGCGTCTAGTCATGCCAGCCACATGATCACAGAAACGTCTTTGGACAGCGCTGGCTCTTCGGCTTGGAAACAGAGATGAGCACCGCATCCCTAGAGTCAGATTCGACAGGCTTTTGAGCAAGGGAAACCTTTACCTTTATTAAGTGAGCAGTTCCTCCCTTTCCCTTCCCCCTTCCCTGACCTCAGTGGAGCAGCAGCAACAAGGAGGATGGAGCAGAAGAGCAGGTTTTATACTCTGCTTTTCTCTACCTTAAGGAGTCTCAAAGCGGCTGACAAATGCCTTCCCTTCCTCTCCCCACAACAGGCACCCTGTGAAGTAGGTGGGGCTGAGAGAGCTCTGAGAGAACCATGATTGGCCCAAGGTCATCCAAGCAGGCTCTCTGTGAAGGAGGAGTGAGGACTCGAACTCAGTTCTCCAGATCAGGGTCTGCCGCTCTTAACCACTACCCCACGCTGGCTTTCAGAGCAGGCTGGCAAGGGTGGATGGAACAGGGAGAAAGCAGGTTGCTGCCTCCTGCCAAGCTACTCCATCCTTCTTCGCTGCAAAGGGTATAGAGGAAGGGCAGAGCCAAAAGGGAGAGGCTGACTTGAGGAACAGGAGTTGCTAGAGGAGGAGGAGGGGACCTTGCAAAAGGGGAAAGGGGCCCCAGGTATACTCTGTTGCCCGGGGCCCAAGCAAACCTTAAACCTGTCCTAACCTCAGGCTGTGGTTGAGCAACTAAGCAGTACATCCAGAAATCCACTGTTCAGTTCTTTTCTCTACCTTGAATTTGCTGTGTTGTCTTAGGCAAACCACATCTGACTGCTTCTGTTGTTGCTGCCTAGTTGCAGCTGGTTCTTCAAGGCAACAGACATTCAGAAGTGGTTTGCCATTGCCTGCCTCTGTGTAGCCACCCTGGGCTTCCTTGGTGGTCTCCTGTCCAAGTACTAACCAGAGCTGACCAGGTTTAGCTCACAAGGTCTGATGAGACCGAGGTAGCCTGGGCCAGATCAGGGCAGTTACTAGGGTTGCAACTCCAGGCTCGGAGATTGGGTGTGGGGGGGCGGGGTTTGGGGAGGGGAGGGGCCTAAATAGGGCTATGATGCCACAGAGTCCACCTTCCAAAGCAGCCATTTTCTCCAGGGGAGCTGATCTCTGCCACCTGGAGATCAGTTGAAATCCCAGGAGATCTCCAGCCACCACCTTGAAGCCTGGCAACCCTGATGCATCACTGGCAGATCCAACAGGCTTTGTAATTTCCTTCTCCTCCCTATAATACATGCTCTTAGATATCTTATTTCCTTTGGTGAGCCACAGGGGTCATTTCGTAGAAAAAGAGGTGCAGGAATTCATTAGCATAACTTATTTGTATATGCTACACCACCTGACATCACCCGAAGTGTGTCAGAAGGCAAGAAATGAAGAAAGAAAGAAAGACAGAAAGACAGAAAGAAAGAGCTGGCAGAGAGGGGACAGCTACTAATCCAAGCCTCAGAAATACCACTATTCTGGGAGGATAGCGTCAGTGGTGGTTGAAGCCTTCAGAAAGCTAATCAGAGGAACAAGGACCTTTCCAGGGGATGGGGTCATTTTGCTGCAGCCATGACACAAGCAGGCATTCCCCCACCGGGGGGGGGGGGGCTGGCACCAACTCCCGGAGCTGAGCTCCCCTGAGCTCCTGCTCGAAAGGACCCCTGGTAAGCCAAACCAAATCAAGCTTCAAGATCCCTGATATAACCAGAGAGGTCTGTTCTCCCAGATCCAATTGTCCCAAAGTTTTCACTGCATTCACATACTGCAGAAGTGATTAAAAAAAAATGTGGTGAGTTTAGAATCTGGTTACTGTGAATGGATCTATCCTGTGACTTTGTGGGAGCCCTCTGGGGAGCCAGAGCCTAGGACAAAAGGAAAGGAAATGTTTCTTCACGGTGGTCGCTGTCTCCTGAATTGAAGTGGCGAGGAAATGGCTGTGTCCAAACACCCGGCAGGACTTGGAGGGGGTGGCTATTTGTCTCTGTGTGAAGAAGGAACAGTTTACATTCTGATAGGTTTAGGTAGATAGCCATGTTGGTCTGAGGCAACAGAACAAAGTTTGAGACCAGTGGTACCTTTAAGACCAACCAAGTTTTATTCAGGGTATAAGCTTTCATGTGCATGCAGAATTATACCCAGAATTAAACTTGGTTGGTCTTAAAGGTGCTAACTGGACTAAAACTTTGTTCAGTTTAAATCTGGGCAAAGGCTCACCCATTCTGATTTAAACATCTATTAAAACAATGCAATGGCAGTTGTCACAAAACAGCTCATAGCTTGACCTTCCCCTGTTGCAACAGAGTCTTAGGAGTTGTGTGGGGGTAAGCACATACATGGCATCAGGGCTTTTTTTTGTAGAAAAAGCCCAGCAGGAATCCATTAGCATAATAGGCCACACCCAACACCAGAAACTCATTAGCATATTAGGCCACACCACTGACAGAACAGCTTATTAGCATATTAGGCCACCCTACCATGTTACCAAAAGAGTGGTCATCCAGCCACACCCACCTTTTGCTTCTTATTCTGTTTACCTTGTTTGCTGTGAAAACCCAGGGCTTTTTTGGTAGCAGGAATTAATTTGCATGTTAGGCCACATACCCCTAATGTAGCCAATCCTAATGAGTTTCTGCTGTTGGGTGGGGCCTATTATGCTAATGAGTTCCTGCTGGGTGTGGCTAACTCAGGAGCCGAGGGGTGGACCCTGGAGAAGTTGAGGTTTTAGCAGGGGTGGGACCTCAGACAGGTTCAGTGCCATAGACTCCACCCTCCAAACCACCCATTCCCTCATGGGGAACCATTGTTGCCAATCTCCAGGGGAGGGATGGAGATCATGCTGAACTACAACTGCTCTTCAGATGGCAGAGAGCTTCCCCTGGAGAAAATGGTGGACTCTGTGTCATTATACCCTGCTGAGGTTGCCACAGCAAATTGATGCTGAGTGCCCAATGCCTTGGCACTCACCCAGAGCCTCTTTCTAGAGCCCATTGTATTTATTTCCACAACGGGCCTTATTCCTAGTAAATACATAATACCATTTAAAATATACATTAAAATCATGCCAGAAGAAGAAAAGAGATGGACCCCTATGTATGTATGGCTGTTACTTACTACAGAATTTCATCACATGAACACAAAGCTCAGCTTTCTTCCAGGAGATAGTTGAATTCTCATCTATTAAAAGTTTCTCCAGGCAGACCTTATCTGCAAATACCGTTGGTCTATCTAAGAGGGGAGAAATAATCTTGTCCTGTAGTTCTTCATAAAAGGGGCAATGGGAAAAGACATGTCCCAGCAATTTCACTTCAGTTTGGTGTAGTGGTTAGGAGCACAGACTCTAATCTGGGAGAACTGGGTTTGATTCCCCTCTCCTCCACATGCAGCTGCTGGTGTGACTTTGGGTCAGTCACAAGTTCTCTCAGAGCTGTTCTCTCAAGAGCAGTCCTCGAAAGAGTTCTCAGCCACACCTACCTCACAGGGTGTCTGTTGTGGGGAGGGGAAGGGAAAGGAGATTGTAAACTGCTCCGAGTGAAGGGTGGGGTATAAACCCAATCTCCTCCTCCTCCTCTTCTTCTTCATCTTCATCTTCTTCTCCTCCCCCCTCCCCCCACAGTGTAGGGGCAAAGTCTTTCTGCAAATGGGATCTTTTTATATCTCCTTTCTAGTACCTCTGATGGCATAGCCATACATCTAGCCAGGGTAAATGCTCTCCTATAAAAAGGAACGTCTAACTGGCTAAGATACTGGCCCATGGTCATAACATATCTAAGCTTCATGGGAGCTATAAAGTTTGGTGATTTCATTAAATCTTGTTGGCCCTCTGTCTCGAATCCTTTGTTTAATAATGCATTTCGCCTGATCACTATTCTGTGTTAGAAGTGGACTGAACCAAAAGGGCACAGCGAGCCAGTCCCATTCTTTCTAAATTGCTCTCAGCCATTCGCATCCACCTTGGCTGGTAGCGGTCTTGTGTTATTAGGGAAAGGAGGCCTTTTTGATTTGTATGAACCCTGAGCCACTGAAAATAATGGCAGATAATAATAAAATCCTACCCTCAGTTCTCATTTGGCCTGTTTCTAAGTGGCATTAGGCACAACTGGGGGTACCTGTAAAATAGCACGGAGAAACTTAGATTGTGTCTTCTCAAGGGAATGCAAGCTAGCGGCAGGGATGCCTAAATAAATACAGTAGAGGAGCCATGTTATAACTTTAGCTTGATATAGCTTCAAAGCTGGTGGAACATATAAACCCCCCTTGGAACAAAAAAATCTCAGAATAGCGTATGCTGATCTCTCAGCACGGTTGACCATCAATTGACCAGTGTGCTGTTTTGGACCCGGTCTCCTGCAATACCACCCCCAGCTAAGTGAATTTGTTTACTTGTCCAAATTGTTTCTCTTCATCATCCAAGACCGCTTTTTTGGGCACCTGCCAGATGCTATCACTTTAATCTTATCAAAATTGATTATCAAGTGTTCTTTAGCAAAATATGTTGTTAAACTATCTAGCACCCTTCGGAGCCCCAGCGGAGTTCTAGAGTGATTGTTCTAGTTCCTCTCTTGCTCAAGTTAATTATTTCCAGTTTCCGAGATTAAGCAAACACAGTTCCTTTTGGTATCCACATGTTATTTTATTACCATGCAATCTAGTGTGGGATAGGCCAACTCAGGGTGGCAGAGGCAGTAGCTAGGAATATCTATCTCACTTGACCCACACACAGGTCTCCTGTTCACTTTGAAGCTATAAAGCAACAATAACCCACTTGCAAATGACTTTTGGTAGGATTAGTTGGGCAGCCGTGTTGGTCTGAAGCAATAGAACAAAGTTAGAGTCCAGTGACACCTTTAAGACCAACAAAGTTTTATTCAAGGTTGAATCTTGAACCCAAATAGATGATAACCAGGAACCAAGCTTGTCATTCCTTTTATCTGTTTAAAAACATCTTCACTATTTTGCATGCTAATTTGACAAGCCACCCGGTATATATACAACTATGATGGGTAATTCCATTTCATTGTCTGACGAAGTGTCCCCTGCACATGAAAGCTCACAGCTTGAATAAAACTTTGTTGGTCTTCAAGTTGCCACCGGACTCTGACTTGATTCTTTCAGTAGGTTTGTTTGCCACAATGGCTGCACAGCAACCTGCAATGAATCCTAAGCACTGACTTCAGTGAAGTTAGGAAGGTGGTGCTCTGCTTAGGTTTGCCCAGTAAGAGAGTAAAGACACAAGGCTCTTTCCTTTCACATTAAACCCTAAAGGGTTGACAACCTCCAAGTGGGGGGCGGGAGCTCTCCTGGGATTACAACTCCAAGGGATAGTGATCAGTTCCCCTGGAGAAAATGGCTGCGCTGAAAGGTGGACTCTATGGCATTATACCCAATTGAAGTCCCTACCCTCCCCAAACCACCCACCCTCCTCAGGCTCCACCCCCAAAATCTCCAGGTATTTCCTAACCCGGAACTGGCAACGCTGAGTTGCACTTGTTGTCCATACACAGACATTGAGAAATGATCTGATTGTCAGCTACGCTGCCATCTCCCGCCCGGGGGTTGGGACTCGACCAGTAACCCCACCCATTAGAATGTGCTCATGTGCTGTTTAGTTGTCTGGCTTCCTTATCACACCCTGCTTTGATCTGCTACACTCCCAGCTTGCCGGCTTCGCTCCCAGCTTGCTCAAGGTCTGGGACAAATCCTCCCCTACCATGTTATTCTTTCTGCAGCTGCTCTCGAAAACATTTAGAGCTTCCTTGGGAACAAAAAGCACAATGACCTGTTTGCCGCCATTTCTGTGTGAAACTTATTCAGGGGTCTGGAACAACCTTTTACGTTTTATGATTGGTGTAGTTGCAGGGAGGGGGATTCCGGTTGCTTAGTACAATACTAACTGTTTGTTTACAATAAAGTCATTACTAACAGGAAAAGTGTAACCAATCCAATAAGAACCTCTTTGCAAATAAAGGACTTTCTCATTCAGGAGGCCTGTTGCAGACTGCATCTTTTGGGACAATCTCACACTGATGAAGATATTAAAGAACATTTTCCAAATACCAGCAAAGCTTCCTCAGGTGAAGGGGAAAAGCATATAGTGTGGACACACAAACACACACACACCCCGACCAAGAGGTGCCAATTAAAGTTTTTCCTGACATGCTGGGAATTTACAGAACTGTTCGTGTGTGTGTGTGGGGGGGGGTTGCCAGTTCTTGGAGATTTGGGATTGTGCCTGGGGGGGATGGGTTTGGGGCAAGTGCTCAGTGGTAACAGAGGCCAGTTCTGTGGTCTGAAGCTGCCATTTCCTCCAGGCGAACTGATCTCCTTAGTAATTCTAGGAGATCTTTAGGTTGCCAGGTCCCCCCCCCCCGGCCACCAGCAGGGAAAGGGGTGGGGGTGGGGTTTCCAGATCCTGGTTGGGAAACTCCTGGAGATTTGGGGGTGGAGTCTGGGGAGGACAGGGACCTCAGTGGGGTACGATGCCACAGAGTTGCACCTGCCAAAGCATCCATTTCTTCCTGGGGGACTGACCTCTGTATCACATAGGGATCACTTTCCCTATGAAGAAAGGCTAAAACGCTTGGGGCTCTTTAGCTTGGAGAAACGACGACTGAGGGGTGACATGATCGAGGTTTACAAGATTATGCATGGGATAAAGCAGGTAGAGAAAGAAGTACTTTTCTCCCTTTCACACAATGCAAGAACTCGTGGGCACTCCATGAAATTGCTGAGCAGTCGGGTTAGAACAGATAAAAGGAAGTACTTCTTCATCCAAAGAGTGATTAACACATGGAATTCACTGCCACAGGAGGTGGTGGCAGCTACAAGCATGGACGGCTTCAAGAGGGAATTAGATAAACGTATGGAGCAGAGGTCCATCAGTGGCTATTAGCCACAAGGTATAGATAGGAACTCTCAGCCTGGGGCAAAGTGATGCTCTGTATTCTTGGTGCTTGAGGGGCAGGCAACAGTGGGAGGGCTTCTAGTGTCCTGGCCCCACTGCTGGACTTCCTGAGGGTACCTACTTTTTTTGGCCACTGTGTGACACCGAGTGTTGGCCTATATGGGCCATTGGCCTAATCCAACATTGGCTTCTCTTATGTTCTTATGTAGCCTGGAGATGAGCTGTAATTCTTGGGTATTCCCAGGTCTGGCATCCCTAGGAGACCCCCAGGCCCCTCTTGGAAGCTGGCAGTCCTAGTAGGGGGGAGGGTTCCTGAGCTGTCTCCAGGATATGAAAATCTACATGTTTTGGGGGTGGGGAAATAAAGACACTTACATTTAACTATTGCAACAATGCAAATGTTTTTTATCAGCCTTCATGTCTGGAATCAAACTGAACCACCGTCCGCGTGCATGCCACTGGCCAGTCGAACCATGAGCAGCTGCAGATCACCCCCCCTCCTTTCGGAGAGCCTCAGGGCTTTATGGGTCACATCCTTTAACAGGAAAAGTGTTCAAGCTGCATGAAGGAGAGGTATGCAATCCATCTTAGGTTTTGGACCCGAGAGAGAATTTGATGGGCTGCCTCTGAGTACATGAGTCAAAAGAAAGTGCTGTCGAAGCTCTGTCTGCTGGGGTGCTCCCCCACCCCCAATAACTTTGTTTTCCATAATTCATCATTCTTCAGGGGAGGGGGAGCGGAAGCATTGCAGGTGGCTGGAATTCTTGGTTGCATTGTCTTCAGCGAGGTCAGCCAAGTGTTCTCCTTTCTAGTCTCGTTATGAAGAACAATGCAGATTTGCTAGCATTGATTTAGTTGTATCAGAATCAGGGCACATGAAAAAAGATTGCCATACCCCACCCCACCCCCGCGACATCTCATACCTGCCTTGTCCTAGTTACCGAAGAGTTTCTTATTTTTATTTTTAGTTCACATTTCAGTGCCAGCAAACACATGTCTCTTGAGCTCAGGAGCATGAGATACATCTCTTGGATTGCTTAGCTGTGGCTCTCTGAGTAAACAGCCATTTTTCTTCCCTGCTTCCCAGGGGTCCATTGGAGCGGGAGCGCACAGGAGCGCAGCTCCGGGAGTGAGGAGCCCAGGGGGTGGGCACATGACCAAGCCCCGCCCCCTCCTCGGCTTCCCGGAGCAGTGCAGAGGCACAGCACCCCGGGGAAAGCCCTGCTAGGGTCTTTATTGTTTTTAATGTTTTGTTTTAATATTGATAAATTTTATCATTGTTCCTTTTATGACTGTGTGCTGCTTTTCCAGAGACTTGCTCATGGTGGCACATAAATTTTCTAAGTATACAATTTTTTATCTGGGCACATGGCACATAAGTACTGGAGAAATTTCACCAACCCTTCAGCAGCTTTCACCCCATCAGTTTGGTGTAGTGGTCAGGAGTTGGACTCTAATCTGGGAGAACCGGGTTTGATTCCCCACTCTTCCACATGCAGCTGCTGGTGTGACCTTGGGCCAGCCACAAGCTCTCTCAGAGCTGTTCTCTCATGAGCAGTTCTCAAAAGACCTCTCAGCCCCACCTACCTCACAGGGTGTCTTGTTGTGGGGAGGGGAAGGGAAAGGGATGGGTGGTGCACATGTCCTGGGTATCTCAAGTCTACTTGAAACCTGGTGGTTTCAAGGGAGCAGGAAGAGAATGAGGGTGTGTTCTTTACGCTTATTTTTATTGCACAAAGTATTGGATGGGGAAGGGAATGGAGGAAGAGCAGGTCAGTTTCACTCACCTGTGGAGTGGAGCCTGAGGGGTGGGTGTTGCCTTCTGACACACTTCCAGTATGTTAGGGGGTGTGGCATATGCAAATGAGTTATGCAAATGAGTTATGGTAATGAGCTTCTGCACCTCTTTTTCTACAAAATGACCCCTGCTGCTTCCAATATGTGTTTCTTGACCATTCAAGAAAGAAAGTGTGTTTTTTGCTTGGGAGTAAGCTGCCTTGAAGAAACCTGAGTAAGAGTCCGAGTAGACCTGTTTAGGATTGTTGTCAGTGACTGGGAAGGGCAGCTGTGAAGGAGCTAGAAAGGATTCTTGTGTGAGCAGGTGTTGCTGGAGACTTAATTCATGCCATAGTATTCCCCATTATTATGCATGGGTGTGAAAGTTGGACAGTGGAGAAAGCTGACTGGAAGACAGTGGATTCCTTTGAGATGTGGTGTTGGAGGAGAGTTTTGCAGGGACCGTGGACAGCCAAGAAGACAAAGAAGTGGGTTCTAGATCAAATCAAGCCTGAACTCTCCCTAGAAGCTAAAATGACAGAACTGAGGCGATTGTACTTTGGTCACACAATGAGATGACAAGAGTCACTGGAGAAGAAGACAACCGTGCTAGGAAAAGTTGAAGGCGGCAGGAAAGGAGGGAGACCCAACATGAGATGGATTGGCTCAGTTGAGGAAGCCACAAAAGCCCTCCGTTTGCATGACCTGAACAAGACTGTGAACAAAAGCACGATTTGGAGGACATTCATTCACAGGGTCGCCAAAAGTCGGAAATGACTTGACGGCACTTCACACTCACACAGAGGACGCCATGGGGCAAGGAACCGTAGGAATGTCCGGTTTCCAAGAGCTGGGATTCAGGGCAGTGTTTCTGTGGGTGGAAGCCCCATGGAGAGCAACTTTCTCAGCTACCCCCTCCCGGAGCAACCTGAAGTGCCCTCCCCCCGACATCCTGTCCCTGGGAGAAGAGAGCACCAGGATACTCAGGGTGGCCTATGGAAGGGGGGGGGGTTATGACTGCAGCAGCCTTGTGAGGTAGGCTAGTTATGATGAGAGAGAGAGAGAGAGAAACTTCATCAGAGAACTTTAGCTGAAGGCCAAACTACACATCCTACGGCAGATTCATGATCGACTCTCCTTTTTAAATATATATCCCTTTTATACAAAAGGCATATAAAAAAGACAAGAGGGCTTATATAGCCCAACTGAGTCAAAGGGGGTTAAGCCCTTCCTCACCATAACTTTCCTGAAAGAAGCTGTCCTCCAAGGCGTTACGGTGCAGAGGAAAGGCAGGTACAATATGCCAGCTGTCCTCTTCCCCCACTGTAGCGAATAGATATGCACACTTATTCCTTCCCTCCCATCAATGCTCTTAGTCATGGCAGGGGGAGGACAGGAATCCATATTGTAGCTGCCTCCCCCCCCCCCCCCCCCACTAGTAGAAATCGTCCTTCCCTGTCTGAAGCTACTATCAGAGAAAGGATCTGAACCTCCGTGGTCAGAGCCTAATATTCTTTCCACTCTACAAAATCCATTTATAGTTCCCCTAGTTTATAGTTTTGGTCCGGATAGGGAAACAGACACCACTCAAAGGGGGCCAGAACCAGATGTTTCAGTCTCCAAACCAGCTACTTTCTTCCTCCCCCACCCCACCCCCAGAGTCAGTATTTTCAATGTCAGTAATTTTTCACTCAGCCACCTAGGGCCACTGACATCCCCCTCCTGATGAGCTAGAAGTAATAATATCTTCCTTCACTACGACCATCTTGGACGGAGCCTCAGGATTTCAGGACTTCTGGGAACTGTGGAATGTCCGTGTTTCACAGCTGTAAGAGCAGCAACTGCGGTGGGATCATTGCATTGAACAGATGAAGAAGCCGGAAATACCTCACCCCCCCCCCCCCTTTTCTTCTGAAACTTGTATTGCCTGTTTGAGCAAATTAATTGAGAGGGCAGTGGTGATAGAGTTACAGGGCTTTCTGGATGACGCTTCAGTCTTAGACCCCTTCCAGTCTGGCTTTCGCCCGGGTCATGGGACGGAGACAGTGTTGGACGCCCTGACTGACGACCTCCGGAGACATCTGGATGAGGGCGGTGTGGCGGTATTGCTGTTGTTGGACCTGTTGGCTGCGTTCGATACGGTCGATCATCAGCTGCTGAGCCACCACCTCACCGATGTTGGCGGGCCTTGCAATGGCTCACTTCCTTTCTCCAAGGTCGAGGACAGAGGGTGGTACTAGGGAAGCAGCAATCCATGAGGCACCCACTTGAATGTGGAGTGCCTCAAGGGGCGGTGCTCTCCCCAATGCTGTTCAACATCTATATGCGCCCCCTTTCCCAGATTGTCTGGAGGTGTGGGCTGGGATGTCACCAGTATGCTGATGACACCCAGCTCTATCTGATGTTGGCGACCAGTCGGACTCCAGCCCAGAAGATCTAGACCGAGCATTGCACACTGTGGCTGGTTGGTTTAAGCTGAGCTGGCTGAAATTGAACCCAGCGAAGACGGAGGTCCTGTGCCTGAGTTGGGGTGGCCTGGGGAGGGGGGTCCCACTCCCAACCTTCGATGGGGTGCCACTGGTGCCCGCATCGGGAGCTAGGAGTCTGGGAGTGCTCCTGGATCCCTGGTTAACAATGGAGGCCCAGGTAGTAGCCACGGTCAAATCAGCCTTCTACCATCTTCGACTGACCTGGCAGCTGGTTCCCTTCCTCGTCCAAGACGACCTGGCTACAGTGATCCATGCAATGGTTACCTCGAGATTAGACTACTGTAACACTCTCTACATGGGGCTGCCCCTGTTGCAGATCCGGAAGCGGCAGCTGGTATCTCTAAGGCTTGGATTAGTGGCTGTCCCCTCTCTGCCAGCTCTTTCTTTCTTTCTTTCTTCCTTCCTTCCTTCCTTCCTTCCTTCCTTCCTTCCTTCCTTCCCCTCTCTCTCTCTTTCTCTCTCTCTCTCTTCTTTCTTTCTTGCCTTCTGAAATACTTCCGTGATGTCAGGGGGTGTGGCATATTCAAATAAGTTATGCTAATGAGTTATGCTAACAAGCTCCTGCACCTCTTTTTCTACAAAATGACCCCTGAGAATTATAGATTATAATTCTTAATTATAATCTATAGCATTAAGAATTATAATTCCTCTATATTCTGTAATATGCTATGTATTTTCACATTATTGTTTAAATGTTTATAACTGTGTCCACAATTAATATGCTGTTATGTGTACTGTGACACTGTTTTGAAGGGCTTCAGTGTTCTAGTGTTAATGAAATTTAGCTTTGGGGATGAGGGGGATTTGGCGGATAATATAATGATTAGTGGGAGCTCAACAGATAATAAGGAAAATAAGGTAGGGAAATTCTTAATTCTTAATAAAAATTTAGCTTGATATCCCAGTAGGCTGCTGATCCTATTGGGAAGACTACACGTGATTTTTTAAAAATTATGCACTAGGCTGGGGCTATTTTTATTTTTTTATTTATTAAGTTCAGTTTTTTTCCCACTGCCCTTCCTCGCTTTATGCCTGCTGGACAACATTGGCGATCTGGGACTCCATAGATAAAATGGGACCCAAGATCACCCCCAGACTCCATGGTGACGCTAAATAGCCCTTCAAGTACCTCTAAACCAGGCCCTCATGCACCTAAAATTTAGCTTTAAAATATGCCGGGAGCTCGAAGGCTCTATTTTCTGTAAAGTCCTTAAAGTGAGAAAAAATAGAGGGAACTTATAATAAATGGATTTCCCCTCAATACATTTTCCCTCAAATTAAATTAATTCAAATTTCAAATATTTTTGAATTATTCAAAGAATATGTAGTGACTATTTAGCACCAAAAATTCAGAGAAGAGAATTTTTGGGAGCAAATTCATATCTACTATACTTTAGGAGGCTTCCAAACACAGTACTATGTGTCCCAGGTTGAAAATGGAAAACTGGACAAAATGATCCATTCCTGTCCTGTCTGCTACACCACTAAGATCTTGCATCTTTTCTCTTCCTTGCTTTTTGGAAAAAGAGAATTCCAGGAATTGTTTTCGCTTACCAGAAATTTTCTTATGTAATATTACCAGAGTAACAAATATATTCAATGTGTGTTATAAGTTATTGTGGCGGAACAGCCCCACTCTGACCTGCAGGCCCTATTTTGCTGTGCCCTCCAAGGTATTTGGGCATCAGTGGCTGTCCGAGGTCTCCACCTGGCACCTGGCATCCAGGGGGCTTCCCCAACACCCAGAGGGGCTCTTTGCTCCCTTTCTTGGCTCAGCCATTGACACCACCTGGTCTTTGTAGGAGTTGCCTGTTGAGAGGACCAAGGCCTCAGGCTTCCCTTCCCTGTGTGTCCCACTACCCAGTGTCTAGCTGCCACAGAGACAGTGGTTTATTAAAGAAGAAAAATTTGTTACAGAACATAGAAGAAAGAGAACCTTACCAGACTCTAAATAAGATCACAGTGAAGGACCGTTACCCTCTGCCATTGATCCCAGAACTCCTAGAGTGGGTCAATGGGGCACGCCTCTTTACCAAGCTTGACCTTCGGGGGACATACAACATTATCTGGATCTGTGCAGGTGATGAATGGAAGACGGCTTTTGGCACGTGGTGCTGTCAGTATGAGTACCTCGTTATGCCTTTCAGTCTATGTAATGCCCCCACAGTGTTTCAGCGCTACATCCATGAGGTGCTCTGGGATCTGATTGACTGTTTTGCGATTGTTTATCTAGATGACATCCTGATCTACTCCCGCGACTCTAACTGGCATGTGCAGCCCGTACAAGCGGTACTGCAGTGTCTCCGGGAACACCAGCTCTACGCCAAGCTGGAGAAATGCACTTTCCACCAGACCACTATTGACTTCTTGGGACATCGCATTTCCCCCCAAGGCATACAAATGGACCTGGCCAAAGTGACTGCAATTCTTGAATGGCAGGAGCCACGGAACTGTAAGGACCTCCAACGGTTCCGCGGCTTCACCAACTATTACCGGCAATTCATAGAAAACTATGTCCATGTGACAACTCCTTTGACCCGGCTGCTATGACCTAAAGAACTTTCCAGTGGAATTAGATGACCAGGGAAGTATTCCAGATGCTGAAGACACACATCGCCGCAGATCCTGTACTGCAACACCCCGATCCTGCCCTCTCATTCATTGTGGAAACTGATGCCTCCAGTGTTGTGGTAGGGGCTGTCCTGTCCCAACTTCGACCATGTGCCTTTTACTCACGGCAACTAACCCCCACTGTACAGAATTACACAATCTGAGAGAGGGAGTTGCTGGCCATCAAAGTAGCCTTCGAGGTCTGGCGCCACCATCTTGAAGGAGCCAGACACCCCGTTCAGATCAAGACTGATCACCGGAACCTGGAGTACCTACAGACTGCTCGACAGTTAAACCAGCGGCAAATCCGCTGGTCACTATTCTCCCGGTTCACCTTCACCATCCAGTACGTCCCGAGTACCCAGAACTAGAAGGCGGACGCACTCTCTCAAAAGCCTGAGTACTACCAGGACCCTGCACTGTCATCAACACCAGCGACAGTTTTACCACCCTCAGCTTTCACTGCTACCTCTGACCTGCTGTCACTTCAGGAGCATATTCAACAAAGCCAAAGCCAGGATCCCTGGACTTAGGAACAGATCCGGCTACTACAAAGTCAAGATGCTCCAGTTGGAGCTGACACCTCTTTGCAGGATGGCCTGCTGCTGCACCAAGGATGCCTCTATGTCCCCACTGATCCATTGTGTGGTGAAGTCCTTTGCCTGTCCCAGAATGTGGGCCCCGGTAGCCATTTCGGTCGCTATTGGACCTTACACCTTGCCACCCGGGACTTCTGATGGCCCCGGATCCAAGCCGACGTAGCCTGGTACATGAACACCTGCGATGTCTGCCATAAGGCAAAGGACTGGCCCAGGAAACCACCAGGACTGCTACCACCATTGCCCACCCCCCCAGGACCCTGGCATATGATTTTGATGGGCTTCATCACTAAGTTACCCCAGTCAGGAGGCCACACCACCATCCTGGTCATTGTTGACTCCTTCACGAAGATGGCCCACTTAATTCCATGTTCAGGGACTCCTGCTCCCCAGGAGACCGCTCAGCTCTACATCCAGCACATCTTCCGCCTGCACTGTCTACCAGAACACATAATCACCGACTGGGGAGTCCAATTCACGTCCTGTTTCTGGTGAGCACTACATTCCCTCTTAGGCACTGGTCTCCACTTCTCCTCTGCCCACAATCCACAGACCAATGGGCAGACAGAACGGGTGAATGCCATCCTGGAACAATACCTCAGGTGTTATTGCAACCACCAACAGGACAAGTGGTCGGCCTTGCTAGCCCTCACTGAATTTGCATATAAAAATGCACTACATGCATCAACATGGCAGACGCCCTTTCAAGCCAACTATGGCTATCACCCCCATCATATACCACTGGTCTTGCCCTGTTCAGCAGTACCAGCCATGGATACCATTGCTCAAGAATTACAGGCCCAACACACCATGTTGTGGGAGCATCTGGACCAAGCCAAGGCTGCGTACAAAGCTAATGCTGACCGTGCGTGACTCCTGGGAGAACACATCTAAGTCAGTGACTGAGTCTGGTTATCCACATGCCACCTCTGCTGCTCCCAGCCCTCTTCACCACGACTGAACAGATCAACCCTGTTGCCTTTCGGCTCGACCTGCCACGGTCCCCTTGGGTTCACCCTGTATTCCACTGCTCCTTGCTGATCCAGGCACTTCCTCCAGATCCCCTCGCTCTCCGTTCTCTACACCCCCACCTGTGTGGATTGATGATCATGAAGAGTTCGAGGTTGTGCAGATCCTGGACTCCTGCTGTCGCCAAGGTCAACTGCAGGACCTGGTCAAATGGGCTGGATATTGGCCTGAGGACAATGCCTGGGAGCCTGCTGTCATTATCCACGTCCCTGACCTGGTTCAGGCCTTCCATATGGCTTACCCTCGAAAGCCTGTGCCCCCCCCATTGGGAGGGGGTCCCTGGAGGGGAGGATAGTGTCATGGGTGACTCCTCCCCAGATGAGGAAGTGACAGAGAGCAACCCAGCTTCCTCGGGAGTCAGCCCAGAGGAAGAACCCTCCAATAAAGATCACTTCTGTTTAAAGACACTTGTTGTGACTGACTCTGTAGGACTCTCATACTGGCGTGATGTGGTCCATGGGGTCACGAAGAGTCGGACTTGACTGTGCGACTGAACAACAACAACAACAAATTTAAAGTTTAAAGAATCTTTGTGTTTGTCTCCTTTATAAAATTTATATCTCCGCTACCTGGCATTATGTTTTATGACACACATGGCCCGGCCCAGCAAGGTCTAATTTATGTCAGATCCAGCCCTCATAACAAATGAGTTCGACACCCCTGGTCTAACCTACCTATTGTGAGAGGAAAAACAAGAAGGAATCCGTGCAGGAGCAGGAAGTCTCCAGAATAGCCAATGAGGACACAGCATAATTTGAAATTGTGGACAGTCCTTAATCTAGCTATGCTAACTACCGGTCCTTCTGCTGTCCTCCTGTAGGGTGATCTTCAGATCTTCATAGGGCTGCACTATAGACCTTGCATATTCCAACACCCAGAACAATAGAGGTACAGAGAACCACTCTTTTTCTTTTTGCCATCAAGTCACAGCTGACTTATAGCAACCCATGGGGTTTTCAAGTCTTTTTAATTTTTAATTTCAGAGAAGCCAATGTTAGATCAGGCCAATTGCCCATTCAGTCCAACACTCTGTCACACAGTGGCCAAAAACACCAGGTGCCCTCAGGAGGCCCAGCAGTGGGACCAGGACACTAGAAGCTCTCCCACTGTTGCCCCCCCCCCCAGCACCAAGAATACAGAGCATCACTTGCCCCAGACTGAGAGTTCCTATCTATACCTTGTGGCTAATAGCCACTGATGGACCTCTGCTCCATATGTTTATCTAATTCCCTCTTGAAGCCGTCCATGCTCGTAGCCGCCACCACCTCCTGGAGCAGTGAATTCCACGTGTTAATCACTCTTCGGGTGAAGAAGGACTTCCTTTTATCTGTTCTAACCTGACTGCTCAGCAATTTCATGGAGTCAAGAGACGTTCAGAGGTGGTTTGCCATTGCCTGACTCTGCATTGCAATCCTAGACTTTCTTGATGGTCTCCCATCCAAATACAAACCAGGACCCAATCCCGCTTAGCTTCTGAGATCTGACGAGATCAGGCTAGCCTGTGCTATCCAGATCATAGATCAAGATGTGTAGCCATGTTAGTCTGTCTATAGCAGTAGAAAAGAGCAAGAGTTAGGGTTGCCAGGTCTGAGTTGGAAAATATCTGGAGACTTTGGGGGTGGATCCAGGAGAAGGCGGGGTTTGGGGAGAAGAGGGGCCTCCGCATGATACAGTGCCACAGAGTCCACCCTTCAAAGCAGCCATTTTCTCCAGGGGAACTGATCTCTGTCAGCTGGGGATCAGTTGCAAAAGTGGGAGATCCACAGGCTCCACCTGGAGGCTGCAACCCTATCAAGAGTCCAGTGGCACCTTAAAGACTAACAACATTTGTGGCAGGGTATGAGGTTTTGTGGTACCTGAAGAAGTGAGCAGTGACTCACAAAAGCTCCTACACTGCCACAAATTTTTGTGAGTCTTTAAGGTGCTCCTGGACTCTTGCTCTTTTCTACTATCCAGGTGTGGGCAAGAGAACCACTACCAGCATTAAAAGTTATAAAATGTTTATTAAAAAGAAAATGTCCACACACATACTTTCAGCAGAAGAATAGATTGAGCAAGGGATCCAAACGAAAAGTGTGCAACACAGTTCCTCTGTCCCTCCCTCTGTACACGCGCTACTCGATGCTAACATAAGGCAGGCTCTTTAGCTTAAAAAATTACAGTAGTTCTACAGGATTTCCATTACCTCAAAGTCTCTGCTCTGGCCTGCAGTCTGCACGTGGCAATGGCCACTTCCCACAGACTGCAGTTGAGAACTCTGTCTCTTTCAGTGCAATCTGCCCCAAATAGACCCTCCTCTTTGCTCCCAGGGATTTTATCATCTCTTGTTCTCCTCCCCCTGGCCAGGTTAGACCTGGTCAAAGAAGCTTTTTCTGAAGTCTTGAGGAAAAGATTTCGCTATGGTTTTTAGCCTCCAAAACTCTGTTCCCTGCTGGATGGCCCCTAGAGTTGTAAATAAAAAAATAATAAAAAAAATAGAGTTACCTTGCCAGCTCTGGATTGGGAAATACCTGGAGATTTGGGGGGTGGGGCCTGTGGAGGGTGTGGTTTGGGGAGGGGAGGGACTACAACGGGGTATAATGCCATAGCATCCAAAAGTGGCCATTTTCTCCAGGTGAACTGATCTCTGTTGCCTGGAGATCAGTTGTAATAGTGGGAGATCTCCAGCCACCACCTGGAAGTGGGCAACCCTAATGGCACCTGTCTAGCAGGGGGGAGGGGTATGTGTATGTGCACGTGTGTGACTTGACCATCTCATTGTGTTGAGCCAGGCCCACCATTTGCATTTATAAAGCTACGATGAGTCAGGCTGGCCAGCAATTGCCTCCCCCACACCTTTCTGCAAGAGAGAGAGAGAGAGAGAGACTTTTTAAGACCCAAGGTGAAGGTTTTGCTCAGTTCAAACCTCCAAAGAAAAATGCATTTCTCCACAGTTAGGAAGATTTTTTTTTAAATGCTCACAAGCTCATATAAATGTGCAGTGCGGATTTTCAGCTGCAGTAGCATTGCCTGGCAAAGCAAAGACATCCATGTAACATTGATAACGTACTTTTAAGTGATCAACAGCTATTACACATGGCATTCTGATTAAAGAATACTACTCTATTACAACATGAATTATGTACTGTAATTATGATGGGAATCCTAACAATTTCAGCTTGCAGTGAGAGGTGTTATGTAATCCATTTAAAACATCAATGAACCAGCCCTGAGGTTATTTTGTAATGGAAAGTACTTTGTCACCATAATGGAGACAGAGTTATTTCCTAGTTTATATATCTGCAAACTAAAAATGAATTGCGCTGTGGATATGTGGCAATGTGCACACCACATTCAGCCCACCTTCATGGGACTGATTAATAGCCCATCCTTTTGCATGTCTTCATATAGATGTATGCCTGCAATCTCTATGGCCACGATCTGGTGCATGTTTTTCTGTACATAAGACAAACTGAAATCATCATGATTCTGTTCTGAATTGTGGCTGTTATTTCAACCCATTTTCTTCTCTCAGCAAGCACTCTGATTATCAGACCACAGTATTAAATATGACAAGGTATAATCCTCCTTTTGTGTGAACACCATAATGAGGGTTGCTAGCTCTGGACTGGGAAATACCTGGACATTTTGGGGGTGGAGCATAAGGAAGGTGGGGTTTGAGGAGGGGAGGGGCTTCAGTGGGGTATAATGCCATAGAGCTCAGCTTCCAAAGCAGCCATTTTCTCCAACTGAACAGATTTCTGTCGCTTGGAGATCAGTTGCAATCCCAGGAGACCTTCAGGTACCACCTGGAGGTTGGCAACCTCAGCCATAACCCTCCAAAAAGTAAAAAATATTCTGGAAAAGTGAGATGGGCCCACATCCTGAGCCCAAACACAGAATGCTTGGCATGATGGTAACTTTCTCCAAGAACCAGCATAGCTTGGCCTCTGCGGCAAGCCCATTACCATGACAGGATTTGTGATGTTTCAGAAAGCAGATTTTTCTTCCATGATTCATGAGATTGTATGTATGAGACAGGAGAAGGGCAGGGGGATGTTTGTACTGAGCCAGTTATCAGCTAGTGCTGCCATCTTCTGCCCAGGAGGTGGTATGCGTTGCCTTGTGATGTTGGGTGTGTTATGTGTGTTATGTTATACTTCTCATAGCATGCTTATTGCTCCCTGCTCCGCTCTGACCTTGGAAGACTGCTGGTGCCTGCCTGTGTATCTTTTCTTGTGTCTGGCTTTTGTTTCTTCCCGCTTTTTCCATGAGAACCTTGGGCTGGTATTTGGGCACCTTTTACATGATTTTTATGATTGGTTACATTCCTTTGCCAGACCCTTTTGAATTCTGTATAATTACACTGCTTGGGGATCATAACAGCCATTACTAACACAGAACGTGTAGATGACCACAACAGACCTTTCTCAATAAAGACTTCCTTTCCTTAAGGACACTTGTGGTGACTGACTCTGTAGGACTCTCACACCAGTACTGGCTAGCCCCTTTTGGGGCTGGTTGGCCAGGGTGATCCTACCCTACTAATTTGCAAGAAAAATTAAAAAATGAAAGCAAGCTACCCATTGTGTCTGATAGATTCAGGTGTGTAGCTGTGTTGGTCTGAAGCAGCAGAACAAACTTTTGAGTCCAGCGGCACCTTTAAGACTAACAAAGTGTGCACGCACTTGTTAGTCTTCGAATAAAACTTTGTTGGTCTTAAAGGTGCCACTGGACTCAAAGTTTGTTCTACTGTCTCTGATCGTGCTTTTATACACTGAGGTCATACTCTGCGGATCTGCAGTTAATGCTCTAATGGATCTAGCCTTAACAACCCAAAACTTAATTGCTAAACAGTGAACGAGCGAAATAGCACCAGCAGCTAGGAAAAGCTTCCAAAAGCTCCGGAGCAATGAAACAAAGCCCACACTTCTTCTCCCCTCTGTTGTGCCCCTGAGAATGGACTCCACACAAATCCATTGACCACATCTGTTAACCTTTCCTCCCCCCCCCCCCCATCCTACCTTTTTTCTGGGTGAAGATTGTTTCTCCCTGTCCTTTCCATCTGCACATATAAGAGGAAAATGTCTTCCTAAGAAAGGACTGGCCTCCCTTTCCATCAAGACCATCCTGAGGCCTGCCTAAACAGCTAAGGTTGCTAGCTCCGGGTTGGGAAATACCTGGATATTTTGGGGGTGGAGCCTGAGGAGGATGGGGGTTTGAGGAGGGGTGGGACGTCAATGGGGCATGATTCCATAGCACCCACCTTCCAAAGTGGCTGTTTTCTCCAGGTGAACTGATCTCTATTGCCTGGAGATCAGTTGTAATCTCAGGAGGTGCAATGTGAAAAACACTACAGGACGATGGTGTAAATATAGGATTAAAATAGCACAGCTCTCATACATCGTGGCTGGTTCTTTTGGGGTGACACTTTTGTCGCTGAAGCTTATAGAGGACAAGAGAATGGACTTTTGTTAGTAAACACCGTATAGCTGACTTGGTGTGCCCTTATAAGTTTTGTCATATTTAACCTCATTGTAAACCAAATACATATATGTAAGTAAGATAATTGATAATATGGATATACATTAAGATATGCAATTGATGTGATATGCAATTGGTACAACCTTCAGTAAATTAATATTATTGTACTAGCTAATAATTCACTGCAACACAGCAGAGAGCTGTGATAATTCGACCACCTGGAGGTTGGTATCCCTAACATACAGCCAAACGACAGGTGATGAGGTAGCAAAATGGACTGGACCACTTCACTGTGGTGGCCAGGGAATGACACTTCCTCGAGATTAATGATTCCCTGTAAGTGGAAAGCTAGCATAACGACTGACAGACAGTGTTAGAAACTTTGTTCCCTGGTGTGCTAATTTTTATTTGCAGGGAATTTTCACAGGGGGATCATTAAACACATGATCCTTCTTACCTGCAGCCTGAAGCGGTAATGCTTGCTCTAACACCTTTTGTAGAATGGGTAGGTCAGGCCCTGTTAAGAAGAAGGGTTTGGGAACTGAGCATGGTGTCTCAGTTGAGGAGCGTCTTTTGGCATGAGCCCAGCACTGGATTTATGCACAAATTAAGTAAATGAGAGCAGGGGCGTAGAGTCTAAAAACTCCCGGGGGGGGCGGGGGCTCTTCCGTGCCCGCACGCGAAGTGCCCGCGCCCGGCTGACCGCTCCTGCTTCCATCCCTCCCTCCGTCCGTCCAGGGGCCAGCTGGGCATTTGCTTAGCTGGCCCCTGGATGGAGGGAGGGAGGGAGGGTCGTAGTGGCCAGGCCGGGGGGGTGGGAGAGAGGCAGGGGCGGCCCTAGGAAGGGCCGAGGGAGGCGCGGCGGAGGACACACCATTTTCCCGGGGGGGCTCAGTCCCCCCCGGGGAAATTTCGGGAGTGGCTCAAGCCCTCGAGCCCCCCCGTAGTTGACGCCTATGAATGAGAGTTTAGGACCTCAGAATAGCAGGGGCTATAAATACTGACAAAAAATACTAAACTACCAGAGGGGAGGGGAATGGGTTCTCTTAAAATTGACTGAAGACTTCAGCGTGTCTCAGCCTGTCCTTACATAAAGCCTTTGCTATTTATTTATTATTAATTTGATTCACAAACAGCCCTCCCCCAGAGGACTCAGGGCAGTGTACATCATAGTTAAAAATGTAATAAAATTTACAGAATAAATTTTACAGAATAAATTTACAGAACAAGCAAATTTACAGAATAAAACCCTTAAAATTCAGACAAATCATTGATGGCGTTTAGTATATGTCAGAGCTTTTTTGTAGAAAAAGCCCAGCAGGAACTTATTAACATAATAGGCTACACCCAACAGCAGGAACTTATTAGCATATTAGGCCACACCCCCTGACAGCACAGCTCATTCGCGTATTAGGTGGGGGCGGGGAAAGCACAGGGCAGGCAAGGAAGCTTGCCTCCCCCCCCCCGCTGAGCTTCTCTGCCTCACTTCAGCATCGTCTTTCTAGTCTCCCCCCCCCCACCAGACGGCCAGGGAAAGGCGCTGCTGAAGTACCTGGGACTTCAGCAACACCTTTCTAGTCTCCTACCATCCCCCCTTCGAACCAGACAATCGAGGAAAAGCACTGCTGAAGTACTTGGGATCTGAAAGATCCCAGGCACTTCAGCATCGCCTTTCTAGTCTCCTACATGCCCCCCCCCCCAAGATCGGGAAGCGAAGCAGGCATGTTTGCCTGGCTGCCCTCGGTCTCCCCAGCCAGCCTGCCAAGGCACACAGGCTGGGGAGGCCAAGGGCAGCCAGGCAAACATGCACCGTTGCTTCCCTGAGCCGCTCCCCTTTTGTGGAGAGACTCGGAGAAGTGTGTGGATGGGGGCATGGGTAAATGCCTTTCTCTCCCTCCCCCAGATCGGGGAGGGAAAGAAAGGCATTTTTAATGTGCCTGGGTTCCCCTTCTGATCTTCTTGCACCTGGAGAAGGTCAGGAGGGGAACCCAGGCATGTCTACATGCCTGCCCTCTTTCCCCAGCCTGCCCGCTGCAGCAGACAGACTGGGGAAAGGAAGGCAGGCACGAACACATGCCCCTTTCTTCCCTGAGCCTCTCCACTATTGTGGAGACTCAGGGAAGTGCGGAGGGACATGGTTACATGCCTTTCTCTCCCTCCCCCAGATTGGGGAAGGAAAGAAAGGCATTTTCAACGTGCCTGGGTTCCCTCCCTGCCCTCTTCCAGCTGCAACATGTCAGCTCGAGAAGGGAAGGCAGAGAGGGGCTTTTCCTTGTCAATTTGACTCTCAGCTGACTGGTGGGGAGTGAAATTGACAAGGAAATCAGGATGGGCTCCCCAGTGGGAAAGAGGGCGTTTTAACGCACTGCCTTTCCCTCTTGTGTGTAACGTGGGGAGGCCAGCGTGCTCTGTAGCAACGCATGCCAGAGGTTTTGGTTGTAGGCGTGGCCAACTCAGGAGCCAGCCGGAACTCTGTTCCTGTGCATTCCTGCCCCAAAATAGCCCTGGATATATCACTCTGAAAAGTACTGGAGTCTGGAGGCCGGTGGAGTGAGTTTCAGCATAGTGGAGTCTATTAGAGATCAGGAACAAGCGTACCTGAGGTGGCCCGGGGGTCAGCTTATATGCACAGAAAAGCCTCGCCCCCGTCCACACCCACACTGCGGGATAGGTTAATCTTCCCACCAGAGATTACATTGGTTCATCTGAATATGCTAAGCCCCTGATAGGTGGATCTTCAGGGGCCTGGGTGCTATTGTTCTTTTACCTCAAGCTTGTACCTTTTCCAGGCCATGCGGTCAGACCAGTTTGGTCACATCAAAGAATCATACAAGTGTACAGGAATTGCGCCCAGGACATAACACACTCTCTTC
Organism: Lepidodactylus listeri; assembly: GCA_029233225.1. Taxonomy (NCBI): domain Eukaryota; kingdom Metazoa; phylum Chordata; class Lepidosauria; order Squamata; family Gekkonidae; genus Lepidodactylus; species Lepidodactylus listeri. The sequence goes on along the minus strand of JARCFY010000006.1, from coordinate 107,623,109 downwards.
AGTTCAATGGAGGCCGTTGTTGTCCTCAACCATAGGTTTGGTGGAACATCCCTGTCCGGCACACCCTGCAGAACTGTTCTAGGTCCCACAAGGCGCGAATGTCACCAGGCAGAGAATTCCACCAGGCAGGAGTCAGGACTGAAAAGGCCCTGGCTTTGGTTGAGGACAGCCAGATGCCTTTTGGGCCAGGGGTCACCAGCTAAGCTATCCTGGATAAAAGGAACAATAATTGCACTTGCAAGAAGTCTTGAAAATGGTGGCAAACAGAAGTTCCTAAAAGCAAACCCAACAGTTCTGCTGTTATGGGATCTGGGCTACAGACAGGGTTGCCATGTCCCCCCGGCAGGGGATGAGGAGGTCAGGTTGCCTGATCCAGGCTCAGAAACTCCTTACGATTTGGGGGTCAAGCCAGGGGAGGACAGGGACCTCAGTGAGGTACAATGTGGAGTCCATCCTCCAAAGCATCCATGTTCTCCAGGGGAACTAACTTCTGCAGTCTGGAGCTGTACGGGATCCCCAGGTCCCACCTGGAGGCTGGCATCCCTAGCTGCCGCTCAGGCTGGCCTTTTCCAAAGCAAGCAGCTGATCCTGTAGTTGGGTGGAAGGAAGATGCCCCAACCCTGTAGCTTAAATCCCATATTTCCATGCAGCCTTGGAAAGAATCAGCAGTCAAGTGAGAATTGATCCCTACTGAATTCCCTCAGTTTCCCTTCTGTTCCCTGCCATTTGTGCCACTCATTAGAAAGAACTGAGCAACTCCAGGGGGGAAAGCGTTTGGACTTGAGCCAAATTCCTTTGTTATTATTCATTTCAATTTATCTCCGGATTGCTAATATCTGGGAGAAATCATGCCTTTGATAGAACTGCAGCTGAGTCACCCAGAACAATCACTCATTCAGCTCTATACTGTCCCCCCCCACACACACACACCTATGAAGGCTTTATCCTCTTCTTGTCCTTCGTAAACAAAAGCTGGTGGCTGGGGTTACACATTTGGGGGCAAAGGATTTAAAATACTTTCAGATCCTTCGAGTCTGTGGACCTTCCTGGTCTCGGAATTGCGTTAGACTGCATTTGTATTAATACCTGTTGCAGGAATGGCTGAATAAATGCATCTGTGCTTAAAAATAGAATCTATTGACCCCGCCCCAAGGACTATCTGCCTGGTCTTTTTGATTGCCTGCTGCTGTATTTTTAGATGCATCATGAGATTATGGGAGCAATCCTAAACAGGTTTGGTTTAGTTTATTATTACGGCCTTAAGACCAACAAGCAATCCTAAGCAGGTCTACTCAGAGGTAAGTCCCATTTTACTCAGCACTAGGAAAGCACCGAGTTGCTTCCTAGGTGGCAGACGTGCCTCTGAGGAGGGCTCTTTAAGAGCCGGTGGATTCATTTCTCGGTGGATGGCTGAAGACTGTCTTCACCATTTGATCTTTGGGACCAGTGTACTGGCTATATATCAGTTCTTTGTCCTCGGCTGCATTTTGACCATTTTGGGAATTGCACTTACTTTATGACAGACCAGAGTTACTGAGCATTTTTTTGCATATTTATATGGTGACGTGAGCCCTTACATGGTTACCAAAGATGGTGTAATTCGAAGCAGGTCTTTTCCTTGAACACCTGTTGTGGTTTATTAGAAGTGTTGGTGCTCTGTGTGTTTGTATGGAGTGCGAGTGGTCTATCTATATAGCTATCTATCTGTTTTGGCCTTTCGAAGGAGGACTCAGTGGGGCCAGGCCTGGCAGCAACCGCTGAGCAACTTGCATGACTCACCCAGGCCTGGCCGTTAGCTCTTTAACAGCAACAATCCCACAAAAGCAGTGTTGTGTAGTGGTCAGAGTAGGACCCAGGAGATGAGGGTTGCCAGGTCTGGGTTGGAAAACACCTGGAGACTTTGGAGGTGGATCCAGGAGAGGGTGGGGTTTGGGGCCTCAGCATGGCCCAAGGCCACAGAGTCCACCCTTTGAAGCAGCCATTTTCTCCAGGGGGGCTGATCTCTGTCAGTTGGAGATCAGTTGTAAAAGCAGGAGACCCCAAGCCCCACCTGGAAGCTGGCAACCCTACAGGAGACCAAGGCTTGAATCCCCGTCCTGCCATGGAATCTCACTGGGTGACCTTGGGCCAGTCACACACTTTCAGCCCAATCTAACTCACAGGGTTGTTGTGAAGCTAAAACAGAGAATGATGTAAGCTGCTTTAGGTCCCCATTGTGGAGAAAGTCAGGGAGGAGGAGGAGGAGAAGAAGAGGAGGAGGAGGAGGAGGAGATTGGATTTATACCTCGCCCTTCACTTGTAGTCTCAGAGCAGTTTACAACCTCCTTTCCCTTCCCCTCCTCACAACAGAAACCCTGTGAGGTGGGTGGGGCTGAGAGAGCTCTGAGAGAAACTGCTTGTGAGAGAACAGTTCTGATAGAACTATAGCTTGCCCAAAGTCATAAAGAATATAAATAACAAGAGGTGGGGACCTGTGACACTCGCGGGTGGGGGGAGAATTCCTAAAGGCTGCAGCCCCAGGTAAGCCCTCTCCCCCCCCCGGCTATCCCCCCCCCCCCGATTCTTCCTCCGGAGGCCAGGTCTACCAATAGAGTGGACTGAGGCAGGTAGACGTGTTCTCTGGAGGCCAGGTCTATCAATAGAGTGGAAAGGGGAGGGTAGACGTGTACTCCAGAGGCCAGGTCTACCAATATAGTGGCAAGGGCTGCGTAGACCTGTTCTCCGGAGGCCAGGTCTACCCAGCCCTTGCCACTATATTGGTAGACCTGGCCGGGACTTGTGGGGGTGGGGGAGAGAAGGGGCCCGCCGATCTCCCCCCCGCCTCCAGTTGCCCTGGTGAGCTCTTCCCACCAGCTCTTCCCCCCCGCCAGCTCTGCTCCCCGCCCCCCAGTGATGGCAAGGCCTCTGCGGCTTCCAGCTGTGGGGCCCGCCAGCTCTCCCCCCACCAGCTCTTTCCCCCACCCCCCCAGTGATGGCGAGGCCCGCACCTGTGGCTTACCTGTGGCTGCTGCTGGTGGTGGCAGGGGCGGGTGGAGAAGCCTTGCTGGGCCTCACTGTCACTGGGAGGGGGAAGAGCTGGCGGGGGGGGAGAGCTTGCCCCCCCCGCCCCAGCAACGGCGAGGCCCAGTGAGGCTCAGCAAGGCTTCTCCACCTGCCCCCACCTCCGCCGCCAGCAGCAGCCACAGATCCGGAAGATAAGTGGATCCCCCCCCCCCCCCGGCTCAGCCCGAGCAGCTCTCAGCCGCCGGGCTGCCTCAGAGTTCCGAGAGTATATTTATCTATATACTAATAGAGAAGACGCCCCCTGCAGGCGGATATCTAACGCGCAGGGAATGCTTTTTAACTTTGGGGGAGATTTAAATCCCCCTGAAAGTTTTTTTTAGTTTTCAGATTTTTCTCCACATCTGGGAAGCCTTCCAAGTGTGCAGAACAATCTCCCTGCCCCCCAGGTGCCCCCCCATGCAGATTTAGATATCTGCACGCAGTGGGCGCCTTCGCTATTAGTATATAGATAAATATAGCTGAAGATGGGGGCCAGATGAAGTGTAAGTTGGTGGATGACTGAGGAGAGAAGGAGGAAGAGAAACGGGAGAGGATATGGGGGTTGCGAGTAGGAGGAAAAGAGGAAATAGCGCAGGAAGGGAGGTACAGGAGAAAGTGAGGTGCTCTTCACCAGACCTTGTGGGTTTCCTGCCATGCAGCTGGTTGTGGCCCAGTGGCCCACACCACACAACTAGGCCATAGTTTTCCTCAGTAGTGGCTGCCGGGCAGGGGGGAAGCTGAAGAGGGAGGAAGATAAAGGTAGGTTGGCTGTTGGGTGGGAAAAAGAGCTGGAAGCAAGAACAAGGGAGCTATGTGGGTTTTCAGGAAAGGGAATGAGAAGCGAGTGAAGGAGGGGAAAATCAGATAAGTCCTTGAGGGTCCCTTGCTTGTCTTTATAATTTAGGAGTCATTTCTGTCTAAGCATTTTCTCTTTTGCTTTTCGATTTTCCCTTCTTTTTGTCTGCAGCCTCACAGTGTTGCAAACCGCTGCAAAGATGCCATAAAGCAGTTGCTGAAAAGGCAGTAAGACGTAAGTTAGGGAAACAACATTTGACAACTTGGGGGGGGGTGGGGAGTGCCATAGCCTAGAATTGTTGGGATGTGGTAAACATAAACCATTCCGTGGAGGTGTATGGATTGGTACAAATAATCAAGCCCACAGAACGTTGGATATGCAACATCCCCAGTGTGATATAGTAGTTACTAGAGCAGGGCTTGACAAATCCCAGGTGCCATGATGCCTAGAAGTTTCATTGTGGACCCCAGTATTTTCGGCTATCATTTACTGTAAGTGCCTCTCAGTAGATGAACAAAGCTGATTTAGGTGAGGGATAGAGGTTAGCTTTTTGTTGCGATGACAACAAGCATTACCCCCAGTATTTATTTATACACTACAATGTTTTTGTTATAGCTTTAAGGAATAAGAAATAGTGAAGGGTTGAAGATTAAATTAAAAAGCCAATCAAAGCCTGGCTAAGCTAACACACTGTTCCAGAGCCATGAAATCCCTATTCAAAAGAAAATAGGCTGAGGATGGCTCAACCCTACCCATTCTGTGGAGTTCCCTGGGCTCAGATTGGCTGACAATCACTTGGATTGGCATGAAGCCTAAATCCCAAGGATTGGTCCAGAGCCCTGGAGGAGAGGTGGGACTTTTAAGGAGGATTGCCACAGACCTGCAAGAAACTTGTGGGCAAGGTGCATCCCTCCCCCCTTGTGCTTCCTTCCCTCTCCCGCTTTTCTAACAATCTACCTCCTTTTTCTCACCCCCTCCTCTTCTGTGAGTCTTCTCCACTCTTCCTCTCCCCCCTTCCCTGTCGATCTTCCCCTCTCTATTTCTCCCCTCCTCTTCTCTGACAATCTCCCACTCATTCTCCCCCACTCATTATCTGTCAACCTGCACCCCCTCTCTTTTGCTCCCACCCCTTCTCTGCCAATTGCCCAAGAATGTAAGAACATAAGAGAAGCCATGTTGGATCAGGTCAGTGGCCCATCTAGTACAACACTCTGTGTCACACAGTGGCCAAAACCCAGGCGCCATCAGGAGGTCCACCAGCGGGGCCAGAACTCCAGAAGACCGCGTTTCGCCAAAGGCTTCTTCACAAAGATGCAGCTCTAAGTCTTCTATAAATAAGCACATAAAAATCTTACCACAACTCAGAGATGGAAACACATACAAAGCAGCCTTCAGCAGAATTTAAAATTACCTGCTCCAGAGGGAAATAATTTCACTGACATATTGTTTCCTTGCGCAAAGTTGCTGCCAATCTCAAGTCAAAGTGCAAAAATGCTTCTAAATGTGTCCTCCGAAGGAGAACTGAAACTACTTAGCTGCTAATCAGTGCAGGTGTTTGCCATCTGAGAGCGCACAAGCTCCTTGAAGCAACAAGCACATACAAATACAAGACTGAAAACCAAGGTGTAGAAATTTAGATGAAACAAGGAAGGTTATTATTTAAATTTAAACCCTTATGGTACAAAAAATCCAAGCGAAAAATCCACAATGCCTCTTGTTGTAACAAGATCTTATTAATATTCGCCTGATTATAATTTTTACTTGTTTGTTGTTTGGTATTTATAGATCATTATTATTTATAGATTTATTATTCTGCCCTGCCCTCCTAGGTAGGGTTGCCAAGTCGAATGTACTCCCCGGCGGGGGGGAGTCCTCCTTTGCCCGGAAGTTTCCCCGGTGCACGCGCAAAGCGCACGCTCCCGGTGACGTCACTTCCGGGTGACGTCATTACGTGGGGGAAGTCGTCCTGGCTGGACAACTTTGGGGGTGGGGTTTCCCCCGCCGGCCGAATGCTGGCCGGCGGATCGGAAACCCCTGTAGTGGGGGATCCCCCGCCCCCCGGGCTGACTTGGCAGCCCTACTCCTAGGGGTTCCCAACTCTATGGAGGAGCTTTTCTTCCACTCTTGGGTAGCCTGCCGCCAGCACCTGATCGTTGTTGGGATCTTCCCACTGGGAGGGCCAGGACTCCCAGCTTCCTTCCCCAGCTCTGAGGCCTTGCCCCTGTCTCTCCCACTGCCCAGCACTTGGTCACCATGGAGACAAAGGGATTTCCTCTTTCCAGGGGGAGAGCCTATTGAAACGCAACTTAAATATGGTTAATGCCATTTGCATAAGACGTAATGCAAATGTGGGGAGTTCCCCCCCCCCCAATATTGGGTGGCTAAGAATAACACACTCCCTGTTACATAACCAGTTGTCAAAACTGTCAAGTGTTATCCAGGCTTGTAAGTGTTTACTATGCAGGAAAACCAGATTGATTTAATACTCAGGCATATTTATTAACGTCTGTGCAAATGAATCTAGGGCATGCCAAGGCAAGATCAATATTTATATAGCCTACTTTAAAGAAAGAGAGATGCCTCAAGAGAAAGGGATCTTACCATTCCTAGTTCTCTGCAGTTTCTGTAAGACTTGCTTCATTTAGAACATTTAATCTTATTTACGTGTTGTCAGTGACAGAGAATTCTGTCAATACAAGGCTAGGGAGAACTGACAAGGGTTTTGAACCAGAGACAAAAACCATGGCCCAGCGGAACCTTAAAGAATATGTGTGTGTGTGTGTGTGTTGGTATTTCCCAGCACAAGCTTCTGTGAGTCAGCCATGACTTCCTCAGTTAGATCACATTTCTTAGCGACTAGTCATTTCTCCTGGCTCAGGCTCACTTAGCTGAAAAGGTCCGACTCTCTCGTTCATAAAGCCTGGCAATTATTTCTTGAAATGAAGGTTGTGGCCTTGAAGTCGCACCAGGCTGTATTGCCGATTATATCGTGCTAATTGCCCACAGGATGTGCAAAAGGTTTCTGGTGCCGGTTGCCAAGGAGCTCTGGTCACCAGTGGCTTCTCGCTCCTTCTCCATCCTGTCAAAAAGACATCTCCTAGAGGCTACTTTCCAGCTGGACCCCCAGACCCGCATGGCGGCTCTGGGAGGACAAGACTGCGAAGCTGCTGAGGCAGAGACATCTCATTGCCTGAGGAGCCCGATGCTGAAAATAGCCACCCCTGCCACCTGGGTACAGGCGCCGCAGGAAATACTTTCCCTTCCCTCTTCCCCTGCCTCAGCTCTCATTAAAAACAGAATCAGTGAGCCTGTGCAGAAATGCATTTTTTTTTCTCCTGGGAGCCTGGCAAGGAGCAAAGCCTCCACTTCTCTAGGCGGAGGAGGAAGTCAGTTCACTGGTACCTCCGCCCATCTTCATACCAAGGCTAATAGGATGGCCAGGGTTCCCTCTTCTACCCGCCCCCCCTTCTTCAGGCAGGGAACAGAGAATTGTGGGGTGTTAAACTGTAGAGAGCCTTGAGGAAGGAACTTTCTGGAGAAGACAGGAAAAGCCTCTTCGACCTGGTGTGACCTGGTCAGTGGGTAGAGTACCAGAGATGATAAAAACTCCTGTCAAGAGGAAGGTGGTCTTTTTACCTTGGGTGCTGAGGACATGATCGCACACAGACCTCTCCTCTGGGAAGGCAGCCAGTTTTGACCATGTGCTCGCCCAGAGAGCTTCAGACAGCTGCAAGGTAGTGGCAACTCTTTAGAGATGTATAACATCCTAAGCTTAAAGGGTCTGTCCTATTGTAACATCTGATAGGGCATGTATAGTGAGAGGGACAGAGGATTGTGTTTTTACCCATTTCTTTTGTATCCCTTGCTCAAATCTGGTGCTGTGCTAAAAGTATGCTTGTAAACACTTTCTTTTTAATAAATAATTTATAACTTTGGATGCTGGGAGTGGTTCTCTGTACCACATACACTCCACCATCTCGGGCAGGCTATTTTAAAAAGGGGTGCCAGGGAGGGAGGGAGGGAGGCAGTTGGCAAGGGGCTGTTTCTCCATGGGTGCACAAGGCCATAAACTTTCTTGCCCTCTGTCACAACTGCCGCTTCAGGTCCCAGCGGCAGTATGGCTTCTCATTAAGGATTACCATGAAAGGCCTTTTTATAAACACAACTTGCTTTATTGACAACAATTACATTTATATGTATCTGCTTTTATAACTCAGTCGAAATCAACCTTCTATGTTCTCCAAGCCATTGGCAGCCATCTCTTTGGCAGGTGAATACACAGTGTATTTACAGATTGCACTTATCTACAATGTCACTAGAGAAGAATGAGAGTGGACTATCTTGGACACTCTCCTAAAACTGGCCAGCAGGGTGAAAGCCAGAAGCTCTCATAAATGATGTGCTTCTCTTAGGGTTGCCAGGTACCTCCTGGTCACTGGTGGAGGGATGGGGGGTAGGGTTGCTAGATCCAGGTTGGGAAATTCCAGAAGATTTGGGGATGGAGCCTGGGAAGGACAGGGACCACAGCGGGGTACAGTGCCATGGAGCCCACCCTCCAAAGTATCCATTTTCTCCAGGAGAACTGTTCTCTGTAGTCTGTGGATGAGCTGTAATGCCAGGGGACCCTCAGGTCCCATCTGGAAGCTGGCATCCCAAGCTTCTCTGCAGATTCCACAGTTAGCATAGTGGGCTGAGCTGCAAAAACGCTAACTTTTAGTTCTGAGACAAAAGTGGCTCTGCTTATGGCAGCAGGAATGCTTCTTGCACCATTCTCATGGGGCCCGTCTCTGTCTCTAATCTATCAGTCCCCTCCCTGAGACCTCAAGGTGGCTTACACTTTATCCTCACAACTACCCCGTAAACTATTTTAGGCGGAGAGGGAGTGACTAGCCCAAACATGGGTGTCCCAGATACTATTCTGTCACTCTAACCACTAAACACTGGGGTCCTTCCATGTCCAATCTACAATGGGTTTGATTAGCTGTACCAATCCATACACCATCACAGTGTCCTTTATGTCGCCTGCATCCTGACAATTCTAGGCTATGGGGACCCTTGATAGTGTTTGTATTCTTAGCTGCATCCAGAATGCATTTCCAAAATTACATCATGGTACAGAATTCCAGGGCTCATTTCGTAGCAGGAGCTCCTCTGCATATTAGGCCACACACCCCTGATGTAGCCAATCCTCCAAGAGCTTACAGTAGCCCCTATAAGAAGAGCTCTGTAAGCTCTTGGAGGATTGGCTACATTAGGGGTGTGTGGCCTAATATGCAAAGGAGCTCCTGCTACAAAATGAGCCCTGCAGAATTCATGCCAGGCCCATAGCTACAGTGGGGCTTTTGGAGGCTCCGCCCCCTTTCTTTTTTTTTTTGTAAAGAAATTTTTATTTTTCAAAAAAAAAAACATCGAAAATAATACATTTAACCTTATACAAATCCCTTTTTCCATATTAAATAACATTTTGTTCTATTTGTACATTCTATTTTTATCTTGTTTTGGTGGTTTCCCACCACATCTGAAGCATAACACATTTTCCATTTTATTCAAAATAGTAATACTTATATCTATGTTTCGTTTCTGGTAACGGTTATATAGCTTTAAAATACTTATACTTATACACCAATTCTTATTTTCTATACTCTTATGTATTTCTAAATAAAAACAGTTTCATTGTCTAATTTTAACTAAAACATTCATATAATATATTTCTATTCCTTTATGCTATTATAACCATGTATAGATGTAGTTTTTCATATCCCAATACTTTTCAACATATTCTTTCAAATCTTTCCAGTCTTCCAGAAAGGTCTCTGAGTAAAGATTATTCAATTTTCTAGTCCACTTATCCATTTCAGCCATATATAACAGTTTTTTCAACCATTCCCACACCTCTGGTATTTTTTCATTTTTCCAGTTTTGTGCATACACCATTCTTGCTGTTGTAATCATATACCATATTATTGTCCTTTTCTTTACATTTATCTCTTCTAGTTTAAGTCCTAGCAATAACATTTCAGGCAACTTCTTAAATGTACATTTCAAGATTTTTTCCATTTCTGCATGTATTTTTGACCAATAAGTCTTTGCTTTATCACAAGTCCACCACATATGATAAAAAGACCCTTCTTTCTTTTTACACTTCCAACATTTGTTAGACATATTTTGACCAATATTTGCAATTTTTTTTGGTGTCATATACCATCTATACATCATTTTAAAACAATTTTCTTTTAGGTTATAACACGTAGATATACTCATAGCATTTTTCCATAAAAATTCCCAAGATTCCATTTCAATGTCTTTGTTAAAGTTTATCGCCCATTTTACCATTTGTTCTTTTACCATTTCATCAGCATTAAACCATTTTAGCAAGACTTTATACATTTTAGAGTTTCCGGTTGGGAGAATGGAGGTCTGACACGCTTTGCAAATGCGCAAGGCGGACAGCGGCTCTTCCTGACAGCTTGGGTGGATTAATCCACCTGACGCAACCTCACACAGGTAGTGTGAGGACCAGCAAGCAATATAATCCAGGTTTGAGCAACCTCGGTGAAGGGAAAGTCTCGGAGGAGACTTTTCCGACACCTTGAGCACTGCAGCCGAAGAGGATTCTTGCGAGTATCTCTAAGGAGCCGAGCTGAGCTGAAAAATTCAGCATAAAACCTCCAATTCCCCTGATTCCTTAACAAAGAAGACAAAGTTTAAACATTGGGACCACATCTGAAGCGAAGTAACAACAAAAGGTAACGGAAAAAAGTTTTTTGCCTTACCATTGCCGCGTTTTGAAAGATGAAAAATAGATCGGGTGAAGCAATAGACTGATGTTGATTGGATGAGAGCAGTTTTGAAGTGCTAAAAAACCGCATTTGAACTTAAAAAGCCAAAAAAACAAGTTGTTTAACATTCCTGCAGTTAAGAGGAGTCGGGAGGGGAAGCCAAGCATCGCGAGACAAAGAGGGAGAAGGGAACCAAGCATCGCGAGATTAAGACGTGAGGACTGAATCAGGAAGTGACGGCTAGAAGAGCAGACAAGAAGGAAAAAGGAGAAGAACCGGAAGAAGGTAAAGGGGACTCTAAATACTGCCGGACCAGAAAGGGGACTCTAAATACTGCCGGACCAGAAAGGGGACTCTAAATACTGCCGGACCAGAAAGACCATAACAGGAAGTGACGTGCAGAGAGCAGACAAGTAAAGAAAAGGAAGGGACAAAAGGAAACTACGGCAAGCCAGAAGCAAGGTAAAAAGACTATAACCTTTGACATTAACCATAGAGAAGTCGCGCCCGCCATTTTGGATTTATAAAATTTTTAAACTGCAATATCTCAAAGATTATATAACGTAGAAGGCTGAAACCAACATAATTTGACTTGGCAAGATTAGCTTGTTTGAATGCACTAATTGGTGTTTGATTTGGAAGACAAGATAAAATCGATCTTTTTAAAGAGGCAAAACGGACTGCGGACTAAGATCGAGAGCAGCCACATGGTCCTCTCCTACAATGGCAGCAAAAAAAGAAAAAGAGCTATTAGCCGTTATGGAAGCAATGGAAAAGAAAATGTTAGACGCTATAGGAGAGGTAAATGTTAAAATGAATAATATAGCGGCTCAAGCAGATAAAAATTGCATGGAATTAAAAGCAGAATTTCAAAAATTATCCACAAGAACACAAGATATAGAAACTAAAGTAAAAGAACTGGAAGAAAACACCCATAAGACAATGAGAGAGAACGAAAGGATGGAAAAGATGATGCATTATAAAGATATGCAAAACCACTTGAGATTTCGAGGGATTGAGGAAAAATTGAATGAGGATATTTTTACAAGAATGCAAGAAGCAATAGCAGATTTTTTACAAGAACAGGAAGAAGTTGTTAAAGAACACATGGATCTTGTTTATAGAGTTAACTCTACATATGCAAGAGACAAAAACATACCAAGAGACGTGGTTGTCCAATTTACAATGAAAAGAACAAAAGAACAAATCTACAGGAAGTGCTTTACTGACCCCTTTGTAATAGATGGAAAGAAAATCATAGTAATGAAAGAATTGCCTAGAGCAATACTGCAAGAAAGGAAAAAATTCAAGCGTCTGACGGATAAACTGAAGGAGAAAAAAATCAGATTTCGTTGGGAAATACCTCAAGGACTAAGTTTTTATTATGGCAACTCCAGAGTAGTGATTAAAAGCACAGAAGAAATGTATGCATTCCTGGGAGAGAATAAAGATGATTTTGGAGATATTTAAGAATATATCAAAATGGATTACAAAATACTTACATGGAATGTAAATGGACTAAATTCACCCCAAAAACGTAGAATGGTAGGTCATTGGTTGGAAAAACAAAAATGTAATATAATTTGCTTGCAAGAAGCTCATCTTAAAAACCAAGACCATAAATATTTAATAAGGAAAAAATTGGGAGAAGAATTTTATTCTTTAGCAAGTAACAAAAAAAATGGTGTTGTAACATATGTCAAAAAAGATTTGGAACCCAAAGTAATATTCAAAGACAAAGATGGAAGATATTTAGCTATTGAAATTTTACTGCAAGGAGTGGAAACTTTGATTGTGAACATTTATGCTCCGAATGGAGCTAAAGAAATTTTTTTTAAAGAACTTCAAATGGAATTGGACAATGTAAACTATGATCAAATTATGATGTTAGGAGACTTCAACGGAACTGTAGATAATAAACTAGACAGGCGCTCTAAAAGAAAGGATGAGACATTAGGGAAGCTTCCAAAAAACTTTTTTGAACTGATAAAACAAGAAAAGTTGGAAGATATTTGGAGGAAAGCTAACCCACAAGGGAGGCTCCGCCCCCTTTCTTAAAGGCACAGCCCCACAAGAATTTCTCCTGTAAATGTTCTTTTTCCCGGTCATTTAAAAACTTTTTAAAAAGGCAAGTGCTCCTTTAAGCAGAGTGGGGTGCTGCAGTTGACTAATTCCTGCATTGAGCAAGGAGGTTGGAGTAAGTGACCTCTAGGATCTCTTCTAACTCTGTGTCAAGAAACTGGTCACCTTTGAGAGAATTTTTCTGCCTAAGTGTTAGCTTTCTTGACTATAGAAGTCTCACCCCCACCTGCTGGCTTGTTCTTAGAACTGTTGCTTGGGCTGGCAGAAGTGATTAACTTGCAGCAGCTGAGAACTGTCATCTGAAAACCGACAGCTTGCAATGTCGAGATCTATCCTGGTAACAGTGTTCTATGGACTAAATGGCTTTTCTTTCTGCACTGAGAACTTCAGCCCCACCAGAAAAAAAATTGCCCCACAAGCCACAAAAATTCTGGCTACAGGCCTTATTCATGCTGGTGCATTTGTTTACAGTATTTGCTTAGTGAGGGTAGCCTTTGAGCTCTGTTGTGTCGTAAAGTGTGTACACTGGGCGTTCAGTGACGGGCACGGGAGATACTAACGTAATGTCACAAAGTTTGACCCCAGTGGCATTTTGAAGACCAACAAAGTATAATTCCAGGTATAAGCTTCCATGTGCATGCACAATTCTTTGGATGCATTGAAACAGACTTCCTCAAGCCTTATGTATTGGTAGAGAGAGGGTCTGCCTCTATGTAAGGCTTGAGGAAGTCTGGTTTCAATGTATCTGAAGAAGTGTGCATGCGCAAGGAAGCTTATAGTGGGAATTAAACTTTGTCGGTCTTCAGGGTACCACTGGACTCAAACTCCGTGCTGTTGTTTCAGACCAACACGGCTATTCACCTGAATCTATAATGTCACAAAGGCAGCTAACAGCAAAACTCAGTGCAAAGAACGTTTTCATAGCCTAGTGCAGAACTGTCTTTCAAAAGGAGCCCAGAAGGGTAAGCAAGGCCAAGATGGCAATAGATCTATCGCTACCCTACACAGAGTATACATGAATACAAAACCTAATCAAATGAGTGCCAGATCCAATCAGTGTGGGTGTGACGACTGGAGAGAAATAAGCAAAGCAAGACCAAAAGTGTGCATAAACACCAACAAAAGGGATAATGGCTTTCTTTAATGAGCTAGCTATTTCCGGCATCAGATTTGCTAATAAATTCAAACATGGTGGATGGATTCATTTTGGAGGTTGAAGAACAAAGCCTTGGAACAGACTGTAATATCATCTCTCTCTTCCCATCTCCTTACCAACACTATCATGAAACATAACAACATCAACCATAGTATCAAAGGCTCATTCATTGGTGTATCTTCTAATTATAATATATTATCTGCCAGCAAAGCCCTTCTGCCATTTACGTAGGCCAAGCGAACCAAGAATCTCAAGAGGATAAATGAATATTCATTGAAACGAATAACTTAAAAAAAATATTTGTTGAAAAACCAGTAGGGAAGAATTTCAGTCTTTCAGGAGGGTCTTTAATGAACTATGAAGTCTCCATACCTAAACAGGTAAAAGAAGCTTCAAAGATTCCAATGTGGAACCCTCAAATTGAAATTAATTAATATGTAATATATGTAACTCAGTATAATATATAACGGGTGGGCAATTGTTTTTGCTTGGGGAAGCGGAGGTTAGCAAAGGGCCGCACCTTTTAAAATGATTGCATTCATTAGTTAACTTTGCATTTCAGAAAAGGTATAAATTGTATCATAAAAATCAATAAATATAAATAAAATAAAATAATGGTAGTTTTATTCAATTTATTTATTGTGCTAATTTCATATCATCTATAGCTGCAAGCACATTTAATTTTAGAATCAGTTTAATGAGACAAATGTACCCTATCACACTTTTCTACAATTTTTTTGAAATCAGGAGTAAGATTGCTTGTTGAGATCCTCATCACAGCCTGCAAGTTAATGTCTGTCAAAGAGCATCTATATTTACTCTTGTTGATCTTCATGTCTTGGCGGGCCGCAAAAAATTCTGTGGCGGGCCGCATGTGGCCTGCGGGCCGCAATTTGCCCACCCCTGATATATAATGTAGTGCTGTAAAACATCTCCTGCCATCTTTTGACCTGTTTCCCTCACTTTGTATTTTTTTTGTTCTTCTAGAGTTTCCACACTATATGTGGGCTTGGGGGGAGGGCAACAGTGGGAAGGCTTCTGGAGTTCTGGCCCCGCTGGTGGACCTCCTGATGGCATGTGGGTTTTGGCCACTGTGTGCCACAGAATGTTGGACTGGATGGGCCATTGGCCTGACCCAACAGGGCTTCTCTTATGTTGTTATGTTCTTAAGGGGTTCTTCTTGTAACTTGGGGAAGGATCCTTAGGTTGGAGTAACTTCTGAACTCCTTGTGGGAACAGTGAGACAAAAGAGTATGGAGAATTACTATAACTGTTTAATATCCAAGTTTTATAAAGATTTTGCACATATTACTATATACTTAGGAATTATGTGCCACCCCCCTTTTTTGCCATCAAGTCACAGCTGACTTAAGGGTTTCAAGGCAAGAGAGGTTCAGAGGTGGTTTGCCATTGCCTGCCTCTGCGTAGCACCCCTGGTATGCCTTGGTGGTCTCCTATCCAAATACTGACTGGAGTCAACCCTGCTTAGCTTCTGAGATTTGAAGACATCAGACTAGCCTGGGCTATTCCTAATGATATTTTTTTGTGTGTGCCTGCATCAGTCCTGCTTGGATGAAGCTGGCAAAAACCAATATCTATCCTTATAGCCCATAGTTGCCATGTTGCTCTTTCGTGGTAGAGCTTAGATAGCACTTTTCTCAAAGCATTTCAACGCACATGAACCTTACAACAGCACAGCAGCACTGTAACTTAAGGCAGTGTTACAAAGTTTGAGTCCACTGGCGCTTTTAAGACCTTCAGCTTGGAGAAACGGCAACTCAGGGGTGACATGATTGAGGTTTACAAGGTTATGCATGGGATAGAGCAGGTAGAGAAAGAAGGACTTTTCTCCCTTTCTTACAATACAAGAACTCTTGGGCACTCCATGAAATGGCTGAGCAGTCGGGTTAGAATGGATGAAAGGAAATACTTCTTCACCCAAAGAGTGATTAACACATGGAATTCACTGCCACAGAAGGTGGCGGCGGCTAGAAGCATGGATGGCTTCAAGAGGGAACTGGAGAAACATCTGGCGCAGAGGTCCATCAGTGCCTATTAGCCACAAGGTATAGATAGGAACCCTCAGTCTGGGGCAACTGATGCACTGTATTCTTGGTGCTTGGGGGGGGGGCAACAGTGGTGGACCTGCTGATGGCACCTGGTATTTTTGGCCACTGTGTGAAAGAGTGTTGGACCGATGGGCCATTGGTCTGATCCAACATTGGCTTATATTCTTAATTTTGTTGGTCTTAAAGGTGCCACTGGACTCAAACTTTGTTCTGTTGCTTCAGACCAACATGGCTACCCCACTTGGATCTAAGGCGGTATTATTATTTCTTTATTGCAGACGGGGCTGGGACTGAAGGTGAAATGCAGTCTCTTCCTTAAAGCCACCTGGTGAGTTCTTGACTGAGCTGATATTTCAACTAGGGGGAGGGGAATGTCCAGCTCATAGCTTGTGTCCTTTGCCAAAATAAGATACCACTTCTCTATACATATTGCTCCAATCCAGCTTTATGTATGTGCATAGCCCCAGGCAGATTATCAGACTGGGCTGTAGGCGCATAGCAGCATAGTTCCTCATCCATCTCGGGTTATGCATGCAGAAGCCCCTAGTTTAGGGCTGCCAGCTCTGGATTGCAAGATAACTGGTGATTTGGGGGGTGGAGCCTGGGGAGGGCAGGGTTTGGGGGGGGGGGAGGAACCTTAGCTGGGAAATGATGCCATACAGTCCATCCTCCAAAACAGCCATTTTCTCCAGGGAGCTGATCTCTGTAGTCTGGAAATGTGGCAGATCTGGAGGCTGGCAGCCCTACACTCTCTAAAGGTACAAGATAAAGGTTTCCCTTGCTCAAAAGCCAGTCGAATCTGACTCTAGGGGGCAGTGCTCATCTCAGTTTCCAAGCCGAAGAGCCAGCACTGTCCAAAGACATCTCCGTGGTCATGTGGCCGCCATGACTAAACGCTGAGGTGCATGGAATGCTGTTACCTTCCCACTGAAGCGGTACCTACTTGCAATTTCTTGCTTTCGAACTGCTAGTTTGGCAGGAGCTGGGACCAGAGATGGGAACTCACTCTGTCATGCAGCACTCAGGTCTTGAACTGCCGAGCTACTGACCTTCCGGTCTGCTGCTCAGCATCTTAACCTCTGAGCCACCATGGTCCTACACTAGTTAGACTAGGGCTAATTGTAACATGATAATATTCAAAAGAAGAATCACTTTAATAGGAGGAAGCTGGGTTGTTTGCTTTGCCCAAGAGGATTCTGTGTTACCTGTCAATGCTACACTGGCTGTTATTGCTGCAATACAACCCATCAGGACGGGAGTGTTTACAAAATCCTGGAATCCTTATTACCTGAGTAGGGTTTTTTCCCTGTCTGTAGATGAGGTCCCCCCCTTCCTTATGTTTACAAACAGAAGAATGTATACTAGGGCTGATCTTTTATATGCCTTTTGGTCAATAAATTTGTGTTCCCCAAATTTTAATGTTATCTTCTTTAGATACTGCTTTGGATGGTATAGTGTTAAGCATAACTTACTCCCCTGCGTGATAAGAAGTCCCAGGGTGGGCCTTACGAAGGTAAGTTCGCTTTTGAGGAGAGAGTGCTGGAGGCTTTTGGCAGTCTGGAGTATTTGCTTCATTTACAATTATGGAGGCACAGAGATGCTCCAACGGAGTGAGTGACACATTATGCAACTCACGGGTGCTTCAGCCATCTCACAGCAAGAGCCTGCCTGCTCTTCTCTCTCTCTCTGCCTCTCCCAGTATCTCAAACTGCATTTTTCTGCTCTCACACACAGCTGTCCACTCTCTCCAGCCAGGAAACGGGGGGGGGGGGCTCATCTCCTCCAATCTCTGATGGTCTTCTTGAGCAAAGAGACTCTCTACAGTCATAAGAGACATGGGTGCGTGGTGACCAGCAAAGCGTTTGGTCACTCCTGGAGCAGCCTCCACACCACTGTCTTGAAAAACTAATTAAAAATAAACTCTTTGCTGCTGGAAAACATCCAAACTGAGCCTAAGATATGAGGAAACCAAAAGGAGCATGGGAGAACAAGAAAGCACAACAAAAAACAGCTCTAAAGACACAAGAGTGGAATTGGAATCTTCCGAGCAGGGGTCATTTCGAGCAGGAGCTCGGGGGAGCACAGCTTCAGGAGTTGGTGCCAGCCCCCCACCTGCCGCAGGGGAATGCCTGCTTGTGTCATGGCTGCAGTATAATGACCCTGTCCCCTGGAAAGGTCCTTGTTCCTCCGACCAGCCTTCTGAAGGCTTCAGCCACCACTGAAGCTATCCTCCCAGAACAGTGGTATTTCTAAGGCTTGGATTAGTAGCTGTCCCCTCTCTGCCAGCTCTTTCTTTCTTTCTTTCTCTCTCCCCCCCTTCTTTCTTTTTTGCCTTCTGACATACTTCCGGTGATGTCAGGTGGTGTAGCATATGCAAATAAGTTATGCTAATGAGTTATACTAATCAGCTCATGCACCTCTTTTTCTATGAAATGACCCCTGCTTTTGAGCGAGCCTCCTCACCTCCTCCCCCACTAGAAATGGAGCTGGAAGACGCTGAAGAGGTACGAGTGGAGAAAAGAAAAAGAGAGGACTCTATTACAATAAAACAAATACAAAAAATGCTAATTGATTTAAAAACAGAAATTAAAGAAATAATACCTGTATTTAACAAAATAGATGATTTGACAAACTAAGCTAAAGAAGTTGAAGGTACAGCAAATATGGCTCTTGATGGAACAACAACAAAAAATGCCCAGGAACTAAATGAACTAAAAACATTTGAAACATGGGCAAAATCAAAGATAATGTTTTTAGAAAACGAAGTTAGAGAGCATAAATTAAAATTTAGAGGGGTCTCGCCCAACTTTGAAATGAACAAGGAGATAACTGCAGCTTTAAACCAATGGCTATCAGAACTCCTCCACTTATCAGGAACAATTGTAGTAAATGCCTACAGGATGAACATGACACGTGCTACCTCACCGGCGTTAATCCCAGATGTTATTGCTGAAATGGTGGACATTAAAACAAAAAAACCCCCATTTTGGATATTGCAAGGACAAATGGAGGTTTGAAATTAATAGACACTACAGTCCAAATGTTTCCTGACTTGCCAGTTGAAATACTGAATGCCAGATGCAATTTACGTCCAATAGCGCAACGGCTAAATGAAATGAAACAGAGATACAGGTGGCTCCCACCTGGGCACTTATCAGTAACCTTCCATGGGAAAATACTAACAGCATACAATACAAACTCTGGAGAAGAGCTCATTAAGAAAATACAAGAGGCTCAACAGGAAAACAAAAGTAGGAAGAAACAAAGAGACACAACAAAGGACTTTGAAATAAGACTAGAGAAATTATCTTAACTTCAATTATTTTGACAGACTCAAAGATATATAGTGAGCTTCAAGAATGGTGGTGATGTTAGGTTTCCAGGGATTCCCCCTCCCCCTAATGGGAGAGTCCGCAGCACTCCCCCAGGAGCAAGCACCGTGGAAGACGGCAGAGACTCTTTCAGCAAACCCGAACCCCGAGGAGGGAAGCTCCTCTTGAGGACTTTTCCAAGAAACAATAAAATGCAACCTGAATACTAATTTACTTTGCTTGTAGTCTAGACGTATAAACTAGATGTAAGATGAATAGATATTTCAAGATATTAGTTAAAGTTTAATGGTTTATAATAGCTTAAATAGTAGAAGATAAGTGAAATGATTGCGTTGAAAGCCATGGAGGGAGAAAACCTCAAGAAGAAAGTAGATAGAGTAACAACCTTTCCAAGCCCATAGTAAAAGAAATATCAGTGTTTAGAAGATTGGGACTTGCCAAAACATGGGTTTGGGCTGCCTGTAATAATTAAAGAAAAAAGTTTAATGTAAGGATTTTCTTTTATTTATGAAACCTGTAACTGTTCCTTGTGCATGGAAAACAACAATAAAAATAAAATTAAAACAAGAGAGAGACATTATGCTTTCTTTTGTCATGTGGAATAGACCAGGCCATGGTAATTGGAACCCAGGTTTCTTACAGTGTGACAGGTTATCTTTTCTTGATACAAGGAAGGACTGTCTAATGGCAGAAGAACAAAGTTTGAGTCCATTGGCTTAAGACCAACAAAGTTTAATTTTGGGTATAAGCTTTCGTGTGCATGCATGCTTTATCAGAACAGATTTCAGTAGCATACCAGAACCAAACTATAAATAATGGGCTCTAAACACACACATACACTTAACATACGTCTGTTTTACGAATGCTGTGGACCTCCAAAAAGTCAAAGAAGTGGGTTTTAGATCAAATCAAGCCTAAACTCCCCCTAGAAGCTAAAACGACTAAGCTGAGGCTATTGTGCTTTGATCCCATTATGAGACGAGACTCACGGGAAAAGACAATCACGCTGTTAGGGAATGTTAAAGGCGGCAGGAAAAGAGGAAAACTCAACAGGAGATGGAAGCCACAAAGGCCGTTTGCAAGACCTGAGCAAGGGTGTTAATGATCAGATGTTTTGGAGGACATTAATTCATCGGGTCACTGTAAGTCGGAAGCAACATGACAGCACATATCTATTTATCTTTATTTATTTAGATTCCACCTTTCACCGTAATGCGGGCCCCAAAGCAGCTGACATCATTCTCCTCTCCTCCATTTTATCCTCACAAAAACTCTGTGGGGTAGGTTAGGCTGAGAATGCGTGACCAGCCTCAGGTTACCCGGCAAGTTTCCATGGCACGTGTGGGGTGTGTGTGTGTCGAACCTGCATTTCTCAGATCTTAGTCTGACACTTTAACCACTATGCCACGCTGGTGCCTTAACATAACCTGTGCATAACACACAGACACACATCAATTGAAGCTTTAGATCCACAACCTATAGGTCCAAAGCCAAATGTGGCTTGGTACAGAACCAATATGCCCCCTTTTGAAAAGAAAAAGAAATCTTTAAGTTGAGATATATTGGAGGGGTAGGTGGGATGCTAGAATACTCACTATGTGGGCTTCTTAGAGATTCTTTGCAGAAAGGCAAATGACAAAGGTGAATATTTCCCAGTAATTCAAGTGCGAACCATCCCTATGCCAGGGCAGTAAAAAAAAAAATCGTGCTGGGTGTTCCTATGCATATATGTATTACTTATCGAGTTACCAACCTTCAGATGGGGCCTGGAGATTTCCCATGTTTACAACTGATCTCCAGACAACTGAGATCTATTTCCCTAGAGAAAATGGCTGCTTTGGAGACTGGACTTTATGCCATTGTACCTTGCTGAGGTCCCTCCCCTCCCCTCCCCAACAGGGGCGTAGACTTTGTAAATCCCCGGGGGGGCAGGGGCTCTTTCGTGCGCGTGCGCGCACGGGACCATGTCCCCGCCGCTTCTCCCCCCCCCTGGCCCCAGGAAGGTAGACCTGCGAAGCGCGGGACCATGTCCCCGCCGCTTCTCCCCCCCGGCCCCAGGAAGGTAGACCCGCGAAGCGCGGGACCATGTCCCCGCCGCCTCTCTCCCCCCCCCCCGCCGCCCCAGGGAGGCAGGAGGGCAGGCCGGGGGTGGAGGG
The DNA here is from genome assembly GCA_029233225.1 of Lepidodactylus listeri. Classification (NCBI taxonomy): domain Eukaryota; kingdom Metazoa; phylum Chordata; class Lepidosauria; order Squamata; family Gekkonidae; genus Lepidodactylus; species Lepidodactylus listeri. The sequence goes on along the minus strand of JARCFY010000006.1, from coordinate 107,601,697 downwards.
GAAGCAGAGGCGGCGATGGCAGCCAGCTGGCCGGCTGACTGGCCACCGGCGGGCACTCCATTTTGCCGGGGGTGGCTGAGCCCCCCCCCCCGGGAAATTTTGGGGGAGGCTTGAGCCCTCCCGTAGTTGACGCCTATGCTCCCCAAGCCCTGCCTTCTCCAGGCTCCACCCCCAAAATTTCCTGGTATTCCCCAACCCAGAGGTGGCAACCCTATTGCAAGACTTCCTGGGTGTCACTTCCTAATGAAAGACTCTCGCCGGCTGGTATCTGGGCTGCAGAAACTTTATGGGTGATTAATCATCATGTCGGTCATCAGTAATATTTGTATATTTTTCAGCTGTGCAGCTGGGCTTTCTTAGACCGGCTCTTTGGTTCCCTGCTCTAAATTTGGGTGCAGTTTGGCTCTTTCATTGTAAAAGTTGGCTGACCTCTGCTTTCGATAATTAACTGCTCCTTAAAGCTTGCAGCCCGAATAGTGACCGTGTAAAAATTAGGGGGTGGACTTTTTTTTCGTGTGCTTGGCATCCAACTTGAAAGCCTTTCTGCTCTCGATGGTGGCTTCGTCAATGTGCAAGAGTCTTCAGACTGGCAGCCAAGCCTTTGCATTAAGCCTAACAGAAAGCCGTGTTTTGCTAACGGAAAACATACTTAGGTTGCAATCAGATGGCTCTTTAGATCTGACCCAGGCACGAGTGCCTGGTGGATTTAAAGGGCACGTCCAGACAGCAACATCTGGGAAATGTGCAGCTTCTGTTACCAGCCTGTTGAGCCACCCCAGGGAGCCGTACTTAAAAGATACTACTGAAAGTCTGGTCTAATGCTTCCCAATGGGCCAATGATGGACTTTATGCTGTCTGGTCGTTCTGTTGCGCAATCAGCCTGTTGGGATGGTCTGGCTCCAGTCCATCCCGAACAGTCGCCATTTCAAATAATTCCTAGCAATGTGCATATAACCGCTTAAATATGTGTAGAGCTCCGCTCAAACGATCCGGACAATTTCATGTTTCTGAAGGGCCCGTGAAATTCATGAACTTTGTTAATTGAAATGGTACCTAAAGGAAGGTACCGCTGGCAGTGCTTTTACCATTCAAGTCCGTGCATGCGCGGAAAAGCAAGTACACAGTGAGGCACAGATGCACATGCACAAACAGAATTTTTTTTAAAAAACCCAACCACACGGCTCCTTCAGGTGGATGCCATCCAGACAATCCACCACGGAGTCCGCACGTGGTAAGGCGATTCACGGGGGAGCTGTCTCGTTGTGCAACACTGGATTAAAAAAGATCTAGATCAAATTAGAGCCGGGCCAATGGCGGGATTAGCTGCCCATCTGAAGACGCCCTTAGACAGCCTATTGGACAAAAAGTTCTTTTTCTGTCTCCTGTAATGAGGATGTCTCTCGATGGCTGCCAACAGCTCTCGCTTTAGGACAGAACGTAGCATTTTCTAACGCGCACTTGGCAAACTGTTTTACTACAGCCTTGCAAAAAACCATCGTACGTAGGACGAGGCCAACACAGTCGCGGGCAGAAGCTGCAGTTATTAATCAATAAATGGGCAGCGAAATTCATCCAGGCTCAAGGGAAAGCTGAGATGACGCTCTCAGTACCTCTCTATTGCAACAGGCATTTTGAGCAAATTTATGGTTGCTGTCATGCTTACGTTTTTTTCTATAAAACAATACTGTGCTCAGGAGGAATTGCGCACCCCATCTTCTTACTTTGTAAATTTTCCTATTATGTGGCTTCAAATACATCACAGTCCTGTTTCTTATGGAAGTACATCCAATGTTCCAACTTTGGCTGTTACCTTCTCTTATTGTGTTCAAGGCAGCAGGGGGAAGCAAAATTCTGCCCCCCCAGTAACCCAAGGGACCCATGGAGCTGGGCAAGTCATGCAGTTTGGTTCCGTATGGGCTTGGGTTCACAAACTGAGCTCTTTTTTTAGCTGCAGAGTGTGGGTTTCTCACTTCCCCTTTCCTCCTAAATTGCCCCTGAAGTGCTGTACCTTGGAGACAACTAGGGATGTCAGATTCCTGGTGATCCCCTGGAACTACAGTTTATCTCCAGACTACAGAGATCAGTTCCCCCAGAGAACATGGATGCTTTGGAGAGGGACTCCGTGGCACTGTACCCCACTGAGGTCCCTGTCTTCCCCAGGCTCCATCCCCAAATCTCTAGAACTTTCTCAGCCTGGAGCTGGCAACCTGACACCCCCCCCCCCATCCCCTTCTGGTAGCTGGGACCTGACAATCCTAGTAGGAACACCATATGGGGCTTCAACGGGAAGGGGGAGGGAAGAAATCTGTGATCCACAGGAGAAAGTCTTTCTGTCTGTGAAATAGGGTTGCCAGGTTCCTCTTGGCCACTGACAAGGGGACGGGCCAGTTTTGTGTAGTGGTTAGGAGAACAGACTCTCATCTGGGAGGACCAGGTTTGATTCCCCACTCCTCCACATGCAGCTGCAGGTGTGACCTTGGGTCAGTTACAAGTTCTCTCAGAGCTGTTCTCTCAGGGGCAGTTCTCGAAAGAGCTCTCTCAGCCTCACCTGCCTCACAGAATGTGTGTTGTGGGAAGGGGAAGGGAAAGGAGATTGTAAGCCACTCTGAGACTCCCTTGGGTAGTAAAGGGTTAAATCCAATCTCTTCTTCTTCTGCCAGATCCAGGTTGGGAAACTCCTGGAGATTTGGGGGTGGAGCCTGGGGAGGGACCTCAGTGGGGTACAATGCCATTGAGTCCACCCTCCAACACCTAATGTTCCTGCTGCAGTATGTGACTTTCTTTCTAGATGGATCCCATCTGTGTTCCAGTTACTGTAATTACAATATTCATCATTTCTTAATGCTTGTCACACAGACCAAAGCATACACTTCAGTGTAGACATGGGAGATGGAAGCTACATAACCAGTTCTGGGTTGGATCCAGACTCACCCATGGCCCCTTCCTGCTGTGGACAGGAGCAGCATTTCATGGTACTCGTTGAGTTGCTGTGTGTGTGTGGGGAGGGGGGGGGGACAGGAAAATTCAATTTTTCCAGTGGAAAATTTAGTCTGGATCCAACCCTCTCTGTAATAGCTCCTTCCAATATTCTTAGATTTCCCACAAGTCCACCTCACACAAATATTTGCTCTGAGCAAATGCATCTTGACACCCTCCTATTAAAAGGGAAAAAAATTATGATGAAATGGAACATTTCATTTCATTTTAAAATATTCTCTCGTTTTTTCTTTCTTTGTCAGATCCTCTCCACAACTATAAACCCATTCAATTTCTCACTTTTTGAATTTTACTGCTGTTCTCTGGCTCTTGTTACATTAATGCACCATCTATCTTAGAAGGCTTCTAGGAGGTTTTCAGTGAAAGCTGTTAAAGTGCTGTCTGTTATGTATTTGGTACTTATGCAAAGAATCCACCCACAAAATATATCAAACAATCACAGTAAAGAACATGAAATGTGACACAAGCTAACAAATTTGTATTAAACCTGACAATCTAAACTCTGTCTAGAAAAATAGCTGATATAGTGGTTAGAACACTGGCCTAACCCATCCTCAGTGATTCTGTTGTGAGGATTAGCAGTGTGATTCTAAATAGAGTTACACCATTCAGAGCCCACTGGCTTCAGTAAGCTCAGAAAGGTGTACATTTGTTTAGGATTGCACTGTTAACGGGAGGGGAGAAAACCACATCTAGCACCCTGAGCTCTTTGCCGGGGATAAAAATAAATAAATTAGATAAACGCCAGACATAAAATTCAAAATGCTCCTGTAATATTAGCTTGCCCCTATATACACAAGTGAAAATATGAGATGTTAATTAATACAGATAAATAATAACTACAGCATGACATAAATGGAAACATGGAATCATATAAGTTAAATAATGGCGAATACATGCATACGTAGTAATAATAAATAACCATGGCATAAAAGGAGTGAAAATATGTGTCAGCGACCACATGAATAAACAATGAAATAATCATAATTAATATTTAAAGCGTACATGAAGTTCCCAGTCGTCTCTTCCTCTTCCTTCCTCGGCCCCTTGAAGGATGCCAGAAGTATTCTGGTCTTTAGATCTGGATGGGCGGGGAGGGGTATGTTACAAGCCCCTTCTAGCTGCCCCTTTCCTACTGTTTTTTCCCTTTTGAAGCCCTAACGTCTTCTGCTGAAGGAACAAGCTCATTGTAGTAAATGGCTTTTGACAGGGCTCCTGGCTCAAGGTCATCCAGTGAGCTTCCAGGGCAGAGCAGGGATTCAAACTAGAGGTGCCAGCTCTGGGTTGGGATTCACACCTAGGGATTTCGGGGGTGAACCCTGAGGAGGACAGTGTTTGGGGAGGGGAGGGACTTCAGTGGGATACAATACCACAGAGTCCACGTTCCAAAGAAGCCATTTTCTCCAGGTGAACTGATCTCTGTCGCCTGGTGACCAGTTGTAATAGTGGGAGACCTCCAGCCTCTACCTGGAGGCTGGCAACCCTAATTCAAGGTTGGATCTCCCAGATCCTAGCCTGACATGCTAACCACTAGACCAGCTGGGAGGAATTTGTGACAAGGGGAGGCACCCTTCCCTTCCATGTAAATGCCATGCCATTTCCACAAATCCCACACTCACAAGAGAAGGACAGGGTTCCGCCCTTATTTCCTTGTATGACCGGAGATCCACAAGTTCACATTTGAGTTCTTTCAGAACTCCCCGATGTATGCCATCCGGGCCCGGTGATTTATTCGTTTTTAAGATGTCTATCAGACGTAGGACCTCCTCTCTCGTCACCTCAATCTGACTCAGGGCAACACCCCTCTCAAAATCAGTGGTTCTGGAGTGGGCAGGCACTTCTCATCTTCCACAGTGAAGACAGAGGCAAAAAATGCATTTTGCTTCTCAGCCATTTCCCTGTCATCCTTCAGTACACCTTTTTACCCCTTGGTATCTGAAGACGTGTGCATGCACACGAAAGCTTATACCCAGAACAAAACTTTGATGGTTTTAAAGGTGCCACTGGACTTTTGTTCTGCTGATTCCGACCAACACAGTTCCCCTTCTGAATCTATCTGCAGAAGAACAGTTAGATTCGAGTCCAGAAGAACCTGAGAGACCAACAAGAGTTTCAGGGTAATAAACTTTCAAGAGTCAAAGGTCCTTTTGTCGGACACCTGTAGAGTAGAAATGGAGATCTGAGTCCTTTGATCCCAGTCAAAAGGTGGGAGGAGGGATGTTGTAAAGAAGGCTTTTCAAGGAGGCAAAGGTACAACATATATTATAACCAGCCTGATTAGAGCTGAGGGGAAATGCTCTTCTCGAAAGCTTTCATGCCCTTACACTCTTCCTGGTCTCTAAGATGCTCCCTGGACTCCGATCTAGCTGTTAGTTACACAGAGGACGGGAATCCCTTCGTGTCTCTTGCCAGGTCACAGCAGCAGTTCCTCCCAAGCAGAAAGTCTCAGGCTGCCTTCCTTCCCAAAGCGATTCCTGCCAAGGCACTGCAGAAATCGACACCATCCAATGTACATGAACTGCTGGTCACTTTCAGCCAGAGGGAGTCAACCAAAACTTAACAGGGACATTGGTTTCTTACCCCATTACATATGCTAACTCATTCAGTCCTCACATATGTATTGTCACCAAGAAGGGCTATATATCCCCTATATTTTGATGTTTTTATTTTCTTGAAATAGTATATTATAATAATAGTGATTGTAAAAAGGTAAAGGTTTCCCTTGCTCGAAAGCCAGTCGCATCCAACTCTAGGGGGCGGTGCTCATCTCCATTTCCAAGCGGAAGAGCCAGTGCTGTCCAAAGACATATCCGTGGTCCTGTGGCCGGCATACTAAACGCTGAGGTGCACGGAATGCTGCTACCTTCCCATCAAAGCGGTACCTGTTTATCTGCTTGCAATTTCTTGCTTTTGAAGTGCTGGGTTGGCAGGAAATAGTGACTGTAATGCAATGCAATATCTTGTTGATTTCTGACATAACACTGTCCCCCAGGAAAAGGATGCTGTCAGTTAACTCCATGTTTTAGTGAAGCAAAAACTTATTACTATTTTTAACAATAAAGAATATAATTGAATATGTAATGTAATTTAGAATGGTAGATTTAAATGTAGTTCTCTGTGTTGGGGACAAGGAAAATACTCTACACAGCCAAGATGCTGTAAAGTTTGCCTCCATGCAAGAAAGGAGATTTTTTTTTGGGGGGGGGGTGTCTAAGGATGGGAGTCTCACAATTTAGGGCACCTCAGTCTCCAGATCTGACATATTTATTACCTATGTTGTTCTTTCCCCCTAGTTCAGGGATGGCCAAACTTGCTTAACGTAAGAGCCGCATAGAATAAACATCAGATGTTTGAGAGCCACAAGACATGAACAAATATTACCTGCTTTTATTGGAAAATAACCAAATTTGCTTTTTATTAACATTAAATGAGACTGCCAAAAATAACAACAAAAGGGGTAAAAGCAGATATTGATGATGATATTAATTTGTCCAATGATATTTAGCTTCCCCAGCCGTCCTGCTGGGAGCCACCTAATATATGTGAAAGAGCCGCATGCGGCTCCTGAGCCACAGTTTGCCCACCCCTGGCCTAGTTGAACCCAAAGAGATGACAACCAGAAACCGAGCTTGTCATTCTTCTGATCTGATATAAAAAAAAATGGCTTCACTATTTTGCATGCTAATCTGACAAGCCACCCTCTCTCTCTCTCTCTCTCTCTCCACAACTATGATGTGCAATTCCATTTCACCGTCTGACGAAGCACATGAAAGCTCATAGCTTGAATAAAACTTTGCTGGTCTTCAAGGTGCCACCGGACTCTTACTTTGCACCAAAACTCCTTCGGCTTCTGCGAATGCCATGTTTTCGGCCAAGGCGCAAGCACGCCCGGCATCCGACCGCGCACCGAAGCTAACGCCGGCTCCGTTCCTCTGCAAAACTGAGGCAGGGCCGGGGGAATAACCCCGCGCCTTAGAAGAGAGACAAGGGCAGCCAAGGGAAACGGAAGGAAGGGGTCAAGAACGCGGCCCGCCGTGGGCAGGCGCAGCAGCAGCAGCAGCAGCAGCAAAGGCGGGGGCATTTGACCAGCCGCAAAAAAAAGGAGGCGGAGGAGGCGGACACTCGTCTCTCCCGCTCTGCAGAAAGCAGCCTTATGGGATACGCAGTCTACGCTCGCCCAGCTCGTCAACGCGGAGGCGGGCACCGGAACTACGTTACCCGGAACGCCCCGCGCGTCCCCCGACTTCTCCTTCTGGGGCGCAAAAAACCCTCCCGTCTGCGTTGATCAACGCAAAGCCCCGCCCCTCACGGAGGATGGCGTCACCCCGCTCATGAATATTGAGAGCCCGCCGAGCGGCGTTGCTGGCATCAGGGGAAGGGGCGGGGGGAACGAGAGAGGCACCGCCCCGCCCGCCATCGAGGCCTCATTTGATCCATATTCATAAGGCGCCTCCGGAGAAGAGGCCGGCCGGTGTGGGAGGGGAGGAGGAGGCGGATTCCTCACGGCCCCAGCTCCCCCCACCCCTGGGATCCAGTCCCTAATGGCGCTGGCCAGCACGACGGCCGGGGCGGCAGCAGCTGCGCGGTGGCGGCGCTCCTGCCGCTGCTGTCCCTGAGGCGGATGGAACGCGGCGGCGGCGGCGGCGGAATGTTCGCGGCGGCGGCGGCCCCATAATCCCGCGCCCCTCCTCCTCCTCCTCCCCGTGGAACGCGGCGCGCCCCAGCGTCCGGCGATATGGAACCTGCGCAGGCGGCCCGGCAGCCGGCAGGCGGAGCGGCGCCCGGGCGGGCTAAGGGGGAGCGGCCCGGCGCGGAGAACGGCGCCCAGGCGGCCCCCGCCCAGCAGCCCCCGCCCCAGCCGCGGCGCAGAAGACGCGGGGCCGCGGCGGCCGGCGGCTCTCCACTGGCGGCCAACGGGACTCAGGCGGCGGCTCCCGCTCCCGGCGGCGCCAATTCCCTCCTGTTGCGGCGCGGGAGGCTGAAGAGGAACCTCTCGGCCGCCGCCTCCGCCGCCGCCTCCTCCTCCACGGCTCCTCCGGCCGCCGCCGCCGCCACCACGCGCAGCCTGGATCGCAAGGCGCTGCTCCTGCTGCCCAAGCCGCCGCGGCAGCTCCAGCCTCTGCAGCCGCCGGAGCGGGACTGGGTGCGGCGGGACCTCCAGCGGGGCTGCGTCCATGTCTGCTGCCACCACCAGCACCAGCACCAGCAGCGGGGCGGCGGCTGCTCCCTGCGCCCGGCGCTCTGCACCCTGGAGACCACGGCGGCCGAGGTGGCGGCCCGGCTGCTGCAGCTCGGCTACCGCGGGGGAGGCGGCGGCGGCGGAGGAGGCGCCGTCCGGGTCCCGGGGAAGCCGGCGGCGTCGGGGGAGACTCGCCTGCTGCTTCCCCCGGACGACGAGGCGGCGGCGGCGGCAGGAGACCCGACGGAAGGTGCGCCGCTGCTCGCCCCCTCCGTGGAAGCGTCGCTCTCCCCGGCCGGCAGCCTGACCCCGGTGCCGGCTGGGCGGAGGCCGCGGGCCCGGCGGGGCACCCCGCACCTCCCGCCGCACCCCCGCGGGGCAGCGGCTCTGTCGCCCTCCGACGGGAGCCCCGCGCGGCCCGTGCCGCCCACCGAGCTCTACTTGGCCGGGCCGCCGCTCTCCTGCCCGTCGCTGCTGGGGGGCGGCTCCGACACGGAGAGCTTCAGCCCCAGCGCCGAGAGCGCCTCCGACCGCCTGGACCCCTACAGCGGCGGCGGGGGCTCGTCGTCGGCGTCGTCGTCGTCGTCTTCCTCCGAGGAGCTGGAGGCCGACCCGGAACCGGCGGCCCCGGAGGACGAGGAAGACGACGCGGGGCCCGGCAGGAGCTGTCGGGCCCGGCCACCCGAGCTGGGCCGAGCGGCGGGGGAGCCCCCCGGCAAGGGCAAGGCGGCGCCCGGGGGAGGGCCCTTCGCGGCCGGGGAAGCCGCCGCCGCCGCCTCTCCGCCCCAGCCGCCGGCCCTCTACGTCCAGCTCCACGGCGAGACCGCCCGCCGGCTGGAGCCCCACGAGAAGCCCTTGCAGCTCCAAAACGACTACCTCGCGCAGCTGGGCTTCCGGGACCTGTGGCGGGTGCAGGAGGAGGGCATGGACGCCGAGACCGGCTGCCTCATCCGCTTCTATGCAGGTGGGTGGGGAGCCGGGGGGGTGGGGGGCGCGTCGGGGGCTTGCACGTGTGAATGGAGGGATTCCTCTGTTGGCTGGCTCCGGAAGGCCCGGGGGAGGCGGAGCCCTTCTCCCGCAGTCAGGCCTAGGAGTGGGAAGGGTTGCATCCCCTGCCTTACTCTGGGGTGGAGAAAGGAGGGGGGGGGTCTGCCTGGACAGGAGAAGATCTGGGGTGTGTGCGTGTGCGCCTCATGGAGAATCCCGGCTGCACTGAGGGGAGGTTGAGGAGAGGCCTGTGTTCAGATTTGCCACACACAAGGACTCTCTAACGCTTCTGGGGTCCCTCCGTTGGCTGTGTCAGGCACCAAAAGCTGGCCAAGAGGAGGTTCGAAATTAGAATTTTTTCTGCGTTTATCCTCTTCCCCCTCCCCCCTCCTTGGCTATTGGGCAGGAAGTATGAGCAGGTAAATGCCCCCTTGGTGGAACATTTAGTGGAATTGTTTTGGAATATAGGATCATGGCTGCACCTGTGGGTTGCTCTCTGGGCTGCCTTGTAGGCTACAGCGATGTTTCTATGTATGTGTGACTTTACTTGGTATGTTTGTATAGTGTTTTCCCTAAACAAGCTCAGTTTACATGCATGAAGTTCCAGTGTGCAGCAGAATAAACTACAGCAGATGCCCTGGAAGAACCAAAGGGGCCTGCACGAATAACTGCTAAGAATGATGGGTTTAGAGTTGGAGTACCAGTGTTTAGTTTCTCCTTCTCTGAAAAATGGTGCGGCAGATGCAGATTTGAGAGAGGCAGGCTTCTGACTTAAAAGTCACCCAACAGAGGCACCATGGTTTGCTTCAGGTGGCACTTGGTTATTGGGCCAGCTCTGCTGGAATTAGGGTAGGTGCGCCTCGAAAGGTTTCGGACATAAAAGGGAAACCTTGCAAATGTAAAAAGGGGAGGGTTGCTTCCTAAAGGACTTGCATAGATATTGGTTTGTTGTCCACTTCTTCAGCCGAGGCAGAAACACTGGAAATCTCAGAAGCGGAAATTCGTTGCTTTTTAACTTTGCTCCATGGTGTGACGGTTGATCTTTTTTGCTGTCTGGTTGGTTACAAAAAAAATCTGTCTGGGGCTCCCGTGTAGCTTGAACTGTGTCTTTATATCTGAGAAGGTCTTTAGGCTTGTACTTCTTAAATAGCAATTCCTGGGCTGTGTAGTGAAACCTCTTTAAAACAGTTTGCGATGTGTCATGAGTACCTTGGGCCCCATTTTGGGTGACAGGTGGCCACGCACAGCAACACAGATGAAGCTACCTGGGACTGAATCAGACCATCAGTCCATCAAAGTCAGTCTCTTCTACTCAGGCCGGCAGCTGCTCTCCATGGTCCCAAGCCAGAGGTCTTTCACATCACCTACTGCCTGGTTCATTTTAACTGGAGGTGCCGGGGACTGAACCTGGGACCTTCCGCACACAGAGCAGAGCCTCTCCCGTTGAGCCACAGCTTCCATGAAGCTGCTGTAACTGGAAGGAGAAAGGTGAAGGAGGAACTCTCTAGTGTTGAGCTTAAGGCTACTATCCTGCCTGCAGTTGTGTGTGCTGATCCTGTTGAGGTGATCTTATGCAGCCTTACCCCAGGGGAGAGCCCCATTAAACATACATCTCAGTAGACCAGTTAAGGCTGGTGCTGTTGGGTGTACAGGTGTCCGCAGGGTTGGATTCTTCATAGAGAGGCAAACTTCTAACGGTTGGATGGGACAGACTAGCGTGAGAGCCTGTCCAGAATACTCTACAGTCCTTATCTTGCAGGTGACAATGATGGTAGCTTTATTTGTGTGAGTGCCAGGTGGATTTCCTTGACCGCTCACAAGCGTGCGGATAGGAAGGTGAGTCATGTTCTCCATGACCTTTGCAGTGAGAGGAGGAAGGCTTGGCTTTGGCAGGCTGCCTCTAGTGAAGTCTTGGTAGATCTGGGGTTAAAACTGGAAATCTTTAGGTTGCTGCTTAGTATAAGATGTGAAAGGCAAAATGTGCACCCCTTGAGGAAGTGGATCAGTCTTTGAACAGATCTGGAGCTGCAGGCATTCATGCACGCATGTCCTGAGTTTTTTAAGATGGCCTGTAAAACTTTGGGACCTGAAAGCCAAATACAACACATCAGTTATGTACTGTGGGGCTGACAACATGCTGGATACTGCCCCCCCCCCCATTTGTGTAGCTGTGCACAGCAAAAATCTATGCCCTAGTGGGCAGCATTTGTCCTGGATGGGCACAAGCTGTACACTCCTACTGTGAAGAAGGTGCCAGTATGTGGGCAGAGGAAGAGCTAGTAATAAAGGTAGTGTTAGGAAGTTGGGGGGGGGGGGGAGGTCTTCTTTTTGCATATGAGGAATAGCACTTAGCTGGTCAGTTCTGTAGTTTTGAAATCCGGAGGGGTGTTTTCTGTTTCAAATATTGCTGCATTTTTATTGTAATCCATTGTGGGTACTGGGACATCCTTTGAAGAGCTACTAGGATTCCTTGATGTGGTGTGTGTGTCTGTGTGTGTGTGTGAAGTGCCATCAAGTCACAACTGACTTAAGATGACCCTGTAGGGTTTTCAAGGCAAGGGACGCTGAGAGGTGATTTGCCATTGCCTGCCTCTGCATCACGACCCTGGTATTCCTTGGCAGTCTCCCAAAATACTAGCTGGGGCCGATCTGACATGATTGGGTAGCTTGGGTCAATCCCGGTCAGGGCATGAATGTCACACTGGTAGGTAATGAGGTCTGGTGTTTCAAACCAGCTGAATGCAGGCAAGAAGCCTCCACATTTGAACAATCCACATCTTAACAGAGCTAAGTTTCATAGTGTAGAACTACAGGATTTGCTTGTATTTTTTCCAGGGTGATAATTGTTTCATGTTGCGTCCTGGAGAAACCCCCCCCCCCACTCACGTTTGGTATTCAAAGTCCTTTACCTCTGTATTCTGCAGGACAGACGAATAAGAGAAAGTGAAGATTCCGGTGAATTACCCCGAACCGAACATTCTAATTTAAGTCTACAGATGGGCACTGTATTCCTCGGTATAGCTGCAGGTCTCGTAGAGAGAGCCCTGGGTGCTGGCGGGATTGATGGATGGTACCAACTGGTGCTTTGCATTGCTGTTATTGTTACTTTTCTTTTTGCCACCAAGTTACAACCCACCTGGGTAACCTCGTAGGGCAGTGATGGCGAACCTTTTAGTGACCAAGTGCCCAAACTGCAACCCAAAACCTACTTATTTATCGCAAAGTGCCAGCATGACAATTTAACCTGAATACTGAGGTTTTAGTTTAGAAAAAAGTACTCATTAACATCTTTTGTCTTAAAAGAAAAACACAATAACAGATCTTTCAATTATACAAACAACTTTTTATTGAAAGGTAAAAGTTTGCATTTGGCGTGCTTTTGAACAATTAATGTGATTTTTGCTGTTGTATGCTTGCTGATGATTTGTCTAACCTTGGCTCATACTTTGTAAGTTTGAGAGCAGCCTAGCCTCGAGTCTGTGTCGTCTTTTTCCTTTTAGAGACTGAGTGCCCAAACTGCGTGCGTGCCCACAGAGAGGGCAAGAGGCATTCAGGGGCGGTGTGTGTCTCCATGTTGTGACCCTGGTATTTCTTGGTGGTCTCCCATCTGAGGCTGACCCTGCTTAGCTTCCGTGATCTGATGTGGTTGGGTTACCCTGGGTTATCCAGGTCAGGGCATGGCTATTATGTGGGGTGCTGTATGCATAATAAACAGTGCACTATAATTGTACATATAACAATATCTCAGCAGTGGAAATTTCAGAAGTTTGAGCTCTTTTTTGCCCAGCAGGGCAAGCGTGCATCTGCTAAAAATTACTTTTCCTCCCGTGATGATTAAAGCTTCAGAAATCCTGGTCTTCTCTGTATCCAGTTGTGTGGTAGTGTTGCTGTGAGCATGGATTTCTTTGGCCCATTTCAACCATGCTTAAAATATCTGCTTCCCAGGGGCTTGTGCGCACATTATTATTATTATTATTTTCTTACCCCTTGCTCATTTGCAGAGAACTGTTTGCCTTTAGGTAGCTGCCAGCCTGATTTGCAGCTGTGGATGGCATTCACTTGCTGGCTTGATATGACAAGCCACTGGCGCAAGAGTGCTGTCCGGCTAGCATGGGCAAGAGAGTAAGCCACTCCTCTTTGTGCCAAAACGGGATGAGGGCAGGCTGCTTTTGAAAGTAGTTTTCTCACGTGTGCCGGATAAGGGCGCTAAAAGGAGGTGAAGATTGAAAGGGATAGGATTAGCAGTAATTGTGAAAACAGGCTTAGAACACACACTTTACTGAACTGTTTTGTCTGGGATTTGGAAGACGTCTTCACTATTTGAATTTTGTTGGACGGAAGGTAACATTTTGGAAGGCATTAGTCTTGTGCCGCTGGAGTAGTTATTTGTGAATGCATGCTTTGCGAATTTGGCAGCTGAGAGTTGCAAGTGTGTAAGAATGCATCCATTCTCTTGATAACCTTCTTGTCATGATGTTGACTGGGCAGTCTGTTTTTGTTCTTGTACTGTAGAATTGTTGTTACTGCATCAGTGTGCTGTGGGAAGCCACATTTCATTTTAACCTGTAGGTCTGTGCAACTCCTATACAGATGATTTATAAGACAGAAAAGAGCTCATCCGAACTGAACTTTCCACAGTGAAAATTGTTTCTAGCTTCAAGTGTATAGACGTGGGTATGTTTCATTGATTTTTAACATGCAGACTGTTTAGCCAGCGCTGTTCGGTTTTATAAGTTTTCTTTTCTTGCTTCCCCTTCAAAATCCACATTTTCCCAGTCTGAATTATAATCGAGGGTACATTTGTCATGGAAAAGCTACTGAGGTGGCACAGCCTGACAGTGTTGTGGTTTGGAAACGTGCCGTGGCCAGCTGAAATTAAACATGTGTTCTGATCACTTTGCCTTTCCTTGGTGGGTTTGGTTTCTGAATCGTCACTCCTGTGGTTATCCTAAAGTGCAACAAATGAGCAGTGGTGGGGATAAGGGGGAAATCTAGTTGAACAGAAAGCTCTCAGGGAGTTGCTGATAAGCAGTAGTCTTGTGGCACCTTAAAGACGAACATATCTTTATTCCACCATATAGTTTCATGGTCTGGAACCCCCTTCAGATGTAGGCAGTCATTTTATGGGGTGGAAGGTACCGTCAAGTTACAGCTGATTTCTGGCAACCCTGTAGACTTGTCAAGGCAAGAGATAAGCAGAGATGGTTTGCCATTGCTTGCCTCTGCATAGCTGCTTTGGACATCCATGGGGTTTTTTTTCCTCCCACCCAAGTACTAACCAAGGCCGACCCTGCTTAGCTTCCAGGATCTGGCAGATTGGGCTACCTTCGTCCATCCAGGTCATGCTCATTTTACGTGCCAATATGGGGGGAAAAACCAAGGAACAGCAGGGCCAAGGTGCCGTGAAATGCAGGAAGGGCAGGGTACCTGGTTTAAAAGTTATGCAAATCCCAAAACAGCATGCAACAGTTTCCCCCCACAGCAGCCTCCCTGGGAGGAAGGATCGGCTGAGAGTGTGCAACTGGCCTGAGGTCACCCAGCAAGCTTCCGTGGCAAAGTGGGGATTTGAGCCTGGGTCTCCCAGACCTTGGTCCCAGCACCCTAACCACCACCCCACACTGGCTCTCTGTGTGTCTCCTTTGGTAACTGTTGGGCCAGACGCTGTTGCTTTGTCTTCGCTCATCCTCTCTTAGATCCAGGTGGGCAGCCATGTTGGTCTGAAGCAGTAGAACAAAGTACTTTGTTCTTCATCCTGTCTTGTTGTGGTAGTGTGAGCGTGGCATGATTTAAGGCAGGCAGCCTTTCAGCACGGCCTGGCTACTTTTAATACAGTGCGCAAAACTGCTGGTTGTATCTGGTTGCTTTAAGGCTGTCTCTCTGTCTCTCTGAACCAACATCAAAGCTATCCGATGGAGAACAGCCATCTTCAGCTTTTGCAGACCTGGGGTTCATCTTTAACATCTTTAACAGCATATGTCTCATGGAGATTTTCAGTCACATAAAAGGAAGAGCAGGGACCCAGAGTTATAACCTCCCTGGTGAGGAGGGGGGTTGTGCTCTGCAGATGCTTGTGGAGCATTGGTGGTGGAAGTGGTGGCCAAGGTGAGGTAGAGCTTCTGCAGAGATGGCTTCCTCCTCTTCGCAGCTGGGTGACCACCCTGACAGTCCTACTCACGTGCAAAGGGCAGAAGGATCCCCTTAGCAACTTTCCTTTCTATGCATGCAGGTCCTTCCCAAAAACGTTAAAAAGTAACTGTTTATAGGCGGTTCTGAGCCACTAGGGCTCAGGTTCTGTGACTCATCCAGGGGTCCTAACCCATGACTGAAGACAAGGGATTCTGTATAAGAGCTTGTATCTTGACCTGGGTAGCCCAGGCTAGCGTGATCTCGTCAGGCCTCAGAAGCGAAGCAGGGTTGGCTCTGGCTGGTATTTGGATGGGAGCCCACCAAAGAATAACAGGGCAGGCAATCGCCAACTGCCTCTTAAGGTCTCTTGCCTTGAAAACCCTGCAGAGTCTCCAGAAGTCAGCTGTAACTTGGTGCTTCCTGCCACCGTATACTATTACATCCCTCCTCTTTGTTCAGTCAAAAAGCACGGCTCCTCGTGTTTCTGCTTCCCTTTGCCACGTGCAAACATTTAACTCGCATTCTGCTGCTGTATCCTTTGGGGCAGGGGTGGGCAAACTTGCTCAGCGTAAGAGCCACCTAGAACAGGGGTGGCCAAACTTGCTTAACGTAAGAGCCGCATAGAGTAAACATCAGATGTTTGAGAGCCACAAGACATGAACAAATATTACCTGCTTTTATTGGAAAATAGGCAAATTTGCTTTTTATTAACATTAAATGAGATTGTCAAAAATAATAACAAAAGGGGTAAAAGCAGATATTGATAATGATATTAATTTGTCCAGTGATATTTGTTTGCTAATGATACTTAGCTTCCCCAGCCGCCCTGCCGGGAGCCACATGATATATGTGAAAGAGCCGCATGCGGCTCCCGAGCCACAGTTTGCCCATCCCTGCTTTGGGGAAACTTGCTTTGGGCTCTAAAGCGGGATTCGTAAAGTCAGGTTGTCTTGGTCCAAAGTCCAGCTGTTCCGCCTTCTAACGCCAAATGGAGCTGTGCAGCTTCAAAGGGAAGAAGGGGAAGACGCTCGTCAGCACCTGTCTGTCAAAGCTTATACCGGAATAAAATCTTGTTAGTCTTTAAGGTGCCCCCAGACTCTTTTCTCTGTCTCTTCCCCCCCCCCCCCACAGACATAAAATGGGTACCTCTTTTCTCATCTCTCCATAGGTAGTAAAAAGCTTTTCTGGGAATGGATCCTGTAGGACAGGTGACAAAGAAATATTCTGCTTCCAGGTCATAGCTTTGACACAACTCGTAAAGGTAACAGTGAGTTCAGTAGGAGGTGTGGGTAATGAGTTTGGGAGCTACGCAGTGATGGATTGCCGCTACCTCAGAGGCGTCTCAGTTTCTCGAAGCCTGATTTACGGTAGCTTAGTGTAAAAGGTTATGGTTAACCAGCTTTTTGGCTGAGTGTGGTTTGTGTTTATGGGGCAGGTGGGTTATGGAGCTTGACAAGATTTTGTAGCTCAGTTACAGGCGTATTATTATAGCTGGGAGATGGCTTAGCTGAATTGCTCCTGAAACTATGAGAAGTGGCTTACAGTGGACTTCTCTGTTTGAACACCAATTAGGACCTCTCCCATTTCTGTGTACAAAACAGTCTTGTGGTACACTAATTTCTCCCAACAGGCTTTTTAACTCTTTAAACGGAGACCGGCGTGCTCAGGGTGAGAACAAGTTTAAAATTAAGTGTATTGCTTGGTGTAGGCATAATTTGTTTAGCTGAGGTTTCCGAAGAAAATGGGCATTCACCAAAAAACGTTTCATCTGCAGTGAGGACAGATCTGTGTACAGCTCATAATTTCAATGGGTTTTGTGGCATCACTGTTGGCACTGGGATACTGTTGGGATACCCAAGAGTGTTTCTGGGCATGATATGGAACTCTAACTTGTGTGTCGGTTCCTTTTTTCTAAACTCTGGGAAGCTTGCGATGGCACACTTGGCTCTTCCTCCATTTTTTTTCCTCAGTGAGGAACATAAAGCTGAAAGTGAGATTAGTCTGAGGTCACCTAGCGAGTATCACTGTGAAAGGGGATTTGAACCTGTGTCTTCAGGGTCTGATCCAGCACTCTCACCACCCCACACTATACTGCGTTTCACAGATCTGGAGTGGGAAACTGGTGAAAATAAGGGAGCCCCAGCAGGCCCTCAAGGGGTAAAGAGAGGCCCAGGCCGCTTCCATTTCTGAGCCCCCCCCCCCCCCCCGGTAAATTAAAAAATTAAGAAGTGTGAAAACAATTATACAAAGTTAGTAGTATTATATTTTAAATGTTTACATTTAATACAATAAGAAAAAGAGCATTGTAACACTTTGTGATTAACATTCCCATTTTTATTTAACATGTGATTTTCTAGCTTTTTGGTGCAAATCCATTAATTAAACTGGAAAAACCTAGTTTCCTTGCAATGTCATAGTTTAAGTTAGGCCCTATGCACTCCTTTTCCCTCTGCTGTTCCTGCTTCTGGCGCAGCCATGCCTCCGTAGACACTCTGGCAGACATCTCTATGGAAACCAGACCACCAGTTCCCAGTCCGGCCAGTTTTGCTGTCTCGGCAGGCACACGCAAAACAACGGCTGCCATTTTATCTCCTGCTGACTGGCTGGTCCTCATAACCAAATTAAGAGTTAACATCAAAAGTGTAAATTCGAGGCCCCCCCAAGAATCTGAGGCCCAGGCCAAATGATCCTGCTGGCCCCCCCTCTCAGGGGCCCTGAGCCCCAAACCCTGGGGGGCCTAGTGAGCAATACTCTTAGATCTGTGGCTAGAAAATAAATGCAATACCCTGACATACCTACAGGGAATGGGTTAAGGTTTTCTTTGTCTGGTTTCACTTTGCCTCAGCTGCTAGCCATTTCTGCTAAAAGCTGAAGGCCTTCTAGCTGATAATTTCCCCCCCTTTCATCATCCAACACTGCTGCTTGAAATTTTGTAACAAATCCCTTCTTGGTGATGGTGGTGTAGATATTCTTTGGAGCTTTCTGTGCAATTAAAGTATCCATCTGTTCCACTTAGAACATTAGACGCTTCGTACAATCTGTCAGTGATGGTACGGATGCATGAAAGCCCTCAGAATAGTATAAAAGAAATCCAAAGCTTCGATCCAAACAGTTCCTTCGGCTTTGTACTTTGTTTTGTTTTACTGAATGGCATTCTCGCATTGGCTTAAAAAGGCAAAAAGGGGGGGGGGGGAAACAGTTATTTCTTCCCTGTTCCCCCTTAAAAAGGAAATACGGGTGAAGGTCCTCTTGCGGCAACCATTTACCTGGAAGTGTGGTCTCAAAGTTCTGTTAGAAGTAACTTCTAAAAGAATTTGACCGATGTGTCCCGGCAGAACAAATTCTTGTAGTTGCTCTTGCTCTGATTCTGTGACCCCAAAATGAAGAAAAGTAACTTTCTTCTTAATTGTTGGCTGTTTTAGAAGCTTTTTTTTCTGAGATCAGAATCTATTGACCACATATAACCCGTACAGGGATGCCAGCCTCCAGGTGGGCCCTGGGGATCCCCTGGAATTACAGCTCATTTCCTGATTACAGAGACCAGTTCCCCTGGGAAAAATGGGTGCTTTGGAGAGTGGAGTCTGTGGCATTGCGCTCTACTGAGGTCCCTCTCCTTTCCAGGCTCCACCCACAAATCTCCAGTAGTTTCCCAACCTGGGTCTGGCATCCCCTAAACCTGTGTAATTGTCTGAAGAGCTTTATGATATGAAACAATGCTTCACAGTTTTTTAAAACCTGCAAGCAATAGTCTGAGAGTGCCCTGTCTTTTAGATCTGGTGGGCATTTAACGGTATAACCTTTTGCTTATAATTCTGCACTTTTTGTGTTTTTCCATGTTTGCCCGTGTATTACTATATTTGTTCCTTTTCTTTCTCTGTCTTGCTTACGATGTGTTGTTCTATGAGCACTAATAAAAGAGTGGCATTTTAGGTCTAGTGCCAATGAAATGTTTTTGCCATCAAGTCACATCCGATTTATGGCGACTCCTAGGGAATGAATGAATGAAGTTTATTGTATGTGGCCATTGTCTGTCACAATTTTATATAAAGCTGGATCACGACTCCTAGTGGGGTTTTCAAGGCAAGAGACATTCAGAGGTGGTTTGCCATTGCCTGCCTCCATGTGACAACCCTGGTATTCCTTGGAGGTCTCCCATCCAAGTACAGCACTTTGGATTCTAGTGTCAGGTAAGATGCCTTCCATGCGCTGTTTTCTGCACTGAGCAAAGCCATGTTTTTGTGTTTATAGCAGCCCTGAATGTGTTCTAGTGTGATGTAGTGGATACAGTGTTGGACTAGTGCCCTGGAGGACTAGGGTTCAGATCCCATCTCTGCTATGGAAGCTTGGCTGGGTGACCTTTGGCCAGTCAAAACTCAGTTTGACCTACCTGGCAGGGCTGTTGTGGGAAAATGGAGGAGGGGAGAACAGTGTTGTTAAGTAGCTTTGGTTCCTCCTTGGGGAGAAGCATGAGGTATCAATAAATACCTGATATCTAACTGTTGGCTTTTGGAGTGACTCCTCCATGCATCTGTAGTTGTGCCAAGGGGAGCAGTGCCTTACAGGGCGCGTAATCTTTAGTTGGTGGGGTACAGTGTGCGTGAATAATAGGGGAAAAAATGAAAACAAACCACGAGCAATGTGTTTGGTGCAGCATAAATATTTGGGATCTTTACTAATCAATCTGTTGCACCTTGCTAGCTTTATTTCAGATGGGGCAGCCTGTTTTTAAGTGGAAGACCCTCTAAAAAGAACTTCTTGTGAGTAACATGTTGTTAGTTCTTCTCTCCCACACCTCTTACTGGCCAATGCGAAACAGGACGAAAGGGGATCGGGCTGGAGCCACAGCCTTGAATGAACAAAGGGCACCTTAAAGTAGCCCTGGCCGGCCTGCAGCCTAGTGAAACAAAGTGATGAATTCAGCTGATTGGCTGTGCAGGTCAAAGCAAAACCAAAGCTAAGACTGTTGTATGTCTGTCTCTTCTCATGCGATGGAAGGGGTATTATAATTACCTGTATGATATGGAACTAACAAGCGGTGCAGGCAATCAGTTGCTCCAGTGACCTC
The DNA here is from genome assembly GCA_029233225.1 of Lepidodactylus listeri. Lineage (NCBI taxonomy): Eukaryota > Metazoa > Chordata > Lepidosauria > Squamata > Gekkonidae > Lepidodactylus > Lepidodactylus listeri. The sequence continues at coordinate 107,581,343 of JARCFY010000006.1, read as the reverse complement.
CGTGGACAAGGCTTAAATTCTGTTGAAACAGCTGAGTGGGCAAACATGCCTATGATATATCATGCACATCTCTTTGGGTGCACTAAAATTCATGTGTCAGTTTTTAATGTCTTTGTGTGTGTGTGTGTTTTCCTTAAACTAGGGGTACCCAACCTTTTTGACCCCGCGGGCACCTTTGGAGTGTGGGCACAGCAGCACTACGGCTGCCATGAAATGGCTGGTGCAGGAGGCGGAGCTAGCTACAAAATGGTTGCCGCAGCTTACCTTCAGCCGCACCATGATCCTTTCTAAAAACACTTGGCGCGGGCACTAGAGTATATTGTCTTTGACAGATCATCTACGTAGAAGAGCTTTGAATTTAGATCACAGTGGATTGAGATTTGTTTTGTTTTTTGCGTTGCTAATTTTTTTTGTTATAGGAGTAAAAATATATGTGCTGAATTAGTTCACACTCTTATTTGGGGCGCAGGGTATGTTTTCCAATTCTCACTTTTCTGACGTAGCAGCCTACGTAGCTCAGACTAGCTTGACTTAGTCAGTTTGGAAGCTTATCAGGGTCAGCCCTGGTTAGTCCTTGGATGAGAGACCACCAAGGAAGTCCAGGGTTGCACACAGTAGAAGGCAGTGACAGACCACCTCTGAACGTCTCTTGGCTTGAAGACCCCACAATGGGGTTGCCATGAGTTGGTTGCAACTTGACAGCACACTTTGTGTTGACTTTCCTGGCAAAACCTGCCTTGTGACGTAGCCTTGCCACTTTCAGTAGAAACCTTGATGGGTTTTGAATAGTCCAGGGTTACTTGTGTCTGCAGCGCAGCAGAGCTTGCCACAACCAGGATGTATGGGAAGGCACGTATGTGGTCTGAAACAGACAAGTATTGGCCACGATTCCCCAGTGTCTGTCTCCCCGGTTGTCCGCCTGTCCTTCATGTTTTCTACACTTGCTGCAGGATCTCTGGCATAGCTATACCTTAACCATTGCCATGCAGCCAGGTCTTGTCCGCCTCCACAAATGACCTGTACTGCTTGGCGTGTGGAGAGGAATATCCGTTTTCTGAGGTCTGGTATAACATCTGTAGAATAGCAATTTCACTCCTCTAGGATGCAACAGCTGTCAATTTAGCCCACTGCGTTACGTAGCAACACTTGTGAGGAGGAAGTGACTAATGATAATGTGTTCATTTGGGAAATGACAAGCGGATGTTGGGTGGGTGTTAATAAGTACTCCAACTGCAGTTTATGCTAAAGGGTTGGCCTGCTGTCCCATGGCTTTAACGTGCAGCTGCAATTGGCAGCATGCTCTTAACACCCCCCCCCCCCCCCAAACACATTTTCAGGGGTCGATGAATGAATGGCTGAATTTGAATCCAAATTCAAATACAGAACCCTTTATTGCATGTGAAATTTGCCTTATACTGAGGCAGGATATATTGGTCTATTAAGGTCATGTTGTCCGCTTTGACTGGCTGCTCTTTGTAGAGTTCTTGGGTTGAGGCCTTTCACATCACTTCTTGCCTGTTCTGTTTGACTGGAGGTCCTGGAGATTGAGTCTGGGACTGTCTACATGTTTAGCCAGTGTGGTGTTAGTGATTAAGAGCAGTGGATTCTAATCTGGATATCTGGGTTTGATTCCCCAATCTTCCCTATGAGGCCTACTGGGTGACCTCACAATTCTCTCATAACTCTGTCAACCCCACCAGCCTCGCAGGGTACCTGTTGTGAGGAGAGGAAGGGAAGGCGATTGTAAGCCACTTTGAGACTCCTTAGGGTAGAGAAGAGTGGGGTGTAAAAACCAACTCTACTTCTAGCAGATGCTCTACCGCTGAGCTACAGGTCCCCCTGCCCCATTATCCAGTAGACCACACTAGTTTTACTACATAATAATAGCATTTACATAGCAGTCTTGATGTGTGTCCAAAGTACTTCACACCCATGAGCCAAATAATTTCTTTTTTTCCCATATTGTAGATTTGGGGTGGAGGCTGATAAAATGACCTAAGGCCACATAGTGAGTTTGTGGCTCATGGTGAGGTCCTGAACTACAGTTTTTCAGGGTCACAGTTTTCCATTCCGGCACTATATAGCATCGCTCTTGTCTGTCTCGATGTTATAACACTGTATCCACTTTTATAACCTGCCGGAAAAGGATATCTTTCTTTAGACTGATTTAATCTACATAAGAATGGAAGAAGAGCACTGCTGGATCAGACCGGTAGTCCATCTCGTCCAGTATCCTGCCTCACACAGTAGGCAACAATGGGACATAGAGGCCAAGGCCTTCCCCTGGTGTTGCCTCCTGGCTCAGTTACTGGATGTGGAGGTTCCCCTCAGTCACCCTGACCAGTAGCAGTTGACAAATTTATCCTCCGTGAATCTATCTAACCCCCTTTTAGGGCTGTTTATTCCTGTGGCCATCACTACATCCTCTGGCAGCGAATTCCACATCTTAATCACTCTCTGTGTAAAGAAGTATTTCCTCTTGTCCGTCTTGAACCTCCTCCCCATCAGCTTCAGTGGATTCCCTTGGGTTCTAGTATTTTGGGAGAGGGAGAAAAAGTTCTCTTTGTCAACTCTCTCTGCCCCATACATAATTTTATTAACCTGTCACGTGTCCCCCCTTAGTCGGCTCTTTTCTAAGCTGAAAAGCCCCAGACTCTTCATCCTTTCCTCATAAGGAGGGTGCTCCAACCCCCTAATCATCTTGGTTGCCCTCCTCTGTACCTTTTCCAGCTCTGCAAAGTCCTTTTGGAGATAGGGTCACCAGAACTGGACCCAGTATTCCAAATGAGGCTGCACCATAGATCTACAGAGGAGCATTTACAGTATTGGCTGTTTTATTCTCAGTCCTTTTCCTAATAATCCCTAATGTAGAGTTTGCCTTTTCACCACTGCAGTACACTGGTTTGACACTGTCATTGAGCTGTCCACTACGACCCCAAGATCTTTTCCCCTCTCATCCTCCACAGGTTCTGTCTGCTGAGCCAACCCATTCTCTATCAGTGCCCAGTGACCACTTGGTATTTTGTAGGTGTTCTCAAGCCACACATTTTAGCTTGATTCCCTGATCTGGGATCAGAATTTGGGCAGCAGCTCTGTTCTGATTAAAAGCTACCTTATGATCTATAAATGCTCTGACCTGGATAGTCCAGAGTAGCCCAATCTTGGAAGCTAAGCAGGGTTGGCCCTGGCTAAGATCTGAATGGGAGACAGCCGAGGAATTCGAGGGTCACTACAATGGAGCAGGCAATGACCAACCACCTCTGAACCTCTCTTGCCTTGAAAACCCTATGGGGTCACCGTAAGTCAGCTGTGACTTGCCGGCAAAAAGACTCCATTAAATGGGATGCTGAATGGGTAAAATGGTTTCTGTGGTGTCTTGGATAATAGGGTGGGTTAGGTGACAAAAACTGAAGGCCATGTGCTCATATAATCTGAAGGTTTTAGGTGGTACTAGAGTTTACTTTGATTTAGTTCTTGTCAAAATGGTAAACCTGCACCTGGGCTATACAACATCTGACTGCAGGTTGGGTTCGTGTGGCTCAATAGGCCACAATCGGGGACATCCTTACCACATACAAAACTGAGGGTTGGGGGTCAGACTAGGCTGGGACAGCCCCCTTGACCATCTGATCTTCTGTTTGTGGGAGACTGACCACTTCAGGGACAACTAAATCCGACATCATGGCATCATTTCATAGTAGCAGATCTGTCCATTTTAACACCCCCTTTGGACGTACGTGAACACAAGAGAAGTCAACTATAGGCTTATAAAAGGAAAAGATCTCATGCTGGTGATGTGAAATGTCTTGCTAATGTGCCTTCTTCAGATGTCAGTGAAAGCTGTTGACTGGGGTACCTTTCTGGACCCCGTACTAGAAAAGGGTCCATTCTCAATTTAACTGCTTTCTGTGTCTCAGACAAGTACTGCAAAACAAAACCACTTGTGTCTCTTACCTTGATTCTGTTAATTGTTAATATTAGAAACAGGCCCTATCTAATAAGAGGATGCACAGCGTTTAGTAAGTAATACTAAGGCTGCAATGTGACATGCATATAAATTGGCATTCTTACTGTACGTGCTTGGCTTTTAAGATGATCACTTAGTTCTGGCTTTCTCAACACTTAACCTTGTCTTTTAAAAGCACTTCGTGATACGATGAAAAAATGACCATATCAACCAGTGCCACATCGTTCAGAAGTTATTTTGGTTTTTTTGCACAACAAAATAAATGATGCTACCGTTTGTGGATTGCTGAAGAGGTTGGTTCAGCTTCTGAAACTCTTTTGCATAAAATTGGTTGCTTCTGTTGGGGACTGTGTATGTTGGGTTCTTGATGTGTTCGATGCCATACGTGTCAGTAAGTGTTCATTTATTGCCCAAGAGTTTCCTGTCGGTTTCCCCTGTTGCTAGATTGTCTGGCTGGCTGTACAGCACATCCCTTTCTGGAATGCAGCAGTCAAGAAATTCAGGTTGTGCCGTGTGTTCAATGAAGTTATCTGGCTCTTCACGGAAAACCACTGTGGAAATAAAACAGGAACCAAAGGACAGCAGCACATCTATTTTAGTGGCATGTGACCAACATAAATGGCATGCTGTACTTGGGCAGATTGCAAGAGATGTTGAACTGAACATCTTGCACTGTTCTGAAGTGTGCATATTGTGATTTTTAAAAAGGCCTTGCTCTCTCAAAAGGGAGAGAAAGTGGATGAAATTCAGAAGAGGGGAAAGGTTTGCACATAGCTTGTAGATTTATAATCCAAAGTAAAAAGATGAAAGCCTATCTATAAAGTGGCCTATGAATATTAAGCAGCTATGTTAAAGCTAAATTATATTAGTAAACAGGAAAAGGGGAACCAGCACAATTGCTGACTTGCGACAGCAAGGTAGTTTAATCAGCTCAAAATGTGGCTTTTCTGAATTTTTAATGATTTTTTAAAAACATGGATGAATAGAGTGGTTGGTCTCAAAAGTGAAGAGTTCCCCCCCCCTGCAATTTGTAGATACCTGTTTGAGTGTGCTGCTTACAGGTGGCTCTTAATGTAGGGGAGAAAAAGTGCATTTTTAACAAATTATTGGAATTCATGCTGTGGCTTACTCAGCATCGTGAAGAAAACTTATAAACCAGAGATGTTGTGTGGGGAGTCTGATGCGGATGGAATGCATTCCAAGTACTTGTTCTGAGGGTTTTGAATTACTGATGTCTAAGACCTGTGGTGAAGCAAGGATGCATCTTGTACTTATAGCAGATTAGTGTTCATCTTCAGCCTTAGTCCAATTTAGAAATGAGAGATTAACATGATGTATGTGTTTTCCTTTTGGTCTGCTGTTCTATAGCAGCAGGAGCAAATTGCACATGAAGGCTTTCACGACTATTTGGACTACTCCTTACTAGATAAATGTCTAGCACTAATTTTACTGTCTGGAAGCCCCTGCCTGGGTGGTGACTGATTTGTCTCATCAAGGATAGCTTCTTTGACTCCTCATCCTTCCCCCAACTTAAAAGCTGTAAAATTTCCAGAAATTTTGAAGCCACTGGGAAAAATTAGAGGAAAAGCTGAAATATGTGCAATACTTTCCTATCAAAACACAATTTCTATCACTGACTGAACAACATATAAAAAGCATAATTTATAACTACTATATAATAGCACTATTTGGCATATTTATAGAATATAAACGTATAAACACCTTTGTTTTCTATAAGAAAAACTGCAACCGTACCCAGTACTTGAAAAGGAGTTACAAACTGCTGTACTTTACACTACCACAGCACATGTATGTGTGTGCCCGGTGCAATGAGCTCCTGGTTCTCAGGGAACGAGTTTGCTCCCTTGAGGCCAAGGAGGCTGACCTGGAGAAGCAGAGACAGTCAGTTAGGCACGTGGAGAAGACTCTCGGGGACTTGTTAGGTATGTCCCACTCTATCGGGCAGCCCTGCTGCTGTCAGGGAGCATGAGGGTCAAGAGGGAACAGGGCACCGTGCTGTGGATAAGGGGAATGTGCCCTCAGAAGGGACCTCTTCTACAGCTGGTGAACAGGTATCCTTTCGTACCAAGGGACCATCCCTGGGCAGGGAGGGTGGGGGGCTCTGGGTAGTTGGTGATTCGATCCTTAGGCAGGTAGACAGCTGGATGGCGAAACTGTGTTGTAATAGGTGCCTTTAAGTACCCACACATTGATTGGGTCAATATGTGTTCTAGTTGGCAAAAAGAGATTGAGTTTCTAGACACTCTCAGTGACTGTGCTACGGAGCAGATGGTTACAGAACCGACCAGGGGAGAGGCGATCCTGGATTTGGTCCTAAGTAACGCCCAAGACCTGGTGAGAGATGTTAAAGTGATTGCACCGCTTGGGAACAGTGACCATAATGTTATTGAGTTCAACATTTGTATAAATAGGGAGTTGCCTGTAAAGACTGACACAACCACTTTTAACTTTAAAAGGGGTAACTTCTCTGATATGAGGGGATATGTGAGAAGAAAACTGAAAGGTAAAGTAGAAAGGGTCAAAACCTTTGGGGAAGCTTGGAGACTATTTTAAATTACAATACTAGAGGCTCAGAGAAAATATATACCACGGGTATAGAAAAAAGCCTGCATGGTTAACAAACAAAGTAATGGAAGTTGTAAAAAGTAAGAAGGATTCCTTTAAGCAGTGGAAAGCTAGTCTCAGGGAGGCTGATAAAAGGGAACACAGGCTGTGGCAAATAAAATGCAAGTCTGTGATCAGGCAGGCAAAAAGGGAATATGAGGAGCATATCGCAAAAAACATAAAGACCAACAATAAAACTTTCTTCAAATACATTAGAAGTAGGAAACCAGCCAGGGAAGCAGTGGGGCCCTTGGATGACCAAAGGGTAAAAGGTGTAGTGAAGGATGACAGGGAAATGGCTGAGAAGCTAAATGCATTTTTTGCCTCTGTCTTCACTGTGGAAGATGAGAAGTGCCTGCCCACTCCAGAACCACTGATTTCGGGTGGGGGGTTGAAAGACCCGAGTCAGATTGAAGTGACAAGAGAGGAGGTCCTACGTCTGATAGACAACTTAAAAACAAATAAATCACCGGGCCCGGATGGCATACATAAGAGAGTTCTGAAAGAACTCAAATGGGAACTTGTGGATCTCCTGACAAAAATATGTAATCTTTCCTTAAAATCTGCCTCCATTCCTGAGGACTGGAAGGTAGCGAATGTCACTCCTATCTTTAAAAAGGGTTCCAGAGGAGATCCGGGAAATTACAGGCCAGTCAGTCTGACATCGATACAGGGTAAGTTGGTGGAAACTGTTATTAAGGAAAAAATTAGCAAGCACATTGAGGAACAAAATATATTGAGGAAGACTCAGCATGGATTCTGTAAGGGAAGATCTTGTCTCACTAACCTGTTAGTGTTCTTTGAGGGAGTAAACACATCTGTGGACAAGGGGGACCCAATAGATGTTGTTTACCTTGACTTTCAGAAAGCTTTTGATAAAGTTCCTCATCAAAGGCTCCTAAGTAAGCTCGATAGTGATGGGATAAAAGGGCAAGTCCTTTTGTGGATCCAAAACTGGCTAATTAAAAGGAAACAGAGTGAGTATAAATGGGCAGTTTTCTCAGTGGAGGGAGGTAAGCAGTGGGGTACCGCAGGGATCAGTACTCAGTCCGATGCTTTTTAACTTGTTTATTAATGATTTGGAGTTGGGAGTAAGCAGTGAAGTGGCTAACTTTGCAGATGACACGAAGTTGTTCAGGGTGGTAAGAACCAGGGAGTATTGTGAGGCACTCCAAAGGGATCTGTTGCGGATGGGTGAGTGGGCATCAACGTGCCAAATGGTGTTTAATGTGGCCAAGTGCAAAGTGTTGCACATTGGAGCCCAAAATCCTAACTATAAATACACGTTGATGGGGTCCGAACTGGCGGACACTGACCAAGAGAGAGATCTTGGAGTCGTAGTAGATAACTCAATGAAAATGTCGAGACAGAGTGCGACTGCAATGAAAAAGGCCAATGCTATGCTGGGGGTTATTAGGAAGGGAATAGATAACAAATCAGCCAGTATCATAATGCCCCTGTATAAATCGATGGTGCAACCTCATTTGGAGTTCTGTGCACAGTTCTGGTCGCCGCACCTCAAGAAAGATATTATAGCCTTGGAAAAAGTGCAGAAAAGGGCAAGTAAAATGATAAAAGAGTTGGAACACTTTTCCTATGAAAAAAGGTTGAAGCGCTTGGGACTCTTTAGCTTGGAGAAACGACGGCTGATGGGTGACATGATCGAGGTTTATAAGATTATGCATGGGATAGAGCAGGTAGAGAAAGAAGTCCTTTTCTCCCTTTCTCACAATACAAGAACTCGTGGGCACTCGATGAAATTGCTGAGCAGTCGGGTTAGAACAGATAAAAGGAAGTACTTCTTCACCCAAAGAGTGATTAACACAATGCTTGTGAAAAACTGAAGACAATATATCATGCACTTCCTTATGTTACTTAAGAAGGAAACTGACACACTAATTTTAGCACACCCACAGAACTGTGCATGATATGCCATGGAATTTAAATCTCATCCCCTGAGCTTGCTGGACACCTCATCACTTGCAGACTGTACTTGTTAGTTCCATACCAGACTGGTGATTACAATATCCCATCCACAGTCTGAGTGGGTACACATAAGAATTTTACCTTAGGTTTTTAGTTTGACCTGCATAGCCTGTTAAATGAATTCATTACTTGGTTTCTAAAATTGGACATTATATGCATTTGTGGTGTGTGCCCCCCCCCCCCCCGGGTTTACAGAGCATTAAAACATACATGTATGTTCTCTCAGCTCCTAGGGATACCTGCTTAAACAACTTGGCCATGATTTTCCTGAGAGAGTGGGTGCCGGTAGAGGTAAGGAGAGAAGGAAAAGGAGCAAGGCTTTGGGATTTTTCAGGGAAGGGAAAGAGGAAATAGTGGGGAAGGTAAAAATGAGATGCCTTCACAAGTCCATTTCATAGTATACAGGGTGCAGTTCTGTGCATACTTTAACTTCAGTAAGCCCAATTCAGTTCAGATGTACTTGCTTCTGAGTAAACATGAATAGGTTTGGGTTGCAGGTGTCTTAATAAATACGAGACAGAATTTTCTGTCTTCGAACCATATGGGTTTTGCTTCAATAGTCACTCTATCCCAGTCGCTAATGTTGTTGTTAGCAATTCAGTCGTGTCCAACTCTTGGCAATTCTATGGGCCAGCTCTCTCCATGTTTTCTGATCTTGTACTATTTTTTTGAGTTGTTCCATGCTCAGGCTGGTGTTGACTTTTATGGTGTCTACCCACCGTGTTCTTTGGCGGCCCGGTTTCCTTTTGCCACTAACCAATCCAAGTGTAATTGCTTTTTCTAGTGAGTTCTTCCACATGACATGGCCGAAATAAGTCAGTCGCAGTTTTATGGTTTTCCCTTCCAATGACATGCCTGGTTTTATGCACTCCAATACTTTCTTGTTTGTCACCTTTGCTGTCCAAGGAATGCACAGGAGCCTCCTCCAGCACCACAGCTAAAGTGAGTTGATTTTTCTCCTGTCTTGCTTCTTCATGGTCCAACTTTTGCAGCCATGGGTTGCTATGGGGAACACAATAGCACAGGCTAATCTGCATTTGGTTACTAGGCTGATGTCCTTGCTCTTCCATACTCGATTCATGCTCATCATTGCTGTGCGACCCAGCATGATTCGACGTTTTATTTCTGGACTGCATTTGCCGTTTTGGTTGATCTTTGATCCTAAGAAAGTGAATTCTTCCATGCGTTCTATCTCTTCATTGTCAATTGTTATTTTGACGTTTTTATTTTTCTCAGTGGTCTTTTTGATGTTAGGAAGAGGCCAAACCTCTCACTTCCTTCTTTGATTTTCTTGGTCTGGTATTCCAGGCCTCTTTAGTTTCCGAGAGGAGGGTTGTGTCGTCAGCATATCGAAGATTGTTGATATTCCTTCCTCCAGTCTTTACCCTGATTTTTGACTCTTCCAGCTCCAACTTCCTCATGATTGTTTCGGCATACATGTTGAATAAGAAAAGTGGAAGAATACAACCTAATCGTACTTCTTTCTCCATCTTGCGTGACTCCATCCAGTTCCTAATATACCCATGTAAACACTTTTCTTTAAGTGTTTGAAAGATCCATAACTTTTAATTCTGAGTTTTTGCTTTGAGCTTCGTGGATTTCAGAGAATGGGGGTCTAGTGTGGACTGAAACTTCTTAACTCCTTCGTGCGTTTGTTCCCTAATTGCTAGTATAAGGGTTCAAAAATTTTACTTGATTTTGAGAAAGTATTTTGTGTTTCCATTTCAGGTCTTAGTGCTGATGGAGGGGTGTTTTTTTTCCTTTGACTGTTTTTTGGGGTTTCCCTATAATCTTCACAGTTCCATCTAAGTTAAATTTCCAAATAATCAGCCAGTGGTGGTGGTGGAAAGTGTCATCAAGTCACCGCTGACTTATGGTATCCCTGTAGGGTTTTCTAGGCAAGATACATTCAGAGGTGGTTTGCTATTGCTTGCCTCTGCAGAGCAACCCTGAATTTCCTCGGTGGTCTCCCATGTCCCATCCAAATACTAACCAGGGCTGACCCTGCTTAACTCTCAGAATCTGATGAGATTGGGCCACCCAGGTCAGGGCCCAAGCTGCTACTAGGTAAGTAGTGATAGAATAATGTTAGCGCTAGCACCAGCAGTAAAGTATCTAATAGAAATACTCCTGTAACTCGTCATAATATTGTTCATTTGCATGTAGTCTTAGCTGATTTTAGATTCTAACCACGTTGTTCTCCTGGAAACCTCTGAATAAGGATTGGGTGTTTCCTTTTTGCAGTGTTGTCAAGTTGACACTTGAGTATGAGATTTAGACAGCCCCTTGACCTATGGCTTCTATATCCAAAGCATCCGTGAGCCTATATTGGTGCTGCCAGAAGATGAGCTCTGTGTTTATGATAAATTCTTAGATGGCAATCTTTGCATTAATTATATGTTATTTAGTATTCTAACTACTTTGAAAGTGTAATAAACTGTTTAATGACAAAAGCGTGACTTAGATGTTTTTAAAGGCAATTAAACACATTTCTGGAGGACAGGTTTATCAGCAGTTAGCAGCCATGACGATAGCTAAATGTTCAGAGGTAATACGCTTGTGAATACCAATTGCTGTTGGCAATAAAAAAAGGGGAAAAACTGTAGCTACCGTATCTTGTCAGTTGACTTTCCAGGTGTATATGTCTAGCTGTGGTTGGAAACAGAGTGCTGGGTTATATGATTTATGTATTTTATTTCCATTTATAAACCAAGTTTCTCACAAACTTTAATAACATTTGAATCTAGCAGCAAAGGTTCCGAGTAAAGCAGCACGATGCTGTGGGGCGGGGGCTGAGGAACGAGAAGAGAAAAAGCACATGATCCCTGGCCGAGATCTCCTCCTGAGCTGATCCATGTCATCATAGCTGTCTTTGGTCTGATTCAGCGGGGCTCTTCCTACGATCTTAACATTGCTCAGCTGTGAAGGAGTCAGGAGCTTGCAATGAAACATATGTAGAGATGGGTGTGCTTCATTAATTCTATACTGGGGGTCATCAAGGTTGCCTTTCAGTGACCAAGCTGCTTTCTTTTGGCAGTTATCTGACACAGAATTGGTGTCTTCTCCCCCGCCGCCCCCCCCCCCCCGGGTTTCGTTTTCCATATATGATTCATCTCAAATGGACTCTGTTCTTCTGTAAAACTTTCTGTTAAATGTATGTAACTTTAAACAACGTGGTAGACTAGCAAACGTAGTAGACTAGCAAAATCCCTATGGCACGTAGCGTGGAATGAGAAATCGCACCAGCAAGAACCCTTTTTAACAGGAGGTAGCTAGGTTGGAAGGCAGAGCATGCCTTTTGAATCAGCACCAAGAAACTCTGGAGCTACTGTTATTGGCAAGTGTTGTATATCCCGGTTGAATTGGATGGTGTTTGGAGTGGGGACGGGGAGTGATTCCCAGTTTTGGATTGTAAAACAAGAATGGGCCTGCCCCGTTGGCATACCTTTCCCATGTATACCTCAGAGAGCACTGCGGTCAAGCACCCAACACCGCCTGACCCTCCCTGGTCCTAGGGAGGCCAGGTTGGCATCTACCAGGACCAATGCTCCCTCTAAGCTGTGGAGTTCTGTGAGCAAAAATTGTACTTTGTGAGCCACTGGCATTAATATTGTAAGCGAGCGATTTGGCTGCTGCATAAATTACTTTGCTCTGGAGCCACCCTTCCTGAGCTAAGACAAAAATCTGTGAGCCGGAGGCTAAAAAACTGTGAGGTAGCTCACACTAACTCAGCTTAGAGGGAACACTGACCAGGACCCGGGCCTTCGTAGTGGCAGCTCCATCCTGGTGGAATGAGCTCCCGGAAAACAGGAGGGCCCTGCGGGACCTTTTACAGTTCTGCAGGGCCTGCAAAGCGGAGCTCTTCCACCAGGCTTACACGTAGGAGCCACCACTGGGGGAAAAGGGGCCACTGGTGCCGCCGTTCGGACGATCTTGGCCGGGAAATCAATCATGGAAATGCCACCTGCCTAGGGATACAGGGACTGCTCCTGTTGTGCAGGCGCTGTATCGCTGCTATCTGTTAGAATCTTGTATCTGTATGTTTTTATGACTTGTGTTTTACATAGACAAAGTTTAACAAATTTTAACTGTTTTGGAATTGTTGATTTTATTGATTATTAGCCGTCTAGAGTCGGCTTTGCTGGCTAGGTGGGGTATAAATCCAAATAAATAAGTAAATAAATAATTAATACCTAACAACATTGTGCTCTGAATGGTTTTTTTTTTTTGGAAAGGCTGCTCTCTCAGGCTTTATGTTATACAGCAGACCTAAAGGGAATAAAGCTCTGGACTGGACAGCTGGCGTGATGCTGAGACAGATAGAAGTAACTTTGTTATGATCCTGCTGGAACTCTAAGGTTGCATAAAGAGTTATACCAGCATGTGCTGTATATAGATTATCAGTATTTCCAGTAAATCTTGTCTAGTTCTTTCTTCTAAGCAGGCCTTGAAAGAGGGTGGAGAAATCGTTCATCTTTTGAGGCTGTGAGCTTTTCCTTCTTGCCGTGGCTCCCTCGTGCATGTGGATGCTGCTGGAAATGTCCATCATGTGATTGCCATTTTGAGAAATGCATGCAGTGCTTACTCAGTACACAGTTCGGGTTCCCCCATTCCATCATAGGTCTACCTGTCTCCCACCCAGAACCCTTGGAGAGAAACTTCCCAGCAGAAACTTCATGCCCGTGGAAGATTGTTCTGTGTAGTGGGATCCGCCTTGACAAAGAGGCATTTCAGTGACCTCCCCTAGCAGCGATATTTTGAGAGGCTCCATGACAACAGATAAATGCTGTTCTGATCCCCTGTCTGTGTGTGAGAGAGAGGGAGTGAGTGTGTGTGATTGATTCATGGTCAGTGTTGTATAAATTGCTGTCTGTCAATTGTAAGCTAGCAGCAATGTGGAACATGTAAGCATATTTAAGCATATTTTTGAAAACAGGTGTCGGGAAGTTCTCACCCCCCCCCCCCCCGGCCCATTGATACATTTAAAATTTAATTGATGCGGTATGCCTTTAAAGCCTGGTTTGGCAGCTGTGACTGTATAGTCAAATCACTTTGGAAACAGGAAACTTAGGTTCTTGATATTTCTTTTTGCCTGTATGCGTGGTTATAAGTGTAAGTTGCACATGACGCCTGAAATACATGTATGGTCTGTCTCTGATTTTCAGAGTACTGAGAAATGTCTCTCTCTTGCAAGGCTGTGCATTGGTTCAGCCACAGGAACTGAGGACAGTGTATATAAGATGACTTGTCTGTAAAGGCAGTGGGAATATAGCTGGAGTCCTTTGGAAACCAGGGGAAAAGTACCTTTGCAAGGGTAAATGTCGTTAGCAAATGACTGTAGAGCCATTTTACAAGTTGCTGCAAATTTATCTTGACTTCAGGAAAAAGGTTGCAAAATTGCAACGATGTCGTGTCTCAGAGGAGAAGGAAAGAGCGTTGGGAGAAGTCACTGGGCCTGCTTGTTTAGGACAGACACTTGAAAAAGACTCTCCCCCCCCCCCCCCCGTTTATATGCTGCATAATTATATTATCAAATAAAAGGCTGAATCCATTAAATAGTCCAGCCTTTGTGAAGCCTCTGAATTGCTTTTAATTTAGCGGCTGCACAGAAGCTGAATTCGGGGCATTCATAGGCCTGTACTATCTCCTTGGCTAGCGGCCAGGCCTATTCATGCTGTTCTGAGGGCAGGAAATTCTCACATTCATTCAGGAGTGGACAAGGAATGGCGGGGAGAGGGCTGAGCTACGGGCAAGCGAAGGCCTTTAAAAAAATTACTGTGGGTGAGAGAGAGAGAGAGAGAGAGAGACTGTTTTAAGAATAGCTTTTTTTTTTTTAGTGATTCCTCAGAGCCTGAATAGGTTTGGATGCCTCAACTAAAGTAGGGCTGTCGAGGACACATTTCGAAAGTTCTGTGGAGAAGTGAAACTTTCAGAGGGGAAAGTCTTATGAAGAAAGCAGCAGTCTGACTTTTCTTTTTAGCCCGAGGAGAAGCAAAACAGTCACTATCTGATCTAGAAGCCTTTCCCCCACCCCCTCATACTGGAACACTGTATAATCCCTCAGGGAATATACATGCACACTCTGTACATGCAGGATACTTTATGAGGTAAAAATAAGAATCAGCTTGGTTCTAGGGATTGAGCCCAGCCCTGAACAGGGGCAGGGAGGTGTATCAAGATGGGTGGCCATGTTAATCTGTGTGTAGCTGTGGAAAAGAGTCCAGTATTACCTAAAAGGCTAATGAAATTTGTGGCAGGATGTGAGCTTTCGTGAGTCACTGATCAGATACCTCACGAAAGCTTATCCCTTGCCACAAATCTTGTTAGTCTTTAAGGTGCTACCGGACTCTTGCTCTTTTCAGTAAGCAGTGACTCACAAAAGCTCATATCTTGTCACAAATTTTGTCAGTCTTTAAGGTGCTACTAGACTCGTGCTCTTTTCTACAGGGGCAGGGAGGGTCGGTGTGCCTCACGAGTTTTCAAAAGGGAGACTGAATGCTCGCCAAACTCTCAGAGTAGGCTAAGATGAAGCAGAAGAAACTAGAGTTAGGGGGTAAATCTTGCAGTGAAGGCTTGACACTAAGACTGCATCCATAATTCCGGTAATGTTTAATGAGAGTGTTAGATTCATGGATCTGAATCTATCAGAGGCTACCAGGCATGGTGATTGAAGGGAACCTCCATGTTCAGAGGTAGTTGACGTCTGAATCCCAGGGTGAGGAGGCAACGTCAGGGATAGGCCTCAGCCGCTATGCCCTGTTGGCTCTCCAGAAGAACTGGTTGGTCACTGTGCAAGACTGGATGCTGGACTAGATGGACCATGCATAGGTCTGAATTCCCACTCTGTTATGGAAGCTCACTGGGTGATCTTGGCCAGTCACCCTCTCTCAGCCTAACCTGTTTCACAGGAGTTTTAAGGATAAAATGGAGGATGATGGAAACAGTGTTGAAGGTTGCCTGGGTCCCCCACTGGGGGAGAAAAGTAGGGTAGAAATATTTGAATACATACCCTGCTTGGGAACAAGGGATTGAGCTGCATAGTAAGATAACACAATGGAAGTGTTCTGCATGTAGTTGCAGGAATCCTTTCAAAAACACTGCAGAGGATTATTGCACCCCTTTTTGGAAGCGGAGGCTGAGAACAGTAGCTTGCCCTACAGCACCTGAATGGCTTTGTGGATGAGAGGTGAAACCTGAGCCATGGTTTCACGTTTCACCTTCTGGCTTTTGGCTTGCATGTCGCCATCTTCCGGCCTAACCTGTTCTTTGTTTTTTTTCAAATAAAGGAAATGCTAATAGTGTTTCTGTGAGGAAGCTGTAAGCAATTATTCCAAAACCCTTTGAGGCTAAAAAGTGCTGCGGATATATCAATAATTGGAATCTGAATCTTACCAACTTTTCAGCATGGCTCATTTTCCTGCTATTGAAGGCAGTATAATACCAGTTTCAGTTTATATATACAGCAAGCCTCATTGTTGGGGGGAAATGCTATCTTTAAGATCTTTATTTGGTTATTACAATAATTCACTAGAACAAGCAAGTGGATTACTTAATCCAATTTAAATCTGGCCCTATTGATTTGTTGATTTAAAGCAGTTGATGAATCTACTGGTTTTTTAAAAAACCCTAGCCAGCCCTGAGCCTGCATTCCATTCTCTCTAGTAGTCCCAGAGGGAGCAAAACACATGTGGAAAAGGGAGAGGAACCCAAAGCAATAGGGAGAAATGAGTGACAAAAGTGACAGTGTGGATGGGGCCATAAATAAATAAATAATCAAATAAGTTTGCCGTTTCAGAGATGCTTGCAAAACATGAAAACCTTTCATTCATAGTCAAGACCGTAGAGCTGGGTCCCTAATATCGTGCCTGTGGGCGAGTTCCCTAGAAGGCCAGATACTGAAGCTGAAGCTCAAATACTTTGGCCAACAAATGAGAAGGGAGCACTGACTGGAGAAGACCCCATTGCTGGGAGAGATTGAAGGTAAAAGAAGAAAGGGACGACAAAGGATGAGCTGGCTAGACAGTGTTATCGGTGCAGCAAACATGAAATTGAGTGGGTTCCGGAGGGCAGTGGAGGACAGGGAGCGCCTTGGGCCTGGTGTGAGGTGGTCCATGGGGTCGCAAAGAGTCTGACTCAACTGTGCGACTGAACAACAAGAGCAAAGGGCACCATGGTCCTGTCAAGCATTTTTAGGAAGGGGGAGCAGGTTTGGGGGGGGGGCTTTTTGTCCAGCAAGGCTTCTCATTGACTATTGGAGATGTGATCGGCTGTGCAGATTTTTAAAAAATGCTGCTTTGGCAGCAGCTGCCCCCACAGCACAAGGGTCAATTTTAGACAAAGCCCAAATGGAGAACAAGATAGAGGCTTCCTTACCTTGGTTTCAATACTTTCAAATCCGGCATATGTTGATACAACTGGTCAATCAAGGGGTCCAATCAAGACCGCTCACAGAATTTGAACTTTTCTGTAAAACAGTCAATTACAAATCAAAAGGTCTACTTTCTAAAGCGTATAAATGGTTATTTTTGACAGAATCTCGACAAGTATTAAAATATCAAAAACAATGGCTCCTCAGCTTCAATTTTCCCCTTGAGGAACAGGCATGGTTGACAATATGGTCCTCACCAAATAACACCGCTAATAATTTTAATGACAAATTTCAATTCTTTAAATTATGTTCGTTTTGGTATTTCACTCCCAAACGCCTTTCACATATCTTTTCCTCCTGTGTTCCCCTCTGTTGGAAAAATTGTGGCCTCCTATTGGCACTGCTGGTGGGACTGGGCTCTCACACAAACCTTCCGGAAAGAAATTGTGACACAAATTAAGTTAATCACGCAAATCGATATCACTTTCACCTCAGAAGCAATACTAATATAATACTGGCCTGATTTAGAAATTTCTAGTAAAACTTTGATTTCTATTTTGTTGTCTGCTGCGGCCCTAATAATATCTTCCAGGTGGAAGAATTCTTTAGGTCTATCGCTTCTCCTTTGGCACGAGAAAATCTGGGACCAGTTTATCATGTCTAAACTGTTATATTCTTTATATCCTGCTGTCAGTACGCGATACCAAGACAAATTTGTAGCAGTTTGGTTTCTTGTTTTGCAGTATTTCTCAGAGAATAAGATTATTGCACCCAACAAGCTATACAGGCAACTTGACTTTTTGTGAGTTCAAAACTTAGAACTGTATTTATATTGTAACGTTTGAACATGTTCCTATTGGTTGTTGCTTTTAAGTTCATAGCTAGCTATTTGTGGTTTTCTTCTGTATTTTGTTATCTGTTTTATATGAAAATAAAAATTACCTGTTTTTTTTTAAAAAAAACTTGCACTGGGCTCTGGTGGATATATTTTTTTTACCTTTTCTCAGCTCTGAGAGTTTGGCTTTTTTGTACGAGGCGAGTCAGATGCAAGTCATTGGATTCTCTCTCTAGCTTCTTAGTAGTGGCAACACTCTCTTATAATGCCATCGTTTGGTTTGTAATGCGTGGTCATTCTCAGGGCTGCCAGCTGTGTGTTGGGTAACACCTAGAGATTTTGGGAGTGAAACCTGAGGAGAGCAGGGTTTGCGGATGGGAGGGACTTTGATGAGGTATAATGCTATCCAGTCCACCTTCCTCAGTGTCCATTTTCTCCAGCCAAACTGATCTGTGTCACCTGGAGTTCAGTTGTAATCCCAAGAGAGCTCTCCAGCCACCACCTGGAGGTTTGCAACCTTAATCAATCTGTGACCTTCTCCATGGGTCTGCATGCAGTGTGGTGCATTTAAAAAGATCTGGCACGTGACAAACTGCATGATGCAATAAATGAATCGTTATACAGATTAACTAATTTTGCACAAACTTTTCCTGGACACTTGGTCCCCGTTCCTTAAATACAAAAGATTGCACTCAACTCCTCTCTTTCTCCCTCCCCCCCTTCAGATGTAGTCAGCATTTCATACTCATGTTCAGGTCTTAAGGGCTTCAAACTTTTCATCCCCCCCCCCCCCCCGCCTTTTGGAGATGCTAAGGAAGCTGGAATTGGTGCTCAGTGTTTAAGTTTTTGGTGTGCTGGGCCAAGCATATATGCCCTTAATAAAGGCTTTTTTGTTTACAGAGTAATTACTCACTGTCTGCTAATTTGCATGGCTACAGCTACAAAACTTTCTAGTTGCAGGATTTAATTTTAGATAAGAATTCTTGTTTAAAGTAATTTTCAATATTTCTGCCCTTAAAGCTGGATGTATGGATGGTGAATTAATTCCCCATTGATGTTGTGCATAAGCCATGCTATGTGGTGTTGGGGGAGGAGTATGGTAGTAATAATATCACCCTATCCCATAACGGCAAAATGCCATAAAAACATATAAAACATTAAAATTCTACAAGACAATTTAGAAACCTGAAGACCCAAATAAAGTCCATAATGATGGCATCCTGGAAATTTCTAAACCCCAACTCTGGACTGCCGGGACAGTTTCTGGGCAGGGGGAGAGGGAACTCAAAGTAGCAATTCAGAAAGGGGGGAAGGGAAGGGAAGGGTGCCAGCTAAGGACAAACTGTTGCTGCCCTCAACCAAAAGCCTGGCGAAACATCTCTGCCTTACAGGCCCTGCAGGGGTGGAAGAAAAACAAACAAGAGCTGGTCGGAAATGTGGCCTGGGGGGCGGGGGGTAACATTTTAGGGCTGAGATTCCATAGACAGTATTCTACTTTTAGAAGAGCCCATGCCTGTAATCTCTGCCTAAGCAACAGAGTGCTTCTGAATTTCAGAAAATAGATAAAGTGGAAGGTGGGGGGGATGTGTCTGTGAATGAAACATCTTAGAGGTCATGTGGGTAGTTGTTGCAAATGGAGACTCTCTGATTTGGTCGGTGTGTCCTCAGTGGTTTGGATTCTGCCGGAATGTTCATCTAAAGGTGGTGCCATGTTGCTGGTGCAAGAGGCATTAGCAGAACATTTTGGTAGGATCCAACGCAGTGTAATAACGTGACTCTTTTGGTAGTTCCTACGACAGCTGTAATCCCACATGTAAGAGATCCCTATGGGCTTTCTTTCAGCTCTGCACTGACTGAAATGGAGAGGCTGATAGCGCTGTACTAGGGATTAACAGTGGATCTGAAAGGGTGTAACTCTGTTTAGGGTGGTGCGACGTGTGTCTTTGGGGCATGTTCAGACAAACAGCTGAGGTAGTGAAGGCATGATAAAGTGGAGCAGAGGTCCCTCAGTGGCTATTAGCCACAAGGTATAGATGGAACACTCTGTCTGGGGCAGTGATGCTCTGTATTCTTGGTGTTTGGGGGGCAACAGTCGGAGGGCTTCTGGCCCTGTTGGTGGACCTCCTGATGGCACCTGGGTTTGGGCCACTGTGTGACATGGAGTAGTTGAGCCATTGGCCTGATCCTACATAGCTTCTCTTATGTTCTTATGTAAGGAGCTAGAGGTGTATTTCTTGCTTTAAATGAAAGCTGGGAATTCAGAGAACCTGATATACACAGTGATTTATTTACGTTATTTATAGTCTGCCTTTCTCTCTGTGACTCGAGGCAGATTTTATGTATTGTTATATCAATATAACAGTATCCTAGAGTCAGTGTGTGTGTGTGGGGAATTAAAATGGCCTCCTGAGGAAGGGGGAAGAATGGCCACCACAGGGACAAGGTTATGGAAAATGGCTGAGCAGGAACATTCCAATTTTCCCACCCACCCAACAGTCATCCAGCTTGGGCTGTGGTCTTCCCCCCAACTTTGGAGCAACCTAGGCTTGAGAAGAATTGGGGAAAAGCCAGGGAACCCCCCCAGGAGGTACAGGAAAGTACCTCAGTGTTGTGGGGAAGCAGGGAAAAAAACCTGTTTCTCCAAAGCATTGAACTTGGGGCAGATGAGACAGCATGGAAATGGCCTTGGAAACAATACGAGTCTAGCATAGCTTGACTAGGTTCCTAGTGCTTATGTTTCCTCCTCACTTGCGACTGTTTTTGTGTTATGAATTATGTACCTTGAGGGGCAGTTTGCCCTCCTTGAAATGACGTTACAGATGACTGGCCTGTCATAATTTCCCACTTATGTATAAGTAAGTGCTGTACCCCCCCCCCCAAAGTTAATTCTTTCTCACAGCTATTTTGCATAAATGCCATGATATAATGTTTTATGTGGTTTTTAAGAGCAGAGACTCTCCTTAACCAAAAGAATTTTGTGTTGTTGTTTTTTTTTTTTAAAGAAAAGGCTCTGAGGGTTATTAATAAAAAGCCATGGCTAAACGTATCAGCTGTTTCACAACTCACAAGGGGATTTAAGGAGGACCGAGAGAGGGGAAATGTAGATTCGAGGAGAGATTATGAATGTAATAAACCGTGTTGCCAGCCAGCCCAGGAAATTAGATCTGGCGTTCCTTGAAAACAAGAATAAATTGGGTGTTTGGTTTTCTTTTTTAAGAGATGGCACATGAAAGCAGAAGTGGTATACTCTTTTTAAAAATTCCCCCTTCCTAATTCTTATAGGGAACTGAGCTGTGGGCAGATTGCTGAACAAATTCCATCAGTCATCTAGGAAGATCTTGCACAAATGATAAATATGCCTAATTTCTCAGTTTTATTTTTAAAAATTAAAATGGCTTTCAAGTCACATTAGTGGTGTCTTCTCCTCCCCTTTCCCACTGTCCCAGCAAGGGTCGTCCTGTTCATAGTGTACCTAGAGGAAAAGAGGTGTGCACCGGTTGTGAAGGCCTTGTGGAGTGAGCTATCAAAGATGTAGATGACCAGACTTGTTCTTGCTTTTGTATTTTCCCTTAACTTGCTTTTGTTTTTTCCCCTTTCTTTCGTATTTACCTGAACATAGTCGAGGTATAGGTTGTTGGATGTGCTGCACTTGAGATATTTTGTGTGTCTTGCAGCTTGAGTCCCTTCCAGCCCTTGGTCATCTTCAATTAGGCTTCGATATCGTTATGAAATTGCATTAACACCTTGCTCTTTGTACTAAAGGGAAGGTCAGTTTGTGTGATGACATGTCCCTTCTCTCCCTCTTGCTTTGAATTTGCTTTGTTTAGTGGACAGCTGCATGGCTCACAGAGCACAGGAATGTGCAATGAGACCAAAGGTGGTTTCAAACCAAGCACCCTCCTTACGATGGGGGACAGCTACTTCACTGAAGACTCAAAGGTGATGATTTCTGTGGCAGTTTGGTGTGGTGGTTAGGAGTGCAGACTCTGATCTGGGAGAACCAGGTTTGATTCCCCACTCCTCCACATGCAGCTGCTGGTGTGACCTTGGGTCAGTCACAAGTTCTCTCAGAGCTGTTCTCTCAAGAGCAGTTCTCTCAGCGCTCTCTCGGCCCCACCTACCTCACAGGGTGTCTGTTGTGGGGAGGGGAAGGGAAAGGAGATCATAAACCTCTCTGAGACTCCGAGTGAAGGGCAGGGTATAAATCCAATCTCCTCCTCTTGCTGCTGCGATGATGAAGAAGAAAGCCAGGTTTGGCTCTTTGCTTTAGAGGTGTTTTGGGGAGGAACCATCAAGTGGGTAACCACTTCTTTTGAGCTGCAGGGCAGAATGGGCCTGTTTCTGAATGAAAGGTTAGTGTGAATACCCTGACTCCTTTTAGGGAATGAGGGTTACCTCACATTTGCCATGACTGTCCACTGACTTGCATATGGTAATAAAAAGGCTGCTGCTGAAGCAGAGCTGTTCCTAACCCCACAAAGTGTTTGACTGCAGTCTGTCAGCCACCATCCAGAATTTAAGTAATATCTTCAACAGGTGTTTGGCTGTCTTTTTATATTTTATGCTGTGGTTATGTCTGACATCACTGAGTAGTGATATTGATAAGGGATCTGTTTAGAAGAGCATGCCCACTTGATGACAATAACCAGGCTGGATTGCATAGGATACTTACGTCGGTTCAGAATCTCCCCCCACTCTTTTGTTTGAAGTAGGATTACACCTTGCTGTCTTTCCTTTAATGTCTTGTGTCACAGCAGAATGGTTTCGTAGAAGTGATATTCTGCATAATCATTTGTTTGTTTTATAAAGAGCATGATTTCTTGTTCCTTAGCCTGCTCCATGAGTGTTGTGGGTTAACATAACATTCAGGGTTGGCAAGATACAGAGCATGAAACTGTATGGGTGTTCATGCCTGAGCCAATAATAAAGCCTGTGGCGGCTGTTTGGAAATTGGATTACATTAATGTGACATAATGCTGAGGTATGAGAGCTGGGAGGGAGAAGTACACGAACTGTTACAGACAAGCAAAATGAGAGTGCAGTTCCCTTGACGAAGATCTTGGCTCTACTCAGTGCTCATCATTGGTAAAGCAGCCCTACACAACTTCAGTGATGTGGGTTTTCCGGGAAAACTTGAATTGGAAGATTTCTAGAAAATTTCCAGATTCAGATTTAAGTAATTTAAATATTTTAAAGATGTTAGCATATGTTCGTTTTGGTTCATTTCGACGCATGATCAGATCAAAAAGTATTAAGAAAAACAATTAAAACCACCAATACCAAGACCAGCGAAAAGATTTACATGTGCCGTTATAGCCCACTATTTCAAAACTTTTGTGCACATTTTGCAATAGAGGGGATCAGTTATTTGAAGACTAAACCATCTGCTTTCCTATTGAGTGTGCCATTATACAAAACCTTGTTACATTACGAGTACTTCCTTTAGAGTAGCCTGAAAGGAGGAAAGACATGTACAATTGCTCTTATCTTCCTGAGGAGTTTATTAAAATCGGTGTAATATCTTGGGAATGTATATCCTTATAGTAGGGACAGTGTAATAATACGTGATCGGCTGCCTCAGTGTTCATCATTTGACAAGGGCAAACCTGTTGGGAATAAGGAATGCAAAGATATCAGTCTTCCAGACAAGCTGAGGGCGAGGCATTGAAACGTGCCAAAAGTGAAGATGCTAACAAATGAAGGCAAACGCACCAATGTCCAAACCTCATATCTCACAGTTAGCCCATCTAACATGATTGATTTGTAGCACAATAGCCCTAACTCGAGAGAAACAGACTATTTACCTATTTGGGGCAAAAAAATTGCTGTGGAAAAATATAGTACCAGAGGATTTTCTGGAACATTTCCCGCCCCACATCACTGCACAACTTGTGGCCCTCCAAGTGTGATGCAAGCTGTGAGCCATGTATTGTGGCCTGCCTGTTTCTTAACAGTGCCTCCTGTTTTTGTACCTCTGTTGGCAAACTGGGTTCACTTTGATTCACAAGGCCTTGATGTAGAATGGTTTTCAGAGGTGGACCTGTATCAACCTTTGCAGTACGGGCAGTGTGAATTTTGTTGGATGACAATGGATTTCCAACCTTGAGGAGATGCTTGGCTTACCAGCAAGAGTTCTTATAGTTTTCCTGGGACATGTGCACGGTGGCCAATAAAGTGAATTCTGCGGAAGTACTGAGGTGGGGGAGTCAAAATGGAGTTATGGTCTTGGCTACTGCCTCAGAGTATGGTCAGTTTACTAACTGCTTTCTCTCCTTGCCCATCTGCTCTCCCTCCGGTTGTTCAAAACAGCTGGCCATGTCTTTTTGATTAAAGGGCTTAGGTCTTTGCTTGCGTTGCTCGAAGTAGATTTTCATTAGCAGTCTGGGTGGTTTTTTTACATGCTCACATAATACTGTAATTTTTTCAGCCACCCTGAGCCTGCCTTGGTGGGGAGGGCGGGGCATAAATCAAAAGAATAAATAAATAAATTGTGTGTGTGTGTGTGTGTGGATTTTGATGCTTGTGTCGGCAGGCCGCTTCCACTCTCCCGGACTTACCTAAGAACAGTTGGTGTGTGCCTTTGCCCCATTCCATCTTAGAGGCTCCTTAAGAACATAACAATACAAGAGAAGACAATGTTGGATCAGGCCAGTGGCCCATCCAGTCCAACACTTTGTTACACAGTGGCCAAAAACACCAGGTGCCCTCAGGAGGTCCATCAATGGGGCCAGGACACTATAAGCACTCCCAAGCACCAAGAATATAATGCATCACTTGCCCCAGACTGAGAGTTCCTATCTATACTTTGTGGCTGCCAGCCACTGATGGACCTCTCCTCCATATGTTTATCCAGTTCCCTCTTGAAGCCGTCCATGCTTGTAGCCGCCACCACCTCCTGTGGCAGTGAATTCCATGTGTTAATCACTCTTTGGGTGAAGAAGTATTTCTTTTTATCCATTCTAACCCGACTGCTCAGCAATTTCATGGAGTGCCCACAAGTTCTTGTATTGTGAGAAAGGGAGAAAAGTACCTCTTTCTCTACCTGCTCTATCCCATGCATAATCTTGTAAACCTGGATCATGTCACCCCTCAGCCATTGTTTCTCCAAGCTAAAGAGCCCCAAGCGCTTTAACCTTTCTTTGTAGGGAAAGTGTTCCAACCCTTTTATCATTCCAGTTGCCCTTTTCTGCACTTTTTCCAAGGGAGTGGGGATC
Source organism: Lepidodactylus listeri (assembly GCA_029233225.1). Classification (NCBI taxonomy): domain Eukaryota; kingdom Metazoa; phylum Chordata; class Lepidosauria; order Squamata; family Gekkonidae; genus Lepidodactylus; species Lepidodactylus listeri. The sequence goes on along the minus strand of JARCFY010000006.1, from coordinate 107,556,348 downwards.
ATCGGTCACACATACCAGTTTTGGTTATGTAAATTTTAGAACCACTGCGGGGGGGGGGGGGGGGAGCAAGGTTTCACTTGATAACTGTTGCTGTGACTGATCATGTGAATTACCAGAGAGAAAGGGAAATAATATGGCAAAATTGTTTGGCCATTAGTTACTTAAGTAGAGTGTACAGTATGACCTTCCAGCATGAATGACCCCCCCCCCCCCCTTCTCTAAGTTGCTGCCTTTTATCCTTGCCAGGTATGTCGTAAGAGCTGGGTTGCAGCTGATTTATGGTGACCCTGTAGGGCAGAGGTGTCCAAATTATTTGTTATGGGGGCCATGTGTGCCAGCGCCACAGACACAAACTTTATAAAGGACACAGGCAAACCTAATTAACAGGGTTTTTTTTAACTCTCTTGCCCATACCTTTATTGGCATAGCAGTTTTTTTTGCTCAAAATACAAACATGCTTATTCATTAGAGAAGACTTAAGAGTCCAGTAGCACGAAGCTCCCACCCTACCACAAATTTGGTTAGTCTTTAAGATGCTACTGGACTCTTACTTTCCTGCTTCAGACAGACTACCATGGCTACCCATCTTGACCTATGTCTATACATTAACACTCTTACAGTATTTCCCCGATGCCCACCCTCCCACTTCCACCATCCCTTACGCATTAGCACTGGGGCATAATGCACAGCCTCTGTCATCTGGCAGTAAATCAGTTGCTTGCGGGCCAGATAAGAGCCCTGGATGGGCCAGTTCTGGCCTACGGGGCTGTCTGTTTGACACCCTTGCTAGGGTTTTCAAGACAAGAGATGACCAGAGGTGGTTTCCCACCGCTTGTCTCTGTGTAGCTACTCTAGACTTCCTTGGTGGTCTCCAACACTGCTTAGCTTTTGAGATCTGAGGAGGTCAGGCTATACATACCGCTGGTGCTATTTGGATGTTGTGGGAAGATACTGTTAGCCCCTAGTGCCTGTTCTCCATGGTACGTAGTAACCTCTGGTGCTGGTTGCGTCTTCCCTTGTGTAGTTATTTTCTGTTTCCTCTCTCTCTCAGCACATGGCATGGCTTTTTACGGAGAATGTCTTTAGACAGGAGTCTGTTCCCTGTGGGTTGTTCCCCTCCCTCTAGAGCACAGGTGGATGCTGCAGCAAACCCAACAAACCAATTTGTCTCCGGGCGCAGTGCCATGCTGCCAGGTAGACAGGAGGATCGACTGAAGCAGACCCATTTCTGCAATGGCTGACAATCCTGTGATAGATCGTCTCTAAGGGGAAGAGAGTTGGCTCTGCTTTTATTGATCATTGCGAAGGGGAAAGGAGTTGGCTCTGCTTAACAACATGCTGAATGGAGGGGAAGTGATACTGTCGGCTGGGTGTCAAGAGAATCAGCGGCCACAGTGCCTCATTTAAGGGGGGGGGGCGAGATAGTCAAAGGGGTGAGGTTGAACCCCTTTTCTCTTTCCTGGCAGTGCTAAAAAGAGTTAACAAGAAATGAAGGGATGCCTGTCCCAGCTTCTGAATCTTTATTGTGTAAATACTAATGTTTCCTAGTATTTTGAATTCCTTGAGAAAAATAACTCTCGATGGCTGGCAGTGGCGGGGGGAGATCAGATTCAGGCCCCTAGCCAGGACTTTTTTAAATCCTGGGGGACTCGGGGGGGGGGGGGGAGGCTTAATGAGAGACTGGTTCATGAGTTCTGAGCTGCTTATTATATCTACAGGATGATGAGGGGCTCTAGCTCTGCGGTAGAGCATCTGCTTGGCGCACAGAAGATCCCAGGTTCAATCCCCACCATCTCCAGTTAAAAGGACCCAGCAGGAGGTGATGTGAAAGACCTCTGCCTGAGACCCTGGAGAGCTGCTGCCAGACTGAGTAGACACTACTGGCCTTGAGGGACCAAGGGGGTCTGATTTGGTATAAGGCAGCTTCATGTGTTCGGAGCTTAAACCAGCCTCTTTGCAAATAGCCTTTGTATTATGAATATAATTGTACTGGCCTAACGGATGCACATATCTACATGGATCAGATGAAGTGAGCTCCAACTCACGCAAGCTTGGGCTGGAATAAATTTTGTTCATTTTTTCAAGTGGTGCCGGACTCCTATTTTATTTTGACGTAAATAGCTGGCACATTTCAGTCATACAAAGAGAATGTATTTCTTTTATCTGCTCTGTAGCAGAGTACAGTGGGATCATGGTGTTATTGGGACTAATCCCCCCCCATCCATTTTTGCATTATTTTGAGCAGTAACGGTTAAGAGCACGGACTCTAGTCTGGGAGAACCGGGTTTGATTCCCCACTCCGCCACATGCATCTGCTGGTGTTACCTTGGGTCAGTCATAAGTTCTTTCTGAGCTGTTCTCTCAAAGACAGTTCTCGGGAAAGCTCTCTCAGCCCCACCTACCTCACAGGGTGTCTGTTGTAGGGAGGGGAAGGGAAAGGAAAGGAGACTGTAAGCCACTCTGAGTGAAGGGTGGGGTATAAATCAAATCTCTTCTTCTAAAAATCTTGAGACAGTATAGTTGGCACTACTGCAAAATGCTGCCTGTGGGGGTACGGATGCCAGCTTCCAGGTGAGACCTGGGGATCCCCCAGAATTACAGCTCATCTCCAGACTGCAGAGACCAATCAGTTCCCTGGAGAAAATGGATGCTTTGGAGGGTAGACTCTATGGCATTGTACCCCACTGAGGTCCCTGTCCTCCCCAGGCTCCATTCCCAAATCCCCAGGGGTTTCCCAACCTGGATCTGGCAGCCCTGTCCCCCCATCTCCTGCCGTGGCCAGGGGGGACCTGGCAGCCCTAGTGGGATGGGCAGTCACAAAATGGTGAGCTACTGGTATGAAAGTTGTGAGTGAGCAGTTTGGCTACTCCATAATATGGTTTGCTCTGGAGCCATCCTTCCTGAGCTAAGGCAAAAACCTGTGAGCTGGAGGCTAAAAAACTGTGAGCTAGCTCACACTAACTCAGCTTAGAGGGAACACTGGACTCAACCCAAAATTTGTGATCATGCGTACCAGAGCAGCCACCTCCTAGCTCACCCTCCTGGACTGGTGGCTGGCCTACAAGAGGGTTGCAACCCACATTTGGGTCCCAACCCAGAGTTTGGGAACCACTGGATATTGTGTCAGCTTTCACGATGGTGGTTTAGGAGAGGTTGAATGACCCAGAGTTCATATATACTCTGGACTAGGTCCTAGGTTAGCCCAATCTCGTCAACTCTAGGAAGCTGAGCAGGATCAGCCCTGGCTAGTATTTGGATGGGAAACCTCCAAGGAATACCAGGGTTGTGACACAGAGGCAGGCAAAAGGAAACCACCTCTCTGAATGTCTCTTGCTTTGAAAGCTCTACAGGGTTGCTATGACTCAAGTCAGCTGTGACTTAATGGCACTCTCCACCACCAGGGCCCAAAGGGTATAGAAACCAGAGTTGGGTCGGTGACATGGGAAGATTTCTCAGACCCTCTTTCGAGAAAGCTTTGGCTAAAGCTTTTGAGTGTTAGATCATGTTGACAGCAGTAAATCACCTTATTATATATTTTTAAAGGTTTCTGATTGGTGGTTTCAGAGCATTAAGTAGGCATAGTGAATATAGGTTAGTGGATCTTCTGTGTTCAGAATTGAGGCCTTTTAAAATCAATATGCTTGAATGATTCATATTTTAGTGGGAAGAACTGTGGTTTGGCACAGGAGTTTATTTCCCTGTTACACAGAGAGATCGTGTTGGTCTTCTTAAAAATATCCAAAGCTGTGAGTTTTAATCTGGTTATAACAAGTAGTAACATTCTCCTCTAGTCCGTTAATGGAGTGATAGGGAAGGAAGCACTGGTTGCCGTGGAATTTTCAATGGATACAGGTGCTCCCTAACTTGACAAGTTCTTCCAGGAGCAGTCCTCAAAAGAGCTCTCTCAGCCCCACCTACCTCACAGGGTGTCTGTTGTGGGGAGGGGAAGGGAGACTGTAAGCCGCTCTGAGATTCCTCTGGGTAGTGAAAGGCGGGGTAAGAACATAAGAACATCAGAGAAGCCAATGTTGGATCAGGCCAGTGGCCCATCCAGTCCAACACTCTGTCACACAGTGGCCAAAAACACCAGGTGCCCTCAGGAGGTCCACCAGTGGGGCCAGGACACTAGAAGTCCTCCCACTGTTGCCCCACCCACCTAGCACCAAGAATACAGAGCATCACTTGCCCCAGACTGAGAGTTCCTATCTATACCTTGTGGCTAATAGCCACCGATGGACCTCTGCTCCATATAAGAACATAAGAGAAGCCAATGTTGGGTCAGGCCAGTGGCCCATCCAGTCCAACACTCTGTCACACAGTGGCCAAAAACACCAGGTGCCACCAGGAGGTCCAGCAGTGGGGCCAGGACACTAGAAGCCCTCCCACTGTTGTCCCCTCCCCAAGCATCAAGAATACAGAGCCTCACTTTGCCCCAGACAGAGAGTTCCTATCTATACTTCGTGGCTAATAGCCACTGATGGACGTCTGCTCCATATGTTTTATCTAATTTCCTCTTGAAGCCGTCCATGCTTGTAGCTGCCACCACCTTTTTGGTATAACTCCAATCTCTTCTTCTAAGCGAAACGTATGATGTAGAGAGAAGGCTGCTAAGATGCAGCCTGTCAACTTGTTTGCTTCTAGCTCTATTATGAACTAGACTTGCTCTATTTATTCCGGTTTAAAGGCTTTTAGAAAGTGCTGAGATTAACTGTTCTTCCAAAGCAGCTAGGTTTGTTCTCTCAAGGCAAGCAAGGGGGAGGGGTTGTCCTCCTCTCTTGCGTTGACATCTTTTTGTGTTTTTTAAGTTGAGTTAGGTTTGTGGAACGTGACGTGAAGTAGTTAGGCGAAAGGAGAAAACGCAAGAGATATAAGGTGGAACAGCGATGGAACAAAATAAAGCTGTCTGTACAGTGAAATGTTGCAGTTCTCCTCAAGGGCTGCTTTTGGTTCAGGCAATCTGGCATTTAGGATTTTTAAGTCCTGTTGGGGATAAACGGGTACCAAGCATCTGAAATGGAGAAAATGTATGGGTATTTTATTCTTGGAAATCCTCATGGGGTAAAAGATCATTCACCTGAGAATATGATTATGATTGAAAAATTTCTTTTTTGCGTGCTCCACAAAGAAATGTCCTCTGTCCACATTAGTCACTTCCCCATGTTCAAAGCAGTTTACAATGGAATAATAAAGTAAAACACTAAAATCAAATTAAGGGGTTTTTTTTGATTTAGCAACCAAGAAATTTTTTTAAAAGTGCCTTTCAAGTGGACTGAGCTCTTACAAATAACAAGTGTGGCAATAGTATCAGATAATTTTGTCACGTAAAGAATCCCCCCCCCTGCGTGAGAGTCATGACACCGTACAAGTTTTTATTCGGCCTGGATTTCTGCGAATGTCTTTGTCTGAGACCTAAAAGCCAGCAGACTAGATGCCAGGACAACATCTGGAGGGGAGGGTGTTCTGCAGCCCGAGCACCAATGCTGGAAAAGCTCTGTCCCGTGGTGGGGAGCCCCCCACCGACCTTGTGTCAGAAGGTTGGGGCAGATGGAATAGGGCTTAAAACACGGATCTTAATTGGCCAGCTTTTGATATGGGAAGAAGTGATCCTTCAGGGTAGGATCCTCATCCCAAACAATCTACATACCTTGAATAGTTTTTGCCGATATGAACAGGGAATTTAGATTTAGCAACCATACTGAGGATTTTATCAAGGCAGCTTTGGTACTGTCTTCTTCTTCTTCCATTCAGTACCTGCTATATCCTGCCTGCCCCGATCTCTTTAGTGTTTTGGCTGGCTCATCTCCAGCAGAGTGTTTGCATTTGGGGGGTGGTGGGGGTAGTTTGTTTGTCTCTGAAGAATCTTGTCTTTGAAGGGACTTAGGTGTGAAAAGGCTGTGTTCATCCTATTCCAAAAAGTCTTTCAGCGGTTCATGTTCCACAAGCATCTGTTAATAGTTTCTCACATCACTTTAAATCACAGGGCTACAGAGGATATTCTTAGTGGGGGTAATAGTTTCTCACATCACTTTAAATCACAGGGCTACAGAGGATATTCTTAGTGGGGGTTTTCCTTTCCTTTATAGTGTTTCCACTTTTTAAAAAAATGGTACAGTGTGAATATAAACAGATGGCTCAGGGTTGCAGTTGGATGTTCAAAAATGCACTTTCATTTTGTGTATTTGAAGTTAGGCTGCAGTGCAAACATGATGGTTTGTGGTTTACAGGAATTTTGGGACAGAACTCATTTCCAACTTCCATACTGTTTCCCCCCATTCTCTGATGGATGTGTGTGTATTTTTATAAACACAGTTGTGCTTTCAATGGCTTCTTTTGTTTTCATTTTCAGTGGACAACTTTCCTTTCAGTTAAGGGAGATTATTAGACAGGGCTCTTTTTGTAGAAAAAGCCCAGCAGGAACTCATTAGCATATTAGGCCACACCCCCGACAGCACAGCTCATTAACATATTAAGCCACACCCGATGTTACCAGAAGTGTGGTCATCCAGCCACATCCACCTTTTGCTTCTTATTCTGTTTACCTTGTTGTCAAAACAGTTTTGACAAAACCAATAAAAACATTATTTCCTGTCCCATCTATACAAAATCTTGCCTGAACCAATATCTTATGTCCAACAATTATTCCCACGCTGGATTGGAATCAGTTCCTAAGGGTTAGGTTCCCATGGAAATCAGCTTGCCTTCCTGCAGAACTAGTACACTGAATATGATTTTTTAGGGTTACCAACCTACAGGTGGGGTCTGGAGATCTCCTGGAATTACAACTGAGCTCCAAACTACAGAGATTAGGTCAATGGCTTCTTTGAAAAGTGGAGTCCATGGCATTATGCCTTGCTTAGGTCCCTCCTTCCCCTAAACCCCACCCTCCACTCCCAAATCTCCAGGAATTTCCTCAACCTGGAGTTGGCAACCTTAGTTCACTGGCAGAACAATCCTAGGAGCCAGTTTGGTGTAGTGGTTAAGTGCGCAGACTCTAATCTAGGAGAACCGGGTTTGATTCCCCACTCCACCCCCTTGCACCTGCTAGAAGACCTTGGGCAAGCCATAGCTCTGTGCCAGCTGTTCTCCCAAGGACAGTTCTCTCAGAGCTCTCTCAGCCCCACCTACCTCACAGGGTGTCTGTTGTGGGGAAGCGAAGGGAAAGGAGTTTGTAAGACGCTCTAAGACTCCCTTGGGTAGTGAAGGGTGGGGTATAAATCCAATATCATCATCATCTAGGTTTGTGGATGCACTGGACGGGAGTAGTTTGTGGACTATTTTATTCAAGGTATAAAGTTTTATTCAAGGTATAAGATTTCATGTGCCACCCACACTTCTTCAGATGGAAGAAGTGGGCATGCACCCAAAAGCTTATACCTTGGATGAAACTTTGGACTCCAACTTTGTTCTGCTGCTTCAGACCAACATGGCTACCCACCTGAATTATTACACTATAATATTTTTTACAAGCAATTATGTACCAGTGGAGTGGTTACCATGCAGAGTCTGTCCCACAGGTAGAATTATCCTGTGAACAAGTGGTCTTTACCACATAAAAGTATCACTACCATCACAAGATCACCAATCGTTGGAAGTCAACTCCTCAGAAGCAGAAATCTCTCTTATTAGGAGGTTTAAGAACATCAGCTTTGCTGGCCCACTAAAGGCAGATGTCAGCCCAGTGGCAGGAGAAGAGGGACAATCATCTTCTTCAGAAACTCTGCCCACTTTTTAAATTTCATAGAACAGGCTATCTCCAAAGTGCTGCTGACCATGCTCATTTTTAGTTACAACTCTGTTTCTCTGCCGATGTCCCCCAAGCAATAGTTAAGTGTTCTGCCAACACATACAACAATGAAGCTACTTTTTCAGAAGTTTTCTCTTTCATGGCAGTTAGCACCAATTAACTTTAATACAGACTCTAGACACACATATATTTGCAAGCCATTCCCAACAAGACACAACAAACACTCAGCCTTCAAACTTACTTTTCTTAAACAGAAGATGCCATGAGAAAACTAAAGAGATTCTCAAAAATTAAAGATAGCATCAAAACCAGCATTTCCTGGGCTCTCTGCTTTTTTACATCCCCCCCTTTTCAATAATTTTTTTTTATAATAACACAAAACAAAATGAAACAAAAAGAAAGAAAGAGAGGGGAGGTGGGGGAGAGGGGAGAGAGAGAAAGGAAGGTTGGTAGGTAGGTGGGGGGAAGAGAGAGAGAGAAGGAAAGAAGGATAGGTAGATAGATAGATAGATAGGGGAGAGAAGGAAGGAAGGTGAAGGAGAGAGAGGAAGGAAGGAAGGTGAAGGAGAGAGAGAGAGAAAGAAAGGAAAGAAGGGGGGAGAGAGAGAGAAAGAGAAAGAAAGGTGGGGACAGAGAAAGAAAGAAAAAGAAAGGAAGGAAGGAAGATGGGGGGAGAGAGAGAAGGAAAAGAAATGGGAGAGGTACTTACCGGAGCAGGGAGAGCGATGTGACGTCAACAAGCCAAATGCAGAGAGACCACGCCTTTTGGTGCAAAGAGCCCTGCCCTAGTGCTTAAATCTCTGGGCGGGGCTTTCTCCGGCTGCTTTCTGCACTTAAAGGGAAAGCTCCAAGCGGGGCTTTTTCCTGTCGGCTCTCTGCAGGAACTTTCCCTTTAAGTGTAAACAGCTCAGGCTTGTCGGAGAGGGGACGGGGCAGGCTCGGATGCCAGCTGGAACGCTGTTCCGGTGTGTTCCAGGTGAAAAAGAGCCATGTTGTTAGAGTTACATTTGTAAATTTGCACGAAGAGTGACTAAGTACTTGTTCCTAGGTGTGTAAACCATAGTTCTTGATTACAAGGGGCTCAAAATATAGGGGCTATGCCTGTTACGTGGCGTCTGTGGATTTTTGCTCAAATTCTTGAAAGATAATAATCTCATTTTAAAAAATCCTTGCCCATGCTTGAACAAGGTACAGCAATGGATCAGGAACGAGGAGTTTGTGGTGGATGTGGAAACAGCACGTGCCCATACCCTGCTCATTTAGCTCTGTGAAAGCCATGGGGGAATAATACCCACTTTGGGGTCCTTAGGCTATTGCTGCCTCTACTCTGGCTCAGCAGATAGGTTAAGGGCCCTGATGGTTGCTGGGCCCCAGGTGTTTGTTTCCTGGAAGAGTACCTGCAGGCTTTGTGGAGGCAACATACCTAGGGACGTCCCGTATATGCCTCGAAGAGCTTTATACTCTAATAATCAACATCCCCTGGTGGTCCCTGGCCCAAAGGACGTCTGTCTAGCCTCGACCAGGGCCAGGGCCTTCTTTGCCCTGGCCCCCACCTGGTGGAACATGCTCCCCATTGAGATCAGGGCCCTGTGGGATCTTACTCAGTTCCTCAGGGCTTGCAAAATGGAGCTGTTCTGCCAGGCTTTTGGTTGAGGCAGTGGGCGTCCACATACGGCCTCCCTGAGGTTGCTGTCTCACACCTTCTGGCCATCCATTTATTGGCAACTGGCCATATCCATCTGGTCGGAACTTTCATCAATAGCTAAAACTACTGATTTTAAATGTTTATATTGTGCTTTTAAACTTTACTGTATTGTTGAAAGATGATGTGACCTGCCCTGAGCCTGCTCGCGGGATGGTTGGGATACAAATACGAAAAATAAATAAGTAAATAAATCATAGGATTTCATGCATTTCTTTCCAGCACTAAAAAGCTTTCTCCCTCTTCCTGGCTGTCTCTGTATAGCTTGGACAAAGCCAGAGGTTCAAGCCTCTTGGGCACAAGCTTTTAGTCATGGCAATTGGCCTGTGTCTTCAGATGAGCCAGCCAGTGAGATCGGGGCCAGCCCAAGATGTAGTTGTCTGGAATTCTGACAGAGGATGGTGGGTGCTGCCACAGAACGGCTGCCGCACAAGATGGAGCTGGCCACAAAAATGGCTGCCGTGGCTTACCTTCAGTCACACAGTGAAGATCCTTGAGCTGTGGTGGCAGCTGCTGGCCAAGCAGTGTTTTTAGAAATCTGCCCTATGTTGGGGATCCCTGATTTATATAGAGTTTTCTGTTGTAAGCTGTTTTGGCTCCCCTTGGGAAGAAAAGCAGGACATAAATAGTTGAATAAATAAATGGGGTTGTGGACTCCATTCCTAGGCTGGTGGCCAGACCAGCTCACTTTGGCTGCTTCTCCATTGCCAGGTTGGTCAACAGCAGATGGAATTGCTGGTTTTGCTCTTCAGGGACCCCTCTCCCTGTGGGCAAATCTGTTGAACCATATGAAGCAGCCGTATGTTGAATCTGACCCTTTGGTCCAGGGCCCCCCCAGTATCCCATGTCTCAGTATCACATATTTTGCTCTCTGAGACCCTTTTAAATGACAGTTCCTCTCACTCATTTGAGGATACGGATGTCCAGGTAGAAGGGTCGTTGAGCATTTATTCATTTTTAATTTCATGTAAATTGTACTGCACCTAACTAATTATAGTTAGGAATAGACCTCTAGCTCGTTACGTTTCGTAAGCTATCCCTCGAGTGTTTAAGAAGTTGGCCACTGTTGGCTGAAACGGGGTCTCATAAGCCTACTCGCTTGAACTTCTCTTGATGAAACTAGGCCATTCCCCTGCTTATTTATAGCAATCTCCCTGCATGCATTTGATTTTTTTTTTCTCTGAATGGGGGTATGTCTTTCCACCTCTCCTTTTCTGGACTGTTTCTCCTCTCATGGCATCCTAATTTTTGTCAGCACTGCTTGCTGTGCTGTTGGATAAATGCTGCATTGTAATACCGATCACAACAAACAGCTATTGTGCTGCGCTCTTCAGAATGAATGTCGTCTGTGTTCTCTGGCTAGCAGGGGTAAGAAGGGGACGCTTCACTCCTTGAGGAGAGCAGGCCATTTTCTGGCTCACTGGCTTTTCTTCCCGTTGCTGCTTTCATCTTGACTTTCCCCCCCTCTCAGCGAGACAGCTACCTTCTAGGCTTCCAGATCTAACTTGTGTTTTCCCCTTGTTGTGCGACTTGGAAATAAAACCTCCAAGTAAACAAATCTGAGATTATGATGCAGTGTGGACGGGGAGTGTATGTGTGTGTGTGTGGGGGGGGGGGGGACTGTTCTTTTTTTCTTTTGAAGGATTCCGTTTCATCAGGAGCGTCGCTCAAGCATATTTTTATACTTGGACATTTCCACCCAAATAATTTATGAAACCAGTCGTCTGCACCTTTCCATGAATATGCCCGAACACCTTTTTTGCTTGGAACAAAATGTGAGTGGGAATGGGGACTTAGCAGCTGTGGAGTGTAAGAACCCTTGCTTATGTTTTTGCTGCCGGTTATATTGTCAAGTGCTCCAGTTCACATATGCAAAGCTCCTGTATCACCTGATCATCTCATTGTTCAGGAACGGCCACGTTAGTTTTCATCTTCTCATGCTTTCCGTTTGTGTGCTTTCGTTGTAACTGTGCAGTCTTGACTTGCGGATCTGACATGCCCCGTGGTTTTGTTACAAATGCAATTGATTTTTGTCATTTTCACTTCAGATTGCCTTACCTCCAGTTTTGAGATGAATTTTTGGGGGCGTGTGTCAATCTGTCTGCAGAGTCTCTCTGCCTATGAGCTGACCATGGGCCTGTTCATATGGTGTCTTTTTATGCAGTACTAGAATTGTGAGCTTTGTAGTGAGGATTCTGTTATTGTCACCACTTCCATCATTTTATTCATTGTCCAATATCCTGAACTGTACATCCATTCTGGGTTTATCTATCTCTTGTATCTTGGCTGCTATACGTGCCAATTAGGTATGCGTATACATCACGACACTCATATAAAAAAAGCATACTACTTTTCATTTAATGAACACTGAGTTGATTTAGGGTCCTCCCTGCATCAAGATTCTGTATTTCTCTGTTCATGGTGGCTCCGTTCTGGTGTCAGTCGCATGCTCCCCCATCACACTGTACATCGCAGTCTGTGTATTTATTTACTTCGTAGCCTGCTTTCCTTGCTTGAGACTGAAGGCTCATTATGCAGTGTAAAACAGTGCAGTGGATTGGCACAGAACATCCAACAGGCGATGCAACAGGACTTTTGTCCCCCCATTCCTACTTTCTACTCCAGTGGGGTTGGTCATCCAAGACTGCTTAGGTCACATCTCTGCTTGCTGAAGTAGGGCTATGCAGATTTTTATGTGGCTCCTGTAGGAAAGACCTAGGCTGACCCTCCAGTTCTGGATAGCCTTTGGCTTGGTAGGAAGTCTAGAGCTCTACTCCAAGCCAGATGCTAAAAAGAAAGAAAGAAAACCTTCCATAGATAAAACAGCAAACCTGCTCAGACCAGGAACTGAGTCTTTAAGATGAGCCCAGGTCAGATCACCCCCCCCCCCCGCCCCCCAAGGAATCAGAGGTGAGCCGGGTTGGGCAGCAGCAACAAAGAAAGAAACCACAAGGAGAAAGAACAAGCTGGAGAGAGAGTCCCCTGCGCCTGAGGCTTTGGGCAACAGGGTGGTGGCCGCTCACAGCCTCTCAGTTGTGGAGCACCTGGCACAGGAGCAGCTGGCCAAATCCACACCCCTTCTGACCCTTCGAGAGGTGGGGAGGGAGCAGCGGCCATGATGGAGGGCCCCCTGGGAGGTGTGTTGGCTATATATATGGGAGCAACCCCAGGACCCTGGAGTGAGGTGGGGATACCCTTTCAGTGGGGAGAGGCAGGCCACCATTTACAAGGATTCCTGCACCCACATTTGATGCAAAATGTGGAGCCCGCCTCGTGAGTCAGTCTCGACTTACTGGCCTGGCTCCCAGACCATTTCTGGCCCCATAATTCCTGCCAGGACCAGGCTGGCTATGGTCTGTGATAGGTGGACTCTGGGCCTTTCCAGCAACTTGGGGTGCTTCTTTAAGTGGTCAGGGTAGAGGGCCCAGTAGGGCCTTGCAGGCATGCAACGGCTGAGCAAGTGAGGGAGATGGTCCAACAGGATGGACGACAGGCAGGTCCGGGAATAGGAGGGAGGACACATCACCCTTCCGTTCCCCGGTGGCATCAACTTCAGCTCCCCTCCGGAAACATGCAAGACCATCTGAGGCACGGGAGCAGTCAGAGACATCGGAGGCCTCCGGGGAAGAGGAAGAGGCCCATACCAGTGGATGCAGGCCAAAATGCAACACGCGGGAAAACACCGACAGGAGGCAGGTGGGGCGCTCTTTGTCACCTGGATCAGAACTTGGGGAGTCAGCATCTATGATAACATCTGTAGGGGAGAATTTGGAGAAGGAGGATGAGGAAAGGTCTGGGGAGAAAGCTGAGATACAGGCAACATCCTCCAGACTCTTTCAAGCTGAGCATTTTCAAAGGCTATTATTACCTTAAATTACCAGATTGAGGCGTCAGAGAAACCGAGGTCCTCAGTTTCAGCAAAATTGGATACCAGGGGCTTCAAAAAAACTGCCAGGATCCAGACAGTCTTGCCTTTCCCAGACTTCTGGAGAAGGAAACACGAAAGAATATGGAGAGAGAGAGAATGAGAATGGACACTGTGAGTTAAACAGGGCTTGGAGGATCAGCCTAGGTCTCTCCAATGGGAGCTGCACAAAGAACTGCATAGCCCTACCTGAGTGAGCAGAGGCATGACCTATACAGTCTTGGATGAATTCACTCCCACTGAAGATAAAGAACTTTCAGATAAGGTCCAATGTTTCATCATTCTGCCCTTCCCATCCCCTTGACCAGGACTGATTTTCATAAGGTTGCTGCAGCACTGAGGCCCTTTCATCAACTGTTTTACAAATTTATGTAGTGTTTCAAGCAAACAAATCAGGATTTCAAGGTGTATATACACACCTTTCATTGCATATGACAATAGTAGTAGTAGCAGTAGTAGGGAGGAGGGGAGGAGGAGGAGTTTGGAGTTATACCCCACCCTTCCCTTGGAGTCTCAGAGTGGCTTACAAACTTCTTTCCCTTCCCCTCCCCACAACAGACACCCTGTGCGGTAGGTGGGGCTGAGAGAGCTCTGAGAGAACTGTCCTTGAGGCAACAGCTCTGACAGAACTATGGCTTGTCCAAGGTCATCCAGCAGCTGCAAGTGGAGGAGTGGGAGTCAAACCTGGTTCTCCCAGATTAGAGTCCGCACACTTAACCACTACACCAAACTTGCATTGCCTGGCATCCAGCGGGAGCTTCCAGAGGTGGGTGGGACATGAGGGGCATGGTGTTATGGGCCGCAGCGTCACTACCAGAGAAAACTTGGATGTGAAGTCAAGTAGCTCTAGGAGCTGCCAGAAACTCTGTTGTCACACTATAGTGTTCCTGGCAATTCCTTGAGCTCAAAACTCTGTTGTCACACCGTAGTGTTCCTGGCAATTCCTTGTCCAGCTTTCCCCAGAAGGATATCTGTGGCACACACCATAGCTACCTGTTTTTGTTTTAAATTTCCGTTGCCGCTCGGAGAGGTGGGGGGGGGGGGGAAACGGAGACTGTCAGTGGAAGGCTGGGCCCAGTAGCCCTTCACAATGGGGTAAATGCAGATGACTGTTTTAGGATCCGGGAACTGCATGGCTGTCCCACCACAAACTGAGGATTTGTTATGTTGCTCCAGCGACTAGGGAGCAGCTATGGAAACCATGGTCTCTATGTCTTGCCAAGTAGTGAAGTGGTGCTAGGTGGCAATTTACCATGGGCAGTGTTCCCTCTAAGCTGAGTTAGTGTGAGCTAGCTCACAGTTTTTTAGCCTCCGGCTCACACATTTTTGTCTTAGATTCAGGAAGGATGGCTCCAGAGCAAACTAATTTATGCAGTAGCCAAATGGCTTGCTCACAACTTCAACGTCAATAGCTCACAAAGTAGAATTTTTGCTCACATGACTCCCCAGCTTAGAGGGAGCATTGATGGGATGCACGTGGTAAGTTGGTCACCTGTATTTTCCTGCCAAGCGGTGAGAAGAACTTTCTCCCATCTCCGCCTTCTGCAGTGTAGAGACGTCGGTGAGCAGGGTGATAAAAATACCTGGTCTTACATCATTACATACATGGCAAATTGTGGTAAGTTACTGATTAGTCCATGGTTGGCTGTGTCCATTCCCTGAGTTGAATTAGTTACACCCTTGTAGAAGGTAGTGGTCAGATCAGGTAGTATTTCAGTAGCTCTGCTAGCCCAAGGCGAATTGTTGTAGAGATAAGGGAACAATCTCTTCCATGCCGTGGGCAGAGGAGGATGGGGGAGACCAGACTGCTGAAATTTGCTGTGGTTTTCCAACCTTTTGTTTTCTTGCTGTGATGTTCAGGTAAAAATAAAAAATGGAAAGCGAGCCCTGTTCTGTGAAGCCATAAAAGCTTAGATTTAAATCTCTTTTGTAGAAAGGAGTCCAGAGATAAGACTGGAAAGGGCAGTCCGGACCCTTGAAGGCACTGACCTGACTACCTAGTCAGCCATAAAATAGATAAGAAGTGACACAGGTCATCAGTGTTACAGAAAGCAAATGGGAAAATAATTCTGTGCTGCACTCCATCTGTATATATGGATGCGCATGAAGCCAGTATACTTGAGGCATTCGAGTGCATGCTAAGATCATGCAGCATGGAGTGCAAGACAAAATGAAATGGATAGCCAGGAGGTGCATTTCTCTCCCCCCCCCCCCCCCCATTTTGGTCCACTTAGCGAAGCAAGCCATTGTAGCATGTGTCTGGGAAAATGGGGCAGTGAAGGTCATAGGCTGAGCAATAAAGTAAGACAATGGAAGTGTCTGGTGGTCTAGTGATGGAAGTTAGAACGTGGCTGTGGATTGATGGAAAATGGGTGAGGGGCTCCGTGGGAAGAGCCCAGGCTAGACTCCCTGGCATCTCCCATCAGAGAAGATTTCCGGCAAGAGAAGTAGCAGTGTGACGTCTGTAGATTTTGACTGGCTGCAATGTGGCCAATGTGTTTTAACACAAGAAACACACAACCATCCCCTGTCAGCTTACTGCGGTGTTTAGAGAGCAGTATTTAAACCCTAAATAAATCGAAGCAATTAATATTTTTAGAAGTCTGATCTTCAAGGGGGAGGAGGCTATTGCCGGAAAACAACAGTGTCATGTTTGGACAATTTACAGATGGCACACGCATGGATTTTAATTCAATTTCAGTGGACCTAAGTGAATGGGGGTAAGTGCTTCGTACGTGACAAGGGTATGCTTTATATATACCAAGCCAGACTTATTATAGTCTGCCCTGACCAGCATTGTCTCACGGGCAGCTACTCTCCAGGGATCTGTTCTGCGTTGGTCGGAGCTATACCACTGAGGTGACTGTTTCAGAGGTCTGAATCTGGAAGTCTCCTTTGTTTTACCTCACAGAATTTCTTTTAATTAAAGAGCATTTTCGGAATGACCTGTTTTTAAACGGCACTGCTGCTCTGTAATGTCAGAAGAGCAGTTTTTGGCTAGCAATATGCTCGTCCTTCTCCATGGTAGTGACGTGTTACCTAGTCCCCAAGTCAAGGGAGGGCTGCTCTTTGAAAAGGAAGGAAGGGCAGCCTGTCATTTTGATGGCGCCCAGTGCGGCTTTCAGGATGGTTGGGGCCTTTGTCCTTCAGAGGGGTAGAACTCTTAGCCTGGTGACGTCTGCGCCCTGCAGGACCTAGTACAGTTCCTCAGGGTGTTCAGAACAGAGATGTTCCACTGGGCCTGTGCTTGAGGACAGCAACGGCCCCCATTATACTTGGCCCATGATCCCCCCCCCCCGGAGGGGAGTGATACATACTAAATGCTGGCAGTGATCTGACTGAATTTTAAGGTTTTCCCCTGTAAATTTGCTTGATTGTTTGATTTGTATTGTTTTATTACGTTTTTAACTATGATGCACACCACCCTGAGCCCTCTGGGGGAGGGCACTTTATAAATAAAATAAATAAATAAAATAAATAAGTATGGGCCATACAGTAAACATTTTTAAAAAAAAAAAAAGATAAAGAAGACTGCAAGGAGTAGGACTTCTCCTCCTGGCCTAGATATTTTGCAGCTGACTATCTTGAAACTGGGCTGCAGTGGCTGAGAGGTTAAGATGCTGAACTGCAGACCGGAAGGTCGTTAGCTTGGCAGTTTGAGACCCAAGTGCCATGTGACGAATTGAGCTCCTGTCTCTGGTCCCAGCTCCTGCCAACCTAGCAGTTCAAAAGCAAGAAATGGCAAGTAGATAAATAGGTACCGCTTCAGTGGGAAGGTAACAGCGTTCCGTGTGCCTCGGCGTTTAGTCATGGCGGCCACATGACCACGGAAAAGTCTTCGGACAGCGCTGGCTCTTCGGCTTGGAAACTGAGATGAGCACTGCCCCCTAAAGTCGGATTCGACTGGCTTTCGAGCAAGGGAAACCTTTACCTTTTTACTTATCTTGAAACTGGGTACATCTGCATTTCTGTGTACAAGAGTGATATGTTTAGGATTCAGATGGTCAGCCGTGTTGGTCTGAAGCAGTAGAACAAATTTAAAGTCCAGTGGCACCTTTAAGACCAACAAAAGGCTTATTCAAGGTATGAGCTTTCGTGTGCATGCACAAATTGCCTCCAGTAGGAGTGTCCTATCAGTTTTGGCACTTTAACTGTATGCAGGCTGCAAAAATGTGCGTTGCAAGGTTACCAAGGTGTACAATTTTGTATGTGCAATGGGCACAGCCTGATCACAGTACATGCTGCCTTGGATGCCTCTTGCCTTGAATGACTTTGTTTGATGTAGAGCCTGTGCTTCTTAGAAGAGGTGCAAGGGTGCCAGAGCCCTAACTTTTGAAGGCATTTGTTTCAAGTATAGAAGACCCAGGTATTTGTGCTCAGTTGGAGATTGTAACCTTTCTGTCAAAAGAGTGCAGTTTTGCATTTGGGTTGTAGTACTACTTCCTTTAAGGTATTGTTCAGATTTCCTGGGAAAGCTGTTTTGGCAAAAGCATTGTGGTTTCTGAAGATGTAATTATAGAATATAATGCCATAATTCCCATTTAATCAACAGTGCTGAAAACAGACTCCTTCGCTGTGTAGGCAGTACCAGTTCTTTTCCCCGCACCAAATTTTCTTCAAAAGAAGCTTGAAAGTGACCTTTCCTTTCAGCTTTTATCCAAACTTACCACTGACCCTGGCTTTTAGAATGAAACTGTTGTCACTGCGGGCGCTTCCATACACACTAAATAATGCACTTTCAGTGCACTTTGCAACTGGATTTTACTATGTGATGTGGCAAAATCCACTTGCAAACAGTCGCTGAAGTGGACTGAAACTGCATTATTTAGCAGGGCCCTAAAGGAAGGACCGTTATCAGTTGCACTTAGAAAGTTCTTCCTCAACACCAGGGCTCTTTTTCAGCCGGAACGCACTGGAATGGTGTTCTGGCTGGTGTCCGAGCCTGCCCCGTCCCTCCCCAATGGTAGGAAAGGGCCCCGTGCACCACACAGGCCCTTTAAGAGCAAAGAGCCAGCGGGGACGGGCCCTGCGCTCCGGATCTCCAGGGGGAGGCTCCGGAGCGTGGGGCCTTTTCAGCAAAGAACTGGAGGGAGGCTGTGGATCTCCACGCGGAGATCCGGAGCATGGGGCCTGTCCCCGCCGGCTCTTTGCTCTTAGGGAAATTGACGCTGAGTGCCCAAGGCCAGGGCACTCTCCCAGAGCCTCTTTCTAGAGCCTGTTGCATTTATTTTCACAACGGGCCTTTTCCTAGTACTGTAATAATTCAGGTGGGTAACCGTGTTGGTCTGTAGCAGCAGAACAAAGTTGGAGTCCAAAGTGTCATCCAAGGTATAAGCTTTTGTGTGCATGCACACTTCTTCCATCTGAAGAAGTGTGGGTGGCACATGAAATCTTATACCTTCAATAAAATTTTGTACCATGAATAAAATAGTCCACAAACTACTCCTGTCCAGTGCATCCACAAACCTAGAAGAAGAAGAGATTGGATTTATACCTTGTCCTTCACTACCCAAGGGAGTCTTAGAGCATTTTACAAACTCCTTTCCCTTCGCCTCCCCACAACAGACACCCTGTGAGGTAGGTGGAGCTGAGAGAGCTCTTGAGACAACTGTCCTTGAGAGAACAGCTGGTACAGGGCTATGGCTTGCCCAAGGTCATTTAGCAGGTGCAAGGGGGTGGAGTGGGGAATCAAACCCGGTTCTCCCAGATTAGAGTCTGCGCACTTAACCACTATACCAAACTGTCTCCTAGGGTTGTTCTGCCAGTGAACTAGGGTTGCCAACTCCAGGTTGAGGAAATCCCTGGAGATTTGGGAGTGGAACCTTACGAGAGTGGGGTTTAGGGGAAGGAGGGACCTAAGTAAGGCATAATGCCATGGACTCCACTTTTCAAAGAAGCCATTGACCTGATCTCTGTAGTTTGGAGCTCAGTTGTAATTCCAGGAGATCTCCAGACCTCACCTATACGTTGGCAACCGTAAAAAATCATATTCAGCGTACTAGTTCTGCAGGAAGGCAAGCTGATTTCCATGGGAACCTAACCTTTAGGAATTGATTCTAATCCAGTGTGGGAGTAATTGTTGGACATAAGATATTGATTGGCTCACGCAAGATTTTGTATAGATGGGACAGAAAATAATGCTTTTATTGGTTTTGTCAAAAACGTTTTGACAACAAGGTAAACAGAATAAGAAGCAAAAGGTGGGTGTGGCTGGATGACCACACTTCTGGTAACATCGTGTCTGGCCTAATATGTTAATGAGCTGTGCTGTCAGGGGTGTGGCCTAATATGCTAATGAGTTCCTGCTGGGGGTTTTCTACAAAAAGAGCCCTCCTCAGCACAAAATGTGTGTTAAGCCTTCATTATCTTGTGGGCCAAAATAACAATCTATTTACCTCTGCCCTATTTATTAAGGAAGTTGTGCTCTTGTGTCTTATATTGACACGAATTTTAGAGTGCAAAATGAATATTAGTAACTCTAAGGACTCCAGCAGCTAAAGCTGAAAGTACTTTTTGTACCAAACTGATTGGCCTTGATGTTGTTTGCTGTATTTATTTGTTTCTTTATACTCCCCTTTTCTTCAGTTAGTTTCTTACCTCTATAGCAGGGGTGGCCAACCTGTGGCTCAGGAGCCGTATGCGGCTCTTTCACACATATTATGTGGCTCCTGGCAGGGCAGCTGGGGAAGCTAAATATCATTAGAAAACAAATATCATTGGACAAATAAATACCATTATCAATATCTGCTTTTACCCCTTTTGTTATTATTTTTGGCAGTCACATTTAATGTTAATAAGAGGCAAATCTGCATATTTCCCAATAAAAACACGTAATGTTTGTTCATGTCGTGCGGCTCTCAAACATCTGATGTTTATTCTATGTGGCTCTTATTAAGCAAGTTTGGCCACCCCTGCTCTATAGGGAGAGGTTGTTGTAGGCTTAGCCTCCAACGTTATTAGGAAGTTAGAGCAAACATTCCTTATACTTCCTTTCCTTTCTATTCTTAAAATCTTCCTCTTCTAATTTCTGCTTATACTTCCACTTTCAATTTCCATTTCTACCTCTAAAGGGAGCTCTGAGGCAACCTAGTAGGCCTCTTTAGCACGAAGCTCCATTTTTTCTGAAGGAAAATGCAATGAGGGGACGGCTTTCTCTCCAAGGTGGAGAGTGACGTGGCAGTCCTGCAGCGACCCAGGGACGAATCTGGAGCGGGCATGACCAATCAGCTTGCCTCGGCTACCAGCCACGACCCCGAATTGAGCGGGGAAAAGACGGGCCAGAAACGACGCCTGGAGGAAGACGTCAGAGAACTGTGTCCCTGCCTTGCGACCGCTGGTAGTGGCCATCTTGGCGATTCATTTTTGGTGGGAAACCTTCCTGTGCCCCACTCTGGAGCCCAGGAGAAACCCGGGCCCCTGGATGCCAATCTCCTGGCAGGTGTCAGTCTTGTTCCTGCTGTAGGACATCCCCTGGAGAACCTGGAAGACCTCAAGTGCGTAATGTACCCCCCCCCCCCACGTGGGAGACCCCAACTCTCAGGAGTTTTATCAGTCCATGAGGAGGGCTATGAGGGATGAGTTTTTTAAATTTCTGCCACATGGGGGATCTGGCCTCCCTCCACTCCAGGGCTAATTCCCCAGTCCCAACCCCATTGGATCGCTCTGCAGACAGTTCATTGGGGAAAAAACTGACCTGCCAAAGCATCTAGGAAGCAAATCTGTAGAGACAGGCATTCTGACTCTGAGTCAGAAAAATCTCTGGATCCTGATCATGCACACGTAGAGGACGGTGAATTCCTCTCTGACGAGGAAGTGGAGGACATCAGCGTCCCACAGCCCTCAGCCAGACTGTTCAAGTCAGAAGACTTTCAGTATATTCTCTCTAAGTCCCTGTATGCTTTAGATCTCCATGACCCTCCTTCTGAGGAAGACAGGACTTACCCGGGCATTAATCCTAGAAATAGGTCCAAGGGCACCGAGGAACTGTTTCCCAGGTACTCGGTTACAGAAAAAGTTATTCCCTTTCCTGAATTTTTTGAAAGGCAATTGAAGGCGGAATGGGCAAAGCCCACTAGCAATAGGCAAGCACCTGGATTTGTTAGGAAGCTGTATGAATTGTCGTCCTTTGCCAGTGCAATGTTACAGGTCCCTCTGGTTGATGCCCCAGTAACAGCTCTCCAATCCTTCGGTCCTCTGTCTGAAGATGGCTATGGATCTGTTTGAGACAACCTGGACAAGAAGATCGACGTGGAACTCAAACGTTCCCATGAAGCTACTGCTATGGCGATCAAAGCATTAGCTGCAGCTTCCATTGTAAACAGGGCCATGCTGGTCTGGGCCAGAAAACTTATACAACTGCTTCCTTAGGGCAATAAGAGATTGTTGGAAGGAGCAACTAGACTGATGAAAGGCTCTGCATTTGCTACTGACGCCACTCTGTATGCCCTTACCTTTTGCTCGAGATCCATGTCCTCTGCAGTAGTGGCTAGAAGAGGGATCTGGTTGCGTGCCTGGCCGGCTGGCCTATAGTCTAAGGCGTTTGTGATGGCCTACCCCTTCCAGGGAGAAAAGTTGTTTGGAGATCATCTGGAAAGAATTTTAGTGGAGACCAAAGATAAAAAGAAGACTATGCCACGTCACGTAAAACTCGCAGGCAGGAAGAACTCATCAAGTCATTCCTTTCGGCCCTCGAACACATCATACAGACCCAAGCAGTATTAACACAAGAGAGGTTCCTGGAACTCTTCTTCATTGCCATACAAAAGAGGCTTCACAGGCACACACTTCAGGAAGCAGCCATTCAACAAGCCTGAGAGACCTTGACTGCGACAACAAGATCAACAAAGCATGACTTGGGGAGCTTGCCTGTGGGGGGACGACTGACATATTTTCGGGAGGCCTGGAAGGAGTCCCTAGCAGATGCCTGGACATTAGAAATTGTTTCCAAAGGTTACTCCTTAGAATTCAAAAGGCCTCCCCCAGATCGGTCAGTTGTCTCCCCACTCTGCAGGAACCTTGCGAAGCAAGCCATAACCTTCGCCGCCCTGCAACATCTTCTGGACATCTGAGCGGTAGAACCTGTACCTGAAAGACAAAAAGGACAAGGAGTGTACTCAGTATTTTTCACAGTGCCCAAGAAAAATGGCGACTGGCGGGCCATTTTAGACCTGAAGTTAGTGAACAGATTCATCAAGCTGAGTCACTTCCACATGGAGACGCTCAGGTCCATCACAGAGATGCTTCAACCAGGAGAATTCGTGACATCCTTGGACCTTACAGAGGCATACCTCCACATCCCTATTTTTCCACTCCACAGGAGATTCCTGAGATTCCATGTAGGGAATACCCATGTGCAGTTCAGGGCTTTCCCATTTGGCTTGGCTACCGCCCCGAGAGTGTTCACCAAGGTGCTAGTCAACCTTGTAGCTCACCTGAGGAGAAGGGGCATTCGTGACCATACATATCTGGATGATCTGCTCCTCCGGTCGCCCTCCAGAGAAAAGGCTCTTCAGGATCTCCAGGAGGTGATCCTTTGCTTCCAGACACACGGTTTCCTGATCAACAAGGACAAAAGTTCCATGATTCCATCTCAGAGACTGAAACATCTAGGAATGTTCATAGACACCAAGAAAGTCTCTCTCTTTCTGCCGGAAGACAAGATTCAGAAGACCAAATCTATGGTGAAGCATATCATGGAGCATCCCTCATCCCCTCTCATGAGCTTAGCCAAACTCATGGGCCTGCTTATTTTCAATTTAGATGCGATGCAGGGGGGCAGATTACACACAAGACCTCTACAAATATTCCTTCGGCCCTACCAACTCCACATTATGGAAAAGAGGGATGTTCTCCTTCAGGTCCCTATGTCAGTGAGAGTGGCCCTGAGATGGTGGACAAAGGACCCCAATCTTGGTCAAGGGAAGAAGTTCATACGTGTTAACGGGATACAACTATTCACAGATGCCTGCCTGCAAGGATGGGGAGCGACACTAGATGAATGCCCAACCCAGGGACTTTGGTCTCCCAGAGAGTCCCTCCTACCAACCAACATTCTGGAACTCAGAGCCATCCGTCTTGCTCTTCTACACTTCAGCAACAAGGTGAAGGATCTCCATATCTTGGTCTGAATGGACAATGTGTCAGCCAAGACATATATAAACCGCCAGGGGGATCCAGATCGTCTGCTCTTCACAGAGAAGCGATGATGTTGTTCCAATGAGCAGAGAAGAACTTGTTGTCGATTCGGGCCAAACACATCAGAGGACTGGACAACATCAAGGTGGACTGGCTCAGCAGACAGTCAATCCAGCCAGGCGAATGGATGCTGAACAATAGGATCTTCAACCAGATTGCACAACACTTTGGCACTCCATCAGTGGACCTCTTCGCCTCCCACCGGAATCATCAGCTTCTGAGATTCTTCTGCTTCCAGCACAGCAGGGCAGAAGCCACGGATGCCCTGACCGCCACGTTGCCCCACTGTCTGCTATATGCCTTCCCTCCTATTCCTCTCCTGCCCAAGGTCCTGAGGAGAGTGAAGCACATGAGGGCTACAGTTCTCCTGGTGGCTGCGCCGCCTGTGGTTCTCAATTCTACAACAGATGTCAGAGTCCACTCCCCTGCATCTAACATCATCTCCAGACAAGCTCACTCAGGGACCAGTATGGCATCCGAACCCAGAACGTCTACAGCTGACCGTGTGGTTCTTGAACAGTCAGCTTACCTAAATCTTGGTTATTCCAATGAAGTGATGACTACGATCCTGGCTTCCAGAAAGGAATTGACTGTAAGGATTTATAACACCACATGGAAGGCCTTTCACAGATGGTGCAGAAGAAAGTCTGTGCGTTCCACTGAGCAAAGTTTTGGAATTTCTGAACAATGGCCTCAAATCTGGCCTGAAGCCATCAACTCTTAGGAAGCAGGTGACAGCCCTGAGCTCAGTCCTTCAGTCATCCAAAGGACGTTCTATTTCCACTCATCCACACATCCGCAGATTTCTAAGAGGTGCGGTGCTGAGCAATCCATCACCGGTTCACAGATTCCCTACCTGGAAACTCCACACAGTCCTTTCCGCACTCACCAAACCGCCTTTTGAACCCATACAGGAAGTACCTCTGAAATGGCTCCGGATGAAGACATTGTTTCTAGTGGCGGTCACATCCGCCAGGCGAGTATCGGAAATCGGCGCATTATCGGCAAATCCACAATCATGTGTCTTTCATAAAGACAAGGTGGTGCTATGCACAGACCCAGCCTTTGTCCCTAAAGTTGCATCACAGTTCCATAGGTCTCAAGAAATAAGTCCACCATCTTTCTGTCCTAACCCTAAGCATCCAAAAGAGAGGACACCTTGGATGTCCACAGGTCCTTGAAAGCTTACCTGATTCGCACGGCCGACTTCAGAAAAACCGAGGTGATGTTCATCAACATCTCACCCCCTAATATGGGAAACCGAATGTCCAAGGCAGCTATTAGTTCGACCATCAAGGTGTGTATGGTGGAGTCATACAAATGCCTTAACCTGGAAGTACCTCCTGGAATCACAGCACATTCTGTTAGAAGCGCGTCTACAAACCCAGCATGGAACAAGAATTCTTCCATGGAGAAAATTGTAGGGCAGCCACCTGGTCTTCAGTAGCCACCTTTACCGGACACTATAAGCTGAATGCCTTCGATTCTGCTGACGCTTCCTATGGAAGAAGAGTATTACAGCACATTGTGGAGGAGGAGAGCGTTCTCCCACCCGAAGCGTAGGGTACAGCTTTGAAAGTACCCAAGATGTCCTCCGCCTCAGAGGGAGAATGACCCTTGGCACTTACCATGAGGGGTCCTTCTACTCTGAGGATAAGGAGGACATCTTGCCCCTCCCATGGGCTGCGCTCTTCTCTCTGTTCTCCTCTCCTTCTCTGTTCTGTACACCTCGATGTGTATTCCTGATCTGTATATAGTTCTTTCTCTTGGGAATACGTGATGTTTCACGTCCCCTCCTTGTTTGATTTACGTTAACAACTTGTTGACATTCTTTTTATAGTCTGTTTCTCTAAAAGATGAAGTTAATGTTAGCCAATACTGCTACTGGGAGTCACCTCAACTGAGGAAAAGGGGTGCTCCCATCCAGCACTGGAAGAGGAAGAAAAAATTAGCTTGCCTCTCCCTGATTGGAGAATAGAAATCACCCAAGATGTCCTCCTTATCCTCAGAGTAGAATTGCCTCACGGTAAGTGCCAAGGGTCATTTTAAAATGTTGGAAAATCGAAAAGATGCACCATTGCTCTGGCAGTTCTTTTGTTTATGGACTTGTAAATTCCATCAGAAGAAATGTCATTTGTCTTGAAGGTTTCATATGTAAAAGGAATTGGTTAAAAGCTACACAGACCAGCATGAAAGTCCTGTCCTTAAAACTTCTTTAGCTGATCAAATCTAGCTTTCATATTTTCATTCATAGTCATTTCAGATGTTGCTGTTTAGTTTTGTATATTGAAGAATCCTGACCACCATCTTGCGAAAGCCCGGGTGAGATTTTATATTTTATTGACAAGCTTGTTTTCTTAGGTTTGGGGGTATTTGACGCAGGTTTTCCAAATAGTGATCATCGTAAGATGCTTACTGTTTCACAAAGAATGCTCCTTCTTTGAGGTGAAGGTGGGACAGGTTTTGGGTTTTTTTGGAAACTGCTTAGTAGTGGTCTTTTAAACCCTTTGGTGTTTTGTTCACCAAAAAGACTTGCACCAAATGGGTTAGGAGTCTTCCTTGTAACGCAGTCATTTGTTGAAGCTATTTCAAGAAATGGGCTACCTGTTCTGTCAGAACAAAGGGTAAGAGAAGTCAGCAGCACCTTTCTTAGAGCCTGAAGGAGCACAAAAAGAGCCACAAAGGACCCAGTTCTTATTTAAGTTTTCCTGAGGGCTTGAAAACTGTAGCCCAAATATCCTTGGAAGTTTGTGTGTTAAGGCTGTCCAGTCATTTGGATTTATGGGGACTCTATGATTCTCCGTTAGTCATTACATTTGCCTTTTTGATGTTCCGCTGTAATCCTCTTTTGGATCTTTGCAGGTTTGGTCTTTGGTTAATAAGAGAGAAGGTAATAAGAGAGCGGGGTGCAATAATGCAAGTATTCAAATCAGGACTTGAAACTTGATGCAAATTGATGCAGCTTCGGTCCCAGTGGAAGTGAACTGCTTGAGCTGTTACTCAGACTAAAGAAAGATGCAGGCTCCATTCACACCCATCTATGGGCAGGGAGGATGGAATTCCTCCAGAAAACATTTAACATTCATCCTGATAACATAAGGGAGCAGTCTGAGATCCCTCCTGCGAGTGGCAGACAAAAGGAATTTCACAGCTCTACCTTTGCAGACAGGCAGTTTGAGATTACAGCCTGGAGTTAGACCTCCTAAAAAAACAGGGCTGATCTCTGGAGTCAGGGGGGCATTGCTAGTTTATGCTAACCAGTGGATTAAAAATAGAAATTATCTACAGTTTCTTTTTAGCTGCAGAACCAAGTTGATCCCTTGAAAAATCCAAAACCTGGGTTGCATGTTCTTTTGTAATCTGCCTTGGGTCTTGGCAAGAAAGGCAGAAAAATAAATGAAGTAAACAGTAAGTTAAGTCAGTCCTCATTAAGTAGAGCTGCCAACCTCCAGGTGGTAACTGGAGATCTCCTGGGATTACAGCTGATATCCAGGGGACAGATCAGTTCACCTGGAGAAAATGGCTGCTTTGGAAGGTGGACTCGGTGGCATTATACCCCATTGAAGTCCCCTCCGCTCCCCTCCCCAAACCCTGCCATCCTCAGGCTCCACCTCCGAAATCTCCAGGCATTTCCCAACCTGAAACAACCCTCTAATGGGTAGCTGGGGGTACTGTTATTTTTCTGGGACGTTCGTCTCCCATTATTATGGTTATCCAAGTTTTGTTTTGTTCTCCCAAGTCCTCAGGAGGGACTTGGTGGAAATAGATGCAACCTTAAATGGAGAGGGGGGCTGTGGCTCTGTGACAGAGCCTCTCCTTGGCATGCAGAAGGTCCCAGGTTCAATCCTCAGCATCTCCAGTTAAAAGACCACAGAGTAGATGATGAGAAAGACATAAGACCCTGGAGAGCTGCTGCCAGTCTTTGAGTAGACAATACTGACCTTGATGGACCAAGGGGGTCTAGATTCAGTAGACGGCAGCTTCATGTGTGTCCATGACGCAACATTATATGAGTACTGGCACCACCCACTTTTTTTTTTTTAAGTGCTGGTTTTTCTCATTGAGAGAAATTTTTGATAAATTCCCCAATCTGAAAACCACTGCTGTAAAGGTGTGTATCTCTTGCAGGTTTTAATATGTTCTTTTTATTGCAGATTGGATTGTGCATATAGTTATTTTCTAATGTTTTTGAAAAGGTGGTTGGAAAAGTAGTTGTTTTAAGACATGGTGCATCTTTTGTTCTGGTGTAGCTACTGTAACTTTTAAAAAAGTGCTTGGATAGTCACAAAATCCAATTAAAAAACTGAGGCAATATAAAATCACACAGCCCAGCCTCAGTTGGGGATTTTTTCTAGTTTCAGTGGGAGGTACCTTAAAAGTATGCTTGATTTTCCACTGAAGTAGGTGGGCAGTAGAAGTGTGCAGCGTTCAGCTGATCATGCCTAGTCGTTTTAGAATAAATTACGAATTGAGTACATACATTAAAGGTTGCACTTAAACTGTGCACTTGACACTTGCCAAGCACACTGTGTTAACAAAAGGTTCTTTGGAACTAATGTACGCTAGGGGTCTTCAGCTTTTTAGAGCCTGTGGACACCTTTGGAATTCTGACACAGGGTAGTGGGCGCAGTCACAAAATGGCTGCCACAGGAGGCAGAGCCAACCATGAAATGGCTGCCACAAGAGGCAGTGCCACACACACAGAGGAAGCCCAAGTGTGGGGGCAAATAGGATAATTAAAAAATACACTGGGAAAGAGGGGTAAGAGAAGAAAACAAACACTGTGGTGGCAGCTACCACTGAAACAATGCTATTTTATATGCAGTGTTATTTTAACCATGACAAATCTGAACCTTGCTTCATAAGAGTCCCTCCCATTTTCTAAAAACACTTTGTGGGCACCCAGAAAGGTATCAGTGGGTGCCATGGTGCCCACAGGCGACATGTTGGGGACCCTTAATGTAGACCGCAAGGCGTGTGTTTGTATCACTGGCAAGCTATCATAGGCATTGAGATCCAACTGCTGCTTTCACCAGGATCACTTCTTGAGCATGGATGTTCTAATTTGGTGATCTGAATTTGTTCCAGTTCAGGGTCCCATGGTTTGAAACCCTTAGGCAGGTCATCTATTGGACAACAAGTCCTCGCAGAACTGCCCCCCCCACCTTTGGAATTTTTTGCTGCTAGTGATAGAACCAAGTTTGAATCCAGTGGCACTTTTTAAAAGACCAACAGAGTTTAATTCTGGGTATAATTCTGCATACACTCGAAAGCTTATACTCAGAATTAAAGTTTGTTGGTCTTAAAGGTGCCACTGGACTCAAACTTTGTTCTGCTGCTTCAGATCAACATGGCTACCCACCTGGATCTTGCTGCCACTAAGTATTTATAGAGAGCCTGTGTTTGCCTGTGTTTGCACGTGTGCTGAATGGTGCATCCGGATGGCCAGATGAGTTCGCTCCATACCTCCAAATCTTGTTTGAAACCATGGTACTCCACCTATTGCTCGCCTTGTCTCTGAACCCTGGTTCTTTTGGCCTTCTGCCCAAGGTCATGGCCTTGACCCTGATTAGGTAATAACTCTGGCTTCCCTTCTTTCTGTCACGTGACTTATGTATGCTTGCAACTCAATGGCTCCCAGGTCTGTACAAGTTGAAGACCACTGCCCTGTCTTCTGGTATCTAACTACAGCTACTTGAATTATGAAGTACGTAGATATTACCAACCATCCAGACAGCATACACTTTTTTCTGTCTTAAGTGAAACCAAGAACCCAGACCTTTACTACTGAAACGATCTTACTTGGTGCACTTGCATGTATATGGAGAGGAATCCCATTAATTTCTCTGTTGTCCCCTTTCATCTTGAGATAGAATACGGACGTGTGAAAGAATTGCATAGGAAACTTTTTGGATTACTCTCTTGGGTATTTGGATTACTCTCTTGGGTATAAATGCTCTGCTTTGTTATAAATTGATTATGTTTTGATGGTTATAACCAATTAAAAATTATCTGATGCCAAGTAGGAAATACTGTTTTGATTATTATTTTTTCTCCCAATCCTCTAAATGGTTCTCACCCATTTTGGGTTTTTTAAAAACCGAAACATGTTCCTTACGGTAGATCTGTCATGAAGTCAAAGAAAATCTTGTCACTTGACCCTTTCAGTGCACCTGTGTGTTTTCACCGTCATCTGGATTTTGTTTTTATGGCTCTTGGGTTTCCCTATGTGCACAGTGTTCAAAATGTGCCTGACAGAATGTGGGAAAAGTTTTGATAATTGGTAGCTTTCCCTTTTCTCTCTGATTAGAGATTGCTAACTGATATTTTCATTAATCACTAAATTATTGTCTCGATGATAGCTGGAGACTCTGATCACTTGCCAGTGGCACGCAGCGCATTTTACCAATAAACAATTAATTACACTGCAGCATTCTGCCAGGGGTGATGTAATCACTGCTATACAAAGAGCCTTTAATGTTAACTGTGGCGAGAGGGAATTTGGAAGGGGAACTTTGGCACATGGTTTTAAAAGAAGATTTTGAATAGGGTGGTGGAAAATTCTCTTCTCCCTTCCCTCCCTGCTTCCCTTCTGTGTCCCCTGGATAGCTCAGTTCTATCATGGGACAAATACTTCTCTCAGATTAAATATCTATCGTAGCATATAGATAAGTCAGGACTGCTTCTCCCTCTGAATCCATTTCCCATTGCATTCTAAACTGTTGTGTAATCTCCTAATTTAGGGACTCCCAGACTTTTTCTAATGAAACTTCTGCTATCCCCGGATGTATGCACATCTGTCTCTTGATTTTCCCTGAGTAGCTCTGCCCACTCAACCACAGTGTGCAGAGGTTCAGTTTTTGTGGTCTGTCTTATCACTGTCTGTTGTATCCACATATGTTTGCGTCAGCACTGTAGTGGTCTCACTTTTGGCTGAAGTGGGTAGAAGACATTAAGG
The DNA here is from genome assembly GCA_029233225.1 of Lepidodactylus listeri. NCBI lineage: Eukaryota > Metazoa > Chordata > Lepidosauria > Squamata > Gekkonidae > Lepidodactylus > Lepidodactylus listeri. The sequence goes on along the minus strand of JARCFY010000006.1, from coordinate 107,525,825 downwards.
CACATGGCTCCTGAGGAAGTAGGACTCAAGTTGGTCATCTCACGACAGTGTGTTTTTGACTGCTTCTGCCACACCTAACCTTGGTTTCTTAAGGTCCTGCCATTGACCTTAGACGTGTACGGGAATTCCTAGTTGTTATGTGTTCATAGCAAGTGGTGCTGTTAAATTTATGGGAGAGGGTGAGAGGATTCGGCTCAGAGGAACTGTGTCCTTCAAGCCCCATCCATTGGCCCCTGGCACCAAAGGTCTATTTTTTGGCATTATTTGGAGGGAGGATTTGGGCTCTGAGAATATATTTTCCAAAATCCCTTTCTTCTGTTAATTTTTAAGGGGGGAGTATCTTCTACTTTGCTCTCCTCCTCCCTGTTCAAGATAGCTGGGATAGCAAACCGGACCAGTGGATACTCACCGTGAGGGGTCCTTCTCCTCTGAGATAAGGAGGACATCTTGATGGGTGTTTCCCACCCTATCTGTAGGGAGGCAGGAACTAATTCTTCACTTCCTGTCCTCTGGTGGGATACGCCCCTTCAAGTCAGTTCGGGGACTCCCAGAAGCAGTAGTCAGCTGTAAACCAAAGGCTAACCATAACTAGAAAAATATGAACATAATTAGTCTGAACAGTAAACAGATAATGTGGCTTGAACAAGACAGGAAGGAAGATAAACTCAGAATATAGAAAAGGAAGACGATGAATCTTGGGAGGGCGAAGATGTCCTCCTTATCTCAGAGGAGAAGGACCCCTCACGGTGAGTATCCACTGGTCCGTTCTCCCTCTGAGAGGAGGACATCTTGATGGGACCTCCCATAGCAGTGTCCCTCTGGGTGGGACATCGTCTTCAAATATGAGAGCTTGCTGCAGGACCCTCCGGCCAAAGGCTGCATTGGTCGAGTTGTAGAAGTCGGTCTTATAATGCCTGACAAAGGTAGAAATGGAAGACATGTGGCTGTCCAACAGGTTACTTCCACCGAGGCTCGGTTGGTGACGGCTGTGGAAGTCGCTGCACTTCTGATGGAGTGGGCCGTGATACCCGGAGAAGGGGTATCTTGAGGGCCCTAAAGGCTTCTGCTATACATCTTTTGAGAGTGGCACTGATGGATGCTGTGGACATTTGTTGCCCTTGTTGGGGGGTGAGACTGAGATGAATAATGATTCCGTCTTCCAGAAGGAGCTGGTGCAATATAGAAGGCTTTAAGTGAACATCTGACGTCCAGACAGTGGCACAACTTTTCCTTTGGGTTGGTAGGGTTCGGGAAGAAGGACGGTAGGCAGATCTCCTGTGAGCGGTGAAATCTTGAGTTGACCTTCGGGCAGAAGGAAGGGCCGATAGTGAGGACTACTCTGTCCTTATGGAAGGTGCAAAGAGTCGGTTTGGCAGAGAGGGCCCAAGCTCGGAGACTCTTCTGGTGGAGGTGACAGCTACCAGGAACAGGGTTTTCATTCGCAGCCACATCAGAGGAATCTCTTGGACTGGCTCAAAGGCTGGTTTGGCTACTGCAGAGAGAACCAGGTTAAGTTTCCATGTGGGGAACCTGTGGGGAACCGGTGGGTCCTTAAGTGATGCACCCTTCAGAAAAACGGTGGATGTGAGGGTGTCTGGACAGGGTCCAGCCTTCTACTCTGGGAACTACGGTTACCAAGACAGCTACCTGACAGCGGAGAGTGGACGCCTTCAGACCCGAGTCGTGACCGCCCTGAAGGAAGGACAGAACACTGGACAAGTGTGGGTGTAACGGGTTGACCTTCTTTCTCCTGGACCAGCGAACGAAGGCCTGCCAGGTGGCATTGTAGATCCTCTTGGTGGAAGGGTGCCGAGAGGCTAGCATGGTGTCTGTTACTGGTCTGGAGTAGCCTAAGCTGAGCAAGTTTTGCCATTCAACTTCCAGGCGATCAAACGGAGCCATGCAGGATCTGGGTGCCAGATGGGGCCCTGGGTCAGCATGTCTGGGGATACTGGGAGTGTAACGGGCAGTTGCCATGCTCTGGAGTTCCAAGAACCAAGGTCTTCTTGGCCAATACGGGGCTACCACTATGATCTCCATTTGTTGTTCTCTGATTTTTCTGAGGAGCTTTGGTAAAACCGGAGTCAGAGGGTAAGCATACATGAGACCCTTGGGCCATTGGGAGACCAGGGCGTCCGTCTCTTCTGCTGCTTGATGGTAGTATCAAGAATCTGGCAACCCTGTGGTTGAGTGGAGATGTGAATAGGTCCACCATTGGACGTCTGAAGTGAGATGTTATGAGGTTGAATAGGTCCTCTTTGAGGGACTATTCCCCTTCCTGTAGTGTCTGACAGCTGAGCCAGTCCACTCTGGTATTCAGCGAGTCCTTGATGTGTTCCGCTCTGATAGATAGTATGTTGCGTTCTGCCTAGGACAGGAGCTTCAGAGCTTCTCGATGGAGTTCTGAGGATCTGGATCCTCCTTGGGTATTGATGTATGCCTTCGCCACTATGTTGTCTGTCCTGATGAGGACATGATGACCAGCGATTTGTTCCCTGGAGTGGAGGAGGGCTAGGCGGATGGCCCGAAGCTCTAACAGGATGATGGGCAGAAGTTGTTCTTCCTTGGACCATAATCCCTGTGCAGGGAGGTGGAGGAAGACTGCGCCCCATCCCAGGAGGCTGGCATCCTTGACAATCTGCTTCCAGTCTTGACATAGAAGCTGTTCCTCTGGGATAGATATAAGTTGGTTTTATTCTAGAGGGCAGGCATGAGAGGAAGCTGGCCACAGGCCTGTGGAACTCAATGCTAAGAATGCCTGAGCTCAAGTTTTTTAGCCTGTCATGCAGCACTCAGGTCTCGAACTGCTGAGCTACCAACCTTCTGGTCTGCAATTCAGCGTCTTAACCACTTGAGCCACTGCAGCCCCTCTTTCATGGCGTGATCCACCAGGATAGGCTGGCCTTGACTAGGTGAGGGACTGACACGGGGAGGTCCTGTTTTTTGCATTATCCTGGATTGGAAGGGCCATATGAGTTATTGTAGTGGTCTGGCATGGAGGCGCGCCCAGGGCACGGAGTCCATGCAGGAGATGAAGAGGCCCAGTAGTTTAGCCAGGGACATCAGGGTGGATTGTCTGGTCGTGTGAAGAAGCGGATCTTGTCTGCCTGTGTTGAGGTAGGAACATGCGGTTCCGAACCATGTCTAAGATGACCCTGAGGTGCTCTAGGGACTGCGAGGGGTTCAGGGAGCTCTTCTGGAGGTTTACAAGGAAGCTGTGTACTTTCAGGCAGCAGATGGTTTCCTGAGTGTCTTTGTGCGCTTTGTTTCTAGAGCTGGAGCGAATCAGCAGGTTGTCTAGATAGGATAGACATGATGCTCCCTCTAAGCTGTGGAGTCTTGTGAGCAAAAATTCTACTTGAGAGCTACTGGCATTAAAGTTGTGAGCTAGCGATTGGGCTATTGTATAAATTAGTTTGCTCTGGAGCCACCCCTCCTGAGCCAAGACAAAAATGTGCGAGCTAGAGGCCAAAAAACTGTGAGCTAGCTCACACCAACTCAGCTTAGAGGGAACACTGGACATGGGTGCCTTGTTCCCCAAGGAGGGCAATGGGATGGATGAGGATCTTGGAAAAGACTCTTGAAGCAGTGGAGAGTCTGAATGGGAGCGCCCTGAACTGCCAATGTTGGCCTAGGATGAAGAATCGGAGGAACCTCTTGTGACCCGGGAACATGGGGACTTGCAGATTCGCCTCTATGAGATCGATGGAGGAAGGAACTCTCCCGGTTGTGGAGCCCCTGAGATGGATTGCAGGGTCTCCATTCGGAAGCGTCTTAGTTTTACGAATCTGATGACGTATTTTAAGTCCAGTATCGCTCTACAGCCGCCGTTCCTTTTGGGAAAAGTAAGGAAAATGGAACAAATTCCCTGTCCCCATTCCTGGATAGGGACAGGTTCTATGGCTGAGATGGTATACAGGTGTTGGACAGCTTCTATCGTTTTTTGTAGCTTGGAGGCGTCTTTGATCAGGGGAGAGGGAACAAAGCGGTCTAATGGTGTCGTCTGGGAACTAAAAGGGTAATTTCCGAATCCCCTCCTATCAGGCCTGCCCAGGGTATGTGGCATCGCCTTTTCTTGTCCCTAGTTTCTATTAGGATTTTGTCTAGGGAATCTCCGAATAGGCAATCTCCTTGGAATGGGTAAGAAGTGACGGTAGATTTGCTGCGCAGGTCCACTGGCCAGGCCCTGAGCCAGAGGGTACGCCTGGCAGCCACCACTGAAGCCAGAGCCCTGGAAGGAAAAATCATGGCATCGAGCGTAGCATCAGTGGAGAAGGAGGAGGCCTTGAGAGGGTGGTTAGCTCCTTCAGTGAGATGCTTACTAGACAGTGGGATAAGCTGTATTAATTTCCTGGACCAGGCAATGGCTGTGTGGCCCACGACTGTGGCTGTAGCGGATGCTTTGATGGCCATAACGGAGGCTTCATGCACTTACCTGAGTGCAAACTTGGCCTTGCGGTCTAGACTGTCTCTGACCAGGCCAACGCCATCCTCGGAAGAAGACCCGAAGTCTGGAGCGCAATAACAGGAGCATCCACTAGAGGGACCTGTACAAGCTTATTAATAAAATATGGTAAGGTAAAGAGCTTTCTCACATTAGGTGGGCAGCGTTTGTTTGCCATGGGTTTGGACCATTCCTTGACTAGCTGATTTTCTAGAAATTCTGGGTAGGGGAAGACCTTTTCTGCCCCTGGGGTCCTGGGGAAGTAGTCTTTGCTCCCTCTGGAGCCATCTGCTTTTGAGGATCCGGCTGGGTCCTCTCCCTGCAGCTTTGGTTGTAACTCTAATGCTGACAGGGATTTGGAGAGGAGGTAAGGATATTCTTCAGGTTTAAAGAAGCACATGGAGGGTTCTGGAACCTCCAAGTCCTCTTCCTCCTCCTCATCAGAGAGGAATTCAGCCTCTTCTCTTTCCCCGGTATCCCCAGTATCACTGTCCTCATAATTAGGTGGGATCCAGTGATGAGGGACCCAGCCGGGGTAGGAAAGTTCCTTCCTAGCTGCTTTAGTGGGCCAGCGAGGTCTGTCTTCCTCCTCGCCCTCTTGGTAGTGCCTGTCTGGCACATCTCTATGGGGTTGGTCCTGGTGACAAGGGGCCCCCCATGAGTGGATGATCAATACCTCCTCCCTGCTTGTTTAAGGGCCAGGAGTAGGGCAGGGGAAATAGTCTGTTCTCCGTCACCGGAGTTACTCACGAGTAGACCTTCGGCTGGTGTGTCTCCCAAATGGGGCTGGTGTGCGACCTGGGCATTGGGAAGCTTCTGCCCGTCGTCGCTAGTCATGTCTGGGCTTATGGATGCGGAGAAAACCGATCCGCAGCCTTGGGCCGCCATTTTCTGTGGTCTCCCGGGATCGGGGCAATTCAGAATGGCGCCTGCGCAATCATCCAAGTCTTTCTGGGGCTGTTTTTTGGCGCGCTTTTCCTTCTCGTCGCTAGTCATGTCTGGGCTTATGGATGCAGCGACAGCCGCTCCGCAGCCTTGGGCCGCCATTTTCTGTGGTCTCCCGGGATCGGGGCAATTCAGAATGGCGCCTGCGCAATCATCCACGTCTTTCTGGGGCTGTTTTTTGGCGCGCTTTTCCTTCTCGTCGCTAGTCATGTCTGGGCTTATGGATGCAGCGACAGCCGCTCCGCAGCCTTGGGCCGCCATTTTCTGTGGTCTCCCGGGATCGGGGCAATTCAGAATGGCGCCTGCGCAATCATCCACGTCCGTTTTTTGAAAAAACATTTAAGAAAAAAGGTTTGAAAAAAGTTTGAAAAGGTATGAAGAAGAATGGAAAGTGAAAGTACAAAAAAGGCACGAGTGGCCACTAAGTGCTGCTCTCCCTACTGAGGCAGGAACAGAACTGACTTGAAGGGGCGTATCCCACCAGAGGACAGGAAGTGAAGAATTAGTTCCTGCCTCCCTACAGATAGGGTCGGAAACACCCATCAAGATGTCCTCCTTTCAGAGGGAGAACAGTAGGGGGGCATGGAAAGCCATCTAGTAGGAAGGTTATTGCACAGTGCTCTGTATGTTATATGTTTTAAACTGTATTTTATGGTTTTTTTGTTTATGGTACATGTTGTTAGTCACCTTGAGCCTGCCGAGAGGCGGGGAGGGCGGGATATAAATCCAATGAATGAATGAATGGATGGATGGATGGATGGATGGATGGATGGCAAGGAGAACAAGAAAGCTATATGAGCAAAGGTTGTTTGCACATGCCTTGGTTTCATTTTAGTTTAGAATACGACCAAAAGTTACTGCACTTGACCATTTTTGTTTTCTTGTTTGTTCTATCACTAGTTGGAAAAAAATAGCTAGAAGACAATTTTACAATTGAAAGTTACTTATGGAAAAGTGATCAATGAGGGCTATACCACTGGTTGGACAGGGGTCAAGAGAAGAATTATAGAACCATCATTGGTAGTTTCTGACTCCTTTGGCGTCTGCAAGCCATTTGAATATTCTGCCCATTGGCATTCTGACATTAGCATGCCCAGGTTGTACCAAATCTTGAGGTTCAAAGAGCCAGGGAACGTTTTAGCCTTGCTTAAACAGGTTTCCATCTCTTCTGCTTTCCTTTTATGTTTATGCATTTAATGCAGACATCACTTGGAGCGGTGAATCCCCGCCCCCCCTTTCCTTATTAAGCACTCTTCTAGAAGAGCGGTGAGAGAGAAACAGTCTCTCGGGCATCATTTTATGGTTGATCGTTAGCTGCTGGGCCCTTTTAAAGCTCCTTAATTTTTAATAGCTGTTTATATATCTGCCAGTGATTCCTTCGGTTGGGTTTTTTTTTTGCCAATTTTTTTTTTTAAAGTCATGTGTCAGATTGGAATAGGCAGACGAAAGGACCTGTATGGTCTGTCTGTGAATAGCTTGGCAAAGGGGAAGGGGACCTGCTAATTCTAGAGCCCTGGAGACGATCCATTTATTTACAGCTCATAAAATGTGGAGCAAGTACAAGTATAGGCAGGTGTTCATTCTTTACCTGGTATTGGGGGGTGGGGGGGATCTCAGTCTCGTGTGTCTGCTTGGCCTAGTGGTGCTGAATTCCCAATTCCAAAATGAACACAGACATGGGAGGAGAGAAATACTGGCAAATTACTTACATGAAGTGGAGAAGGGGGTGTTCCGCCTGATTTGAGTTGATCTTGCTGCCAGTGTAAAAGCACATTCTTTTTCTTCTGTGATCGTTTTAAGAGTGAATTTACGTTCCGTAGTGTTGTGGATATATCAGTCTGTTTCTCCAAAGAAACCTGGACGGATTAAGGTGTTCTTGCAACTTACTGGGAAAAAACTTCCCTCAGCCCCTGCTGTGTTAGAGAATTGTTGGCCAGTTCCCATTTGTAAACACATTCAGATAGATTGCAGGAAACACTATTCAGATTCCATTAGGCGATGCTGTGTTCTGTGTAAAACAGATTTCAGATTGTACCAGGGAAAAGGGAAGCGAGTAAGGGTTATTTCTCCCCCTCCTCGTGTAAAAACCAGTCCTTATATGGATATGTCCCTAGCACTAACAGTAGCACATGGACTCAAAAGAGGACAATATGCTGTCTGGTAGTATCTGTTTCTAAAGTATCTGTGAAATAATGTGAGCAGCGTACATCAGTAATGAATGAAGGGTGAGGAAAGGGAATGTCAGTACGCATGGTTTTTTGCTGTTTGACAGTAGTTACGAAATTCGCTGCCGGTGAACTTTGTGATGGTCATGAGTATAGATTGCTTTCAAGAGGGATATGGCCCATGGTCTTAACTTGCATGCAACAAACAATGTGAATATGCTAGCAGTATCTGATTGGATGGTTTACTGAAGCAAAATAGTAGATAGCTTAAGATGAAGATATGAGCCGTGTCTCATGAAAGCCCATACCCTACCACAAATTTTGTTAGTCTTTAAGTTGCAACTGAACTCTTGTTATTTTCTGGTGCTAGTAGATAGCTTGTAATAGACATAACTCTGAACTAAGCTGATGATCCTATACAGTGCTGAAGAATTTATAGGTATGTTGCACACCTATTTTATGCTGAATGTAATCGGTTTCTTCGGCAAAATAAAAAGAGGTAGCAGGCAGATTTATGAAGGATATATCTATTGCTACTAGCTACGCTGGCTAAAGGGAACCTCCAAATGCAGAATTTGTGAGCCTCTGAATACTTGTGCTAGCAGACATCAGGGGAGCACCCTGGTTTCTGTTTCCTGTTTGGCACTTCCAGGGCAATTGGCTGGCCACCATATGAAACAGGATGTTGGACTAGATGGACCACTGGTCTGATCTAGCAGGGCTGCTTTCACATTCTTATGGTACCAAGGTGTTGCTGTGGGAAGGGAGGACCTGAAGAGTTCCAGTAATCAGGCGGCATTTCATCCAGTCCCACATGAGCATCCGTATTAATTTCATCCTGTGCCTGATTTCATTTCATCCCTGTGCCTGATAGACAAGGTCTAATCTTGTTGGGAAAAATCTGTTGCCTGTGAAATCTCACTCTTGCACAACATCTAATTAAAACAGGTTTGCTACTGCAGAAAGCGACTATGCTTACCTGGTTAGCATACCAGTGGTCCATAGTCCAGGTGGGTATTGGACTGATGGGCAGATGAAGCATGCAGAGCTGCTTGGGGTGGATAGCCTGGTTTAAATGAGATGTTGTATAAATGCCAAGTCTCATGGGTAAGTGTCACATTTATGTCAGGCCCATGTGCAGCATGAGGAGGGTGTAAACTCTTTGGATAGAATGGACTTTGCCATACTGGTGGCCAGCTTCACTGTGAATTGGTAGAATCCAGCCTATCCCCTCATTCTGCTGCATGTGTAGTTCAGACCTTGAATGTTCACGGTACTACAGGTGTTCATAATACACCATCTTCATTCATGGGGGAGGCAGGTCTTGCTGCACCTATTTAATCATGAATTTTGCAAGCCAAATGGCAATGTCCACAGCTACATTCTTAACTGGTCTTTAAAGGTTCTCATGCTAATAATGAACAGAACATAAAATTTGATGCTGCCAATTGCAGTAAGAGTAAATTCTCACATTGGCTTCTAATGTGATAATAACAACTGTAATCTGATTGTGTGAAGGTGTGAAACTGCTATAGAGGATCAATTAAGTGCATTAAAAGTGGATTGAGAGTGTGTTATTTAGTGTGTGTGAAAGCTCCATTATCTCTTACACTGTATAAGGTCAGATAGGAGAGTCAAAGTCTTCAATGAATGTTTACATCTCTTATTCCTTAAGCTGACTGTAGGAACAATTTCTCTTCTCGTGTTCTTCCTTCACCAGGATACTTACTGAAATTGTGAATGTTATTACCACAAGATGTAGCGATGGTCTTGGCTTTGATAGCTCAAAAAAGGGATTTGACTCTTAATTCATGGAGGCTAAAGAAAACGGAGTCTGCTGGCACTATAAATATAAACAGATTTATTGACGCATGAACATGTTGTGTGCTTGTCCTATTCGGATTTAAATATGGTGGCTAAATTGAACCTTCTTTTTTGGAGCTAGGTGGCCTCTGTGTATCAGATACTAAGGACACATGGGGTGGTATCACAGATCAAGCCAGGTGTAATTCCATACTGCAGATAAACTCAAAGATCCATCTTCAGTTGCATTCTCTCTCTCAGCTGATGCCTTGAGAGGTCTCCAGAAAGCCTTTCAAATGACGGCTTACCTTTGATTTTGCTTGTAAGCTTCCCAAGTCTGGTTGCCACCAGAAACAGAATGTTGGTCTTTTTGGTTTCATCTTGCAAGGCAGCTCTTCAGCTCATGGTGACCATGCACCCTGTTAATTGTTGCACTCTCGTCTCCCTGCCTCCCTCTTTGGTGTAATGGTTAAGAGCGCTATAACAAAGTCGACCCCTCACCTATTTACCAACCAGTCCCCTAACTCTGACCAACAGCCAGCGAGCGGATCTCCTGTCTTACTTTGGGTGATGGGGTCCCTGAGGTAACCTGGATCAGCCTCTCTCTAAATAATAATAAACCCGCTGACCAGTTTCCTCCAATTAAAGTAGCTACAGTTTTACAATATAGTCTCTTCGGGGTTTGTTGATATTTGGTCTCTGCGTTTAGTATCTGAGGTAAATCTTTGGGACCCTGTGTACTTTGGTCTGAAATCCCTTTTCAAAAGGCACCACAGCTTTTCTTTTACTGGGTACAACTTTATTGGTACAATTGAGTATAAGTGGAGGGAATTTGCGGAGATTGCTTATATTGTCACGATGTTACTGTTTCTGATGTCACCTTAAGCTTTACTGTTTTACAGACTCGTTGTTACTTTGTTGTGGATGGTATGTTTTGATACACTTTACACACATTCGCTCAACACTCAGCCTTCACCCTCCTGTCCTGCTGCGTGGAGATGTACAGTTTCTTGGCTTGGCACCCCGGTCTCACACTAGCCCCCGTGGGCTCTTGACCATCCTGCCCCTCAGCCTCACTAATCTCCCTTTCAGTCAGGTTCCTTTGGTTGACAGTCCTGACTAGCATTTGTGTGTATTCTGAAGTTCACTTGTCTGCTCCCACTCTGGCAAGTCAGACACCTTAGCTCTTCTCACTGAGCTTTCACATGCTGTTCGCTCCCACAGAGCACCGAGGGACACCGACTGCCCTTCTGCTCTCTCTGACGTCCCAGGCTGGACTCCCTCTCCACCTCGCGGTTCTCTGACTGTCCGTTCCTAACTGACCACTCCAACCGTTATCTGTCTATCAGCAGTGGGTTCCGAGCCCTTGGGCCCCCACCTTTTCAAGTCATGTGACTTTCCAGGCATTCTCCTCTGCTCCTTTAAGTTCCATTTCGTCACAAGCGCGGACTCTGGGAGAACTGGGTTTGATTCCCCACTCCTCCACATGCAGCTGCTGGTGTGACCTTGGGTCAGTCATGGCTCTCTCAGAGCTGTTCTTTCAAGAGCAGTCCTCAAAAGAGCTCTCTCAGCCTCACTTACCTCACAGGGTGTCTGTTGTGGGAAGGGGGGAAAGGAAGGGGGTTGTAAGCTCCTCTGAGACTCCTTCGGGTAGTGAAGGGCGGGGTATAAATCCAGTCTCCTCCTCCTCTTCTTCCTCCTCTTCCATTTACTCTTCCCCCTCTTCCGCTACTGCTACTACTACTAGCAGGAGTGTAGAATTCCAGTTACCATGGGGAAACCGAACCTCTGTTTAAGGAGCCTGTGTTTCCATCACAACTCTGCTGTAGTTGTCTTCATGTTTTTACATGCAAGGAAAGGAAGGGGGCTCATGAAGCTGACAACTGATCAGGTTCTTGCCTGCCATAAACAGACTTTGTTTTGGGGCGTTTTTCTTGACATCACCTTAGCTTTTATAATGTGGATATAGTTAGTGATGCTGAATGTGTATAATATTTTTGTCAGTGTCTTTAATAAAAGTGGGGAAAAGTCTCCAGGCTTTTCTGCCTGAAGTTCGCAATTAAAAAAAAAACGGACAGAAGGAGAAACAAGTCTGGCTGCTTGCCTTAATTAATGCGGGGAACTAGATCAATAAAGTGGTACAAGAATGTGCCTAAGACCAGTGGGTTACTCGAAATGCCTCGGGGAGGGGAAATCGATATTTATTTCTCTGTTCCATCGGCCTCCTCTGTAATTGAGGGGAGGTGTGGGGCTGCTCCGTAGCACAGATTTCCCTGTAGGTGTTCCTGCTTTCAGCAGCCCTACGTTTGAATCTGCAGTTGTCACTCGACCCATTCCGGTAGCTGTGAATCATTTCTGCTCTGCTAATGACCGAGTACCAATTTATTTCCAGTTTCCCATGGCTATACTATAATCAGATGAGTCACTCCTTCTGAAATGTTACTTAACTCTCGTGATGGCAGCTTAACAATTTTCTCTTTTGTTGTGCTTATTCTTTAAAGAGTTGTTGACTAATCTAGCGTAATGTATGCAATAACTATTAATATCGGTGATGATGGTAGTGAAATTTGGGGGGGGGGGGGAGAGGAGAACTATGTATGGTGCTTCAGGCTCTTTGGAGGGAAAGCCAGATTACAGCAGATAAATAGAATGTGGTGGCTTCATCAGCACGCTTCAAGTCCCCAAATCACTTCACATACGTTACCTTGCTTTCATTGCTGGCAAGTGTTTTCTTTAGTGTAGTTGGTATCTGAATCCAGTGGCAAGACTGGGTAGATTGTCCTTTGAAAAAGTGTTGCCTACAGCGTCGAAGTTGAGACTTCCCTTCTTGAGGTGTACGCACATTCATCCCCCCCCCCCCCAATGGGTGGTGCCAGTTGTTGAAACCACTCCGCTTCTTGTGTACAAGAAAACTGGGACGAGGATTCGTTTCATTAGCAGCAGTCCTTCTTTTCAGCTCTGGGGAAACTGATCTGTCTCTTGTCTAGATGTCATTTCGTGAGAAATTATCTTTGGGATCTGTATAGTAACTGTGTTTTTTGTTTGTGCTCTCATCTTGGAGTAAATTATTTGAAAAATGTGTTAATTTTAAGAAGCTTGAATAAGAAATGGGGAAGACTCTGAGGATTATATGGATGGCCAGATCCATTGATTTGAACATAGTAACAACCTATTCCCACCTGGCTTGCTGGAAGATTTTCAGATGTGAGTGATATACAAAATGATGGAAATTTAGCTGAGAATTCCCTTCAGCTGTTCTCTGTGGAAAGCTGTTAGCAAGACTCCTGTTAGCCAGAATAGGAGTACATAGCTGATGAATGAACACAGGCCTTTAGAGACAGCATATGTTGGAAGATATCCTTGGCTTTGTTAAATCCAGGAGTATGGGGGGACGGGGGCAGGCAAGCACTTGCAATGTTTGGATTTTCTACTTTTTGCAAAATACATTGAAGGGACCTGGGTGGCCAGGTTCAAAACCCTGCTCTGACACAGAAGCTGATGGATAACCTTGGGCCCATCACAGTCTCTCAGCCCAGCCTGCCCTCCTCACAAGGGGCTTGTTGTGAACAGGGCCGGTGCTAGGTTTTTTTTTGCACACTAGGCGAGGGTACCTAGTGCCCCCCCCCCCCCCCGTGCACCCACCAATTTTCAAACATAAATGCATTTTAGGAAGAATGAAAAACAAAATTTGAAATTGCTAATTTCTTTTTTTAAAAATTGTGAGAACAAGTACTACAGTTTCTGATTTTCTCTCTCAGAGTGAGTTCAAAGGTCAGATGCAATTTCAGGAATACCTGTGGGGTCAGTCATTTAAGGGACATTTACTGGCATGATCGTGAATGTTATACTTAACAGAAATATCTGGCTGCTGAGGACGTTTTTATAAATATGCCAGCTGCTACGTATCCTGGTATAAGTTTTTGCTTTGAAATTATCCTAACATGTTGGAATATTTGATGCACACAAAATAAATTACGACAAGTATTTTAGTAGTGGAGAGTTATTTTCCACTCATTCTGGAGTAGTATATCAGAGCTACTGCTGAATTTTTACATGTTGTTAGGTATTTTATTTTTAAAGTTTGAGGTTTGGATATATTCAGAATGTTTTACCTTACTGTCAGCTGCTTTTGGGAATTTATAGCTGATACATACTGCACCATTAAAAAATGAATAAGTGTATCTGATCTTCTTCAGGGTCTCTGTGCATCACACCTATGGGGGGGGGGATATAGTGCACCTGTGCTGATCTGATTGGTGTACAAAGCTCACAATAGGATTTTTGTGCCTCCACCTTGAGCATGCACAGGAACTCCACTGCCCATGCCCAGGGGGGTGGAGTGCGGGCATCCTGCCAGTTCTCTTCTGACCACCACGCTGTTGACAGCTAGTCTGCTGGTCAGTGAAGATAACATTTCTCCTCACGTTGGGATCCCACTTTTGGGGTCTTCTCTTCTCCTTGATATGTTTCTTGCTTATTTTTCATCTATAAAACAAACAAAAATCTTTTCTTCGGGCTCCTTCGGCTGCCTCCCCCTCTTGCTGCTTCTCCTTTTCCTCCTTCGTCTGAGGAAGTTCTTCCCTCAACTACGAACTTTTCTTCATTCTTATCTTTAGTTTATGGATAAGAAGTGGGGGTGCTTCAAGAGGTGTGTCAACTGTGGGAGCAAACTCGCACCTTGTGACAGACATACTCTCTGTATTTTCTGTCTGGGAGAATCTCATCGCCCTGAAGCAAAATTTGTGCAAAATTTTCTAAGCAAATGTGTAATAATAGAGCGGCGAGGCTCAGAGTGGTACTTTGGGAATCGGCGTTAGCGCCTCCGGCTCCAACAACGGTGTTGACTGATGCTCCGCCTAAGTCTTCACTGTCAATGCTGCCTCCATTGATGTCAACCGCTCCTTCAGGTTGATTGCGCCCCAGAAAGCAAAGTCAGTGTTGGATTCGGGTCCTCCTCCTTCCAGGAGACAGGCATCGAAGTCAACTTCGTCTGCTTCCACTCCAACTAAAAAGAAGAAAAAAGATAAGGTAGACAAGGAAAAATCCCATAAATCCTCGAGCAAGGGCACGCACAAGCACATGGAGCAGTGTGGTGGTCCCCAAGGGCTCTGCACTGCCCCCTATTTCGCAGTCGCAACCCATGGCTGGACACTCTTCCATATCGAAGCTGCTTAAGGTGCAACCTGCACCTCCTATCGAGCTCTTGGACTCACCTATCAGGCGGCTGAACCCCCCACTGTTGGAAGTGTCAGATCTGGTCACCAGGCCCTTGTCCATCTCGGCGTCTGATGCAGATGATGTCATACTCAACAAGTTGCCAGGAAGGGAGCGCTCTCCATCTGGTTCCTCTTGGGAAAGTGACCATTCGGACCCCAACCACGGATACCCACCCCACAATCGATCCCACTTGCCTATCCACGCGAAAGATAGATATAGATGAGAGAACTATCCACACCGCTCCCATTCAGGACACAGGATGACCTATTCACCTCGACGGGACTCAATGGCTGGTTCTCCGTCCCATCACCGTCCACAGTTGTCTGCGTTTCCACCTTGGGATCATCGCCACCAGAGGCCTTGCTGGTTCATCTCTAATCCCCTGACGACATCGATGCCGTGGCTGCCATCGGTCAGACCGAGTGACTGGGACCATCGTTCTCACCGCTCTCGTTCCCCACAGGGTAGATCTGTGCCTTCAGCGTCCATCTCAAAAGTGCCACCCTCGCTGCCTCTGAGTCAGACCTCCCCTCGACGTCCACCTATCAGCCCTCCAGCACCGAAAGCCCCAATACCGAAGCCCATTAATTTTAATTAAATTTTCATGCATCACTGCTCATGAAAGCTCCTACCCTGCCACAAATTTTGTTAGTCTTTAAGGTGCTACTGGACTCTTACTCTTTTCTACTTTTACAGACAGGCTAACATGGCTACCCATCTTGATCTTTAATTAAATTGAATTTAAATTTGATTTCATTTTTATTTTTTTTAAAAATGTTCCTTTAAAAGCCTCCCAGAAGTCTTGCCAGGATTGACATCATATTCACTCTTTTTTCCCTGCTGTGGGATAGATCAGCACTGGAGACTTCACTGCATCGCTTGCCTAGGGAAGTAGCCCTGTTCCAGCTGTGTGCTAAATAAACTTTAAAAGCGGTAGTGGAAACTGCAGGCAGGTGTATTGGGCTAGCTGGTCTTACGTGGAATTACTACTCTGACATGTTGCTGCTCTCTGGTCATACCAAACTTACGTAACTGTTATTGTTCACCTTTCTCTTTTGGTAACACAAAGCGCTGCTAACTGGTGGTGAGGAGTGCATTGTGCTCCAGAGGTCTTTTCCGCATTTGCCTGCCACTCCAGCTTTTCTAGTGTCTGCGTGGAGGCAATTTAAGTCTGCGGTGAGACAGCATCCAAAAAACCCAGGGCAACAAGGGCTGAAACCGGGCCGACCGCTGGAGGGAGGTAACATAATGCAGAATGGGAGAAAAAAAAAACCTGGAATAAAAAGAAGGTTGAATTTGATTTTAGTGCAGAATTGCTTGAAGGGAATTCCTTCAATACCGCAGTGAACATGGATTTAAAAGGAAAGTGTGGAAAAGGCCAAAGTGAGGGTGTCTGGGATGTGCTGGAAAGAGGATTCGGTTATCTTAACTGCAACTGGAAGATTCAATTTTCAGAGTCTCCATGTGGAAAACCACCCCAAATATACTTTTGTGAGTTGTGGTTCGCTGTTTTTGTCTTTCCGCAGATTTTCATTCAGCAGCAGAATCATTTAACTGTAAATATGTTTGGGGGTTGTTTTTTTATGCCCCATGCAGCCATTGCTAGCGCAGCCAAGTGTTTGGAGGCATCCCCCCCCCCCACCTGATTGCCATGTTAACTGGCATCATGGGTGGAGAATGATTAGGCAAAAGAGCCCTATAGCTAGGCCTTGTCAAGGCTCCGGTTAAATCTGTGCACATCCCACAGCTGTGTAGGAGCAAATGCAGAGGCATTTTGCCCCGGTGGTGGAATAGCTTGTGATGTGTGGAAGTGCAGAATTTAGAGGGCTCAAAATTGTACTAATTACTACAGGCATGGAAGAGAGAGGAGCTCTGTAGCTTATGGTTACAGGAAACATGGATATTTCCCACAGCCAATACGTAATACAGGGTGTCTAATGGATGCATGATAGGGTAGGGAGGTGCACCTCGGAAAAAAAAAGTCTGTATTTTTTCAGATCTGAATATCAGTACCAAAGAATATAGTTATTCCTGGTTATTTTGGTTCCAAATACCTGTTTAATATTTGGATCTGGGTTTTTTTTTGCCTGGGGGGAGGTTCTGGTGATATTTAGCTTCATTATTCCCTATGGGGAATCTTTCTAGGGTGCTGGAGGGACTGTTTTAATGGCACCAAAATTATAGGGGAGCTGGAATCTGAAGATTCCCCCAGGTTTCAAGTATGTTGGGTCAAGGGGTCCAGTTCTATGGGCCCCTGAAAAAGGTGCCCCCAGCCATCCTCCATTGTTTCCAGAGGGAGAAAATTTTCTAAGCTTTCTCCAGGTCAAAAGGCAACAGCAAACTACACTTGAGCATGCTGCAACAACCACTGGTCAAATGCCTCCCCAGTTTGGTGTAGTGGGTTAAGAGTGGCAGACTCTAATTTAGAGTACCGGGTTTGATTCCCCACTCCTCCACATGCAGCCAGCTGGGTGACCTTGGGTCAGTCACAGTTCTCTCAGAGCTGTTCTCTCAAGAGTAGTTCTCTCAGAGCTCCCTCAGCCCCCCCCCCACCAGGTGTCTATCGTGGGAAATGGAAGGGAAGGAGATTGTAAGCCGTTCTGAGACTCCAAGTGAAGGGCAGGGTATAAATCCAGCCCAACAGAACCAGTGCAGAACCAGGGAATCCTAGCAGAGCACAAGCCAATGGGGCAAGCCCAACAGAAGCAATGTCAAACCAGAGAATTCTAGCAGATTTTAAGTGGGTGGGGCACTTTTGAAAGCCCAGAAGCAATGTCACTCCACAGAAGCCCAGCAGAACCCAGAGCCAGCTGCCTTGGAGAGCTTTAAAGTTTAAACTGCCAGCTCTGGATATATCCAATATATCTGGATATATTTGGGATTGGATTTACCAGATTTGGCAGAGATTCTTGGATGTGTATTTGGATCCGGATGTATTAGAAAAATACTGATAAGGTTTTTTGGGGGTGTATTTTTTGATTGACTACATCCAAGTGGATATCCATTCCATAGGTACCCATCCAAAATCCTGTGGTTTGGGGAGGCACATACTGGTTTGCTGAAGGTGTCCTGATATGTTTGTGGCTCAAGAGAAACATGAAACATGAACTTCATAGGTCATGATCTGCATTAGATGATATGCAACACTTGGCCAGCCTTGACCTGTCACAGTGATGCTGTGTTTTAGAGTGTGTTCTCAATCAGATGTTGACATTGTATGGGGCATAGGAGAGAAGGCACCTTTTAGTGTGATGGGCTCACACAGATGAATATTAGAAACTGTATAGGCTTGGCAGGTGTTTTAAGCATGTTACCGTCTTTTGTTGTTCTAATGTCACGGTTGCATTTCAAATATCACAATGAATCATGGTTTTGTCATTAAGAGAACAAATTCTTGCCGTCTTTGCTTTTATCATGCACAGCTCACAGATAGTTGGTCATTATGTCCAAATCCTATAAAACAAACATCAGAATTTCAGATTTTGATTTTGTTGTCCTTCCTGCAAACCTAGACTCTCAACCACTTTGGAATCCTAATATTTAGACCAGAACATTTTGTGGCATTTTATCTGATTTGGCTACCATGACACACTCTGGATTGCTGGAAAATGCAGGCCTGTTCACAATTTGAAGTCTGCATGTTATTTTCCCAGCGTACATATAATGCAAGGGCTGGGTTCACTGAAACAGCTAATTTTGACTCCTCAATAAGAACTGGCAAGGTGCTCTTAAAGCAAGTAAACAATAGCCTTTTAGTGAACCAGGTACTCACATAAAACACCACAGGATCTCAAGCTGTGTGTTCTTCAACTGTTGGTATCCAGAAGACCAGTGTAAATGCTTCCTTTTTGCCAAGCTGGTATCTTTCGATCTCGCCTTGCACCACTTAAAAGTTAGTTTAATTAACTTCATGAAAGCATTTCATATTTTATGTGGTACAATTTCTTGTAAAAGTATCAGTTCTCTTTGTTGCTGGGAGCTGTTGTTTCTGTGCTGTGGGAAACCATACTTTTTAGTGTTTAATCACAGGCACGGTTCCTCAAGACAGTTATAAAAATGATGAGGGTGCATATTTAAGATACATTGTGAGTAAGGAGAAGGGACAGTGTGGGAACAAAAAGCTCCTTCAAGGTACCTACTAGTTTGTATTGTATCAGCTTCCTTGAAGAAAATATCACTGTTGCCAATCTTGAAAGTACTGTTTTGTTTTAAGCTGGCTCACATCTTATTGCACGGGAAAGGCCTCTTGCATTCCCACCATGGGCTGAGTGTCTTTTAACTGAGCGCTGTGCCCGGGAGCTGCACCTAGCATAGGAATACCCTCCAGATGTTCATGCAGGGGTTTTCAGCCTTGTACAATTAACAGCCAAACATCATCAAAATTCAGAACAAGAGATAAAGAGCCTTTATGAGAGTCCGTTTGCATAACTGGAATTGTATTGCTGATGTCTGACGTGAAGTTCCTGCATCCCATTGACAGTTACAAGTCTTTTATTATGAAGTGGCACACATGAGATCTTAAGAGTAAGTAATACATGTACATGGGAGCATCAGATTTTTAATACATTGACGTCAGTCTCTGTGCTTGGTGTACTGGCGGCCATCTGTATCATTTCCATGTTTTTAAAAGCATCTCCCAAGAAGCTCTTCAGTTCCATTAAAATCTTTGCCTGCCATTTCTTTTGCATATTGGTTGTTCCAGCATCCCACTCATCCTCTGAATCCCGGAGCCAGGAGGCAACATCAGGGGAAGGCCTCGGCCTCTATGTCCTGTGGTTGGCTGTCCAGAGGATCTGGCTGGCCACTGTGTGAGACAGGATGCCGGACTAGATGGCCCACTGGTCTGATCCAGCCAGGGCTCTTCTTAGGTTCTTATCCCTCTGGCATACCTTAACTTGGAGATTTGCTTTTTGCCGTTTTTCTTTAAAGAGCCATGCTGGGTTCCATGCTGAGCCACATTTGACTTCAGAGCCATAGTTTGACAGCTTCCGAGTTAGAGGAAAGAAACTGTCAGTCCAAAAGAAATGAGAGAAAGCACAGCTGTACAGCTTTCCCTCAAAAGAAATATCCTCCTTGGGAATCCTTGATCAATCTCCCTCTTTTGCCGTTTCTGTTTTGTAGCTGTGATCAGAGCTACTAGGCTTTTTGTTCTTTTTGACAGTGTTTCTAGAGACCATCTTGCAGCGAACCACTCAAGGGCGTAAGGTGTTTGTACACATTTGGCTGCACTGTTTACTTGTCCAGAATCAATGCTTTTGGTGAGTCCCATGTTAGTTGTCATGAGGTATTTGGCTCCACTGTTAATTAACAACTGGTCTTGCATTGAACCTTGTTAATCTGAAGGTGTGAGTATTGCAGAGATTTATGGTTTGCTTTTATGTTTAACTGCCCCACAAGGTGGCTGGAAAACTAAAATGGAGGAGGAGAGATCCATGCATGCCAACTGAACTCCTTGGAGGAAGGGCAGACTACAATGCCCTAAATAAATACCGTATTTTTCGCTCCATAAGACACACTTTTCCTCCCCCAAAAAGTGTGGGGGGGAAGTGTGTGCGTCTTATGGAGCGAATATGGAGCTTTTCTTACCTGTAACAGGGTTCTTTCTTCAGCAGGAACGCAGGGGAACGCCATTCAGGCTGGCATCCCAGCCTTCCCCGCCCCTCCCTGCTGGGTCTGAGCTGTTAAGACTTAAAAGGGAAACGGCAGGAAAACCCCCACCAGGCTAAGTACTCTTTCCCTTTAAGTGCTTTTCCCCTTTAAGACAGCCAGCAGCAGAAAGCCCCGCCCACAGATTAAACTCCGTGGCTACTTTGCATAGAAAGGCCTGGCTTTGCATGGCATGCCGACGTCTCTCTTCTTTCCTTTCTCTATCTTTCTTCCTTCCTTCCTTCCTTTCCTTTTTTCTGTCTGTCTGTCTTTCTGTCTCTCTCTCTGTCCCCACCTTTCTTTCTTCCTTTCTCTTTCACTCTCTCTCTCCTCCTCCTTCCTTCCTTTATCTCTCTCTCTCTCTTTCTTTCTGTTTCATTTTTTCCTGTTTTCCTCCTCTAAAAACAAGGTGCGTCTTATGATCAGGTGCGTCTTATAGAGCGAAAAATACGGTAACTACGCAATGCTTCTATTTTGTGTTGATGACTACCTTTATAGACATGTTGTTGAGAAAACTTAAGATGTGGCTGGAAAGTATGATGGAAGTTGGGTGGCTTATTTAGGTTCCTTATGAGGAGCAGGAAGAACCACATAGGATCAGTCTTCAGTTTGATAGCATTCTTTAATCGTAGCTCTGGCAATCACTGCCAGCTACCTGAAAGACACACTCCAGTCTTTTGTAGACCTGGTCCAGCTCTGGAGATATTTTCCAGTGGCACACAAAAATCTCAGTGAGTTGCTTGCTAGGCAGTGTTGGAGTCACTTTGTGGTACTTCTCTGTGTGGGTAGTAAGTGAAAATATTTGTTAGTGTGTTGAGTTGACTCAAAATTGAATACCTCCCTTGTATGGTTGTATATTCTGGTACTGAGTGACCTATATAAGAAAATCTGAAGATGATCTGTGTTCTGCAGGTGTTCTGAAACAGGTCTTGAAATTCATCCAGTAAAGCTGTCTTTGCTATCACTTGCTAATTTGGCTAAAGGAAATGGTCAGAATAGGCCTGACCTGGTTCGCCCGGGCTAGCTTGATCTTGTTAGGTCTTGGAAGTTAAGGAGGGTCGGCCCTGGCTAGTATTTGGATGGGAGATCTCCGGGGAATACCAGGACTGTGACGCAGACGCACGCAGTGGCAAACCACCTCTGAACATCTCTTTTCTTGAAAACTCAGTGAGGTTGCCATAAATTAGATCTGGTAGAAAGTGAGCTATGGTATGTCTGGAATTTTATTCCCTTGTGCTTGAACCCCCAATTACAACAGATAACCAGGATTTGGAAAACTGTGGGACCCTTAGACCACCTCTGTACGGCAAGACTACTATACTGCTGTGTGGCTCAAAGAGGCCCAGTTGTGTATAGCTTTAATATATTTTGGCATTTCACCCTTTCAGCATTAAATGTGATTTCAGATAGTCGGCTCAGTAACCAAAGCAATATGGTCTTACAGAATTACGTACCACTCTATTGTCAGATTCTCTTGTGTTAAATTAAAAAGAATTTTTTGGGATGATGTTCGCTAAATGAGAGTACCGTCTAAAATGAACATTGCCCCTGACATAAAGGCTGCTGCTCTTCTTATTTGTGACAAGATTTTTAAAATCCCAAACAAGTCGTGAAGGCAGTTTGGGTTTTGAAAAGGCCTTTTAAAATTTGAAACGCTTGCCCTACTTTTTTTTTTTTTTAATGCCGAGACGGAAAGGCATTGAGTTTTAGAAACCAAGTCTAAGGCTTACGCCAAAGTATGTCAAATATTTTTTTTTCTTCCCCTTCCTATCTCGTCTCCCCACTTAAACTTCTTCCTTGCCTTCATTTTACGAAACAACTCCAGTCTAGCTTGCAGGGTGCCAGTCAAGGATATGTGGAAACATTTTCCCAGCTATAGAATGGTCCTTACTGAGTGTTGATTGAGAGTCTTTTCTTTTGCTGAACTGCCCCACTCTGGATCATAAGTGTATGCTGAAATGTTCTGAATGCTCCCTCATGTGAAAGATCACCTGCCTGTTTAAAACTAGTATATTGAGAAAGGGTAGCCTCTAACAGACATCATACAGAGTTGCAGAGCATCAGTTCTAGGTTTGCAGAAGATGGAGCAACTCTTACTCTGACAGCTCTCAATACAGGTTGCCCTGTATCTAGATAACTACACGCTGTAATCTACTGACACTGAGTATCATCAAATCACTTCAGTGGCTCTTTAATTTGAATGTCCTTGGTGAGCCAGTATGGTTTCACTGTCAGACCTGAGTTCAGATCCCCTCTCTGCCACTCAGGCCAGGTGGCCCTCTAGAAACTTTTAGGATGTTCTGTGAACATTTTTATTTGCAGGGGCTTTTAAGGGGTTTATAAGCTCCTGGGTTGTAAAGGGCTTTAGAAGGTGGTGGCAGCTACAAGCATAGACAGCTTCAAGAGGAGATTGGATAAACATATGGAGCAGAGGTCCATCAGTGGCTATTAGCCACAAGGTATAGATAGGAAGTCTCAGTCTGGGGCAAGTGATGCTCTGTATTCTTGGTGCTTGGTGAGCAACAGTGGGAGGGCTTCTGGAGTTCCAGCCCTGCTGGTGGACATCCTGGTGGCATCTGGGTTCTGGCCACTGTGCGACACAGAGTGTTGGACTGGATGGACCATTGGTCTGATCCAACATGGTTTCTCTTATGTTCTTAAGGTCAGAATCAGGGCCTTGAATTGAGCTCAGAAACAATCTGGGGGCGATTTTAGCTGTTTAAGAATAGGCAAGACGTGTTCCCGTTGGCTAGTCCCTGAGTCATCAAGACGGCATCGTATTCTCCCTTCTCTTGTTCCTTTGACTTTCTCCACAATCTCTGATGGTCACTAGAACCCAGCTGTTGTGTTTTCTTATAATGGTGTAGGTTTTGAAGGTGTGCTTGAGTCCAGTCAAGTGCAGCACAGTGCACATGTGTGGAAGGAATCCAACAGGTATTGATAGGGCCCTGTTTTCTTATCTCCCTAGCACACCACAGTCATGCCCTACAACTGTACAAAGGAGGTGTTATTGCAGGGGATGAGAAATCTGTGTGTTCTTGCAGCCAGTCTGTTCAAACCTTGATAACTTCTGCTCCAGAGCATGAAATACCTTGAATGTCCTGGAGACAGTGGTCTAGATAGGACTTAAGCTTGTAGTTGTAGTAAATGCCTTTATGAAGTGGTTCTAGTAGAGTTGTAGTAAATGCCTTTATAAAGTGTAGTTGTAGTAAATGCCTTTATAAAGTGGTTCTAGTAGAGTCAGTTAGACACTCTGCATTGATCACCCCCACATTTTAAGTGGGAGGGGGCTCAAATTTTGGCATCTTGCCCAAGAGAATCCTCCATGCGCTATTTGGCAAGCATATAGAGTGCAGAGAACGGGTGACACCTGCTGGGCTTGTAGGCCCAGGGATGTGGTAGCCCAGCTGGCAAGCTGAACTGGATACCATTGCTCTGCTGATCGCACTTTCTGTAAAATTGACTCTTTAACAGCCCTGCAAAGTGCTTCAAGGGCCCCTTGACCTTATTTGGTCCTATTAAATATATTCAGTCTTGGCGATATTTGGCATGGATTGCGCTGAGTCGCTGACTGACATACAAAGTGGCAATATTTTGCTTTTTCCCCCCCTTTGCTTTCCCCCGGCCGATACAGTTTGAAGCTAATGAAGCAGGTTGCAGAAAAGCTTTTTTTTTTTTTTTTTTTTTTAATGCTTGTAACTTCATTGCGAATGTGACTAATCCATTTGGACAAGCAACTATGAACTTCTGAATGGCTTATTAAGGGACGCTTGAGTAACTCGGTTGGTTAGAAACAACAACCTTTGTGCTGGCTTGACAGTCTTCTTTTGGTCCCCCCCCCCCCCCCCCCCAAACTGAACAAGTGGCTACGCTTGCTTCAAAAGCAGGCTATTTTTGTTCCAGAACAGTTGGACAAAAAGCCTGCAGGCAAGGTTCTTTTTTTTTTTTAAGCCATTGCTGCAGCTGAAGGCTGTAAAATATTATTTGGAGCATCAACTGTGGATATATAGAACACAGATGAGAATGTCGAGGAGAGAGCTGGGGGGGGCCAGGAAGGTGTACAGTGGGACCAAATGACATGACTGAAGCACAGATATTTTCAAAGAGGGAGTTTTTAGTAAACTGCAGGTGTCAGATTCGATTCTCTTGAAATGGAATAATTTTTTTTTCCATGAAACACTGCCTCTTTTGGCTGTTAATGCTAAGTACACAGGGCTTATTACTATTAATATCCTATTCTCACCTGGCCTTGGTGGAGATCGTCTTCACTATAAAATGGGGGATCTGAATGGGGCAGGAATATTTTAAGATAGGCAAATTCCGTGCCTCCCGCAGCCCATTTCCCCTTTCTGTCACCTTCCAGGTACTCAGTTTTCTTCCTGTTAACTCCGTCTCATGTTTATGTGGATTCAGGTGGGTAGCCGTGTTGGCTTGAAGCAGCAGAACAAAGTTGGAGTCCGGTGGCATCTTTAAGGCCACTAAGGTGTAAGCTTTCACGGGCATGGCTGCATCCGAAGAAGTGTGCATGCCCACGAAAGCCTATACCTTGAATAAAACTTTGTTGGTTTTAAAGGTGCTACTGGACTCAAACTTTGTCCTCATGTTTACATGGATGGTGAGAAGCCCGGAGATTGCAAATCAAGACCGTGGGCACTATGCAGAAGCCGTGAGCCCCAGGAACACTTAGTTGTGAAATCTCAGCCATGAATCGTAACAGGCCTTTGTGAAGCTGGTATCAGTGGAAATCTTCCACCCGTCTCTGTTATAATTCTGGCCCTCTTTGCAGGGTGGTGGTTTGCACAACTGTGGGAGATGTATGGGAAATGCTTACTTGGGGGGGGGGGAGTACCGATCCATCTCTTATTATTGCGATATTTGAAAATAGCAGCCTTGGTTCTGATCGGGCTGGCTCTTCTGTCCTACAAGAGCCAGCAATAGTTAGTTACGTGCTCTGGTAATGACATGCAAATTAGATTCAGTAGACAGCACAGTCTCCCCCCCCCCCCCCCCCGACAGTTGCATTCTGGGTCATTGGTTCCTGTTGTTATCACTAGCAAAGAGCTAGTACAAAAAATCCTGGGTTTTAGATCACGGTTTTGAGGAAGATGAGTAGAGACAGCCGAATATGGTTTTCATATTCTGGCAGTGATGGGGAAAGAAAATGGGAAGAATCCTTGCCTGGTTCCTTTCCTTTTCAGAGAGATGTGGTCTCCCTGCCCCCTCTCATGGGTGCAGAACTGCTGTGATCTTTCATAACCGTGTTTGAACTGAAATCTTCGAACTGAAGCTAGCCCTGTGAAAAGAGCATATGCTGGCCTTCCCCAGTCTCTCTTCATGTTTTCTCATCCCGGTGTTAACAGTTTTGTCATTAGAGACACAATATTGCCCAGTTCGGCCTTCATAAATCTCCTTTGCTTTTCTGCAGTTCCCGTCCCTTTGACTGCCATCACCAGGCAACCTTCCTGGATACTTGGCATTCTCCCCCCCCCCCCCCCTTATTTAATGCGATGACCACAGACGGTGGCTTAAATAAGTTTCCGATTTCAGTGAAGGATCTCAGTGGTGCCTCCGTACTTTCCCCCATGAACCTGACCGTAGGAGTTTCACAGGTTTTCAGTTTCCAGGAAATGTACCAAATAAAGGAACTGTTAAGGCAAGGAGACAGACCTTGAATAGGCTGGGTCCCTCTCTTGCTTCAGAGCGCAAAGCTCCAGCTACCAGCAGCCTCAGGCCGCTGGGGAGGATCTGCAAAGGAATGAGGTGACCCAAGAAAAGGCCAGACTTGCCTGTACCGCTGGCGGCAGCAGCCAGCCTGAAGTATAAACTTATCTTTGTTAGGTCTCTGGCATGCGGGAGTGAGGTGGGAGCCTGGATATAAGAGACTGCAGCCTCCTCTAGCTAACCATTCCATGGGAACTGCCTCTAGAACTCTCCTCTGTGTTGCTGCGAGTATTAATTAATTAATATCCCATGTCTTCGCCCCCATGGGGGACGTGGGGTGGCTTACAGCAGTGAAAGTACTATAAATAAGTATAATACCAATAAGTACATATGAAATGATGAAATCAATTAAAACCAAGACAGCAAAAACCAATTAAAACATCAACTTGACAAGCAGTCTAAAAGGATTAATACAGCTGGCCAGCTCCCCGGTTTGTAACGTTACCCAAAGCCTGCCCCAAACAAGGCAGCCTTGTGTGCCCTATGGAACGCTGGAAGGCCCCGTATGGGACAACCTTCCCCAGGGAGTTGGTTCCAGAGCGGGGAGGCAGCTACTGAAAATGCCTTTGCCCTGGTGGTTGACAGGTGAGCAAAATTCACAGGCTGGGCACTTGTAGAAGGCCCCATGATGATGATCTAAGGAGGCGAGAGGGGGTCATACTGGGAGAGGTGGCGTCGCGAGAGTGTGAGACTGTCCCAGTAGATATAGTCCACAACAGGTCTCCTGAAGCAGAAAGTCCTTTATTTGTAGAAAAGATCATACTGGTCAAACACTTTTCCTGTTAGTAATGCTCAAGCTTGGAATTGCAATTACAATTATACTTGGTATGAAATTTGGCCTAACTACCCTCTACCAATCAATAGGGAGAATTCTTGGCACCCAAATACACTGGCCCAATATTCCCATGGAAAGCGCAGCAAAATGTGTTCTCAGGGAGAAACACTATTGAAGATTTTTGGGGAGAGAGAGAACTAAGCAACAGGAATACATAACACCTGTGATTCTTGTAACACATAACAGGAGGCACTTCCGTTCAAGGTCGTTAGCTGAGGAAGCCAGAGATAAAAGGGGAAAGAAAGCAAATGAGTAATGAGCATGCGCAAAGCAAAGCGAGCGAGGCGTGCATTCCAAAGGTGGGAGTCAGGTTTCCGATGCTATCTCCCGGGCGGGACCTACAGAGGTTAAATGAAACCTTGGAACACAAAGCATTAAGCAGTATACGTCAAGGCAACTCAGGAAGCATTGCAACATGTAACACAGCAACTTCATTGATCATGGCAAGTCAGTCACCCAAGCCTATGGTAGTTAGCCTATGGTTAACTGACAGAGAGTGGCTGGAAAGGTTCTCTAGTGGCTGCGGCCACTCTGGTATGGGTCTCCCCTGCCCCTTTACTCCCACCCCTGCCCCTTTATACCCATGGCGCCCACATGACCATGTTGGGGAGCACTGCAGCTGAACAGCTCAGCGTGCCATGAAGGCAACTGGGGTGTGTCTTGAGGAGACTGAGGGAGACGACAGGGCCCCTAGAGGGGGGGCTCCCAGTACCTTCCCCCAACAGTGGTGGGTCTGGGACTACTCCCTTTTGTGTCCATCGGATAAAACTTTGGGCGCCTCCACACATGCATGTAGTTTCAGTCCACGTCAGTGACCCTTTGTGAGTGGATTTTTCCATTTCACACAGTAAAATCCAGCGGCAAAGTGCATTGAAAGTGGATAGGAAGTGCGTTATTCAGTGTGTGTGAAAGCACCCTTTCTCTCCTGTTAACCTCCTTCATTCTCCTATTTAACAAAGGGTTGGTTGAACCAAGCGAAGCCTGCAGGGCTCTTCTGGGCAGGTCAGAGATGCAGTTGGATGGGGCAGGCTAGGAGAGGCCCCCAGTGCGAAGCCAGGGCAGCCAAATAAAGTTGGCAGTTGTCGCGGGCTGTGTTAGATACAACTCTGGTAAGGGCCAGCAGCGGTTTGTATAGAGTCAGGGGGAGAGATTTAAACCTCTGGTTAAAAAATACGCGTAAGTGTAAGAGTTATCGAGTGTGTGTGACTTGGCTTTTATAGGCAGCGTCTTTGAATTAACGGTTTAAGGAAGATTTGTTTTCACCTTGTAAAGTTGTGGATTGCAAGAGAGGAAATGATGAGCAGGGTTTACAGCAGCGTGGCCTTTGTTCCTTTCCTGAAATGATTGATGGTAACTGATTTGTAACAACATCTTCGGGTCTCATCTGAAAATAGTATCTCTTCTTCCTCCTCCCTCCCTTTATATTTATAGTTCTTCAAATGAAACACACATCAATCCCCATCGGATTTTTTTTTTTAAGTGTGTATATATTTCAAGCATATCCTTAACCTCTCCCTTCCCTTTCTTGCATGGGTGGAAACGAAGAAATGTGAAACATAAATAGATTGTGTCACGGTATAATAGCTGGTGTGTTTTCAGTAGGGAAATGTTTGAGGGGGTGGGGAGGTTGTGGGGTTCCCCCCCCCCTTTCCTGAAAGGGGCTGTGTCCGTGGTGAATTTCAGCAGTTCAAGAAATGCTTCTTCTTGGGCTTCATTTATAATGTCATGTAGGACTTAGGCATACCCGATCTCTGTGTTACCATGGGTTACCGAAAGACATTTCTTTTTCATTTATTGCTGAGAACACCAGCTTCAGAGAGAAGTGGATAGGCTGAGGGGGAAAGCTGTGGCTGCCAAACTCCTGCTTTGTTAGGCCATGGATGCATGTTGAAGGACACTAGATATTCCCTGAACTGTCTAAGCAGCCTGCAGGAATCCACTTCTTAAAGTTTTCGGGAGTCGGGTAGAAACTGAGTGGAGAACCACCATGTGTTTGGGAGCACCGAGGATGTGTAAGGGTGGAAACAGTGTCCCCCTTGTGAGGTAGGAAGCGATTGTAGTGCCAGTGAGGTATAGTGGTTAGAGTGTTGGGCTGGGAGTGTCTGGAGTACGCCCATGTTCAGATCCCAGACCGGCCATGGAAGTTTGCTGGGTGACCTTGGGCTGGTCACATGCTCTCAGCCAAGCCCACTGCACAGGGTTGTTGTGAGGGTAAAATGGAGGAGAGGAGAACAATGTAAGCTGCTTTGGATCCCTGTTTGTGAGAAAGGCTGGGTATAAGTGAACAAAGTCTGAGTCCAGTGGCACCTCTAAGACCAGCAAAGCTTAATTCTGGGTATAATCTTTCGTGTGCTTGCGTGACTTCATCAGATGAAATCAGGGGCGTAGAGTTTAGTAAATTCCAGGGGGGGGGGGGGGGGAAGTTCTTCGCGCGAGCGCTCGCTGGGGCAATGCCCCCCTTCCCCCACCAGGAAACCTCCACGCCTCCCCGGGCCCTTCCGAGGCCCGCCAGCCGCTTCTGCCGGGGCCTCTCCCCCCCCCCACTCCTTTCCTCTCCCTTCGCCTGGAAAAGAGGGAGGGAGAGGGAAGGATGGAAGAGTAGCCAGGTGGAGGGGGGGGGAGAGGCACCGGCAGCAGCAGCTACCGGCCTCGGAAGGGCCCCGGGAGGCGCGGCGGCAGGCACTACATTTCCCCGGGGGGGGCTCAGTCCCCCCTGGGAAATTTTGGGGGAGGCTCGAGCCCCCCCCATAGTCTACGCCTATGGATGAAATGTCTCTGAAGAAGTGTGCATGCGCACGGAAGTTTACACCCAGAATAAAACTTTGTTAGTCTTAACGGTGCCACTGGACTCTGCTTCAGACCAACACAGCTACCCACATGGGTGTAAATTTATGTTTATTTATTTTGTTTTTATTTTATTGAACTTATATCCCATCCTCCCTGCAAGCAGGCTCAGGGTGGGTTACATCAGTATCAATACAATATAATACAATTCAGTCAAAAACAACTTTAAAACAGCAATTAAAGACAGTATAGAATCATAAAATACTGTGTAAAAGAAATTAGATCAGATGTCAGTTAAGATGTCAATCAAATCAATTAAGATAAAACAGAAGAGTGGATACCCAGATTTCTGTTTGGATCCAGGCCACTGATGGGAGATTAGCCAGGGGGAGAGGATATCCACTGCCTTAACCACAAAAGCCCGGTGGCAGAGCTCCGTCTTGCAGGCCCTGCGGAACTGTAATAAATCCCGCAGGGCCCTGATCTCACACGGGAACTCATTCCACCAGGTGGGGACCAGGGCGCCCTAGTCGAGCCTAGTCAGATGTCCCTGGGGCTGGGGACTACCAAAAGAGGTTGATTTGTGGAATTTATTCAAAATTTCTGGTTTGAATATTGCCATTGCAATGGATTCACTACTCCCTCTCTCTCACACACATTTTGTCTTTCTCCTCCATGGCAAAATGAGGGATGATAATACTGATCTAACCTAGTCCAGTGTAGAGATGTAAAATTTCTGAACATTTTGAAGATTGGGAAAAACGGAATTTTTTTGGAAAAATTGAAAAAAAAATGCTACATTAGCACTTCTCCCCCCCCCCCCCCCAACTGAAACTCATTCTGTTACTTTAGGACTATGGACAATTTTACTTGGTGTGAAATTATCACAGCTAACGTATTAAAAATATAGTGTATCCAAACAATTATTACAAACAGAATTTCCTTTTTTAATAATATTTATTTGTAATTGTAACAAATGGAGCAACAATCTCCTGAACTGTTTACTAGTTTATGTGGAACAGACAAAAAAACCTCCACAAAACAATTTTTTAAAAAATTCGGCCTAGTGAAGCCTGAGTGCCAGTATACCTACCCACCTGCAAAACCAAAACTGAAACCTTTTTCTTTTCTTGTGACAACAGCACCTCCTAAAGGAAGAAATGCATCTTGTTCTTGCATTGGAGAGTTCCATTTGTAACCTAGGACTTGCCTGTCCTCAGTGCACAGAAATCAGATTAATCTGGTACCATACATATTTTTTTAGAAATGATTTGGAAAATATTTGAACATCTTGTCTTAAAATATTTTATTCATCATGTTAAAATAATACGTTCCATAGTCAATTTTTTTTCTTTTCTTTTTTCATTTTTTCGGGAAAAAACAAAAAAGACTTCAGGGAAAAAACCAGAAACATTCTCCCCCCCCCCCCCCCCCCAATTTTTCCAGTTTTTTCCCGGGCCTTCACATCTCTAGCCCAGTGTAGTGGTGAGCGTCAGACTGGGACCAGGGAGACCACAGCTTGCTGCCCTGGAGCTTGCTGGGTGATCTTGAGCCACTTATACACATTTGATTTCACACACACACACTCACACCCCCGCCCATAGGTAGCATTCTCAGATTAAGTACATGTCCCAGGACCCGGCACAGATGAGGGGTTGCAGCACGTGGGTGAGTGACATTGGTGCCTGGAGGAAGGGTCTAGATTTGTTACTTACTGGGGAACTTTCTGGGACAAGCTGAACCTGTACAAAGGAGGCAGGCTTCACTTGAACCAAAAAGAGACCAGGCTGCTGGTACCTAATATCAAAAAAGGTGGCAGAGCAGCTTTGAAACTAATCTGTGTTGACTGTGGGAAGCGTGGGGCTCATACCCAAGCCACAGCCACTGTTTTTGGAAACCGAGTCTGAAGAACGGAGTCAAACTGAGGTGCTGAGAGATCCTGTTCTCAACCTACTGGAGAAATTAAAAACCAGTAAGTCTTCAGGTCCTGATGGCAGACGCCCGAGAGTTCTGTGGGGGCTCCAATATGAGACTATGGATGTGGTAACATTACATATTTGGATTAATGTGCCACTAAGTTTAACCACTGTACCTGAAGACTGGAAAATAGCAAATGTTGCACCAGTTTTTAGAAAAGGGGGTCCAGAGGGGAACTAGGAAATTACAGGTGAGTTAGCCTAACATCTCTCCTAGGGAAAAAAATAGACCCATTTCAACTAATTTCCATTTCTATCAGTGGCTACCAGCCATAGTGACTAAAGGGAACTTACACATTCAGAGGCAGTCAGGCTCTGAATCACAAAGCTAGGAGGCAACATCATGGAAACACCTCGCCCTCTATGCCCTGTTGTTCGCCCTCCAGAGGAGCTGGTTGGCCACTGTGTGAATCAGGATGCTGGACTAGATGGACCACTGGTCTGATCCAGCAGGGCCCTTCCTATGTTCTTAACAACCCTGCATTAGCTTTTGACTAGTTTATGCAGTCACTTAGCATTTAGAGTACGGTGAAATGGTGATCTGGAGAGCTAGGCAAGATCAAGATGTAAAAATAGGGATGATGCAAGTTTTTCTCTGTTGGGGGGGGGGGGGGGGGAGTTCAGTTCTGTTGAAAAACGTGGCAGCCTTCGCATGACCCATTAAGGGAGAGAGCTGAAATAACCTCCACACTGACTAAAATCCCAGATCATTTAAGCAAACATTCTCCAAATATTAGCTAAGTGCGCTCCTAGAGAGCTTAGTCTCCAACCTGGAAATACTCATTTCTCAAACCCTGCTGAAAACAGTAATTCTTGGATGATTCTGATATATTAATATTACTAAACCCTTTGATCTGCTTATTATTTGAAGTGTAGCAAGCTGCTATAAAGGCGGCTCTGAATTAACCATAGATTACAGTGGCCTGCAGGTCAGTTAACCTCTCACGTGGAAGAAGAAAAGTTGGTTTCTATACCCTGCTTTTCTCTACTCAACGGAGCCTCAAAGTGGGTTACAATTGCCTTCCCTTCCTCTCCCCACAACAGACACCCTGTGAGGTACTTGGGGCTGAGAGGGGCTCCAAGAGAACGGTGACAGACCCAAGGTCATACAGCAGGCCTCATGGGGAAGAGTGGGGAATTAAACCCAGTTCCCCAGATTAGACTTCACTGCTCTTAACCACTACACCACACCGGCACCACAGCTGTGCTTTAGTTGGTGCAGTTTGACTGTTATGTGTTGGTTGTAGGTAATTCTAGTTCAGAGGAAATCCACGAAGAAGGAGAAGAGTTGTAAAGGGTTAAAGAAGCAACCTTTAAGACAGTCGTCCTATATAAAGAAGTGTGGCTCCTGTGAGGCTGCAATGAGTGAGCTTGGTGAGGCTGAGAGAATGATGAGATGACCGTGTGTTGCGTGGACTGGACAGAACTGTTGTTGCACTGGAGCAAGTTGTAGAAAAACAACATTTAAACTGATTCAGGTGGGTAGCTGTGTTGGTCTGAAGCACTAGAACAAAGTGAGTCCAGTGGCACCTTTAAGACAAACAGTGTTTAATTCTGGCTATAAGCTTTTGTGTACATATATATACTTCTTAAAGGTGCTGCTGGACTTGAACTTTGTTCTAACATCTAGACTGGTCTGTGATCAGGAATTTGGTTGTGTCAGAGACAAGATATGATACTTTCCTTTGTGATTTCTTTGCTATCCACGTGCACTGATTACTCTTGGTAACCTTCCAGGACTAAACTAGGAATATTTTATTGTGAGATTCGTGCAGCTCAAGGCTAGGCGTGTCTAGCACATACGCTTGGAGTATGTGGAGCCAACACCATCTTGCTCAGTTCTTTGATGGCCTCAGTAGTAGCATTGTGAAGAACCTCCTCTGAAGAAATGTGTGAACTAGTCCTTCCCCTCCCTCCTTTCCTGTCTCTCTTCACCTTCTTTATCCTACCTAGTGAAAAGATTTGTGGTTTCTGAAAGGAGCTTACATTTACAACGTGAGAATCCCAAGTTTGAGGGAAGGCCAGTATTCACCTCACAAATGCAAACTTGGCTGTTAAACTGTTCTGTGCAGCCAAGAATAAACATCTTAAATGTTATAACTTAATGTGCCCAGCAAAATTTGTGTGTTCTCTGTAAGCAGTCTGATGCCCCATTATTGATCCTTCTTATTTCTCCTAACCCTAGTAGTGAATAAAAGCCTTTGTTTTTTCCTGTTTCTCAGATGTCTTATATGCAAGAACTGCATTTAGAAGGGCTCTTGGTTCAGTTTATCTGTAGAAGGTTGGATGGTAGAGACTAGGGATGCAGTTGCGCCCATCACCCTTTGTTGGAATTCCAAAGGAGCCCACAGGCTCAAAAAGGTTGGGGACCCCTACTATGGAGCCCACCCAGAGCATCCATTTTCTCCAGGGGAACTGATCTCTATCATCTAGAGAGGAACTGTAATTCTGGGCGATTCCCAGGTCCCACCTGGAGGCTGGCATTCCTACTCCACCTTTTCCCTACCAAGTTATCTCTTGAGGAAGGGAGGGTGTAGTTTTTCCTCCCTCAAGCTAGGCCTGGGCTCAGGCCCATAGCTATGGTGGGGCTTCTTGGGGCCTGCCCCTCAACTTCCTACCAAGGCCCCATGACTTCCCCTACCAGCCCAGGCCCCCTGACTCTCTGGGCCACCTAGAGGACTCCCCGCTGCCGCCCTTTCTGCATGCGTGCATCCTTCAGCCGAAGCTGGAATGGCTGCAGCCTCAATAACAGCCTGCCTGTGCGGGCAAGGTGGGATATAAATCAAAACAAACGAACAAATAAATAAGAACGGCAGCCTGAAGAACAGCTTCCCTTGCCCTGTCCGCAGCGTGGGTGACATGGCTCTCCTTCCCCGAGCAATGCCCAGAGCTTCAGCTCGCCTCTTCCTCCTCTGCTGGGTTTGCCTATCACCAGATTCAGTCCCCAGCACCTCCTGGGAACTGTAGTTCCATAAGGGGAGACCAGGGCTTTGGAATAGAGCATGCTCCGCACCCTTATCAAACTACAAACTACACCCTTATCAAACTACTACTTCTTGAAGAAGAAAGGGTTCGGAAGGGCTGTGGCTCAGTGGAAGAGCCTCTGCTAAGTGCGCCCTTCCCTCCAGCCCCCACTCCTGGCAGCAGACATCCATCTCAGCGTGTGTGAGTTGCAGGGAAGAGAAGGGCTTGGGTGTGTGTGTGTGGGGGGGGGGCTGTGTATGTGTGTTGGGGTGCCCCCAAATTATTTAAAGGCCCCCCAGGTTAAAAAATCCTGGCTATGAGCCTGACTGGGCTGAAAGTGCAAAGGCAGGAAAGGTGAATTTGTGCAACCCTGTTGGTTGGCCCATCCTCTGCAACTAAATCCTCTCTTTGGCTCAGTTTTCATGAAGACGTAATTGTTAGCAATTTGTGGCTTTCTTTTCCTTTGATTGTTATCCCGGATGGATTTAGGCAGGGTTTGCAACAGGAGTCCCAAGGCACTTGGGCACCGCTTTCTTCCTCTTCCTTGCATCTCTCAGACCCAGTATGTTTTGCCAGAGGTGCTAGAATATTGGGCTGTTGCTTTTTCCACTTCATTTTCTTCTTAGAGGCAATGCAAACTTCTCATATGTCACCCCATTGTACGGGCTGCATTCCATCATTGTTCGACGCCTCAATGTGAAAAATGGTTTTATTTTGAGCTTAATTCTCTGTTGGGACACCAGCAGTGTTCCGGGTTTTATCCACACAAGTGAACTTCCCGCAGGACCTCAATAGTGTTTTCTCAGCTCCTGCTGTGGAAATGCACTTTCCACCCATTCAGTGAACAAATAAAGTTGAGAGGTTTGGCCAGTTATAAGGTTTTGCCAGTGTCAGGAAGCCCAAAGCTGAACCCCATGGGGCCCCAGGGGTGTTGTGCTCAAGTAATCAAACCTTCCTTTCTTTTATTAAAATTATATGAAGTTTTATTTAATTTCTGTTAAGCAAAAGGTTCAATCTACAGGCAACATGATATAGCAGGTCATACAGCAGAGAAACAAGAACAGTAGCTTAACTACCTCTCTTTGAGAACCTGCGTTAGATAGCACAAACCTTCAGTCCAAAAGTCAAAGGCCACTGTAGCTCATGCATTCTCTATGTTGCTCTCTATTGCAATATAAACATATCATAGTTCAGGCCTTCAGTCCATCAGAATCCAAGCTAGCCCCTTTCTCCAGGCCCTTAGCTCACTTATAGTTTTTTGGCCAAGCAGCATCAGATGACAATGAAGACATCCAATCAGAGCACATTCTTGCTGGAACCCTCTAGAAAATTACTGCATCACTCCTGATTCTCCCCCCTCCCATCCTCCGGGCCCCAGGTTCTCATGAGAAGTTAATTACGACATTTCCAGCCTTGGCCTTGAAGAAGATAAGGGCTGTTTAGGCCAAGAGACCAGTTAGCAACACCTGCAGGATGGAACCAGCCTGTAATCGTTCACATTAACCCTTGAGGGGTGGGAACCAGGGGTGCTTTGCCCTCACAGCCAGTATTGGCAATTGCATAGCAAGGAATGAGTCTTCTAGAAAAGCTGTGATTTTGCTCATCTTTGTGGCTTCTTTAAATGTTGAACGCCTTGTAAGCAACGCTTTTGTTTGCGTGACTTAACAAAAATAAATGTGCATTCTCAGCTTTTGGTGGCTTTTGAGGGTGAAGCCTGAGATTTCACAGGAAGCAGTCCTACGGACTTTGCAAGCATGAGTGGCCGCAAACCAGACATTCTTTCCAGATAGGCAAAGAGAATTTTTTTTCTACCACTGCCTGGTGAATTTTCTTTAAAAATACACACAAACACACACACAGACACAGACACACAAATTGCATATGCATAATCTGGAGGCATGCCATTCACCTAGCAAAACAGTAGAATTTTCCTTTTTTGGAGGTTTTTAAAGAAGACTGGCTGAAACGGCAACAGCCAGAGATGCTGTAGTGAAAGCATTTCCAAACCACAAGAACTCTGCAATGAAGCAACCAGGGATTTTGTGATCTGAATCAGAGGTTCAGATTTGCCTTACTGTGCCACAGTGTCTACAGAACAATTCATTTATAGCCTACTTTTCTCATGGAGAAAGACAGTGCACACAATCACCATTCAATAGTGTAACACACACTATTCATTTATAATTCATTTATAGCCTACTTTTACAATTCATTTATAGCCTACCTTTCTCATGGAGAAAGACAGTGCACACAATCACCATTCAGTAGTGTAATATACTGCAAAAGATGTACCAACTCCGAGGAGTAAATGTAATGGGATGTAAATATTTTGTCTGAAACAATGTATATTGTATCAGATTTTTCAGCTGCTATGCAAGCTGGAGATGCTTTATCTTTTCTAAACCATTGACTCTTGAGCTAGGGACCAAGACTCTGCTATCTGAAACATGTTCTCTGACATAGCTTCTGTAGCATCTGTTGTGTTGTGGAGTCAAACTGTACTAGGGTTTTCAAACGGCACTAATGCCATTCAGGCTGAAATTTTGTAGACATAGTTCCAAACAACATACATACATATGATAGCACTGTCTGTTATTGAGGGTTCCCTGTCGTAGTTGTTTAGCATCAAAATTAGCCCTTCCCATGGCACAGGGTCAGCCTGCTACTGCATCCATCCCCTCCCCACTCCATGGCTTCCACTGAGCTGTGCACTGGCGGGGAGGGGGGAAATTGGTGCACTAGCGCAGTTGGTTAGGAGGAGGAAGAAGAAGAAGGGATTGGATTTATACCCTGCCCTTCACTTGGAGTCTCAGAGCGGCTTACAAACTCCTTTCCCTTCCCCTCCCCACAGCAGACACCCTGTGAGGTAGGTGAAGCTGAGAGAGCTCTGACAGAAGCTGCTCTTTTTCAAGAACAGCTGTGCCAGAACTACGGCTTGCCCAAGGTCATCCAGCAGGTGCAAGTGGAGGAGTAGGGAATCAAACCCGGTTCTCCCTGAGTTTGGCATCTTGAGGCCAAATATGTGTGAGCCTGTGCAGAGTTCCTCCTTCAGTGTAGAGAGGTCATAGAATCTGGCGTCCCACACTGTCCTTAATGGGCAAATCTCTGCATGGCACATTTCATGTACTCTTGTTCTAGTAAGTGCATTTAGGTTTATAACACTACAAATGTAGCCACAACTCCTCTGTGACACTGAACCAAGTATTGTTCACGTGGACAGTTCATGGATCTTCAGTAATACCGTGGCGTGCATGGTATTTGTTCTGCCCCTATGTCTTTTAGGTCAGCTAACAGGTTAAGGAGGTAAAATTAGGTTAGGTCCAATGTTCCCTCTAATTTTTCCAACCTGCCAAATAGAGCAGTTCCCATCCTGAGCAGAATAAAACTGCTGTAGTCTTAATGTGGGCAATGGGCAGTGCAAGACCTTGTTCAGCTCCAGATGGCTGCTGAGCAATGCTTCCTGTGCTAATGAGCAGCTGTTCATGTGCACAGCTTAGAGGGAACAGTGGTCAGGTCTGGATGCCCTCCCTATTTTTGGTTCTTAAATCCTAAAGGCATATGTGGATGTAAATACTGGGTCAAGAATTTGTCCCCTGATAAGGGAAACTTTAGTTTATAAGGTGAAAAATTTTGATCAGAAAAAGGCCTGTATATGATTTCTTCTAGAAAATTCTCTCCAGAATGCATCTCTTGTAATCAGATTGTGATATGAACGTGATCTTTCTGACACCATTATTTCTCTTCCCTTTTTATGCTCTTTTAACCTTTTTTTTTATTATTTCCGAGTTTTAGAAAGTGAACCATGCAGGGCTGATTCTAGAAGAGTCTCATAATTAAATCTTTTTGGCATACTATTCAAAAGTGCTATACCAGGATCCAGTTGTGGTTTTATATGAGTTATTTCTTCTACTAGTTTAAATACTTTGTTCCAAAAGATCTTTATAGTTGGGCAGTGCCACCAAATACGACTAAAAGTCCCCAAGTGCCATTTATATCTGTAACACAAATTTGTTATGAAAGGGGATATTTTCCTTAGTCTATCTGGTATCAAATACCAGCACTACACAAGTTTAAGAATATTCTCAAATATTGCAACATTCATAAAAATGTTTGTAACTTTGTGTTGATTAATCCACCGGCTTTCAGTTATCAGTATTAACAGAATCTTTCCCTATTTTTTAAAATATATAGTTACTTCAAAGTCAGCATCATCAGCAAGTATAACATAGATGGTTGCCTCTAAGCATTTTCTCTGTGTCGTAACCCTGGCCCTCCTTGGGGGTCTCCTGTCCCAAGTACTAACGAGGGCTGACCCTGCTTCGCTTCTGAAATCTGATGAGGTTGTGCTAGCCTGGGCTATCCCTGCCAGTCCACTTAATATACCAGGCCTTGAAATTGCCTTGGGAGCATTTTGTCCAGAGATATCAAGCAATTCAGAAAACTAGGGGGAGGGAGTTAAAATTGATAGATACCGTTGTCCACATCTTGAATCCACAAACACTGAAGGAGTGACTTGACTGTTGTTTTTGTAAATTGCCTTTATCCCTGAGTCATGCCAACATGTATGTGCTAGTTGTGTATTCTGGGGTGAGAGCAAACATCATGTTCGATTTCCACAGAGAAAAAGGTTTGAGTCCAGTGGAACGTTTAAGACCAAGGTATAAGCAGTCATGTGAATAAAACTTTATTGGTCTTAAAGATGCCACTGGACTCAAACTTCCCCCCCGCTGCTTCAGACCAACTCGCATCTTTCCACAGAGAAAATTGGGGTAAGCATTTTGACTGTTCCCCAAAGGTTTGCTGGAATATTTTAAAGCTTTAACTTTACTTAGTTTTAACTTGATGCTGCTTTCAGAATCGAATTTTAACTATGGGTATATAGGAATGCAATCCCCAGGTTTTTTTTGGGGGGGGGGGCACAATGCTTTTAAAATTGATAGAAGCAAACTTCAGTGTTCGCCAGCTGACTGTGGTTTAGAATCTCAAACAGGTGGCTGAGGGAGAGACTTGGAATGAGAGGGGGAGAAGACCAGCTTTTCTGCCTGTTGATATTTCTGCAACAGCCACAGGAACAAGACACCTGGAGCCATTTGGGTTAAAATCTGGTCATTTTTCTTGTGTGGCTCTCCCCACCCAATACCCTGAGAAGGGGTTCTGCATTCTGTTGTCAGAATGGGAAGATGTTAGGCGTCACTTTGACCATCTGGTCTAAAAGAGAAGATGGAGTCTGGGGTTTTTTGTACCTTTTTTTTAAAAGTCCCTAACAGTTTGCAATGAGTAAGTGAGATTATGGTTTTGACTGAAGCAGTCTTTCTATCCTGCCCTTCCTCCAGGGAGCTCCATGGCTCTGCCTTCACTCTTATATCCTTACTTCATCCCTGTGAGGTTTAGGCAGAGAAGGAGAGAAAGAAACCACATCAGGATTACCTAGTAAACTTCATGGGGTAGCTGGGATTTGGACTTTGAGCCCTAGTTATATACTAACTACTGGCTTAGTCAGTTCTCAGGTGTTTCTGAGCAGAAGGTCAGAACGAACTGTACTCTAGAAACATCTACATTTCCTTTTTCTGAGCCTTGTGTGTGAGAAATGGTAGACAACGGCTGTTATCTCTTCTCAGGACCTTGACACTGAACTGTGGCTGGGGAGATGGCACAAGGGCGCATCTCCCCATACATAGATTTAGCAGTAAGTTAGTAGTAAGCCTCAAACACTCTCCTCTTCTCTACATGAATAGAGGTTTCTCTACATGAACAGAGGACTGTGGACACTTTGAGAAGAGCACAGTCCGGCAGACTTCAAATTAAAAAGCCTTATCTGATATCTGAGTTAAGCCATGTTAGGAGTGTGAGAAAGCTGCTTGCTGAGTCAAATCGGTGTTCTCAGATTTCCCAGAGGAACACTGGTGCTCCACCCAGTGTGACTTGCTTCATCTAATTAAAACTGCCTTACCTTTGTGACTCCCATAAACTACAATACAGCTTCCACTCAGTGGTCCTTGTAGTTTTAACCAGGGCTATTTTGGGGCAGGAACGCACAGGAACGGAGTTCCGGCTGGCTTCTGAGTTGGCCGCACCTACAGCCCCCCCCCCCCGGGTTCCCCAGGCACCTCGCTAGCCACGGGGCGCTTGGGGAAGGCAAGCCAATCCAGGGAGGGAAGACAGTTTAAACTGCCTCCCCTCCTTGGGTTTCCCAGTCGCACCACAAGCTACAGGGCACTTGGGGAAGCTGGTTCTGGGAGGGAGCTGCACTGTCAGGGGTGTGGCCTAATATGCTAATGAGTTTCTGCTGTTGGGTGTGGCCTGTTATGCTAATGAGTTCCTGCTGGGCTTTTTCTACAAAAAAAGGCCCTGGTTTTAATCATTACAATGTTTGAAAACAGTCTTGTAAATGGTAACAATTCCGACATATTTAAGGAGCTGTAGTCAATTGGAGCCGTATACACTGCGCTGTGGGTTGGGTCCCATGGAAAAAAGTTTGGATAATGGAAAGGAGAGTTGATTTTTCACCAATGGCCTCTGAGTCCCCTCTTATGCTGTTTTTAGGGGTCCTCTGCCCCCGCCCCTGGAACACAATTCAGGGATTACTTTGAACTACAGCCAGTGAGGGGAGTCTAAATTCTGTCCTGACAGAAGTTCTTCTGTCAGCGGAGGCTTACTGCAGAATCCAAGTCTTTGTCTATAGCTGTGGAAACCAGTGTTCACTGTCTTACGATCCATTCCCATGTGTCCCCTCCTAGTAATGCTGACAGTGTTGTAGCTCTTCTTTAAGAGGCCTTTTTAAATATTGTTTTGTAATTATTTTAATTTAATTATTAAATTTATGAATTGCCTCATCCCTGCTATTGTAGCAGGGCGATTTTACAATAGCATTAAAACAAAAAACCAGGTAAAACAATAGATCATATTAAATTACATTTTAAAAGACAGATGGCGAATGCTAGTAATACTTATAATTAGTTATTCCCATATTGAGTTTTAGAAGTTTGTCTTCTAACATGGTCCAAGTAGCTTCCAGTTAAACAAACGTATGTGTTCAAAGTGCCTATGAAATATTGCGGTCATGAGCTGTTTAGATTCTGTATCACACAAATCTCTGCTTGTAATAAAATGTGGCACTCCTGATTTTGGTATTCAGAGAAGCTTTTTTTTTTTTTGTAAGGCCCAAACCACTAATGGCCAAATCCCTTCTTAGAGACAGAGGGGGGAGCCCCTCTGTAAGAGTGCATTGTGATTTGATGTTATTGCGACTGTTTTGTGAGTAAATTCCCCCCCCACACACACTTTTTAGTTGTTGGAGTTGGACTCTGGAGAAAACAGGTTTCCAACCCAACCATTTTTTGTGCGTTTGAAACTGTGGTGCTGTTTGAATCTGTTGTCTCAGAGAGAGCCTTCATTTTGCCTCTCTTGTCTTGTGCATTTTGAAGAGAGGGTGAAAGAATAAAGCTACCCTTCCTGACTTTAAAACAAACAAACAAACAATTTGCTCTTTCCATTTCAGGAAAGCCCCACAGCATCGGCAACTCTGAACGAATTCAGCTCTCAGGAATGTACAACGTTCGAAAAGGGAAAATGCATTTGCCAGTCAACAGATGGATGAGACGCCAAGTTATCCTTTGTGGGACGTGCCTAATTGTATCCTCTGTGAAAGAGAGCCAGACTGGAAAGATGCATGTCCTCCCCTTAATTGGTGGAAAGGCAAGTTGTGTGCTCCCTTTTCCTGTGTTGCATGTGTGGAAAATAGGGCTGGTAATCTTTTGAAATAGGATCCAGTAGAAGAAAGCTTCAGACTTTAGGAGCATGTTCGGTAAACCAGTTCCCACTGTTCATATCCTCATCTAGAGACTAATAGACTGTAGGGCTCTCGTTTGTTTTAATCCACTGGAGAGAAAAGTATGTATGGGAGCATTACTACATATGAAAAGTAGTATCTTCTGTTTGCAATTGATCTTATATATGCCTGATGAACTCCATGCATGGGTCAGCAACCATTTATCATTTAAAGAGCAACCTTTTATAATTTCCAGAGCAAACTGTTTCAAAACTCAGAGCAGCTCAACACGAGGAGGTCTAGGTTTTTATACCAAACTGTCCTCTACTGTAAGGAGTCGCAACCCAGTGCAGGCAACCCTAATTTTAAGCATGAGGACAGGCACTGGTTTTAAGTTCTGGATCCACTCACAGTTGGAGCCCCTGGTTGTTAATACATCCAGAAAAATACTAGTCCAGCATAGCCCAAACATTTCACTAAGTATGGAACCAAATACAGCTCTCTAAGAAAATGAAATCATTAAGGTACATTTGAGGCGTGGGTGGGATACTAGAATAACCGGTATGTGAAGGAAACAGCAGGTAAAGATAACTGTGGCACAGAAGGGTTTCTTAGAGGTGTTTTACAGATAAAGTTGTCAGTAATTCCAAGCGTGACCCATGCACAGATGTGTGCCAGTGCATTAAAATAATTGCACAAGGCACTCCTGTATATTTATGACATTGTGAGGCCCTGTGTGTGCCACTTTCTAATAAAGGACTCTCAGCACCCACAGTTTAGGCTGCAGAATCTCTACAGACTGTGAGACAACAAGTCAGTTATCAGTAATGCTAAGCTATATACTTTCAGTTAAGCATATGATGTAGGTGGTTAAGAGTGGCGGACTCTAATCTGGAGAGCCAGGTTTGATCCCCCATTAGGGATGGAGATAAACCTCACCGTGAACCTAATTGCGTGGAGAACATTGCCCAGTTCACGGTTCATGAGCTGAGGGTTGTGTAATTCTGTCCTGAACAAACCTCCGTGTTTTTCACGGAGGTTTGTGCGGTTTCGTGCACGAGTGAAGGTCAAGTGGCAAGTTCACCCACTTCCCGGTGAACTTGGACTTCATTTGTGC
Organism: Lepidodactylus listeri; assembly: GCA_029233225.1. Taxonomy (NCBI): domain Eukaryota; kingdom Metazoa; phylum Chordata; class Lepidosauria; order Squamata; family Gekkonidae; genus Lepidodactylus; species Lepidodactylus listeri. The sequence continues at coordinate 107,482,440 of JARCFY010000006.1, read as the reverse complement.
AGGTGCAGTTTGCAAAAGCCATTCTGCTGGCCTCGGGGAGCCACAGCCCACAGAAAGGAGGCATAGAAGATCTTAGGGGTGCGGTCACACGGCACCGGATTCTCAGATAAAATCCCGCTGGGATTTTATCCGGTTTTTTCCTTTCAGGTTGGAATGTTCGTACATCCCAACCTCGGTGGCGGCGGTGGGGGGAGGCACCCTTCCTGCTCACAGGAGAGTGCTCTACACCCCCCTCCGCCACCGCCAGCCACCGCCGGACCTGTCCTGGCAGCCTGGCTCGCCCCGCACCTCGCTCTGGGCCCTGAGCCCCGCCAGTCACTGCCTGGTAATTTTTTGGGTTAGAGAACGTGAGAGGAGGCTAGGCAGCGGCGGCCAGTGGTGTTCGGGGCCGGGAGGGGAGCACGGGTCGGTTCCCCCCCCATTTTTGCACTTATGCGCTTGAGTGCCCAAGTGCAAAAGGGGAGGGGGGGACAGGGAAGGACAATATGAACAGCCCTCTCTCGCAATCATTGCGAGAGAGGGCTGTCCAGATTGGCTCAATTGTGCATTCCTTGTGCTAACACCCGGAAAATACTTGTTTTTCCAGGGGTCCTTAAATGCGGGAGAAAAGTGGAAGGGTTGTGCGAGTGAGCGAGCTTTGGAGCGGGATCCGTTTGAACAGGAGATTAAAAAGAGAGAGGAAACAGCAGTAATTCCCGCGGTAAAGTCCTGTGTGACCGCGGCCTAGATCTTCCTGCCCTACCACATCAAAAACCTCATGAAATGAACTGGCTTAGTAAATGGGATGGCTCGTGAAGGTTCGTGTGACCCCACAAACCAGAACGAACCTCCATTTTTCCAGTTTGTGCCCATCCCTATTCCCCACTTCTCCTCCACATGACGCCTGCTCGGTGATCTTGGGCCAGTCCCAGTCCTCTCAGAGCTCTCTCAGCCCCACCTACCTCACAAGGTGCCTGTTGTAGGGAGAGGAAGGCAAAGGCAATTGTAAGCCACTTTGAGACTTCTTGAAGCGGAGAAGAGTGGAGTAGAAAACTGTCCCTCCCCCACAGATCCTGATGTCTGTATGATTAGCCTTTTTCACTCCCCCATTGATAGCATCAGTGATGTTTGGTAATGATTTGGAAACTGCCACATTTATAATATGGAAACACACTGGTAAATAGAACTAGTTCTGGGGAAGGGGAATCCCATGGGGAGCTGCTCAGTGTTTTTGTGTGAGTCATTCACTTCAGAAGGCTTGCAGTGGCCCAAGGGTCTGCGGTTTTAGGCCTGCTCCCAAATGGTTACAAGTGGTTGTCATTGCTCCCTTTGGAGAGATTTATATAGTGTACAGGGTGCTGGCTTCCTCCTTGAGACCTCTGAGGACCGCGCATGAGCAGATTGTAGGTCGCAGTGTGTTTCTTTTCACTAATGTTTATTTAGTGAAGGAAAGAAGTTGGACAACAGTGTTATAAGTTTGTAGAAACCCTGTCAAAAGCAAAAAAAAAAGAAAAGGGAAATCTGCTTAGGAAGCTTTATCACGCATCTCGTAAGGGAATTCAGTAACTGATCTTATGTCAAGGTTTGTCTCTAAAAGGTATATCAGGAAAGTTTTCTGTAAGCTAGCAACAGAAGCTGTGCTCTAGTACTTGTCAGATTTGTGTATTTCCTGCTTCATTTCACCCAAGGGAGAGGTGTGTCCTGAAGCAGAAGCTTTGTCGACAGTGTTGGTTAAAAGATCCTAGTATTCCAGTGACTTTGGCTCCCAGAATACTCCTGGTCTGATAAAATTTCCAGACGGAGTCGTGTGAAAATGTTTAATCCATATTGGTGGGTTGTCCATTTTGAAGAGATTGCTGTCCTTTCTGAGTGTAATTTAGGTGTGATCAGAACTATTCTGCATTTTAGCTTGTTTTAGACCTACCTAAGAAACTGCTGTTGGAATAAATTTCCTTAAGTCTTCCTGGTGCCACTGGACTCCTGTTGCAAGCTGTAACTTTTGGATCCTACTGAACAATGGATGAAGGGGCGTGGCTGTGTTGAAGGCATCTGTACCTTCTCGATCCCCTAACAGTTTTCTGGTTAATTGGTGTTGTAGAGCGGGGTCTCTGACCCGTTTGAGTCTGTGGGCACCTTGGGAGTTCTGACACGGGGTGGTGGGGGCAACCACAAAGATGGCTGCCGTGGGAGGCAGAGCCTACCGCAGAATGGTCACTGCAGGAGGCGGAGACACACAGGACACCCAAAGGCAGGGGACAAGGAAGAGTAATTTTTAAAAAGTGCACCAGAAAAGAGGAGGGAGAATAAAACAAACAGAACACTATGGGGGGAGCTTGTGCCGAAACTGTGTTGTTTTAATCTGCACGGGCAATCAGATCCCCCATAGCAGTCAGGAGCCCTGCTGGGCTGTCTCCTCACCTAGCCATGCCCACTTTCTAAAAACACTTGGTGAGTACCAGGAGAGGATTCAGTAGGCCCCATGGCATGGCGCCCACATCGGGAATCCCTTCTGTAGAGACTTGACTGCTGTTTTAGAAATCTATTACAGTTTCTCTCTCCCCCTCTTCTCTCCTCTGAATCCAGGTTGAAGAAGTTAAAAAGCACCAGCACTGTTTAGCATTTAGCTCCTCCGGACCTCAGAGCCAGAGTTATTACATCTGTTTTGACACCTTCACCGAGTATCTCCGGTGGCTCCGGCAGGCTTCAAAGGTAAGAGGAGCTGCAGACTTCACTGACTTCTAATTATCCTGAACACTGCATGGCTTCACAAAAAAAGATCCAAAGTTATTAGCATAATGAATGTGGAACAGGCAATTCTGGGTAAATGTTGACCTATGCAAATGTTTCTGATTCCAAATGACAGAGATCCTTGCTGGCTGTAAATGGCAGAGACGTTTATCACGATTGGAAAAGGAAGGGAGGGGCAGAGGGTGGGCAGAAATCCACTTTAGAAGCCTGTCTTGCATGTTTCGCCGAATAAGGCAGGTGACCGAGTAAGGCCGTGCCTCAGACTTTGTCTCCCGACAACCCCAAAGTGGGCTGTGAATCTTTCACAGGTAGCTCACAATCCCAGGAGCGGGGAGGTGGAACAGGGTGATCTGGGAGAATCCAAGGCAAATTTGGGTCTCTGCATAATATGCCAAATGATCATGAAATACAGCTGGTAGTTGTAGAAGAAGACGAAGACGAAGAAGAAGAAGAAGAAGAAGAAGAAGGAGAGGAGCTGGATTTATACTCCGCCCTTCACTCAGAGTCTCAGAGCAGCTTACAGTCTCTTTCACCTTCCTCTTCCCACAACAGACACCCTATGAAGTAGGTGGGGCTGAGAGAGCTCTGGGAGAGCTGTGACTGACCAAGGTCACCCAGCTGGCTGCATGTGGAGGAGTGGGGAATCTTAACCACCACACCACACTGCCTCTTACAGTATATTGGTTGGATGCAGCCATCTTTGCCACTGATGGAGTGCAGGGGGGGTCCCCTTTGACCAGCAGTATAAGCTATGTGGGGTGATTGTGTGGTCTGCATGGGCAAAAATCGTGTGGGCAGGGGCTGTGGTAGAGAGAGGAATTAGGGATAGGGTGGGGAAAAAGCTGGCTAGCTCCAGCACTATATTTATTGTATAAATTGTGAAAAATGGAAAACAGACTTGTTCACTGTTAGTTAACATGAAATTCCCACATCTTATGTGAGAAGTGGCATAGTGTTACTTTACCAGAAGGTCCCAAACAATATAGACATTTATACGTGGGTCCCACTTCAATGCTGTTCGAGAACTACTGGACAAAGGGCTTAATGTATTGTTTGTCTAGGGCGTCAGAGCTTCTGTAGTGTGGCTCTTACCCAGGCCATGAAAGCAATGGCAGGAAGCCCAGTTTGCACTTCCTGCTCCCTGCCAGAGATGTTGTAATGTCTGGAGGTGCTGATACCAGTGTGGTGAGGAACTTCAGCATGGACTCCTCACTTGGCCTAGGAATGAGCTTTAGAAATAACTTATAGGGGTTTGAGCAGGAGATCTGGACTGCTCCTCGAGGCAAGGTCTTCTTTCTGGATCCCCCCCCCCCCAATAAAACAAACTTGCTGTGTCATAAACTTGCTTGTTGCAGAGAAGGTGATATAGAACATCTCTGATGTACTTCTTTGTAAAAAAAAATCAGGGAGTTCTTTTGTGTGTGTAAGTGTCTTGGGTGTTAAAAAAATGCAACACTCCCAACTCTTTGCAGTGTAAAATAACACAGGCCAGGATTGTACCCTACAAATTATGCAAAATGAGGAACAGCTCTCAAGAAATCAGGGAGCTCAGCTGAAATTGTGCTGCTTTTCGTTGTGATGTATAGGCACCACAGTGTGTAAGGGAAGAGAGAAGGTTAATCAAGACCATAATCAAGGTGCTTTGTGCTCGCGCACCTGTATGGAAACTGCCGTCTGGTGCAAAACGTAGCATCTTGAGTGTATGTGCCTTGATTGAAGAGAGTAACATAAGCCGTATGATTTTTGGAGTGGGGAGGGGAAGTCACAAATGCTTGGGTGTCTTCTGTACAGGTTTTTTTTTTTTTGAAAACCAAACAGTTTTGTGAGATCTTTGGCAGGGTTAGGGAATAGTATGAAGTCCTGATTCCGTTCGCTCTCGCACTACATAATCGTTGCCTTTCTTTGGACACTTCTTCCAACTCATAGCCCATCCTTTGATGTGGAATCCCACATTGGCAGGAACTCTTAATCTTGGAAGTAAGGGTAGGGGTGAGAAAATAATGGGTAGGATTCAGTTGGACCTGTTCCACTAGTGGAAGTGCTTTTATTTTTTTTACCCACTTTTCTCTACAGCAAAGACCCAGAGGGTGTCTCTCAGCATTGTTCTATCACTATTGGCCTCTTCATACTTCAGGATTCTGTGCTACTCTGTGGTCAGGGCTGTGCCTCCAGATTTCAATCATTAGTGTATTCCTGCTGGGGAGTGGGTGAGTTTCAGTATATGGCTATTATCACAAGTCAAGAAACACTTGGATTATACGTGTGGGAAAATGGGCTGCAATGCTCCCTCAAATTGCTCTTAAAAAGAAGTGCTTGCCAGTGAGGAATTTTGAGAAACGGGGAGCGGGCACCACCGCAGAAATTACTGCCGTGGGGCTGGGATGGGTCCAGTCCACCCAACTTTGGAAAGTTCTGCAAAATGCTAGGAATCTGTGCTGTAACATCCTTTGAGGAAGGCAGCTGTTTCCAAATGGGGTGATCTCTGCAGATTCAAAGGTAATGCCTCCTGGGCTCTTGTAAAGCACCTCCTACTCCAGGGAAAGTGGAGGGAAAGCTAGGTCCAACTCTCTGTTTTGGGAAAGAGATGCTTTGGAGAAGAAGAAGATGAGTGTCAGGAAATATACTGGTGGGCACCATGTTGAGGATGACTGTTCTAGGTATGTACTGGCCTGCACACCATGGGTTCATTTTATCTCTTTCCTGTAGATTGCTTGTATAAGACTATACAGCATGGGAAAATACTCATTTTCTGCTTATTGTGAGACTTCCTGGATGAACTCACCCCACGCCAAGGATCTTAAACAAGACTTTCTTTATTGGGGGAATTTCTTCAGGGTACACTTGTTGAGTTAGTAATGGATTGGAGCAATAGTGTTAGGGTAGATATAGTGATTTCAAACGTGTATTGTCACACGGGCTCCCCAGTCCCCGCCCTGGGATAACTCCCACCTGAAAGCATTCCCAGGCTAAAGAGTGGGAAGGCATTAATAGATGACACCTGCAAAAGAAGCCAAAAACACTAAACATGTCTGTGAGAAGTTACCAGTAGCCTTGAATAGAGATAACAACCCTGTGGAGCCAGCAAGCGGAGGGAAGGGAGTACATTCCAGCAGGAGGAGGGGGGAGGACTGGAGTAAATCCCATCTCCCGCCCTGGAGAGTGGCAGGATTACCTGACACTTATATACCTGTAAAAGTTACTTTAATTCAGTACATCTGCTCCCACCCTTAAACCTTCCACAGTGGCAGCTTCCTTAAATGTTAATATTCTGTTGCTTCTCTTTGCCCCTCTTTGTTTGTATGTTCTTTCATAAACTGGTGGATCAATACCAGGTGGGCACTCCTCAGTACCTCATGAAAGTTCTTTTTTGGTGTCTGTCCCCCCCCCCCCCCAAAATCTCTTTTAATGCTTAACTCAACCGTATTGTCGTTGTATGCTTATGAATAAAGTTGTACAATTAGTTCTGGTTGTTCTTTCGGGGAGAGCAGTTGTTTCTCTTCCAGCAACTTGTCACTGAAATTTGAGGCAGATCTCCTAATTGAGGAAAAACCCTGTTAAAACAATGAAATGGGAGAAAACGATTGAAGTTTTGTTTTCTCTAAATTACTGGTTGCCCGAGATTCCTTTGTGCCATGCTGGGCCTTCCCCCTTTTCCCTTTGTTCAGCTGCGTTGGGAAAGCTGCCAGTATGAGCACATCTCTTCATGAAATCAGGATGACATCTTGTTTTCTTTGCATTTTGATAGAATATAAAATTACTGACCATAACTCCAGCCCTAAAATAGGCCAGTCAGAGGACTTTAGATTGCCTCTCAGTGTTAGAGAGCGGTTTGTTCAAGAGAAAGAACACTGTCGTTCATTGGGTGAGAGGAGAAATACATGTGGTTTGTCAGGTTTTCCCATTCCTGTGTAAACAAAATACCTGGGATTTTTTTCTAGTCTCTTTATTCCTACAGAAGATAGTTTCAGGTGGGTAGCCATGTTGGTCTGAAGCAACAGAACAAAGTTTGAGTCGGTTGGCACCTGTAAGACCAGCAAAGTTTTATTCTGGGTATAAGCTTTCATGTGCATGAACACTTCTTCAGATACATGCATGCACACAAAAGCTTATACCTAGCAGGGGTCCGTTGGAGCGGGAGCGCACAGGAGCGCAGCTCTGGGAGTGAGGAGCCCAGGGGGCGGGCACATGACCAAGCCCCGCCCCCTCCTCGGCTTCCCCAAGCAGTGCAAAGGCGCAGCGCTCTGGGGAAAGCCCTGCTAGGGTCTTTATTGTTTTTAATGTTTTGTTTTAATATTGATAATTTTATCATTGTTCCTTTTATGACTGTGTGCTGCTTTTCCAGAGACTTGCTCAAGGTGGCATATAAATTTTCTAAGTATACCATTTTTTATCTGGGCACATGGCACATAAGTACTGGAGAAATTCCACCAACCCTTCAGCAGCTTCCACCCCATCAGTTTGGTGTAGTGGTCAGGAATTGGACTCTAATCTGGGAGAACCGGGTTTGATTCCCCACTCCTCCACATGCAGCTGCTGGTGTGACCTTGGGCCAGTCACAAGTTCTCTCAGAGCTGTTCTCTCAGGAGCAGTTCTCAAAAGACCTCTCTCAGCCCCACCTACCTCACAGGGTGTCTGGTTGTGGGGAGGGGAAGGGAAAGGGATGGGTGGTGCATGTGTCCTGGGTATCTCAAGTCTACTTGAAACCTGGTGGTTTCAAGGGAGCAGGAAGAGAATGAGGGTGTGTTCTTTACGCTTATTTTTATTGCACAAAGTATTGGATGGGGAAGGGAATGGAGGAAGAGCAGGTCAGTTTCACTCACCTGTGGAGTGGAGCCTGAGGGGTGGGTGTCGCCTTCTGACACACTTCCGGTATGTTGGGGGGTGGTGGTGGTGGCATATGCAAATGAGTTATGCTAATGAGCTCCTGCACCTCTTTTTCTATGAAATGACCCCTGATACCTAGAATTAAGCCTCGTTGGTCTTAAAGGTGCCACTGGACTCAAACTTTGTTCTCTTATCCCCACAATTAGCTTTATCTAGAATTGTCTTGCTTGGTGGATTGACGATGGGTTGAGAGGGTCACCGCAGATGACCTTTGGCCAAGTTGTGACTTACCATTTGGAGAGATGGTTGTTGGTTCTGTTATATGATGAGGAAAATTTACCACACTTGTACACCTGATTGAAAATCCCTGGTATTAGGAGAATAGCAGGATCCTGTTTGGTGGGATGTGACTAGCCACCTGACTTCTGCCTGTGGTTTTGTGCAGGCCACAGCAGCTTCACGCTTGGTTCCTTATATGAACCCATCATTGTATTAGCATTCGTATGAGAGTTTGGTTAAACTTCTTCACGTATATCTCAGCATTTGTTCGTTTAGTGCCTCTTTTTCTTTTTCTTTTAACTCTACCCTTTCTTCAGGGAGCTGAGAACAGCATAGCTGGTTCTCTCCCCAGGTTCATTTTATCCTCTCCATAACCCTGTGAGGTAGGCTTTGGATGGCAGGGAATAACTGGCCCATATTCACCCCCTGAGTTTTACGGAAGAAAAACATGTTTGTTTTTCTGAGGGAGAAAAGGAAATTGGGGGAAGACTGCAATACATAACATTTATTTCATACAAAGCCTACATGTATATTTTACTGATTTAACAACATGAAAAGCATTGTCTATTTTACCTCTTTGCTTGCTCGCTCTCTGTCAGGCGAGCATTTTGAAATCTCTGAGCACAACTTTGTCTTGCTGCTCACCAAAATACCCCAGTTTTTCAACATTAAATTCCAGATTCTGCAGGCAGAACACCTAAGTTTGCATCTTGAATGTATAGAGGAAACTGCTGATTTTTTTCTTTGTGTAATTACAGAGATCTTGTTGATTCTGTGGGAAATTAAATATTGCCTGAATGAAAAACAAAGAAAAGAAAAGCATCATGTATAACTTAGCCTTTTAAAGTGTACTATTTAACAGACTTAATAGAATTAAAAAATATAAATCTCTTAATTTTCTACAAGCAAAACTGCAAATACACCTAGAACTTTAGAGAGCTCTGTAAACGGCTGCACTGAAGGCTTCCTTACTTTGATGTGTACTATCTGAGAGATACTGGGGGAAGGGGATTAAAGTTGCAATTGGAAAACAGATGTAGTAAAGAAAAGAAAGTGTAGTATTTGGGCAAAAGCGGTCTTGTATGGTCACAAATAGGTAGGGATTACCAGCATGTTTGTGGAGGGGCTCTGGCTCAGTGGTAGAGCATCTGCTTGGTATGCAAAAGGTCCCCAGTTCAAACCCAGGCATCTCCAGTTTAAAAGAAGACCTCTGCCTGAGACCCTGGCAAGTCGCTGTCTGGTTGAGGAGATCATACTGAAGCTGATGGACCAAAAATGGTCTCACCCATTGTATGGCAGCTTCATGTGTTCATATTTGGTTATCAAGTTAAAGAGTGAATTCTGTAACAATTTATTATCATATACAGTATAGCATATTAATTGTTGCCAAAAGTGTCATTTAAACAGTAAACATGTCATTAAAAGCGTGTTGTATATGTCTACAGTGTACACAATATTTATTATTATCTAATGCTGTAGTTTGTCTCATGTAAATATCTTCATGTGACACATGGAGTGAGTAAAACCTTGACTTAAGAAGCATTTCACTCATTCCAAAAGCAAAAAATATTGGAGCTTTTTCAGTGTTCTTACTCCATCAAAAAGTTATGGAGTGGAATCAAATATGGTAACCGTTCCTAAAGAAAATAAAGACATAATTAACCATAGCCCTGCTCAATATAGATGCAAAGATTTTTACAAAAGTCTTATCAAACAGATTAAAGCTAGTATTTGTTCCAAATTATATCAGATCAGACCCAAACAGGTTTTATTTCTAAAAGGAACGTCATGGATAATATTCTCAGAACCCTGAATATCATATATTACAGTAATGTCAAAAAACAAGAGGCAATATTACTGGCTGTTGACATGAAAAAGGCCTTTGACAGCGTGGAGATTCCCTGTCTGAAAAATATTAAATCTGATATGCTTTGGCGGAAAATTCCTGAATTCTGTTCATGTGGTATACACCAATCCAACAGCAAAAGTTAAAACGAACAATGTCTTCTCATAAAAAATATTAGTCTCCAACATGCCCACTGTCCCCTTTACTTTTTGTAACAGCTTAATAGAGCCACTAGCCGAGGCTATAAGAACTGCCACTCATATCTCTGGTATCAAGGCTGGAGAAAAAAATATGTGAAATTAGATGATACGGGGGGGGGCCGTGATACTCGCGGGGGGGGGGGGGTAGGTGAGCCTCTTCTCCCTCCTCTGGCCCCGCGTGCCAAGCCTCTACCCCGTCCCCCCTCCAGGCAGCTTCCCCCCCGGCCTTCAAAACGACAGCGGCGGCAGGGATACAGCCGCCCGCCGAGGCTCCCCCCCGTAAGGCGGTGGCGGCAGGGAGACTGCTGCCGGCCGAGGCTTCCCCCCGCCTTCAAAACGGCAGCGACGGCAGGGACACCCGCCGTCCCCTGAGGCGTCCCCCCCCTCCCTGCTTTCAAAACGGCGGCGGGGGCATAGAGACCTGCCGCCCGCCGAGGCTCTTCCCTCCCTCTTCCCCCACAAACGGCCGCGGCGAGTCCTCATCACGCCGCTTCCCACCCCCTCCCCTACAGCGGCCACAGCGTTCTCTGAGCACGCGCGGAGAATGCTTTAACTTTTCGGGGGATTTAAAGATCCCCCGAAGTTTTTTAAACATTTAGGATTTTTCTGGACATGGGGGGAGTGCCCCCCGTGTGTAGAAACCCAACCCCACCCCTCAAGTGCCCCCCCCGCGCGGATTTGCAATATTGAAAATATTGCAAAGTGAGCTAAATTTTTTCATGTGGGCCTATTTTAAAAAAGGATAAATTTTAAGTCTTTATGCAGAACAGCAAAACATTTATTTATTGATTGAATGGATTTGTATCCCACCCTCCCCGCAAAGCAGGCTCAGGGGGAATAGATTTACCAGATCTAACCCTTTGCTATGAAGCATCTAATCTGGCATCCCTAATAAAAGCAGTCACAGAAAATCCACAAGTGGAATTGGCTCAAATTGAAAATGAATTTACATCCCCTCAAAACTTATTTGATACGTTCTGGAATGTAGTTCCAGAAAGATTCAAGAACCTGTAAGATAATGGATTTCTAAAAAAAACCCCTTTCTTAATATGTGGAACAAAAGAAGGAAAAAAAATTAGCACCAGGAATCTCAATACAATCTTCATTTTTAAATCAGGAGTGGTTTTCTCCAGGATATGGTGTAGAGCAGGCATCACTAGTATTGCTAATCTAATACATAAAGGGAGCATAATGGACAAACAAAAACTGGAACAGAAGTTGGGAGAAAAAATAATGTGGTATTTATATTTGCAAATTAAGCACATGCTGGAGTCACTTCAATTTGCAAGCATGTCAAGTAGACCTAGGATGGAATTTGAAAATCTTTTTAAAAATATAGGACATCTGTCAGGTTTAGTTTCAAAATTATACAAAATATTAAACAAAACAGATGAGATGAAAATTTTGAAATATCAAAAACAATGGCAACAAGATCGCCAAGGGGGGCTTACAGAAGAAGACTGGAATTGTCTCTGGAATTCTCCTTGTGTTTCATCAAAAGTTTTTAATATTGGTTTTCAATCTATAAAAATGCTAGTGAGATGGTATTTACCTCCTACAACATTACATCGCATAAACAAAGAGAATGATCCTTACTCTAGAAAAAACTGTGGGCAAAAAGCAGGTTTCATGCACTGTTGGTAGACATGTAAACACCTAAGTTCTTTTGGGGCTCAGGTAGCACAACAGATAAATATTATAACAGGATACAACCTACCTTTCTCACCAGCAGTGATGCTCTTGAATAAATGGAAAATTGGTCTGAGCCTGTATAATTGGTTTGTAGCAGAAGTGAGAGTTGAAACAGTGAGGCCGCAGCTTGCATTCTTAAGCAGTACGGTAAGTGAAAATATGAGTTAAACTTCCCCCTTTCTGCCCACCTCTAGAGAGGTTATAGGAATATCTCCCCCCACCCCACTTCTGGTCTTCACAGGAGCCTTAATACCGAGAAAGGACTATCCCAGTAATCTGAGCCCAGTTCAGGTATAGATGAGAATGGGACCGTGTTTCCACCTGGCTCTGCTTACTTTGTGGTTTCCTTAAAGCGCCTCCTTATTTGGGGAGGGCCCCCAGATCTTCACGCAGATCCAGCTGGTGCCAGTAACATCTGTTGGGTATTGCAAATGGACCCGTGTTCAATCCCCAGTATTTCCAGGTGTTTTTTTTTAAGTGTCAAGTTGTAGGTGATGTGAAAGACACCTACCTTTCAGTGTAGACAATACCAACCTTGATCGAACACTGGTTTGAGTTGGTACAAGGCAGCTTCGTGTGCTGGATTGCTGATGCTTGATGTGGTTATGTCTTAACTGGACAATTACGTGTGTTTAAACAGGAAATCACATACCTGGTTCCTCATCTTAACTTCTCTTCCAGCTTTATGTATGCCTATACTAAAATTCTGAATTCACCTTAATAATGGTTTCTTTATGGATTTTCCTCCCATGCTGCCCTAGTAATGTTTGGGGCAAGGAGCTTTATGGTGCAAAGAAGGGACATTTTTCGTACCACTCAGAAGTTTTAGGCCATTCTAGCTGGGTGGTTACTTGGATTGTAAGGAACCGTCTAGTTGGTCTCTCTTGCATGGTCCTTGGATCCAAACGTTACTGGAATTGTGCAGAAGCAGAGATGGAAAAGTGGTCCCCATATGGCTAAAACATTGTTGGCTAAAAAAGGAAGGATTCGTGAACCTGTTACAGCGGAGAGATTTTCACCCCACTTAACTTACTTAGAAAATGTCTATTGCACTTCTCCAGAGACCTGCTCAGGGCATTTCTCATAGAGTTTGTTTTCTTACAGGCACCATGATAGTTCTTAATGGGTTAGAAGCTGAATTGAATTGGAGGGGTTAGTTCTGTAGGATAATTTACCTGGGACTTTTACACTGCTTCTCTTTTGTTCCAAGCTGGCCTGAAACAAAATGCAAAGTTACTTTTTGATAGTTTATCTGTGGCTGCATTAAAATGTCGCTGGGCTTTAGTTTCCGTAAGATACCGCACACATGAGCCATTATTTTATTGCAGGTTTCACCTTCATGACTGAGCATACAAGCACATGGCAATTTCAGGAAAGCCCATCACAAAGCAAAATGTTACGTAGTTGGGAAGGGATGTAACATAAAAATGGCTGTAGGTGAGATGAATTATCCATTTAGCTCTTGCGGGAAAGCGTTCAGGATAGTGGGGGGTGTTGGGGGGGCACCCAGGGGTCATTTCAGGCAGGAACGCTGTTCTAGGAGTAACAAGCCCAGGAGCGGGCACATATGGTGATGCGCTGTGGAAAAAAGCAAAAGCATACTAACTTGATCTGTATTTTCATGCTTGTTGTAAGGTAGCTTCCCTGCAAGAGCAAAGGAAACCTAAAGTGTCAAAGTGTAAAGCTGGCTCGCCAGCTCTGAGTTGGGAAATACCTGGAGATTTTGGGAGTAGAGCCTGAGAGGTGGGTGTTGCCTTCTGACACACTTCTGGTGATATCAGGGGGTGTGGCATATGCAAATAAGTTCTGCTAATGAGCTCCTGCACCTCTTTTTTTTTTTTTTACAAAATGACCCCTGGGGTTGTTTGAGGATGTCTGTTTAAGGATGTCTACATATATGTCACTCTGGATTATAGTAGTACATGCCACAATTAACATGGTTGCCAACTGCCAGGTGGCACCTGGAGTTGTCCTGCTGTTAAAATTGATCTCTAGATGACCAGGGTCAGTGCCCCTGGAGAAAATGTCTGCTTTGGAGGGTGGACTCCGGCATTATACCCTGCTGAGGTCCCTCCCCTCCCCAAACCCCGCCCTCCCCAAACCTCCAGGTATTTCCCTACACAATTAAACACTAGTGCTGTGGTTTCATCTCTGAAATCTTTTAAGACACAAGGTTGTGATGATAAAGTTTCATCAGACTAGCGTCAGCTGCTCAGTTGTATAATAACAGTATGCTATCAGGCTGCAACTGACTCATGGTGAACCCAGGACCACAGGGTTTTCAAGGGAAAAAATAAGTAAGAGAGGTGGTTTGTCATTGTCTTCCTCTACACAGCAACCCCAGGCTTTCTTGGTGGTCTCACATCCAAATACTAAACGTGACTGACCCTGCTTAGCTCCCAAACTCTTAAGAGACCAGGCTAGCTAGGGCTATTCAGGTTCAGTTGTATACCGATCAGCAATGAATGTTTTAGAACTTAACACAGGAACAACTTAGGAACGTTGCTGCAGTGTGACATTTTCTGTATAGCATAACAGTTCCTCACACCATCCTTTTTTGGGGGGGGGGGGGGTTGTGTGTGTGTCTTGGAAATTTCAGATCCTCTAATTCCCAGAAACAATGACAAATTCTACTTCTGAAAAAACACTGAAATTAATCTGTGTCTTGTTAGTAGCTCAGACTTTACAGAATAGGAGAAATTGGAATGTGTTTCTCTGGTCTGGGGACAGGGGAGGTAAATCTGCACAACCAGTTGCCCCCCTTCAAAGAAGATGCTGTAGAGTCACTTTCATGCTTGAGAGGAGATGGATGGCAGGGTCTCAATTAATTACTCTCAGCATTCTACAATTAAGGATACATCAATCTCCAGTTTGACATATTTATTTCCTTCAGTGTTTTTGCCCCAGAATTGAATCCAAACAAATAGATACTATGTAAACTAAGCTTATTATTCCTGTTTGATCCTTGTATCTGTTAAATATCTTCATTATGCTGTATGATGATTAACTGTTTACTGTCTACCTAAATTTATGGACCAGTAATTTCCCATTGTGTTTCTACCTCTGTCTTGACACTAATGGCCCTTCCTGGCAACTAAACTCCACCCCCCCAACCCTACCCTCTCTCTTTCTATATGTAATGGTTGAGGAAATTCTGTTTCACTGTGTCTGAAGAAGTGGGCTTACACACTAAAGCTTATACCCAGAATTAAACTTTGTTGGTCTTAAAGGTGCCACCGGACTCCAACTTTGTTCATCTTCTTCAGACCAGTACAGCTTCCCACCTGGATCTAACTTTATAGGCCTGACTTTCTAAAAGTGCATTTCCTAACGTTCCTTGCCTTTGACCCTGTCCTTAATTTATTGGGTTTTGACAAGATTTCAGAGACCTTTATGCATTTGTGAAACTGGGATATGTTTCAGGCGTATAAAATGTTCACTTACATTTGAAGCTTGTCCTTTGAAGCTGGGTTCCTTTGGTGGTGGAACGTCCCATTGAGTCACAGCTGACTTATGGTGACCCCGTAGGGTTTTTAAGGCAAGAGATGTTCAGAGGTGGTTTCCCATTGCCTGCCTCTGCGTAGTGACCCTGGAAGTCTTTGGTAGTCTCCCATTCAAGTACTAACCAGGGCCAACCCAGCTTAGCTTCGCAATATCTGATGAGGTTGGGTCAACCTGGGCCATCCAGTTCAGGGCAGATTTCCTTACTCTTTTAAAAATCATATTAATGCTTTATGGGAAGATGGTAAGACTTGGGCGATCTCCCTGTATGTTAAAGCTCTGATAGGCTCCCACCACCAGTATCAGAAATAAATACGTGTGATGGTAACAAAATATTAATACCTTCAGGTCTGAAAATCAGTAACTGGTTTAGCATTGTCAGTTCTGAAAAATGTTGGTGTGGAGAAATGCCTTGCCTCCTGGAAGGTTGGCAAGCAGGCCACAATAATTTCTTTACCTGAGCTAGGAACAAGCCGGGGGGGAGGGGGGGAGGAAATTAAGCCATGGCATTCCAGACGTTGCATTTGGTCCCTGTAGTAACCAGGTGTTGGGTAACAGGAGACCTTGAGGCCAGGCCTCAGAACTGGGACAGGGGATTGAGAGTCATGTTCCTCTCATTCAGGACCCCTAAATTGAGCAGGTGGTGGCAGTATGCCCTAGTGGCAGGGAGTGGAATAGCACCCTCCAGGAATCAGAGGGGGCAGGCAGAACAGGGTCTGTAAGTCAGAGCAGGCCTGTTCCCTCACAGTGGGTATTGGCCTCCATTTTTGCACTGGTTTCAGAACGAGAAAAACATAAAGGAGGATACTATTTTATTTATTTATTCATTTATTATTAGACTTATAGGCCGCTCTCCCCGCTACGCAGGCTCAGAGCAGCTTACATGACTTGGCCGCGCCAAGATACATAAATACATTAAAATCAGTTAAAACATAATAAAACACTCTCAAAACATAACATAACAATATCAGTAAGAATAAAGTGCTCAATGATGTGTCAGATGGCATAGTAAATAGACCCCACGTTCTCCGGCTCTGGATGTCTAACGAGCCGCCAGGGGGCCTCGGATCCTGCAGAGCTGTCTGGAGCCGTACTGGGTCCATCAGGCTCTGTGGGCGAGCTAAAATATGCTCACTGCCTAAACAGGATCGGGGTGGGACGTTCAGATGGGCCTTCAAGGCATGGTGGTCTGACCATGGTACTGCCGAGGCAGTAATCCGGTCCACTGTTACCCCCACTGAGAAGATCAAATCAAGCGTGTGTCCAGCCCGGTGAGTGGGGGTCGTTACAAGCTGGGAGAGTCCTAGCGCCACCATGGACGACGTCAGGTACGCCGCCTGTATGGAAGCAGCAGCATCAGCATGGACATTGAAATCACCCAGGACAATCAGCCTTGGGTGTTCCAGCGCCCAGCCTGATGCAGCCTCCATCAGGGCTGGCAGGCTATCAGCCAGTGCGTTGGGTGGTCGGTACACCAGCCAGATCGCCACACTCTCCCCGGCCTCCAATACCAGACTAACATGCTCTAGGCCCGTGATCTCCACTGGCAGGAGCGCCTTGAAGGAGTAAGCCTCCTGAATGAGCATCGCCACTCCTCCCCCCTGCCCTCTAGTCCGTGATTGGTGCAGGACCGCAAATCCAGGTGGGGTGAGCTGGGAAAGAGCCACTGTTTCCTGCACCCAGGTCTCGGTCACACAAACCAGATCTGCCTGTTGTTCCTCCATGAAGTCCCGTAGGACCATGGCCTAGTTGTTTATAGATCTGGCATTGCACAGCACCAGTGCCGGAGGAGGGTTATAGATAAGCTTGCTTTCATAAATACTTTTAAAATGTATTCTTATATGAGACTTACCCGGTTCTGATGCTTGAAGATATGGGGTTGCCAGCTCTGGGTTGGGAAATACCTAGAGATTTAGTACAGTCAAAAAGTCTGTCTTCTTCAGTTAAACAAACAGCTTCAAATGGACTTCCGGTTTCGGTGACTTGAATGGTGGGCACGCTACTTTGGTGCGCTGATTGGGGTGGCTTGTAGCCCGGTGAACAGGAGGGGTGCCGGATGATTCCACTCCCCTCCCGGAGCCCTTGTAGGTGGCTTCTAGCCTGGAGCATGAGGGGTTCTTCTCCTGAGGCGACAGCCAAAGGATTGAGGCTCCTCTTTGCTCCAAAAGGTCCTGTCGCCACGGCTCTGTCATGGCACTAAGAGGCGCACACCGGACTGGCAAACAAAGGATCAAGCATATTAACAAAGCATCCCTTACCAGCGGTCCAGTAATCAACGAAGCATGAGTCTAATAGTCCACTCAATTGGACAAGTGATAAAGCGTACTGAAGTCCCCAAAAGAAAGTGGCAAGGGAGGAGGAAACGGTTTGCTCCCCCTCTCATTTTTAACGAACTGAGTTAAATCAGGGGACTTGGCTTGCTGGCATGGCAGAGGAAAAACAAGCAAAGTCTGATTTCTTTCAAAATGGTGCTTTTAAACAAACTTTCTTAGACTTTATGAACTTTCCCGAAAAGTAAACAATGACTGGCAGGGGGAAAAAATGGCGACCAGAGCAAAACCCTCTCCAAAAACTACAACCTCAACACTTCCAGTTCTCAAATCGGAAGCTACCATGGACTTTCCCAGCATGTTATCCTCAGCACTGTGCCCCTGCTGGATCAGATGACTAACTTTAATCAAAGCTTTGATGTGCTCCAGAAACAGATGAAAGAAACCAACATTAAAGTGGAAGAGGCGGTTAAATCAGCTAAATTGGTTGAAACCAAGACAAAAGTAATAGACCAAAGACTAAAAGTGGTAGAGAAAGGGAGAACTGATAAGGACCAACTTTTAAGACTACAAATGGAAAGATCAGCACATGTTCTACAATTTCAAGGTGTGCCCCTGAACAAAAGACTGAGAATCTCAAAGAAATGTTAAGTGAAGCATTAGCTCCAATGACAGATTTACAAGTGGATCTTCTACAAAGCGAGATGGATATGGTCTATAGGACATATCCTGATTTTCTGAAGAAGAAAAACCTGCCTGGAGAGATTGTGGTGAGATTCTCCAAGAGGTCTATAAGAGATGTGGTGCTCAAGGCCACAAATGGGACAGCCCTAAAAATCAAAGACATTGAAATCAGAGTCTTGAAAGACATTCCATTTGAAATAAGGAAAAAAAGGAAGCAGTATAAAAGCTTGACAAATTTTCTGCAGAAGAACTCTACCTCTTATACATGGATTTTTCCTGAAGGACTGGTATTCAACTACAAAGAGAACAAATAAAAGATTACCTCTCCCAAAAGTGCAAAGACGTTTCTGGAATTGCAACAAAGATCTACAGAAGAAAAGAAGACAGAAGAGGAAGAAGAAGAAGGCGGCATTATACATGACGGAGAAAGTTCCAAGACCACAATGAGTAGTTCTTCAGAGGATTCTAAATCTGAAAAAGGGGCGGTTGCCCCAAAGCATCTGGCAGTCAAATGAGACTTTGATAAATCGAAATGAAGAGGGAAGAAGGGGAAATAATATTGCGTCTAATTTGAAAGTTTGAAAAATTTAAACTAACACTTGCTTGATTTTACTTATGTAATACCAGCCTAAATAAGAAAGCTTAATATCACACTTCATATACCATTTTTTCTTAATAATAAGGGAACTTTGTTTAAACTATGTAAAAAAGCAAATTTATGATCCTTGTTTAGCTTTTTAGGGTTAGTTTGTAGAGATTTTAGCTTTGTAGTGTATAGAAAAGCAATAAAAATTATTTAAAAAGAACAGCTTCAAATGGATTATATTGTTACATGATCATCATTTTGAGTGCCTGGGGCTCAGTAGAGTCTCCAGTTCAATGACCACAGGTAGGAGAGAGATATTTCTCACCAGAGAGCCAGTCAGGGTAGGCAATACTGACCTAGACAGACAGCTTTGTGTGTTCGAATCCTCTGTTGTCAAGGAAGTTTGCAAGGTAACTTTTGGCCATTCACAATCTGTCTACATAGTTTTTCTCAGTGATTATGAGCATAAGGTGGAGGAACTTCCATGTACTCTGCTCTGAATTCTTTGGAGGATGGGTGGCGTATTAAAAATGCAACCTACAGTAAAGGGGAAGGTTCTGGAGATACTGAGGTTTGAGGTACTGCCAGTCCAATGGAACATTTTGGTGCTCCAAAAAGCTGTCAGATTCCCATGTTTCCTACTGAGGAAGCCTGCTCGTAAGGGGAAACAAGAGGATGGTTGGAGGAATGGCTGCCGGAATGGCTGCCATAACAGTATTCTGACCCTGGTTTGGGAGCCACTGTAAACATATGCGGTCAGGAACATACGCTACTTTCTGGTGGAGTTTCATTTTTGTCCCTTAAAATGACTGAACTGGTTGCTCCAAGTACTGTTAAGAGCTAACCCGTGTACTTTCTCCTTGTTCATAAAGGAAACAGTGTGGAAAAACCTCTGCTCAAATCTGTTCTGTTATTGGGATACAACAACACATCCAGGGTGGACTGTTCCATGATGGGTTAGCTGTCCTCATGTTTTATTGCCCACAAACAGGAGATAGGTGTACCCTTTGTATATTGCTCTAACACCTGAGGTTTCTTGTTTTGGTATTTCCAAGTAATGCATAAAACCATTCTCGGGCCTTCGTAAGTAAGATTCCTGGTTGATCTAGTTCTGTCTAGCAGGAAGCTTTATATTTTAAAATTTGTCACAACCTTAACAATAATGTTTGGTACCTGGAAAGAAGCTCACTATGCCTAGAGAATGTGATTGTAACTTTGTTTTCAGAGAGTGAGCGCTAGACGGTTTTTAAATCATAGTAATTTTTAAAAGCTTTGCACTTGAAGGGAAAGGTAGCTATCGAGTATGCTTGAATTACTGCCTTCATAGTTCAGCTGTCAGATCTCCATGGTACCGTTTCTTTATTTGCTTTTACTTAAAATGGTAAATCCAGGGTAGCCTTAGAAATGCCATCTCCATGGAGCCTGTGTGATTGACAGGTGTTGCACCCCCTTGGGCATGGCTGGACCTTCCTTTACCTGAGATGGTCACTTAGGGGAAAGAATTTCGTAAACTAGGGTTTAACTCTGAACATTATAGGGATAAGCAACCTTTTTGGCCCAAGTGACAGGAAAAAAGCGCAGCATTTAGGTATAAGGATGTTGGTAATCTGGGAAACAAAAAACAAGAGAGGGGAGGGCATAAGGGTTGTACTTGGGATATGCTTAGCCCCAATGGTGCTGCCAGCATCTCAGGCATTTGTCTTGGATTTTTCCAGTGACTGTGAAGGTTGATCAGCGCTGGTCACAGCGATGCTGCCAGTGTTTCTGTTGCTTGGGCAGAAATCTGGCCATATGTACCAAGGAAAGTGGTCTGGCATGCATGTGTGCCGGAGGTTACCTATTCTTGGTCTAATTCCAAACCTTTTGACTGACAAAAAGTGTGCCCCTAAAAAAAAAATGTGAAAAGTTACCAGAAACTGTTGGTGGAAGAGGCATTCCCTTTTCATGCACAAGAGAAAGTGTCTGTTACGATGGTGCCCGCCTAGGTGCTTGGCGGCCTTGTCTGAAAACTGAAGCAATATGCGTTGTTTCCCGTTCAAAACAATTGCTTTTTATTCATGTAAAATTTAAGCAGATTTAATTTATTAAAACTTGTGAAAATAATGGGCTTAAGAGTTCTTTGCTTGGGTGATGGACCTGATAAAAAAGACCCTAATAACTGAAAATTTTTTGAGCTCTAAACTGCCAGTTTACAATCATTTCTGTGTTCCATTGAATGCTGAGGAAGGCATTCCTTTGGCCCCCCTCCCCCATTTGGAGGAATAATGAAGAGCCTGTGTTTCCTGGATCGTTAAAAAAGATTTTGCTAATAGATTCTCTAGTTGCTTCCTTCTAAATGCCGCATGCAACCTTGTCTTGATGGCCCTGCTTCAAGAAAAGGATGCATGAGGGCTGCTGCAAAAGTTACAAAAAGTGAGCAGCACACGATGATCTTACAGACGTGAACTTTGCTGGAGATGTAATGAGTGAGAGATCGTTTCTGTGTTTCTGCAGCGTGTGTGCTAAGTGCTGTATAAAAGTTTGTTTTCTATAAGCTCCCGGGAAGCAGTTCTGAAAAGAGCTGGTATTTTTATACGACAGAGCACTCCACTTAAAACAATTAATAGTAGGGAAAATGGCCTTTCAGGGCAGGAATAGAGCAATTAAATCTCTTTATGGTCTCAACACACATGAAGTGATTGTGTAGCTGTCTTGCTTGTCCTCTGTTGGGCTTGGAATGAGGTCTGGATGGAACTGTGTCAACCAGAGCTGGGAACATATAAAGCCTAAGAGTAGAGTTGCTACTCCAGGTGGGGCCTGGGGAGCTCCCGCTTTTACAACTGATCCCCAGCTGACAGAGATCAGCTCCCCTGGAGAAAATGGCTGCTTTGAAGGGTGGACTCTATGGCAATGTACCATGCTGAGGCTCCTCCCCTCCCCAAATCCCACCCTCTCCTGGATCCACCCCCAAAGTCTCCAGGTATTTTCCAACCCAGACCTGGCAACCCTACCTAAGAGAGTGTCTTTCACATTTGAAACACTAAAAGCACTATTTTGCCTAAACTACAAACGGAAAACTGGCTTGGGCTAAAACATTTTGACCTTTAAAAGGGTCTACTGTCCTATTTTCAAAGACCTTTTTATTTGTGACCCACTTTTCAGTCCCAGTTGAGACGTTCGGTTGAACAGTATAATCAACAGGTGTGCAAATAGCATTTAGAAGCCTGTATCAGAAAATACTGGCTATAGTCTTGTGTAATTTTACTTACTAGTTTCATTTCTATGCTTTGTTTAGAATGAGTGCTATCTGTGTTTCCTCTAACCTCAAAATCCAGTTGAGGAGCTCCGCTTTTCTATTCCCAAGACTTAAAAACTGCTGTGGTATAATGAAGTAGCTGACAGCAAAGAATTTGTTGCTTCAAATCTATTGTCTCTCAGTCTTCCTTCTAAAACAGCCGTCCTCAGGGCTTTTCTTCTTCTTCTTTTTGAAAAAGTGGTGCCAGAACTCTCCAGAGGGAAATGAAGTTTTCAATCTGTATACTGAATACTCATGAACGTTTAAGCATTTTAAAAAGGATTTTTCTTGAAGAGGTTCTGGAACTCCATCCTGGCGCATTCCCGCAGGGGGGGAAATTTCCCGGTGGTCCTCAGTGTGGGGCCCATCTGCACTAAGGCACCCGCCAATACCTTTCCTGGTGCCGACTAAGTGTTTTTAGAAAGTGGGTGGGACAAGGTGGGACTTTGGCCATTGGAGATTTGATGAGCTGTGCAGATTTTTAATAACATTGCTTTGGCACCCCAGCACAGGGATCTTCACTGTGTGACTGAAGGAAAGCTGTGGAAGCCATTTTGTGGCCAGCTCCAGCTCCACCTCATTTGGCAGCCATTTTGTAGCTGTGCCCACCTCGCTGTCTCAGAATTCAAAATGTGCCCACAGGCTCGAAAAGGTTGGGAACTACTTTTCTGAAACATGGGAATACCAACGCTGGCCTACTTTACAGGAATGTTGTAAGGATTGCTGAGAATGCACAGGAAGCATTTGAATGTATGAAAAGTTCTACATGAA
This sequence comes from Lepidodactylus listeri, assembly GCA_029233225.1. NCBI lineage: Eukaryota > Metazoa > Chordata > Lepidosauria > Squamata > Gekkonidae > Lepidodactylus > Lepidodactylus listeri. The sequence goes on along the minus strand of JARCFY010000006.1, from coordinate 107,459,786 downwards.
TGCTAAATAATGCCAATATAATGGTAATGATATATTTGCCATCTCTAGTTCAGGCATTTTGGGTGATTTTTTTTTTTTGTCACTCAAATTGCAGCTACTTCAAAATCAAATCAGCTTCGATCACTGCTAACTTTTGAGCTGTTAAAATTTCTGAAGCAATGAACTCTTGTCTACCGTCACCGGGTATTACTTACATACCATTAGCATTATAGCTCCTTTTTATTTCATTCCAGTTTAGGTGCTGTGTTCGATTGTATTCTCTATTGAGGTTTAAGCAACCCGCATCAGTAAAAATGTCCAACATGTAGTGTGGCTTTATTTGGTGCTGGAACAAACTGCAAAATGATTTGGGGGGGCAGTAATCGGGGGGGGGGCAGTGATGGGGGGGCAGTGATCGGACCACATGGTAATTTAGCTTTCTGCTTTCCTGTTCTTTCCATTGAATCACACTGCTTGTGTGCCAGCCAGCTGATCTCCCCATAGAAGACTTTTATTTTCTGGACTATTGTCTGTATCCTGCACAGAGTGTGGATTTGCCCATGCTGTAACATGAACCAGTCCAAATTTGTTGTCCTGCATGCAAAGAAAAAGTTACCCCATTTCTCCACTCATCATTCCCCCTTCAAGCATTTATTTCGTGACCCAGCCTCGGCTTACCCACATCTCTGGTGTAGTGGTAATGTCGGTTATTTTAGGTATTTTTCCTCCAAGAGTCTAGTTTTGCAATATTTTGTATTCCTAATGCAGGAGTGAAGCTTTCTGCTGTTCTCTGTTTTATGTCTGCAAAAAAGCCCCCCCCCCTTTTGTGAACACATACAATTTTCCATTTAGAAATGTTAATCACCTGTGTTAACACGAGCTGTAAAATAAATTTTATGGACTCAGAAAAATCCCTCCTGTTACCTAACGGCAGAAACCAAATTCAGATGCACACAGCTAGTTCATAGACAGTCAAAAGAATCATATGATTTCGGTACAGCTCTTTGCCTGAAAACAGATACTTTTTTATAATGGAGAAGATTAAAGTGTGAAGGCATGGTATAATCCTTCCTGCAGGGTGGAGGGTGGGGGAGAATTGTTTAAATTTTGTCCTGTGTTCTATGTCCATGGAAATCTTAACATGTAGGTGAGAAGTATTTTTAGCCTATTCTGCTTCCTTATGCTGGCAAAGAAGTATTATTTCTGCACATCTAAAACATATTTAGTGAGGAGGGGTCATAGCTCAAAGGGTAGAGCATATGATTAGCCCAGATTCCATTTTTAGCATTTCCAGTTTGATTCTTCTGTCTTTGATCCTGTGGAACTGCTGCCCATCAAAGTAGACAGTTGGGAAAGATGTACAGATGATCTGTCTTAATAGACACCAGCTTCAGATACTCAGCTTCTTCTGGATATGGTTCCAGGCTTTCATTTCAAACCTTTGAGCAAAGAAGCTCCATGTGCTAAGTTCCAGAATCGTTCAGATGGTATCATTTGTCTAGGTCAGTTCTGTTGTTTGATTGGAAGACCAAGGTATTTTGTTGTACAAAACTCTGAACACTAGGGAAAGAGAATTTAAGGCAACTTCTCCAGGTCCAGTGAGAACTCATTGTCAAGTAATGGCGGCTGCCTTCAATAGTTTGTGGTGTCGACAAGTCTTTGTTTTGGTTGTGCTTGTGCAGGTAGACCTTTTCAGTGGATTGGGTCCATAATCACCACAAACCAGATGAAGCCTGCACTGATGCTCTCCAAGGATAGGTCTCTCAGTTGCTACTAGCCAGGGTGACTGAAGGCAGTTAGCCTCTGAATACCAGCGCCAGGAGGCAGCATCAGGGAAGGCCTCAGCCTGTCTGCCCTGTTGTTGACCCTCCAGAATAACTGGTTGGCCTCTGTATGAGACAGGATGCTAGACTAAATGGACTACTGGTCTGATATCCAGCACGGGCCTTCTTAAGTTATTATGATTTGTGTACAGAAGGGGTTGGAAATTCATAGTGTGTGGTACATTCCATAGGTGGAAAGGGCTATCACTGTTGTACTCTTCCATTGTACCATCAGGTCCTGGCATGCCTCACCTTGCTTCTAGGGCATACAGTTTTATTTCCCCACTTTCTTGGATTTCTAATTAGATGCAGATGTGGCAAAATACCTTCTGTCAATAGGTGAATGCTGTAGATGAGAATGTGGTTGTATATCCTCAGTACTAAGTTACCGCTCGGTAAATGGCCTTTTACCTTTGACTGAGTGCTGTAGAGAGTTCCATGTATGCTGCATCCACACATGGTTGGGATAATGCAATATACTAGTCATTTGTGACTGGGTTGTCTTGCCCATACAAGAAAATCCAGCTCAGAATGATTGCTGTGTTGTAGCAGTGTCCGGAATGTGTGGACAGAATCCTTGTTCTTGGCATCTTTGTCTCCGGTGAGGATGAAGTTGGGCAATCAATATATATAATTAGCAACATGGCCCCATCAGTGGATACTTATATGTAGAGACTGAAGTCTTGAACAAACAAGACAGATCCAGGTTTACCAAAAAAACACACAACCCAACTGAAATCTTTTTTAAAAAAAATACACTGAGGGATTAACGCCCCCAAGAATAGAAGTAATGCCTGTAATTTTAAGAAATGAATGCCCTCAGTGGTTATTGCTAGGCAACCACAAGAGTATTGCCAGGCTTCCAGCCTTGGTTTCTGTGGGGGGAGAGGGCAGGGCCCTTTCAAAGAGTGTTTTGGCCTTTGAGGGAGGACTCATTGTGACCAGACCTGCAAGCAACCACTGATTGACTTGCTACCCACCTGATTTCTGTGACTGACTCGGGCCCAGCTGCTTTTACTATTCAACAGCAGCTGCTCCACAAAATCCAGTGTGGTGTAGTGGTTAGAGTTTGGACTAGGATCTGGGAGACCCAAGTTTGAATTCTGCCATGGAAGCTCACTGGGTGATTTTAGGCCAGTTACCCATTTACAGCCTAATAATGTGAGAATGTCCCAGTGAATACAGTCCACAACAGGTCTTTGAGTAAAAAGTCCTTTACTTGTAGAAAGATCACTGGAGTCATACACTTGTTCTGTTAGTAATGAAATGCTATGGGTTACATCCATTGATATACGAAACTGCTACATGATTATGAATATGCCACCAATCAGTGCACTATATTTTGGCGCGCTTCTAACAGTAATACCAGTTCCCACGAAAGACGCAGGAAAGTTAGTTCCCAGGGAAATAGTCGTTCTCATGGCTTAAAGTTGTTGCTGAGTCTAAAAATCAGTTTCCCAAAGCCTGCAAACATCACAAGTTCTCAGTTCACAGAGTATTTCTTCCTCCCCCTGGCCAAGGACACAGGAGAGGAGAGAACATACCATAAGGTAAAGCACTCAGTGCGCACGCGCGTAAAAGACTAGGCAAAAGCAGTGCAAGCAAAGCCAGCTGGCGAAAGCAAAGGGGGGCCAAGCGCTCAGAGGGGGAGAGAAGACTCCACATTCCTTCGGGATGGGTCACCCGGCTGTTGCAAACTCCTGGGCGGGACCTGAAATAAAAGGAGTGAGGGTTGCCGCTGTGGCTGTTGGGGGAGAGGAAAACACTTACTAGAAAATGTGCTAACCCATCAGGTACCTTTAGCATTAATTAAAATAGATAACAGGCAATTACATATCAGGCATATGTCATAACAGGGAAATTCATGTCAGGCACTGACACCTAACAAGGTTGTTGTGAGGAGAAAATGGAGGAGAGGAGAATGCTATAAACTGCTTTGGTTACTCACTGTGGAGAAAGGTGGGATATAACTGAAGATGGGGCAGATGAAAGGTTGGTGGGTGGAAAGGAGTAAAGGAGGCATGGAAAGGTGAGGATATGAGAGGAGTAAGAGGAGAGGAAATACTGTGGGGGAAATGAAAGGGGAAATGAGGCATCCCCCAGAAGTCCTTGTGGGTTCCCCACCACACAACTGGGCTCAGCACGATGGCTGGAATCATGCAGACTTTACTTAGGGAGAGGCTGCCAGGGGGAGTGAAGGCAGTAAAGGTGAAGAGAGGAGGGGGGCAGATGAATGTAGGTTGGCTGGTGGGTGAGAAGGAAGCAGGAACCAAGGAGGAGCTATGGGGGCTTTCAGGGAAGGGAAAGAGGAAATAGTGGCAGAAGGGAAAATGCTGGATGCTCCCTGCTAATCCTTGCAGGTTCCCAACTTGTACTAATCTAACAGTGGATAAAAGCTGAGGTAGGAGCACACATCCTGGTTCCCTGAAAGGGCGCCGAATCCTCTCTTCATTTGGTGTGTATGTTCATTGCCACCACATAAACTGGCAGGAGTCGAGAGAAGATTTAAATTTAGCTTCTTGTGCAATCATGCATTTTCTACTAAATTTTCTTATGTGATTCCCATTGTTACATAAAGTCTCCAGTTCCTTCTCTTGGGTTATTATCCAGTCACACACCAGCGTTGGCCTTTGGTTATTACTACTCGCAACTGAGAAAATTCACGAAACCTCTCATTTGATTCTTTGGTGGTAGTTCGTGTGCCATGACAAGATCTGGGCTGGAAAACAAACAAACAAAAACGAATATGAAGCAGGGACATTGAAATAAATGACTTGACTGAGAATATAAGTTATACGGTCATCCAAGGGCGACTGTGGCAGTTGTAACCACAAGGAAATATGTTCTGTGATCTTTGCTAGTAGTCGTGGCATGCCCTGGCTGCTTCTGGATGGTCAAAGTAGTAGTAGTAGTAGAAGAAGAGATTGGATTTATACCCCGCCCTCCACTCCCCAAGGGAGTCTCAGAGCGGTTTACAAACTCCTTTTCCCTTCCCCTCCCCACAACAGACATCCTGTGAGGTAGGTGGGGCTGAGAGAGCTCTTTCCCAAGCTGTCCTTGAGGGAACAGCTGGTACAGAGCTATGGCTTGCCCAGGGTCATCCACCCAGGTGCAAGTGGAGGAGTGGGGAATCAAACCCGGTTCTCCCAGATTAGAGTCCGTGCATTTAACCACTACACCAAACTGCTTACAGTTCTCTTGCCAGATAATCAGCCGCTACAGTCCTCCATGTGGTTGGAGCTGCCACATAAGGCCGTAAGCAAGGAGAGCCAGTTTGGTGTAGTGGTTAAGTGCGCGGACTCTAATCTGGGAGAACCGGGTTTGATTCCCCACTCCTCCACTTGCACCTGGCTGGATGACCCTGGGCAAGCCATAGCTCTGTACCAGCTGTTCCCTCAAGGACAGCTTGGGAAAGCGCTCTCTCAGCCCCACCTACCTCACAGGGTGTCTGTTGTGGGGAGGGGAAGGGAAAAGGAGTTTGTAAGACGTTCTGAGACTCCCTTGGGGAGTGGAGGGCGGGGTATAAATCCAATCTCTTCTTCTTCTTCTTCTTCTTTGGGTGTTCTGAAAGTCTGAGCCTTCTGACAGTCCTTTGTGGTGGGTGTGATGAGGAAGTAACCTTCTTACTCCTCTTGGGATCAACGTACAGCAGACTTGTATCCAAGGCTTTTTTTGGTAGAAAAAGCCCAGCAGGAACTCATTAGCATAATAGGCCACACCCAACAGCAGACACTTATTAGCATATTAGGCCACACCCCTGACCGCGCAGCTCCCTCCCAGGATCGGCTTCCCCAGGTGCCCTGTGGCTTGCGGGGCACATAGGGAACCCAAGGGAAGGAACGCAGTTTCTGGATCAGCTGTGGGGCGCCTGAGGAACCCAAGGAGGGGAGGCGGTTTATACTGCCTTCCCTCCCTGGATTGGCTTGGCTTCCCCAGGCGCCCCGTGGCTTGCGAGGCACCTGGGGAACCCAAGGGGGGGGCTGTAGGTGTGGCCAACTCAGAAGCCAGCCGGAACTCTGTTCCTGTGTGTTCCTGCCCCAAAATAGCCCTGCTTATATCTCTTTTGTGTGTTGGGGGTGTTGGTTACTGCTGGTTCCCATTGCCAACTGCTCCCACTGGATCTGTTCATTGAGAAAGTAATATTATGCCACTTTTTGTCTTCGCTTAGGAAGTTTGGAACACTTTTCCTGTGAGGAAAGGCTGAAGAGTCAGGGACTTTTCAGAGTAGAAAAGAGACAACTGAGGGGGGATGTGATAGAGGTTTATAAAATTATGCAGGGGGTGGAGAGAATTGACAAATAGAACCTTTTTTCCCCTCTCACAAAATACTAGCACTTGAGGACATCCAATGAAGTCATGGTGGCTCAGGGGAACTCCCACATGCAGAGGCTCTAATGCTCTGGATCCCAGAGCCAGGAGGCAATATCAGGGGAAGGCCTTGGCCTCTGCCCTGTTGCTGGCCATCCAGAGGAACTGGTTGGCCACTGTGTGAGACAGGAGCCTGGACTAGATGGACCACTGGTCAGATTCAGCAGGGCTCCTCTTATGTTCTCATGAAGGACTTGGCCTCTATGCCCTGTTGCTGGCCGTCCAGAGGAATTGGTTGGCCGCTGTGTGAGACAGGAGGCTGGATTAGATCGTCTGTTGGTCTGATCCAGCAGGGCTACACTTATGTTTTCATGAAGGCCTCAGCCTCTAAGCCCTGTTGTTGGCTGTCCAGAGGAACTGGTTGGCCACTGTGTGAGACAGGAGCCTGGACTAGATGGACCATTGGTCTAATCCAGCAGGGGAAGGGAAAAGGAGTTTGTAAACCGCTCTGAGACTCCCTTGGGGAGTGGAGGGCGGGGTATAAATCCAATCTCTTCTTCTTCTTCTTCTTCTTCTTATGTTCTTATGCTCTGTTCTGCTTTTTATTCTAGCCACTCAAAAGGTGAAAGATCAAAGAGATGCATAATCAAGCTGAGCTGTTCACCTGACCTTTCACATAGCTATTAGTGTATTGTTGAGGGTACGGCAGCCTTGCTCTTAGTGGGACTCAATACATGAACAATGCAGAATTGGCATCCCCAGTTCCAAGCAAGAGTTACAAATGCCTGCATTTTGGTGGTTTTTAACACAAACATTTCTGGTGCTTTCTAGATTGCGTCGCAGCGAATAAGCTCGGTGGATCTCTCGTGCTGCAGCCTGGAGGATCTGCCGGCCAACCTGTTCTATAGCCAGGACCTCACTCATCTCAATCTGAAGCAGAATTTCCTGAGGTCGAGCCCTAGTTCATCAAAAATCAAAGGACTTAATGAACTACAAAGGTAGGCCAGACTTGTGCTTGCTTTGTTTAGGTATGTTCCTTTTGCTTATATTTGAAAGATTCCAGCTGTTTTCCTTCCTCTCTTTCATTGAGGCCTAAAGGGGGGGGGGGCTGCCTGCTGTTTCTTCCAGGATCCCTAGACACTTAACTACGATGGTGTCATGGGGAAAGGTGCATCGATGCAACCACATTTGACAGTGGCCACAGTCCTGTATGAGCAGATTGTCCCGCCAAACACTGTGTAGAGGCTAGAAAGAACAAAGTCCTCCATTCTGCATTTGGCTTTCTCACTCTTGCAAAAAAGTAAATAAATAAAGGCATAGGTTTGCTAGCCCACTGATTTTTTTTGCTTGCCTGCACATAACTTTTTGGCACATCAAGAAACAAAAGAGCCATTTTCCCAATTTACAAGGTTTGTTTTCCCTGCTTGATTTCCCGGAGGCAAATTCTTAACTTGCCATGGGTAAGCGGACTAGTGGCTGTTTAGAAGCCTGAATTTTAAGCCGTATGTTCATGCTCTTTCCAGGGGCTGGAAACAATCTCTGTGTGACATTTGCTCCACACACCAGAAATTGCCTGTTCCTGCCTTAATGCAAAGGAGGCAACTGCATACATATCATTATATGCATTTGGCTGGGATTGAGAGAGGGAGACTGATGCATTAGAGAGAAGTAATTGATGAGAGTCAGGAACAAATCTGTCTAATGTTGCTTGGGTTGAGTGACTAATGGAGGCAAAATGACTGCATACCTGTGTAACTAAACCATATTTTAATAGCTGGTTAGATTTAATTTATGAAGGTATAACATGATAAGACAACAGCTGATGCCTTAGAAGTAGTTTTTTTGGAATCTGGTATTCAAGAGCTGGTTTGTAGGTACAAAAGACAGGAACAACAGCCTTCTCTTGTCACTCAGTGGTTATCAGGTGCCAGTTAATGTGGTGATTGCTTACCTGTATAGAAAAGAAACCAGTCCCTTACCTTTGGTGGGGAAGGGTCTTGACTGATATTTAACTGAACAGACTCTTCAAGACTCAGGCTATGCAGTGGTTGCTTCCGTGTTCTCTTGTACCAGACTGGGAATCCCTTTATGTTATGAGGGGAACAGTTGGGGGGCCAAGCCCTAAACAGCCAGAGCTGTTCCCTTGATGGATGGGAACCAGAGGCTTAGGTCAGCTACTCTAGATCTGAAGAAGAAGAGTTGGATTTATATCCCTCCATTCACTTGGAGTCTCAGAGTGGCTTACAATCTCCTCCCCTTCCTCTCCCCACAACAGACACCCTGTGAGGTAGGTGGGGCTGAGAGAGCTCTGACTGAGAACTGCCCTTGAAAAAACAGCTCTGAGAGAACTGTGACTGACCCAAGGTCACCCAGGTATGGGGAATCAAACCCAGTTCTCCAGATTAGAGTCCACTGCTCTTACCCACTACTCCAGACTGGTTTGGCTCTTAACCACTACACCAGGAGTGCCTTGGGGCCCAGGATGGGTGCTAGGATTTGCTAGACACCCCCGCACACATCGGTTCCATAGCTGCTGTTGCTTTGATTCCAGGAACCCTAGAGTGTAAGTTGGGAGACTATGGGAGAGCAGTGACTGTGTGTCGCGCCCCCCCAAAATGCACCCCTACTCGGCTTCCTGGCTGAAACACAAACTGACTGCTGCTGTGTAGGTTCCCTTTGTTTTCATTAGTAAAACGTCTCTCTTGTCTTTCCATTCCTTTTCTTCTCTTTCGGCTCCCCTTGTCAGGAGTACAAAAGTTATATTATTTGTTGTGCAAAATGCTTGCAATTTGGACGCACTCCTAGTTTGAGCGCTCATCTGTGGCTGTTTGTCTGCTCTGAGAGGAAAGCAATTAGGCTTTTGCTACTGTGTGTGCAGTACATTATATTCTTTTGGCGTTATCTTTAGGTACACATATCCCTGTTGTAACCGGGAGCACAATCCTAATGCATAGCAGTGACCTGTGCCATAATTGGTTAATTGCTAACCGATACTGAGAGATCAGCATGGAGTTCGTGGGTGATGCTGCCTCCGAACACATGAGCGGCCTGGGTCAGTGGAAGGGTTTGCTCCAAGCCCACTGCCTTAGGCCTGGGCGTGATTCGTTGCAAGTGTTCTGACACAGGAGGCGAATAGCACCAGTGAATAGTCATTGGGCAGACGTGGGAAAGGGGACGAATTGCTGTTTACAGATTAACCAGCCTATCTAGACAAGTTCAGCTTTATAATCTTAGATAATATTTAATAAAAATTCTTTTGTGAAAATGTACCCATGGCTCTTAGTGCAGGTTTATAATTTCTTTCTCACCTTGGGCTCCAAAGTGATAAATTGCATCTGCCTCATGTACCTAATGTGGGAGGAGAGTGACTTTTGTAGATACCTTAGTGCAGTGCTGCTGAGACAGTATGTTGGACCAAAAATGGGTCGCAAAATCTGTAAAAGTGGGTCGTAGGCCAGTCTTCCCAAATGGCTGCCCCCACCCTTTCTATTGCTCTCTTTTATGTTTTGGAATCCAAGATCTGACCCTAGAAATATTTCCCATGTCATACGTTAGTTGCTATTTTTTCTTCACTGTATATATGGGCTGATCAAGTAAAATTTCTCAGGGCCTGCAAGACAGAGCTCTTCCGCCAGCCTTTCACTTGAGGCAGTGGGCGCCCACCTGCCATTGGCCTCCCCTCCAGTGACCTCTGATCTGAGTGGCCTGGGAACAAACTGCTTCTTGTTGAAATCTTGTTAAGGCACTGGTCTATTACTGAATATTGTTTATAGATAGCTTTTTTAAGGTATGTTTTAACTGTCAATTTGTTGTATTGTGAATCTTATGATGGAACCCTCCCTGAGTCCGCTTGCGGGGAGAGCAGGATACAAATCAAATTAAATCAATCAATCGATAAAATGAGTCCTGATGGATCCTATTGGATTACTCCTATTTTACACAGATATCACCTTCCCTTGGAATCTTGGATAATAACCTTACTGTTGGCAGATGAGGACCCTGAAACAACTTGCTTGATGGCAAAATATCTATCGATAGTGTTATTTTTAAAACAGCTTTGAAATGCTATATGTAGTTTTATGTATACAAATTTTAAATTTTTTAAATCAAATTTTATAATCTCATGGGTTTTTATAGAATTTACGGAATTTTATAAAGTGATTGATGCCTATTAATTTTGTTTGAGTATGATTGTTAGCTTTCTATTCCTAAAATGTTTGGTCTAAATAATTTTGTAATTATATGTAATCTGTTTTTTAGTAGCTGTTTATATGCCTGGCTTAAGACCTTTGGTCAATGAAGCTAATAAAAGGAAAGGAACATCTGGTCAGCCACTATAAAAAATGGAATGCTGAACTAGATGGGCGCCAAGGTCATAGTTTGCCTAGGATGCCAAAGAACCTTGAGCCAGCCCTGGATGGGTCACCATATCAAGTAGGGGTGTGCACAAAAAAATTGGTATTTTTTGGATTCGGGTATACCAAAGTGGAAATATATTGGTAATATCAATATTCCCAAATCCCAATATTGGTATGCTATTGGGATTTGGGAAATAATCGGTATTGCTGAATTTCTTTGGCAAAGCTCCCTTTACATGGCAAGAAGGCATTATACCCTTCCGTTTTGCTGCCCCCGATCCAGAGCAGGGGGGGGGGTTGAAGAGAGCGCTGAAATGGTTTCCTCCCATTTAAACCAAACACTGCGGCAGGTCTGTGGGGCAGCTGATCAGTTTAGATGCCATCCCTTCACTTGCTGAGGCGTGCTGTTGCTGCAGTGAGACTTGGGGAGGAAAGGGGAAGGTACTTAAAGTTTCAGTGCTTGATTCACAGAGTCGTGCCACCGTGGCAGCATGACTCTTCAAGTCACGCAGGTGCTGGGCTTTGTGAAAGCCATTTAAAGGGAAGCGTTTGAGTGAGGGCCCATTATTAAAGGGAGCTGGGCTACCCTGCCTGCTGGTGTCTCTGTGAGTAAGTGCACCAGAGATACTAAATGGTCGTGGCTCTCTCTATATTTTAAGAGGCAAGGAGGGCGGCAAATGTGATGTTATGACCTACTTGTACGTGATGTTATGGCAAATGTGATGTTATGACCTACACCCTGAACCAGAGGGAGAGAGAGAGAGATTTGTAGAGGGTGGTAGGAACTCGGTGTGAGTGGAGAAGGGGCATCACAGGAAGCTTTATAGGGAAGGAAGAAAGAACCAACTCCTGAAAGGAGGGCCTAGGAAGGAAGTTAGGACATGTAATCAGAGACCACACAACTTGCCTTGAATAAGCACTATGCGGCTGTTGAGATCATGGAGAATACAACACCACCCCATCTCTAGTATTGTGAGCTCTTCATTTCAATCTGCTGTGTACCTTGCTCCTCATTCCTACTTTATTCTGTTCAACTGCCCTATCTTCAATAAGCAACTCACTGTCGTGGGGACAAGGAACGGTGTTTGGTTTAAGGTATGGCAACTGAGGTGAACTAGTCAACTAGGGAGAGGGAACATGGTATGCATGAGGCTGGAGAGTTCCTACTTAAAAAACAAAACAAAAAGCAGAGATTGGGTGGGACCTGATCCAGATTGGGGCCATTTTCCTCATGATCCCAATCTGGATCTCTCTCTTGGTTTAAACAGTTACACCACATGTTTGATTCTACTTTTATGCACTCTGACGGGCTCCATCTCCCAAAAAGGACACGACAGAACTTCAAGTGATTTTAACCGTTTTTTTAAAGCAAGTATGTTTTAGCAGTCAAATCTAACACTCTATGATAGCTATTAGATTTTGTGTGACCTTAAAAGAGAAAGAGTAGATACCAAATTACCTACATCACCATACAGGGAACATCTGAGGAAAACCACTTGCCCCATATGTAGATGCCAATATTGTCCAGCAGCTGACTTGACTGCCACTTAAAATGAGTTTCTTACAATGCCAAAAAGGGGGCGGGGAGCTCTCTCTCAGCACCACATACTGTTCTGATCCTTTCAGAAGAACAATTATCCACTCCCCATAACAGCAAACTTTTATGGTCCTTTGTTTATCAGTTACCAGGGAAAGGGTGCCAGCCACAAACAAGGTAGGTGTTTCTGTGTACCCAGAGGACTCCCTGGATATGCAGAAACACTTTTTTTCCCCTTTTTAATAAAAAGCCCGGACATCAGCCTGATGAGGACAGCATGTTCCCTCCCAAAGAGCCTTCAACAACTTTAGTATTCTGAAGTAGAAAATAAAATTAGGATTGGAGAAACTGTGCCATTAGAAGGATATTCCAGCTCAAATTCCCCTGACAAACCTGGGAACAGAAAAATGACATCCTCCTCAGTTTTGGGACAACATACTTGTGTGGCACCAAACTAACTGCAGTTATGCTCCAGTGCTAGACTGCTGAGGTTCAGGGCTCTCTATGAGCAGAGAGCAACTCATCCAACTCTGGAAGTCAGCGCCTCTGTGAAGCTGTACTACTGGAGCAGGGGAAGATCCTCCACTGAATATCCCTGTGGGACTCACATTTGGTTCCTGCAACAACAAAGAGCAAAATCATTATACCATTAGACCTTCTGCATGCCAAGCAGATGCTCTGCCGCTGAGCCACAGCCTCTTCCCAACATAGCGTTCTTGTTTTAGACCCCAAGGAGCAGGATCCCCCTCCAAACAGACCAACTAAGGACTGCAAATGTATATATACACATCACACTGCCACAGAACCCTGGCTGCAGGAAACCGGGGCAAGCCCTCTCTGCGCGGTTCCAGTTAGTGTACAGTGAGGGAAGGGGAGTTGGGTTTTAATGGAAGTGAATGGAGTGGCCAGCAATGGGACCCCAGACAGCCCTGAATGGAAGTAGACATGGCCATAGCAGAGGAGGCAAGACTGTGCAGCAGGCCACAGCACTTGGCATTCCAATGCATACCAAAAGGGGGCGCTCCATAGGCATCCAATGCCTATTAAAAGGGGGCTGTCCATAGACATCCAATGCCTTCCAAGAGGGGGCAGTCCATAGATATTCAGTGCCTTCTAAGAGGGTGCAGTCCATAGACGTCCAATGCCTACCAAAAGGGGGCAATCCATAGATGTGCAGAGATGTGAAGAGACTTGGACATGACAAGTCGTTTCAAGAAGTTTCTGTTCACTGTGAGAAAGCTCCATTCTTTTCTTTGAGGTCTCTTCTGAAAAAATGCCAGGCCCAATACAAAATATAAGAAAAACTAGGTTTTAAGCTCTTTAATTCCTTGTATATTATTTATTTAAAACATTTCCACACTGCCTTTCCACCTGAATAGGGTCACCAAGGCAGCGAACGTGAGGAGCTGTTGTTTTTAAACAAAAAAGACACTGGCCCTGACTTTATTCATGGGTGTCTCAAGTCATGCACTACAGACTAATAGGTCCCTCTAACAACTGATGTGCACTGTCTGGAGAAAATTTTGAAGCACTTAAAGCAACGGTGGAAACACATGCACAAGCAGACCATTCTGCTGTCTTCCCATTTTCTACAGCAAGTGTGTCTTGCAGAAGTTCACCAATGGCCAGACACACAAACCCATCGGTCAGATCTGCAAATCCCACCACTCCAGCAATGAGGGCAGAAAGGAGAAGCAGAAACCGAAGCAAAAGTTCACCACTAAACAAAAGAGAGAGCTTTCTCTCCTTCTCCCATGAAAGCACTGAGAGTCACCCAGTGACGGGGATGGACAACTTTGATCAAAATGAACAAAAAGAAATACCCACTTTACTCAACAAATACTCAGACTGTGGTATTTGTTGCCAGTGGACACAGCAACAGCCTCAAGCATAGATGGCTTGAAAAGGGGGTTAGACAGATTCATGAAAGATAGATCCATTAATTGCTACCAGCCATGAAGACCAGACAGACACTCCATATTCAGAGACATCAAACCTCTGACTACTAAACATTAGGGTTGCCAGCTCTGGGTTGGGAAATAACTGAATATTTTGGGGGGTGGAGCTTGGGGAGGGCAGGGTTTGGGGAGGAGAGTAGGGCTGCCAAGTCATACTCACGGACTGGCAGGGGGGAGTCCTTCGCTGTCCGGGAGCCACCCGGGAGCCTCCCTGGTGCGCGTGCAAAGCGTGCGCGCCCAGTGACGTCACCTGGAAGTGACGTCACCATGTTGGAGGCGTTGCCAGGGCGTTGCCCTGGCAACGTCTCCAACGTGGTGACGTCACTTCCGGGTGACATCACTACGCTGGGGAAGTCGTCCAGCCTGGTCGACTTCAGGGGTGGGGTTCCCCCCGCCGGCTGAATGCCGGCCAGCGGATCGGGAACCCCTATAGTGGGGGATCCCCCGCCCCCCGGGCTGACTTGGCAGCCCTAGAGGAGAGGGACCTCAACAGCATATAATGCCATACAGTCCACCTTCCGTTTTTTTCAGGGGAGCTGATCTTAAGTCATCTGGACATCAGTTATAATAGCAGGAGATCTCCAGGTGGCAGTCCTGTATACTAGTGCCAGGAAGCCGCACTCTGTCCTCTGTCTGTGGGCCTTGCAAAGCAACTGGATGGCCACTGTGTGAAACAAGGTGCTGGACTGGATAAACTACTGATCTGTTCCAGCACGGTGCTACTTAATATTCATGCTTGTGCCTTTGTTTTTACTGTTTATATTCCCCCCCCCCCCAACTTTAAAAATGTCCATGCATTTTGAAGCAAGAGGATAAATGCCGAATTAGTGCCCATTCCCTCCCAAAGTTAAGCCTAATTCTGAACACACGTATTTCCCCCTGTTTAGCCCAACTTCTCGCTCTTAAGCTTCCCTTGGCTGACTCCACAAATGCTAACTTTTAAGCACCCCACTATCAAAGACGACGCGGAAATAATATCAGTACCAATACTGATAATTGCTTATTCCCCAAAGCCACAATAGCTACAATATCACAACCCTGGCTGAGATCTTTGGAACTGTGAAAACAAATACTTCAGCTGAGAACTGAACTCTCTGAGCCTGCCAGCTGTAGTGGGGGTGGGGGGGTGGGGTAAGGCCAGCCTAGGAATGGCGTCAATTACAGTCATGGCAACACCAGGGTCAAATGAATGAGAAAAGAAAATCAGAAGGCAAATATTCTGCCATTTCCTGTTGGCTTGAAGAGGAATGTTGTTATTTATAGGAACCAATAACAAACAGGTAGGCGGATTTTTTTTAATAGTCTCATCCTGGGCCAAAAAATATAGGGCTGCCAAAACAAGTCTTTGGAACATACCAAGGAGTGACTAAAGGCTTGCTTTTCAATATATTCCACTTTCTTCTGTAAGCAGCAACAATTGATCATCCCCTTCAAAAGACTGAGTTATTGGAGTTGGGGTCTCATACCCTGTTCCGTTCACACACTGCCATCATTTATTCATATCAATATGGTATATATTCAGCCTGAGACGCTCACTTGTGTGGCTGAGACACAAAGCCCACAAGGTTAAACAAAATGAGGAGTTAACTTATATTTATGGTTTGAACATAACACTGAAGAATGCAAGAACAGAGGTAATGCTCTTGAACTTTTGAACTGTTTCTCTATTTCCGCAGTTGGGATCCTTTTTAAAAATTGATTTTTTTCAGCCAGCTCTAAGCAGCTTTTCTCCAGAGTTTCACTCAGCCAGACACACTCCTTTCTGTCTCAACTCCCAACTGCCCTCTCAGCTGCTGTTTTCCAACTGTCAACCTACTGATATTCCACCAGCTCTTGTTGGTCACTCCCGGGGAGAGGTGGAACCTAACCTGTCCATCCCACTTCCGGATAGATTAATTGTCATGTAAGTCTCCCTTTAATACATGCTGTAGCAGTTTCCTCAGGTGAGGAAAGAACTGAACAGGCTCAGTCGCTAGGGCCTAGTATGACTTGGTGATCACATTTTGGGCGTCTCTGTTCCCAATCTGTTCAGGGTCGGACTATTTTGCTAATGCAAATGCCATAAATGGCCCCTGCGTGAATGTATCTTAGCCCCTCTTGTATGTACAGCTCTGCAGTAAATAGTTCCTTACAGTCTAATCCCAAATAAAGTGACTTGAAAGTTCATTCTATTTTGAGCTCTTGGGGTTAGGATTGCAAATTCCAGGTCGGGAAATTCCAGGAGATTTTGGGGAAGGGGTTTGGCGATGGAAGAGACCTCAGCATGGGGGCGGGGGCGAAGACTGGTCTCTGTAATCTGGATATCAGCTGAAATTCTGGGAGATCTCCAGGCCTTACTAGAGGGTACAATCACAAAACAAAAATACCCCGTGGAAATAACAAATAGCTCAAGGTCTAATAACACAAAGTTTTACTTAGAGGCATATGTCTAACTTATTAAAGCACTAATCCTTAAAACAAATGTATATATATCCAAAAAACATTCCCAAGCAAGACCTAAATAGACAGTACACAGTACTTGTATACACTGTAGTCTTCTTGGCTGTTTCTGAGTTGCCAACTTCCTGGTACGCAGGGAGGCTAAACACCCGGCTGACGTCTCCTGTTGGCAGAGAGAATTTCGATTCACTTCTTCAAAGCCAATATTCTATGGAACTGATATAAATAATAAAGCAAGCAAAACATCTAGTATATAGATATTTACAACACTTCAAAACCTTGTTGTTTAACAATTTGAAACCCAACTTACCCACACAGTTTACATATTTTGTATGCCTTATCTTGATCCCACATGGGCTCCTTACACTCCTGATGGCAAAGTGGATCTTACTTACACAAACTCAGCTTGCATACTTAAAGCTAACCATGCCTGAATCATTTCAAATCACACATCGCATTTAAAGTCACAGAGTATATTAACCACAAAGTACAAAACAAATAAGAGGATAAGTCAAGTTCATTGTTCACACCAAAAGGTGAAAAAGTTCTATATTCAAAGATATACCTTGCTGCTTTTTGTAATAAACATTTCTGTATGTCATGATAATTGTATTTCTGTGGTGTGTATTTGTAAATAACAAAAAAAAAATCAACTTCTCTGGGTCATGGTGAATCATAACAAAATGCTCAATGAGGGGAGCTGACATAATAGAATTCCTAATGCGAGAAAGATGTTCCAAAATTCTAGCTTTGATCATACACATAGAAATGCCGATGTATTGCTTTTTACACTCACATTCCAAAATGTACACAGAAATGGTGTGTTCTACAATTAGAGTAATGTGGAAGCTGAATCATATGTCCCTTCTGTGGATGTGCATATGCCTTAATGTCCAAAGAATATTTACAGGCTGTACAATTCTGAAAACATTTATGATGCGCTAATGTCACCGGGGTCACCTTGTTCTCCGTCTGAAAATCAGATCTGGTGATGATTTCTCTTATATTTCTACCCCTTCCATATCCAATTTTTGGAGTCCCCGAACATCCATCAATTCCTGACACTAAATGCCAATGTTCATGAATTATATGACTAATCTGTTTAGCCATTGGTGAAAAATCAAGAGCAAAAGACACACCCCTAGCTTTTTGAGTGTATTTATCCCGACGTAGAGTCTTCCTGTCAGTGTGTGCTGCTCTTCTCTTGGCTGTAGTTACTACATCATCTGGGTATCCTCGCTCAAGAAAATGGGCTTCCATAATCTTAGCTTCATTGTTATAATAATCAAAGTTGGTGGAATTTCTTTTGATGCGCAGGAACTGCCCGTATGGTGAATTATTTCTAAGATGAATAGGATGATGCGATTTGAAATGCAGGTTATGTATTTCTGTCAGTCGGGTCATTTCGTAGGAAAAGAGGTGCAGGAGCTCATTAGCATAACTCATTTGCATAACTCATTTGCATATGCCCCACCCCCTAACATTCCAGAAGTGTGTCAGAAGGCAACACCCACCCCTCAGGCTCGACTCCACAGGGGAGTGAAACTGACCTGCTCTTCCTCCATTCCCTTCCCCATCCAATACTTTATGCAATAAAAATAAGTGTAAAAAACACACCCTCATTCTCTTCCTGCTTCCTCGAAACAACCAGGTTTCAAGTAGACTTGAGATACCCAGGACATGTGCACCACCCATCCCTTTCCCTTCCCCTCCCCACAACAAGACACCCTGTGAGGTAGGTGGGGCTGAGAGAGGTCTTTTGAGAACTGCTCATGAGAGAACAGCTCTGAGAGAACTTGTGACTAGCCCAAGGTCACACCAGCACCCGCATGTGGAGGAGTCTGGAATCAAACCCGGTTCTCCCAGATTAGAGTACAACTCCTTTCCACTACACCAAACTGATGGGGGGAAGCTGCTGAAGGGTTGGTGAAATTTCTCCAGTACTTATGTACCATGTGCCCAGATAAAAAATGGTATACTTAGAAAATTTATATGCCACCTTGAGCAAGTCTTTGGAAAAGCAGCACACAGTCATAAAAGGAACAATGATAAAATTATCAATATTAAAACAAAAGATTAAAAACAATAAAGACCCTAGCAGGGCTTTCCCTGGGGTGCTGCGCCTCTGCATGCTCGGGGAAGCCGAGGAAGGGGCGGGGCTTGGTCATGTGCCCGCTCCCTGGGCTCCTCACTCCCGGAGCTGCGCTCCTGTGCGCTCCCGCTCCAACGGACCCCTGCTGTCAGTGGCCTTTTTATAAGGTTAAATGCCAATTTATTCAGATGATCCTTATAAACGATGGTATCCAAAAAATTGATCTCAATCTCATTGGCTTTGCCCTCAAACTTAATAGTAGGGTGTGAACTGTTGAGCCGCTTCAAAAAATCCTCAAACAAAACAGGTTCAGTAAAGATCATAAACAAACCATCAATAAATCTACGATAAATAAGAATGCATTTTGCAACCTTGTTGCAAAATAAAATAAACAAACCATCAATAAATCTACGATAAATAAGAATGCATTTTGCAACCTTGTTTGCCTCATCGTTCAAAATATATTTAGATTTTAAAAAATTCATGAAAATGTTGGCTAAACTGGGAGCACATGGGCTTCCCATGGCAACCCCACGGATTTGCAAATAAAAATCACTGGAAAATCTGAAATAACTTTTTTCTAAGATAATGTCTAGAATCTCTATAAGAAAGAAAGTGGGCACACTAAGATCTTGTCTTGGTTCCAATAAGTTCTCAACTACTATCCTAATTTCTTCATGGGGGATATTGGTATACAAGGCTCCAGCATCAAGGGCGACTAATAATGATGAACCTGGTACTGTAGTGCCTTCTAAGGTTTGTATAAGATGTTTAGTATCTTTTACGTAAGAAGGAGTTTTATTAACAAAAGGTTTAATAAAACTATCAAGAAATTGGGCTATGGGTCTTCCTGGAGGTGGCATGCCCTCTTTGTGCACTTTGAGAAGCACATAAAACACTGGAACCCTTGGTGTTTTATTAATCAAAAATGTTGCTGTGGACTCTCTGATATGACCCAATGCTAACACTTCCTGCACTGTTGGGTGGGATCAGCATCGTATTTTCAAGTAATGTTCAGAATTATATAAGAGTTTATGGACCGTACTGATGTAATCTGCTGTGTTCATAATAACAGTAGCTCCCCACTTTGTCTGCTTGTTTCATTGTGATGTTTTCACCCTCTTTCAAACTAATGAGAGCTTTGTATTCTTCCTTATTCAAATTGCATCGATTGTAATGATGTTTTGCTTCTAAGGCCCCCACACCTCTGATCGTTACTCTTTCAAATGCTGAAATCATGGGGTCATATACTTGTGGTAAATAGGTAGATTTAGGGAAACAAATCTTTTCTGCTGTCTTCAGACTCACCAAATTGCACCTTTAACTTAAGTTGATGAATAAGACGAAATAAATCCGATGACAAGTTTGGGGGAATCTCGAAAGTTTTTACTTAACTATTTTGGATGATCCTAATAATGTATCCTGGGGAGGGGAAGGTATAGTGGTGGGAATAGGCATGGAGTTAAGGGAAGGGGATGGAGAAGCAATTTAGCTCGGCCCCCTTCCAGCCTATGTCCCATCCCAAAAGTTGCAGGCGGGTGGGCTAGGAAGATTGACCACCCCCCTCCAACATTGGTGTTGTGTAATGCCAGGTCTATAAATAATAAAACCAATGTCCTGTGGGATTTTCTGCAGAAGCAGAACATAGACCTGGCGTGCATGGCTGAGACCTGGGTGCAAGAGGGAGAAACATCTCTCTCTCCCAAGTGGCTCCTCCTGGGTTCTCGGTCCTGCACCAGCCCCAAACTAAGGGGCAGGGGGGGAGTGGCATTATTCATTAGGGAGGCTTACTCCTTCAGGGTGCTCCCGCTTCTGAGGATCACGGGCATTGAGTGTGCTGGCTTGGTATGGGAAGCCAAGGAGAGTGTGGCGATTTGGCTAGTGTACCGACTGTCCAACGTGCCGGCCAATAACCTGCCATCCCTGACTGAGGTCGTATCAGGATGGGCATTGGAACACCCTAGGCTGATAGTCTTGGGTGATTTCAATGTCCATGCCAATGACGCGGCCTCTACTCGGGCAGCGGACCTGGTGTTGTGCATGGTGGCTATAGGACTCTTCTAACATGTAACAGCTCCCACACATTTGATCTTCACGACTGGGGTTATAGTGGACCGGATTATGCCTTGGCAGTAGCATGGTCGGACCACTTTGCCTTGAAGGCCCGTTTGAATACTCCACTCCGACCGTGTTTGGGCAGCGAGCCTATTTTGGCTCACCCGTGGAGCCAAATGGACCCTATGCAGCTTCAGATGGCCCTGCGCGATCCGATGCCCCTTGGCAGCTCGTTGGATGAGCTTGTAGAGGACTGGCATAGCTGTCTCTTGACAGCCATCAATGAGATCGTTCCCCGGCACCCTCTGCACCCTCGGCTGAAGCTCGCTCCTTGGCTTACCCAGGAGTTGAGGCTAATGAAATGAGAGCTAAGATGGTTAGAGAGGCAATGGCAGCATGCTCGTGACGAAGCTACAAGAGCATCGTATAGGACGTTTATGAAATCCTATGAGATGGCAGTCAAGGCCACTAAACGACAGTATTATACTGCTGAGGTTGCGTCCGCAAGCTCACGCCCAGCCCAATTGTTTAGAACAATTTGGTCCATTATTGCTTTGAGTCAGAACAGACTAAACCGTAGGGAATTGGATATTGGCTGTGAGGCTTTTGTGAACTATTTTGTGGATGAAGTCTTGTTGCTCTGCCGTGACTTTCCCGCTACAGTTGATACAGTAAATGAACTCAAGATTCCTACCACATCTTCTTGTTCCAGTCTGGATTATTTCAGCCTGCTAAGTCTTGAGGAAGTCGACAAATAGCTCCTGACTGTACGCCCTACCTCATGCTCCCTTGATCTGTGCCCTTCGTGGCTAATTAAAGCTGGTCACGAGGGGTTTTGAGGTGCACTGCGGGAGATAATCAACAAATCCCTCTCTAAGGGGTTGTTCCCGGATGCACTTAAGGAAGCAGTAATGCCTCTCTTAAAAAAGCCATAATTGGATCCGGCCAAATTGGCCAACTATTGGCCAGTTTCCAACTTGCCCTATTTGGGCAAGTTAATAGAGAGGGCAGTGGCAATGCAGTGACAGGGCTTTTTGGATGGCACTTCCATATTAGATCCTTTCCAGTCCGGTTTTTGCCCGGGTCACAGGACAGAGATGGCACTGGTCGCCCTCACGGATGACCTCCGAAGGAACCTGGAACAAGGCAGAATGGCGGTGCTGCTGCTGTTAGATCTGTCGGCTGCATTCGACACAGTCCACCACCAGTTACTGATCCGCCACCTCGCCGACATTGGAGTTCAGGGGCTGGCTCTGCAGTGGCTTGCTTCCTTTCTCCAAGGTTGGGGACAGAGAGGCACTAGGGGACCAGCTGTCCCGATGGCACCACTTTGAATGTGGTGTGCCCCAAGGGGCAGTATTGTCCCTGATGTTATTGAACATCTATATGCGCCCTCTTGCCCAGGTTGCTCAGAGGCATGGGCTGGACTGTCACTAGTATGCGGATGACACCCAGCTCTAGCTGATGTTGGGTAGCCAGTCCAACTCCAAACCAGAAGATCTTGATTGGGCGTTGCAAGCTGTGTCTGGTTGGCTTAGGCTGAGCCGGTTTAAATTGAATTTGAAGAAGACAGAGGTCCTGTGCCTGAGTTGGAGTGGATTGGGGGTAGGGATCCCACTCCTGGCCTTCGATGGGGCACCATTTGTGCCAGTGCAAAGGGTCAGGAGTTTGGGAGTGCTGCTGGACGCCTCCTTAACAATGGAGGCCCAGGTAGCAGCCACTGCCAAGTTGGCTTTTTATCATCTTAGGCTGATTAGTCAGTTGGTTCCCTTCCTTGAACGCAATGACTTGGCAACTGATCCATGCAATGGTCACCTCGAGATTGGATTACTGTAATGCCCTCTACATGGGGCTGCCCCAGTCCCAGATCCGGAAGCTGCAGCTAGCAGCGGCGAGGCTTTTGTTGTGTCTTCCTGTGCGGGAACACATCCAGCCCGCCTTAAGAACACTGCACAGGCTGCCTATAGCATACCGGATTCGGTTCAAGTTGCTGGTTCTCACCTTTAAAGCCCTTTATGGCCAGGGACCTGCATACCTGATGGACTGCCTTTCCCTATATGTTCCCCAGAGAGCACTGCGACCGGGGACCCAGAATAGGCTGGTCCTCCTGAACATCAAGGAGGCCAGGCTGGTAACAACGAGGGCTAGGGCTTTCTCAGTGGCGGCTCCACTCTGGTGGAATGAGCTCCCAGAGGAGATCAGGGTCCTGCGGGACCTGTTACAGTTCCACAGGGCCTGTAAGACGGAGCTCTTCTGCTAGGCCTTTGGAGCTGCCACCATTACCACTACCACCGTTGCTGTCACTATGGTTATGATGAGTGAGCCCGACCTCTCTGGGTCCCCCCCTTCTTACTTTCATCTACTTTTGTCTAACTATAGCCTGACCCAAGTATCACGGCTATCTGATAAGAACCAAGGAGCTGACTGCACTGAGGAACTAAAGCCAGCACTTTATATATCATATATGTCATATTTATAGTTTTAAATTTTTATTACACATTTTATATTGTCTGTAGTATTGTTCTGTTGTATTTTATACTGTTGTGAGCCGCCCTGAGCCAGCTTTGCTGGAAGGACGGGGTAAAAGTTTAAATAAATAAATAAATATGGTTTTAAAAAAGTATTGTTAACGTTATTTTATTTTGTTTCTAACAATATTTGGAGAATACCATATTTAGCTGCCCATTAAAAGGGGTCCTTCAGCTGGAGGGGGAGTCTTTGTGCAATCTGAAGAAGACATGCCCTCCAGTCACTAGACCATGTTAATAGATTTCGCTTTGATTGGTTTATTACATCTAAAATTGATTTCCAACTTCGCTAACAGAAAGACAACTGCTCTTTTTGGACGCTCTCAAGATTACAGGGACCTCTCATTGCTGATCGTTCTGGGACGGCTGCTACAGAAAAGTGCTTCTCTTCTCGAGTATTTGAACTCTGTCACTATGGGGAAGAAACGATTCTTTCAGTTGAGTATAGTGTGGTAATTCTAGCTGGAAGAAGAAAGAGAAGAAGAGATTGGATTTATACCCCGCCCTTGACTCCCCAAGGGAGTCTCAGAGCGGCTTACAAACTCCTTTTCCCTTCCCCTCCCCACAACAGACACCCTGTGAGGTGGGTGGGGCTGAGAGAGCTCTTTCCCAAGCTGTCCTTGAGAGAACAGCTGGTACAGAGCTATGGCTTGCCCAAGGTCATCCAGCCAGGTGCAAGTGGAGGAGTGGGGAATCAAACCCGGTTCTCCCAAATTAGAGTCCGCGCACTTAACCACTACACCAAACAGCACATGGGATGGTGCTGGGGGGTGGGAGGGGCGGTAGGGAAAGATGCTTTTTTCTGGGGAGTCCTTTGATTGTTGGATGTTTGACTCTGGTTACCTCCTTTATGGAGGTGCAATGCTTCTGTGTGTTGATTCCGTAATTCTCTCTCATTGTCGTCACACATCCTATGCCATTTAATGAGGGGGGAATGCATTAGAATGATTTTTGTCAGGCCAAAGAGCTCTTTCCTCTCATTGGTCCAAATCTGACATAGAGCTTTTCATTCAGCCTTTGAGTTTGTTGCCTGCAGGGATACCCTCCCAGTGGCTGTTGTCAGGCAACCTGAACAAAGTGGTTGCACTTGCTGGATGGATAACTAGATTGCACTCCTTTCTTTCTTCTCATTCTCTCTCTTTCTCTCTCAAATCAAAATGCTCGTAGCTACAAGGGCAAGTTCTGCTTTTGGGGTGCTGTAATTACTAAGAAGAAATGAGAGAGAAAAACCTTTCAAGGAAAATTTAAAAAATGGAATTGGCTTTTGAAAAGTAGTTAGTGCCAGTATAGAGGTCTAGCTGGAATGTCAGCAAATAGATGGTTGGCAAAGCATAGCTAATTTAAGACATAATAATGCACTGGTGTTCTTAAAGTTAGCAGAAAGTTTTGAGGACAGGTTTCCGCCTGATTATAAAGCCTTGATATGAACCAATCCAAACTGAGCTGTGTAAGTTCTCTGTTCAAAATGCGCTAAGTGGATGGCTAAAAATGCTAATTAATGGAATCGAGATTTCATATGGGATAGCCTGGGGATTTGCAGGGCTACAGTTGTCCTGAAATGTTGTGTCTGTCGTGGAATGTTGACAATTGGAGTGGAGATAACGTTTTAAAATGGAGCGTGTTTCCAGCCTTCATGGTTGTAGAAGGAAACCTGGGAAAAGGAAGAATGAACCTGAGTGCAGTGTTTAGGAAATAAGGCGCCTTCGAGGTTCCAGTATGTTGGGCCAATGGCAGGGGAGGCCTTGGCGTCTGTGATCTGCTGCAAGCTCTGATTGGCCACTGTGGGAGAAAGACTGGATAGACATTGGTCGGACCCAGCATGGCTGCTCTTGTGCTCTTTGGTTGGCTGAAAGTACCTTCAGGTTGCAGCTGACTCACAGCGGCCCCGTAGGGTTTTCAAGGCAAGAGGTTATTTTGCGTCTGTGTAGCAACCCTGGACCCCTGTGGTGGTCTTCCATCCAAGTACTGACTAGGGCCCAACCCTGCTTAGCTTCTGAGATCTCACAAGATGGGGCCAGCCCGAGCCTTCCAGGACAGGGCTTCATGCTCTTACATGGCAGTAATTCATTGGGTGGAAAAGAAAGACTCTTCTCACCCCTACCTTCCCTCATCGGCTGCCACAGAGCATTTGTCAGTTGGATTATTTTACGAGGCTTTAGTTGGGCCCCTACAAGGTTTTTGTATGTTTTTGAAATAAACACGTGTACTTTTGTCCATACCTTGCTTGTTTGGTTTAATTTTTTCGTCCCCTTGCTTTGTGGGTACTTGGTCCCCATGACCCTTGAAAGAAACTTTTACTATAGCTTCTGAGAACTGACGAGGTTGGGCTCTATACCATGCTGCCTTCCCTCCTCTGACTCTACTAGTGGGAAACCTTTAAAAAAAAACAAAACTCAGTTGTGGAGTCAGCTCAACTTCTTTCTCTCTGTAAGCCACTCTGAGACTCCTTCAGGTGGTGAAGGGCAGGGTATAAATCCAATTGCCGCTGCGGCTTCTCCTCCTCCTCCTCCTCCTCTCCTTCTTCATTTTAGAGTTTGGGTTTAGCAACAGAATGATGCTTGGTTCCTGGGAGTCCTCTGCAGCAGTTGCTGCCCGGCCCATTATTGGTTTCTGTACACTTTAAAGGGGGGGGGAGATATAATTTGGCGTAATCAGGGGTCCGTTGGAGCAGGAGCGCACAGGAGCGCAGCTCCGGGAGTGAGGAGCCCAGGGGGTGGGCACATGTTCAAGCCCCGCCCCCTCCTCGGCTTCCCCGAGCAGTGCAGAGGCGCAGCGCCCCGGGGAAAGCCCTGCTAGGGTCTTTATTGTTTTTAATGTTTTGTTTTAATATTGATAATTTTGTCATTGTTCCTTTTATGACTGTGTGCTGCTTTTCCAGAGACTTGCTCAAGGTGGTGTATAAATCTTCTAAGTATACCATTTTTTATCTGGGCACATGGCACATAAGTACTGGAGAAATTTCACCAACCCTTCAGCAGCTTCCACCTTATCAGTTTGGTGTAGTGGTCAGGAGTTGGACTCTAATCTGGGCGAACCGGGTTTGATTCCCCACTCCTCCACATGCAGCTGCTGGTGTGACCTTGGGCCAGTCACAAGTTCTCTCAGAGCTGTTCTCTCATGAGCAGTTCTCAAAAGACCTCTCTCAGCCCCACCTACCTCACAGGGTGTCTTGTTGTGGGGAGGGGAAGGGATGGGCGGTGCACATGTCCTGGGTATCTCAAGTCTACTTGAAACCTGGTGATTTCAAGGGAGCAGGAAGAGAATGAGGGTGTGTTCTTTATGCTTATTTTTATTGCACAAAGTATTGGATGGGGAAGGGAATGGAGGAAGAGCAGGTCAGTTTCACTCACCTGTGGAGTGGAGCCTGAGGGGTGGGTGTTGCCTTCTGACACACTTTCGGTATGTTAGGGGATGTGGCATATGCAAATGAGTTATGCTAATGAGCTCCTGCACCTCTTTTTTTACAAAATGATCCCTGGGTGTAATTAGCACTGATGCTGACTTTTGCAGCTCAGCTTGAATGTAAAGTTGTAATCTTCTTTAACTTATCGGTTTCAAAACATCCAGAAAAACAATCACTTCTGGAGGAATTTTATCCAAATTGTACATACCCAATGTACATATGGGACGTATATCAATGTTTTGCTGTTCACACCAGATCCCTTCTGGTCCGATTTTTGCCCGGGGGGTTTGGACGGAGACAGCACTGGTCGCCATCACGGATGATCTCCGGAGGCATCTGGATTGGGGTGGTTCAGCGGTACTGTTGTTACCATCAGTTACTGATCCATCACCTTGCCGACATGGGGGTTCAGGCGCTTGCCTTGCAATGTCTTGCCTCCTTTTTCCATGGTCGGGGACAAAGGGTGGCATTAGAGGAACAGCTCCCCCAGAGGTACCCACTAGAATGTGGAGTGCTTCAAGGGGCAGTGCTTTCCCCGATGTTATTTAACATCTACATGCGCCCCCTTACCCAGATTGCCCAGAATTATGGGCTGGGATGTCACCAGTATGCAGGTGACACCCTTCTCTATCTGATGTTGGGCAGTCAGTCTGTCTCCAGACCGGAAGATCTGGACTGGGCGTTACAATCCGTGGCTGGTTGGCGTAGACTGAGCCGACTGAAATTGAATCCAATGAAGACGGAGGTCCTGTGCTTGAGTCAGTGCGGTCCGGGGGTAGGGATCCCACTCCCGACCTTTAATGGGGCGCCATTGGTGCCAGCACCGGAGGTTAGGAGTTTGGGAGTGCTCTTGGATGCCTCCTTAACAATGGAGGCCCAGGTAGCAGCCACTGCCAAGTCGTCCTTTTACCATCTTCGGCTGATCAGGCAGTTGGTTCCCTTCCTCGAACGCAGTGATTTAGCAATGGTGATCTATGCAATGATCACCTTGAGATTAGACTACTGTATGCTCTCTACGTGAGGCTGCCCTTGTTGCAAATCCTGAAGCTGCAGCTAGTGCAAAATGCTGTGGCCGGGCTCCTGATGGGTCTCCCCGTGAGGGAGAACATCCAGCCTGTCCTGAAGGCATTGTACTGGTTGCCGACAGCATACTGGATTTGCTTCAAGGAGCTGGTTTTTACCTTTAAAGCCCTTTATGGCCAGGGTCTGACATACCCGAGGAACCGCCTTTCCCCTTATGTACCTCAGAGAGCACTACGGTCAGGGTCACAAAACCGATTGGCCCTCCCAGGTCCCAAGGACGCCAGGCTGGCTGCAACCAGGGCAGGGCTTTTCAGTGGTGGCTCCATACTGGTGGAATGAGCTCCTGGAAGAGATCAGGGCCCTGCGGGACCTTTTACAGTTCCGCAGGGCCTGCAAGACGAAGCTCTTCTACCAGACCGTCAACTAGGAGCCACTGCCACCACTATCAGTAACAACAGAAACCTATGGAGGCTGGTTCCTGGTTTGCTATTGACAGCCTGTGCCTGCCGATCATATTTCAAGAATATGAGCTGAATATTCAGACAATCTATGGAATGCACTCATGTGGTAATGCCATCTATATGACTCCAAAATAGTACTGCTAGCACCTTAATATTAATGTTAGATGGTTTTAATGAACTATTTTTAGATGTTTTATGGCAGTTTGATTGTTATTATGTTTTTACTTGTGTAAGCTGCCTTGAGCCTGCTTTGGTGAGGAGGGCGGGGTATAAATTGGAAAATAAAAAATAAATAAAAATAAAAACCTGTGGAGTGTGATGGACTGCAGCGTTTGTTCCACTGTTGTCTTTGGTGCTGAATTAGAATGCCTGTTGTCACATAGCCACCATGATAGCATACTGTGATTGAAGATGATTCTGATTGGTTGAGCTCCATGGGGTTCCAGCATGCACAGGGAGCAGGGTCTCCAGTTTAATAGGTTAATCATTCATATTTGGACAACTTTTCTGCTGTACTTTATTGGAAGGAGGAAAATAATCATTACCTTGATAATAACAATTTAAATAGTTTCATTTAAGTAAAACAATAAAATTATAGCAGCTGTATTCTGGCGTTTGCTTAAGCACCCATGTTTGTTAGCTGATGTGGTTAAAAAAAACCTTAAGACTATCAGCCTGGTCTGCACATGAGAAAGTACTGTCCTCTGCAGCTCACTCACCGTTTATTTAGCATACTTTCACGCACACGTTGTCCCCAGTATATTGACAAATATAAAATGTAAACAACTGAATTTTAAAAGTATGTGCCCTCACATGCTGTCATGATACATTTTAGCTGCAAGTTAGGAAATACTTAGATTCTGGTGTTTTCAGTACAAAATTGTGTTGGTTTTACAGCTTGTAGTGCAAGATGGAACTCTAATGCAACTCTTTTCATTTCTAGCCATTGATAATAGAAAAACATGCTAGTCAGAACTAACATTAGTATGTAACAAAGGAGATCTCCATACAGCTCATCGTTGGTTCTGTTGGCCGTGGGGGGAAGGAGAGGCAACAGTGTCTGGCGTAAACATCAACCTTCTGAGTGTTCAAGTATTTGGTATTTATTTTTGATGATAAAGTTGCTTACATCCTTTTCATCCTGTATTTTTGATCATAGGTTCAGCAAGCTGAAGAGCCTTAACCTTTCCAACAATCACTTAGGAGACTTTCCTTTGGCAGTGTGCAGCATTCCAACCCTGTCTG
This sequence comes from Lepidodactylus listeri, assembly GCA_029233225.1. Taxonomy (NCBI): domain Eukaryota; kingdom Metazoa; phylum Chordata; class Lepidosauria; order Squamata; family Gekkonidae; genus Lepidodactylus; species Lepidodactylus listeri. The sequence goes on along the minus strand of JARCFY010000006.1, from coordinate 107,430,577 downwards.
AGCTCAACGTCTCTTGCAACGCACTCCGAAGTATTCCAGCAGCTGTTGGTGACATGAACAAGTAGGTACACTGAACACGGCTTGAGTGCTCTGACTTTGTCCTCAGTAAGTTTGTAAAACAGAGCCGCAGATGTAAGGGAGGCACTCCAACTTAGCTAGTTCATGTACAGACTAGTCCATGTGTGTAAAGTGCCGTCAAGTCGCAACTCACTGGTGGTAATCCGGTAGGGTTTTCAAGGCAAGAGACTGTATAAATGGTTTGCCGTTGCCTGCCTCTGGGCAGGTGGTCTTCCATCCAAGTACTAACCAGGGCTGAACCTGCTTCCGAGACCTGTAGTGATCCAGCAACCCTGGGCTATTCTGGTCAGTTCTGTTCCATGGAATATTTTCATCCCACGTTTCCCTGTCTTTATTGATCACCACTTTTCCTAACATTTAGAAAAATGCAAAATTGGTGCACTTGAAGACTGGATATGCTCCTCCTGTTAGCTTTTCCCACTATGTCAAGCTCAGCAAGCCTTCCTATAAACCTCAGATTGCCATCAGGAGATGAAACAAACTGGCATTGTATATGAGTACCAGTTTTGGCTACTTCCAGTCAATAGGCAGGAACCCAACCCAGCCCAGTTGCCTCCAATCTCTGCACTTCCCTGCCTCTAAAAGAACACAGCCTCTTCTGTTCCTAGGGCCTCAGAGCATTTTCTTTAATCTGAACTGTGGGTTTTTAAAAAACTTGTGCCACAAAGTGTACTCTTGGTCCGTGTTTGTTGTCAGGTTTCCACTCAGCAGTGGGCCGTTGAAAAACGAACATTCCATGATGATATAATAGTTCAGCCAAGAGCTAATGAGGGGACCACTGGCGGGAGGTGACGGAGAGGGTTCAGCCTGTTCTTATAATCTAAGATGACTTAGACCCAAGTCACTCCCTTGTGGTGTTTTTATCAGTCAGTGCTGCTGTCTGAGTTACTTACTGGAACAATGAAATAGATAATTTAACTAGTTCCAAATCATTTGTGGGTTGGTTTTTTGTTTTTTGTTTTGTTTTTTAAAAAGCAGGCTTCTCTTGCCTTCCAGGATTTTGGAATCCGAAAATGATGGATTCAGACGCCAGGATTCTGAAGGACACCCTGTCTCAGATTTATTTCTGATCAAATTTTGTTCTCCCCAGAGTCTGGGTGAAATGGCTTACTATTTTTCCTGTGGAGTCCTTCCCACTGTCCTTTCCCTTCCCCAAAATTTATTGGGGAGGACACCCGCAATCCGTGGCAGCGCTCAAGCATCAGGATCAGGATGGTGCTGTAGACGTTTGGTATAAGTTTCCTTTGTCTTACATAAAAGGCACTGGCAGCACACCGTCGCGCAGCTTCATTCTTGTACCTGATTTACATCTCTAAAGCTGTGCTCCTTCTTATTGTAACTTGTATCCTTTAAAACCTTAGCATTTATGCAGGCCCCAAACCATAAAAACTCTCAAATATTAAATGCATTTTGATATCGATCTTAGAAACTTACTGGTAATTGGTGTACAGGCTGCAGTACAAGCTTATAAAGACGGAAGTTGTGGCTGATGACGTGATTTTTATTGTCTCCCCTCCCCTTGTCTTCAATAGTTTACAGACCTTCTTGCTGGATGGCAACTTCCTCCAGAGCCTTCCTGCTGAGTTGGAAAGGATGCACCAGCTGAGCTATCTGGGTCTTTCTTTCAATGAATTCTCTAACGTTCCAGAAGTACTGGAGAAGCTCTCGGCCGTGGAGAAGCTCTGCATGTCTGGAAATTGCCTAGAGGCGCTTAGTTTGCAGGTGCTAAGGAGAATGCCACACATTAAACACATAGATTTAAGGTATGTACGCTTGGAAAAAATTAAAAATGAAACATCCCTGCCCGCTCTTCTTTATTAAGGGAGAGGTTGACCTCTTTCTAATTTGGTTGTTAAAATTGCACACCAGCAGTTTGTCAGGGCATTAGTAAAATTTCATTGCAAATGTTAATTTTAAAATCTGAGTAAGGGTCTTGTTGTAAGAGCCTACCCTTCTTTATTCAGGGAACAGGATTAGGCTGGCTTCCCCAACAATAAATTATTCCACTTCCATTAATCAGCCAGCATTGTATCTTCTGACTGAACATTCCCCAAGTCCTTCAGCCTTTCCTCATAGGGCTTGGTCTCCTGGCCTCCGATCATCCTCGTCGCTCTCCTCCGCACCTGCTCCATTCCGTCCACATCCTTTTTGAAGTGAGGCCTCCAGAACTGCACGCAGTATTCCAGGTGCAGCCAGACTGATGCAGTATACAATAGGACAATGACACTGTGTGATTTGGATATTATGCTTCTGTTGATCCCAAGATAGCATTAGCCTTTTTTGTTGCTGCATCACACTGGCTGCTCATATTTAACTTACAGTCCATCCATACCCCAAGATCTTGTCCACACACACTGCTACCCAGAAGTGTATCCCCTATCCAATATGTGTGTTCCTGATTTTTGTTACCCAGATGTAGAACTCGGCACTTACCCTTGTTAAATTGCATCTTGATCTTCGACGTGGTCTCTGTGCTTCACACCATGGGTTTACTGCGCCTGCACGGAAATCCATCGGTGTCGTAGAAAGCTTCTAACAGATTTTCACGCCCAGTGTCCTCCGGGCATGCGCGGAAGCCCCCAGGTGCATGCCCAGAGGAGCTGAGCACAGACATCCCGCCAGTTCTCTTCTGACCGCCACGCGAGTAACAGCTAGTTACTTAGCTCTTCGGCGTCAGTTGTGGAAAGCTTCGCTTCGAACCTTAGGGTTTGATTTAGTTGTTTTCTTCCTTTTATTTTTACTTCTTAAAAAAATCAAAACTCCTCCATAGTTTTATTTTGTTCCGGAGTCCTTTGGGCTCCGGGCTCTTTTTCTACCCTCCCTCATAATTTTCGGCCCTTAGCCTATGGCTAGTAGGTGGGGCTGCTTCAAGAGGTGCTCCTCCTACGGCAGTAAATTGGCTGAAACTGACGGGCACGCACTTTGCTTACTTTGCCTTGGCGAAGGGCATTGACCATAGACCTGTGCCCATTGCACCAAATTTTCTAACCAAACAAGGAAGAACAGAGCAGCTAGGCTCCGTGTAGCTCTTCTCGAATCGGCCCTGCTTCTTGCCTCTTCCATGGAGCCCTCTCGGCCCTCGACATTGACGACCGACCCTGGGCAGTCTGCGCCAAGACTGACAGTCTCTGCATTGATAGCTGCCTCCACGTTGAAGGCAGCCTCCAACACTGTACGCCCTTTGAAACGCCCACTTCCTAGTCAGTCAGCCGCCTCTACTCCTGTTAAGAAAAAGAAAAAAGAAAAGACTGAAAAGAGGCACAAGTCCAAGGACCCAGTGGTAGCTAAACCACCACTACAACCTTAGACACAGACGGCTACCTTGGCCCCACTGCCTACGCCCTCTGCAGGACCCCAAACCTTGGGCGCTCCGGCGCTTCGGTCCCGGGAGAGTTGCCTGTCATTCATCTCTTGGACTCTCCCATTTCGCCAAGTGGACACTTATCCTCTTGATGCGATCCTAGAGACACAGGAGTTCTGACCACGGATGCACTCCTTGGCATACATCAACTTCTCCACCATCGGACCGTGCCTTGTCTCCTGTAGATACCGATTACTATGCTCGGACGTACCCAAGTCTGCTCGATGTCGATACTCCTACCTATCGTTTGGCATTAGAGAGGGACCGCCAATTGGGGTATGCGGAGAGATCGCCTCCACATCGATCTCCTCCCTGCAAGCTGCTACACTGCTGTGCGATCAATACCATCATGGAGCCTACTCCTCTGTCCCGTGCTCATTCCCTCCCCGCCACAGCGATTGGGACTACTATCAATTCCACCATCCACAGTCCCTGATATCCTTTCGTCAGACTCCTTCGGCATCCTTATCAAGACCTCCAGACCAGGCTCCGCTTGACCAAAGGCGACCTCCTTCGTCTCTCCCATGGTCGACACTGACACCCACTCACACCATTGTCAGGTCTCACTTCGATGACGCCTGGGATCGACAGCATCCCTCTCCACCCAGGCCCTCGACGCCTCCACTCTCCATCCAGAGGCAGCCTATCCAGACCTCCGTTCCTTCAGACCCGCAACTTCCTTCTTCAGATTCTTCACACAGGGACTCGGAAGATGATCATTCTGATGCTCCTGGTCCCCTGAACGATCCATCGCCAAAACCAGGTGTTGCGGAGAATTTGCCAATCTCCCCCTCGGAGGACTTAATTTCCTACGGCGATCTAATCAAATGTATGGCTCACTCTCTAGGTCTCTCCGTGGTCCAACCAAAGCCGGTTGTCACAGACGCGGTCTTCGATGTGGTACATCTCGATGTCTCGACATCAGTAGCGCTTCCAATGTCATCGGTGCTACTTCAGGCTGCAAGGGTGACCTGGGATAAGCCCTCTACAACGCCGGTCTCATCGAGAAGATTGGATCATATGTATAAGGTGCAGGATGCGGGTGCTGAATTCCTCCTCAACCACCCCTGACCCACCTCCATGGTGGTCACCTCTTCATCCAGATCCAAGCGAACCCATTCAACACCTTCAGACAAAGAAGGGAAAAAACTGGATGCTTTCGGGCGTCATTTTTACTCTGCAGGGGCACTGGGCTTGAAGACTTCAAACTACTTGGCTTGCATGGCCAGATACCAGTACGCCCTATGGGAGCAGATGTCACCACTTCTTGCCTCTCTACCCAATGAGCAATGGCAGGCTGGGCGCAAGGTCCAGAAGGAGGGTCTGGTCCTTGCAAAACAGCAAATTAATTCCTCAAAGCATACTTTGGACACGTTTGCGAAAATGATGTCCTCAGCCATCGCCCTTCGACGTCATTCCTGGCTGCGCTCTACCACCCTGCAACCTGATACCAGGGCTTATATGGAAGATCTTCCCTTTGATGGCTGTGGCCTCTTCCATGCTACCACAGACTCTGTCCTGCAGGAAATGGACAAGAGCATCAAGGCCTCTCGCACCCTAGGGGTTTCCTCTAACCCCAGGCAGTTCAAACCACACTCCCGGACTGCTCCTGGAGGCTGAGAACATCTCCTTCCACCCAGAGGGGTCCTTATGCACAGAAACAGAAGTTTCCTCAGACCCAGCACTCCGGGCCCACCAAGGTTGCTAGACAGTCCAAACTCATGGACATTTGCAAGGCGGCCACTTGGGCGACCCCCAACACATTCATTCGTCATTGTACTCTGGATACCCGGGCTACCAGAAGTGTGAACTTGGGTCAGCTTATCCTGTCCACTGCTTCTCAGCGATAGCCTGCCAGCACCCTCCATCCAGGTGGATCATTGCTCGCTACTCTCCCATGCTGTGAAACACAGAGACCACGTCGAAGATAAACAGGTTGCTTACCTGTAACTGATGATCTTTGAGTGGTCACCTGTGCATTCACACTTCCCGCCCATCCTTCCCCTCTCTGCCAGGCTGGGTACTCCTCTCTATGGTCTGGTTTGCAGTGGTCAGAAGGAACTGGCGGGATGTCCGCGCCTGGCTCCTCTGGACATGCGCGTGGGGGCCTCTGTGCATGCCCGGAGGATGCTGGGCACGAAAATCCGTTAGAAGCTTTCTACGACACCGATGGATTTCTGTGCAGACACAGTAAACCCATGGTGTGAATGCACAGATGACCACTCGAAGATCATCAGTTACAGGTAAGCAACCTGTTTTTCACATCCGCCCACTTTTCCAGGGTGTTCAGATCTCATTGAATTCTGTATCTTCTGGTATGTTCACTGCTCCTCCCAGTTTGGTGTCATCTGCAAATTTAGTGAGTGGCCCCTCCACACCCTTGTCCAGATCATTTATAAAAATCTTCAAAAGTATCGGGCTCAGACCGAGAGCCCTGTGGCACCCCACAGGACACCTCCCTCTATTCAGATGAAATGAATTGACAACTACTCTTTGAGTGGGGTTCTCCAACCAGTTCCCTATCCACCTAACTATCCTAGGCCGCGGTCACACAGGTCTTTAAATCCGGGAGCTCTCCCGGATTTAAAGAAACCGTTTTTTTAAAATTTCGGGTTGGGATGATTACACATCCCAACCCAGCGGCGGCGGCTGAGGGAGGCAAGGCGCGGGCATGCAGGTGGTCCTCGCATGGCTGCCTCCCTCTAACACAGCCAACCAGAAGCTCCCCCCTCCCCCACCGCAGAGAGGATCTCCCACTTACCTGCTGGCTGGCTGGCTGGCTCGCCCGCACTCCACTTCTGGCCACGAGCCCCGCCGGCTGCCGGAAGTTGGGAGAAGCATGCAGGGGGGGAGGTTGCCAGGCGAGGGCGGTCGGCGGAGCACAGGCAAGCCAGCCAGCCAGCAGATAAGAGCCTCTCAACGGGGCACAGTGGAGCTTCTGGCTGGGTTTTCCCCCCTTTCTTTCCACTTGAGTGCCCAAGCTCAAAGGGGGGGGGACCCCTGGAGGGACGATCAGACGGCCCTCTCTCGCAATCATTGCGAGAGAGGGCAGTCCAGATTGGCCCAATGGTGGGTTCAAAGTGCGACTCCCGGGAAAATAGTTGATTTTCCTGGGGTCAGAAAAAACTCTATGAACCCGCGCTGGAGCCCGCTTCGGTGCGGGAGTAGCCGCAGCCGGTCTGATCAGCCCCTTTAAATGCGGGAGGAAACAGCAGTTCCTCCCGCTTTAAAGGGCCATGTGACCGTGGCCCTAGAGTCCAGTCCACAGTCCTTTAGTTTACCCATCAGAGCATCATGGGGAACGCTGTCAAAAACTTTATTGAAATAACTCTGATCCATTGAAGCACTGGTAATTCATTCACCCATTTTACTTGTCCATGTTGTTTTCATGAAAAGATGCATGTGCGCAATTGAAAGAGCAAGGAGACTGTTTTTATTAATATTGGTATGCTTGCTGCCCTTGTTCTTTAACTGTGCCCCAAAGCATTGTTTTTATTACATGATTTAATAGATCTTGTCAACTCAGCCGTGAGAGTAAAGCTGAAGTCTTCAGAGTTCAATAAAATAATCCAGTTGTCTGCTTTTTATAGATCACATTTATTTCTGCAATAATTCTCAGACTGGGCAGGACAAATTCTATTTTTTGTTCCTTTGTCCACTATTGTGTGTGAATGGGTTCCATGACCCACTCCTAGCATTTCCAAGCAGCTGGGGGAACTATGTGGTACAGAGGGATCTCACTCCTTCAACAATCAAAGGATTTGTTTAAAACTCACAACTGTATATACAGGCACAAAATGGCAACCGTCTCTGGCCCGGGCTATACCTGCCTCTGTATCTGGCAAACTCCAACCAACCAATAAACTCACTTCTCACCCAAAACCTCAATAATATAAACAGCAGTTTCCCACCCAGGAACTAGCTCTTCCTCCTGCAGCATTCTGGGGCAGATATCTTCATAACCTTGATGGATTTCCTGTAGTTTCTAGTGAGTTGCCCTCAGATTACTGGTTGGAGACAGGAGGGGAAGGGGGGGATGAGGAGGAGATTAGGCCAAGGCCTACCTAAAGAAGAAGAGAAGAAGAAGAGATTGGATTTATATCCCACCCTTCACTCACTTGGAGTCTCAGAGCGGCTTCCAAACTCCTTTCCCTTCCCCTCCCCACAACATACACCCTGTGAGGTAGGTGGGGCTGAGAGAGCTCTGAGACAACTGTCCTTGAGAGAACAGCTGGTCCAGAGCTATGGCTTGCCCAAGGTCATTCAGCAGGTGCAAGTGGTAGAGTGGGGAATCAAACCCGGCTCTCCCAGATTAGAGTCCGCCCACTTAACCACTACACCAAACTGGCTCACTAAAGTTTGATGGTCTACTATCCAGCCCATGAAAAATTAAACCCCCTCACAAGATGGTGTTTCTCCACAGAAACCAACAAGAATTTTGGGGTATAAGCTTTCAAGAATTAGATCTCCACTTATACTCTGCTGTGTCTGACGAAGGGAGCTTTGTCTCTCTGTAGCTTCTACTCTGGAACTGTTGTTGGTCTCTGAGGTGCAACAGGACTCAAGTCTAACTGTTCCACTGCAGACCAGCATAGCCGCCCTCTGAAAATATCTTCGATTCTTCCAGTGTCTTGCACTTTTGTTTTATATATCTTTTTATTGTTCTGCCCTGCAGTTTACTCTCCAAAGAATCTAAGTAGTACTTTAGTATTGGAAAATGCATATAGATGTCTACATTCATGTGAGAATATTGATGGTCCCAGATGACTTTTGTGGATGTCCACAAAATCAGGAGATCAATAGTCAGGCAGGGTTGTTCATCAGATGCTAACTATGAACCTTCTTGAGCTCAGGATTGATTCTGGGGTACTTTGCTATAACCATTTATAACCTTTATTTTCCATAGGCATGATTTTTGGTGAGAAAGTCAACACTCCAAATTATATCCAGTTGGGGTGGTGGAAAGGGCTGTCAAGTCACAGCTGACTTATGGCGACCCTATAGGGTTTTCAAGGCAAAAGATGTTCAGGGCTGGTTTGCCATTACCTGCCTCTGCCTCATGACCCTGCTATTCCTTGGTGGTCTCCCATCCAAATACTAGCTGGCTTAGTTTTTGAGATCTGACGAGATCAGGCTAGCCTGTTATCCATCTGTACTCCAAATTATATCCCAGTGAAACAAGTGGCTATTTAGCTGGGGTTAGTGGCAACGGCTTCTACAACAATCAGATTATAATAAACAAGCAGAAGGACCCGTGATACTCGCCGGGGGGGGGGGGGGAAGAGAAGGAGCTCCACGTGGAGGAGGAAGCACCTGCAGGTGAGCCTCTCTCCCCTCCCTCCCCTGCCGCGCACCGAGCCTCTTCCCCTCCCTCCCCGACAACGACAGTGGCTGTGAGTTCCACTGCGCGCTGAGCCTCTTCCCCTCCCTCCCCCGCCGCGTGCCGAGCCTCTTCCCTCCTCGCCTCCCTGACAACAGTGGCAGCGGCAAGGCCCGCCGCCTGCCGAGCCCCCCCAGCGGCCAAAGCGTTCTCTGCGCGTGCGCAGGGAACGCTTTTACTTTTGGGGGGATTTAAATATCCCCCCCCCCAGAAAAAGTTTTCTAACTTTTAGGATTTTTCTGCAGACGAGGGGAGCCACCCAAGTGTGCAGAACAATCTCCCTGCCCCCCCAGGTGCCTCCCCCCTGCGCAGATTTGGATATCCACACACACGGGGCGCCTTGGCTATTAGATATATAGATGTGCCTAGTAAGTAATCCAGGGTTAGCATTGTGAAATCTAAGTAGATTGTATGGGAAACCTTTGGGAGTGCCTTTTGTTAAGTCACTTCGAGCTTTCCAAGGAAGATGGGTGGAGGCACCCGCACAACTTTTGGGACATCAGAATCCGAGTCTGTTAAGTGTGCAATGCGGAAGAATTAATAAATCGATAGCCATGCATTCTGCTTCCCACATTCATAATAATGAGACTGTAACGGATGGTTCTTCATTCACCTCTCACCCCAGGCTAAACGCAATCAAAAGATTGGTGTCGGATAATTCTGACTTCCTGCATCACGTGACTCAGCTTGACCTTCGGGACAATAAACTAGGCTGTCTTGACGCCACCATCTTCAATAACGTTGAAATACTGCACTGTGAAAGAAACCAGCTGGTAACTCTCAAAATCAGTGGATACTTGCTGAAAGCTCTCTACGCCACTTCAAATGGTAAGTTCGACTTTTAAGGTAGCGAAGGACTCATTTCCCTCCCCCTGTTCTGGCTTGTGCTGCCATTGTAAACTTGATTAGGTTTACACATAGCCCGTAGCTCAGGGGTATTATTTAAAGCGTTTACCAGCAACAATAAAAATGTAAGGAGAGAGAGTCAGACCAGTGGGAAATGTAGCAGCGGTGGTAATAATTGGTAATGCACATTACTGTTGTTTCACTATGTACAGTTAGCGATTCATGTTGTTTATGTTTGCGTTCAAAGCAGTTCACATATATTTCAGTTGTTGTCTTCAGAATAAACAAGACGAGAGTTCTCTTCCAGGAAAGTTATCATGTTAGTATTCATATTTATTTAATCATTTTTAGGCCACTTTTCTCCTCAGAGAGATCTAAAGAGGTCTATACAAAAAAAGTAAATAATGGTAACAAACAGGCCAAAAATGATCAGGGGTGCGGGGTGGAGGAGATGTGGAGAGAGCCATATAGGAGATGGGAAACTGCGGTGAACTTTATCAGTCAGGCCAAATTGCTCCTTGTCTCTTCGACATCAGTGGAAGGTTGGTAAGATACAAACCCAAAGTTTTTCTGCCATGAAACATGAGACAGAGTAGGATCAGTGTGGGAGTGTGACACGTTTGCACCACACCCAAGGGAGAGATTTAGGCATTTCTGGTCTCTTCAAGGTTTTGGGTTTTTTTGGTTTCCAGATCCTGTTCTTCCTCCAAGGTGAGGAGGGTGACATACAGGGTTTTTCCCTTCTCCAGTTATCCTCACTCTAATTTTATGAGACGGGTTGGACTAAGAGAGGATGAGTGGCCCAAGGCCACGTGGACCAAGGCCATGTGATGAGGATTTAAATCCACGCCTCCGTGGTCCTACTGTGATGCTCCACTGCTACGGCACAGTGACTTGCGCTGCTGTGAGCCTGCCCCCGGCCCTTCGTTTCCTTCGTTTCTTGCCTGCAGTGTCCTTTTTCCTTTGGGGCATCTGCTTTTGCCAGAACCCTTCCCTTGAGCTCCTGTTTCCCCCTATATTGCGTTAATCCCCCCTCCTCCTTCCCTGCTCTCTTCCCATCCTTCAGCCATCTAGTCCGCCCCCCGCCTCCTGCCTCTTTCCTTCCTGCAGAAACAAAGCCCCTGGATGAAACCTTCAGGTCCAAGCTGCTATTCCAGCACTGACCGTTTCCCTTGGAAATCAAAATGGTTGCAAATTCTTTGTAAGATCAACTCAGTCAGTAACTAAATAGGCTTCACAGGTGACAAACGCAGCAGAGTATAGTAGGAAAGTTATTCTGTTTAGCATGGTTTTTATCCTTCCTTCGGCGGCATCAGGGTGACATTAGACGGTTCTCTCATTTCCCGTTTTGTCTTAACAACCTTGCGAGGTAGGTGAGGTGTGTGTGTGGGGGAGCTGACTGAAGGATACCCAGCTGCATGGGAATTTGAAGCCAGGACTCACTGATTCTAGTTTGATACTACTGCATTGCCCTTCCTTCATGCCTGCCTTGAATTCTTCTTTTCAGTCCCCCCGTTCTGCCCTTTGCTTTGATTTAACAAGAGGGCTGCTGGGGCGGCTTAAGTATTTTCTGAGCAAAGAAACGAACAAACTGTGCGAACAAGAGAAGGCAAGCTAGTCAACGCTGTAAATTATATAAGCAAAGCACGTTCTCAGAAATAGATTTTTGTGTAATGTTGACTCCCCAAGGCCTGGGAAAAGGTCTGAGACTGAGGCCAGGACCCTGAAGCTCAGTCTACTAGAAATCTCGATACGTTGATTGAAATAAGCAGCTGAAGTTGAAGAGATACAAAGAGCACTTTCCCATATTCCCCTTTCTGGTCCATGACCTGTCTCTTGATTTATTCACTCTCCGACCTCCTGTCGCTGTTCTCCAGCAGTAGGAACAGACAAAAAGCTGCCTTCCACTGAGTCAGGCCCTCGGTCCACCCAAGTTAGTATTGTCTGCTCAGTCTGGCGGTGGCTCTCCAGAGTCTCAGGCGGAGGTCTTTCACATCACCCACTGTCTGGTCCTTGAACCGGAGAGGCTGGGGATTGATCCTGGGACCTTCTGCACGCCAAGCAGGTTTATTTAATTATTTAATTCAACTTGCTAGGCTGCCCTTCCCTGCAAGCAGGGCTCAGGGCAGCTTACATCAAAACCCACACAATAATAATGTAGTAAATAACATTAAACGCTACTAAAAACAATGTATTAATCAAGCAATACATTACATTGTCTAAGATGGTGAGAAATTTCTGTTCCGGTCAGCCCCCTGGGCAAGGGGGCGTGGAGGGGTGAGTACGGGCATATGAGCATGCCAACTGTCGCTGTCCTCAACCGAATGCCTGGCGGAACGTCTCTGCCTTGCAGGCCCTATGGAAAGGTAATAGATCCCGTAGGGCACGGATATTCTCTGGCAGGGAGTTCCACCAGGCAGGAGCCAGGGCTGAGAAGGCCCTGGCCCTAATCGAGGACAGTCGGACTTCTCTCAGGCCGGGGACCATGAGAAGGTTCTTATTGCTGGTGTGTAACACTCTTCCAGGGTAGATCCTCTACCATTCTTCTGAAATACCATATCCATAGCTTTACCATGGAGCAGTGACAGATTTAAGCTTTTAAAGATGAGCATTAATGCTGTCTGGCTGAATGTTGCTGTTGCCGTCAAGTCACAGCTGACTGACGGCCACCTCGTAGGGTTTTCAAGGCAAGAGATGTTCACAGATGGTTTGTCATTGCCTGGCTCTGTCAGAGATGGAACAGAGTTCGAGTCCAGTGGCACCCTGAAGACCAACAAAGTTTAATTCTGGGTATAAGCTGTCAGAGATGGTTTGCTATTGCCTGCCTCCACATCATGACCCTGGTATTCCTGAGTGGTCTCCTATCCAAATACTAGCCAGGTCCGACCCTGCTTAATTTCAAAGATCTGATGAGATCGGGCTAGCCTGGGCTACCCAGGTTAGGGCGTACTGAATGTAATTGTAGGCTAATGCATAAGAAGACCTGATAACAGTGGCTAATTGTGAAAGTGGTTTTTTTTCTAATGTCTCAACTCATGAGGCCTTCCCCTAGTACAATTGGGGGTTTATATCTGTTTATTTATTTACAATCTGGGCATTTATTTTGTGTCTTTTCCTTTCAGAACTTGTTCACCTTGACATGTACCCAGTTCCAAACTATCTAACTTATATGGATATTTCTAGGTAAGCTAAGATAGTGTGTTGTCTCTTTTTTGTTTCCTTCATTTTTAGTCCTCCTTTCTTGATAAACCCTCAGGCAGATCACATCATTTGAGAACGGTGTAAGGCATACAAGAAACAATGCAATAAATGGATTACAAAGCTAGAAATCAGTGCAATAAAAAAAGAATAATACGTACAATACATAGGGCAATAAAGTACTTTTTATTTTATTTTGGTTTTACCTCTCTCCCCAATGGGGACCCAGAGCAGCTTGCAACATTCTCCTCGCCTCCATTCTGTCCTCACAACGACCCTGTGAGGTAGGTTAGGCTGAGAGCGCAGATCACCTAGGAAGCTTCCGTGGCAGAGCGGGGATTTGAACCTGGGTCTCCCAGACGTTCACCCAAAACCCTGACCACCACACCAGGCTGGGCACCAGACCAACCATATTCCCTTTATTTAAAAGTACTTTTCTCCTGTCTGTTTTAAAACATGTTAGAAACCTAGAGAGGATGAAAAATACTAAAGGCTGATGCACCATACAATAAAGCTATGGTTTGGTGATCAGGATTGGCCCCAAGACTGTCTCAGCCCCTCCCTCTTGCAAACAAATACCCCTTCTCCCCTTTCAACCCAGGTTTGATGATGTGTAATGTTTGCCAGCTGAAGGGTAAAAGGAGTCTCCTGGGTTCGTAAACCTTCTTGGAAGATCTGCAGCGTAACCTCCAGACCTCGTTTCAGTTCATGTCTGTGTGGTCCTTCAGGGTCTAGTCAGACAAGGTGCTGCGAGTTCCATATTTAGGGGCACCCCAGTAGAGTTGCCATCCCCCAGGTGGGGCCTGGGGATCTCCTGCTTTTACAACTGATCTCCAGCTGACAGAGATCAGCTCCCCTGGAGAAAATGGCTGCTTTGAAGGGGGGACTCTATGGCAATGTACCATGCTGAGGCCCCTCCCCTCCCCAAATCCCACCTTCTCCTGGCTCCACCCCCAAAGTCCCCAGGCATTTTCCAACACTGACCTGGCAACCCAACACCCCAGTGTTTCTTTCAAAGTTCCCTTAGCAAGTGATGGGGTTAAGCTGCAGTGTAAAGGGAGGAGTGGTTCTTTCCCCCGGTGCCTTGTTCCCTGATCTCAAGCCACCCCAGGAAGCCACTGTCTGCCTAGCTGGGAAAACCTCCATGTATTTATATCAGAACACCCAAGTTTTTCACAGCAGGACAAATAGCAGCTCCCCGTGACTGTTTGGGACTGGGGGGAAAGGTGCAGGGAGAAAGCTGTGAATCTTTCATGCTGGAATCCAGAGATTCCCAATGTGGTGCCGGTGGGTGCCGTGGAGCCCACTGAGACCTTTTCTGAAGCTCACCAAGAGTTTTTAGGAAGTGGGCGGGGCCAGGAAGGCTTTTGCCCAGCAAGGCTTCTGATTGGCTACTGATTGGAGGTTCGATTGGCGGGGCAGATTTTTAAAAATGTTTGTTTGGCAGCAGCTGCCACCCCATCCCAAGGATCTGCACTGTGTTACCGAAGTTAAGCTGTGACCATCATTTCATGGCTGGCTCCGCCTCCTGCGGCAGCCATTTTGCAACTGAGTCCACCATGCCATTCCAAGCGTGCCTGCTGCACGCTCAAAAAGGTTGGCGACCCCAGGGAAGTCCTTATCTGAATTGGTCTCCCACCTGCCTGGTCAGTGAAATCTGAAAAAAGCAGAGAGACCCCGTGCCACAGAACTCCTGTCGCATCACCTGGCTAGGCCCTCAGGGGCCTGAATCCAGTGGGAATAAAGCCAAGCCTCCACCTTCACTGCTGAGCAAGCAAACACAACCTCTGCTGCAGCCCGTCACTGTATATTGTAGCACCTTTTATAAAACAAGGCTTTGCACGTTGCACTTCACCAAAAGTTCCCCTTCTTCATTGGAATGGCTGCTTTCGTTTTCACGTGAATTGTGTCTACCAGTGAAAGTGTGTTTTTTGAGCCCAGGAGAGAAATAATAGCCTCGGGGCCTCGAGCCAGCCGTGGCTTGTGTGGTCATTGTACTTGTTCTTAGCATCTGTTCAGACTCAGGTGAATCGCAGGACTTAATTGGCAGCGCTAAGTAAAAAGCCCCTTCAGATAAGAATGCAAAAGCTGGCCTCTTGTAATGAGACCTTGGGGAGGGAGTGGAAGGGAAGGCAGGTAGAAAGGCTGAATCGACCCGTGTGTCTCTCTGTCCCTTTTGTCTCCGTCGCTTCACCCCAGCCCCGCCTCCCCGTCTCTTGAAACAGCCACTGAGACATTCTGATCATAGGTTTGAAAACACAAAAGTGCTCTCCTTCCATGCGCACAATGCTGTTTCTGAACAGGGTGGGCAGATGTCACTAAGCCTGCAGGATTCGCCCACCGGGATTACAGCCTGATTCTCAGCAGAGAGGGCCGTGTGCCCTTTGGAAAGGTGGGGTTTTTTTTAAAGAGCAGCCCCCCCCCCCCCTTCAGCTTGCCACAAAGAGCCAGCGGACCTTTACCCTGCAGAGACACAAAGGGGGGCGTTGCTGGTGACTTGAAGGATAGAAACTCATGAGTCCCTGCGGTTGCGTGCCAGAAACTCATCACGATGTTTGCATGGATAAGCTGTTGTGATTTATTGGGGCAAAGCAAAGGTTTCCTTATTCCTGCAAGCAGAGTAACGAGCAATCCTTGGTTTCACAATATCTCTGAGACTATTTTAATGACTCGCTTTCATAATGAGACTGCATGTTGAAAAGGTCTGTGGTGCATGAATCTTCTTCCCCCCCCCTAGAGGATTGGGTTTGATTAGCATGGTGTTTTTCTCTGAGTCCTTTGAAAGATATTTTGATAGTGAACGCTTTCCAATGAGCTTGCACCTTTCTGTAGATGCTTGCAAACACTGTCCCCCCCCCAAAGAACTGTGCTTTGAACCAGGTTATAGCAGATATGCTCTCGAAGGAGAGAGAGTCCCCAGAACCTGCAGGTGTCTGATGTGTGGTGGCTGCACCTTATTTTGGGGTGCAGAGGGCATGGCGTCGTGCAGTCCCTTCTTCAAGTCTTCTTTGAAATACAGGCCTCTTGGCGGGGAACCCAAACAGAAGCTTGTGTTGTCAGAACCAGTGTTTGGACCGGGCACCACTGTCTGTCCTCTTGCAGGGGACAGTCTACATAGGGCTGCCAAGTCAGCCTGGGGGGCGGGGGATCCCCCGCTACAGGGGTTCCCGATCCGCCGGCCAGCATTCGGCCGGCAGGGGAAACCCCACCCCCGAAGTCGTCCAGCCTGGACGACCTCCCTCACGTAATGACGTCACCCAGAAGTGACGCCATCACGTTGGGGGTGTTGCCAGGGCAACGCTCTGGCAACCGCCCCCAAACACTATGATACCATAGAGTTTTTGGGCGATTGCCAGAGCATTGCCCTGGCAATGCCGCTGACGTCGCCGGGCGCGCGCGTGAAGCACGCGCGCCGAGGAAGCTCCTGGCCAGCGGAGGACCCCCCCCCCCGGTAAGTTTAACACACTTGGCAACCCTAAGTCTACAGAGTGTGGGGATGTGTCGTTTGGGGTGGTCCAAGGATTGTTTTGGGGTGCAGCCTGGCCACAGTGTGCACGTGTGAGTTTGTCCTGGGGGATCCCCACTTTGGAGCAACTGGCACGAGAACCGGGCTTTGGACCTGGAAATAGCATATGTCGCCTCAAAGGGAAGAGTCCCCTGAATGTGGGGGGTGTATGATTTATGGTGGTCCAAACCTTATTTTGGGGTTTGGAGCTTTCAAATCCTCCTCAGTGTTTATGGTTGTATTCATGAATAAGTCGCGAATAAGGAATGAATAAGGAACTGGGGATAAGGAACCAACGTCAGCCTCTCCTGCTTGGGAGCCACTGCAGCTGAGAGGAGGGCAATCAGAATAGTAAATAAATAAATAGAACACAATTTAGTGGGATATATATAGACTCATGAGCTCAAGTGGTTGTTTTTTCTACTAAATACAGTACTTAAGTAATGAATGCAAATCTTCCTGGTCACAGTTCAGTAATTAATTGGGCTGTCGCTACAGCTCTGTGGCCTCTTCTGATTATTTCTTGTTGTTCAACAAAGTCTTTGAAGAAGCTATCAATGAATAAGTGTTCAAAAGCTGCACTGGCAAATCTTTAAGTTATTTACAGTGTAAACCCAAATGGAGAGCCTCCTTTTTGAATGGAAACACTTAACAAAATTGAATGTTGTTCCAGTTAATATTGGCATTTTTTCCCCTGTACTTTTCTTTATTTTGGCTTGGGTGGTTCTGCTTGGTTCTCCCAATGAAGAGGCAGTGCAAAATGCAGCCACCACTCACTTTAAAAACAAACAAACCATGCTTCTGCAATGCTCAGGATCAGCTGTGACTTTTTTTTTAAAAAACTGTGTTACGTCCTGTCTTAAAACATAATTAACACCATAGTGTGGCTGGGTCAAGACCAGCAGAGGATTCCACTTGGCATGGGAGCGTTACGCAAGAGTCCCAAACAGTTTCTCATGTTGCCTGCCGCCTGCGGTTTAGGGCTGCCAAGTCAGCCCGGGGGGCGGGGGATCCCCCGCTACAGGGGTTCCCGATCCACCAGCCAGCATTCGGCCAGCGGGGGAAACCCCGCCCCCGAAGTCGTCCATCCTGGACGACTTCCCCCACATAATGACGTCACCCGGAAGTGACGCCCCCAACGTGCTGACGTCACTTCCGGTGAAGCTCCCGGCCGGCGGAGGACTCCCCCCGCCGGTAAGTTCAACGGACTTGGCAACCCTACTGCGGTTTAAAACATGTATGTTAGCTTTGTGCTTTCATGCCCCTGAAATAAGTTGACATTGTTACTAGTTTTGCTCTCTCTGTTGCCCTGCAGAAACCACCTTGAGAGTCTTCCAGAGTGGGTTTGCGATAGCAGAAAGCTAGAAGTCCTTGATATCGGCCACAATCAGATTCGTGAGCTGCCTGCCCGGTGAGTCCTTGCAGACAAAGTTACACAACCGGAACCGGATGCGCAATTGGGAACTAATTGCAGAGTCAATGTTTAGTTTCTTTCTGTGATGGACAAGGGGGGTGCTTTGATCTTCTGTTTGATGTTTTTAAATCTCTGTAGGGTGTCATTCTGCCATAAACCTCAGCCGCAGCCCTTCCTTCTATGCTTTCATGCAGACAAAAGCAAAACAAAACACCCGGCCTCTTTGATTTCCAGACAGAGGTTCTAAAACAGCACATGCATCATTTCAAAGATGCAAACTGATTCCCTTTTTAATGTTACAATAGTTTTTACCAGCACCAAGCTGTTGGCAAAAATGCATTGCTGTTCTTTTCCTTAGTTTTTGGGGGGCCCAAAAGGTCTGACTGGGAAATCTTGCTCTGTGACTGTATAGTAAAAACAATCCCTGCCTGAAATATATTCGATGCTTAACACATGGATTAGATGATGGATGGTCTGAGAGCAGAAGGTTGCATTAATGTTCATTGCACGGTAGCTTCTCTTGCAAAGTATTTGGTCTGTACTCACATTGCAGATGGGGACAAGAGTCTCAAAAGAGTTAACATTTGACGGCTGGTCAGATATCTGAACTGATTCTGATAAGTTCTTAGAGGAGCAGAGGGAAAGCTGAGTGGCAAAGGTACCGTATGGGGAGACTTCTAGGAAGACAACAGGATCTTGTTGAGACTTGAAGGTGGAAAGCAATTGAGATGAGACACCTGCATATGCATGAATTCTCTTGAATGATCATTCATATTGATAAAAAGGTATACCTGTCTTGTTTTTCTCTGAACGTCTTGCGCTGAGCATCATACAGATCTGTGCTTTAATTCATTATTTAATAATCAGGTGATTTTTAAAAAAACACCCTAACAAGCTGAGTTTTTCCGTACGTTTCTATTTTATGGGGGATAAACATCTTGCACTTCCTGTTCCCTTTTGCTCCAGTAGGTGCAGATGAGGTTTAATGGGCTAAAACCAAATGTCTAAGAACTTGCCTGTTTCTAAAACTGGCTTACCAGCTGCCACATACTTGTATATATGACATAGCCCGTTCTGGTTACAATTCTCTTTTGGCCGGGGAAAAATAAGGACCTCTCTCCTCCGTGGGACTTCCAGCATTTTACCGAGTGTTATGCACACGTATCCAAACCGATGTTTGAGGCAAGAAAGCGTACTTGTCTCTTTCTAAAATGACCGTCGAGGTGCCCTGGGGAGCACGGGCGGGAGGATGCTGTTGCGGTCATCCTGCTTTTGGGCTTCCAAGAGGCAACTGGTCGGCCACTCTATGAATAGAAATGCTGGATTAGATGGGCCTTTTGGGTATGACCCAGCATGGCTGTTCTTACGTTCCAGGAACACTGAATTCAAAATGCTGTCTAAACACTGTTCGTATGTAATTGCAGAAGCATGCAAATTTGGCTACATATGAATTACAGTTCTTTGGTAATGTATGGCATGCTAGAGGTACTACAGCTTTTTTTCCCATTCAGGATTGTAATACTTGAGCACCGGGTAGCAGTGTTTCGCCGCATGTCCTCTGTTGCAATCTTTTTTTCACAGTTTCCCCAGCTCAGTAATTGTTTTTCTTAATAGATTCAGGTGGGTAGCTGTGTTGGTCTGAAGCAGCAGAATGAAGTCTGAGTCCAGTGGCACCCGTGTAAGACCACCAAAGTTTTATTTTGAGTATAAGGTTTCATGTGCATGCGTGCTGCACATGAGTCTTGTGAGCAAAAATTCCGCTTTGTGAGCTACTGGCATTAAAGCTGTGAGCGAGCGATTTGGCTGCTGCATAAATTACTTTGCTCTGGAGCCATCCTTCCTGAGCTGAGCGAAGACAAACGTGTGAGCCGGAGGCTAAAAAACTGTGAGCTCGCTCCCACTAACTCAGCTTAGAGGGAACGGTGCTCAGAATAAAACTTTGTCAGCCTTAAAGGTGGCACTGGGCGCAAACTTTTTTTTTTTTTTTGTAAGAAAGTTTTTATTTTTCAAAACATTAAAATTAATACATTTGTTTTATACAAATCCTTTTTTCCATATTATATAACATTTTGTTCTATTTGTATAGCCTTGCTTTTATCTTGTATTGGTGGTTTCCCACCACATCTGAAGCATAACACATTTTCCACTTTATCCAAAATAGTAATATTTATCTCTATGTTTACATTTCTGGTAACGGTTATATATCTGGGCTCAAACTTTTTATTCCAACATTTCACTGGGAACGTCTTGAATTCCAGAAATGAGCATAGCCATGATGGTGTTTTCACTCGGAGCTAATTTGTGTTCAGTTTTGCAAAATAACAACATGCTCTGAGTGGTGTACCCTCTCTGGCAGGGGCCATCGCCTGCTAAACCATGTAGTGGTAGCACGGCTGGTGTGAAATGCGAAAGCTCTCATCCCACCCTGAGCGTTTTGCTTATGAATAGGTACCTCCCAACTGTACATTTAAGAGGGAGAGGACATAAGCTGTCATTGTTATTGCAAACTGAGATGATAACCAAAAGGCGAAACAAACCTAGGAACCACACCCAGGCTCGTATGCTGTCTTCTAGTAGTAAAATCAAGTTTATCGACTTGTGTCCTCAACTGCACAATGCAGCCAGTCCTCACACTGAGACAACTGTTAACACTAGCACTCACGCAACATTGTCTGACAACATCCGTCAAGGGGAAACCCAGCCTTTCATTGGTTATTCTGGCACAACAGCCCCATTGACCCATATTTTCTGGTCGAATAATGGGCGGCTGCAATCCGTAATGCCAAAGGAGAGGAAGATCATGAATGCTGTTTTTCCTTGCATGCATTTTTCCAATCTCTAAGCGGGTGGAGAAAGCGTCATCTGCTGCGCTGAGTAATTTGTGAATCTGTGACTGAAAGAAGGGTCAGCAATGGGGCAACCGTATCTCCTGATTAAAACTGTACAGTCACGCAGAATATATAGGGCAGGTGGCAGAAAAGAATAATCTTCCTCCTTTGCAAGAGAATTTTTTTGTTGCAACGCTCACCTCACCATTGGAATGGGAGAATCTAAACTGATTTTGCTGTGGATCGTGGGGTTTCTGTTTCCAGCGGTAGTTTTG
Source organism: Lepidodactylus listeri (assembly GCA_029233225.1). Taxonomy (NCBI): domain Eukaryota; kingdom Metazoa; phylum Chordata; class Lepidosauria; order Squamata; family Gekkonidae; genus Lepidodactylus; species Lepidodactylus listeri. Next base: position 107,409,692 of record JARCFY010000006.1, on the reverse strand, counting down.
CTTCGTTAAATTGGTTTGGCAGCAGACTTTTTTTTACCTATTACTGTGTCTTGTAAATACCACCCGTTCCCCTCCTCCCCTTAGAGACAGAATTCTTGGCCACCCCATAGCATGTAAAAAGCTCAAGACAGCAAAGCGGATTAGATCAATTTTAATTCCCTGTAGAAGTGGGTGGGGAGGCATTATGCTAGTCTGGTATTAACCAAAAAAGAGGTATTGGTGGTGGTGGTGAGGGGCGGGAAGACTATGAAAAGGAGAAAGATTAGATCCTGAGTCGGCATTACAAACTGGGCATGTCTGTTCTGGTTTTGTGGTCCAAGAGGAAGGAAGGAATTAATCTTGTTGAATCATGGGGTGGAGATAAGAGAGAGAAAAACAGTCTTATCACCAAACACAAAGTAAGGTAAATATGGAGGTGCAGCTTCCCTCAGTGATCGTTATTTCAGAGTTGATTCCATCGACTGATAGGGCTTTTCATATGCTCAGGGGTCCGTTGGAGCAGGAGCACACAAGAGCGCAGCTCCGGGAGTGAGGAGAACAGGGCGCGGGCACATGACCAAGCCCCGCCCCCTCCTCGGCTTCCCCGAGCAGTGCAAAGGCGCAGCGCCCCGGGGAAAGCCCTGCTAGGGTCTTTATTGTTTTTAATGTTTTGTTTTAATATTGATAATTTTATCATTGTTTCTTTTATGACTGTGTGCTGCTTTTTCAGAGACTTGCTCAAGGTGGCATATAAATTTTCTAAGTGTACCATTTTTTTATCTGGGCACATGGCACATAAGTACTGGAGAAATTTCACCAACCCTTCAGCAGCTTCCACCCCATCAGTTTGGTGTAGTGGTCAGGAGTTGGACTCTAATCTGGGAGAACCAGGTTTGATTCCCCACTCCTCCACATGCAGCTGCTGGTGTGACCTTGGGCCAGTCACAAGTTCTCTCAGAGCTGTTCTCTCATGAGCAGTTCTCAAAAGACCTCTCTCAGCCCCACCTACCTCACAGGGTGTCTTGTTGTGGGGAGGGGAAGGGGAAGGGATGGGTGGTGCACATGTCCTGGGTATCTCAAGTCTACTTGAAACCTGGTGGTTTCAAGGGAGCAGGAAGAGAATGAGGGTGTGTTCTTTACGCTTATTTTTATTGCACCAAGTATTGGATGGGGAAGGGAATGGAGGAAGAGCAGGTCAGTTTCACTCACCTGTGGAGTGGAGCCTGAGGGGTGGGTGTTGCCCTCTGACACACTTCCGGCATGTTAGGGGGTGTGGCATATGCAAATGAGTGATGCTAATGAGCTCCTGCACCTCTTTTTCTACGAAATGACCCCTGCATATGCTGTTAATCCTGCCCCGTAATTCTGAGGGCCGTGTGCAGCAACCCCATTTGTGTTTCTGGATTGGCACTTGCTATGATGCTGGCTCTTCTCTGGGTTGTTTTTTGAATGAGCAGTTTGCTAAAAGCGAGTGAGCATTCTAGAAAGTGCTTTTCCCCTTGTGAAAAGGTCCTTTTGGCTTGAAACTGCTTGGGCCTTAATAGTTTTGGTTTGCATCTTCTTCTTTTTTTCTCTTTTCCTCCTTGAACTTCAGAAGTAACCGGACATTTCAGCTGGGCTTTCCAGCAGTGAAACTCCGAATTCTGTCCCCTGGACCATACTGGCTAGCAGTAATACATTTCAGTAGTTCTAGAGAGTCTTTCTCCTTGCTGGGCAGATATATTTTTATTTCAGTAAAGTAAAATTAAAATAGATCTCATCACCAAGCGGAAAGACTCTACGTAACTTGAGCTGTGGGAAAGGCAAAGCATAAATCTGTAACAATCAAAGGATCCATCCCTCTGCGGCATGCCTGTCTCCGCAGAAATGGAAACACGGGGTCTCAGAATTGGTCGCTGGCTTCAGGATGAACACAGAATTTCCAGTGCTAAATGTGAAGGGAATCGAAATATCGTGGCCCACATAATCCCCAGATACCCTTTCCAGCCCCAGCCCCGCACATTTTTTTTTTTTTTTTTTTGCTTTGGAAGCTTTGGTTGCCTCTGGCAAGTATAACTCATCTGAAAATAATGCTAGGAGCTTCCAGATCTTTAAAATGTTGATATGGGAGTTGCAGTGAGCAAGACGAAGGGAATTGGTGTGTTGAGGCCCAGGTCGTAGTGACACTCCCCCCCCCCCACACGCACACACAACTTTCAATGGAGTGGGAGGTGTTCTGCTTGTGGCAGGCAAAACTCACCAGAAAATAAAGCTAGGAATCTCAAAATTGGCTGCTAGCTCCAAGATGATGGTTGGACTTGCAGTGCCAATAATGAAAGGAATCCGACCACCCTGGCACGGATTGGCACCACAGTATCCCTCCGCTGTTTGCAATGGAAGCAAAAGTTTGCTCAGAGCAAGTGAGGAAAGTTCAAGGAGCTTAGACAGAGAGGCTGGGAAATATCCCCTCTCGGACAAAATAATGGGGGTTTAGCAAGTTCCATGACCTGTCAGAATCTGTGTGGTGTGATGGTTACAAATCCAATTTCAGATCCTCACTGTGCTACTGGAAGTTGCTGGGTGACCTTGGGACTCTCACACATGCTGAGCCTAACCTACCTCACAGGGTTGTTGTGAGGATAAAATGGATGAGAGGAGAACAATGTAAGCTGCTTTGGGGTGCCCACTGAGGGGAAAAGTGGGTTATGACATCAGTTATAAAGCTTATGTGAGCTGCTAATAAAAAAAAATTAAACAAATTTTGGCTACAACTCATCAAAAAGGAATGAGTGTTATTGCCTCAGCCAGTGTTGTTGCAGCTCTTTTGGCAGGAGGCAGAACCACTCATTCAGTATTCAAACTGACATAAGAGAAGCCATGTTGGATCAGGCCAGTGGCCCATCCAGTCCAACACTCTGTGTCACACAGTGGCCAAAACCCAGGTGCCACCAGAAGGTCCACCAGCCTGGCCAGAACTCCAGAAGCCCTCTGTCAAGGAGTCCAAAGCCAGGACCCCGTGGGTCCCCAGGGCTATTGTGCACAAGTAACCAAACTTTTCTTTGTTTTTTTTAATTATGAAGTTTTATTTAATTTTCTGTCAAAACAAAAGATTTGTTGTACAGGAAACACAGTGCTCTAAAATCATATAGCAGAAAAGCAAGAAAACTAGCTTAACTATTACCTCACCACTCCTGACCTCCTTCCTCCCATCCTGTGGGCTGCAGGTTCTCATGTGAAGCTAATTATGACGTATTACAGCTCTGGCCTTGAAGCTGGTAAGGGCTATGTAGGCCAAGAGACCAGTTAGTAACACCTGCAAGATGGACCGGTTCCATTACCATTCACACTTTACGGGGGGGACGAACCAGGGGTGCTTTGCCTCACACCCACCCACTGTTGCCCCCCAAGCACCAAGAATACAGAGGATCACTGCCCCAGACATAGAGTTCCATCTATATCTTGTGGCTAATAGCCACTGAGGGACCTCTGCTCCATATGATTATCTATACCAGGGATGGGCAATTGTTTTGGCTCGGGGCCACTTTGTGGGAGCGGAGGTTAGCGGATTGCATTCAATGATTGCGGAGGTTAGCGGATTGCATTCAATGATTGCGTTCATTACTTAACTTTGCATTTCAGAAAAGGTATAAATTGTATCATAAAAATCAATAAATATAAATTAAATAAAATAGTGGTAGTTTTATTCAATTTATTTATTGTGCTAATTTCATATCATCTATAGCTGCAAGCACATTTAATTTTAGAATCAGTTTAATGAGACAAATGTACCCTATCACACTTTTCTACAATTTTTTTGAACTCAGGAGTGAGATTGCTTGTTGAGATTCTCATCATAGCCTGCAAGTTAATGTCTGTCAAAGAGCCTCTATATTTACTCTTGTTAATCTTCATGTCTTGGCGGGCCGCAAAAAACTCTGTGGCGGGCCACATGTGGCCCGCGGGCCACCATTTGCCCACCCCTGATCTATACTGTTACACCATTATATAAGGTGAATGCACGGAGCTCTGGGGTGGGCGAGTAAAAGGAGTGGGGTAGAGCTCCTAGTATATTAATAAATACTGACACCCTGCCTTTCCCATAGCTCAAAGCAGCTTAGAAAAGCCCTGGCAAATAGAATAGATTTGCAGTGCTTCTTAAACACTTATAGAGACGTGCCCCCTCAGGGACCCCATTGCATAGCGATGGAAAAGGCACAGGCTCTAGATGATGCCAGATGGGCTTCCCTAAGCAGTGGGGGGGGGGGGGGGGGATCAACTAGCAGGTGGCAGCCCAGAGGATCTCAACTGGCATACAGGGACCTAGGTGAAGAGATGTTCCTTTAGTCTCTGAGCCAGTTTTCTCTGGCCTCTGACAGCCATGTGAAATCTGGATCAAGGTATGATAGAAGTTGCGTGCAATTTCATTCATGAGGGAGGGGGAGTATGTTCCAGATGAGTAGCTGCATTGCAGGAAGGTGTCTCTTTAATGCATCTAATGAGGCAGGATTTGGTCCATGAAAGCTTATGCTGCAGTAAGTCCATTACTAGTCTTTAAGGTACCACACAAGACTCCTTTTGATATTTTTTTTTTTAAAGCAATCTGTTAAAACGATTCAGCACGAGCATGGCATCTTTTTAGCTTTGTACGCAACTGCCCCGAGAGTGACCCAACAGATATACTCCGTAACTGTCTGCTTTGTGGCGCTAATGTTGCAACAGTCGTTCCCACAGTAGAGACTGTTTGCTGTAGAGTCTTAGACTGAACTTACTTTAATTAGTGCATTTGTTCTTTCTCTTTTTATAAAGGTTATTTTGCAATATCAGCTTGCGGAAGTTGCTTGCGGGACATAATCAATTAGCAAGACTGCCAGAAAGAATCGAACGGACACATGTGGAGGTCCTTGATGTGCAACACAACCTGCTAACAGAGCTGCCATCCAATCTTCTGCTGAAAGCCGACAGGTAATTAGACAACAAAAGTATTTTTTGGTAAAAACTCATCTCTGCTCAGCACTTTCATTACTCCCTGGTTAGGGGTGGGCACGGACTGGACCACAGACCTAATTTTGCCATGGACTGGGTGTTGGTTTGTGGTCTATTTGCTCAGTCTGTGCGTTTGCGTTGTTAACGGACCACAATTTTCTTCAGGTGGTCTGTTTGGTCCGTAGGAGCAGTTTGTGGGCCAAACAACCTGGCGCCAAGCACTAATTGTCAAGGCAGCTGGGGGGATGTTCTTCTACAGCCCTGGAAACACCAGTACTGGCCCTCCAAAGCTTGACAGGCAGCTCTGGCTGCCTATAAGAGAGCTCCCATTCTGTTCTATGGGAGCAGACTGCATATATACCCTCAGCTCACAGTCAGCTGGTTTCACTTTGCAGCAGGCAGTTTGACAGAGAGGACCAAGAGAAGAAGTTTAGAGGCAGAGAGTGAGACTAGGAAGGGAGTGAACTGTGGGGTTGGGGAGTGTCTGTGCGGACTCAGGGATCTGAGCCACCACCTGTACACCTGCCCACATCAAGGCAGCAGGGCAAAGCTCCTCAGGGAGTGTCCCCACTCCACCTGGGTGGGATTTTTCGGCACCTGTCCCTGGCTGGGGTGGAGTTGTGTGCGGTCTCAGGGCTCTGTGCCACCACCTGTCCTGCTCATGTCAGGGCAGGAGGGCAAAGCTACTGGGGCTCCTCAGCTGAGGAACCACATGCTCCTGCCCAGTTGCCAGTAGGCTCAACCAACACACAGTGCGCCTCTCTGTGCGATGATGAGGGTGAAGGTGGGGGCCAAGGGTGCTCGTTCCGGGGGAAAGAAGCCCGACCCCTCTGTCTCCGTGGGGCAAGCCTGTCCTGCCAGGCCACCAGGGCCCAGCTGTTCTGGGGTGTCAACAGGGGTATCAGAGCAACAGCCTCTTTTCCCCAAGGTGCTTCTGGGGATGGAGTTGAGGGCAAAGGAGCTCTTAGTGCTGCCAGAAGAAGATCAGCTCCTGAAACTGTTTGAGGAGGAGGAATTTCTAGTCCACCCCTCTATCAGTCCTCCCAGCCCAGCACCACACTCACTGTGGCAGCTAAGCCTCCCACCTGCTCCACTTTTGGGTCCCAGTTTCCAGGTGGGCACTCTGGCAGCATTTCCAAACCCTCCCCAGTGACCCCTCTGTGGCTGCCATGCCTGGGGGAGGAGGGGCGCGCACCCACCTCACTTGTCCTCCATCCTTCAACTCTGTTGCCTCCGGAGCACTCAACTCTGTTGCCTCCGGAGCGTAACTCGGCCCCCCCTAAATCCAGTCCTCACCAAACTCGGATGGCAGGTAGAGGAAAATCAGCTGGAGACTCGTTGCAAGTTTGGTATCTCTAGCCCATGGGGGGGGGGGTGTTTTCTAGAGCATCACAAAGTCACAAACCAGTTTGTTGCATGGAAAGATCCGTGAAAGTTCGTGGTACGTGAAAACTACGAACCTATACGAATCTCCATTTTTTTTTTTGGTCTGTGGCCATTCCTACTCCTGGTAGCTGAGGCCACACCTTTTCCCTTGAATTAAAGCTGGTGACGGGCTTCATTCTTACATTTTAAAATGCTTTAACTTTTAGAGCTTTGGGTGTCTTTTGTCCTGCCTGACCTGGATAGCCCAAGCTAGCCAGATCTCAGAAGCAAAGCAGGGTTGGAATTCCAGGGGCGCTACAAAGAGGCAAGCAATGGCCGACCACCTCTGCACTTCTCTTGCCTTGAGAATCCTTATGTGGTCACCACAGGTTGGCTGCAACTTGATAACGAAAGAGAGAAAGGAAGGGAGGGAGGGAGCCAGTCCATAAACCTGTGCGCATCTGTCATGTCTGGTTGGGCCACTTCTCTGGGCATGCCTCCTGATTGCACAGAACACAAACTCATTCAGAGATGCAAAGGGCCATCTCCTTTGGAAGCCAAAATCCTGCTCTGTTCACATCAGGAATAAGATGAGCCACATCCCATGAAGAGAGAGAGCGAGCAGCAAGGCAAAGGCCGGGCAATGAATCAGTCACGTGGAGGTGCAACAGCCAGACTTTTCTGTGGCTGGACACTCTTGGCTCACAAGCTGCAGCTGACGATATCGACATTATCATTACTCATGTTCTTTTCCCCATTGCACGCAGTTTGGGAATTTATCAAATGACATGTAGTGTTTATCGTTTCTTCCTTGGAGGTAAAGCAAAAACATTCCCCGTTGGGTCACGTGCTATTCTAATAGGATTTTGTTACGGATTTTAGGTCAGATTGGACTTTAATATGGCTTTAATTTGAAAGCAACATAGACCTCAAGACTCGTAGTTAAGCAGATGGGAGGGGGCCCCATGTACTTAAGTGCTGTTAAGTCGCAACTGACTTGTGGTGACCCCGGCAAGGTGCTTTCGAGGCAAGTGAGAAGCAGAGGTGGTTTGCCATCGCCTTCCTCTGCTGAGTCTTCCTTCGTGGTCTTCCAACCCAAGTACCGACCATATTTAGCTTCCGAGATCTGACGAGGCTGGGCTCTATACCACACTGCCTTCCCTTCTCTGACCCAAACAAAAAACTCAGTGGTGGAGGTAGCGTAGCTCCTGTCTTTCTTTCATGGTTTTAGAGTTTGGGTTTAGCAACAGAATGATGCTTGGTTCCTGGGAGTCCTCGGCAGCAGTTGCTGCCCGGCCCATTATTGGTTTCTGTACACTTTGGGGTTGAGGGGGAACCATTTGATGTAATTAGCACTGACGCTGACTTTTGCAGCTCAGCTTGAATGTAAAGTTGTAATCTTATTTAACTTATCAGCTTCAAAACATCCAGGAAAACAATCACTTCTGGAGGAGTTTTCCCCATATTATACATATTAAATGTACATATGGGATGTATAGTAGTGTTCTGCTATACATACCTGGGAAAACCTGTGGAGTGTGATGGGCTGCAGAGTTTGTTCCATTGTCGTCTTTGGTGCTGAATTAGAATGCTTGCTGTCGCATAGCCAGCATGATAGCATCACGTGATGGTAGATTATTCTGGTTGGTTGAGCCCCATGGGTTTCCAGCATGCACAGGGAGCTCTCGAGGAGCAGGGGCTTTGCTCTGTTCTCATTACGCATGGGTCCTTTCCTAGCATGATTGTGGAGAATGAGAATGATCATTGTGTGACTCGGAGCCTCCACGTTCACCCTGGAGAGAGAAATGTTCATTTTTTTACTGTGAAATAACTAGGGGGAGGAGGTTACTTTTGGCCTTGGTTGACATGTAGAGTCAGTCGCACCAAGTTCTGTTGCAGCCCTCAGGAGTTCACCACTACTAAACGGGTATGGCAGAATGGCTGTTGACTTCTGTCCTAGAGTAATGATGTCCAGGAATTTTGGGAAACCAGCTGATTGTGGAGCCATTAAGATCTTTGTGCCCACATCCGTGACTTCCATCTGTTGTTTTCCTTCTGCTTCTGTCCTCCCCCCCCAGTTATCACTGCATCCCCTTTCTTCCCCATAAAATTCAGTAAGACAAATCCCACAATGTGTTCAGTTGGAAGCATTTCGCAAATCCTTATGGCAATTTAAATTTTCAAGCCTTGGCATTCTAGACCGACCACTATCTCATGAGTATTTGTGGCAGTTCATTGCTTCCTCTGTTTTTACTCTGCTTCCTTTCCCAAGTTATGGAGCCCGTAAGGGCTGGTCTTCTCATTCTGCTTGAAGTTACCTTGCTTTTTAGTTTGCGGGCCATCTGTCGGGGGAACAGATGTTCTCCATCTAAGCCATTCAGATAAAACCGATTCTCCTTGTAAAAGGTTTAAAGAAACAAAAACGTGCCAGGCTTTCTAATTAAAAAACATTGTAAGTGTTTTAAAATTATTTGCAACCACCTGCATGAACTGAAATTTTAAAAGTACGGTCTAGTGCTGTCCTTCTTTAAGACAGTATAAATATTGTTTTGGAGTGATATATGGCGGGGTGGGCGTTAACTCGTAGGATAGCTAGTATGAGTTACAGATGGGCGTGTTACAAATGCCAGGAATTTTTCTCCCAAAGGTCTTTTTTCGTTTGTTCCAATTCTTGAAGCGTGCCGTAAAGGATTCCTCTGTTCTGGTAATACAGGGTTCGGTCATCAGAGGAGGGTATACATGTATAGGTTTCCTGAATCAAAAACCAAAATGCATTTTATATAATGTGTATTTGTCCCCTGTGCTTTTTTGTAATTTGTCAAGAGCATCTTAGACTTTTAGCTGTGTTGTTCATGAAGCCATCCACAAGTGCTGATTTGGGTTTTTTATCATGTAGAAGACAGCTTTATCTTCAGAGCTGGCAGTTTTCTATTTAAAAAGCACCCTTCCGAAATTATCTTTAGCAGACACACACACAACATGGGTGTGTCTTGTACGGCTTGGTACCATCGGTGGTGTGCAGTCACTTGGGAGGAGTCTCCACCATAACTCCTTCCCATGCTGGAATGGCCCCTGCCCAAACCGAACAATCTGGAAGCAATTTCAGTCTGATGGCATCATCACATGAAGGCAACCTCTCCCTCGCCCAAAATACTAGAACTCAAGGGGATCCAATAAAGCTGATGGGCAGTAGGTTCAGGACGGACCTCTCTTTACACACAGAGTGATTAAAATGTGGAATTTGCTGCCAGAGGATGTAGTGATGGCCACAGGAATAAGCTTTAAAGGGGGTGGGATTAAATCGACTCTTGGAGCTTAGGTCTATCAGTGACTATTAGCCATAGTGACTGAGAGGAACCTCCACGTTCAGAGGCAGTCAACCTTTG